>CM066987.1:18601264-19883938 GCA_033977485.1 Hydrangea macrophylla | reverse complement strand
TGGGGGGCATTATTAACCAATGTGGGGATTCTTAACCAATGTGGGGAATTATTTACAAATATGGGGAATAATAAACAAATGTGTAATATGGGTGATGACAACTATAGTTGGGGATTTTGGACAAATGTGATGGATTCTTAACAAATTGTTAGGAATCCTCCACATTGGATAAGAATCACCCGTATTGTATAACAATCCTCCATAAATTGTTATGAATCCCCCCATATTGGTTATGAATTTACCCACAGTTTGTCAAGAATCCCCTAAATTGGTGAAGAAACCCCCCACAGTTTGTTAAGAATCCCTCACATTGGTTAAGAATTCCCCGTAGTGCATGAGAATCCTCCACAAATTATTATGAATCCCCCACATTGGTTAAGAATCCCCCACTGTTTGTTAAGAATCCCCCACAAATTGTTATGAATCCCCCACATTGGTAAAGAATCCCCCACAGTTTGTTCAAAATCCCCCACATTGGCTACGAATCCTCCACATTGGTTTTGAATCCCCTATAATTTGGTAACAATCCACGATATCGCATAATATCCCCCCACAAATTGTTAAGGATCTCCCACATTTGGTTAAGAATTCCCCACAAATTGTTATGAATCCCCCACAATTTATTAAGGATCCCTCATATTCTTATGCCATGTGGAAGATTCATACGAAAATATGGGGAATTCTTATGGGATATGAGGGATTCTTAACAAACTATGTAGGATCCTTAACAAACATGTAGGGGGATCCTTAACAAACTGTAGATGATTCTTAACCAAAATGGCGGATTATTAACAAATATGGGGAATAATGATCAAATGTGCAATATAGGTGATGACAACAATTGTACGGGATTTTAGACGAATGTGATGGATTCTTTACAAATTGTTAAGAATCCTCCACATTGTTTAAGAATCCCCCACACTTTGTTAAGAATCCCCCACATTAGTTAAGAATCCCCCATATTGCACGAGAATCCTCCACAAATTATTATGAATCCCCCACATTGGTTAAGAATCCCCCACAGTTGGTTAAGAATCCCCCACAAATTGCTATGAATCCCCCACATTGGTGAAGAATCCCCACAGTTTGTCAACAATCCCCTACGGTGGTAAAGAATCCACCGTATTGCATAAAATCCTCCACAAATTGTTATGATTCCCTCTACATTGGTTAATAATCCCCCACAGTATGTCAAGAATCCCCTACATTGGTAAAGTATCCCCCACTGTTTGTTAAGAATCCCCCACATTGGTTAAGAATTCCCCGTATTGCATGAGTATCCTCCGTAAATTCTTATGAATCCCCCACAGTTTGTTCACAAAATCCCCCACATTGGTTAAGAATCCCCCAAATTCCATAAGCAAATTGTTATAAATCCCTCACAGGTTGTTAAGAATCCCCCACAAATTATTATGAATACCCCACATTGGTAAAGAATCCCCCACAGTTTGTTAAAAATCCCTTACATTGGTTAAGAATTATGGATTCTTAACAATCCTCCACATTGGTTTAGAATCCCCCATATTACATAAGATTCATCCACAATTGTTATGAATCCCCCACAGTTTTTTAAGAATCCCCCACAAATTATTATGAATCTCATACATCAGTTATGAATCCCCCACAATTTGGTAACAATCCACGATATCGCATAATAATCCGCCACAATTTGTTAAGAATCCTCCACATTGGTTAAGAATCCCCTGTATTGCATGAGAATCCTCCACAAATTGTTATGAATCCCCCACATTGGTTAAGAATCCCCCACAGTTTGTTAAGAATCCCCCATAAATTGTTATGCATTCCCCATATTGTTAAAAACACCCCACATTGGTTAAGAATTATGGATTCTTAACAATCCTCCGTATTGGTTAAGAATCCCCATATTGCATAAGATTCCTCCACAAATTGTTAAGAATCCCCCACAGTTTGTTAAGAATCCCCCACAAATTGTTATGAATCCCCTACATTGGTAAAGAATCCCAGACATTGATTATGAATCCCTCACAATTTGTTAACAATCCACGATATCGCATAAGAATCCTCCAGAAATTTTTTAGTATCTCCCACAGTTGGTTAATAATTCCCTACAAATTGTTATGAATCCCCCACAGTTTGTTAAGGATCCTTCACTATGGAAGATTCATAAAAAATTGTGGGGGATTCTTATGGGATATGAGGGATTCTTAACAAACTGTGGGGGGATCCTTAACAAACTGGGGGCATTATTAACAAATGTGGGGGATTATTAACAAATATGGAGAATAATGAACAAATGTGCAATATGGGTGATGACAACTATTGTAGGGGATTTTGGACAAATGTGATGGATTCTTAACAAATTGTTAGGAATCCTCCACATTGGTTAAGAGTCCCCCGTATTGTATGAGAATCCTCCACTAATTGTTATGAATCCCCTCACATTGGTTAAGAATCTCCCATAGTTTGTCAAGAATCCCCTACATTGGCAAAGAATATATGTATTAGATTTGGGGTAATTAGGCCACTTTTGGATGTTCAAGAGAGGATTGAGCAATTTGACCATTTTAATTGGACTAAGCCCTAGACTAATAAACCCCCGTGGTATAATTAGTGGCCCATATTCCAGCTTATTTAGTTAAAAATAGAATAATAGTCCCGCGTCTTATTGGCGACCCAAACGCCAGACTATTTAGTCAATTTTAATTGAAATAGTTCAATCCCCTCTTATCTCCTGCTTAATCCTGCATAACAAACGTGATGTAATACCTACACTTTTTGTTCCCTATATTAATGATTTTTATTTTCCGATGCCTCTTGATTTTATTTATAAGTTATAGTTTGTTTTATATATTAAATTATTGACGCGTTTTAAATTAGACTCGGACTATATTTAGAATCTGGGTTGGGATTTACATGCAAACCCGTAATTATACCTGCGTTTGCACAAAATTTTGTGTACGCACGCTTAACGAGACACGTCACATCAATCACATCGGTCATATCCCTTGAATTTTAGGAAGCAACTAACAACCCCCTTACATTACCCATGCCTCCCTTACACCTCCCCAACCACCTTCACCACCTCAACACTCCACCACCACCTCCCCAACCAATCCCCCTTACACATGTGTATGTATACACATAATTGTGTATGTGTGTGTGCGCGCGTGCACATGTGAGGTTGTGTGTGTGCCGAGAGAGAGTGAGGGTGAGTGTTGTGAGTATGTGCAGTGTGTGTTTGTGTATGGTAGTGAGGTGAGTGGTAGTGGTTAGGTGTATAGTGTATGTAATAAGTGTGGTGCATGCATGTTTGGTAGAGTCCATGTGTACTGTGTGTGTAGTGTGTGACGTGTGTGGTGTATTTATGTGTTTGCAGTGTGGTATGGTGTGGCAGTGTGCTTGGTATGGTGTGTTTGTGTGTGGGTATATAGTATAGTTCATAAATATATATATACACACACATATATATATATATATATTAACACCCCCTCCCCTATAAAAACCCACCACCTCCCTCACTCTCATTTTGAACAACCAAGAAAAAAGTAAGAAAAAAAAGAAGAAAGAGAGAGAGAGAGAGAGAGAGAGAGAGAGAGAGAGAGTGGTAGAGAGTGAGAGAAGGAGGAAAGGAGAAAGAAAGCTTACCACCCCCGAGCCACATCGTGACCCCAAACCTACGATGAGTTCCTAACTCACTTGGTATACTAGATTAATGCTCGTATTATTTTCCGGTTATTATTATTCTTGGAGAATATTGTGCTTAACATGTGGTGTCTCTAACCTAGGTCCGTATTATGATTTCGAGTATCATTATTATTGTTGTTATTATTAGTTATTATTATTATTTTCTTATTACTAACCGTTAAATTTCCAGTTTAACATGTAGTACTCCTAACCTATGTCCATTTTATTATTCCGTTAATAATAAAATTATTATTATTTATTCCGGTTAAACCTCATGTTAATATGTTGTACCCCGAATATATATTAATGTCCAATTTATTATTATTCTGTTTATTATTTATATTATTATTATTTATTCCATTTAAACCTCATGCTTTAACATGTACCCTGAACATTTTAATGTCCAGTTTATTATTCTGTTAATATTACTATTATTATTATTTATTTATTTCAGGTTTAACCTTATGTTAATATGTTGTCCCCTGAATATATTATTCCGTTATTATTGCTATTATTATTATTAGTCCGGTTAATACCATACTTTAACAAGTTGTACTACGAGCGTAGGGCCCATATTATATTTCAAGGATAATCAATATTTAATTAACTTGTACCTAGTGCATAACATATGATACACCTCATGTAGGAGTCGGTGTCATAACGTCAAGTCGACGTGTACTAGTATAGAGTCGAATGGTCGCGAAGACCAAGTTCGTACGTATATAGAAATACGTGTAGTTGACCGCGGAGGTCTGAAAGTTGATATATAGTGAGTCGGTACTCGTCAAATGGAATTACAGGATCGCATGTAGGCGATGATTGCTACTATAGCCACGGAGAGGCAAACACAATAGCAAGGTAACCAAGTTGGTAAGAATAAATTGAGAAATGAATAAACAGGTTAGCCTGTGAGGCGAGATTACTACTGCGGTCGCGACGACCAACGATAGTAAAGTAACCGTTTCACAAATTGGCGATGATATTTGTAAGGAAAGGTCCCAGGGACATAGAGTAAATGGTTAGCTTGTAAAGCGAGATTACTATTAGGAGAGGCAAATAACGATAGTAAAGTAACTATAGCTCGATGAGTATGTCAAAATCAAGTATTTTTATTAACCCTATTAAAAACGTAGTATGTTGGAAGTAGGGTGTCGAGTCAACATGGATTGATACAAGAACAAAGTTTGGGAAGTTTAGAAACTAATTATAATGCTTGAAAGAAAGAAATAAGAAAAGATGATAAAAATGGAAATTTTGACTTTGTGTCTTTTGGGGTATTTGTTTGGTTTTTGGAGGATAAAAGGTAAATGACAACTAATCTAAAAGGTAATAGGTTGGGATCATTCTCCCCATCTTGGGTCACAGCAAGATGAAATGGACTAATATTTTAAGCACATCCTAAGGTAACATTTCATTGTGGCATATTATCAAACACAAGGAGTGCATCTACGTAATAGATGAAAGGAGCTTTGAGATTTCTATTGAAACGGATTTGAAGCTAATGTTTGACTATCAAGGATGCATGACATACAAGATGAAACCTCCATGGCTTCTAATCTGAATGATTTGTCTACCCCTACACTAACTAATCTACTTGGTGAACAAATCACCTACGAAGCCTTCAAAAGGTAGTATTTAAAACCCAAGAGTTTGAACAATCAAAGATGCTTGACATCAGAGATGAAGACTCCAAGTTTTAAATCCCACACACAACATTTATCAAACACATGGAGTGCAAAACACAAGGTTACATAATATTCCATATAAATTACATAAAATAGGATTCAAAGTCTAAGTTTTGACAATCAAAGATGCAAGACAAGTAAGATGAAGCCCCTAGTTTTGAATCCAACACAAATGAACCCTAGAAATGCTACAACATTAAATTCAAGGGTTCATGATCCACAACCTAAGTAAATCTAACTAATAATGGAAAGCATAGCAATATCATCAAACGAAAAGAGAGAAAAATACCAAGCCATTAAATCTTCAATAGAATCTTCAAGTTTACAACAATGAAAAGCAAATGGAAGGGAACCCAAAGGGGCTTCCTAAAAATGAGAGACGAAGAAGAAGAAAAAGATTGGGATCAAAGGAAAAAAAAAAAGAGTTTCCCAAAATAAAACTAACACTAGCAATATATACCAAACCCATAAAATGACAAACTTGTACTAAAAAAGGGGATTAGGTCACACCGTGGTCGGATCGATCCGATATTCATATGAGAAGTAGAATCCTTGTCAAAAATTGCAAATCGATCTGCGTGTAAAATTCGGATCGATCCGACTTCCTATTAAGACTTCTCCAGGTCCTTGCGTAACAGCAGATCGATCCGCCCTTTATACCCAGATCGATCCGGCCCTAAAGAAATGTAATCTTTGCCCTTTCGAGATAGAAGCCAAGGAAAATGGTTCCAACTTCCACAGAGTTGCCAAAACCTACAACGAGGGGTTTATTAGATAGAAATGAATAATCAGGACGATTAACAAATGCACAATTTATCCATTAAATCTCTTGAATTAGTTGATAATTTGTGTCCAACAAGAGTAAAATCATGAAGTCAAGAGTGCAATATTCAACACGAATCACTCAACCCATTGGACAAGTCACTCTAAGCCAACGACGTTACATTGGTAATGTAACAAAGTTAAGTGAGTCGGATGTTAAGTAGAAGTCGAATATATCGATGATGCATAGTTCACACATGATCTCATTATAATTCATTCAATCGTCATAACTAGTCGCTATGTACTTTCAGATACGTATTTTATTAGGAGTGTTCGGTTAGGATGCTCACTTAGCTTTTATTAAAGCTAACAGCATACTACGCCCTGGATATTCCCACGTCTAGACTTCACATGATATGACTACCCAGAGGAGCACTATCTAGAATAAGCCTATGAAGAGGAAGCCTTCGAAGGGGAAACCTACAACAATGAAGGTCACGACTATGCCAGTTAGAGGTGCGACTTCAAGAAAGAAGACTTAGTTGTTGCTTATAGATTTTTTGTTCATTTATACTAAGTTGTAAATTGGCATCACATGCCTTACTTCAATGATCTTATGCTTTCATTTGTCCTTACATATAAAGATGTAAATGGCGTCCAATGTCTTAATCTCTTTTGTTATTTTATCTTTTGAAACTACAAACTCTAATGTAATAGTTAGTAACCTTATGATGTATATATTCAGTTTCCGCTTTCGCTTAAGTTATTCCTTTATTATCTATTGTGTTGTGGACAATCAGTTAATGTAACTAGTCATAGCTTACGGACCTAGAAAGGAAAATTTTATTTCCTCCTAATTTCTGGTACTCCGGGGTGTGACACGTGACCTTGGGGTTTAGTCCATTTTAAAGTACTTTTTAAGCATTAGGTCCAATAAGGAAAACATTTTAGTGAAACCACCTTCACATATAAAACTGGACAAAAATTTCAAAGTTTAGTGAAATTTTACAACTCATCAGGTTTTTTGTTTAGAGTTGTTCAACTAACTTGGGTTAAGGCACTTCTTACCCCCTAACCCCCCCCCCCCCCCCCCCCCCCCCCCCAGAAAAAAAAAAAAAAAAAAAAGAAAACAAAATGCTGCACCCATATCTAAATTCATACCTAATTCTGCACCCAACAATCTTGGCCCTTGATTCCAGTGGGCCCTGTATAGATCCCGCATAGGTCCCATACGGGACCCACCGAAATCAAGGGCCAGGATGTGTTGGGTGTGGATTTAGATATGGGTGTAGCATTACTAAAAAAAAGGTTATTTAGTGATAAGGACATTGTAACGATCTTTTGAGTTCATAGGTCCCTCATGGAAACATTTGTAGTCAAAAGTCCCTTTAAGTTATTTTCGAGACACAAATACCCCTAGTCCTCATTAACTACAAGTTTTAAAAAAGGGAAATCCCTAAAATTGCTCCACCCCATATGCTACTCTCCTAGTCCCTATATCCACAAAACAGAAGACCAATCCCTAAAAGTAGACCTCTTCTTCATCCATCTCCTCTCTTGCACTCATCTGCGATGCCATTGATGCTAGTTTCAAAAACCAAGCTGTCAAGCACTCATCCCTCTTTTCCCACATCATTTGTATCTTCTCTCTCTTGTACGATGCCATGGCTTCACGCTTCTGAAGCAAAGTTGTGAAGATCTCTTCACTGTTCCGCCCTGGATCGACAACATCTTCCAAAGAAATCCTTCAATTTATGAGGAGAATGAAGTTTTTGAAGTAGTTTTGAAGCAATTCGAAATGTTTCAATTGAGTGGCCATTGTATCACAGTTATCTGCATGTCAACATATATAATACACAAGACCCCATGAAAAATACATACCGAAGAATAAAGGGGCAAAAGGCAAATTTTTTTGGGTCTACCTATACATAATTATGCATAAAATGGTAGAATCGTATATAGGATTGATGTAACACCCATAATTTGGGATGAATCATGTAATTTTAGGGGCTTATGTCTAAAATATTTAGAATATTACATGTAAGTATAGAATTTTCAAAAGTACAAGGGGACCTATGTCTAAAACTTGTTAAGTATTACATGTACTAGTTTTGATCACAGACTTGGGGTTAATTGATTTGTGATATTATGAGAGAGAGAGAGAGAGAGAGAGAGAGAGAGAGAGAGAGAGAGAGAGAGAGAGAGATGTGAGAACTGAGAAAGTCTAAAAGTTTCATATGCAAATGGCAAATGGGTCTTTGATTCCATATAGGAGAGAGAGAGAGAGTTTTTTTTTTGGGAAATGCAGATGGCATTAAATAATGGTGATCAAAAGTCAAAAAGTTGTCAGATAGAGTTATATATATTTTTTACACCCCCAATTCGGGGGTCATTTATGAAAATTTTGAATTCTTAAAGGTTTGTTTAGGGGATATATTTGGTGAAACATAAATAATACATGGAGCCTTTTAGAATTCAGGGTGGACCTATTTATAAAAGTCATAAAATACTAAAGGTAAAAATGTAATTATCAAAAGTTGAGGGGTGGCCTGTACCCCCCCCCCCCCCCTGAAGATAACGTGCGTCCTCCCATGAAGGGGCCCATGGTATAACACTTCTACTTCTTCATGTAGAAAATTGCTGAAATTTTTGGACTTCTTGGTACAAGTTTATGGGATTTGCCTTTGATGGCAATGCAGTGTTGGGTTCATATATATCAAGATGTACTACAACAAAATAGGCCTTTAAAGAAAGAAAAAAGAATTACAATAGGTCACAAAATATATCACTCGTTGTTACACAAACACTTACCTATGTGTCATAATAGGTGTTGTCGCTAAGCCTTGTTGAGACGCTTACCCAAGTGTTGGTAAAATCGTCGGTAAAGGTTACTAACGACAGAGAAAAAGTGTCATTAAAAGTGTCATTAAATGTTACTTTTGAAGTAACATATATTTGTGAGTAATGACAAAATGAAAGTGTCGTTAGAACTGTCACTAGAAGCAACTTTTATTATCACATATATTTATATCGCTATGAGTGTCAATAGAAATTGCACCAATTTTTTTTTTCCTAACAGTCTACTAAGTTTTGAACTTAAGACCTCCTTGAATGTGTAGCAGTCTTGAATCTGCTTGACCAAATAGCCAACTTCAACAAGTATAAAAATTATTTATTTGTATATAATACAATCATGTACTATTAACATATATTTAAAGTATTAAATACCATTAGTAATTTATTTTATATTGCTAATTTTTTTTACTTATTTTACATTATATATTACTATGGTTATTATTATCGAATACATTTATTTAATTTATTATTTAAGTAATTTATTTTTGTTAAATTTAATAATATGGAGTTCTAACAAAATAACTATATATCCAATACTAATAGAATATCAATACAGTCCAGGGGCATAATTATCTTTTGAACATTTAAAATTACCTTATATTTATGTCACCAAACACCTACATAATCTATTCTTACACCATAACTACTTTTACAATACATTACCCAAACACCACAACTATTATAATCTATTCTGACAAAAGCAATTTTAAAGCTATCGCAATCGCAAAGCGGAAACTACCTAAATTGGGCTGTATATTTTTCATTGTATTTTCCTTCATGCTTAAATAACATTAAAGATTAGAAAAAATTAGACAGAATTCCTGATATCATTTTATTAAAGTAGGACAAAGGGCAAACGTTTAAATTTTAAACGCTGTTAATTAACGACATTAATTGGTTTACAAATGCCATTAATTATCGGCATTTTGTATGAAATTGATGTTAAGTATTGGCATTTAACTACTAAGTGTTGGTATTTGCGAGTGCTCTTTAAAATCCTGGTAATTAATAACACTTGTTTTTTAAAAATGGCGGTAATTCAAGGCATTTTTCTAAACGCTGGCAAATTAACGTCTGGATATGCCTTTTTCTTGTTATGCTAATTTTTTTGTTTCTTAAGACAATTGTCTCTTTATAAAGACAAAAATAATAAGTGTCGTAATTTTATACTTTTGAAAAAAATTATTTTCTTTTGTAGAGACAGAAAATTATGTGTTTTACAAGTAACTTCTAAAGACACATTTTTTTTAAGAGACGGACAATTATGTGTCCTTACAAGTAACTTCTAAAGACATTGATTTCCTTTTTAGAGACCAACTTACAAGTAATTTCTAAAGACAATTATTTTGTAGCAACCTATTATTTCACGTCCCTAATAATAAATAAAATGCAAGATTTTATTTTACTAGTATGTATTATTTTTAGTGGTGGTATTATTTCCATAAACAACTTGTACTAGTATTATTAATTATTAATACAATGCCTTAGTTTTGTAAACGCTTAGTAATTTTGAAAGTGTTAATAATGTTTAAGACTGCGCTTCTAAGTTACTCTACGTTTTGGGATAAAAACTATTAATAGATATTAAATCACGTCACTTACATTTTTTGTCCCTGATAATTATGTTTTGGTATTTTCCTAAACTATCCAGACCAACTAGACTAACCTAATTGATCAAACCAGACCAAACGGATCACTAACTGATTTAACTAAACCAGTCCGAGCTAACTGACTGATTGCAATCAATCAGCCAGCTGCGTGAACTGATGGCAATCAGTCACAAGTTGTATTATTGCTTTGCAATGATTTTGTTCAATAATTCACAACGCAAGTGGGAGAACAACTGATTGATATTCTATATGAGTTCACATTTCAAACCTAATTTATACACACACATTTGCAAAACATACCGACTGTTATATACATTTCAAACACTTCTCTTCCAACAAAAGATTTCAAAAGCTCCATAGCTTTCTCCCTTTCATTTGCTCCATTGATCTCTCCCTCACTCTCAATCACAACCCACACACACAATCAACATACTTTCTGGAAGTACAAAGGAAAGAAAAGAAATATAGAAAAGAAATCATCACAGTAAGCTCAAAGAGGAAGCTTCATTGCCATTAGAGCTTGGAGCTTTATATTTTGGTTTTATGGTTTTCTTCGGCAAGACAAGCCGCCCAATCTAGCAACCGGTGAGTCTCTTGAACTCACTCATAATGTAGTATTAGTCCTTACGCACAAGCCGGAGTTATCAAAACTAGGTGTATACGGAAAAATATATATATATAGTTATGGAATCTAAAAAATGGTGGTCTCGTAATACTTAACGAAAATCGATTCTGTAAATTAGAAATGAAATATTACAACCTCAGTAGCTTTTGTTTCAAATATTAGACCTTAATTCGTAACGGTTGCGACGAACAGTTAAAACAAAATTTCGGTGACTCTCGGATTTTCATCTATAAGTTGAGCTATGTTAATAGTTGAGACATAAGACTTATGTATTCGTAATCTATGAGGAAAGACGAAGAGAATGGTATATTACACTTCTTGTACCGTTTAAGTTTGTAAAAATCGTATTTGGGCTCTATATATCACTGTAAAACTGGAGGAAGACGACGAAGTGGAAAGCTCGAGACTCGAGCGCTCAAGTGAGCACTAGTGCTCAAGTAGGGAGCGCTCGAGCTGAGCTGGAGGGCTCGAAGATGGGGCACTCTAGCCAGTAGGATCGCTCGAGATGACCAATTTTTGGAACTTCTATTTTTATGCTGCAAACTACTGTACATTCTGTTTTTACCTCACTGCCTGATATTTTACAAAGATAATGAAAGCATAATTTGAAATCAAAGATTTAGATAAGTTGTTTTAAGTAGTAATGGTCATATGTAAATAGCTCTAAATACCGTTATAATAAAATATGAAAAGTATGTTTTTAAAAGTGCTCCCATTGGTCCCAAACATCTGTGAACATAAAACTACGTCGTTTTGGTTTTCAATTATTCAATTTGGGGCCACAAAACAAAATTACAAAAAATGGAGTTCTGGGGGAGAGTGCCGCGGTGGAAGTGGGCCAGTGCCACGATGGTGCTACTCCTCAGACGCCCAGATTATTCTATTTAGGCCCCCAGAGGTTCCGGTATTCGCAAAAAGGTCCTATTTCGTCCGAAATTCACAAAAAACGCATACGAAAACCAAGGTTGTGATATACCATTGGAAATATAATGGAGTCCACTTTCCATAAAAAATAGTTTGGAGATAGGTCACTTTGGAAAGTTTTGCGGTATTCGTGATAAAAGCCGATTTGATCGTCTTTTTCTCCTTCAAAATTCATAATAAATTCGTTTTAAATCCAGAAATTATGTGCGATATACCATTGGAAAGGTATTAACCTCTAGTATCTATGAAAAATGTTTTAAAAATGATACAGTGCTCCAGTTTCAAAGTCAACTTTTAGGTCAAATCGGTCAAACTTGGGATATCCAGGAAGTTTTAGGAACCTCTAGGAGCTCTCGAGAGCTGACGTTTTCGTCCGATTTTCTTTTAAAACTCATTTTAGTACTTTTCACATGATCTAGAATGGTCTCGGAACATTTCGAAGAATTTGGATGATTTCGGTCAAACCTTGGTCAAACCTGGGTCAACCAGGACTTTCCAGGAACTTCTGGGACTTCCGGGGGTCTCTAGGGGCTGACGATTTCATCTGATTTTGCTTTAAAACTCATTTTCTTAATTTTCTTAAGACGTAGCATGTTCCTAGAGATTTTAGTCCAAATCTGGGAGTGTTTGGGCTTTCAGGGGCATTTTGGTCATTTGTACTACTTTCTGAGCATTTTGAGAGATAGAACTAACTTTCAGTAGGGGTGGCAATTTTTGACACGACAACCCGTTTTACTGAGACAACCCGAACACGACACGACATGACACGATTAATTTAAAATAGTTTGTATTACAGATGAATAACACTCCAAACTAAAAATTAAACCCAAAGCACACAACCCGATTAATGACACGATTATGACAAGAGAACTCGAATTGCCACCCCTAACTTTCAGGAGTCCGTTTTGAGTCTTTTTCGATCATTGTGAACCACCAAGCTAGGGTCTCCTAAATCTGATAGTCGACAAAATGGGGTGTCTACATGGTCATATAGAGAATGTAGTAAAATTTTATATGAAAAGATAGCCCTTTGAGTCTGGGACCCAATGGGAAAAATGGTGCGCGAATCCAATTTTCTAGAAAGAGTTATGCTTGTTTTCGTAAAATTCAACAGTCAGGATTCATAATTGGCGGATTGATCCGCGGCCAACAAGTTGGATCGATCTGATATTACGATTCGCCAGAAGAATGTCTTCCCAGATGCCCGAATCGATCCACGGCTAAGGCCGGATTGATCCGCTGCTAAAGGCCGAATCGATCCGGGTTCTACAGAATGGAATCCTGTTGCTAAAAACCCCTGCTTTACAAGTTAAAACATTTCCAAAATCAAACCAACTCATATGGAACTTAGGAAAAACATTCTAAAATCATTTTTCCAACATTTATAAGCATCCCCAAGCACCCAAAACATAAACACAAACTCTCTTGAAACAAACAACCCATAAAACTGATCTTTTGCTCAAAACGACATAACTATAAGGATTTTACCGGAAAGGCATTCCAAACTTTGCATATAACTCGGTTATAATTGAAACTTGTCCAAAATAGTTGCGGCACATATCCGGACCTGCCGGAATGGTCCTACACAACAACTTCCGCATAAACCAACCAATAACATAGAAATTTACATAAGGTTCCCAAGTTTAACTCCAAAACTACCAAATTACAAGTTGAAGGGTTAAAGTCTAATGTTTACAATAAGAGTACTAACTTCACAATTACAAAAGCTACAAACCAAACTTCACTCTATCAACATATTAACATAAGCAAATCCCCATTCCAAGCCTAAGCCTCACTTATTTCCTCTCCGAGTATTGCTCCGAACCTGCGGTGGTTGTTATGTACCACAATTGAAATGGAAAACAGTTTTCTTAAGCATTGCGCTTAGTGAGTAATCTAAATATGATTGAATGCTTAACATGTGCAATGCTGCAAATAAACACATGACTCATATCCGTAATCGTCGAACTACCGGTTCAATGATTAATTTAGACCTGAAGACCTTCCCTTGGCCCCGTGGTCACTTCTATTCCTTGGACATTCTTTCTCAAACGGATTTATTCTCCTTCTCCTCCCTTATTACTCCCAACAATGAATCATTTTCCTGATATTCATTGATTACCACATAATAACATAAGCACATAAACATGTCAATTTCACATATTGACATGCTATACATAAATCTAGCATTTCTATAGCTACCAAGCATGAATTTTAATATTTCATTCATATTTGAAGCATTTAACACATCATCACATCAGTTTTAGTTAGAAAACTCACCTTTAACGATTTCTACCGCAAATAAGCTTAGAAATGCATAATTCCTTAACAATTCCTGCCAATTCTCACTTTAGGGCAAATCCTACATGAATTCGGTAAACAGCGTGTCACCAATTACTATGAGCTACCAAAATACGATGATTAAAATGTAAAAGAAAGGTATAGAAACGACTGTCTCACCTCCACAAGTCCGAATACGGCTTCGGTTCGCGAATTGGACGATGAATGGTGACGGAACGGCAAAAAGACGACGTCGAAATCTCGTATCTCTCTCGGTCTCTCTCTCTTTTCTTTGATTTCTGTAAATTATGAGAGTTTACACCCTTTTGACACACATGCATCAACATGCATAATGTGTCAACCTCCTATTTTTCCTTCTTTCCATTTACACCCCCAGAATTCTAAGTTCATATTATGAAAACTCCAAATATTCTATTAGCTACCCAATTATTTAAGTGAGTGTTTGTCTAAGTCCCGTATGGGTCCCAAACGTGGTCTCAAATATTTTGTGAAGTTGTTATCGTACCTACTATTTATGAATCTTTTTCAATTATGCCCTTATACGGGTACTCAAACTGGTACCAAATGCTAACATATATAGCAACATAATATGAAAGCAACTGTGTTCTTTACTGGACACTTTTCTACGGGTGAGTCCAAAGCTTCCCCTTAATCCATCATATACACTAATTACATTAATCAATGCATATTTATATGATAATTAAACCTTTTTCCGGGTACAGGTGTTACAATAAGTCTTATTCCCTTTGGTTTGAATAATAATAGATACCTCCGGCCCCTTTAGTTTGAATAATCTTAGAGACCACCCCTTATAAGTGAAAAATTATATCAAAAACCTCCCTTCCACTTTTTTAGGCAACTTTTAAGTTCCAACTTTATAGTTCTTGGAAAGGAGATATGGATGGTATGGGAACAAGGTGTGTGGAGAATGTCTCTTTTTGGACTTCATTTTAATGTTTTGTCCTTATAAGTCATATTTTAGAGTGGTAAATTTGTAGGAGTAAAAAAAAAGTTTGGAGTTAGAGAGTAAACTTATGGGGAGAAGTTCTAAATGTACCATCCTAGTTTGTTCTCTAAACCTACCATTTAAAGAGAATGAATGTTTGAGTTTTTTGGGAAAGTAAAGGATTGGTTTTGTAATTAATAAGTGAATTTTACTGCCTTTAGCCAAAAGAAAAGAAGTGAGCTATACTGCCATTAACTATAATGACAGTGTCATTAAACTTCACTGTCATTAGGCCTAATGAATTGTATTGAAATGTTCTTGTTCAAAAAATTACAAAAAATTCTATTGAAATGTTCAAGCTTACATAAATATAAATAGGGTTAATTACACTCACATCCCCTATGTTTTGCCTTAATTACATGGATTTCTCTTGTATTTTAGGAAATTACATGGACCTCCCTTAAAATTAGTATTCTATAACACTTTCCCCCTTAAAATTAATAATCTGTAACACTTTTTTTCCCTTAAAGTGTAAAAAAATACTAGGCATAAGGGAGGTCCTGTAATTTCTCCAAATTCGACGAAAGTCCGTATAATTAAGTAAAAACACAGAAGAGATGAGTGTAATTAACCTATATAAATATATAGGTAAATATCACTTACCTCCCTCGAGGTTTGACCTAATAACACTCGCCTCCAATGACATATCACGAGTAACACTTACCTCCCCTGTCAGATTTTGTCAGTTAACAGGCCTAACGAAAATTGCAAAGTTACCATTATACCCTTATTAAAGTGATGTCATTTTGGCAAATTTTTTTCATTTCCCTCTTTTACATTATTTAGTATATTTATTAAGAAACTAATGTCCAATGAAAAGCTGACGCATTGGTCATCCTCTTTCTTCTTCCATGAAAAGCCATTGCCATTGTAGAATTTTTTTCTTCCCTTTATTTCTTCTCTCTCCCTCTTTATCTCCTTTCTTCCATATACATACGTGCTCTAATATATATATATATATATGGTGGGATGTTGGGTGATGGCTACTGGAGCCTCGGGTTAGCCGGATGAGGCAAAAGAAATAGTCTTGATTCTATTGAACCATATTTGTGTATTTGCATTATTTGTAGATATAAATGTACATATGTATGTACATGTATCAATTTTAGGTTAATCTGTGGCTTGACAATTGGGTCTGATTTTAGAGAGAGAAATATGAATAATCACCATTGGGATGTATAACCAATTCCTTCACCTAACCATATTGCAAACCCAAAAAGACCACCACAAATTCAGCCTTATCTTTTAGTCACTCCCTCTTTGAGAACCACCACCATTGATCTTTGATCCGAGAACAACCAGTAAATATCTGCAGAGTTCATTGATACCGAAATGAGAAAATAGAGTTCATTGATTTCAGATCTAGAGAGAGAGAGAGAGAGAGAGAGAGAGAGAGAGAGAGAGAGAGAGAGAGAGAGAGAGAGAAGGAGGAGGAGGAGGAGGTAATTGGCAGAGTTCATTGATTTCAGATCTACTTGGACTAGTTTGAAAACATTGTTCATTGATTTCATCATCAAACTCACCCATTGTCACGCCCCGACGTAGCATAAATATGGAAATTGTTTAATTTCCTTTATAGACCCGTAGGTCGCGACAGTTTGAAGGATCGAATCCGTCCCAAACGTCGAACAACATAAAACCATAAATCAGAGTAGAGCAATCAAGGTTTACAAAATTTTTTTAACTTAATAAATAACACAGCACAGGATGACCTAAAGGCACAGACCGCCTTGAAACAAAATAATATCTAACATCTATTACATTCATCCTTATTACAAAACTAGTTCATGACTTAAAACATAAGATAATGATAAACAGTTTCTCTTCATAAGCAGCCTTTCTTAATTAGCATAGTCATAAGGTCCCTCCTGATTATAACCTAACAAGCCTAGACACGAATGTCCAAGATGCATCAACGTTGTCAGCTTCGAGAAGCTGGTGAGTATTAAAAACATATGCTCGAATGTAAAACATACTCATTTACTATTTTCCATTTTACAGTTTCATTAAACAATAGGTTAATATCATAGAAATGAATTCACGTTATGGAACATGTAAGAATTACATTATAAACTTTGGTTCATAAAACATATGACCGTGCATGAGACCAAAACAACCATTCTCATCTTACCGACTCTTTTCTCTCGACAACACAATACCCAATTCTCTCACACCAGTATCTTTGAAACACTAAGATGACCACACTTTAGTAACGGGGTACCAGGGAGTGTCCAGTTTGCCTCACACTTTAGTACAGGGTACCAGGGAGTGTCCAATGCCTCACACTTAGTACCTAATCCGCCTTGCAAATACCGGAGAAACCTCACGCAGCATCCAGACTCGGGTACCAGGGAGTGTCCGTAGGCTACACTTTAGCACTACCATGGGTGCCAGGGAATGTCCAAGTTCAGCGTCACACACTTTAACGCTACCATGGGCGTCAGGGAGTGTCCAGTTTTGTCACCGTTGCATTTCAAAGATACTCTCGCTGCAATCTCAAAACGTCACACTGTGGTCCACAATTACCAGGGAGTGTCCAAACACAATCTCAACCAGATACTCATTTCAAACCTGACCACCACTCACCATGCATGTACAACTGACCTCACATGTATGTCATGAAACTTCATATAGAATGTGTAAACAACTAGAAATAAGAACCATGTGCGTACGAGAACAATTAAGTCGTAGTTTCTCGCTTTTATAAACCAAACATAGTAAATAATATTCTGATTTAGTAAAATTCCCAAACAAAACCTTATCTGCCTTTGAAAATTATTCCAAACAGTCCTTTAGCAGAAAACAAACAAAAATTGAAAACTGCCAGGTCGCGCGTGCAAGCCGCTCGCACGATCTGCCCAATTTTCATTTTTCCTTATAAAAATTTCAAACTGTCAAAAACTATAGACATCGCGCGTGCGGGCCACTCGCGCGACATGTCCATTTTTCGTTTTTATTTTATAAAGCTTTATTTACTACCTGGAAACACACACCTCGCGCGCGTGGGCCGCTCGCGCGACCCTCGCTCGTGCGCGCGAGGTGAAGCTGAGGCTTCATCTTCTTCGTCAGAATCCTCTGTTTTCAGTTTTGGAACCCATTTTGGCCCATTTTGCAATTCAGAAATAAATAGGACAAGTAATATATGAATCTCTTCGGTTTTTCGCAAGGATTAAGAATCCACAATCAATTTGACATGAATCAAACCGTAGCTTTCAGATTTTACGAAAAACCGAGAGTTGTCAAAACTTGATTTCTAATATACTTTCTCCTATGAACAAATTAAGCTTTAATACTTTAACCATAGCCTATATATACTGTAATCTTTCATTATTATGCATAAATACAGATTGTGGTTAAGTTTGAAAAGTTATGATTTTCAAGCTATGAAATTTCAAACGTAAACTCATAATTGGTGATCACAAATCAAGTACACAAAACATTAAATAAATGGTGAATTACATTCTAAGTGAGTTAATAATACTCACTGTGATTAGAAGACTGAACTTGATGTACGTTGAGAAAGATAAGAAATAGATAACCCAACTTCAAATTTTGGCTAAGGTGAACGGAGCTTTTCCTCTCTAAAATTCCCTATATCAAACTCTCTAGGCTCTCTCTCTAAACTCTCTGTTTAAGTCTGTAGAATGTGTGATATGCGTGAAGGCATGTATGTTAAAAACGAATTCCCAACTTGGAGCCCAAGTTGTGTCTTTCTCACTCTACAAATGAATAATTTTATAAATTCTAAACACACAAGTATACATATAACTGATGCATACATACGAATATACACATTCTCAATTTGAAGGGGGAGTTTAGATGTATAGGGGTCAAGAGTGGGTGTTTGGGAAATAGAGATTATGGCATAACATTAACACATACACACACAGCATGACCAAACAAGGCACATACAAATTGCCTAGGAATCATATAAGTGTTTGGGTAAATTAACTTATGGCACCACGTTAGTACATGAACTATAAGCATTCCCGAACCAAATATAACCAATCATTAGTTGCCATAAATGGAAAAAAGCATATGTCAATTCTTGCTTTACGTCAATTCCAAAATCTGTGGAAGTTTATCGCGGCGCGAACAATTTTGCACATAAACTGGTATTTTCGCAGTGCGGGGTTCACCACAAAAATACAGAAAATTCATTTTAACATAAGAAATACTTTCACAGTCTTATAAAAATGTAGTTTTTGAGTCAAAAGAAATTATTTCCATCGTTTTGAAATACAGTTTTGAAATCCAGCACATGTATCCTAAATTTATAAAATTGCAGTTTGACCCCAACAAGAATTTAAATATGAAATAAAACCAGAAATAAGATTTAACACATAAGAAATGTAAATTAAACTGAAATCAGCAATACAGTATGGAAAATACAAAGCGAATTAAAATATGGAAAATGCAAATACAAATAATTAAATGAAAATGCAAGTTATTACACCCATCCCTTCACTTCACTCTATAATTGGCAGATGGATTATTTGGTTCAAACCAAGCTTTTATTGAAAATGTGGGCAACAATTGATTATTTGGTTTCAATTGAAACCAAATTGGGTTTCAATGTTTGGGGATCATAGATATATCTGTGTGTATATATATATATATATATTTGTGTATGATACTATGTTTGGGTTTCAATTTGGTCTAATTTTTAGAGAGAGAAATGGGGTAAGAAGGATGAATAGAGGTGAGAGAAAGAAGATGAACAGTTTTGGAGGGTAATTTTGATATTTTAGATTATTATTAAGTGATGTCATCATCATTCCGTTAATTTTCTAGCGGTTTGTTAACGGAGGGGAGGTAAGTGTTACTGAAATTCAAAAATAAGAAAGGTAAGTGTTACTCGTGAAATGTCAGAGGAGACGAGTGTTATTAGGCTAAACCTCGAGGAAGGTAAGTGATATTTACCCTAAATATACACATGCAGGAGTGCGTCTTGACTGAAGGTACTGAGTGAAAGATGCTGAGAAAGCTAAGACATTGAGAGAGAGAGAGAGAGAGAGTCAATTGTTCAAAGCCATTCTGACAAAACAACAAGTATCAATGCCTGAAAGCCACATGCTCGTAAGTGAAACGAATTTTTTACCCTTTTCACACTGTGGGATTAATATATACACAATTCATCACTGTTTCAACTTATTTTTCAAACTCATCACTTTTTTAAAGTCACTAGTTGAAGTAACGACTTCACCAAAAAAAAATCTGTAGAAATCGCTAGTCTAACTTGAAAAAAGTGAAAATGAGAAAGTGACTTCAAAAGAAGTCGCTAGTTGAACTAGCGACTTTTATTGACATACACAGTAGAATCTCTCACATGAAGAAAGTGAAAAGGAGAAATCGCTAGTTCAACTAGCGACTTCTTATTTGGCCTAAAGTCGCGAGTTGGACTAGTGACTTATACATATTTTTTTGGTGAAGTCGCTACTTGAACTAGCAACTTTAAAAAAAAAAAGCGATAAATTTGAGAAATAAGTTGAAACAGTAATGAGTTGTGTATATATTGATCCCACAGGGTTGTGTAAAAAATCCTAAGTGAAACATTGTTTGGTAGATTTCGATCAGAGAGCCTGACCCGATAGAGACTTGACACCACACCGACAGTGGAGTATAGGGGCCGTTTGGGCACGGCGTTTATGCCCGCAAAAGCTCAATCATTGCACCTCCAATCGTGATCTTATTGGGATTGCAAAAGCGCTGTTAAAAGATACGGGCCAACATTTTGAGCAAAAAAAAAAAAAAGATACGGACCAACAAGGGATATTTATATTTCAGTCAACATTTTGTATGAAATTTAAAGTCAGTCTACTATTTTTTGAAAATTAAAAAAATGTTAACAATAATTAAAAAAGTTAAAAAGTCGTCAAATTTTTTTAAAAAATCAACTTTTTAATAGTTGTTTTGATTTTAGTCGACTTTTTGTTTTCAATGTTCTGAACTTGCACCAAAACGTTTGAAGACTTGTTCCCATTGTTTGAAGACTTGCTTTCAACGTTGTGAAGAGTTGCACCCGATTTTTAAACGGATTGCTCTCTGCGTTCGGAAGAGTAGCTCCCAACGTTTCAAAGAGTTGTTCCAAAATATCATATAAAGTTTGATGACTTTTTTTTATTTTACTAAAAAAGTTGATATTTTCTCAATTTTGAAAAATTAATAAATTGACTTTTAATTTTGAGACATAACAATGACTGAAATGTAATTATCCCGACCAAGAAATAGCCATTCGAACGCAATAGGGGTGTAAAGTGGGCTGAATTGGCCCAGTGGCGGGCCACAACTAGCCCCGCCCCGTGAAAGAGCCCAATTCGTGTCTCAGCCCACTGGGTGTGGGCTTGGGTCGACTACCCCTTTTGTGGCCCACAACTCGCCCTGTGACCCAGCTCGTCTAACCGCCGACTCGCCACCAACCTGCCTCGCCTCGCCTCGCTGACTCATCCCGCCCTGCCTCGACAATCCGCGAATAAAACGTTTTTATTTAATTGTTTAAAAATAAACTATTTATTCATAAGCAGTTTTATTAAACTTTTAAGTAGAAAATAAAAATATTTTTAAAAAAATAGTTTTCAAATACTTTTTTTAACAAACTGTTTTTAAATAAAGTGTTTTATTAAACTATTTTTTAGAAAATAAAGACTTATTTTTAAACTGTTTTCTAATAGACTTTTAATAAGCTGTTTTGTAGTATATTATATTTAATTAGTAATTTGTTTTTTAATTAGCAGTTTGTCATAAACAGTTTTTTAAAAACTGTTTTCGAATAAATTTTTGAATAAATGATTTATTAAAAATAAAAACAGGTTTTTGCAATTAATCCGTGGGCTAATTTGCCAACCAACCCGCGAGTTAGCTGCTCCGCCTTGCCTTGCCTTGTTGACTCATGAATTAGTGGGCTGGGGCGAGTTACCTTATATCCCTTACCGAGTCAATTCGGCCCGCCCGCCCCTTCTATCTCACTGGTCCACCCGTGGCTCGCCAAAACTCACCCAATTCGTCAAGGTGGTGGGCCGGGCCGAGCCGCCCGTTTGACACCTCTAATCAAACATTTTTTACTTTAAATAAATTTTACATGAAGTTTAATGAATCCTTGCATCTTGTCTAAGTCTGAGTTGTTGAATTGGTGACGCAGTTTTAAGGCTTGATTTATATGGTTATTTTTTGGTGACCCCGCCTCAATTCTAGGGAGATTTTTTCCGTACACTAGGATGGTTTCACCTTCAATTTTGCTCCACGTAAGAAATATTTATTTTTAAAAATATTTTTTTTTACCCAAAATCACTAAGGTGTACCGAAGAATTCTCCCAATGAGATCTACACGATTTTGTTGTTAGGTTGCTGACATGGCAAATAGTCCTATAGAAAAGTCGTTTGAAAATAGTAGCAGTACTATTTTGACAGTCAACTCCGAGAAATTATTCTATAGTTCTAGACTATATGCCACTTGATAGTCTCTGGCAATAAGAGACTGATATGTGGTCGAGTTATCTCACTTAGGAGACAACCCGGGAGACAATCCGGCCACATGACAGATTAATACTGACAGAGACCACTACGTGGCATTGATCTCGGACCATTGAATAATTTCTTGTCTCTCCAGGATAAGCACTACAGACTAAATCACTTTGATATACGTGCATGGGTCTCTGTTTCTCAAGTGTACCATAAGAGGGATCTGTTACTAGAATTATTTAGCTCTCCACATATCCAGCCCCCTCATAATATGCATAAGATGGATGATGCAAAGTTAAGCGAAGCGTAGTATAAATGCCTAAATGACAAGATCATTGGAATACCAAGGCGTGGGATGACTTCAAAAGATATTTTCCAAATGACAAGATTATTGGAAGTCAAATTATTCTTACCAGTCGCATTAGAGATGTTGCTTTATATGCTAAGGCTGATAGTACTCCTCATGATTTGCGTTTTCTATCCAAAGAAGAAAGTTGGGATCTATTGCGAGAGAAAGTGTTTCATAATGAAATATGCCCTACAGAGTTGGTGGAAGTTGGAAAGGAAATTGCTGAAAAGTGTGGAGGTCTACCTCTTGCTATAGTTGTAGTAGCTGGACTCCTTGCAAAAAAAGAGAAAACTAGATACTGGTGGAAGGAAGTTGTGGAAAGTATAAGGTCATACATTGCAAGTGATCCACATCAATGCATACAAACATTGGATTTGAGTTACAATCATTTACCAGATCACTTGAAGCCATGTTTTCTCTACTTTGGAGCATTTCCGGAAGACTACGAAATCCAAGTGACGAAACTAACTTGGTTATGGATGGCTGAAGGTTTTATAGAAAAAAGTGACAGTGAAAAATTGGAGGATGTAGCGGAGAATTACCTCATGGATTTAATTGAGAGGAGTCTACTATTAGTTGTGAAAAGAAGGTCTGATGGTAGAGTAAAATCGTGCCGTATCCATGATTTGCTACATGATTTATGCTTGAAAAAACTCAAGCAAGAGAACTTTAAATTCATGCAACCATTTATCAGGTATGAAGAAGTATCATCCGTGTTTAAATACTGTTGTTTTCCATATCCGTCTCAGTTCCTACTGTCTCACTTGTGTATCCCTTTTAGCTTTTCTGGAAATCACCATTCTGAGCATTCTCAAGCTTTATTCTACTTTGGTACGAGGTTTGATTTCCAAGAGTCAATTATTTCTCAAAAGTTCAAACGTCTAAAGGTGTTGGACCTTGTGCGTGTCGTTTTTGATTCCTATCCCACTGAACTACAACAACTTCAACATTTGAGATACTTGGCAATTCAAGCGAGGTTCAGAACTATCCCGACATCAATATCCAACCTCCAAAACCTTGAAACTCTTATTGTTAAAGGAATAGCAGGATCTATTTATATACAGTTTGCTCTACACAAAATGGTAAAATTGAGGCATATGCATATAGACCCGTCGAATTCTTTAAATTTGCGATTGGGTGGTTCCTTAATTTGGGGTGAACTACAAACCATCTCAACACCTTCTTTCGATTATTGGAACCAGTCTTACTCAAGGTCCATTCCCAATCTTCATAAACTAAGATTTACTCTTTTTGACGAATACACTTATCCACGGATTAGTGGATTTAAGTTTCTACATAAACTTGAAACATTGAAGATATTTTACTACAGTGCAAGACGGGATATCACTCTGTTTGATTTCCCAACAAGTCTCAAAACGGTAACCTTATCGAAGTTTCGATTGGGTTGGACGGAGATATCCAACAAGCTTGCTAGGTTACCAAACCTTGAGGTTCTCAAACTGCTACATAATTCATTTGAGGGAAAGCTGTGGGACACAAGTTCTATGGGGTGTGAATGTGATTTACAAACATTCCCTAAACTCAAGTTCCTGAAATTCGAGTCCCTGAATATCATGGAATGGAATGCCTCCAAAGATGACTTTCCTAGCCTTCAACAACTAGTGCTGAACAGATGTCGACAACTTAAAGAGATCCCATCTGAGCTATTTGAAATACCCACATTAGAGATGATTGAGTTGAATTGGTGTAACAGCACCGCTGCTGATTCTGCCAAGAAAATTCTGCAGGAGCAACGAGAAATGGGAAATGAGCAACTGAAGATCCTCGTCTATCCTCCTAATTCTAGATTTGCTGCACTTGAGAAATGGCGAATGATCGTATCTTGTTGTAAGTACAATTAACACCCTCATTTATGTTCAACTCCGTAGTACTCGAAATTTTAGCTTCATAATTTAGTTGCGAGTCTGAGGATTTTCATACATTTTTTTTTTCGGATTGATCTTATTATTAAAGGGGCTATACCTTCCTCTAGAAAATGCGGAAGAGAACAATATATATTTTTCCAACCATATGAGCCTCACATCATATTCCTTTCCCATTTGATAACAGTTTTTTCATTAGAGTTGGTTGTCTTGCTTTTAATCTTAGATTAGTTGGCTGGTTATGGAGTGGACATAGTGGGACTTGTTTTCTTACTTCATTCCAACTCTAAATAGCATCATTTGGAACCCTTATTATCAGTTTTTCTGCACATATCACAAGAAAGTTGGGGTTGATAATAAACTAGAGTTATATCTAATGGGCTTTGTGACTATTCAGGAGAATATCACCGAGTATAGCTAAAAGGAGACTGATGTTGAACTGAACAAACTTGTACTATCATTAAAATTAAAATGTGGAAACTCTACTCATTCTTGTGAAAGATATATTTAGTCTCACACGTGTTATTGTTAGTGCATCTCTAATAGACCTTACATTTTTCTACTCTTCCAAGTTGAAGAATAACACCAACATTTAAGCTTTTATTCACTTAAAAAATGGACTCGTCAAGTGTAAGGAGCAAAATAGGAGACAACATCTCGCTTTTTAAACTTGTAAAGTCTTTTGAATGGCCAAACTCGTATTTTTTTTTTATTTGCATACGATAGAGGAGATCAATAGGCAAAAGCAATTAGTTCATCTTCAATTATTTTTTATTTCTCTTCTTGATTGTAAGCAATCCGGGATGATTCAACCTTATCATCCCATTCGTAGTGATTTCAACTTACAATTAAAGCTAAGACAGTAGTAGCATATGACTGTGGGAAATGTTTAAATGAAAAAGACAAACAATATTTTACATGGTTTACCTGAACCAGGGCTATGTCCATTTATTGAGATTTTTACTATGCTCGAAGGAGGAGAAGATAGGGTTATAGAGAAAATCAATAGTCGCCCTTAAAGACAGAAAGTCATGGTTACATGTCACAAGAGCAAAAATTACAAAAACACCCATAAAAAAAAACCGTCTTTCAATCATCAGGCTACGATATGTATCCCCAAGAGTGGAGTCAAGTATACAGCACTATCCCGCTCCACACTACCTCTTAATCATCATCATCGTTGATGCATCTATAACATTTCTCTTGACAAACATCGCATACAAAACCCGAAGAGCCCGAAGAACCACAATGTAGCTCATAATGTTGGCTACAAAAAGGCTTATTACAAAGATCACACTTTTGGAAGCTTAAGCCAACAATTTGAACACAAGATATCCACACAAGCTACCTCTTCGTGTTCTTCAAGTCCAACACATCCACCACACTCCTCCCACCTTAGAATGCAAAAGTAGCATCCTCTACACTCACATGCATCTTTAGAACAGTCAAAAACCATCGTTACTTCATCGCATTTCGGACATATATCTATATCTATATCTGTATGTGTAACACTTTACTGTCTTCATGCAGAAAAATGCTGAACTTTTTGGACTTGGGGTACAAGTTTCTGGGATTTTGCCTTTCATGACAATCAATTGTTGGGTTTATATCAATGTAAGAGACAAGTGTTTGAAGGTGTTGTTTGGTTATGTTGTAGATACTACTAATCTTCAGACTCTTCAACTTGTGGGTGTGTTCAGCTACTGTTAATGTCTTCACTGCTCTAATTACTCCATCTGGGGTTAAGCCAGTGCATGATGGTACATAAAGCTGAAAAAAGATGACAAATATTTGAAATGTTGAGCTTTTTCTTCCTAGACAATGTAGCAGCTAGAGTGTATAAATTGCATAAGAGCATTTCTCCAATCAGTTTTCCTATTGTTAAAATGGTAATGAAAAAATTAGAAAGCCACCACAAGAATTTACTTTACTAGGCTTCGTTTGGTTCATGGATTTTGTGAGAGTAAAAAAAAAATTGCAACAAGACGTTGGTATTTGTTAGCTGTATGCGGATTCAAAGAAGGGCAAAAAAGGGTAAGGGAATAGGGAAGAAACAATCAAATCAGTAGAGATTAAATTTCTCCCAATTTTGTAGAGCATTAAGAAAAGAAGAAAGAAAGTGATTTCTAATATTCAAAATGTTTAATTTGTCCTCTTCACAAAAGCATTGCACTATCTTAGGCTATGATTCATTGTAATGGATTTCGTGTGGGAAGTGAGAGAATGAACAGAAGTAATAAAGAAAACACTTTTCTTTGTTTTGTTACTAGGAATTTGTTTGTTTTGCAGATTTAGAGAAGGAAATGAATAATGAGAGTGAAAAATCATTTCCTTTGTTTTCCTGCATACTTAAATAATATTAAGAGTTGACAGATTTAGCTTTTGCTCCTTCCCAGAGAAAATGCACCATCATATCTGATCCATTTCCACCTCTTAAGAAAAGTCCATTTCGAAGCAATCTAATCTATGTATTTAGTGCACAAAACAAAGAGATAATTGGCAACATAAGGGAGAAAGATCAATACAAATAATAAATCACTGAAAATTAATTCTATAATCTAACCCGTCTAAAAGGACATGGTAAAATACACTTTGATAGTTTCTTGTTTTTTTTTTTTTTTCAACATAAATTTTTTAATCACTTGAATTACTAGAGGCCTCTTAGTTTTAAGTTGATTTTAATTAAAATCAGTTGTCCTCAACTGAAATCCATTGTTCTCAAATGCATTTAATTGAAATTGATTATAAATCAAAGATTTCTTTTTTCTTTGATCATTTGGTGTAGTGGTCTTGTGGAAGGACATATTTATCAGGGTCGGGGAGGGAGCAATGATCGAAGCCTGGTATGAGTGTGGCATGGAGAGCCTTTTTATCAACTAGGCAAGCTGGTGCTCAAAATCGAAAGACTTTAACGGATGCAATTTACAGTAGAGCGTCCCAAATTGAATTTTGAAAAGAAGTACATATTAGGAACTATTTGTGGCCCAAAAAGAGAGATGATGATCATACCTTGTTAATATGAGGATTTTTGTCTATGACCCATTTGAGCCCATCATCAGTAAACCTCAAACAATTAATCAGAGCCAGAGTTCTTAACAAACCATTGGCGTTTGAAGTGATATTCATTAAAATATCATCAGTTAGCTTAGAGGTCAAACACCTTTTGCCTATGATATTTAGCCATGGTAGTGTATCATTGTTCACTGCATCTCTTAGCGATCTACAAACAAGACTCATGGAGAGGAGCTCAAAGAGAGGAAGATAAGCTAATACAAAGAACAAAGCTTCATTGGGTGGCCCAACTTGTATAGGATTACCAATGACTCCATGTTCTTTTTTCACTTCATCCATTATTTCAAAGATGATTATGGGTATAGAGGAGAGATTTGACTTGAGTAAAGAGTTGGTATATATTCAGGACATGTGCTTTTATAGAGTTCATATGAGAGAGAGAGAGAGAGAGAGAGAGAGAGAGAGAGAGAGAGAGAGAGAGAGAGAGGTTTCCTTGGATTTGGATTAATTTAAGCCATATATGCAAGTTGTGACTTGTCAGGCGGTTGAAGAACTCCTAACCATGAATAAAATCATATATATCTTTTGGTTTTTATTTATAACCTTTTGGGGTTTTTTTTGATACATTGGTCGGTATTCTCATATTTTTCAGCAACTTCTATTGAGGATTGAAGTAAACTTTGTTAAATCTATTATCAATTGCATCACTTAAGATCTTCGATTTTTTAAAGCTATTTTAGTTGATAACAAATTGCTAAAAAAAATGAGCATTGAAGGCTTTAAATAGCTTTCCTCAATCAAAATTGATTGTACACAATGGTCCTCATTTGAACTCAAGCTTAAAAAAATCAAGAATTTTAACTGATGCACTAAGAATTGAAAGGAAATTTGGAAGAAAAATAGAAGGTTGCAAAGTTTTTTTAAGCCTACAATGAAAAAGGTTCGTTGTTGACAGTTCATCAACAGAAGGCAAATAAATCTTATTTTGTCATAGATATTCGGTACTAAATAACAATGATATCCTCATTTTTTGTGCCATTTACCTACAATTCTGTCACTAGCTATATCCTTGTTATTGGTACCAAGATTTGAAAAATTGCTCTGCATTTAATTTACTTAGCCTTTGCTTCATTTGCGAATTTAAAGAAGAAGAAGATAAAGGGAAAAAAAAGAGAGAGAATAAAACTGATTTCTTTGTGTTTCCTTTCATATTTAAACAATCTAAAAAAATGCTTAAAGTATAATTGTAAAATAAGAAAAAAAAAAAGGAAAGAAATAACTCACAAGTTCAAAATTTTAAATTTATTTCTCTACTTATTTTCTTTTTCTTCGTCCTTAATTTATTAACCAAATAAAGAAAAATGTTTGCCTCAAAATTTCTTTCATTTTCCATCCCTAATCCATGAAACAAATGAAGTCTTAATTTGTACTTCAAGCAAATCAAAAACAGATTAATGTTGATCACTACCTGTTTGGGTACAGCTAGTCAGCTACATCAATTGCACTTTTGGTCCGCCAAAGTAAGGTAAAATTAAAAGTTATATAGTTTTACACAATGCAGAGAGCAACTCTTTATAATGTTGGGCAACATTTTAGCTCACTCATGGGCATGTGGGACTCACCACTTTTTAACTTTTGTTTATCTCTATTTTGCCAATGAAAAGTGGTGGGCCCCACATATCACCCAATAGGGTACTTGGGTGAGCAAACATACTCTCATAATGTTGGGGAGCAACTCCGTACAAGTCGGGAGCAACTAATCACAATGTTGTAAGCCATCACAATGTTAGGAGCATATTTACAACGTTTTGGTACAAGTTTATAATGTATAAACGTAAAGTAAACTAAAGCATGAATGAACTTTTTAAAAATTGCTTTCTTTATTTAAATTTTGTTAATGAATTTGTAATTTTTTTAATTATTATTGATATTTTTTTATCAATTTTGAAAAAGTAGTAGATTATTTTTTATTTTTTTTTGCTACTTATCTGGATCCGGACTGGATACACACACACCCACACACACGCACACCCCAACCCCAACCCAACTCCAAAGCTCCACATTGGTCTACAGCAAAGCCCATTAAAGGCCACTCATTCCAAATGAAGAATAACTGTGGGACAAGCAACTAGAATCTCCCCTCTCCCTCCCCACTCATTAGATTAGTAGATTAACGTTCAAATTTGCGAGAAATCTTAATTATCCCCATGAAAAAGTACTCACTCCGTCACATATTTTGAGTCCTATTTTGAGAACCCAACTTTTTAAGTGAACAAAAAGAATTTACACTACTTTCCAAAATTACCCTTAATTATTATCACTTTTTTTTTTACTTTGTCTTGGTGTAGATTTTAAAGAGAGTTAATTTTTAAAAGTAAATAAAAATGTATACCAATTAAAAAAGTGAACAATAATTCAAAGTGAACAATAATATAGAACGGAGGGTGTAGTAAAACTAGTTAGTCATAACTCAACCTTTCCCATATAAAAAAAAAAACTCTACCTTTCCATAGTGGTTCAACTCAGTAATTTGGTTAGGGTTTGTTAGTTTGATCTTCCTAATTCTTCCACGCTTTGAATTCATTTCTGGAGAGAGAGAATGGCAAATGCGCTTTGTTTCATTTCTTGTGAATGCAATCCTTGAAAACTTGAAGAGTGAAGCCATCGAGAATTGGCTGAGAAAGCTTAAAGATGTAGCTTATGATATTGACAATGTTTTAGACGATTTCACAACGGAGGCTTTTAGTCGAAGCTTGGAGTTTTAGCTCGAAACGGGGTTGAAAACCCAAGTAAGTACTTTCCTATCATTGCGAAACCCATATATTTTTCGCTACCAAATGAGGACTAGAATGAAAGATATTAGGGAAAGATTAGATGCCATAGTAGGAGAGAAAATTAATTTCCACTTAATTGAGGATACTATTAATGATGTGGAAATTGAGAGTAGACAAACTAGCTCACTTGTTAATGAGTTAGAAATTTGTGGAAGACAGGAAGATAAAGAAAAGATAATTGAAATCTTGCTCAACAATGGGAGTGATGATCTCTCCGTTTATGCTATCTGGGGTATGGGGGGAATTGGAAAAACCACACTTGCTAAATTGGTATATAACGACCATGAAAGGGTACATGGACATTTTGATTTGAAAATTTGGGTATGTGTATCAAATGATTTTGATATACTGAGGCTGACAAGAGCAATCATAGAGTCCGTAGAAGGGGGAGCATGTAATATCGAAAACTTGGATCCCCTGCAGCGTCGCCTCCAAGAAAAATTGAGTGGGAGGAGATTTTTACTTGTTTTGGATGACGTCTGGTATGAAAAGCATGATAAGTGGGATGTACTAAAAGAGGCACTGAGGTGTGGAGCGAAAGGCAGAACAGTTATAGTAACAACCCGGATTCAGAATGATGCTCTCGTAATGGCTACGCACCCCACACTCCATATTGGGTACTTATCAGAAGACGATTCTTGGTCTTTGTTTAAGCAACATGCGTTTGGCATTGGACAGATGGAGGAAAAGTTGGAAACAATTGGGAAGACAATAACGAAGAAATGTGGAGGAGTGCCCTTGGCAATTAAGGCTCTTAGAAGTATGATGCGGTTTAAAAGTATCGAAAGTGAATGGTTATTTGTGAAAGACAATGACATTTGGGATGTATCTGACAATGGGAGTTCCATCTTACCTGTCTTGAGGTTGAGTTATGACGACTTACCTCCACATTTGAGGTAATGCTTTGCTTACTACTGTATATTTCCCAAAGGCTATGAGATGGAGAAGGACTTGTTAATTCTTCTATGGATGGCAAATGGATTTATTCTGTTTAGTGGAAATATAGAGTTATATGAACTGGGTCATGAAATTTTCAATAATTTGGTGTGGAGGTCTTTCTTACAAGATGTCAAAGAGGACTTACAGGGTGACGTGACTTGTAAATGCATGATCTTGCAAGATCTATTGTGAGGCCTGAATGCTGCTTCACTATAAAGCCTAGTAAAATTTCCGAGAAGATTCGTCACTTGTTTTTTCAAGAAAGATCATTCCTGAAAGGTCCCTAGAATGAGGATTTATGCAAAGTCCAATCCTTACGCTCGTTGGTTTCACTTTCTAAAGTGTGCGATTCCTAGGATACTTTTTGTGCAATCCTCTCAAAACAGAAGTATCTTAGAGTGTTAAGTTGCACACATTTGGAGCGACTACCAATGTCAATCAGCCATTTGAAACATCTTAGGTACCTTAACTTCTCATTCTTTTATTTAACAACTTTACCAGAATCAATCACTTGTCTCCCAAACCTGCAAACATTGGAGCTGAGACACTGTTTAAACCTTCGTGAGTTGCCAAGAGGTATGAAATACATGAGAAATCTTAACCACCTGAAAATCAGAGAGGGTCGTTCTTTTATTTGTACACCTCCTGGGATGGGAAAATTAACTTGCCTACAAACACTAAGCATTTTCATTATGGGACAAAAGAGTGGTCACAACATCAGTGAACTGAAAAGACTAAATCTTCGAGGGGAGTTAAGAATAGAGGAGCTTGGTAATGTCAAAAATTTAGTGGAGGCAACAAGTGCCAATTTGAAGGGGAAACAAAATCTTGTTTCTTTGGATTTATCATGGAGTTTTGGCCAAGAAGACAACAATATTCCAGGTAATGTTGAAAACGTTCTTGATGGTCTCCAACCTCCTCCAAATATGAAGAGGTTGCGTATAAAGCCATACAAAGCCTCAAAATTTTCAGATTGGTTGATGGGTTTGGCACTTTAGAATCTGGTTGAAGTCTCTCTTAAGAATTGTGATAGGTGTGAATATCTTCCACCTCTTGGGAAACTTCCCTTCCTTGAGGTTCTTTCTCTTTTCGGAATGAATTCTGTCAAGTATTTCAACAATGAGTGCTTTGAAGATGGATGGAATTCATTTCCTACACTGAAGAGTCTCAAAATCGAGCAAAAGCCGAATTTGAAGGAATGGAAAACAACATGCGTAGGATGAAGTTTTCCTTGCTTATTGGATCTAGAAATTTGTGGGTGTCCTAAGCTAATGGAATTGCCTTTGCTTTCGATTATCAAGACACTATACTTATCCAGCAGTAGGAATATGCTGCCTAGATCCGTGATGCATCTTACTTCACTTACCTCATTGACCGTGTGTGATTTTGATAACTGGAATGCTCTTTCAGGTGGATTGTTTCAAAATCTCAAGGCTCTTGAGTCCCTAGATATTGAACGTCTGAAGCTTAAGACTCTCCCAAAAGAACTGGATAATTTATCTTCTCTAAGAAGATTACGCTTTTATTCATGTACTAATCTTGAAAGTTTACCGGAAGGTCTCAAAAAGTTAAACTCTCTTGATGATCTGGAGATATGTTGTTGTGATAGTCTTACTTCCCTTCCAGAGAATGGGTTGAGAGGCTTATCTTCCCTTAGAACATTACGATTTCGAAATTGCAAGAAACTAGAGTCATTATCTGATGGAGTGCGATATCTAACTGCACTCCAGGAATTGGTAATTTACGAATGCCCAGAGATGAAATCTTTGCCTGATGGTATGCAACAATTAACGGCTCTCCAAAAACTCAGATTTTCATTCTGTGCTGGGCTACATTCTCTACCAAGCTGGCTTAGAAGCCTTCTGTCTCTAGCACACCTGGAGAATTGCTCCTGCGAGAATTTGACATCTTTGCCAAATGGACTGCAGTGTAGTAGTACACTCAAAGTTCTAAGTATTCATGGGTGCCCAGTTTTGGAGGAGCGGTGTGAGAAAGAGAGTGGAACGGATTGGCCGAAGATAGCTCACATTCCCACGATGTACATCACAAGACGAAAAATGGAGTCATCAGATTGTTAGTAAGGAATTTTGAAACCATGATTCTGAGTTTTGTTTGGAGAAAAAAAGAAATTCGAAACAAACAATCCCCGAGTAAATTTCCCCAGCCATTCCTTTAAATCGATTTATAAATTCCATTCTAGAGTGGTGAGTCCATCACTGTCCTTTGGAGATGTCAGCTAATAAGAAGGCACGTTTCTCTCTCTTCTTTCCATCTTAAATGTTCCATTTTTTGTTATATTGCAATGGTGTTTGATTAATAATTATGAGGTAAAAGATGTATGAAGGTGCTGTAATTTAAGAAACCATTCCTATTTTTAAGCTGTGATGTAGATGTGAGGTCAACAAAGTGTTGGGTTTGTGCCCTCAAACCATTACTATATGTATTAGACATTAGCATTTTAATATATGGATATCAGCTTTACATTTTATGATGTATGCTTCTTTCATGAGATGATTGTTTAATCCATAAGTATCATAGTAAGTATTTCGTGTGTGTATGAGATACATACAATGAGATACGAATTACTATTCTTTGATACTTAAAGCTTGTCACAGTGGATGATGAGACTGGATATCTCATCAGGTATACACTGTAGCATCATTAACTACCATTGGATGGAGTGATAAATCTCAATCACTAGAGTGTGACTCTTGGTTAGTATGCTAGTGCTTATAGTGCATTGACGGACCTGAGTTTCCTATTGACGCTCAATGCTGTCAACAGTCAATAGGAACTCATAACTTGTATAAGGTATGCGTTCTCAATCTTGAGACGATTATGAACACAGACTGTGGATATGACTGCTTTGACTTACCAATCAGTGAGGTCTATAGAAGATCAACACCTGGGTATCTTGGGTATGTCATGTTCATAGGGTTGTGAACATATATTGTCAAGATAGAATATACCCTCTGATTCAGAGTAAGCATTCCCTTGAGAATGTCACCAAGTCGATTACTGAGTACTGCAGTCTTGTTGATAAGAGTTATCAACATGTTTGGTAATCATGAGAGGTGAATGGGACTCAAGGATTATAAGAAGTAATCATGATTCAGGTTGACAGTAACTGTTTATCCGACTACCTGAATATAATTGCGAATGCTGACGGTAGAGGGACATTAGTACAACATACAAGTCTAGTTATCGCTTCGGATATGTTCTTTTGCGTTGGAGTTCAGTTATCGTTTTATAGTGGAGTAAACGTTAACTGATCAGTCGATTAATTTGCTGATCAAAGAGTTTGGTCATGGGAGTTAATCAACTGATCTGAGCCAACAATAAAGAGCCTAGGAGGTCCCACTCTTAGCTCCGCTAGGATGCTTGGAAAGGCAAATGAGGATGATGTCAAGACAGGTTCGATCGATCGAAGTTGTCTCGATCGATTGAAGTCTAGACAGGTTCGATCGATTGAAGATGGTTCGATCGATCGAATGTTCGATCGATCGAAGCCACTTCGATCGCTCGAGAGCTAGGTCGGTTCTGGGAATCTATAAATAGGGCAGCTGCGTTCTGAAATAAAAGGTTGTTCATCGTTTTGAACGTCAGAAGCTGCAGAAACTGTTTTGGAGCCCCAAAACCTTCTGTATCCTCTCCATTAGGGTTCCCACCAACCCTAGCCCTTCCTGCGAGCATCCATAGGAGTCATAAGAGTGAAGACCATCTAGTGGAGGCTGCTGGAAGTCAGAGATTTCAGAATTGGGTTCAAGATAGTAAGGTATAATTCTTGTCCCCTCTTGTGCGCATCTATAGAGTTGATGGGTAGTAGATCCGGGCATGCCAATTAAGTTTTATAACTTGATTTTTCCGCCGCGCGTTTAAACTTAGAACTTAAACCGGTTTTTCCAACAATTGGTATCAGACCCACGCTCGTTTGGATCTATAGATGCGTTTTTGGAACACTATTTTGATTTGCATGATTGATTTTAGAACTGTTTTCGAAATTGCATCATCACAGATCTGTTTCTGCAGTGTTATCGCAGCAGTATACAAATCTGTGATTGCATAGGATGCAAGGCGGGTTCGATCGATCGAACATACTGTTCTCAAGCGATCGAACAGTCTTCGATCGATCGAAACCTTCTGGTATTCGATCGATCGAATGAAGTTAGATCGATCGAGACAGATACTTTGTCAGGTTCTCTATTTCACAGTTTTTAAGAGTTTTGAAATTAAAAACTTTAATTTTAAAATATTCTGTAAAATTTTCAAATCATTCTGTGAAACAGAATGTTCAAGCGATTGAACAGTGTTCAATCGATCGAAGGTTCGAGCGATCGAACGGTCTTCGATCGATCGAACTGTGACAGAGAAGTAAGATGCTGTTTTAAGTTCTAATTCAGTATGTAAAGAGTTTATACACTGTGTGAATCAATTAAGTGTTTCAACAGTTACATATATTTGTTATGTATGTATGGATGCGTGTACGACTAACCCTTTTGCAGCTAGATTAGTCGCTATCTCCCATGGCACCAAATTATTTGAATATTTGTATTTAAATTGTTTGAGATTGGTGCATGTTGTAATTTAAGTTTGGTTTGGTTTTAAGGCATATGTAAAGGGCGCTGCGACTTCAATCCTACGAAAAGAAAAGTCGCACCGGTTTCCCTAGCCTTTTAATTTGTTGTTATTTCTATTTCTAGATAAATTGTAAACTTCGAAAGAAGCATAGGACAAATGTAATAGAATTAGAAAATCCATGAAGATGGAGCAAGGAGCCGTTATCCATGAAGATGGAGCTAGAGGCGATCAAACCAAAAGGAGGTTCTATAGAGATAGAGCCATGGGAGATAGAGGCATTGTTTGAATGCATATATTTCATTTTAGTTTTTGTTTTATGTGCTTGGTTTGTGATTGGCGTATAATACATTGTTGCATGCACGCAAAACAAGTTTTCTAAAATAAAATTCAAAAACCGTTTTCAACACATTAGTAAACATTAGATGTTTATGGGAAGTGTGTAGAAACAGATTTTCTCAAAAAGCAAAATTCTTTTTACTAAAACTAGTGGGAGAGGGTCTTCTTAATTACACCCACGATCTTCCATTAACGGTTCACTGTAAGATGAATGGTGCATTCTGTGTCACCTCGTCAGGGGTGATCATTCCATACGGAGGGTGCATTACTCGTTGGTTACTAGATGTGAACTTCTTTTGATAGGATCAATCAGACGTGTTAGAGGATGACCACCACACGGAGGCGCTACTTGAGACGGTTGTGATTGGATCCTAGTTAATGGTACACACTAGCTAAGCTATGGCTAAGGGATCCCACACTGGGCATTATTCATAAACTTAGAGATCAAATAGGTTCGGAAGTCATAACTTGTTTTGCAAGAGTTGCATAGCGGATAAGTTATGATAAATCGAAAGATCGAACATTGACCACCACACGGAGGCTTTATTCTTTCGTTTCGATATTCCGGCGACTTTGTTTTAAAATAAGAGTTTTAAAAGGATTCTTTTATTTCAAACTGTCAAATTCTGATATCCATATTTATTTTGTTTTTATTTTTACAGTAAATCATAATGTCTGGATCTGCATTTAGTCCACTTGCCACCATACTCACTCAAAACAAGTTAACTGGAAACAACTACACTGAATGGAAACGTAACCTTGACATCGTGTTAACTGCGGAGGATCACATATATGTCCTCACCACCCCAAGCCCTGAAGAACCCGCGGCAATTGCTTCGGCAGCTGCCAGACGCGAGTTCGACAAATGGAAGAAGTCGAATGGAATGGCTCGTTGCTATATTCTGGCCTCAATGGCTGGTGTGTTGCAGCACCAATTCCAATCGAATGATTCTGCCAGTGACATTATCACATCCCTGAAAAAGATGTTTGGGGAGCATGGCAGGCCTGCCAGGCAGGTAGCCATGCAAAAGATAATGAGTGCAAAGATGTCGGAAGGGACTCCAGTCAAGGAACATGTTTTAAAAATGATTGGTTATTTAAATGAGCTGGAGACCCTAGGTGCCAACATCGATGCACAGACCCAAGTTGATATGATCCTTAATTCGCTGTCGCCTTCATTCGCTCAATTTAAACTTAACTATAATATGAATCAAATGAATTTTTCAATGAGCGAATTGATGAGTTCTCTTTTGGCAGCGGAAGGGGTGATCAAACCTGGGGTCAACGTTTTGAACGTTGAGAAAAGCGCTTCCTCTTCCCGATCTGTGCCAAAAGGAAAGAAAGGGAAGAAGAAAGCTAGCACTGGTGGTTCAAGTGTTGGACCAGTCCCTAAGATTGCAAAATCTAAGGGAAAAGGTAAGGGCAAAGGGAAGGTAGGTGGCCAAGGCAAAGGAAAGTGTTTCCAATGCGGTGAGAAGGGCCACTGGAAGAGGAATTGTCCAGAATTCTTAGCTACAAGAGTTCAAGGTATGATTGAATCACATGTGATTGAAGTAAGTTTTATAACGGATACTTCAAACACTTGGTGCATTGATTCTGGTGCGACTAACCATATCTGTAATTCATTGCAGGGGTTCAGATCAACCAGGAGGTGCAGTGATGGGGAAATCGTACTTACTCTAGGTTCTAGCGCAACCGTTTCTGCGGTTGCTATAGGAGTCGTAGTTTTAGAATTTCTAGACAATAAAATTTTGATTTTATCAGATGTACTTTACGTCCCTTCAATGAGACGTAATTTAATTTCAGTTTTTAATTTATTGAATAATGGTTATTCTTTTCATTTTGGAACTGAAGTTGTGATTAAAAAAAATAGTTCTTTTATATGTTCTGGTGTTAAATCAAATGGTTTGTATGTGATTACTCCCAATATTTCTAAAGACTCTTGCATGGAACTTAATAACTCAGTGGTTACTGTACCATCTAAAAGAAAGAGACCTTCCACTAATCCAACAAGGCTTTGGCATATGAGACTTGGCCATATCAATCTAAATAGGATTGGCAGACTAGTCAAAGAAGGGATCTTAGGCGATTTGGTTCTAGAACCAATGGAAGTTTGCGAGTCTTGTTTAGAGGGTAAGATGACCAAAAGGGCCTTTCCTACAAAGGGAAATAGAACCGATGCATTGTTGGAATTAGTTCATACTGATGTGTGTGGACCAATAAATATTAGAGCAAGGGGTGGTTATGAGTATTTCATAACATTTACTGATGACCACTCCAGGTATGGATATGTGTACCTAATGCAGCACAAGTCTGAAGCCTTTGAAAAGTTCAAAGAGTTTAGGGCTGAAGTGGAGAAGCAATTGGGCACACATATCAAGGCCATTCGATCTGATCGAGGTGGCGAGTACCTCTCTAATGAGTTTCTTGATCACCTCGTACAGAATGGGATTCTGTCACAGTTGACTGCACCTAGTATGCCTCAGCAGAACGGTGTAGCGGAGAGAAGGAATCGGACTCTTTTAGACATGACTTGGTCGATGATGAGTTACTCGGAGTTGCCATTATTCCTTTGGGGTTATGCTTTGGAAACCGCTACGTATATACTAAATCTAGTACCAAGCAAATCTGTTCCCAGGACACCACGAGAGATGTGGATTGGGCGCAAGCCTTCTTTGCAACATCTCCGGATATGGGGGTGTCCGGCACATGTGCTGAAAGGAAAGATGAGCAAGTTGGATTCTAGATCGGAAGTATGTTACTTCGTAGGGTATCCAAAGGGTACTTATGGATGGTATTTTTATGATCCAAGAGAGCAGAAAGTGTTTGTTAGTATGAATGCTATTTTCTTGGAGGATGACTATATCATGAACCATAAGCCTAAGGGAAGGATAGATCTTAGAGAGATAGAAGGAGAGCCCTCAGTCCAACCCGTAGTTGATAACGATATAAATCAAGAAAAAACCACTTCTTCACCCATTTCCGCACCGGTACCTCGTCGTAGTGGGAGGATTATCAGCCAGCCTGATAGATACATGTTCTTAGGAGAAGTTTTTGAAGCTGTCTCCATAGAATCTGAATCTGATCCTGCCACATACGAAGAGGCAATGGCTGATGTAGACTCGGCTCATTGGATTAAAGCTATGAAGGCTGAATTGGAATCTATGGATTCTAATCAGGTCTGGGATATTGTAGAGCTTCCAGCCAATATTAAACCCATTGGTTGTAAGTGGGTCTACAAGAGGAAAAGAGGATCTGATGGAAAGGTTGAAACCTTTAAGGCTAGGCTTGTAGCGAAAGGTTATACTCAAAGGGAGGGCATTGACTATGAGGAAACCTTCTCGCCGGTAGCCATGCTGAAGTCCATTAGAATACTCTTATCCATTGCTGCATACCTAGATTATGAGATCTGGCAGATGGACGTCAAGACTGCATTCTTGAATGGCAATCTTGAGGAGGACATCTATATGCAACAACCAGAAGGGTTCATAGCTGGTCAAAAAGGTAACTTGGTATGCAAGTTGCAAAAGTCCATTTATGGGCTTAAGCAAGCATCCAGAAGTTGGAACATCCAATTTGACCAAGCGGTCAAGTCGTTTGGTTTCTTACAGAATCTGGATGAACCTTGTGTATACAAGAAGAGTGAAGGGAAAGTGGTAGCCTTTCTTGTGCTTTACGTTGACGACATTCTACTCATTGGAAATGATGTAGCGGCGCTGTCAACAGTCAAGGTTTGGCTAGCTAGTACTTTCGATATGAAGGATCTAGGAGATGCGAGCTATATTCTAGGGATAAAGCTCTTTCGGGATCGCAACCGAAAAATAATGGGATTATCTCAAGCTGGTTATATCGATAAGGTGCTAACTAGGTTTTCAATGGATAATTCGAAGAAAGGTTTGTTACCTTTCAGGCATGGTTTAGCGTTCTCCAAGGACCAGTGTCCAAAGACACAGGAGGAGAGGAATCGCATGACAGGAGTTCCCTATGCTTCAGCAGTGGGAAGTCTTATGTATGCGATGTTATGCACTAGACTAGATATTTGCTTTGCCGTTGGCATGGTTAGCAGATATCAGTCGAATCCAGGTCCAGAGCACTGGACAGCCGTCAAGCACATTCTTAAGTACTTGAGAAGGACTAAAGATTACATGCTTATGTACGGTGGTAGTGAGTTAATTCCAGTAGGATACACTGACTCGGACTTTATGTCAGATAAAGATTCGAGGAAGTCGACGTCCGATCATCTCTTTACCTTGGGAGGTGGTGCTGTCAGTTGGAGGAGCATTAAGCAGAAATGCATTGCAGACTCAACTACAGAAGCTGAGTATGTGGCTGCTTGTGAAGCCGCAAAGGAAGCTGTTTGGCTCAAGAAGTTCCTTATGGAGCTCGAGGTGGTACCAGCGTCGCTGTCACCTATTACGCTTTATTGTGATAATAGTGGGGCAGTGGCTCAATCCAAGGAGCCAAGGAACCACGGAAAGGGAAAGCACGTAGAGCAGAAATATCATCTTATCCGAGATATTGTTCAACGTGGAGATGTGACTGTCATCAAGATTGCCACCGCTGATAATCTTGCTGATCCGTTTACAAAGGCCTTGCCACAGAAGGTCTTTGATCGTCATCTAGATAGTCTAGGTCTCAGATGTAATCCTGTATGGTTATGAGTGCAAGTGGGAGTTTGTTGGGTTTGTGCCCTCAAACCATTACTATATGTATTAGACATTAGCATTTTAATATATGGATATCAGCTTTACATTTTATGATGTATGCTTCTTTCATGAGATGATTGTTTAATCCATAAGTATCATAGTAAGTATTTCGTGTGTGTATGAGATACATACAATGAGATACGAATTACTATTCTTTGATACTTAAAGCTTGTCACAGTGGATGATGAGACTGGATATCTCATCAGGTATACACTGTAGCATCATTAACTACCATTGGATGGAGTGATAAATCTCAATCACTAGAGTGTGACTCTTGGTTAGTATGCTAGTGCTTATAGTGCATTGACGGACCTGAGTTTCCTATTGACGCTCAATGCTGTCAACAGTCAATAGGAACTCATAACTTGTATAAGGTATGCGTTCTCAATCTTGAGACGATTATGAACACAGACTGTGGATATGACTGCTTTGACTTACCAATCAGTGAGGTCTATAGAAGATCAACACCTGGGTATCTTGGGTATGTCATGTTCATAGGGTTGTGAACATATATTGTCAAGATAGAATCTACCCTCTGATTCAGAGTAAGCATTCCCTTGAGAATATCACCAAGTCGATTACTGAGTACTGCAGTCTTGTTGATAAGAGTTATCAACATGTTTGGTAATCATGAGAGGTGAATGGGACTCAAGGATTATAAGAAGTAATCATGATTCAGGTTGACAGTAACTGTTTATCCGACTACCTGAATATGATTGCGAATGCTGACGGTAGAGGGACATTAGTACAACATACAAGTCTAGTTATCGCTTCGGATATGTTCTTTTGCGTTGGAGTTCAGTTATCGTTTTATAGTGGAGTAAATGTTAACTGATCAGTCGATTAATTTGCTGATCAAAGAGTTTGGTCATGGGAGTTAATCAACTGATCTGAGCCAACAATAAAGAGCCTAGGAGGTCCCACTCTTAGCTCCGCTAGGATGCTTGGAAAGGCAAATAAGGATGATGTCAAGATAGGTTCGATCGATCGAAGTTGTCTCGATCGATTGAAGTCTAGACAGGTTCGATCGATTGAAGATGGTTCGATCGATCGAATGTTCGATCGATCGAAGCCACTTCGATCGCTCGAGAGCTAGGTCAGTTCTGGGAATCTATAAATAGGGCAGCTGCGTTCTGAAATAAAAGGTTGTTCGTCGTTTTGAACGTCAGAAGCTGCAGAAACTGTTTTGGAGCCCCAAAACCTTCTGTATCCTCTCCATTAGGGTTCCCACCAACCCTAGCCCTTCCTGCGAGCATCCATAGGAGTCATAAGAGTGAAGACCATCTAGTGGAGGCTGCTGGAAGTCAGAGATTTCAGAATTGGGTTCAAGACAGTAAGGTATAATTCTTGTCCCCTCTTGTGCGCATCTATAGAGTTTATGGGTAGTAGATCCGGGCATGCCAATTAAGTTTTATAACTTGATTTTTCCGCTGCGCGTTTAAACTTAGAACTTAAACCGGTTTTTCCAACACAAAGTTGTAAACATTTTAATGGCATATCATGTGAAATGTTTCATGAGCTTAATTTAAATTTTATTTTCAAGAGTATTGGATCTGAATTGAAACTTTTGAAGGAAAGGGGTACACATGTATTGTATGTAATTGTTTTTCATTGAAGTAGTCTTTTGTGATGAATCTTTCTCGTACATTCCTTTTGATATTTAGAAGTTGAATCTAGTGATGGAAAATTTTTTTGATTCTTTGTCTCTCTCAAAGTGTTCATATTAAACTCAATATAACATATATATATATATATATTTATATTTCTATATATAGAACCCTTCTCATGAAGGAGTGACAAAGTGAGGTCTTCTATTTACAACTTATATATACGGCATTTTTTGCTTATTTCTTTGTCATGAGATGAGTGTTTCTAGTAAATGATCTTACCTCTGCTTATAATATTGTAGGATCAGAAGAGTATACAAACACCATAAAATTTATAGAAATTTGGTAAAATGTCTTTCATAGTGGATTATCTTAGTTGAAAGGACAACCTGTTTTAATTTTGGTCAAAAGTATGTGATTGGTGAAACTTAATCAGCTCAAATCTTTATGTTGCAAAGCCTCTCTGCTTGCAGGGGTAAGGCTGCGTACATCTCACCCTCCCCAGACCCCACAATGGCGGGAGCCTCGTGCACTGGGCTGCCCTTTTTTTTTTTTTTTACTTACTTATTTGTAATTTTTTGTTGAGAGACCTTTTACTAAAATAAATAACGAATTGGACTAAATATCAAAAAGTCGGTGCACATTAGGCATTCTACATTTCCCAAAATGTAACCGTTAACCACTCTTACTCATTTGACCTTATTTTACAGGAAAGATCATTCTGTTCTTTAGCATAGTACATCAATTTGGTAATTGACACATAGATTGATCATATTTGTTACAGTTAAAGAGACAGTAGATGGAGGTGGGTGCTAACATGGAGTTTCTAAGGGCAAGTGGTGAAGAAGGTCATTAACAAAGTGGGGATTGATGATCACGTGATTATGGGTTATATACACCCTTGAATGTTCTTGGATTCTATTTTGTCATACTTGATGTTGATGTTGAGCAAATTTGTACTACTGCTATTGCCAAAGCAATAATGGCTATTGCCACAGTAAACTGGCCATGTGTCAAACACACAGCCAATTTGCTTTGGCAATAGTGGTAGCCTTTTTAAATTTAGAATGTAAATATATAGTCATTCTTGTGAAAGATATACTTAGTCTCACAGGTGTTATTGTTAGAGTATCTCTAATAGACTCCTAAAATTTCTCTACTCTTCAAAGTTAAAGAGTCGCACTGACATTTAAGCTCTTAATTCACTTCAATAAGCTCTTCAAGTGTAAGAAGCAAAATATGAGTCACCTTCTCACTCTTCAAATTTGGAGCATCTTTTGACTGTTCAAACTCATTTTTTGGTATTATTTTAATAAAAAATAGGATATCAATAGGCAAAAGCATTTAGTTCATTTTTTTTTTTTTTTTCGTTTTCTCGTCTTGATTGTAAGCAATTTTGGGATGATTGAATCTTACCATCGAAATTTTAACTTTTAATTAAGCGAAGACATTGACTGGATATAACCCTACCCAAGATCTATGCGAGGTGTTTAGATGAAAAAGAAACAGACCCTATTTAAACCAAAAAGAAACAAGATCTGTAGTTGTTTCTTTTTGGTTTAATTTTTATGACTTTTTTTTAGAACTGTTGTAGAAGTAATAATTGTTTATGACTTTTTTTTAACAAACTTGAACTTATTTATGACTGCAATATTATGACTTATTTTCAAAACTTAAAAAAAAGTCATAAATATATATTTATGTCTTTTTTTTAAGTCATAATAAAGGTTTTTTTTTGTTGTAGTGCAATCTAGTCCTTAACCCTACCAAAGATGTGTGAGAGATGTTAAAACGAAAAGACACAATATTTTTATGTGGTGTACCTGAACTAGGGCTATATCCATGGAGTTGCTGAGATGCTCAAGGAAGAGAAGATAATACTATATAGTAAATCAATAGTCGCCCTTAAGATGGAAAATTATGGTTACATGTCACAAGAATATAAGTTGCCAAAATACCCATTACCTTTCAACATCATTAGGCTACAATATGTATCCGCGAGAGTGTAGTTAAGTATACAACACCATCCGGCTCCACACTACCTCTTAATCATCCTCATCATTGTCGATGCATCTATGACATTTCTCTTGACAAACATCGCATACAACACCCGAAGAGCCCGAAGAACCACAATGTAGCTCATAATGTTGGCTACAATAAGGCTTATTACAAAGATCACATTTTGGAGCTTAAGCCAACAATTTGAACACAAAGATATCCACACAAGCTACCTCTCCATGTTCTTCATAACCACCACATCCACCACACTCCTCACACCTTGTAATGCAAAAGTAGCATCCTCTACCATCACAGGCCTCTTTAGAACAGTCAAAAATCATCGTTACTTCATTGCATTTCGGACATATCTATATCCATAACTGTATGTGTGATGCGATAAAAAAAATATCTGTATGTGTAACACTTTTACTGTCTTCATGCAGAAAATTGCTGAAGTTTTTGGACTTGGGGTGCAAGTTTTTGGGATTTTGCCTTTCATGTACTCATGCTACTTTTCTTTAAGTCATTAGATCATTTTTATGCCTAAGCAACCTTAATTAAATTGTTATAACTTTTGTTCTACAAGTCTGTTGTTCGTAAAATTTGATATTTTGGAATCAACAAAATGAGATCTATAAACCGAGATCAACATTGACCATGAAATACTTGAAAAAAAAAACTAAAACTAAACAAATATGAAGAACTGTAAATTTTTTTTTTTTGCATAAATATAATAAAAAATATATACTACTTTCATAAAATTGGCACCATAGGTGCATAAATCTCGAAAATATACAGGGACTAAAAAAATACTCAAAAAGGCTAAAATACGAGTAAGTTATGGTAATTTAAAGTTAACAGATAATATGAATATTATCTACTTTGACAAATAAAATCAAAAAATTAGGCTCTAAATTACTTTCTTTTGTACAATTTCAACTCTATTGTGTAGATCTCGAAGAAATACATGAAATCAAAAAAAAAAAAAAAAAATCACCCAAAAAGACTAAAAACAAACGAGTGAGTTATGGTACTAGTTTAAAGTTGACAGATAATATTATCTGTCATTACAGATACAGATAAAATCAAAAAAATGAGATTGCAAATTACTTTCTTTTGCACAATTTTCAATTCCATTGCATAGATCTCGAAGAAATGCATGAAATCAAAAAACAATCACTCAATAAGGCTAAAATTTGAGTGAGTTATGGTGGTTCAAATTTGATAGCTAATTTTAATATTATATGTCAAAACAAATAATATTATCTGTCAAAACAGATACAGATAAAATCAAAAAATGAGGTTCTAAATTACTTTCTTTTGTACAATTTTCAACTCCACTACGTAGATCTCTAAGAAATGCATGAAATCAAAACACAAATCACTTAAAAATGTAAAAAACGAGTGAGTTATGGTGGTTTAAAATTGACAGATAATATCTGTCAAAACAGATAGTATCATCTATTTTGACAGATAAAATCAAAACATAATGTTCCAAATTACTTTCTTTGGTACAATTTTCAACTTCATTGCGTAGATCTCGAAGAAATACATTAAATAAAAAAAAATCACTCAAAAAGGATAAAAAATCAAGTGAGTTATGGTGGTTTAAAGTTAACAGATAATATTACCTTAACTATTTTTCTGTTCCAACAAGGGGTTTTTCACCAAATTCAAAAAGTGGTGAAGAGCTTTTTAAAAAATGGCCAACTCATGTGGATTTTTGACTAATACACTTAATTTTAAGGAGTCTATGACCTAATATCCCTATAAAGAATAAAAATAGATAATAAAAAAAAATTGCTAGTAAAGAAAATAAAACACAGTATTAGGAGGCCTAATAATAATATGCCTTAAAGTTGCAAATTGAGAACGACGACGGATCGAAATGAATTTTGTTCTTGGCTTCTTCATGTGAATTTGAAATATAAGGCAACATTACAATTGACATCTCAATATACTAGTTACTTTTGGGGGGAATCAAGATTTGCCGAAAAAAAATCAAAACAATCTAGCTAGATGCTACCACTCTTCAAAGTTCAAACGGGTCAATGGGTTCTCCTACCCGAGACTCGCCATCAAGTAGCAAGTCTCGGAGGCAAAAGAATTCGAGTCTCAATTCGCCAACCCGCATACTCATGCAACCGGCCCAGGCGAAACCATAAACCAAGTCTCGGGTTGGATCCACCTACCCAAGATGCTTCCGGTGTTCAAAAACAATCTCGTGGAAAGAAGTCAAAGGGGTCAAAATCCATTCACTGATAATTTCTCGGATTCGGGGTCCGGGCTTGGATTAAAAAACAATGCAAGTTCACTTTTGGAGATGTAACAAGAATGAAATATATGTGGAGAGATTTCAAGAGGAATTAGAGTGCTTTGTAAATTACAAGGCTTGATCATTAATCTCTTTGTAAGCTGTAACTCTTAAAATTTGTCTTGTTTTGTCCAAATGTTTCATGTGTAACCATATATAGCCTAGTTGATACTTTGTAATTCTTCTGTACATATTTCATTTGTTCCCGAGAAATCATAAGAAAATGAGTGAAAACTTATAACATACATACTTGGATTCGGAATAATTTAATTCAGTGTTAAATACATTTTACACCCTTGTAGTTTGTCACTTGTGTCAGTTTAGTCCCTATAATTTAGAAAGTGTCACTTTAGTCCCTGTAATTTAGAAAATGTAATTAAACCTTTCATGACCTTAAACGCTAACTTGAGGGAGGGGCCTGGGTCCTATTCCTAAAAAGCCTAAAATTCTATTCATAGATTTGCAATTTTCAAAAGTTTAGGGAGGGGCCTGGGCCCACCCTTGGTATTCACTTGAAAAAAGTTCAATTTTCCTGCCACATTCAATCATTTATACATTGTCTGAACATAAAGGCATTTTCACTAGTCCAAGATGAGAAAATTTGGGAATTTGTGAAAAGTGAAAACTTATAACAACATACATGCTTGGATTCGGAATACTTTAATTGACTGATTAATACCCGTTTAGTATCGTGCTCGTAAAGTATAGATTGGCATGGTTCAAGTGGTAAAAAATTTGACATATATAAGTCTCCTCTAATGTATAGATTTGGGGTTCGAACCTCATCCCCTCCCCATATCAAAAGAAAAAAAATATCTTGCTCACAAACAAATCCTACTAAATTATCGTACCATCCCAACAATATATATACAACAATATACATACAAAAACCTATATACTTGATCTAACCCATAAAAAATTATTTAGAATTGTTATCACACCACGTCATTTTCTAATTACTAACCCTAATCTATGGGAACATGACAAAATGCTTCTAAATTTCCATAAATATGGCAAATTGAATGCTGGCCACATGTTTGTATTCAATTGGAGCGTGACAAAACACTACATATTAAAAAGTAATACTATATTTTTTAAATTTAGTTCTCAAATATTTTAACAGTGGTATTAATATCACATGCAAAACGAACATATATAACAGCAACAACTGTTAAAAAACTTAAAAGAACCAAATTTGGGACTTCCAATTTGGAAAGTATTGGACTATTCCGCATTGAATATTGATACATGCAGACACAAACACTGTAGTTGACGCAAACTTCCATGTTCCATTCAATGGGATGGGTCTAAATTTCCAACCCTTCCCTCAAGGCAGTTGTTGGACCCATGTTTACTTGGTCCTATCACTGGTCTTCCCAAATCCCCTTACACAACGGCAACATAGGACTAACCGTATAATGCGGTAATTGACCCTCTTAAAGACTTAAAAACTCTTTTGGTTGTAGACTCTAGGGGTGCATGCGTGGTTTTTTAATTTTTTGCATGCTGGGATATCTAATCAAAACTAGGGGGAAAAAAAATGTTTTATTAGATTAAAAACCTAAACTCTTAGCTGATCCCATACTTCCGATCAAAAATAATAACAACAATATTAATAATTTGCAAGTCCTTAACACAAAATCAGCAAGTATAATTCTGGCTTCACATAGGGTCAACTTTGTGTAGAAATTTTGTTGTTCCAAGAAAAGAAAAGTAGAGGAAAAAAACTAAAACAACTTTCAAAGAGCCGTTTCCAAGTCTTCGCATACTTTCTAACATATAACTAACACGTCAATGACCAAAAGTTACATTGAAACTCCATCTTCCTAAACTCTCACTCTATAAATAGAGAGAATTTGGAACACAAACACATAACAAACACCAACCAAAGCCCTTTGCTCCTAAAGAAACCTACTATGGCTCCTAAACTCTCTCTTCTTTTAGGAGCTTTAATTCTTCTTCTTGTGGCAGAACCTCTTATTGGTCACTCACATGATACAAAACATCCTGGCCTATCCTTTGCTTTCCTCAACAACTTGAAGGAATGCCACAAGGGCCAGAATGTGACTGGCCTTCACGACCTCAAACGCTACCTTGAGAAATTTGGCTACTTAAACTATGGCTCTTCCAAGAAAACCAAACTCATCTCCCACGAAAATGATGATGAGTTTGATGACCTTTTAGAGTCCGCAATCAAACAATACCAAGCAAATTACGATTTGAAGGTCACGGGGAATTTAGACTCCGAGACCATTCGAGAAATGATAGTCCCAAGATGTGGGGTCCCAGACATAGTCAATGGTACAAATTCAATGTCTCACAGAAAAATGAAAAACGGCCACCACCACCAGCATACAGTTCAGCACTTTTCTTTTTTTCCAAATAGGGCAAGATGGCCGCCTTCAAAAACCCACCTCACATACCGATTCCGTTCTAGTGCTACCACACCTATTGGAGTACAAGAACTAAGCTCAGTCTGCTCGCGAGCGTTCAAGAGATGGCAAGACGTGAGCCATTTCACTTTTGCAGAGGCCGCCCAAGGGGCTAACTCGGACATTGAAATAGGGTTCCACCGTGGTGATCACGGTGATAGAGCCTCGTTTGATGGACGGGGCAGCACTTTGGCTCATGCTTTTGCGCCAATCAGAGGATGGTTCCACTATGACGCTGATGAGAATTGGAGTTCTAACCCGAGTCGGGGACAGGTGGACTTGGAGTCTGTGGCAGTTCATGAAATTGGGCACCTTCTTGGGCTCCACCACAGCTCAGTCAGGGAGGCCATTATGTTCGCAAGTTATCCTGGTGGGATCAAGAGGGATCTGCATTCAAATGACATTCAGGGGATACGCACACTCTATTCTTCTTAATTACATAAATATAGTCATTTTCTTGCATTTAATTATACATACATATATCTACATCTATCCTCGTAGTATCAGGTTTTATATGCCATATAGAAGAAAAATAAGTGAATCCAGTGATGTATTCATTAGTAGCTACATAGGCATATTTTTAATAAAAAAGAGTCAACGATTGTCATGTACTAATAAATTGCTATCGTGATGTGATTGTAATTGAGTGGAAGAGACGTCGCTTTTATTTAAGTGAATTAATGTGTTCAGAATTGCATTTTCTAAATTTTTAAAGATGCACTTTAATACAATTTTTACTAGACAAAAGAAAACAAGTAGGCGCATAGACAAAAGCACAAGAAACAATGAACAAGGTCAAGTGTTTCAGACCATTAAAATTGACATGCCCTAAAAAAATAAAAAAAAATAAAAAATAAAATAAAACTGGCATAGGGAAGGGACTTGTCATGTTTTTTTTTCTTCTCGGAAACGGGACTTGTCATGTTGTATAATCCTAGCTAATGCAAGTCCAAGCTTCACAAATTTCAAATTTTCCAAATCCTCATCTAGCCTCAGTTTGTATAATTTCTGGTTGAAACCAATCTGCCAATAGCATTTAGTCGAGAAATTAAACATAAGACAATACTAGCAGGGGAATTAAAATAAAAATTATTAAGAGCAAGACATGCAAAGAACCATCATATTGTTGTTATTTTTTTTTCCATAATTCTCATACTATATGTCACGCCCCGGAGTAGCCAAAAATAGGAAAAATTTAAAATTTCATTTTTGGACCCATAGGGAGTGACTTGATTGAAAGCCGTCATGTCCTTTAACACTATAAACAGCATGAAAGTAAAGGGGGGAAAGCTAATCGTAACTTAAACTTTAATGTGAAAACTTATACGATTACAAAACATTGGTCCCAATACTAATACAATAGACTATTCTGAATACACAATGCTGGCAGCTGTCTTTGTCTTCAGTCTAGCTCCACACTTCCAGTGTTCCTTAGCATCTTACTCTCAAGACTGAATTGCTCTCTGACTAACCTGCAAGGAAATCTGGACATTGGATCGTCTAGGCGTAACATGCTGTCAGATTTGCAACAAAGCTAAGTGGGCGTTCATAACTATATTCACTACCAATTTACATATATTAACTACTCATCTCACGTTATTACTTTGCATCTGAGGATGCGGTTAGTCCATTATCGATTGACGTCGCTCACACGGACATAGCAAAGGTATCAACCAACATGTAATGTAATTACTAAACATTTATCATTAACCAAATAAACATAAACGTGCTTGTCTGGTTCTTGAAATAACAACATATTCATACTAATCAATTTTTCATTTCCATTATGTTCGTGCATGTAGATGCGTACTCAATGAACCCAAACCCAAACCCAACCTCTGGGATATGAAATCCCATAACCAATGCAACTCAATAATGTCGAGTTATAAAACCCATAACGACAACTTACTCTGGACATACTTTCACAATACAAACCACGCTTTCACTACACACTTGATACTCATTTCATACTTTATTTTGTCACGACCCACGGGCAATGGCATTGGGGTGTGTATCTCCGTTTAATCCAAAATAGCACGATGGAAGAATTGGCTAGATCGTCTATACCCTCGCTGGTGAATCACCACCAGACGAGTTGCACGTCAGAATAATAACTGCAATCGGCAAGCATAGCGGCAGAGGCACGCATCATGTGTACTATCACGGAAATCCCACCGTAGAGGACGGTACATTAGTAACTGACTAGCGCATGATATACAGCACGATGGCAACCCATACAACATGTGTACTATCTCCGACAAAGGTCATCGGACGACTAGTACATTAGAGCACTAACTGCTAAGTAGTATGTCGACAAACCAAGACGCATGTGTCATCTCCGGTGATTTACACGGACGACTAGCACAATAGCAGCTCTAACTGTTCTCTTACTATTACAATCACAATCAAAATCACAATATTCTGTATCTCAATCATACTGTCCCATTATCACGCATCTTTATCAAGTCGTAAGGTTTCCAAATTATAAAAACTCATGACTCATGACTCACGACACAAGAATCTCAATCATATCAAATGACACTTCCCAAGACTCCCAATTACTTCAACTCACGACCTCACTTGCCCGAAGTTATTGACACTGACTGCATGTACTGACACTATGATGTGATATCCAGTTACATGATTCTTGATAACATAACTTCATTAGACAAGATATATGAATGAAACTTTAACATGCTCTTGACTCTCATTTGCACCTTTAGACATGGTTATCAAAGCAATAATAACAATGTACGTATATAATCAATCACTGATATATAAGACGTACAAACTAACTTTCCATAATCGATTATCCATCACAGCATACACATGGCTAAACAGTCCTTCACATATAATTCTTCTCTTTTACTTCTTATCAATATATCATAGTAATATCTAACATACTTGTCTCATGACAATCAATTCCATAATATATATCACTTATACATCAAGGCATATCGGTACATACATACAATTACTCTAGCAGTCGTTATGTATATCGAGAGTGAGGTTAGAAACACTCACCTGGATGTCTTGTCAAGCTTATGACTCTCCAAAAAGCAGAAAAGTCATAGTCCTACAACGTATAATAGAATAACGGTGATGAAACGTATGTATTAATTATAAGGGCATAATGGTAATTTTACCAAATGAGGATATAAATCTCAAGGTAGTGATCTACGTGTCATTCTAAATCCAACGCCATTGACTAGACTCAAATCGGAGTCCGTCGCATAAAAGGTTGGGTTTTCTATATCAGTATAGACCCTACAGGTAAGCTATATTTTTTACTGTATCACAAGGTCTCCAAACTCAAGGGAATATTTCTAAACATTATTCTAAGACTCTAGGAAATGACCGCGTATTTTTCTGGGCTACGGTTTAAATAGAATTGGGTAAAACCTATCTATATTATTTACATCACCAATCTATATATATTACAAGGATAATAGAGAAAAGGAAAGAGAATAAAAGCAAACAAGGAAAATAAAGATTGGTCAACATGACCCATAATTATTAGAATAAAAATCCCGTAATACACTCTTTTATTCCAACACTCCCCCTCAAGCTGGAGCGAAGACATCGACGAGCCCAAGCTTGCACAAACAAGATCGAAGAAGCGTTGGTTCAACAGACTTGGTAAACATATCAGCAGTTTGATCTGACGAGGGAACAAAGCTTGGTATAATAACACCAGACTGAACCTTCTCCCGAATGAAGTGGATATCAACCTCTACATGCTTAGTCCTCTCATGAAGAACAGAATCCGAGGACAACATAATGGCAGATTTATTATCACAAAACAATGTAGATGGTCCCGTAACTGGAAAACCCAACTCACTTAGAAGAGATCGAAGCCATAACAGCTCACATGCACCCTGAGCCATAGCACGATACTCAGCTTCAGCAGAGGAACGTGAAACAACCGCTTGCTTCTTACTCTTCCAAGATATAAGATGACAACCATAAAAAGTACACAAACCAGATGTAGAGCGCCTGTCACTCCTAGAGCCCGCATAATCTGCATCCGTAAAGCAGGAGAGACCTGACTGTGTTCCTGCTTTAAAGAAAAGTCCAAGACCAGGACAAGTCTTGAGATATCGAAGGATATGATAAACAGCATCCAAATGAGAGGTACGCTGGGAATGCATAAATTGGCTCACAACACTGACAACAAAAGTAAGATTCGGTCTTGTGTTCGTCAGATAGATGAGACGACCCACAAGACGCTGATATATAGACGGATCAGGCAACAATTCTCCCATCTCTGAAGTTAACTTAAGGTTTGGATCCATAGGCGAGGAGGCAGGCCGACACCCAAGCATTCCCGTGTCCTGGAGAAGATCAAGAGAGTACTTTCTCTGTGACAAGGAGATACCCTGACGAGACCTAGCAACCTCAATACCAAGGAAGTAACGAAGAGGTCCCAAATCCTTAACATCAAACGACGTACCAAGATCACTCTTCACTTGAATAATACCAGATGTATCATTGCCAGTAATAATAATATCATCCACATATACTGAGACAATCATACATCTTCCCTGAGACTGGCGACGAATAAAACATGTATGATCTGGATGACATCGAATAAACCCCATACCAAGGATAACATCACTGAAACGACTGAACCAAGCGCGAGGAGATTGCTTTAGGCCATAGAGAGACTTGCGGAGGCGACAAACCTTCCCAGAACACTCCCCCTGAGCCCGAAAGCCTGGTGGGGGATCCATATAAATAGTCTCAGTCAAGTCACCATTAAGAAAAGCATTCTTAACATCGAGTTGGTGAAGTGGCCAGGAATAAGATGCTGCTAAAGAGACCAGAAGGCGAACAGTAGTTAGCTTGGCCACAGGAGCAAAAGTGGCACCAAAGTCTTTTCCAGGGATCTGAGTAAAGCCCTTAGCAACCAAACGAGCATTATAACGGTCAATAGTTCCATCAACCAAATACTTCAGGCTAAAAATCCATTTACAACCAACCGTGCGCTCTCCTGCGGGAAGAGGAACAAGCTCCCAAATCTGATTACCTTGAAGAGCATCCATTTCTGTTTTCATAGCAGCCACCCACTTAGGATTCTGGAGAGCCTCATGAACAGAACGAGGAATGGAGACCGAATCCACGTGACTAAGAAAGGACTGATAAGATGATGATAAACCCTGATAGGAAACATACTTAGAAATAGGATGGTTAGTACTAGCAGACAAAAGGAAACGAGCAGGTGGGCGACGAACACGAGTAGGATAACGGGAAGAAACAATTTCAGGAGGAACAACAGGAGATAAAGAAGAAGAGATACCTGAATCCGGAGAAGACGATGGCAGGGGATCAGAGGGGCGTGGGCGGTGAGAGTAAACATGTGAGGGCTCACTGGTGATAACTGGAGGCAGGGAGTCACTGGTGGAGTCTAGAATAGGTACAGGACGGGGTAAAATAGACTCATCGGTCACAATTGGCTCATCGATTACAATTTGCTCCACCGGTGCCTGCCCTGCAGAAGAAGAACCTGAGAAAAACGAAATAGTTTCCAAAAATGTGACATCCAAAGAATGGTATAAATGGCGGGTAACAGGATCATAACAACGATACCCCTTTGACATGGATGAGTAACCTAAGAACACACAGCGAACAGACTTATTATCAAATTTTGTCCGAGTAAGACTCCTATTTTGAACAAAACATGTACATCCAAACACACGTGGTAAAATAGGAAAGAGAGTGACATCACGCTTAAGACAGTGGAGAGGCGCCTTTCCGTTAAGGACACGACTGGGAGTACGGTTAATAAGATAAGTGGCAGTGAGAACGGCCATATGCCAAAAATATTTCGGAACATTCATACCACATAAGAGGCATCGTACTACAGACATGATGTGACAGTTTTTACGTCCTGCCACACCATTTTGTTCAGGAGTGTAGGGACAGGTAAGTTGTTGAAGAATTCCATCTTTATTAAGAGCAGCCCTAACTCATCAGTGATATACTCACGACCATTATCTGACCGTCTATTACGCACAACAGTATGAAACTGAGTTTTAATCATTTGCAGAAAAGTTCTAAAGTGTGTGAAAACCTCAGATTTTTTCTTCATAAGATAAGTCCAAGTACAGCGAGTGTAATCATCGATAAATGTGACATAATAACGGTATTGGGACAAGGCCGTGACAGGCGAAGGACCCCAAACATCTGAGTAAATGAGATCAAAGGCACTGGGTGCCCTATGCATGCGTGGAATATAGGAAGTGCGAGTGTGTTTAGACAATTCACAAACCACACAATTAAAATGAAAATCCTTGCAAGCTTTATTCAAAGTAGGAAATAACCAACACAAGTATTGAAAGTTTGCATGGCCTAGACGAGCATGCCACAAATCTAAAGTTTTAAGACTAAAAACATAGGTATTAGAATTTGGTAAGACAGAATTAATAGGAACAGGTAAACTAGTAGCTTGCATCCCAGAAAATGAAGGAGCACCAAAGTAGTATAGACCGTCACGCTCATGCCCCCTGCCAAAAATCTTCTTCGAAGTCAGGTCCTGCAAATAGCAACAACCAGGTAAGAACACAACAGCACAATTGTGATCTTTGACAAGATGATTAACTGAAAGAAGATTATAGGCAAAGTTGGGAACATAGTAGACAGATGAAAGAGTAATATGGGGGGATAAATAAACATCACCCTGACTATGAACGGGAACAAAAGACCCATCAGCAATACATACCGACTGATTAATAGAGGTAAAAGGAGAAGTAAAAACAGAGGACTCACCAGTCATATGATTATTGGCACCAGAATCCAGAATCCAAGTGGGGTGAGTGGACTTACCATGAAGAGCAGTAGGAGTATCTGTGGCAATAGCAGCAGTGGGGCCGGAAGAAGAGGAAGAGGCCCCCAGGCCTAAGTGAGACTGCAACTGGGCAATCTGTGACTGAAGCTGTCCAAAATCCGGTGAAGGTGGCGTGACTTCAACCACAGCACCTGTACGGGGAGCACCTCTCCCACGACCAACAAGGGTAAAACTTATCTATATTATTTACATCACCAATCTATATATATTACAAGGATAATAGAGAAAAGGAAAGAGAATAAAAGCAAACAAGGAAAATAAAGATTGGTCAACATAACCCATAATTATTAGAATAAAAATCCCGTAATACACTCTTTTATTCCAACAGTTTATTTACTACGTATTATTGAAGTCCTATTTATATAATTATAGTTTTAGGAGTCCTGTAATTATAAATATAATTTAGGACGGACGGTCCTTAGAAATATTTTTATTAAATACTAGACCTTAAAACAGGCTAGTGGTTTTATTCTCACAATTTTCGGGACTCGTTTGATATTTAAAATAATTAAATGACATAAACGGGTCCTTATTAATTAAATAAAATAATCAAGTTTGGGTTTTTTGATAAATAATTTATAAAACAAGGTCATTAGACCTTAGGATAATTAATATAACTTTCTACATATTTAAATGGCAATTAGGTATTTAATAACTAATTATCATAATTTAAAACTAACATTTATTATTTATTATTTTTTTCCATAACTGTCATCAAAGAGATGCAATGTTCTTTCATTTTAAATTGAAATAAACACACACGGCTTAGAAGTCAAAATGAGCCTAACTTGTGGAGAACGGAAACTATTAACACAACGTTCATTAATCATTACTATCCGAAGTCCACTACTGAAAAATCCCTTAGGTTCATTAATCATTACTATTCGAAGCCACATAAGCAACTCAGTTGCCTATTCTATGATCTACAGAGATAGGGAAACTTCATCGATGGAAAAAGAATATTAGAAATAGAGAAGACCACATATTCAAACCACATACCTATAGAAGGATCGGATAGTTTTACCATTTCAGCAATATGCCCATCTGCTAAATCCACGACGTGACACGTACCTGAAAGTGGAAGGAAGTTAGCAAGTTAGCTACACCAGGACAAAGACATAATTAAAAACAGAATCACCATCAAAACAATGCCTCAATTAATTATCAAGAAATACCCTTAACTAAAAGCAGATAGCAAAGAGTCTAATCTCGAAGTCAACTACACCTCGGGCATCCACTATCACAAAAGAGACTTAATACATGACAAACTACAAACATTTTGTTGAGACCAGTAAATGATGTGAAACAATATGCTCCAAAGATAAGTCAAGAACATGAATAAAGAGGCATTTTGCATGTGACCAGCAGAATGAAGAAACATATGCTAGAAAATTTAATCATTTATGTGTAATCATAAATTTGCTTCTTTTGTAGATATGAGATCTGAGTTAATGCTTGCAAGTCAAAACCTAGAATTTACCTTAGTCCGTCCATATGGATTCGCAGAAAATAGGGGAAACTCCTCTGTCCATGGAATCTCTTTAGACCAACCATAAACAGTAGCTGATGATGAAAATACAAGCTGTAGCATTGCAAAAAATTGAAATATAGTCCTTCAATGAAGTAAATGATTTCAATAGATCAAATAAAATAACAAAGTAGAAAAAAGAAGAAAATCACAGAAAAAAATGCAAATTCACACGATTCCAACCAAGTTGTTTGATCTGATCCTTGATTATTTGGGACCTTCTGCTGCACATCATGTAAAAAAAATCTCAGATTCAAAAACTCAGATCTAGAAGCTTGTAAAAACTAAACAAATTAGATCTAGAAGCTTTGTAAAACAAAAGTCATAGATTCAAGTTCAAACAAACCACATCTAAAAACCTTGAAAAAAAAAATCACAAATCACAAATAGATCTGCAAAATCCAAAGCGATTCAAGAAAGCAAGAGAGGACTTACCTTAGAATTAGGATATGTGCGTTCATCCTTTCGAGTCTTAAATATTCATTTCTTCATCAATGGGGAGTTAGGGGGATGGTGGGGTGGGGAGGGGAGTGGCGGCGGCAGTTAAGGGTGGTGGTGGGGGCGAAGGGGTGAGTGGAGGCGTCTGCTAAGGGTGGTGGTGTTGGCGACGAAAGGGGTTTGGGAGGGGAGTGGTTATGGCGGCGTTGATAAGGGTTTGGGGGAGAGAGAGTTGCGGTGGTGCGACGACTGAGGGTGAGGGTGAGGGTGAGGGGGCGGCGGTAGGTGTGAAGATCAGAAGAAGGGAGAAGAAGAAGGGGGAAGAAGGGGGTCTCACCTGAAAGAGAAAGAAGAGAAAAGAAATGGACTTAGATCTTTAGGGTTTTTTTTTTCTACATATATGTACATATATATACAAAGATTATTAAATTTATTAGGATTTTTACAGGCTTGTCACTGTTTCTTTTCTTTTTTTCTTTTTTTTTTATCGCTTCACCATTTCTATTTCTATTTTTATTTTTTTTTTTCATTATAAAAACTTTCTAACGGATCGATATATCCGTTAATATTGTTTTTAAAACCGTTGGAAAAAATATATGTCTATATGAATGGTAATTACTAACGGATTATTCTAATTTCTAATGGATATATCCGTTAGAAATTAGTAACGGATATATCCATTAGAAAGTTTAAAACTTGTCCGTTAGAAATTGGTCCATATGGCGTAGTGATGACAATCAATTGTTGGGTTTATATCAATGTAAGAGGCAAGTGTTTGAAGGTTTTGTTTGGTTATGTTGTAGATACCACTATGCTTCAGACTCTTCAACTTGTGGGTGTGTTTGGCTATAGTTAATTTATTGCTCTAATTACTCCCTCCGGGGTTAAGTCGGTGTAGGATGGTACATAGAGCTGGAAAAACTTGACAAGTATTAGATATCTTGAGCTTTTTTTCCTAAACAAAATTTGGCAGAGTAAGAAGGAATTGCATAAACTGATAAACATTTCTCCAATCTGTTTTCCTATTGTTAAAATGGTAATCAAAATTTAGAAAACATGGTCAAAATCTGAGAAATCCACCGCAAGAATTGACATTTTCTAGGCTTCGTTTGGTTCATGGATTTAGTGGGGGGAAAGAAAAAACCAATAGCATAGAAATTAAAAGTTTTTCGAATATTATGGCACATTAAAGAATAAAGAAACTAAATTCAAATATTTGAAATATTTCATTTGCTCTTGTTTAGATTGTCCCCTATATCCTACTTGTCATTTTTGCTAGTCTTTAACTCTACCCAAGTTATGTGAGAGATTGTTTGAACAAAAAAGAGACAACTATGGTTTTCACCAAATTCAAAAGCATATGTTTCTATCTAAACAACTTAAAGTAAACATTTTATTCTTAGCATTGTTACGAAGACTTGGGGGGTAATTTGATCATTTCAGCTTGCTCTATTGGCAAATTTTAACGGTTACACTTTAGTCCGAACCACAGGGGGTATTAGTGCCAAAATTTAAACCACAGGAGGAGAAGTACAAATCGGCCAAATCACAGCGGGTGTAAGTGTATTTAACCCTAATTTTTTCATATAAAGTTTTCAGAAAATTTTTAAACTGCGACTATACCGTGACTTGGGTGAGGGAGCACGTGAGCTCAACCTCACCTGATGGTTTCTCTTTTGCTTGGGCTTCAAATCAATGTAATAGTATATATGTATATCACTCACCTCACAATTCTCTCATTCTCTCACGCATACAACTCTTTGCCTCTCTCAAATTCTCCCAAGTCTCTCTTGCTCTCTCAAGGTAAACACACACATAGAGATTATACATACATACATAAACATAGTTATATATAAATCAAGAGAGAGAGAGAGAAAGACCGAGGCGAAATTCTAAACTACGAAATTTTGACGGAGTTCTCGGTACCGAATTTGTAGTCCAATCCCTTTGTGAGTATTGTAAACTCACTCCCAATGTGTACATATGTATATTTCTGTATATATAGAGGTGTATATGTGTATATATATATATTCCATCACCATTAAAGCTTGAAAGGTGGAGTTTTATGAAACTCAATCAAAATCAATTCCGTAAATTGAAAATAAAAGATCTTAGTCCCAAGATGTTGTGGTTCGAATACTACGATGTAAATCATCTGTATCGCGATGTATTACGGAATTAAAGTTTTGTCACTCATACTTTAATCGCAAATTTCAAGAGATACAATCCATATGAGCTTAATTCGATCGCGTAATCTTAATCTATGCGGAAAACTGAAGAGATCCATATATTACACGACATGTTTGAAATAGAATCTAAAAATGGGTCAATTTCAATTTTGAAAATCGAAACAGGGGAAAAAACGAAGAAGAAGATGACTCTACTTCACCTCGCTCGTGCGGCCTGCTCGTGTGACACCTCGTTCGTGTGGCCCGCTCCTCGTGACCTGTGCAGTTTTGGGCAGAAAAGAATTTTTAACGAATTTCATGAAAATAGCATGATCGCTCGCGCGGCCCGCTCGCGCGACATGGTATTTTGAGCAGTTTGTTTCTTTTTCAGTAAGGGACTGTTTGGAAAAAGTTTTGAGAGTTTTAAGGAACTCTTTTGAAAGATATACTCCCTCCATCCCATTTTATGTGTCCCTCTTTGGGAATCCAAATATTTAAGGGGACAAAAAGAATCTACACCTACTTTCCACAACTGCCCATAATCATTGCACTTTTTTTTTTTGTTTTGTCTTGGTCTTGATTACAAGGAAGGGTAGTTTGGGAAACTAAGTAAAATTTGCATACTAATTTAGGAAAGTGGACAATAATTTTGGGATACCCCAAAAAGGAAAGGTGGACACATAAATGGGACGGAGGGAGTACTGTTTTAAAGGCTTACGTTTAAGAAACTGGTTTAATAAGAACTATTAAGACTGAGATTTATGTTTGTACGGATATTCATACTTGTGATTAATAAATGATGTTACGATTCATGACATTGACATACATGGTAGGGTGGTGGTTGAGTCGACATGCATAGTACTTGAGAAAGTGTGCAAATAGTAAAGAGCAAAGGTCTGTTGTACGACTTGGATACTAAGCGGATATTATTCCTGGTATCTAAGGTGATGATGTGCGACTCAGAAACTGAGTGGATATTATTCCTGGTACCTAAGGCAATGGTATTGTGTGCGACTCCAATATCAGGTGGATGTTATTCCTGGTATTAGAGGCGATGGTGTTGTGATCGACCAAGATATCGAGCCGATATTATTCCTGGGATCTGAGGCGATAGCGTAGTGTGCAACTCCGATATTGAGCGGATATTATTCCTGGTATGGGAGGCGACAATGTTGTGTACGACTTAGATATCGAGCAGATATTATTCCTGATATCTGAGGTGCGCGATTCGAATACTAAGCGGATATTATTCTTGGTATCCGGATCGATAGTATGGTGTACGACCTAGATACTGAGCAGATATTATTCTTGGTATCTGAGGTAGTGGTAAGGTTGAATCGAGTTTGTCGAGGGAAAAGAGTCAGCAAGATAAGATGATGCATTGTTCATGCACGGTCACATATTTATTGCTTAATACATTCCCATGTTATTCATGTTGAAGTTGGTACCTTGATTTATTGTTTCGTGACGTTATCTATACATATATATATATACATTGCGAGCATATGTTTATTTTACGTACTAGCTTGCATAAGCTGATGGCGTTGATGTGCCCTGGACTCTATGTCCAGATTTTTCAGGTCAAGAACAACCAGAGTATTTCGACTATGAAAGTTAGAGACTGGAGGACTTCCAGAAGAGCTGATTTACCTTTACTTATGTTTTACTTTCCATAGATGTAATAGACTCATTATTAGAATTTGAATAAGGTGATTTGTGCCTAAGACCTTGACTGATGTAATAGAATAGTAAGTTTTAATTCTGAGCTTTATTTTTATTAGTATCATTTTCTTTTAGAAATGCTATTAAGTTTATTTGTTGCAGGGATAATTGGTTACTTACACTTGTCATGACCTACTAGTCCATAAAGGAATTGAAACACTTTCCTGATATATGCTAGTCGGGGCGTGATAGGGTTTTTGGTATCAGAGCCAGGTTATGGCTTGACCAATTGTCCAAGGCATATAGGATCTTTCGTTACGATAGCATTAAGATAAGATAGTTCGACTTCATTCTGTATTTCATCGCTTTCAATTGTTGGGAATTTTCTTCCACATCTGGAGATTTACCAAAATTTGTTGATCGATGAATAGGTACCTTTATCTTGATCTTATGGCTGATAGAAAGACTCTTAGGCCCCGTCCCCTTGCTATTGAAGGTGCTCCCCCGGCAGCAGATCCAACCGGGTTTGAGGCTTTTGTAAGACGGTTGGAAAGGGTCAGTAATTAGAAAACAGGGAATAATAACCGGAATGGGAATCATAATGGGAATGAGAGGCACCAGACTGGGGACAAGCTTCTCAAAGAATTTCGAGCTCTGCTCCTAGAATATTTTGCTCGGACCGATGAACCCTGGCAAGCAGAATAGTGGCTACGCCAGATGAAGCATATTTTTTATACCATAGAGTGCACTGATCTGGAAAAGAAGCATCTGGCTATCTTTCAGTTATCATATGCAGCAACAAATTAGTGGGATGCCGAAAAGGGAACTATTGGGGAAAAAGCCGCAAGGGGAATGCCGTGGGTGGTGTTCAAGGAAAGATTTCTCGAGAAATATTTCTCCGAGGAAGAGAAGGACAAGAGAGAGAAATAGTTCATGGAATTGGCACAAGGTAATCTGACAGTCCGCGAGTACACTACTCGGTTTGAACGATTGTCCCGCTTTGATCCACATATGGTGGACGCTCCCAAGAAGAAAATCAAGAAATATCACCGGAGTCTCAACTCGTCTCTCCGACATCTGACTATGGGGTACTTGAACCAGTCATTTGAAGCCCTGGTGAGATTGGCTACAGGATTGGAAAATGAGGGTTATCAGAATTCGAAACCATTTAGAAATCGACCTCCGTAGAAAAGCTACCCCGGACAGAAACCTATGTACCATTAGCGATAGAAAAGAACATAGGATGGATGGAAGAAACCTCAGCAGACACAGACAGTACAACAAAATCTGCCTTAAACAATAGAAGGGAATACCAACAATAACTGCTTCAATTGTGGTATTCCCGGTCACCGAGCTAAAGATTACAGAGTACCTGGGCGTGCTGATCGCCCGAACATTGTGTGTTATAACTATGGTATACCAGGTCACATAAGTAAGGACTGCAAGGCTCCCAGAAGAGGTAACTATGTTCAGCAAGGACAGGCCCTCCTGGATGTTGTTATCCCTGAGGCTGCTGGTTATGAAGAAACAGGGTATGGAGAAGGTACTCATGAGGAGGGACCGCCCGAGCAACAAATAGTGGAAGGTACTCTAATCTTGTTTAACTCTCATGTTAAAGCTTTATTTGACACGGGTACTACACATTCCTTTATATCTGTTAAGATTTTTCAAAAATTGGGTTTAGTACCATAACGTTTAATGAAGCTTTGAGTGCTATTTCACCACTAGGGACCACAGTCAAATTGGTACATGTATGTCAGGATTGTCCTCTACGGTTGAGAGACCGTTAACTTTTTGCGAGATTGGTGGTTCTGTCGATGAAGGAATTTGATGTAATCTTGGGAATGAATTGGCTAAAAAAGAATCATGCAAAGTTGGATTATACAAGGAAGAGGATCACATTTGCAGACAATGGAAATCAACCCTTTGATTTACAATGTAACCCTTCGGGTGATATGTTCCTCACCAGATGCCTAGCAAACATCGAATTTGTCAGTACAGAAGTAACGGTGTCATCAATACTAGTAATCAAGGAATTTAAGGAAGTATTCTGTGTAAAATCCAAACACTTACAGGATGGCCCCGGCCCCTACCGAACAGTGTCATCAATACCAGTAGAATTCTGTGTAAAACTGGTGCCCGGTACTCGACCTATAACCAAAGTTCTTACAGGATGGCCCCTACCGAACTACTGGAGCTGAAAGAACAAGTTCAAGAACTCGAGAAGTTGGGTTTTGTTCATCCAAGTATGTCACCGTGGGAAGCATCAGTGTTATTTGTAAAAAAGAAGGACGGAACCATGTGATTGTGTATTAACTACTAGGAACTGAATAAGGTTACTATAAAGAATAAATATCCTTTACCTTGGATCGACGATCTGTTTAATTAATTGCAAGGAGCCACGACCTTTTTCCAAGATAGATCTACGGTCGGGGTATCACCACTTGAGGGTACGAAAAGAGGACATACCTAAGACTGCTTTCAGGATGAGGTACAAATACTATGAGTTCTTAGTGATGCCGATTGGGATGACGAATGCTCCAGCTATGTTTATAGATCTAATGAACAGAGTATTCAAGCCCTACTTGGATCAGTTTGTTATTGTCTTTATTGACAATATTTTGATCTATTCCAAGTCAGAGGAAGAGCATGAACAACATCTACAGATTGCAATGCAGATTCTCAAGGATCACCGCCTGTATGCTAAATTCAGCAAGTGTGAATTCTGGCTTCAGGAAGTTAAGTTCCTCGGGCATGTGATCTCACAATAAGGAATCGCTGTTGACTCGTCAAAGACTATTGTTGTTGCGAATTGGACTCGGTCGATCAATGCTATAGAAGTCAGAAGTTTTCTGGGACTCGCTGGTTATTATTAGAGATTTGTGGAAGGATTTTAAAAAATAGCAGCCCCATTAACTAGTTTGACTAAGAAAGATTTGAGATTTGAATGAACTGATAAGCATGAACGCGCTTTCCTAGAATTGAAAGAAAGACTGACAACAACGCCAGTGCTTGCAATACCAAAGAGTGATGAGAAGTTCACTATTTTTAATGACACCTCTTATCAAGGACTGGAATGTGTCCTTATGCAAGACGAAAGTTTATCGCCTATGGTTCACGTCAGTTGAAGCCAAATGAATTGAATTACCCAACTCATGAATTGGAATTGGCAGCTGTCGTATTCGTGCTTAAGATCTGGAGACACTACCTCTATGGGGAGAAGTTTGATTTGTTCTCAGACCACAAGAGCCTTAAGAATTTGTTTACTCAGAAAGTGTTGAACATGAGGCAACACCGATGGATAGAACTAATTAAGGACTATGACTTTATATTATAGTACTACACTGGTAAGGCTAATTGACACGACTTGAAATGTTTTCTCTAAAGAGTACGTCCAAGTGTAGACGGTCGCGTCGCGTTAAAAACCGGTAAGACCGGGTCGAATCCCAAAGGACGGAATGTAAAGGCGGAAGAATCTAAATTGAATCCTAAAATAAAGCAAAAGATGATTTCTTGTAGTAGGGGGTTCTAACAGTCCTAAAAAAAATAGAAGAAACAATTTAAAGTGAAGCAAAGACTTAATTAGATAAGATTAAAAATTGTGATAAAAATCAAATATGAAAAAGAGTTGGGAACATGTGAATCCACAAAGTACCAGCCACTACCATGATTTTAACAAGAATGAACAGTTGGGGTTTTATCCTTAGAGTATTCCTTATTTCGAAATGATTAAGTTAAGCATTCTAGACACTAGGTATGTGTATCTTGCATATTTAGTGGTTTGTTTACCTAACTTATTTATGAAGAACGGAAATAAGTAGTTAATTAAACCCATGAACAATGACTAACAAATTGAGTATAGAATATTCGAAGTGTTGGTTATGAGTGTTCATAGATTTAACTAATCGAAAGAGCCTTTATTCCAAAATCAGATTACAATTTGAACTTGAAAGGTCAATTTGGACCTAGTTTCTGAAACAAAAGTTACTGAAATACAGAAAGGAGTAAACCCAAGTCATAATCATATCAATCGATTGACTTAATGTCAATCGATTGACATGGAATGGCTTTCAATCGATTGACAAGTATATCAATCGATTGACTTGGAGTCAATGTCAATCGATTGGATACTGTATCCAATCGATTGGCATTGACTCTTTCACAGAATCATGGCAGAGGGCTGGGAACAATGCTTCTTCACATTATTCCCAACCAGAGTTCTACTCACGCATAATTAAGACTGCATAAACATGAATAAACCGAAAGACAGGATCAAGCATAGCCATGGATTAAAATGTTAAATTAAAATTGCTTAAATCAAACTCTAACTATAACATGCATAACAATCACAATTCCTAAGTAACTAAAAACAAGAATTGAAACCTGAATTAGAGATTGAAAAACAGAATACGAATTTATCCACTGGAATTCTTATCCGAAACCAAACTCAATGGTGAATCCCTACAAAAACAATACAAAAAATAAGCCAACCCTCTGCCCTCTCAATTCTCCTCTATATATAATGTCAGAAAAATGAGCTAGAAGCGTCCAGGTTCATTCCATAACGGCTGGTCGTCGCCTGATTGCTGAGATCCTGCGCCATTAAAACAAGCTGTTTCCAGTTTAAGTCAATCGATTGACAAAGATGTCAATCGATTGGTAAGGAAAACATGTCAATCGATTGACACTATGTCAATCGATTGGTATCAAGACTTCATCAATTTGTTTCTTGAGTTATTCCTTTCAACTTGTAATTCCCTTTAGCTTCAGAACCTGCACTTACAAAGCCAAACACAACAACATACCACGAAAAACATATCATTGTGTAAAGAAGCAAATTAAACACAATTGCAGGCAAAACTAGAGAAATGAGGTTATATCCGGTCAGTTTTTACTCCTTATCGAGCTAATATTAAGCTAATATCAGCTCTCATCACGACCCCCAACTAGCGTTTTGCTAGTCTCTAGCAAAGAAGCGGAATTAACACAAATTGAGACGACCAACTATTATCGATACAGTTTTATTGAGCTAAAACAAAAGGGAAATCCTAACTCACTATCGCAGGAATCGCGGTTGCATTTAGCGTATGCAACAAGCCTTTGAACCCTTAGGTTTACCCTAATGGACGAGTTGTGTCTCGTGAGGGTTTTCAGAGAATTTACCCACAAAATTCAGATGTCAAATTTCCAAACTTATCAAAGCTTCAATTTCTCTTTTATGCTAAAAATTCTGCTTAACAAGGATATGAATTCCTTTACCATGCTATGGAAGTAAACAACATGTTACAGAGTAGCTTATTCAAGTTAAACTACATTCACAGCCTTTATATATCCTTGTGTGTGTGTGAGGAGTTAACAACTACGATATAAATCTTTATCTTAGAATTCTTCAGATTGACATGTTAAAGACTTCATAGTTTCAACTCAATTCTCACACGGTTTACGCTCAAAATAGAAATCACTCTGAAACTGGCGTAAAGCTTATGCACTCATAGTATGAAGCTCAAATGAGTAAATGTAGAGGCAATCAAACATGCTTACATACTAGACACTGAAAAAAAACGCTTATTTGAGGTGCATGAGTCTCATGAATGGAATGCCAATTACAACAAGAGCGATCTACTGTGGAAAACTCATTTCATACTCAAGATTTGTTAAAATTAATCCAGAATCCTTAGGACTTTTGACAGAAATATGAGGAGAGTAAGAGATAATGGACTGTGAAAAATGAGATCAAGCATGTGACATAGTAAAACCAACTCCACTTCACATCTTTTATTCAACAATCCTCCAATTTCTTTTATTTTCTTGCTTTTCACTTTTCTTTTTTTTTTTTTTTTTTTTTTTTTTTTTAAAATATATCTGCAATCACTTCTCCTTTTTCTCCTTTAACTATTTTCACGAAATCGTCACATACTTGATTATAGAAAGGTGATTTTAGGTAGAGACATTGATTTGTGATAGGTAGTGAAGTTTTAGATTTCCTCGAGAGATGAGGTGAAGAAACGATGGCCTAAATCATCTTCTAGACATTATAACTTATCTCAAGTATTTCCTGAGTTTTAAAATTAGTAAATCCTGAACGTTCTCCTGATGCATTAGCCAAATGAAACAAGAATGAGACTCTCAACAAGATAAAAATGTATTTCAAGAATCAACACGAGTTTTGTGATTAACCCTCAGAATAAACGAATGGCTCAAAACTCACTAGGGTTAAAAGTTTCACTATTAATCCATTAATCATGACAATCGTATTTCATTCTCATTCAAAGATTCTTTCATAATTGTCAACTCGTGCAAAATTGTTTCAGGATATATTCGTGCTATGGATGCAAAACTCGATTAGTGACTAAATAACATGTAATCGAAATCCATAATATAGTAAGGAAAACATGAATGCATCATTGCACAATAATTTAGCTAGGAGGAACGAAATTTTATAGTTTAGAAATTTTGACAACAGTTTTTTTTTTTTTTTTTTTTTTTTTTTTTTTTTTTTTTAAACTGGAGATAATAATAATAACAAGTGTGCAAAATGAACTCAAAAATATACAGGTGGATATCTACTCCCTACCCCCAACTGAAATCGACATTGTCCTCAATGGAAGAGATTCGAGTAATAAAAGATATCACCTGATTCACGCGATTCAGTACAAATCTGAGAATTCACCTGTTGTAATATCACAATCTCCGCACACAACCAAGATCAAGAGTAAAAGGATAATAATCAAAAATATCAACAATAGAAACACAATCCATGAACACACAACTATCTGTAAAGTAAAATCAGCATCCAACTATTAACATCCAACCCAACCATAAAGTATCCACAATTACAGATCCAAAAATAGTCATCCAAAATATCCACATAGACAAAATAAAGTGACAACAGAGAGAGAAAGATATATGAAATAACAACACACTCTCTCGCTCGCTACATCTCCCTCCTAAGGATCGGCAGTCTGGTCAACGGATGGCGTAATAACTACCGCACTGCCACCCTCAGCAGCTGTCCCAGTCTGGGCGACAACTGCCGGGTCACTCATAGCTGGCGGTGAAGTAGCAGCTGGAGGTGGTGGCTGTGAAGGTGTCTCCAAGGTGACGCCCTCTGGCTGAGCTGATGTCGAAGCTGGATCTGTCGGTGGAGGTGGCATAGATGAGCGCAAAGATTGCTCGATCCCAAGCAACATCGAAATCTGCTCTATCTGACCACCTAGCCGCGACATCTGGGTAGCTAAAAGTAACTGCTCAGCTGTGAGCTCTCTAATCTGCGCATGAAGCTGTACCCTCGCGGCTCGCTCCTCTAGCAAGAAATCATAAATGGTCTGAAGAGATGGAGGGGTAGATGTAGAGGTCGTAGGTGGTGCAGGTGCTGTAGGTGGTGTAGAGGCTGTAGGTGGCTCACACATCCTCAACTCATACTGACCCTCGGCCTCAGTCGGCGTCCCAGAGTCCTCATCCTCCTCCTCCTCAGCTACCTCCGTATCCTGACCCTCCGCCTCAGAAGGCGTCCCTGGGTCCACGTCCTCCTCCTCTGACGTTACGTCTCCTCTCTTTCTCTTCTTCTTCTTACTGCTCTCTCCAATTTTTCCTTTTCCTTTCGCCTTATTTTTGAACTGTGACAGCGATCGCCTAGCCACAGACTCTCCAAAAACTCCCAGCTTTGACTTCTGCAGAACCTCACCAGCTGGTGCCTCTAAACCAGCCATCTCACAAACCCGATGAATCGCCCACGCACCCTTCAAGTGCTGAGATTTACCAGGATGACGTGTAGGCTCAATGAAAAACTCTATGAAAAGTCGGGCAAGACAGATAGGTAATCCTGTCCCGATAGCATACAAAACTCTAGTGTACCACCCGGCGAAGTCCAACTTATAAGTAGTGGGAAGAATGCAACTGCAGAGTGTCAGGTGCAACAAGTGGTAGTCCATCGTCAAATCATGGTCGTCAAACACCGTGATCCCAGAATACTTCTTCACTTTCCCTCCTGAAATCTCCGTGGCCACAACATCATAAGATGGAAATGAGCGGTCAGGGTGAATAGGGTACATATGGTCGGGCACCTCGGGGATACCAAGCGCCTGAGCGACTGTGGCTGGGCTGAACTCAATCGCACGACCCGATACACACGAGAAATATGTGTAAGGGACGTCTTGCACCTTAACCATGCTAGCACATGCCGCTCGAATCCATGAAGGCCGAACTTGCTTAACCGCTGTCAGAACCGGGAGCCAATCGGGAAAAACTCGAAGACGGGCCAAATGAAATGGAATTTTGTCGTCGCTCCAAATATTCTCGAATTGCCTTTCAACCATGATTGCGCGTGTTCGGAAGTATTTGGTATACCACGTATTCTCTTTGGTGTTTCTAAACCCGTGAGCAAGAGGTGGGTCCGGAATCTCGAGAGAGGTTGACTTTTCTGGGTGGGGCCCACTGTCTTTGGGTTTCGGAGCCATGGGAGCTGCAAGAGAAGCATAACAGAGAGTTAGAATGAAGAAATTAAGAATCTGCTTCTCTGTTTATGTCAATCGATTGACATAAGTTGTCAATCGATTGAAGTTAAGTTCCAATCGATTGAACCCTGATGTCAATCGATTGACATCAGCGATCACAGGGGGCTGCCCACAACAAGGTCTCACGTCCCCCTTTGATTAAATTAATGGTCTTAAGACCATGAGGGACTCCCTCAATTGATTTGATCAATGAAAAAGGGGAGAAAGTGAAATGGGTTCGGGGGTTACCTCAATTGGAATCACAGCAGAAAGTTTGACCCCAAAAAGATTACAACGAGATTAATGATGCTGAATAAGATGATGGTGATGAAATGAGGCCCGAATCCCTTTCCTTTCCCTTCACCCTCTATCCATGCGAGGACAGTGGCCGCGGCGGTGGTGATGAAGATGAAGATGATGGAGATGTAGATGGTGAGGGATGATGATGAATGAGGATGATGATGAAAGTATGGGGAGGGGTTTACGGCACACTTCTCTGGAAATCGCCTCCTCCCTCTCTCTCTCAGGATTTGAATTGAAATGAGGGAGAGGGAGAAGAGTATACAATACGCCTGGAGGGAGTTTCAATCGATTGACAATATATGTCAATCGATTGAACACAAATCAAGTCAATCGATTGATAAAATTGTCAATCGATTGACAACCGTTTATACCAATCGATTGACATTAATATCAATCGATTGAATAAGAAACTCATGGGAACCCAAATTATCCTCATGTGATCACCCCCAACAGTTTAAGAATGCATTTGTAAGACAGAAACAAGACTTTTGATCATTCAAACAAGCATTGGACTCATCAATCAAACAAATAGGAAGAATTTATTCCAAACATCATCAATTCACAGTTCGAAATGGATTATTATCATCCAAAGAGTACAAGATCTTGGTTGGGAAACAAACAAAGACAAAGAAAACAAGAAACAAAGTTCTGTCTTTATTCATTTGCCATAGGAATTATCAATTCTGCTCAGATTCTGGGGAAGAAAGGTCTTCTCTCGCAGCATAATCCACAGAGTACTCCACAACTTCTCCATCCGAGTTCAACTGAAGATCATCCAGAATCTCTCGAACAGCGCATAGCAAATCCCAGGTATTCATATTGGTGATTTCTGCATTAGGGGAATCTGGGCATGAGCCGGATAGTGGAGTGAAAATTTGCCTTTCTTGCTCCCTCGGTTCTGGGGTTCCTGGAGAACGGACCCCATGGTAGAGCAAATGTGGCAGGAAGTGCAATGGATTCATCCTATAGCCAATCAAAAAGACAGAATTAGAATAAGAGGAAAAAGAAAATAAAGAAGCACACAAGAAAAGAAAGCTACTATACAACAACACAAGGTTCTCAAGATTTTTCAAGAAGAATAATCAGGATCATCCAATTGGATGGTCTCTGATTCTGGTTCGAACTTCTCCAAAAATGGTTTTAAACGTTGCCCATTGACTTTGAAAGCATTACCATTCTTGGAATTAACGATTTCCACTGCTCCGTGTGGAAACACTTCCTTGACAATGAAAGGTCCTATCCACCTCGACCTCAGCTTTCCGGGGAAAAGATGAAGCTTAGAATCGTAAAGTAAAACTTTCTGTCCCGGTTCAAGCTTCTTTCTCAGGATCGATTGATCATGCTTAGCTTTTAATTTTGACTTATAAGTTCGAGCACGATCATAAGCATCATTCCTGATCTCTTCCAACTCATTGAGTTGTAGTTTCCTCAGTGTACCACTTTCATGAATGTCAAAATTTAGCAGTCTAGTGGCCCAGTATGCCTTATGCTCCAATTCCACAGGCAAATGACAAGCTTTTCCATAAATTAGCCTGTAGGGAGACATCCCAAGATTCGTCTTATACGCTGTCCTGTACGCCCACAAAGCATCAGTTAAACGTGACGACCAATCCTTTCTATTGATGTTAACAGTCTTTTCCAGGATATGTTTGATCTCCCTGTTGGCTAACTCTGCCTGACCATTTGATTGTGGGTGATATGATAAAACAATCTTATGGTTAACCCCATATTTTTTCATCAATGCCGCAAAAGGCTTATTGCAGAAATGGGTTCCACGATCACTAATCATGGCCTTTGGTGTTCCGAATCTTGACAAAATATTCTCTTTTAAGAATGAGATCACTGTTCTGTGATCATTTCTCCTTGTCGGAACGGCCTCAACCCACTTGGACACATATTCGACCGCCAGAAGAATATATTCGTAATGTGATGATGGCGGGAATGGTCCCATGAAATCGATGCCCCAGCAATCGAAGATTTCAATGGTAATGATCGGGGTCATCGACATTTCATTTCTCTTTGACAAACTTCCTAGCATTTGGCATCTAGCACATGCTCTACAAAATGCATAACAGTCTTTGAAAACTGTCGGCCAATAGAAACCACTACTAAACACTTTTTGAGCAGTTTTCTGGGCTGAGAAATGGCCACCACATGCCTCTGAGTGGCAGGAAGCTAAAATATGAGAGATATCTTCCTCAGGGGCACATCGCCTAATTACTTGATCCGCACAGTACTTAAACAAGTACGGATCATCAAAGTAAAACCATCTGGCGATGGACAGAAACCTTTTTCTGTCAGGGGTGGACCAATGGGATGGGGTCTCCCCTGTTGCCAGGTAATTGACAATGTCAGCATACCAGGGCAAGCTGGTTGCTGCAAAAAGTTGCTCATCTGGGAAAGATTCACTGATCGGAATTGATTGTGAAGAATTGTCTTCAAATGTCAATCGTGAGAGGTGATCGGCTACAACATTCTCCACTCCCTTTTTATCTTTGATAACCAAATCAAATTCTTGGAGCAGAAGAATCCAGCGTATCAATCGCTGTTTTGTATCCTTTTTGGATAGCAGATACTTCAATGCAGCAGGATCGGTGAAGCAAATGATCTGCGAGCCAATTAAATATTGCCTGAATTTCTCCAATGCAAAAACAATTGCTAGCAACTCCTTTTCAGTAGTAGAATAATTCCGTTGAGCTCCATCAAGGGTTCTGCTAGCGTAGTAGATCACAGTAGGCTTTTTGTCTTTCCTTTGCCCTAAAACAGCTCCAATCGCTGTGTCACTCGCATCACACATCAGCTCAAAAGGAAGACTCCAATCCGGAGATTGCATTATCGGAGCTGTTGTGAGGTGATGCTTGAGTTTATCAAAGGATTCCTGACACTTGCTGTTCCACTCAAATGGTTGATCTTTAACAAGGAGTTGACATAGTGGTCTGGATACAGCACTAAAATCCTTAATAAACCTCCGGTAGAAACCAGCGTGACCTAAAAACGATCGTATTTCTTTCACTGTAGTGGGGACAGGAAGATTGGAAATTATATCGATCTTTGCCTTGTCTACTTGTATTCCCTCAGCAGACACGATATGTCCCAAGACAATCCCTTTTGTCACCATAAAGTGACATTTCTCCCAGTTGAGGACCAAATTCTTTTCCTCACATCTTTTCAAAACTTTCTGGAGGTTTTCCAAGCAATCATCAAAGCTGCTTCCAAATACAGAGAAATCGTCCATAAAAACCTCCATAATCTTCTCTACCATATCGCTGAAGATGCTCAGCATGCACCGCTGAAAAGTAGCAGGTGCATTGCACAATCCGAACGGCATCCGGCGATATGCAAATGTTCCAAATGGGCAGGTAAAAGTGGTTTTCTCTTGATCAGCAGGATCAATTTCTATTTGGTTATAACCACTATAACCATCCAGGAAACAATAGAATTGGTGACCCGCTACCCTTTCGAGCATTTGATCCATAAAGGGCAATGGAAAATGATCTTTCCGAGTAACCGCATTCAACCTTCGATAGTCAATACACATGCGCCAGCTCGTGGTTACACGTATGGGTACCAATTCTCCTGCTTTATTTTCTACCACTGTAATGCCAGCTTTCTTCGGCACTACTTGAGTTGGGCTTACCCAAGGACTATCCGAAATTGGATAAATAACCCCAACATCCAGCAACTTCAAAACTTCCTTCTTCACCACCTCTTGCATGTTTGGGTTAAGACGCCTTTGCATTTGACGACAAGGTTTGGCATCTTCCTCAAGGTAAATCCTGTGGGTGCATATAGATGGACTAATTCCTCTTAAATCAGCAACGGTCCATCCTAACGCACTCCTGTGTTGCTTAAGCAACTGTATCAGTTTGCCTTCCTGTTCGTGATTTAAAACAGATGAAATTATTACAGGAAAGGTCTTCTCTTCTCCCAGGAATACATATTTCAATTCTTTTGGGAGCTCTTTCAGTTCTAACTCTGGAAATTGCAAGTTTGACGGCACAGCCAACTTGGTCTTTGGCGGTAGCTGCTCATATTGAGCCGTCCACATTGTTCTTGCAACTTCCTCTTCAGTAATCTCCAAGATAGAACAAATCTGACTCATTCTTTCATCTTGTGGAGTGTATCTTTCTAATTCGTAACATGAGTTAGTCATAACGGACTCCACAGGATCAGAGTGAGCAGTTGAATCAAAGCAATCTTGAATTACTGCTTCTACCCAATTCACCTCCTCTTCCTCATCATCAAAATCTTCAATTTTTGGATTTGAAAAGATCTTGATATTTAATGTCATATTCCCAAAAACAACGGTCATAACTCCACTCCTTACTTTGATCGTCGCATCAATTGTCGCGAGGAAAGGACGTCCAAAGATCACCGGAATCTGAGATTTAGCATTGTGTACTGGTTCGGTGTCTAGGATAACGAAGTCCACAGGGAAGACAAAAGTGTCAATCTGGACCAGAACGTCTTCTAAAACTCCTCGCGGGTATTTGATTGATCGATCTTCCAGTTGAAGGGTAATGCGAGTGGGCTTAAGTTCTCCTAACCCTAACTGTTGATAAACAGTGTAAGGTAAGAGATTAACACTCGATCCTAAATCGAGTAACGCAATGTTCACTTTCTTCTGACCGATTATACAAGAAACTGTTGGTGTGCCTGGATCCTTGTATTTAGGAGGCAAATCGTGTTTTACGATCGCACTTGCCTGGCATGCCAAGTAAGCACTCTTCTTAACACTTTGCTTCCTCTTTACAGTGCACAAGTCTTTAAGGAACTTGGCGTAGGAAGGCACTTGTTTAATTGCGTCTAGGAGTGGGAGATTGATCTTTACCTGCTTGAATAACTCCAGAAACTCCTGACTTTTCGTTTCTTGTTGAGGTTTCTTCAACCTCTGAGGATATGGTGCCGGAAAAGGACATTTGGGTGCCTCCTCGATGAGAGGTTCTTTTCCAGGTCTTCTCTTTATTTCATTATCCTCAGGAATTGTTATTTTGGGCTCAACTGTTTCGCCCTCTTTTCCTTCTTCCACCAATTCTTCTTCATTCTCTGCCTCTTCTTCATCACTAACTACAGGTTGTGAGGGCAAAGAGACTTTCTCAATTTCTTTTCCACTCCTCAACACAGTTACCGCCTTGGCCTCCTCATGTGGTCCAGATCCCGAGGGTCCTGTACCCGAGTGTTGGCCTTTAGGATTTTGCTCTGGCTGTGCAGGGAACATAGTTCGTTCTCGATCCCCTTGTTGGGCAGCTAACCTCTCTACACTTGTATTGAGTTTACTCATTAGCTGCATCATCTGCTGCATCATGAGTGTATTAGGGTCCTCTTGTGCCTTCTTATGGGGTGGCACATAAGTGTTTGGTGAGAGTTGGTTGTTGCTTCCCTGATTGTAGTTGGATTGAGGTGAATGATTTTGATATTGGTTCTGGTGATACCCTTGACTTTGTTGATAAGTAGGAGGAGGTTGGTAACTCTGGTGGTACCCTTGGTTCTGAGGTCGGTACTGGTTTCCTTTATTTGGCTGCCACTGTTGAGATGGGTTTGCTGCAGCAGCACTGTTTCTATGATCGAAACCAGGGTGACTCCACCTATCATTGGGGTTGAAACGGTTAGGGGCATTTACAGCATGTACCTCCACTGAACTCTGTTCTTGGTAAACAGGGTATATTTGGCAATGTTGAGAGGTATGCCCCATCTGTAGACAACTCGAACAGGATTCTTCAGATGCAAATTATATTACCGAGTCCTTCTTTGCTTCCAAAACTTCCAATTTACGAGCTAGTTGCTCGTATTTCTCCAATAAGCCATCTTCCGCCTTCAGCTGATAAATACTCTTTTTACTTGAACTTGAACTGGGCTGAGTTCTCGTCACTTGAGTTTCCCATTCCGGTGCGTGTTCGGCTAACCATTCGAAATGAGCCTCTGCTTGTTCGGCATTCTTGCTCATAAACTCACCGTCACTCGTAGTTTCTACGAGCTTCTTTGATTTTGGACTTAAGCCATCAAAGAAGAAGCTTATTGTTCGCCACTTCTCAAAACCATGATGCGGGCAGAGCAGTAACAAATCCTTGAAACGCTCCCATGCCTCAGCAAAAGTTTCTTCCTCTTTTTGATTATACATCTTGATTTGTCTCAAGATGTCAGTTGTTAACCGATTAGGGAAGAACTTTTTAAGAAAGGCTTCATGAATTGCTGCCCAAGTCGAAATCGAATTCGGTTTAAGTGACAATAACCATGACTTCGCTTTGTCCTTCAAGGTGAAGGGAAAAAGCTTTAATCGGATTATATCACTTGGGCAAGTCTGATCTGTGAAAGTGCCACAAACATCTTCGAAATCTCGAATGTGCAAGTACGCCTTCTCTTTATCCATCCCGTGAAATGTGGGTAACAGTTGAATCATTCCATTACGAAAATGGAATGTGCCTGTGTGTGGGGGGATGCGGATACAAGAAGGTGTGGCTGTTCGATCAGGGGCCAAGAGTTCTCGTAAAGGTCGCTGACCTTCATCAATGAGGTCATGCCTATTCTCTCCTTGTTGGCTCTCCGTATCAGACATTGAGTTAGAAGTGGATGGGGTGAAAATGGGATTATCAGCACTATGGATTGGATCTTCAAAAAGATTTGCGATGAAGGCTTCAGTGGAATCCAAGGACATAGAAGGACACAACAATACGGCTTGTGTTCTGAAGAAATGAAAAAGAAAAAGAAAGATAGAAATGGGATAAGAAAAGATTGGATCAAATCAAAATTCCTGGCCTTTGTTACCGTCCCCGGCAACGGCGCCAAAAACTTGACACGACTTGAAATGTGTTCTCTAAAGAGTACGTCCAAGTGTAGACGGTCGCGTCGCGTTAAAAACCGGTAAGACCGGGTCGAATCCCAAAGGACGGAATGTAAAGGCGGAAGAATCTAAATTGAATCCTAAAATAAAGCAAAAGATGATTTCTTGTAGTAGGGGGTTCTAACAGTCCTAAAAAAAATAGAAGAAACAATTTAAAGTGAAGCAAAGACTTAATTAGATAAGATTAAAAATTGTGATAAAAATCAAATATGAAAAAGAGTTGGGAACATGTGAATCCACAAAGTACCAGCCACTACCATGATTTTAACAAGAATGAACAGTTGGGGTTTTATCCTTAGAGTATTCTTTCGAAATGATTAAGTTAAGCATTCTAGACACTAGGTATGTGTATCTTGCATATTTAGTGGTTTGTTTACCTAACTTATTTATGAAGAACGGAAATAAGTAGTTAATTAAACCCATGAACAATGACTAACAAATTGAGTATAGAATATTCGAAGTGTTGGTTATGAGTGTTCATAGATTTAACTAATCGAAAGAGCCTTTATTCCAAAATCAGATTACAATTTGAACTTGAAAGGTCAATTTGGACCTAGTTTCTGAAACAAAAGTTACTGAAATACAGAAAGGAGTAAACCCAAGTCATAATCATATCAATCGATTGACTTAATGTCAATCGATTGACATGGAATGGCTTTCAATCGATTGACAAGTATATCAATCGATTGACTTGGAGTCAATGTCAATCGATTGGATACTGTATCCAATCGATTGGCATTGACTCTTTCACAGAATCATGGCAGAGGGCTGGGAACAATGCTTCTTCACATTATTCCCAACCAGAGTTCTACTCACGCATAATTAAGACTGCATAAACATGAATAAACCGAAAGACAGGATCAAGCATAGCCATGGATTAAAATGTTAAATTAAAATTGCTTAAATCAAACTCTAACTATAACATGCATAACAATCACAATTCCTAAGTAACTAAAAACAAGAATTGAAACCTGAATTAGAGATTGAAAAACAGAATACGAATTTATCCACTGGAATTCTTATCCGAAACCAAACTCAATGGTGAATCCCTACAAAAACAATACAAAAAATAAGCCAACCCTCTGCCCTCTCAATTCTCCTCTATATATAATGTCAGAAAAATGAGCTAGAAGCGTCCAGGTTCATTCCATAACGGCTGGTCGTCGCCTGATTGCTGAGATCCTGCGCCATTAAAACAAGCTGTTTCCAGTTTAAGTCAATCGATTGACAAAGATGTCAATCGATTGGTAAGGAAAACATGTCAATCGATTGACACTATGTCAATCGATTGGTATCAAGACTTCATCAATTTGTTTCTTGAGTTATTCCTTTCAACTTGTAATTCCCTTTAGCTTCAGAACCTGCACTTACAAAGCCAAACACAACAACATACCACGAAAAACATATCATTGTGTAAAGAAGCAAATTAAACACAATTGCAGGCAAAACTAGAGAAATGAGGTTATATCCGGTCAGTTTTTACTCCTTATCGAGCTAATATTAAGCTAATATCAGCTCTCATCACTAATGTAGTCGCTAACGCCTTAAGTTGGAAACCTCGAGGAATGATTACTTCATTGATGGTAAGGGAATGGAAAGCCTTAGAGACAATCGCTGAATTTTATATGCAGATTTTTGAGGGAAGTGACGGGCAACACTTTGGATGCCTCATGGTACAACCAACACTTGTGAGTCGAATTATCAAGGCCCAAAAGGAAGACGAGAAATTTCAAGTATGGTTCGTCAAGATGTCAGAAAAAGACCCTATAGAATGGAAGGTTGGGACCAATGGAGGATATAAATGTAGAGATAGATTTTGTGTGCCAGATTCAAGAGATTTGAGAAAAGATATTCTCGAAGAAGCACATAAATCGAGACTGACAGTACACCCAAGAGGAACAAAGATGTATAAAGATCTGAAGAGAAACTTTTGGGGGGAAGGAATGAAATGAGAAGTAGCCGAGTTCATGTCCAAATGTTTGACTTGTCAACAAGTAAAGGCCGAACATCAGAAACCGCTAGGATTGTTACAACCCTTACCTGTTCCAAGATGGAAGTAGGAACACATAACTATGGATTTCGTGGTTAGACTATGTCGGTCACAATAGAACCATGATGTGATTTGGGTAATTGTGGATCGTCTGACAAAGTACGCACATTTCATTGCATATAGTATCACTTACCCAGTAGAAAGGATGAGTCGAATGTATCTATAGCAAGTGGTATGACTACACGGTGCACCTGTGTCCATTATATCTGATCGCAATCACGCTTTACCTCAGAATTTTGGGAAAGGTTGTGGAAGGCTATGGAACCTTCACTCAAGATGAGTACTGCTTTCCATCCTCAGATCAATGGGCAGACCGAGCGCGATAATCAGATTATGGAAGATATGCTCCCCTTGTGTAATCAACTTTGAAAAGTCTTGGGAGACGCATTTTCCATTGGTCGAATTTACGTATAACAACAACTATCACTCGAGTGTTGGGATGGCACCATTCGAAGCCTTGTACGAACGACCATGTCGATCTCCATTATGCTGGGCAAAAGTGGGAGACACAGAATTATTGGGACCAGATTTGATGAGGGAAACCAATGAGAAGATTTCACTCATCAAGAAAAGATTGAAAGCTACACAGAGTAGACACAAGAGTTATGCGGATCGGCGTCAAAAGGATTTGGAATTCAGTATCGGAGATCACATACTCCTTAAGGTTTCACCAATTCGTAGTGCAGTATGTTTTGGTCAGAAAAGAGGAAAGTTGGCACCTCATTTCATCGGGCCGTTTGAGATTCTGGAACGTATTGGAAAGTGGCTTATCGACTCGCGTTGCCAACAAAGATGTCTAGTGTTCATAACGTATTCCATGTCAGTATGTTAAGGAAATGCATACGAGATCCCTCACATGTGGTAAATTTTGATGATATTGAGACGAGACAGAATGTTGACTACAAGGATAGACCAGTGAGGATTCTTAACGAAAGTATCAAGAGCCTGAGGAAAAGGGATGCTCATTTGGTTAAGGTTCAGTGGAGACATCATGACGAGGGAGAAGCATCGTGGGAGTTAGAGTCAGACATGAGGAATAAATATCCCAAGTTGTTTCAAGATTAGTTAGCTCAGATTTCGGGGCGAAATCTCTATTAAGGTGGGTAGAGTGTAACACCTTGTAATTTTATTTTCATTAATAAATGAATATTTTATTTTATTTCTATTAATAAATATTTATTTGGGGTCAATGCGTAATTTTTATAAATAAAGTGATACTTTCTATGGATTTGAAAAATGTAACAATACTTTTTGTATAACTAGGAATTTAATTCCTACGTACTATTTTTCTGTATTTTTAATTTCAACCGAGATATACTAGTTATTATTTTTAAACTGCGACTATACCGCGACTTGGGTGAGGGAGCATGTGAGCTCAACCTCACCCGATGGTTTCTCTTTTGCTTGGGCTCCAAATCAATGTAACAGTATATATGTATATCACTCACCTTACAGTTTTCTCATTCTCTCACGCACACAACTCTCTGCCTCTTTTAAATTCTCTCAACCCTCTCTTGCTCTCTCAAGGTGAACACACACATACACACACATAGATTATACATACATACATAAACCCAGTTATATATATAAATCAAGAGAGAGAGAGAGAGAGCGAGGAGAAATCCTAAACGACGGAATTTTCGACGGAGTTCTCGGTACCGAATTTGTAGTTAAATCCCTCTATGAGTATTGTAAACTCACTCCTAATGTGTACATATGTATATTTCTGTATATATAGAGGTGTATATGTGTATATATATGCCATCACCATTAAAGCATGAAAAGTGGAGTTTTATGAAACTCAATCAAAATCAATTTCGTGAATTGAAAGTGAAAGATCTTAAAAAATTTTCACTCATACTTTAATCGCATATTTTGAGAGATACAATCCGTATCGGCTTAATTTGATCGTATAATCTTAATCTACACGGAAAATTGAAGAGATCCATAAATTACACGACATGATATGTTTGAAACATAATCTGAAAATGGGTCAATCTCAATTTTGAAAATCAAAACAGAGGAAAAACGAAGAAGAAGATGACTCTGCTTCACCTTGCTCGCGCAGCCCGCTTGCTTAACACCTCACTCGCGCGGCCCCCTCGCGCAACCTGTGCAGTTTTGGGCAGAAAAGAATTTTTAATGAATTTCATGAAAATAACCTGATCGCTTGGCGGCCCGCTCACGTGACCCCTCGCACGCACGACATGTATTTTGAATAGTTTGTTTCTTTTTCAGTAAGGGACTGTTTTGGAAAAGGTTTTGAGAGTTTTAAGGAACTGTTTTGAAAGATATACTATTTTAAAGGCTTATGTTTAAGAAACTGGCTTAATAAGAACGATTAAGACTGAGATTTATGTTCGTACGGATATTCGAACTTGTGATTAATAAATGATGTTATAATTCATGACATTGACATGCATGGTAGGGTCGTGGTTGAGTCGACATGCATAGTACTTGTGAAAGTGTGAAAAGAGTAAAGAGCAGAGGTCTATTGTACGACTTGGATACTGAGCGGATATTATTCCTGGTATCTAAGGCGATGATGTGCGACTCGGATACTGAGCCGATATTATTCCTGGTACCCGAGGCGATGGTATTTTGTGCAACTCCAATATTGAGCGGAACTGAACAAGGTTACTATATCCTGATGGATGGCACGCTTAGGTGCCTTGCAGTCTCGAGCCAAATGACTAGGTGATGATGTCAAAATCAAGTTCATATTTAACCCTATTAAAAATGTAGCATTTGGAAGTAGGGTGTCAAGTCCATAGGGATTGATACAAGAACAACGTTTGGGAGGTTTAGTAACTAATTATAATGCTCAAAAGAAATAAATAAGAAAAGATGATGAAAGAGAATAAAATGATATTGCGTCTTGCGGCTTTTTGTTTGGTTTTTAGAGGATAAAAGTAAATAAATACTAATCTAAAAAGCAATAGGTTGGGATCATTCCTCCCATCTTGGGTCACACCAAGATGAAATGGACTAAAGTTTCAAGCACATTCTAAGGTAACATCTCATTGTGGCATATTATCAAACACTTGGAATGCACCTATGTGTTAGATGAAATGAGCTTTAAGATTTCCATAGAAACGGATTTGAAGCTAACGTTTGACTATCAAGGATGCATGATATACAAGATGAAGCCTCCATGGCTTCTAATCCGAATGATTTGTCCCCCTACACTAACTAATCTACTTGGTGGACAAACCACCTATGAAGCCTTCAAAAGGTAGTATTTAAAACCCAAGAATTTGAACAATCAAAGATGCTTGACATCTATGATAAAGACTCCAAGTTTTAAATCCCACACACAACGTTTATCAAACACATGGGGTGCAAAACACAAGGTTACATAATATTTCATATGAAATACATAGGGTAGGATTCAAAGTCTAAGTTTTGACAATCAAAAATGCAATACAAATAAAATGAAGCCCTTAGTTTCAAATCCTACACAAATGAACCCCAGAAATGCTACAACATTAAATCCAAGAGTTCATGATCCACAACCTAAGTAAACCTAACTAATCAATGGAAAACATATCAATATCATCAAAGGAAAAGAGATAGAAAATATACCTAGCCATTAACACTTCAATCCAAGCTTCAAGTTTATACAAATGAAGAAGAAAAAGAAGGGAACCCAAGTGGGTTCCCCAAAAATGAGAGAAGAAGAGAAATGTTGGGAGAAAAACACAAGATAGAATCCCTAACAAAACAACATCTCTTTCTATTTATACACAAAACACAAGAATGGCAAACTTGCAATTAAAAAGAGGGAAAACTGATGCCGCGGATCGATCCCTTCTTTGGGGCGGATCGATCCGCCTTTCATCTGGGCAGTTACTATCTTCTCGGGAAGCCGCGGATCGATCCCTTCATAAATGCGGATCGATCCATTTCAGGATTTCTCTTGCAGAATGTCACTTAGAAATCGCGGATCGATCCCTTCAAAAGTGCGGATCGATCTGCCTCTTTTAAAACTGATAGTAACTTCTTCAAAAACACGTGGATCGATCCGCTCGTAGGGCTGGATCGATCCACCTTTGCTGAAGTTCATTTCTTCCCTTTTTTAAGAGACAAAAACCAAACAGAGTTGGTTCTCACTTTCAACAAGTTGTCAAAACCTACAAGAAAGAGATTTTTATTATTAAAAAGTGAATAACTACAAAAACAACAAAAGTACAATTTTATCCATTAAATCTCCCAATATAAGTGATAATTCGTGCCCAATAAGGGTAAAATCATGAAGTTAAGAATGCAATATTGGACACGAATCACCAAGGTTGCCACAGTTAAAGCATTTCCCAATACCACTCCCTTCTCCTACTTGGGGCGGAGTCGGATAGGTGACAGTTTGGGGTTTCTTCCTCCCATCAAAATTCCTCTTTTGCCCTTATGCATGATACATCGGTGGCTTGTTCCCAAAATTACCTCTCTGAGGTGGTCGGAAGTCAAATTGTTTGCGGTTCACCCGAGAACCTCTTCTAGATCGGTTACCAATCCAAATAGTCCCTCAAATGACTTATCCATATAGCCTAGAGTTAGGCGACGAATCTACAGTGTCAGCCCTTGATTGTACTTGTGTATTGACGAACATTGAATATTGCGCATTTATGTGCCAATATAATAGACATATTGCTCATTTAATCCCCCAAATTTATAGTTTTACATGCATATTTGAATTAATATAATTTAATAGTGATGTTACTCAAATGCGTGTAAAAATGTGTTTTTACATATTTTATATCTTTAGGTAAAAATGAAGTGAAATAAAGGGAATGAAAGAAGTAGCAACCACACCATAGTATATTCATATGAATAGTAATGAATAGTAGATGAATAGTAGATGAATAGTAGTGAATAGTAATGAATAGTAAAAATTTTGAAAAAAACGTCCAAAAGAAAGAAAAAAAAAAAAAAAAAAAGGAAAAGAAAAAAAAAACCAAAGGCATCACTGTTGAAGACAGTGATGCTTTGATAACAATCAGTTTTGTTTTTTTGATTCCGTTCTCTCTCTCTCTTTTTTCAGCATTGTCAGAAGATAGAGAAAATTGAGGCGCGACGAAGAAAAAAATACCATCGCTGATGGAGTGAATGACGAAATGACTCACAAACCTCGTCTATAAAATGGAGGAGCTCAGCACCATTCACCATTCACCAATTCACAACACAACAGTTCACAATCACAGTTTGGAGAGAATAGTTTAGGGGAGGTTATTATGTGAGCACTTTTTATTGTCCCTAGAAATAGGAAACTTTAGTTTTTCTTTGCCTTTTCTAGTTTTAGTAGTTGTAAAATTTTACTTTTATGTAATTGATGATTTTATGTTCAAAAATATGTAGCAAAACTTTGTGTACTGTATTTCTTAAATTTAAAATATTTGTTTTCTTGTATGACCTTTGTCAATTTTTAGTAGTAAAATAGTCCTATTTAAAATTAGATTTAATATTTCTAGTCTAGTAGTACTTATAGTTGTCCCTAAAATAGTTAGAAAATCCAAATTTTCAGTTTTTATAGCAATATTTTCATTCACTAAAAGACAGATTTTGCGATTAAATGCCAGATTTCTTAGCCACGTAGTTGTTACAATCACCTACTAAAGTCCAAAAGTACATCATACCCATATCTCACTCCAAAAGTATATTTGGATTTGGTTTGGCCTTATTTGTGTTCTTGGAGTTCAACCACTGTGACCCCACAAGAATCCAAAGTTAAAGGTTTAGTATTTTATTTTTGGTTCAGTATTTCCAATTATGTATATTTTATTAGCCTAGTTGTACTAAACTTTCTTATTTTGCAAATTTCACAAATTCAACCCCAGCTCATGTTATGTAAAGAAAATAATATAATAATATTAGTTTTTACTCTTACCTTAGTTTTACAACTTTAGTTTTAATTGAGCAGTCACTGTTTACACCTATTTAATTTATCTTTTAATTTTATTTCGAAGACAGTTTCAATTCTAAAATGGTAGGCTAAAACTTTAATTGGGGATATGTAATAAAAACTTAGAAACCACAGCTTCTGTGCACTAATCTTAAATGGGCAAATTTATCTGGATGAGTTATTTTTCCATTTATGGCCAAAAATATCTATGTATCTATAGTTTATGACCATTTAACATGTTTATATACTATGGCTATAATGGGCTCAAAATATTATATATATTTGAAATAAAAAGCCTAATTATGTGGATTGTCAAACTATGCCTTTTGTCATAAAAAAACACCTAGCATACTCAAACAACTCACATGACAAAGTTAATATTTCAAATATGTGCTTATATATATTTCTATCCAATAATGGATAGGCAATTGTGTAGTGGCAGAGTGGTGGGGACTGGACGCTGAATAACTCACGTCCGCAGCGGGGCACGGTTCGAACCTGGCTACTGCCCAATTGCCTTTTTATTTTTCTTTAAACCAAACGATGTCGTTTCATATCAAACCTGACACACTTGATATGACCCTGACTAGTGAAAGTTTATTTTTAAATAAAGAATGACTCTGCGGTCTTTAATGCCAAATGCTTTTCAAATGCACAAAAGTTGTGGGATCTAGTGTTGGTTTGCATATTCCCAATTTCTTTAAATCATTTCCCCTAGTTAATTAATATTCCCAATTCCTTTAAATCATTTCCCCTAGTTAATTAATATTTCCTGTTTTATAATAGTTTTGCTTAAATATCTGTATTATTTCCATCTTTCGCTATTGTTAAATCTAAAAAGTTTATCTCATAAAAATTTAGCTTTTATATATTTTTCTTCCTTTTCTTACTAGTATGTTAGTTAATTTATTTTGCACTGTTAAAATCTTTACCATAAACTGTTAAGAAAAAAATAGCTTTAATTACTTTTATTGCAAACATATAAAAATTAGTAGTTTAGTAAAACCCCACAAAAATCCATCATCTTTTATTTTCTTTTTAGTGACAAAATAGTTATTTGCCTAACTTAATTAAATTTTATTCCGTTCCCTGTGGGTTCGACCTGGACTTCCAGAACTTTATTACTTGTACGATCACCTACACTTGGGTGTGATAAGAAAACGCGTCAATAGGATGTCGTCAAGTTTTTGGCGCCGTTGCCGGGGATCGGTTAATAAAAATAAATAAATAAATAAGTTAGGTTTTAAAACTATTTTCTCCTACTATATCTATATCTATATCTATATGTATACCTATTCTACTTTATAAATAATCTAGTTTTCTTTTTAAGAAAAAAATGATAACATAAAAAAAATAATAATAATAATAAAAAAACTATATATATTTTTTTTCCTTGTGAAAAATATATATAAATATATATTTATATATATGTACTTGTGCATCTTCTAAAAAAAAAAACACATAAAAATAGAAAATATATAAAATAAAAAAAAAAGTTTATTTACTTAGTTAATAATAATAATAATAATATTCTTATTACTTAGTTTTTCTTTTAATTCTTATGTCCTTAGATACTACTGAAGCTTTATATCAAGTACCACATAATTCTAATATTTCTAGTGAATCATCTAGTATACAGTTTCCTAGAATCATGGCTGAAATTGAAGGTATAGAAGGAATAGCCGATGATGCTCATAGTGAGCAGGGGGAAAATATACCACAATTTATTTTACCAGAACGTGAACAACGTCCTTTACGTGATTTATTTACCCCAGAAAGAAACATCACTCCTTCTTGCATCACTCTACCTAGACATACAGGAAATTTTCACTTTAGACAAGGCATGATTCCACTCTTACCAACTTTCCATGGAATGGGGACAGAACGTGCTTATTTACATATTCGTGAATTTGAAGAAGTTTGTAGTACGTTTTCTGATCAAAGCTGTCCTATTGAAATAATTCGTCTTAAGCTTTTTCCTTTTTCTTTAAAAGATAAAGCTAAAGCTTGGCTTTTATCTCTCCGTCCTGGATCTATAACTTCATGGCATGATATGAATGAAGCCTTTCTAAAAAAATTCTATCCAAAAAATTTAACTAATAGCATGATGCGTCAAATTAAACTTTTTACTCAAAAAGAAAAGGAACCATTCCCTGAAGTTTGGGAACGTTTTAAAGATCTCCTACTAGCTTGTCCACATCATGGATTTGAAAAATGGCGTTTAATTAATTTCTTTTATGAAGGTTTAGAACCTAAATCAAAGAAGTTAGTTGAAACTATGTGTCAAGGAGAATTTTTGAGTAAAACTGCCGATGAAGCTGAATCATATTTTGATTGGCTTAGCGAAAATGCTTCCCAATGGGAAAAAGAAGAAATTGGTAGAACTGAAAAAGCTAAAAGTTTATACCAATTACAATCAGAAGATGAATTAACACTGAAATATGAAGAATTAGCACGTAAAGTGGATGCTATATCAGTAGAAAAAAATAATCCACCTAAGAAGAAAAGAGAACTTTGTGACAACTGTCATACTTTAGGACACTCTGCGAATGAATGTCCTAACAGTTCAAATTTTCAAGAAGTTGCTCCAGCAGAGATAAATGCTGTGAATAATTATAGGGGTCCCCAAAACTCCTATGGTAATTCATACCAGTCTAATTGGAGGAATCCTCCAAATCATATGTATACCAAAGAAGGTATTTTACAATTTCAATCTCAACACCAACCTCCTCAAAATAATCAATATTTACCTCCTCCACCTCAATTTCAACAAACACAAAATACATATCCTAATACACAGCAAAATTCTAATGTTTATGTGCCTCCACACAAAAAAGTGCAAGAGGAACCTTTACAGTCTATGATGCAACAATTAATACAAATCATGGGGAAACTACAAACATCTGTGGATAGGATTAATAATCAGCACGATTCTAAAGGAAAAGGCATTTTTCCTGCCCAACCACAACCTAATCCAAGGGGACAACCACAAGGTGATCCCTCAACTTCTGGTAATAATCAACATGAACAAGTAAAAGCTATAACTGTACTAAGAAGTGGTAAGGCTGTTGGAGAAGAAATATCACCTTCTTTAGAAGAAATTGAGTATACAAATAAGGAAGATAATATGATAGAAATAGAGGAAGAAATAGAGGAAGTTGAAGTTGAAACCCATGAAAAACAACAAATTTCTCAAGAAAATGAAACATCTGACTTACCAGTGGAAAAAGAAACAGAGGAAACTCCTGAATATTCTCCTCCAATTCCTTATCCACAACGTTTAAGAAAACACCAAGATACTAAGAATCAGGAATATTTAGAATTATTTAAACAAGTACACATTAATATTCCTCTCTTAGATGCAATTAATCAAGTACCTGCTTATGCAAAATTCTTAAAAGATTTATGTACTGTCAAACGTAAGCAAAATGTACGAAAGGATGCGTATTCTGCTGACTTTGTTGAAGAAATTAATTCTATCGTGCAGCATAATTTACCAACAAAATTCAAAGACCCAGGTACACCAACAATATCGTGTATTATTGGAAATCATAAAATTAACCACGCACTCCTTGACTTAGGAGCTAGTGTAAACTTGCTTCCTTATTCTGTTTATCAAGAACTTGGATTAGGTGAACTAAAGCCTACTCGCATGGTATTACAACTTGCTGATAGATCTACAAAATATCCGCGAGGAATTCTGGAAGATGTTCTTGTCAAAGTTGAAAAATTTATTTTCCCAGTAGATTTTGTCATCCTTGATACAGAACCAGTATTAGATACTAATGTACAAATACCAGTCATTTTTGGAAGGCCCTTCTTGGCCACCATTGATGCCACTATTCGAATCCGCAGTGGTATGATGACTGTAGTATTTGGAAATATGACTTTAAATATTAAAGTTTTTTCTAATCCACAACATCAAGAAGAAGATGAGAATATTGAAGAAGTTCATGCTATTGAATCTCTATCACGAGAATATTTTAACTTGACTTGTTATAATGATCCAGTAGAATCTGTTATTAATAACTCTATTCAGAAGCTAGACAATAATAATCTACAAGAACATCTTATGAGTCAAGTATGTTTTAACGAAGATTCAACAGAAGAAATTATTCAAGAAGCAATGTGGACCACATATTTTGAACCTTTACCACCAAAGACTACATTAACACTTCCATCTAATTTACAAACTCCACAGTTAGAATTAAAAGAACTCCCTAAAGAGCTTAAATATGCTTTCCTTGGTAGTAATAATACTTATCCCGTAATAATATCATCTTTTCTAGACTCCAGTCAAGAAAATAAACTCATTATTATGCTGCAGAAACATAAAAGTGCCATTGGTTGGAGTATAGCAGATTTAAAAGGAATAAGCCCTTCAATATGCACTCACAATATATATCTTGAAGATAATGCTAAAACCTCTAGAGAAATGCAAAGAAGACTTAATCCTATTATGCAGGAAGTAGTTAAGAAGGAGGTTCTCAAGCTACTCGACATGGGCATTATATATTCAATATCCGACAGCAAATGGGTAAGTCCAACACAAGTTGTACCAAAGAAAGCAGGAATTACAGTTGTTCCAAATTCAAAAGGAGAATTAATTCCCACTCGTGTCACTACTGGATGGCGTGTATGCATAGACTACAGAAAACTCAATGCTGTAACTCGTAAGGATCACTTTCCTTTACCTTTTATGGATCAAATGTTAGAAAGAATAGCGGGTCATAAGTATTACTGTTTTCTAGATGGTTATAGTGGTTACAATCAAATAGAGATCGCACCAGAAGATCAGGAAAAAACTACTTTCACATGTCCATTTGGAACTTTTGCCTATCGCCGAATGCCATTTGGTCTTTGCAACGCACCTGCGACCTTTCAAAGGTGTATGCTGAGTATTTTCAGTGATATGGTAGAAAAAAATTTAGAAGTTTTTATGGATGATTTTTCAATTTTTGGCAAAACCTATGATGATTGCCTTAGCAATCTTCAGAAAGTTCTCCAGAGATGTGAAGAAAAAAGTTTAGTTTTAAATTGGGAAAAATGTCATTTTATGGTCACTAAAGGTATTGTCTTAGGACACATTATTTCTGAAAATGGGATACAGGTAGACAAAGCCAAAATAGATCTTATAGCTAATTTACCCATTCCCAAGACTGTAAAAGACATCCGTTCATTCTTAGGACATGCAGGTTTTTATCGCCGATTCATAAAAAATTTCAGTACTATTTCTAGACCTTTATGTCAATTATTGGCCAAAGACACACCTTTTGAATGGACCAAAGAACGTCAAAACTCATTTGAGCAATTAAAAGAGCATCTCACTACTGCACCTATTATGCAATCTCCTGATTGGAGCTTACCATTTGAATTAATGTGTGATGCTAGCGACTTTGCCATTGGAGCTGTCCTAGGGCAGAGAAAGGATAAAAAGGCATCAGTTATATACTACGCCAGTAGAACTCTGGATAGTGCTCAAATGAACTACTCAACTACTGAAAAAGAATTGTTAGCCGTGGTATTCGCCCTTAATAAATTTAGGCAATACTTGATTGGTTCCCCTATTGTCTGTTTTACTGATCACTCAGCTCTTAAATACCTACTTTCAAAGAAAGACAGTAAGCCTAGGCTTATTAGGTGGATACTCCTACTACAGGAATTTAATTTAATAATTAAAGACAAAAAAGGAGTAGAAAATGTGGTAGCTGATCACTTATCCCGCCTCACTTTTGAAGACAATACTAGTGAACCCTTACCTATTCAAGACTCTTTTCCTGATGAACAGTTATTTTCTGTAACTTCTCTACCATGGTATGCTGATCTTGTTAATTATTTAGTAACTGGAAAAATACCAAGCAATTGGTCATCATCAGATAAAAAGAGATTTCTAGCTATTGCTAGGCATTTCTACTTTGATGACCCATATCTGTTTAAATATTGTGCCGATCAGGTAATTAGGAAATGCGTCCCAAATGAAGAAATCGAAAATGTACTTTTCATGTGTCATTCGTCCTTTTGTGGAGGACATTTTTCATCTCGAGTGACTGCCATGAAAATTTTACAAAGTGGTTTATATTGGCCCACTCTATTTAAAGATTCATATTTATATTGTAAGGCTTGTAACCGTTGTCAAATGTTAGGCAGTATTACAAAAAGAAATCAAATGCCAATGACCCCTATAATTACAATTGAAATATTTGATTGTTGGGGCATTGACTTTATGGGACCTTTTCCTCCATCTTGTCAATATGAATATATTTTATTAGCAGTCGAATATGTTTCAAAATGGGTAGAAGCTATTCCTACAAGAAAAAATGATCACCGTACAGTTATTGCATTTTTAAAAGATAATATACTTTCTCGATTTGGAACTCCAAAAGCAATAATAAGTGATCAAGGAACTCATTTTTGTAACAAGCCATTTGAAAAATTAATGAAAAGATATGGAGTGACCCATAAAGTGTCAACTGCATACCATCCACAAACAAATGGACAAGCTGAATTAGCTAATAGGCAAATTAAGCATATTCTCGAAAAAACTGTTGATTCTAATCGTAAAGACTGGTCTTCAAAATTAACAGATGCTTTATGGGCATATAGAACTGCTTATAAGACCCATTTAGGGATGTCTCCCTATAGACTTGTCTATGGAAAAGCTTGTCACCTACCAGTAGAATTAGAACATAAGGCATATTGGGCTACTAGAACTTTAAATTGTAATATTGAAGAGGGAGGAATTTTAAGAAAATTACAATTAAGTGAGCTTGAAGAAATTCGTAAAGACGCATATGATAATGCCCGAATTCATCAAGCAAGAACTAAAATGTATCATAATAAGAATCTTTTGCGCAAAAGATTTACCCCCGCGCAAAAAGTTCTATTATATGACTCAAGACTACATCTTTTTAGAGGAAAAATGAAATCTCGATGGACTGGTCCATATGTAGTCAAAAATGTTTATCCTTATGGAACTGTCGAGATTGAGGACCCTAAAGATGGAAATACATTTAAAGTTAATGGACATAGATTAAAACCATTTTTAGAAGGATTTGAACCTGAGTTGGAGTCCATTCCTTTGGAGGACCCCAACTATAATGCTGTTTAATATCTTACAAAATAATTGGTATAGGACATAGTGTATCAGAGTATTTATATTTTCATAAGTCCTATACTCTTAATTAGATAACTTTTTATATATAAGTTAATTTTGTCATTATTATTATCTTTTCTTTGTGTATTTTTTTTTATTACAGGTGTTATTCTTAACTTCTTTTTCTCATCTCACTCATTGAGGACAATGTCAGACTCAGTTGGGGGGGACGGTTTCACGATTAACACCTGTTTATTTATTTTATCTTTATTTCATAAAAAAAAAAATTAATTAGTTTCTTTTTAGAGAGAGATACACTGAAAAAGAGAAAATGTCTTTAAAATAGGGCTTTGAACCCTCAAAACTTTTCCCTATCTTTTTTTTTCTCTTTTTCCTTTCTTCTTCCTCTCTTTTCTCTCACTCTCGCCGTGATCTCTCTCTCTCCTCTCTACAACTCACTCTCTCACTCTCACTCCGATCTCTCAATCTCTCTCATTTTCTTTCCATTTTTTTATTTTCTTCGATCCAAAATCAAGATCCACTCTACTAATCACTAAAGGTAAGATCTATGATCCAGAGAAAAGCTTGGTTTTGATTTATTCTCTATTTTTTTTTTTTTTTTTCCGATTCGACTTTAGTTTTTATTTTAGATTTTTATTTTCTCTCTTTTCAATTATCTAACAAAAATGATATCCATAAGTTGTAGGTACCCACTCACCAAAGAAGCTTGGAAATATCACTCGATCTACGGCCCTACCAGGTTTTCAGATTTTCAAAGAGACAGGTGATATTTTTCCATTTCTTTGTATAAAAAAAAAATGGACGACGCGCTAGTTATTGGTCTTCTGGATTTTGAATTTTATCTTATTATTATCCTAGTTCTTGCTATGTTAGTGTTGCGTTGCCCTTGTTAAAAAAAAAAAAAAAAAAAAGAGAGAGAGAAAAATCTAATTGTCTTTTCCTAGTTTTCTGTTAAAAAAAAAAAAAATGCATGATTCAGAAGCCAAAATTTTTATAATGTTTGAAGTTTATATCATAATTCTTCTTATTACTATTATTGTAATGATGCATTGTCTTAAACTTTGTTAAAAAAAAAAAAAAAAAAAAAAGGAGGGAAAAATGTAGTTTTTCTTTTTGTGTGTTCTAGTTTTTTGTTATAAAAAAAAAAAATGTAGTTTTCTAATTTTTGTTAAAAAAAAAAAAAAAAAAAAAAAAATTTTTTAGTTTCTGAATGTATATATTTTTCTTAAATATTTTTAGTTTTTAAATAAAATTCCCACCCACCCCCTCTAAGCTCTCTTTAATTAGATCTTAGTTGATAGTTGGAAGGAGTGGAGGGTTGAGTCTAGCCTCTCTTGTTGGCTGAGAGTATAAAAAATGGATCCAATAGTCGATGACCAGAAGTTAATGGGTCGCTCACTTGTTTCTGAGCAGAAGAAACCCTTTGCTGGCACTAGCCTTTATGCCATCAAAAGGAAAGCTAAAAGGTTAGGATGGTGTTTGAATTGTTATAGAGAAGAATGTCCTGTTTTAATTGCTCATAATGACACATCTTTTAAAGTTTACTACTGTTACAAAAGACAATTCAAATCAAAACAAAAGAAAATTTTGGTTGAGAAAGAGGACTGGATCCTTTGATACCCAAATAAATTTTGTTTTCCCATCCCTCATTTCTTTTTATTTTTATTTTTAGTTTTTTTGTACAGTCAATAATTTTCAGTCAGGTCAGACTTTAAAATGATCCTACGTGTACATCTGGTTTTCATTAGCTGGTTCGATAGGAGTAATTTGCATGATCCAAGCATCACCAGATATGTCTAGTGCGGTGAATGTCCCTAGAGGTAGCGAAAAACTAAGTAAAGCCAGAGTTATCTCCTAGCCTCTTACTGATGTTTTAGCTTGCTAGTGGTTCTAGACTCATCTCTTTTACTAGAGGTGGATGGGTAATCATGACAACTTGGACGCTCCGGATTGCGTAGCCTCTTTTGTATAGGTGCAGAGGATACTAGTTGCACCATATATGTATCCAACTTAGTGGATATGCTTAGGATTTTTCAGAAGTTTTTCCTTTACTCTATATAAGATAAATTTGACACGTTAATGTTATTTTGGGTATGTTAATAGCATACAACACATTGTCACATGTTTTACTATTTTCAAATGCTAGAAACTCTTTAAACATTAAACATTTTGAAACAGTGTGAAAATATTTACTGAATCTAAATGGATGAGTAAGCATAAACTATACAGTTTAAAAACAAGTAGTGGAAACTAATTAACCCATGTGAGCTTTTGTGCCAATCTTTCTTTATGAGGGTTACTATTCTTTTCAGTCTCATTTTATTCTCTTTATCATATCACTCGTTGAAAGTCTCATTATTTTTCTTTGACTGATCATTAGAAGAGAACGTTCAGGATTTACCATTAGAACGTCTAAATTGCTTAAATGAACAAAGTCAATCTATTTTTAAAATGATTTAGGCCATCTTTTCTTTCAAATGCACCCCCCTTCACCTAATATTACCTTATTCTCAGTTCTATCCAAATCATACCTTGCTCCACCTGGGAGTACAAACCTCACTTCTATATCCAGGTATGTGATTGGACTGTATTAATATTGTAAGAAGTGGTAAAGAAAGAAAGGAGTTGATTTCAAAAAAAAAAAAAAAAGAATGAGAAACTAAAAAAAAAAAAAAAAAAAAGAAAAAGAAAAAGAAAAAATGTACATATGATAAAAAGGAGAAGAAAAGAAGAGGTTGAAATGAATTGCGCAAACACTCCAATCACATGCTTAGAACAAATACACCCCAAATCTCCTACTCATCTTAATTTCTAACCTACCAGTCAAAGTCCTAATGATTTAAAAGAAATTGATTTTTAAATTTAAGTGATAAGGATGTTCTCCACGGTAGATCGCTCTTCTAATGCTAAGTATTCTTTCATGAGACTTATTGTACTCCAAATGTCTATATATTGAGTCATCAAAAAAAAATGGAAGCAATTCCTCTATCTTTGCTTCCCTACCAAGTGAGATGTTCTCTACACCGGTTTCTGAGAGTTTCTCCTTAAAAGAGTGAAATCCTAAGTGAGATTTGAGTTAAAACTACAAGTTTTATGACTGCTATTGACTATGTAAACTTTGAAATTAAGATCAGTTGCTTGATTTTTCAAGTACACACTGTGAGTTTAAAGAGTATAAAAAAATGTTACCATTGAAAAAACTGTGAGTATATGTGTTGCATTATTATTACATAGTTAAAAATTTCATTTTATTGCCAAATTTAATCTTATTTATTGTAAAAGGAGAAAATCTACCTTTATTTTTATTTCATTTTATTTAAAAAAAAAAAAAAAAAAAAATTTTGAATTTTGTGGGTATATTCACTGCAAACCCTCACGAGACAACACTCGTCCACTAGGGGTAACCTAGGGGTTTAACGGCTTGTTGCATACGCTAAATGCAATCGCGATTCCTGCGACAGTGAGTTAGGTAATTTTATTTTCCTTAGTTTATTCCTACTTTTTAATAAAACTTCTAGAACAATTTTTCTTTCACTTCATTGCTAGGGACTAGCAATAAGTTAGTTGAGGGGTGTGACGAACATTGAATATTGCGCATTTATGTGCCAATATAATAGACATATTGCTCATTTAATCCCCCAAATTTATAGTTTTACATGCATATTTGAATTAATATAATTTAATAGTGATGTTACTCAAATGCGTGTAAAAATGTGTTTTTACATATTTTATATCTTTAGGTAAAAATGAAGTGAAATAAAGGGAATGAAAGAAGTAGCAACCACACCATAGTATATTCATATGAATAGTAATGAATAGTAGATGAATAGTAGATGAATAGTAGTGAATAGTAGTGAATAGTAATGAATAGTAAAAATTTTGAAAAAAACGTCCAAAAGAAAGAAAAAAAAAAAAAAAAAAAAGGAAAAGAAAAAAAAAACCAAAGGCATCACTGTTGAAGACAGTGATGCTTTGATAACAATCAGTTTTGTTTTTTTGATTCCGTTCTCTCTCTCTCTTTTTTCAGCATTGTCAGAAGATAGAGAAAATTGAGGCGCGACGAAGAAAAAAATACCATCGCTGATGGAGTGAATGACGAAATGACTCACAAACCTCGTCTATAAAATGGAGGAGCTCAGCACCATTCACCATTCACCAATTCACAACACAACAGTTCACAATCACAGTTTGGAGAGAATAGTTTAGGGGAGGTTATTATGTGAGCACTTTTTATTGTCCCTAGAAATAGGAAACTTTAGTTTTTCTTTGCCTTTTCTAGTTTTAGTAGTTGTAAAATTTTACTTTTATGTAATTGATGATTTTATGTTCAAAAATATGTAGCAAAACTTTGTGTACTGTATTTCTTAAATTTAAAATATTTGTTTTCTTGTATGACCTTTGTCAATTTTTAGTAGTAAAATAGTCCTATTTAAAATTAGATTTAATATTTCTAGTCTAGTAGTACTTATAGTTGTCCCTAAAATAGTTAGAAAATTCAAATTTTCAGTTTTTATAGCAATATTTTCATTCACTAAAAGACAGATTTTGCGATTAAATGCCAGATTTCTTAGCCACGTAGTTGTTACAATCACCTACTAAAGTCCAAAAGTACATCATACCCATATCTCACTCCAAAAGTATATTTGGATTTGGTTTGGCCTTATTTGTGTTCTTGGAGTTCAACCACTGTGACCCCACAAGAATCCAAAGTTAAAGGTTTAGTATTTTATTTTTGGTTCAGTATTTCCAATTATGTATATTTTATTAGCCTAGTTGTACTAAACTTTCTTATTTTGCAAATTTCACAAATTCAACCCCAGCTCATGTTATGTAAAGAAAATAATATAATAATATTAGTTTTTACTCTTACCTTAGTTTTACAACTTTAGTTTTAATTGAGCAGTCACTGTTTACACCTATTTAATTTATCTTTTAATTTTATTTCGAAGACAGTTTCAATTCTAAAATGGTAGGCTAAAACTTTAATTGGGGATATGTAATAAAAACTTAGAAACCACAGCTTCTGTGCACTAATCTTAAATGGGCAAATTTATCTGGATGAGTTATTTTTCCATTTATGGCCAAAAATATCTATGTATCTATAGTTTATGACCATTTAACATGTTTATATACTATGGCTATAATGGGCTCAAAATATTATATATATTTGAAATAAAAAGCCTAATTATGTGGATTGTCAAACTATGCCTTTTGTCATAAAAAACACCTAGCATACTCAAACAACTCACATGACAAAGTTAATATTTCAAATATGTGCTTATATATATTTCTATCCAATAATGGATAGGCAATTGTGTAGTGGCAGAGTGGTGGGGACTGGACGCTGAATAACTCACGTCCGCAGCGGGGCACGGTTCGAACCTGGCTACTGCCCAATTGCCTTTTTATTTTTCTTTAAACCAAACGATGTCGTTTCATATCAAACCTGACACACTTGATATGACCCTGACTAGTGAAAGTTTATTTTTAAATAAAGAATGACTCTGCGGTCTTTAATGCCAAATGCTTTTCAAATGCACAAAAGTTGTGGGATCTAGTGTTGGTTTGCATATTCCCAATTTCTTTAAATCATTTCCCCTAGTTAATTAATATTCCCAATTCCTTTAAATCATTTCCCCTAGTTAATTAATATTTCCTGTTTTATAATAGTTTTGCTTAAATATCTGTATTATTTCCATCTTTCGCTATTGTTAAATCTAAAAAGTTTATCTCATAAAAATTTAGCTTTTATATATTTTTCTTCCTTTTCTTACTAGTATGTTAGTTAATTTATTTTGCACTGTTAAAATCTTTACCATAAACTGTTAAGAAAAAAATAGCTTTAATTACTTTTATTGCAAACATATAAAAATTAGTAGTTTAGTAAAACCCCACAAAAATCCATCATCTTTTATTTTCTTTTTAGTGACAAAATAGTTATTTGCCTAACTTAATTAAATTTTATTCCGTTCCCTGTGGGTTCGACCTGGACTTCCAGAACTTTATTACTTGTACGATCACCTACACTTGGGTGTGATAAGAAAACGCGTCAATAGGATGTCGTCATGTATCTTCTTTACTTCTGTATCAACCATATGGGGAGCAAATCAAGACAGTCTTTTAAACTGAGTAGTGTACTCTTGTACCGATTTAATTCCTTGAGTCAGATCCATAAATTCTTTCTCCCTTCTATGCCTCTCAGTAGACGAGAAGTACTTCTCCAAAAATCTCCCTTTGAACGCGGTCCACGTCATCCCCATAGCAGCTTTATTCCCGATAGTGGCTATTACCAAGTCCCACCAATCCGTGGTGGCATCACTTAACTGAAAGGTAGCTAACCTCCTCTTATCCATTTCATTGCACTGAACAGCTTCGAACATGCGATCCATCTGTATCAACTACTATTTAGCTTTCCAGGGTTTTGCGGTTCCTGTGAACTGTTCGGGCCTCAGCGCACAGAATCTCTCCAGCAATTTGTCCCCTGCTTGGCGATCACGTCGGTTTTCATTAGGGTTCCCAATTTTCTCCAAGAGTTTGACAAATGCATTAAACATTCCCGTGGGATCGGCAGCCAAAGGTGACTCCTCGATCAAGTTTCTATTCCTCATTGGTCTCCCAGCCATTCTATACATATCATAATGATCAATGCATGAGAATCACGAATCAAGCAGCAATATAAATCAGTTTAAGCAATGACAGTATCAAAAGAGTATTTCCATATATATAACTTCTCGTCAAGTAGATACAAAAAGATATGATCAGCCCAATGCCTACCCTATTGTATGGGTTAGGACATACATCGTCCATGCAAGAGTTAATGCCAAAAATGGAGTCATTGCCCTATACTCAAATTCATGTAATTACAGTTGCAAAAAGAGATAGGGTATGAGTCAATATAGTAAATATGTACAAGATTATGTCTAGGCCATCAGTCATCTCTGTAGGCAGCCATCCGCTAATCCAACGAGTCAATGGGACAAAATCGCTGAACCTGGAATGGTTCTACCACATCAAAATCACTACTCTGGGAGGTCGGCGATGGAGCATGCCCCGGGGCATTCGCCTCAACCAACATTTCCTCAGGTAGACCTAGCGCAAGTGTCTGTTCCTCCTCGAGGTCAGCAACGAAGTCGTCTAAACCCATACCATCCTCTCTCTCCTCCTCATCATTAGCTTCCAAACCAAAAGGAGCCAATTGAAAAGCTCCATCATCAATATCCTCAGCGATAGGAACTACCAGCTCCTCTGCATAAATAACTGGTGGGGGCATATCTAGCTGTGCAAGGTAAGCATGCACAATCTGGATCTCTAGAGGGATATAAAAAGCATCACTGTTAACCAATCTCACGATCTCAAATAACACTAGTCGCTGAGCCTCTGCTAAATATAGGAGCTCTAGACGAACTCGGGGCAAGTCAACTACTCCAACCACATGGACCTGGAGCCATAGATCCAACTCTACAGTCATCGCGGCCAACTGCTCTATAGCCGTGTGGTATAATCTGACAAAAGCTAGGACTACTGCCCCGGGGGTTACCCAATGCCCTCCAAACCTGTCTGGTACAAATAGCGACTGAACAAGATCCATACCTGACAAAAAGTCACAACTTATATTAGGTCTAATCTTAACATAAATAATCTTAGGCGCTTGGGTTTCGGGTTTGTCCTCCTGTCGTATCATTGGGTGTGCAAAGCTTAAGCTAGCAGAATGTGGAATCGGGTCTATACTAGTAAACCCTAACCTGGCTAAACTGTTCTGAGATAACCTGGCTCTGATACCACTAAATCTTGTCACGCCTTGACGTAGCATAAATAGGGAAAGCATTTAATTTCCTTTATGGACTAGTAGGTCGAGACAGTTTGAAGGATCAATTCTGTCCCAAACGTCGAAAAATATAATAATATAAATCAGAGTATGAGCAATCAAGGCTGACAAAATTTTTTCAAGTTAATAATTATTACAGCACGCGATCATCTAAAGGCACAACCCGCCTTGTAACAAAATAATATATATTACATTAATCCTTATTACAAGTTTAGTTCATCAACTAAAGCAGTATTTAAATAGTGTTTCTTCATAAGTAGATGTTCTCAATTTGCATAGTCGTATTGTCCACCCTGGCTAGAACCTGAAAAGCCTAGACACGAATGTCTAGGGTGCATCAACGCTGTCAGCTTCATGAAGCTGGTAAGTATTAAAAACATTTTCTTGTAATGTAAAACATACTCGCTTACCATTCTTATTTCACAGGTTTATTATCCCACATATTAGAAACATAGTAGTGAATTCAACTCGTAAAATAACAAAGATAATATCATAATCTTCAATCAATAAAACATGTGACCGTGCATGGAACAATGCAACCATTCTCATGTCACCGACTCTTTTCTCTTAACAACACACCGTCCCAACTCTCTCACTCCAGTATCTTAAAATACTAAGGTGACCACACTATAGTACAGGGGTACCAGGGAGTGTCCAGTTTGCCTCACTTAGTACGGGGTACCAGGGAGTGTCCAATTGCCTCACACTTTAGCCATACCATGTATGCCAGGGAGTGTCCAGTAGGCCACACTATAGCACTACCATGGGTGTCAGAGAGTGTCCAAGTCGGCTTCACACACTTTAGCGCTACCACGGGCGTCAGGGAGTGTCCAAGTTTGTCACCGTCGCATTTCAAAGATACTCTAAACCGCATTCTCATAACATCACACTATAGTACACCAGTACCAGGGAGTGTCCAGTCACAATCTCATCCACATACTCTTTTCACACTGACCATCACTCAACATGCATGTAAACTTGACCTCACGTGTATGTCACATGACTATATACAAAAAAGTAAATAACTGGAAACAAGAACAGCGTACATGCGAGAATAATCAAGTCCTTAATCAATCTCTTTATAATCAAAACATAACAACCAGGATTCTGTTTTAGTATAAATCCCAAATCGTACTTTCAAAACTTTTAAAACTTTATCCAAACAGTTCCTTAACAGAAAATAGATAAAACACAGAAAAGGTCAAGTCGCTCGCGCGGGCCGCTCGTGCGATACACCACCTTTTCAATTTCCTTTTAAAATTTTCCAGATATCAAAAATTACACAGGTCGCGCGTGCGGGCCGCTCGTGCGATGTGTCGCTCGCTCGTGCTTGTCGCACGCGCGAGTTGTCACAGAAACTTCATCTTCTTCATTTTGTTCCCCTGTTTCAGTTTTGTGGTCTGTTTTTGACCCAGTTCAATTTCGAATGTAAACATAGCATATAGTATATGGTTCTCTTCGTTTTTCCGCAAGGATTACCATTATACGATCAGATTAACGTGAATTAAATCGTAACTCTCAAATTTTACGAAAAACCGAGAGGATATCTAATATACTTTCTTATACGAATGAACTAGGCTCGAATATTTAAACTATAGTCTCTATATACTGTAATCTTTCATATTCATCTCTACAAATGGATTTTGGTTAAGTTTGGAAAATCTATGTTTTCAAGCTTTTGAAACTTCCATGGACAATTCAACAATGGTGATTTCATATTAGACTAACACAATAGTAAGTAAGCATTGAAATTACATTCTGAGTGTGTTAATAATACTCACTATGATAAGTTTTGAAGAAGTTGTTGAGAAAGAAACAAGAAGAAGCAAACTTAATTCAAGCTTCAAGCTATGGTGAAGAGCTTTCTCTCTCTGGAAAATAATTTATGTAAATAGTCTCTATGTCTCTCTCTTTTCTCTCTATAATTGTATTGTGCAGAATATGTGTGTAATGGAGAGAGGTGTGAGTTATATAGAAACTTAAACTTGAGAACTTGGGGGCCAAGTTCTTTCCTCCATACTCAACAAATGAGTTTTATTTCTAATTCTTAAAAGTATAATATGCATATACGTATATAGATTATGCCTATACAATCTGATGAAGTTTTGTTTTAGAGGATGTCTAAAATGGTTTAGGAGTCATATAGAGTACTAGGAGTCAAGTGTGGGTGTTTGGGTATCTCAACTTATGGCATAGGATTAACCCATACAATGTACTCATTACCAAACAAGGCAAAACCAACTTGTCTAGGAATTTGTTTGGATGTTTGGGAAAACAACTTATGGCACTAAGTTAACACACACACAAATTAATAGCATTCCCAAACAAGCCCTAACCCAATGATTAGTTACTATAAATGCACATAAAGCATATGTCACCTCCTGATTGACAGGGAATCCAAATCTGTAGGAGTGCAACGCGGCGCGGATAGTTTTCGAACCTAAACTGGTATTTTCGCGGCGCGGTGATCACTACAAAAATACAGAAAATTTATTTTAATGAAAGAAATAATTTTCTGGTTATATAAAAACACAGTTTGAGTCAACAGTAAACATTTTCACCGTTTTGAAAGTACAGCTTTGAAATTCATCACAAGTATTTCTTAAATTTATAGTAATTACCGTTTGTCCCCAATTAAAGAATTGCTTAACAACATAAAAGCAAGTACAATACAAATTGAAATAAATATGGAAATGCAAATTTAGAAATTAAATGAAATTACACGTTGTTACAGTTAATGGGTCATTCACTTATTTGTAGACAGTAAAAATCCTTTGCTGGCACTAGCCTTTATGCTATCAAAAGAAAAGCTAAAAGGTTATGATGATGTTTGAATTGTTACAGAGAAAAGTGTTCTGGTTTAATTGCTCATAATGGTAAACCTTTTAAAGTTTACTACTGTTACAAAAGACAATTCAAATCAAAACAAAAGAAAATTTTGGTTGAGAAAGAGAACTGGATCCTTTGATACCCAAATGAACTTTGGTTTCCCATCCCTTATTTGATTTTTATTTATTTTTTTAAAATTTATTTTCAATACATTCAATAATTTTCAGTCAGGTCGGACTTTTAAATGATCCTATGTGTACATCTGGTTTTCATTAGCTGGTTCGATAGGAGTAATTTGCACGAACCCAACATCACCAGATATGTCTAGTGCGGTGATTGACCCTAGAGGTAGCAAAAAAACTAGGTAAAGCCTGAGTTATCTCCTAGCCTCTTACTGATGTTTTAACCTGCTAGTGGTTCTAGACCCATCACTTTTACTAGAGATGAATGGCGATCGTGACAACTTGGAAGCTTCGGATTGCGTAGCCCCTTGTGTATAGGTGCAAAGGATACTAGTCGCACCATATATGTATCCAACCTAGTGGATGCGCTTAGGATTTTTCAGAAGTTTTTCTTTTACTTCTATATAGGATAAATTTGGCACGATAATGTTACTTTGGGTATGTTAATAACATACAACACATTGTCACATGTTTAACTACTTTCAAATGCTAGAAACTCTTTAGACTTTAAATATTTTAATAGTGTGACAATATTTACTGAATCCAAATGGATGAGTAAACATAAACTATATAGTTTAAAGACAAGTAGTGGTAACTAATTAACCCATGTGAGCTTTTGTGCCAATTATTCTTAATGAGGGTTATTGTTACTTTCAATCTCATTCTTTTTGTCATATTACTTGTTGAAAGTCTCATTATTTTTCTTTTTCTTTGCCAATTTGAAAATGATTTAGGCAATCTTTTCTTTCAAATGCACCCCCTTCACCTAATATTGCCTTATTCTCAGTTTTCTCCAAATCATGCCTTGCTCCACCTGGGAGTACAAACCTCACTTCTATATTCAGGTATGTGATTGAACTGTAGTGATATTGCAAGAAGTGCTAAAGAGAGAAAGGAGTGGTAAAGAAAAATAAAATAAAATAAAATAAAACTATACAAATGATAAAAAGAAGAAGAAAAAGAAGAGATTGGAATGAATTGCGCAAACACTCCAATCACATGCTTAGAACAAATATACCTCAAATCTCCTAATCATCTTAATTTCTACCCAATGCCAGTCAAAGTCCTAATGATTTGAAAAAAAAATGATTTTTAAATTTAAGTGATATAGATGTTCTCCACGGTAGATTGCTCTTCTAGTGCTAAGTATAATTTCATGAGACTTATTGTACTCCAAATTTTTTTAATATTGCGTCATCAAAAATTGGAAGCAACTTCCCTGTCTTTGCTTTCTTACCATGTGAGATATTCTCTACACCGGTTTTTGAGAGTTTCTCATTAAAAGAGTGAAATCTCAGTAAGATTTGAGTTAAAACTACAAGTTTTATGACTGCCGTTAGTTATGTAAACTTTGAAGTTAAGATCAGTTGTTTGACTTTTCAAGCAAACACTGTAAGTTTAAAGAGTATATAAAGAGTATAAAAAATGCTGCTATTGAGAAACTGTGAGTGTGTGTGTTGCATTACTATTACATACTTGAAAATTTCAATTTATTGCCAAATTTAATCTTATCTGTTGTAAAAAGAGAAAATCTACTTTTATTTTTACATTTTGAAATTTAAAATTGAATTTTGTGGGTATATTCACTGCAAATCCTCACAAGACAACACTCGTCCACTAGGGGTAATCTAGGGATTTAACGGCTTGTTGCATATGCTAAATGCAATCGCGATTCCTGCGACAGTGAGTTAGGTTTTATTTTCATTAGTCTACTATTACTTTTAATAAAACTTTTAGAACAAATCTTTCTTTCACTTCATTGCTAGGGACTAGCAATAAGCTAGTTGAGGAGTGTGACAAACAATGAATATTGCATATTCATGTGCCAATATAATAGATATAGTGCTCATTTAATCTCCAAATTCCTAGTTTTACATACATTTTGGAATTAATATGATCTAATGATGATGTCACTCAAATATGTGTAATTATGTACTTTTACATGTTTTATAGGCTTAGGTGAAAATGAAGTTGAAATAATGCAATAATAAAAGGAAGAAAACGAGAAGAGAACAACAATAATAACAACAACAATAACTGGAAAAATGACATTTTTGACATTGAAGATCTTGGATTTTTAAAGATGGTCCTGAAATAGAAAATGTAGTTTGATGAGTTAGAGAAGCGTGGCCGCAAATTTCAGGTCAATCTAAGGTCCGAGCAGTGAGATATGCCAATTCTCCTATCAGCGCGCAAAGCAGCAAAGTACAAAAATAAAAGCTGCGAATTTGCACACTTGTTTTCAAACTCCTTGACCAAAGCTTCCCTTTAGACAATGACATGCATTAAATGCAAGGTTGAAAGAGTTCAACATCCAATTTTTCTTGGACCAAATTTTCCTCCAAACAATGACATGTATTAAATGCAAAATTGCAAAATGACAACATTCATTTTCTCATTCACAAAAGTTTCAACATGCGTGAGATTATTCCTCTATATATTAGATCAATTCGAAGAAACAAATGAAGGAGTGTCAGAAAACTTTGAAAGTTTGGCAAAAAAATTAGACATCAGTCTACATCCTATTCAATAAACAATTGTGGCTACTCCAGTAGGAGTGACGAACTCCATGATAGATTCTCCACTTCAATCAAAGGATTGTTGCCTATTTATGCACTCAATTAGCAGAAGAAAAAGGAGGAGGGAGCCAACCACAGGCACAACACACAACGCACAACCTCACAACACACAGCTAGAAAGAGAGAGAATTGTCTAGGGAGGTTACCATATGAACACTTTATAGTATCCTTAGAAGTAGAAATTTAAGCTTTTCTTTGATTTTTCTAGTTCTAGAAGTTGTAAAGATTTTATTTTCTGTAATTGATGATTTCATGTTAAAAAATATGCAACAAACTTTGTGTACTATATTTCTCAAATTAGTTCTTAAATATTTGTTTTCTTGTAGGACCTTTGCTAATTTATAGTAGTAAAATATTTCTATTAAAATTTTGATTTCAAGTTCATAAATCCGTAAAATAGTTTGAAACCCCAAATTTCCAGTTCTTGTAACAAAAATTCCATTCACCATACGACATAAGATTTCTTTGTCACGTAGTTGTTATAATCACCCATTAAAGCCCCAAGCACACCCTATCCATATCTCATTCCCAAATTAGATTAGGATTTGGTTTGACCTTGCTTGTGTTCTTGGAGTTCATCCACTGTGTTCTTGGAGTTCATCCACTGTGACCCCACAAGAATTCAAAGTTAAAGGTTTAGTATTTTGTTTTTGGTTCGGTATTTCAATTTATTTATGTTATATTAGCTTAGTTGTACTAAACTTTGTTATTTTGCAGATTTCACAAATTCAATTCCAGCTCATGTTAAGTGAAGAAAAAATATATTAATATTAGTTTTCACTATTACTTTGGTGTTATGACCTTAATCTTAATTGACAGTGATTGTGTACATCTATTTAATTTTTCTTTAAAATTTATTTAGAAGACAGTTTCAATTCCAAAAAAAATGGTAGGCTAAAACTTTAATTGGGGATATGCAATAAAAAACTTAGAAATCACAACTTCTGTGCACTAATCTTAAATGGGCATATTTATTGTGATGGTTTGTTTTTCCATTTATGGCAAAAAATATCTATAGTTTATGACTATTTAATATATTTATAGACTATGGCTATATTGGACTTTAAAGATTGCGTATTTAAAATAAAATTTTAATTATGTGAATTGTTAAACTATGCCTTTTGTCATAAAAAAACACCTAGCATACAAAAACAATTTATTTAATAAAATTCATATTTCAAGTATGTGTACAAACATATTTCTATCCATTAATGGACATGCAATTGTGTAGTGGCAGAGTGGTGGGGACTGGGCGCCAAATAACCCACGTCTGCGGCGAGTCACGGTTCAAACATGGTACTACCCAATTGCCTCTTTATTTTTCTTTAAACTAAACGACGTTGTTTCATATCAAACCTCACACTTGATATGACTGCAACTAATATAAGTTTACTTTCAAATAAAGAATCACTCTGTTTAAAAATGCCAAATCTTTTTCAAAGGCATAGAAGTTGTATGGTCTAATATTGATGTGCATATTCTCAATCCATTTAAATCATTTTTTCCAAATTAATTAATATTTCTTGTTTTTAGATAACTTAAATTAAATATTTGTATTATTTCCATCTTTCGCTATAAGAAAATCCAAAAAGTCCATTTCCTGTAAATTTATATTTATTTTTCTTCCTTTTCTCACTAGCATCTTAGTTAGTTTATTTTGTGCTGTTAAAATCTTTACCGTAAGTTATTAAAGAAATAGCTTTTAATTAGTTTTACTCCAAAAATATAAAAACATGCAGTTTAGGAAAAGTTCCAAAAATCCATCATCTTTTATTTTCTTTTTAGGGACAAAATAGTTACTGCCTATCTTTAAAATCTTTATTTCCGTTCCCTTTCACTATGTTTGGGAGTTAAAAAATGAGAGAAAGGAAGAGAAAATGAGAGAAAGTACCTCACTTCTTTTCGCTTTCTCTCGTTTGGGAGTTTGAGGAGAGAAAAGGAGAGAAAGGGAGAGAAAACCAATTCCAACTTTCTCTCAATTTCTTTCTCTCCAAATTGGGTAGAAAATGAGAGAAAAGAAAGTAGGGTTTAATGAATTTTTCTTAATACCCACAGTACCCTTTATTTAATTCTAAACTAATTTTAATTCCATCTAAGTCCTAGGTTCCTAATACACTATATACGTGTATTCTCTCTCCTAACAAAACAAAATACTCACGTACCAAGTAAATCTGGATGCTATTTGGTGTGAATAGAAAATGAAAAGAAGATATGTTAAAGGCTTCTTTAGTTCAAGTCATTAATGGGTAGAATGGTAACTTTCTTTCTTTTCTCTTCTTTTCTTCTCAACTCCCAAACAAGAGGAAAGAAACTAACTTTCTTTTCTCTCCTAAACTCCCAAACAAAATGAAAGAAACTACCATCCTTTCTCTTCTTTTCTTTTCTCTCTTCACTTACGACTTTATCTTCTTTTCTTTACTCCCCTAAACTCCCAAATAGGCCTGGCAATTGGTTGGATATGGGTAAATATGGGTTGGGCCAAAATAGGTTGGGTCAAAATGGTTTCAAAACTATTTATAACCCATGAAAATATAGGTCAAATATGGGTTGACCCGGGTTGACTTGTCAACCCGACCAAAATTATTATTATTATTATTTTTAAATTTCTTTTTACTACTTTTTTCTTTCAAAAAAAAAAATCAATTAAAAAAAATTTGGAAAAAAATAATTTTTAATTTTTAAATTTTTTTATAAAAAAATAGAAAATTGAATGACGATTTTACCCTTTAAACTTCAAAATGCTATAACTTGTTAAGACTAAAGTAGGAAGGAATGTCGTCAGAGCTGGTAAAATTATTCTAATATTACAACCATTTGGGGAGCTCAAAAGCGTAAATATTGTAAAATGACCAAATTGCCCTTAGAGCTTACATATAAGAATTTAACATTGTTAAAATCTTCAAATAATACGGAGTGACCTACCCTAAGGGTTTTCGACATTCTGAATCCAATGACAGAGTTCATTTGGTTTGAATCTATTTGTAAAATGACTATTTTGCCCTTCAAACTTCAAAATACCATATCTTGTTAAGACTAAAGTAGAATTGAATACCGTCAAAGCCTGTGAGCTCATATTTAAGATAAATATCATTTGACACCTAAAAATTACATATATGGTAAAATGACCAAATTGCCCTTGGAGCTTACATATAAGAAGTTAACATTGTTAAAGTCATCTAATAATACAGAGTGACCTATCCCGAGGTTTTTTGACATTCTGGATCCAATGACATGGTTCATTTAACCTGAATATATTTGTAAAATGACTTTTTTGCCCTTAAAACTTTAAAATGCCATAACTTGTTTAATTAAAATTAGAATTTAACGTCGTCAAAGTATGTGAACTCATATTATTATGAAGAACATTTTGGAACCTAAAAAGTATATAGATCGTAAAATGACCAAATTGCCCTTAAGACTTACATATAAGAAATTAGCAATGTTAAAGTCGTCAAAAGCATTGATATCAAAACGTAAATTTGTCAACTCTCAAATACTTGTGTCAAATTACAATCTAGCCTAAGTTTGGAACTTCAAAAAAAAAAAAACCATAAAAAATTACACTAATGGCTATACACCAGCAAAGTTAAAATTTAGAGAGAGAGAGAGAGAGAGAGAGAGAGAGAGATTCAATTGAGTTCAACTCCATATAAATTTGACATAGCTGCATAAACTCCACCAAAAATTTGACATAGTTGCTTAAACTCCACCAATTACTCTATGTTCACAACTGTTGCTTAATATAACCTGCAAATTAAAAAATAAATCACTACCAAAATCACCAAATAGGAATTCATCCATGTTACTCTTAACAAAAATATTCACCATTAAAGAAAAAATGAAAACGATATACTTAGTCAAGCATGTGTGAAGATGTGCCAACTCTGGCATTTATGTCTTCAAAACCTTCAACTAGTCCTTCCTCCTCCTCCAACTCAATAGAAGCTATATCATAAAAACTAAGATTAGTAGACAAGACAACAAATATGAATACAAAAAAGTAATTCCTAATATTTTACTTTTTGTCCCATGTAACCAATCTCGAGAACACAGCAACGCCTCCGCATTCTTAGGCAAGATAGAACTACGGTATTTACCAATGATTTGACCTCCAATGCTGAAGGTCGACTCCGAAGCAATAGTCGTAATAGGAATACTCGGTATATCTCGCGCCAATAAAGAAAGCTCGGGATATCTGACTCTATTTGTTCTCCAATAACTAAGAACATCCAAATTCTCTTTGCGATCAAATCTATGCTCATCCAAGTATAAATCCAATTGAGATTTGCCTCTATTCAATCCATAATGTTGACTCTCGAACGCATCAAACTCCTACATTTATTGCATTTATTGCCATACTAAGTCTAATTAAATATCAATAGCAAAGTAAAAGACAAATAATGTAGTAAGTTAAAAATAATTGGCATATTTTACTCACATCTAATTCATCGCGTGTACCATCTTCACTACCTCCAATCCCAACACGTGTTTCTGTTGACGTAAACAAAGGAGGAGAAAGGCGCACATATTCTTCGAAGAGTGAATTCAACTTTTCACGAATCACTCTCACTCTATCCTCATAGGTTATCAGATCCAACTTAAAAAAATAATATTCAACAAACTGCAATTTGTAACGAGGGTCCAAAATAATAGCAAAAGATAAAACCATGCTGTAACACTCCCAATACTTATCAAACTTCTCTTTCATCTTTCTTGCCATAGACCCTAAAACATTACTTGTATTACTCATCTCCTCCATTATGAGCATTTGGATTTTCCAAACCCCGTGAAAAAATAAATTTGCCGTGGGGTATTGGCTACCAGAGAATAGAGTTGTAATTTCATAAAAGGGTTCAAGAATTTTGCTATCCTTTCAATCTTTCTCCAATCCTCTTCCGATGGACAACTCTTAAAATTTAAATCAACAAATTGTAATTCGTAAAATGCATCTCGATATGGTAGTGCACTATCAAGCATGAGGTATGTCGAGTTCCAACGGGTGGGTACATATTGGCGCACTTTTTTGTTAGATTTCAGAGATAGTCGGTTAATGCATTCTGCAAACTTTATCTTCCTCCCTTCCGTGCCTCTCACGTATTTCACACTTTCTCGAATCCTAGGTACAGAATCGTCAATCACTTTTAATCCATCATGTACAATTAGATTTAAGATATGGGCTCCGCAACGAATGTGAAACAAATCTCCACCACATAATAAGGGACTAGTTAAAGATAGATGACGCTTTAACCTATCCACTAGCCCATCGTTATATGATGCATTGTCCAAAGTAAGAGTAAGTATTTTTTCTCAATACCCCATTCCCGCAACAAAGTAATGACCTTTTCAGCCAAAACATGACCACTATGAGGAGGAGGCACATGACGAAAACACAAGACTCTCTTTTGCAAAATCCATTCATGATCCACATAGTGAGCGGTGAGAGCTAGATATCCGTCAGTCGCAATAGATGTCCATAAATCGGATGTCAAACATATCTTCCCAGTAATTGACTCTAACTCATTTCTAAGTTTCACCTTCTCCATCTTATATAAGTCTAGAACATCAGACTTAGCTGTATTTCTTGTGATAGGTTTTACATTCGAGTGCAAAAACCTATGTAGGTCTCTAATTCCTTCGTGTTCTACGAATGAAAATGGATAATTATGCTTAACTATTGCTATTGACATCTTTTCACGATATTTATCTTGGTCCAATGGCATAGAACGTCTTTGCATAGAATCCTCCATCTCACTTCTACAATTTGTGATATGCCTTAGCAAATTAGAAGTACCAAAGTCTGTAACATATTCTAGTCCACACAACTTACATTTCGCCCGTTGTTTCCTATCATCGCTAAGGGGTAATTTTTTGAAATCCTTCCATACTATGGAAGTAGACCTCTTTTGGCGTTTTGAATTATTGGAAGAACTTTGTTCTAAGGTATGCTCATCAACATTTTCATCCATAGTACCACTGATAGGCTGATAGCTGTATATGTAGAAGATACATACAGAGAAGAAAATAATAAAATATAACCTTGTTTCATTAGTAATCTACTCAAGAGAAGAAATAATAAAATATAACCTTGGTTTTCAGTGAAAGCACTGATTTTTCATTCCCAAGATCAAAAGTGAAAGCACTGGTTTTCTTAGAAACTAAACAGAGGAAAGGACAAATTTTCTTCAACCTTTTAGAAGAATATATGCTACCTTAGTTTTTATCAAATTGATAATACACAAGATCTCTAAAAATGGTGTCTTTGAATCACGAAGTGCTTTATCATGTTAATTAGGTAACTAGACAAAAAGGGGAGATCACTCAAAAAATCAAGCTTTGGTTTCAGCCTCACATTTTTCTTCATGTGAGGGGACTTAGGAGGTTGAATCCACCAGCTATGACTCAATTTTTACACTCTTAGACTCTGGTTGGTTTGCATATTCATTGAAGTAAAAGAAAGGTAAAGGGGAACGAGAAAGAAAACTAATTCACTATGTTTTCCATTATACTTTTCTCCATACTTAATAACATTAAAAGCTATATTTTTCAACAATATAATTCTAACGTAAGAAATAAGGTAAGAAAATGACTCGCAAACATTCAAAAATTTCAATGTATTGCTCACTATATTTCCTTTTCATTCATATTTTTCTTAGTAACCAAACAAGAGAAAAGATAATACAATAGCTACGATGTATAGCGGTTCCAACTTTGAAGTTCACCAAAAGCCTCATACATTGAACTATGAAAGGTCAAAATATATTTCAGGTGTTCCCTCTCCAACTGTTTGGTTCACATGAACAACAAAAGAAAACTAAGTTTGGAAGTGCAATATCTGAAGCATCTCAAGTGAATATACATCCAATTATGATCAGTTTTCTTTGGAAGTGCAATCTCTGAAGCATCTCAAGCGAAAATTTTCCATGAGGTCATCCTCTTTGTGAGATAGAGAACTAAACAGAGCCTTAAGATCTTCCTCTTTAAATCCCAATTATAAAAGATCAACACACCCAAAAAATGAGTAGTAAGGTAAAAAGGAACTACCAATCAATCCGAGTGTACAAGGTACCATGAAAATGTCTAAGTACTTTCATAGAAAGTATCAATTTTTATATGAAGACATGAAAGTACTTTCAATTTTCTTAGAAAGTACCAATCAATCCGAGTCAGGCTTAACAACTAAATATTCTTTGAAATCCAGAGTAGCAGCAAAAAAATTAGTACTTTTATATAAAATTGTCTGCTGCAAATCTTCAATAAAATTTCTACCAAGAAGAGGAACAACAACAATTAGATATTTACCACACAACACCATCCAGACAATAAATAGGTCAGAATATTTAGCAAAAGAGAGATAGAGAGAATCGCAATACCCAATAAATAGTTTGATAATCAATTCATAAACAATAAACACAGATTCAAAACTCACCTCACACAATTTTTTACTCGAACAGAATCGCAAAATAGGTAGTTCGTAGTCAATTAATCTCTGTGCTTCCCGAAATGGTAAATCATCCAACTTTGTGAGAGAGACTGTACGTGGGACTTTCACGAGAGAGAGAGAGAGAGAGAGAGAGAGAGAGAGAGAGAGAGAGAGAAAGATGAAGAATCGAAGATGAAGAGGCTTTAGGGTTTGTATCTGTACTTGGTAATTGCCTAATTGGGTATATGAGTATATCACTATATCAGTATGACAGTATATCTCAATTGGATTTAACTAGATAAGTCCACACGGCCAACCCACTTTTGACCTGTTTTCAACCTGCGAAATTAGTAGGCCCAACCCAATTTCAACCCATACAGTTTTATATCAGGTCCAAATGGTTAATTCTCCAGGTCTAATTGGACGGGTTGGGAGATCCACAACTGTTTTGCCAGCCCTACTCCCAAACATAGCGTTTGGGTTCAACCTGGTCTTACTAGATATGACTTATACGATCACCTACACTTGGGTGTTAATAAGAAAACGCGTTAGTAGGACCTCATCATTAAGGTTTTAAAAGTGAAAATAAATAAAGAAGACAAACACTGAACTCCACACCGGACACTAAACCCACATTGTATGTTAACAAAACCCATGATATAATTTTGATGCTACAAAACCCATGACATATACTCTCTTCTCATGGTTCAATTCATGCCAGGTTGGTGAGAAGTTATTTAGTGAGTCTGTCACATCACGTCATTATACCGACGTAATGTGACTGTTTAATTGTATGACAACATGTTTTTTTTTAATTTGAAGATGATACTGTATGAAAATTATGCCCTTGAAAATATAGGGCATGATTATTTGAAAAAATGTAAAGGACACAAGTCATGTCCACGTTCTTTCAAATGCCATATATCATCATACTATTAAGGCGTCACACCACGTCAGCATCATGACATGGTGTGACGGGCTCACTGAATAATTTCTCTAGTTTGGGGGTTTTCATATCTTCTGCGCTTTGAATTCCTTTTGAGTGAGAGAGAGAGAGAGAGAGAGAGAGAGAGAGAGAGAGAGTAGTGCTTTGAATTCATTTCTGAAAAAAGAAGAGAAAAGCAATTTCTTGGGGGAAACTACTTGAATAATCTATGGCAGTGCAGGAGATTGGATTAATAGGTGGTTCGGGCTTGATGAAAATAGAGCTTGAGAATAGCGATGAGAGTACGTTAAGCACAACCCAAATCGTGCATTCGTTTACAGTGCTTGACAATATATTACGGGATGCTATGAAAGGAAGGAGGTTTGATATCGAAAGAGGATGGAGAAGCCAAGTACGTACTTTCCTATCATTGCAAAACCCATTTATTTTCCGCTTCGTAGTGTGGTATACATTGAAAAATATTAGGAAAAGAATTAAGATGTTCCACTTGATTAAGGATATTGATGATGTAAATGAAATCATGAAGAGAACAGCACGAACTAGCAGCTCACTTGGTAATGAATTAGAATCAGAATCAGAAATGAATGAAGAGAATGGAATTACAACGTTGATGCTAGGATTGTGCCTAAAATTCCATTAGTGGAATGATTTCCTAATTATGATTGGATTTCTTATTTGGTGGTTTCCTTATCAAATAAGGATTACTTTGATGGTGGAAGTTCCTAGTTTATATAGGAATGTGTGTAAGAGTATTCCTTATTGTATCAGACTTACCATAGGGGTAAATCCTACTACAACTAGGATTAGGACTATACAATCTCTATAAATATAGGGCTTACTCAAGGGATTGATAAGATTGGTTGGAAATCTTCTACATACACAAGAGAGGGCTGCAAACTAGTGAAGGAGAGATTAGTTTCTAGCAATTGTGTGTGTTATATAACTTGGTTGGAGAGTTATACACGTGAGGTCTTGAGCGCTTGTAATCTTCATATTAATCGTAGTGATCACCTTTGCACGTGGACGTAGGCATTGTTGGGCCGAACCACATTTAAATCTTGTTGTGTTGGTTTGCTTGATTTTCTTTCGTGGTTGTGACGTTGTTGTTCTAATTATCTCCATCTTTGTGGGTGTGGTTTTTCTTATTGTGATTGTGGGCCCATTCCCAACAAGTGGTATCAGAGCTCGATTGAGAATCCATGGCAGCTGGAGATAGTTCGCTTGGGGATATGCGAATGACAATAGAAAAGTTCGATGGCAAGAAGAATTTCAGTATGTGGCAAGTGCGTATGAAGGACGCCTTGGTGCAACAAGGTATAGAGGATGCATTGTGCGGTGAAGATAACAAGCCGGAAGGGATGACCGACAAGATGTGGAAGAGGATTAATTCTAAAGCCGTTAGCACCATGCGGCTTAGTTTGGTGGACGATGTGGTGTACGACGTCATGGGGGGAGACCTCCGCAAAAGCTTTGTGGGAAAAGCTTGAGGATCTCTATTTGGGGAAGAACTTCACCAACCGTCTTATGTTGAAGCAAGAGTTGTACTCCTTTAGGCGGAAAGAAGGAGTTGATCTTCAAGCCCATATAGGTGAGTTTAACAAGTTATTGTGCGAGTTATCCAACGTTGGCTTCAAACTAGATGACGAGGACAAAGCTATCATTCTCCTTACGTCGGTAAAATCTACTCATAATCAATTATTCAATACATTGTTGTATGGGAGAGATACCATAACGGTGGAACAGGTGAAGAAAGCTCTATTCTCTAGCGAGAAGATGGATAACAAAGAGGAAAAGTTGGAGGATGCACAAGCACTTATTACACAAGAGAGGCTAAAGCAAGGGAAGAAGAACTCTAGTAGAGGCGGTAGTGGAGGAGCACGACATAAAACTCCTATGAAGGATAAGAAGTGTTACTATTGTGGAGAGAAGGGTCACTTTATGCGAGATTGCCCAGCAAAGAAAGATAATAGTGGTACCGCTACAAACGTGTTGGAACATTCGGATGAAGATGTCGTAGAAGTCATGACAATTACAGAGGAGGAGAAGAAAACCACGGATTGGGTTCTTGATTCAGCTTGTTTTGCTCACTTGTGTTCGCATGTAGATTGGTTCTCGTCCTACAAACCGATGGAGGGAAAAGTCTATATGGCGAACAACACAGTTGGAGAAATCAAGGGTGTTGGAACCGTTCGAATCAAGACTTCAAATGGGTTGACAAGGCTTTTGACAGATGTGCTTCATGTTCCAGGTTTGAAGAGAAACATAATTTCCTTGGAAATGTTGGATTCCAAAGGATGCTCGTTTGTCACGAAGAGAGGCTTCATGAAGGTGAAGCGGGATTCTCGTATAATTTTCTTGGGAAAGAAGGTTGGAAATTTGTACGTTTTGTTGGGAAGTACAGATTTTGGAGATATCATGAAGAATAAGAGGGTATGGAAGCCGGTGGAAAAATCTATTGAGGGAATAGATGATGAGGCTCCAACAACTTCGATGATGACAACTTCTACTCAAGGTGAAGACGACCACAATAGCAAAGTGGAGCTCGTGCGTTTCGTATTTGACGACGTTGGCGATTTCAAGTTCATGGGGGATGTGAACTTGAGTAATGGTGTAGCTGAATAGCTTGGGGGATGGCAAAGGTGATGCACTATCGATGTGGAAGTTGAAGATTACAAGATGAAGACTCTGAGGACTGATAGGAAGGAATTTGAGGCAATGTGAAGATTGTTAGGATTGTGCCTAAAATTCCATTAGTGGAATAATTTCCTAATTATGATTGGATTTCTTATTTGGTGGTTTCCTTATCAAATAAGGATTACTTTGATGGTGGAAGTTCCTAGTTTATATAGGAATGTGTGTAAGAATATTTCTTGTTGTATAAGACTTACCATAGGGGTAAATCCTACTACAACTAGGATTAGGACTATACAATCTCTATAAATATAGGGCTTACTCAAGGGATTGATAAGATTGGTTGGAAATCTTCTACATACACAAGAGAGGGCTGCAAACTAGTGAAGGAAAGATTAGTTCTAGCAATTGTGTGTGTCATATAACTTGGTTGGAGAGTTATACACGTGAGGTCTTGAGCGCTTGTAATCTTCATATTAATCGTAGTGATCACCTTTGCACGTGGACGTAGGCATTGTTGGGCCGAACCACATTTAAATCTTGTTGTGTTGGTTTGCTTGATTTTCTTTCGTGGTTGTGTCGTTCTTGTTCTAATTATCTCCATCTTTGTGGGTGTGATTTTTCTTGTTGTGATTGTGGGCCCATTCCCAACAGTTATATTGACAAATTCAAAGACATAACATTGTGTGTATCGGCATGTATCGAGGAATTATAACAGCATGATCCGGCAAGACAACGTTTGAATGAAAGTTCCTAGCGGTCATTTATGTAGAAGAATTCTTTAAGTACATGGTCTTGTTGGAGATGTCGTTTGTTGCCAAGTATTCTCATCCTTGATGTGTGTGTGTTTTTTTTAACGTGTGTCTGTGTGGTGTACAAATCTTATCTATTTTTGCTTCAAATTAATGTTCACAAATTTGAAATTGGTGCAGGTTGCTTATTTATTTATTTATTTATTTTTACAATGAGGGCCGGAGTGCCTGCCAAAGGCATTGGAATCCGTGTATTTGTGGTAACTATGTTGAATAATATTGTCCAACAAATTGTTTATCAATATATGAAGAATATCGCCTCCTTGTTCCCAGTGGGAAGTTGGAGTTCGAATCTCCCGTGGGATTATTTGTTTGCCCCCCGTGTGTTCTTCAGTCGGAATGAGTAGTCCTGCGGGGCTTTGCAGTGGACCAATATGAGACTTGGGGTTGGGTTTGGACTGGGTTGTGTGTGTGAGTTAGGGTGTGTGCGTGTGTCCAGTCCGGATCAAGGTAAGTAATCAAAAATATATATATATATATATATATGAAGAATACAAACTTTTCTACCTATGATCATCACAAATTGCTTTGGATCGTTTATCAATGTTAATACTTGATGATTACACAATTCGAACAATTTGGAATTCTCCTCAAATAAAATATGAAGAAATTCATTGATATTTCAAGAACCCCCAATTACTAAGGTTTAGTTTGGTGGGAGAGTTGACTGCATTTTAATGTTTGCCAAAAAACACTATCAGATTTAGATGAAGAGAGAATCTCCCTCAACTTCATATATCTTTAAGCTTTGTTTGGTTCATAAATCTTAGGAGGGAAAAGAGAGGGGAAAGAAAAACGAGATGGAAAACTAATTACTACGTACTTTTTTTCATAATAATTTAGAAGTTCAACGGGCAAAAACAATTGGTTCTTGACTTATTTTCTTTTTTCTCTTCTTGATTGTAAGCATCCGGGATGATTCAACCTTAGCTTCCAAATTTGTAGTGATTTGAACTAACAATTAATCTAAGACAGTAATTGAATATATATAAACTCTGTATACTCCTATTATCCTACTTATTATTCTAGCTAGTCTTTAATGTTGGGTACGTATAACAAGTGGTACAGTGGTCCATGCCACATGAGATAATAGAATGTTAATGGGCTTATTTCTTTCGACTTATTTTACTGGCTTAGTTTAGCCCCTTTTGGTGTTTCTCCTTTTTTAAAGCACAATTTCATGTTAATTCATTTGATAACTACTTTATGAGCTTTGCAAAAATTGAACTTAGGGTTTTTTTGGGGAACTTTTAAAAACTTTAGAATTGAGCTTTTAAAAGCTCAATGTGGCTTTTTGGTTTCATGATATCTTTTTGAAGAATGGTGTGTCACTTATATAAAATTATCAAACAACTTAGGCTTAGTTTGGCCCCCACGTGGTGCTTCTCATTTTTTAAAGTCCAATTTCATGTTAATTCATTTGGTAACTAGTTTATGAGCTTTGCAAAAATTGAACTTAGGGCTTTTTTGGAGGGAGCTTTTAAAAGCTCTAGAATGGAGCTTTTAAAAGCCCAAGGTTGCTTTTTGGTTTCATGATGTCTTTTTGAAGAGTAGTGTGTCACTTGTATAAAATTATCAAAGAACTTGGTAATAAATTTCATAAGCTCCTTTTAAAAAGCCACATGGGGGCCAAACTAAGCCTTAGTAGTAAATTTCATAAGCTCCTTTTAAAAAGCCACATGAGGGCCAAACTAAACCTAAGGTATGTATGGACCTTGTGGGCCCGTGGGCCATGCTAGCTATTACTTTAAGCTAATGAATCAAAAAGAGCTGCTGGGAATCTCAATCAAAGTTCTGCGTAATTAACATTAGAAAAACAGAGGGGTTCCTCTTGGTGCACTGTGCGGCGGCCGAGAGAGGGGAGATTGAGTGGAGCAGTTCTTAATCCTTAATGATGAGGACTTGTTTGGCACCAAAATCTAGGGATTTTGAACAAGGTTTCTTAGGTACTCACTCTCATAAATTGAATACCTCAAGTTTGGAGCAAAAATTTGAGAGAGACTTGAATTCCTTATTTTCATATAACGGAATTATTCGTAGTTACCCTATAATTTTTTTCCCTCTTCATTGGAAGATTTTTTCACGTAAATTCTTGGTGTCATTTTATTATTGCTTTCATTGCTTGACAGCCATATTATTATTCAACAATGCTAGGGGCACTAACAAATTTCACAAACACTCACACCCACACTCTATATATCTCTCTCCATTAACAAATTTCACTAACACTCACACCCACACTCTATATATCTCTCTCTCCTGTCTCTCCCCACTAACAAATTTCACTAACACTCACACCCACACTCTATATATCTCTCCCTCCTATCTCTCTCCACTAACAAATTTCACTAACACTCACACCCACACTCTATATATCTCTCTTCTCTCCACCAACATATTTCACTAACACTCACACCCACACTCTATATATCTTTCACTAACACTCACACACACACACACTCTATATATCTGATATAGAGAGAGGCTCGAGACGGCGGAGGACTCGCTAGCAGGATGCAACACTCACACACACACTCTATATATCTGATATAGAGAGAGGCTCGAGAAGCCTGTTTTTGAACAAAGATATATAGAGTGTGGGTGTGGGTGTTAGTGAAATATGTTAGTGGAGAGGAGAGAGATATATAGAGTGTGGGTGTGAGTGTTAGTGAAATTTGTTAGTGCCACAAATATCTCTCTCCTAGGAGAGAGATATATAGAGTGTGGGTGTGAGTGTTAGTGAAATTTGTTAGTGCCCCAAATATTACTCATTATTATTTTGTGGTTGACTGTGGTGGAACATATATTATTGTTGCTTGGATATTTGTTTCTATTTAATTCACACTTGATAGGGTTGGAAAGTGTTACTCACAATAGTTGGGATTTTGGTTTTAGCCCCAACAAAGTGGTATCAAAGGTATTGGTTATTGTTGATTTATTGTCTTATGTAATTAAATTGAGGAATCATCACATTCGATGATTAAGCTTACGACTTCAAATTATGCAATTTGGAAGCCAAGAATGGAGGATATTCTCTATTGTAAGGATTTTTATGATCCTATTGAGGGTGATACGGCCAAGCGTACAACCATATCCGTTGCCGATTAGGAAAAGTTAAATAGGAAGACAGTAGGTCATATTAGACAGTGGGTTGACCACACAGTGTTTCACCACGTTGCCCAAGAAGTAAATGCAAAGGGTTTATGGAAAAAAAAAATTAGTCTATGTATGAGAGGAAGACTGCGCAGAATAAAGCTTTCTTGATTCGAAGGCTTGTGAACTTGAAATTCAAAGATGGGAATTCCATTGCCGAGCACTTGAGTGACTTTTATAGTTTAGTTAATTAGTTGGCTACGATGAAGATGAATTTAGATGATGAATTTCAAGGTTTGCTGTTGTTAAGTTCTTTGCTTGACAGTTGGCAAACGTTGGTTATGTCACTTAGTAATTCAGCTCCCAATGGTAAGCTGACTTTGGAGATTGTTAAGGACAAAATGTTTAACGAGGAATCCAGGTAAAAGGATATGGGTTCAGATCAGACACAGACTAGTGTCACGGAGAACAGGGGTAGGAATATGAATACACAGTAGAATCTCTCACATGAAAAAAGTGAAAAGGAGAAATCGCTAGTTCAATTAGCGACTTCTCATTTGGCCTAAAGTCGCGAGTTGGACTAGTGACTTATAAAGATTTTTTTTTTGTGAAGTCGCTACTTGAACTAGCAACTTTAAAAAAAAAAGTGATGAGTTTGAGAAATAAGTTGAAACAATGATGTGTTGTGTATATATTAGACCCATAGTGATGGGTTGGGTAAAAAATCCTAAGTGAAACATTGTTTGGTAGATTTCGATCAGAGAGCCTGAACCGATAGACTTGACACCACACCGACAGTGGAGTATAGGGGCCTTTGGGCACGGCGTTTATGTCCGCAAAAGCTCAATCATTGCACATCCAATCGTGAACTTATTGGGATTGCAAAAGCGCTGTTAAAAGATACGGACCAACAAGGGATAATTACATTTCCGTCAACTTTTTGTATGAAATTTAAAAGTCAGTATAATATTTTTTAAAAATTAAAAAAATATTAACAATAATTAAAAAAGTTAAAAAGTCGTCAAAAAATTAAAAAAAAAAATCAACTTTTAAATAGTTGTTTTGTATTTTAGTTGACTTTTTGTTTTCAACGTTCTGAACCTGCACCAAAACGTTTGAAGACTTGTTCTCGTTGTTTGAGGACTTGCTCTCAACGCTGTGAAGAGTTGCACCCGACTTTTAAACGGATTGTTCTCTGCGTTCGGAAGAGTAGCTCCCAACGTTTCAAAGAGTTGCTCCTACCCATATAAAGAGTTGTTCCAAAATATCATATAAAGTTTGATGACTTTTTTTATTTTACTAAAAAAGTTGATATTTTCTCAATTTTGAAAAAGTAATAAATTGACTTTTAATTTTGAGACATAAAAATGACTGAAATGTAATTATCCCGACCAACAAATAGCCATTCGAACGCAATAGGGTGTAAAGTGGGCTGAATTGGCCTAGTGGTGGGCCACAACTCGCCCTGCCCTGTGAACGAGCCCAATTCGTGTCTCAACCCACTGGGTGTGGGCTTGGGTCGACTACCCCTTTTGTGGCTCACAACTCGCCCTGTGACCCAACTTGTCTAACCCGTCGAATCGCCACCAACCCGCCTTGCCTCGCTGATTCATCCCACCCTGCCTCGCCAATCCACGAACAAAACATTTTTATTTAATTGTTTTAAAATAAACTATTTATTCATAAGCAGTTTTATTAAACTTTTAAATAGAAAATAAATATATATTAAAAAAAATAGTTTTCAAATACTTTTTTTAACAAACTGTTTTATTAAAGTGTTTTATTAAACTATTTTTTAGAACATAAAGACTTAGAGTGTGTTTGATAACCCCAATAAGTGTTGAAAATGAAAAGATTCAACACTTATTCTTTTTCAGTGGGTTTGATAACATACCACTTAATTGAAAAAGTAGCTCCAAAACCACCGAAAACTTTAAGTGAAAAATTTCTACTGAAAATAATCACTGAATACATTCTATTTCAATAGTTAAAACACTATTTTAAGGAATAAAACTTCAAACACTTAAAATTCCCAGTACTTAAAATTCAGCACTTAATTTTCAGTATTTAATTTTTAGTTTTATCAAACGCACCCTTACTTTTAAATTGTTTTCTAATAGACTTTTAATAAGCTATTTTGTAGTATATTATTTTTAATTAATAATTTGTTTTTTAATTAGCAGTTTGTCATAAGTAGTTTTTTAAAAACTGTTTTCAAATAAATTTTTGAATAAATGATTTATTAAAAATAAAAACAGGTTTTTGCAATTAACCCGTGGATTAATTCGCCAACCAACCCGCGAGTTAGCCGCCCCCCGCCTTGTTGACCCACAAATTAGTGGACTGGGGCGAGTTACCTTATATCCCTTACCGAGTCAATTCGGCCCGCCCGCCCCTTCTTTCTCCCCGACCCATCCGTGGCTCGCCAAAACTCACCCAATTCGTTACGGTGGTGGGCCGGCCGAGCCGCCCGTTTGACATCTCTATATGAATCCTTGCATCTTGTCTAAGTCTGAGTTGCTGAATTGGTGACGCAATTTTAAGGCTTGATTTATATGGTTATTTTTTGGTGACCCCGCCTCAATTCTAGGGAGATTTTTTCCGTACACTAGGATGGTTTCATGTTCAATTTTGCTCCACGTAGGAAATATTTATTTTTAAAAATATTTTTTTACCCAAAATCACTAAAGTGTACCGAAGAATTCTCCCAATGAGATCTACAAGAATTTTTTGTTAGGTTGCTGACATGGCAAATAGTCCTACAATGGGTAGTATTAATTTCTTAACAATCACAGAGAAAAGTATCCTAGAAATTATTCTATGGTTCTAGACTATACGCCACTTGATAGTCCCTGGCAGTAAGAGACTGACATGTGGTCAGGTTATCTCACTTAGGAGACAACCCGGAGACAATCCGGCTACGTGACAGATTAATATTGGCTAAAACTACTACGTGGCATTGATCCCGGACCATTGAATAATTTCTCGTCACTACTGACTAAATCACTGGACCAATGTGAAAGGAACTTTCTTAATTTCCTGAAGACAGCTGTTCCATGCTGAATTTTGTGTCATTCTTAATTTCTTATGAAACATTTTTTTATTTTTTTTGGATGAATCACACATAAACATAGCTATTTCCTCAAGAACATAGCTTGTTGTTTCCTGAATATTACTAAAGTTACCCCTTGAAACATGGAGCTGAAAACTGCTGATGTCACAAGTCCTTCTATATATATATATATATAATTAGTTAAAAAAAAAACCCAAAAACCGTGGAGGGTGGTCGGATGGTGATGGCGACGGCAAGGTGGTGGTGAGCTGGTGATGGCGGCGGCGGCAAGGTGGTGGTGAGCTGGTGATGGCGGTTGGTGAGGTGGTCGCGGCGACAAGGTCCTTACACGGCGCCTATTTTGGAAAGGAGATAGAGAGAAGTGAGAACTGAGAATGCTCAAACGCTTAACAGAGGGAAAATGAGAGGGAAATTGAGCGCCTCTTTTTTTTAGGGCTAAAAAAAAGAGGGGACTGTGACATCTTAGAGAGCATGGATCTTAAGTGTGTGGTGGGGGTAAATAGATGAGCGACTAGAAACATCACAGTGATATATATTGTCAATCAATGGACCCCTTAGTATAGTTTTCCAAGTGGAATAGTGTAAACCTTATAGTTATTATAAGCAAGGTTGTGATGGATTTTAGTTAAAATTAATTCACTGTTTATAACACATGGCTAGGGTACCATGCTAACAAAATGTGTACTTAAAATAAATAAAATAAAATGTGTATAGGCCAATTTTATTTTCGAATACTCATTTTTGTCCATCTTAAAATTGCTCACTCTCTTTTTTTATTGGCTAATGCAATGACGTCCAATATTAAATGAAAATTGAGTAATGCTAGGCACATTTTGAAATCCACACTGAATTTAACACTCAGTTTTAAATGCATGTACCCTATGCTATTTAAGTGGTGCACAGAAAAGTATAAAAAAAAAAAATCATACAGCACAAAGTACATGTATTTAAAGTATAGAATGTCAAATTCAATGCGAATTTCAAAGTATGCCTAACATTCCTCATGAGAATTAATTAATGGCATAAAGCACTAGGCCCCACTGCATTAGCCACTGGGAGAGGAAGATGAGCAAATTTAGGATGAGCAAAACTGCACTCATTTTTTGTCACAGTCCTAAACCGTGACAAATTGCCCGAAAATAAGTGTGATATAGACAGTTTGGATAATTTATAGGGTTAATTACAGAAACACCCCCTGTGGTTAGGCCTTTTATCAGTTACCCCCCTATACTTTAAATTTTATCATTAACACCCCCTGTGGTCTGGACTAAAGTGAAATAGTCACTTTTTCCGTTAAAGTTAATGGAAAATGGGTAAAAACACGAAATTACCCCTATTACATGCTAATAAGAACACCCTTATATGCTTAAATGTTTATTTAGACATATGTGGTATACTATTATATTATTTTGATATTGTATTTGTTGTTAGACACCATTCTGTAGTCACTTTGAGGTACATTCATGACAGCAAATTTATTTGATTTTTTATTTTATTTTTGATCTACCATTGGACACACACACACACACACCCCACATATAGTCTTGGCGATATATGATTTTTTATTTATTTTTTTTTTATCTACTCTTAGACACACACAATCTTGGTGATATGTTAGTTTTTTTTTTAATCTATTCTTGACCACACACACAGTGAAATCCAGTGTAGTGATGTACTAAGATCTAAAAAAAAAATTATCCCAAATTTTTTTTGTGTGTGTGTCAAATTCGCTCTCACAAAGGTACCCCTAAGTGACCACATAATGGTCTTTAACAACAAATGTAATATCAAAATAATATAATAATGTACCAATTATGCCTAAATAAACATTTAAGCATATAAGGGTGTTATTATTAGCATGTAATAAGGGTAATTTTGTACTTTTATCAATTTTCGTTAACTTTAACGGAAAAAGTGACTGTTTCACTTTAGTCCAAACCACAAGGGGTATTAATTAGTGATAAAATTTAAAGTACAGAGGGGTATTTGATAAAAGGTCTAACCACAGGGGGTGTTTCTGTAATTAATCCTAATTTATATATATATATATATATATTCTTTTGTCATTGTGAAAAACACTGACAAAATTTTGTCAATGTCCAGAACACTGACAAATTTATTTCTTTGTCACTTTTTGTCACAGTCCTCAACCGTGACAAATTGCCCGAAAATAAGTGTGATATAGACAGTTTGAATATTTTATATATATATATATATATATATTCTTTTGTCACTGTCAAAACACTGACAAAATATTTCTTTGTCACTTTTTGTCACAGTCCTAAACTATGACACAATTAGTCATTGGTTTAAACACTGACAATTGTACTTGTCACGGTATTCAACCGTGAAAAACTGTGCCACGGTCCAAGACCACAAACTACGCGAAAATAAGTGTGACAAATTGGCCATTTTGGTGTAGTGATTGTAAGCAATCCGGGATGAATCAACCTTATCATCCAATTCGTAGTGATTTCAACTTACAATTAAAGTTAAGACAGTAGTAGCATATGACTGTGGGAGATGTTTAAATGAAAAAGACACAATATTTTACGTGGTTTACCTGAACTAAGGCTATGTCCATGGAGTTGCTGAGATTTTTACTATGCTCGAAGGAGGAGAAGATAGGGTTATAGAGTAAATCAGGCTACGATATGTATCCCCAAGAGTGGAGTTTAGTATACAGCACTATCCGGCTCCACACTACCTCTTAATCATCATCATCGTCGATCCATCTATAACATTTCTCTTGACAAACATCGCATACAAAACCCAAAGAGCCCGAAGAACCACAATGTAGCTCATAATGTTGGCTACAAAAAGGCTTATTACAAAGATCACACTTTTGGAAGCATAAGCCAACAATTTGAACACAAGATATCCACACAAGCTACCTCTTCGTGTTCTTCATGTCCAACACATCCACCACACTCCTCACACCTTGGAATGCAAAAGTAGCATCCTCTACACTCATAGGCATCTTTAGAACAGTCGAAAACCATCGTTACTTCATCGCATTTCGAACATATATCTATATCTGTATGTGTAACACTTTACTGTCTTCATGCAGAAAAATGCTGAACTTTTTGGACTTGGGGTACAAGTTTATGGGATTTTGCCTTTCATGACAATCAATTGTTGGTTTTATATCAATGTAAGAGACAAGTGTTTGAAGGTGTTGTTTGGTTATGTTGTAGATACTACTAATCTTCAGACTCTTCAACTTGTGGGTGTGTTCGGCTATTGTTAATGTCTTCACTGCTCTAATTACTCCTTCTGGGGTTAAGCCAGTGCATGATGGTACATAGAGCTGAAAAAAGATGACAAATATTTGAAATGTTGAGCTTTTTCTTCCTAGATAATGTAGCAGCTAGAGTGTATAAATTACATAAGAGCATTTCTCCAATCAGTTTTCCTATTGTTAAAATGGTAATGAAAAATTTAGAAAACATGGTCAGAATCAAAGAAAGCCACACAAGAATTTACATTACTAGGCTTTGTTTGTTTCATGGATTTTGTGAGAGTAAAAAAAAATTGCAACAAGACGTTGGTATTTGTTAGCTCTATGCGGATTCAAAGAATGGAAAAAAAAGGGTAAGGGAATAGGGAAGAAACAATCAAATCCGTAGAGATTAAATTTCTCCCAATTTTTGTAGAGCATTAATAAAAGAAGAAAGAAAGTGATTTCTAATGTTCAAAATGTTTAATTTGTTCTGTTCACAAAAGCATTGCACTATTTTAGGCTGTGATTCATTGTAATGGATTTCGTGTGGGAAGTGAGAGAATGAACAAAAGTAATAAAGAAAACACTTTTCTTTGTTTGGTTACTAGGAGTTGTTTGGTTTGCAGATTTAGAGATGGAAATGAATAATGAGAGTGAAAAATCATTTCCTTAATTTGTTTTCCTGCATACTTAAATAATATTAAGAGTTGACATAGTATTGCAATTTTAGGATCCAAAGTAATGAAAATAAACAAACTAGGCTAGTTCACAAAACAATTTTCCTGCATACATAGAAACCAGATTTAGCTTTTGCTCCTTCCCACAGAAAATGCACCATCATATCTGATCCATTTCCACCTATAAGAAAAGTCTGTTTTGAAGCAATCTAATCTCTGTGTTTAGTGCACAAAACAAAGAGATTATTGGCAACATAAGGGAGAAAGATCAATGCAAATACTAAATCACTGAAAATTAATTCTATTATCTAACCCGTCTAAAAGGACATGGTAAAATACACTTTGATAGTTTCTTGTTTTTTGTTTTTTTTTCAACATAAATTTTTTAATCACTTGAATTACTTGAGGCCTCTCAGTTTTAAGTTGATTTTAATTAAAATCAGTTGTCCTCAACTGAAATCGATTGTTCTCAAATGCATTTAATTGAAATTGATTATAAATCGAAGATTTGTTTTTTCTTTGATCATTTGGTGTATGGCCGGGGGAGGGAGCAATTAATGATCGAAGCCTGGTATGAGCGTGGCATGGAGAGCCTTTTTATCAACTAGGCAAGCCGTTGCTCAAAATCGAAAGACTTTAACTGATGCAATTTACAGTAGAGGGTCCCAAATTGAATTTTGAAAAGAAGTACATATTAGGAACTATTTGTGGCCCAAAAAGAGATGATGATCATACCTTGTTAATATGAGGATTTTTGTCTATGACCCATTTGAGCCCATCATCAGTATGTTAGAATTAGTTTTATTAGCTTTAGGGTAGTTTAGTCTTTTCTTTTATATTAGGGTAATATTGTATACCTAGATATTCTATTATTATTGCCTCTTTTTTTCCATTGTATTCATTCATTCAGTTTTAGTGTTATGAAAAACTCTAGTTCTCTTTTCTCTCTTCTCTTTGTTGTTTTCTTGATTATTTAATATATTCACATGGTATCAGAGCAGGTTCGAATCTCATCCACGATTTTCGCATTATTTAATATATTCTTGATTTTTTCGGATGATTTTGGTTCGTTGTTGGATTTCTCGCTGATTCGGATTCGGATTCGGATTCGTATTTAGATCTCGCACTGCTTTGCGCTCGTTTTTGGTTCTGTCTGTCACTGATTCTGGTTCGTTTGTTTTGTGTTTTTGGATCTGTCATTGATTTTGGGTTCGCTTGTTTTGTGTTATTTAATTGCTTCGTTTTCGTAATGGCTACTGAACGTGATGATTCGCTTCAAGCGATTAGTGTTAAACTCGATGGCAAGAATTTTGCATATTGGAATTATGTGATGAAAAATTTTCTGAAGGGGAAGAAGATGTGGGGTTATATCAATGGGGATTTTAGTAAACCTACGAATGAAAATGCTGATAAATTTGCAGAGTTGCTAGATGTTTGGGACACAAATAATTCAAAAATCATTACTTGGATCAACAACTCCGTTGCTCCCTCAATAGGTATGCAGTTGGCAAAGTTTGAATATGCAAAGGAGGTGTGGGATAATTTGGCTAAATTATTTACACAGTCCAATTTTGCGAAAAGGTACCAATTAGAGTGTGATATTCGTGCCCTTGAACAAAAAAATTTGAGTATTCAGGAGTTCTATTCTACAATGACAGATCTTTGGGATCAGTTAGCTCTCATGGAGTCGCCCGAATTGCGGGCCTTTGCACCATATATTGCTAGTAGGGAGGAACAACGTCTGGTTCAGTTTTTGATGGCTCTACGTGAAGATTTTGAGGGCCTTCGTGGGTCCATTCTCCATCGTAGCCCACTTCCATCCGTTGATTCTGTTGTTCATGAGTTAGTAGCTGAGGAAATACGTCTCAAGACACTGTCTGGAAAGGGAATTCTCCCCGACTCTATTCCGTCTGTTTTAGCATCCCCTTTTCGACCACAGTCCAACAATCAGAATAAGCCTTACTCGAGAGTTGGTAGTGATGTATGCAGCTACTATAAGGAGAAGGGTCATTGGAAGGCTCAGTGTCCTAGGTTGGGTCGTGCAAACCAGCCCAATAGCAGCAACCAGCCCTCACATGGTCGACCACCACAACAACAGCAACCTCAATCTTCTCATTGGAAATCTGACAACCAATCTCAGCAGCGTTCATATAGGCCTCCACAGCCTAACACTGCAGCAGTTGTACCACCATCAAACTCATTTGGACCCGGTTCCCCTTCCCCATCCACTCCGTCCATGACCTCCCTTGCTGAGCAATTTCAGAAGTTCCTTGCCACACAGCCACATGCTATGGCCACCTCTTCACTAGGTATGTTTTCAGGTATGTCTTCAGGTATGTCCTCAGGTATTTGGGTTTTAGACTCTGGAGCTTCTAATCATATGTCGCCTGACTTGTCATCTTTTGCTTCCTTATGTCCTGCTTCCTCTTTGCCTGTTATGACTGCTGATGGTACTCCCATGCCATTAGCAGGTGTTTGGTCTGTTGTCACACCTCATGTATCTCTACCTAGTGTTTACCACATTCCTAAACTTACTATGAATCTTGTTTCTGTTGGTCAGCTTTGTGATGCAGGTTATTTAGTCTCTTTTTCTTCTACTTTTTGTCATGTGCAGGATCCGCAGTCTCAGACACTGATTGGGATAGGCCGTAGGCAAGGGAGATTATACATCTTGGACAAGCTCAATGTACCAGTGGTTGCATCATCTAGTGTTGACTTGTCATCCTTTCGTTTGAGTTCATCTTCGTCTAGTTTTTATTTATGGCATTCTCGCCTTGGTCATGTTTCAGCCTCTCGTTTAAAATATTTAGCTTCTGCAGGAAAATTAGGAGATTTACAAACTCATGACATTTCTGATTGTAGTGGTTGTAAACTGGCAAAATTTTTCGCTTTACCATTTAATAGAAGTATTTCTTATTCTCTTGCACCATTTGATTTAGTTCATTCTGATGTGTGGGGACCCTCTCCTGTTACTACAAGAGGGGGGTCTCGATATTATGTATCATTTATTGATGATTACACTCGTTACTGTTGGGTTTATCTTATGAAACGCCGTTCAGACTTCTTTGATATTTACAATACCTTTCGTGCTTTTGTTAAAACTCAACATTCTGCTGTCATCAAATGTTTTAGATGTGATTTAGGTGGAGAGTATACCTATCATAAATTTCGTGAGTGCTTGCTTTAGATGGAACTATTCACCAGTCCTCTTGTACAGACACTCCTGAGCAAAATGGTGTTGCTGAAAGGAAACATCGGCATATTGTTGAAACTGCTCGCTCTCTTTTATTATCTGCATATGTCCCTAGTGATTTTTGGGGAGAGGCTGTCCTTACTGCTGTCAATCTAATTAATAAAATTCCGTCCTCTCACTGCTCAGGTCTGTCACCTTTTAAAAAATTGTATGGGCATGCTCCTGATTATTCTTCCTTAAGGGTGTTTGGTTGTACTTGTTTTATCCTTCGACATCATGTAGAGCGTACCAAATTGTCACCTAAGTCTGCTATTTGTGTTTTTCTAGGTTATGGTGAGGGTCAGAAGGGATATCGTTGCTTTGACCCACTTACTAAAAAACTATAAGTTTCTCGTCATGTTGTGTTTCTCGAGCACATACCCTTCTTTTCTATTCCTGATAATCATCATGAGTTGACTAAATCTGATCTCATCCATCTTGACCCATTCTCTGATGATACTGATAGTGTGCCCTCTCAAGCTCCATGCACCACTGATATTGTCTCACCTCATGGTTCTACTTCTGCTGATACTGGTACCTTGTCGCTTGATGCTACCTCCCTTCCAGAGGCCACCCAAGCACCTACTGAGACTGTGGAACCTCCTCGCTATCCTGCTCGCACTCGTAAGTCTACTCAATCACCTGATTTTGTTTATTCTTGATATTCGGATTCTTTTGCTTCATTTTTAGCTTTAGTTCATGATCTCTCTGAGCCTCTGTCCTATAAAGAGGCAGCTCTTGATCCTCTTTGGCAACAGGCTATGGCAGAGGAACTCTCAGCATTGTATAAGACAGACACTTGGAGTTTGGTTCCCTTACCTTCTGGCAAGAGCGCTATTGATTCTCGTTGGGTTTATAAAATCAAAACCAAGTTAGATGGGTCTGTTGAGCGGTACAAAGCAAGATTGGTTGCCAAGGGTTTTTCCCAGCAGTATGGTATGGATTACGAGGAGACTTTTGCTCCTGTTGCTAAAATGACTACTATTCGTACTCTTATTGCAGTTGCTTCTATTCTTCAGTGGCATATAACTCAGATGGATGTTAAAAATGCTTTCTTGAATGGAGACCTCCAAGAGGAGGTTTATATGGTTCCTCCTCCGGGTGTTCCTCATGGTCCTGGTGAAGTTTGCAGGCTTAAAAAAGCCTTATATGGTCTTAAACAAGCTCCTCGAGCTTGGTTTGAGAAGTTTTCCACAGTGATTACCTCATTTGGGTTTTCCTCGAGTGAGTATGATTCAGCTCTCTTTATTAGGTGTACCACTGCTGGTCGTATTATGCTTTCTTTGTATGTTGATGATATGATTATTACTGGCGATGATGTTGATGGGATTGCAGTGTTGAAGTCTGAATTAGCTCGTTGTTTTGAAATGAAGGACTTAGGTCCACTACGTTATTTTTTGGGGATTGAAGTAGCCTATTCTCCAAAAGGTTATCTTCTTTCTCAGTCTAAGTATACAGGTGACATTCTTGAGCGTGCTCGCCTCACTGATAATAAGATTGTTGATACCCCTTTGGAGCTTAATGTTTGTCTTTCCCCTTCTGATGGCGTTCCTTTGCCTGATCCTACCTTATATCGCACTATTGTTGGTAGCTTGGTTTATCTTACTATTACTCGTCCGGATATTGCTCATGCTGTTCATGTTGTTAGTCAGTTTTTTACTTCCCCTACTACAGTTCATTGGGCTGCTGTTCATCGTATTTTGAGGTACTTGAGGGGCACTAGGTTTCAAAGTCTTTTACTTTCTTCATCATCTTCCTTGGAGCTACGTGCGTACTCTGATGCTGATTGGGCCGGTGATCCTACAGATCGCAAGTCTGTTACTGGGTTTTGTATATTTTTGGGTGATTCTCTCATTTCTTGGAAGAGCAAGAAGCAAGATGTTGTTGCTGTGTCTTCCACAGAAGCTGAGTATCGTGCTATGGCTTCGACTACCCGTGAGCTTATTTGGTTACGCCGACTACTTACAGATATGGGTGTCTCCCTTCCTCGCCCTTCACTTATGTATTGTGATAATAAGAGTGCTATTCAGATTGCTCACAATTCCGTTTTCCATGAGAGGACCAAGCATATAGAGATTGATTGTCACATTACTCGTCATCACCTTAAGCATGGAGCTATCACTTTGCCTTTTGTTTCTTCTTCCGCACAGATTGCTGATTTGTTTACAAAGTCACATCCGATTCAGCGTTTTCGTTTTTTAGTTGGCAAACTCTCTATGCTTTTAGCTGCAGCATCGTGAGTTTGAGGAGGGGTGTTAGAATTAGTTTTATTAGCTTTAGGGTAGTTTAGTCCTTTCTTTTATATTAGGGTAATATTGTATACCTAGATATTCTATTATTATTGCCTCTTCTTTTCCATTGTATTCATTCATTCAGTTTTAGTGTTATGAAAAACTCTAGTTCTCTTTTCTCTCTTCTCTTTGTTGTTTTCTTGATTATTTAATATATTCACACAGTAAACCTCACACAATTAATCAGAGCCAGAGTTCTTAATAAACCATTGGCGTTTGAAGTGATATTCATTAAAATATCATCAGTTAGCTTAGAGGTCAAACGCCTTTTGCCTATGATATTTAGCCATGGTAGTGTATCATTGTTCACTGCATCTCTTAGCGATCTACAACCAAGACTCATGGAGAGGAGCTCAAAGAGAGGAAGATAAGCTAATACAAAGAACAAAGCTTCATTGGGTGGCCCAACTTGTATAAGATTACCAATGACTCCATGTTCTTTCTTCACTTCATCCATTATTTCAAAGATGATTATGGGTATAGAGGAGAGATTTGACTTGAGGAAAGAGTTGGTATATATTCAGGATATATGCTTTTTTAGAGCCATATATGCAAGTTGTGACTTGTAAGGCAGTTGAAGAACTCCTAACCATGAATAAAATCATGTATATCTTTTGGTTTTTATTTGTATATTTTGGTTTTTATTTATAACCTTTTGGGGGTTTTTCCGATACATTGGTCGTTATTCTCATATTTTTCAGCAACTTCTATTGAGGTTGAAGTAAACTTTGTTAAATCTATTATCAATTACATCACTTAAGATCTTCGATTTTTTAAAGCTATTTCAGTTGATAACAAATTGCTAAAAAAAAAATGAGCATTGAAGGCTTTAAATAGCTTTCCTCAAATCAAAATTGATTGTATACAATGATCCTCATTTCAACTCAAACTTAAAAAATCAAGAATTTTAACTGATGCACTAAGAATTGAAAGGATATTTGGAAGAAAAATAGAAGATTGCAAAGTTTTTTTTAGCCTACACTGAAAAACGTTCGTTGTTGTAACAACCATCCCCCCATGGGGGTGCTTAGGTGAGCAAACATGCTGTCATAATGTTGGGGAGCAATTATATAACGTGTTACATTGGGGAGCAGCTCCCTACAAGTCGGGAGCAACTAATCACAATGTTGTGAGCATCACAATATTAGGAGTATATTCACAACGTTTCGGTATAAGTTTACAATGTGTAAACGTAAAGTAGACTAAAACATAAATGAACTTTTTAAAAATTACTTTTTTTTTATTTAAATTTTGTTAATGAATTTGTAATTTTTTTTTAATTATTATTGATATTTTTTTTTATCAATTTTGAAAAAATAGTAAATTAACCTTTTTTTTTTATACTTAACTAGATCCAGATTGGATACACACACCCCAGCCCCAACCCAACCCCAAAGCTTCACACTAGTCCACAGCAAAGTCATTAAGGATTGAGAGAACTGGAGAGAAGAGAAGAGGAAGAGAACCACTTTCTCTCCAGTTCTCTCGTTTGGGTAGTTAAGTTGAGAGAGAAGAGAACGTTAATGGAGAGAACTGGAGAGAAAGGGGGGAGAAAAAGAGCCCAAATTTGGTTCTCTCCAAAGATTGAGGAGAGAAGAGAATAGATTGATATTAAAATATTTTTACAAAGACCATTACATCCCTGAATGTTTTTTTATATTTCAAGCATACCAGTTTAGTTTAATTTATATGGGAGGATAAAACAGTAAATTGATTTTGAAATCTTTCTCTTCTCTTCTCTTATGAGAGTTAAACAAACAGGAGAATATTATGTTTCTCTTCTCTTCTCTTCTCTTCTCTTCTCTTCTCCTCTCTCTATCCAAACAAGTTAGGCATAGCCATGCTTTCTCTTCTCTTCTTTTCTCTTACTCTTCTCAGGGCCGGCCCTGGGCCAATTTCTTAAAGCAATCGCATGGGGCCTCGATTTTAGGCTTATTTTTTTCCTAATTTTTTTTCTAATTTTTATAAAATTTATCATTTTTAGGCTTATTTTCTTCTAATTTCTATTAAATTTCTATGAAACTTATCATTTTTAGGCCTATTTTCTTTCTAATTTCTATAAAACTTATAATTTTTAGGCCTATTTTTTTTATAATTTCAATGAAACGTAATATAGAGGCCTCATTTTTTTGGCCCCTTTGAAAATTCGCTTGAGGCCTCGGCCAATTTTGGTCATCTCAGGGCCGGCCCTGACTCTTCTCTTAATGAGTTTCTCTTCTCTTCTCTCCAATTCTCTCAATCCAAACAGAGTGTAAGGGTCACTCATTCCGAATGAAGAATAACTGGGGGACAAGCAACTAGAATCCCCCCTCTCCCTCCCCACTCATTAGATTGGTAGATTAACTTTCAAATTTGCGAGAAATCTTAATTATCCCCATGAAAAAGTACTCACTCCGTACCATACTTTGAGTCATATTTTGGGAACTCAACTTTTTAAGTGAACAAAAAGAATCTATACATACTTTCCAAAATTGTCCTTAATCATTACAAATTTGTTTTTTTTTTTTTTTACTTTGTCGTAGTGTAAATTTTAAGGATAGTTTTGGAAAGTTTAGTTGGTACCCTCTCATTCTCTTAGAGTCCTCCCTTTGGGGAGTTTGCCCTGTGGGGCTTGTTTGGGTTGTGGGTCTGTGACCCCCTTGTATGTGTGCGTGGCGCCTGTGGGTGCTTTGTCATTAAAAAAAAAAAAAAAAAAGAGTCAAAATATATACAGTACCAATTTAAAAAGGGTGATGCTAATGCCAAAGCACAATGTGCTAATGCCAAAGCATAAAGTGTCACTAAAAGTTTTAGTGACACTTAGATATGTGTCACTAAAGCTTTTAGTGACACTTTGTGCTTTGGCATTAGCACTAGCCTTTAAAAAAATGGCAATAATTTTAGTACATCCTAAAATAGATTAGTAGACTAAAAAATAGGACCAAGGGCAAGGGCGCGGGCGCAGTAAACTGTAAAACTAGTTGTCAAAACTCAACCTTTCCCATATCAATAATTTTCCATAGTGGTTCAACTCAGTAATTTGGTTAGGGTTTCTTATTTTGATATCTTCTTCCACGCTTTGAATTCATTTCTAGAGGGAGAGAGCGCGAATGGCAGATGCACTTGTTTCTTTTCTTGTGAATGCAATCCTTGAAAACTTGAATTCTCTAGTACAACAGGGTCTTGGCTCGGGCCTGGAAACAGAGCTCGAGAACCTCAAGAATACCTTAAGCACGATCCAAGCTGTGCTTAGAGACGCGGAGTCAAAGCAAACGAAGAGTGAAGCCATCGAGAATTGGCTGAGAAAGCTTAAAGATGTAGCTTATGATATTGACAATGTTTTAGACGATTTCACAACGGAGGCTTTTAGTCGAAGCTTGGAGTTGCAGCTCGAAACGGGGTTGAAAACCCAAGTAAGTACTTTCCTATCATTGCGAAACCCATATATTTTTCGCTACCAAATGAGGACTAGAATGAAAGATATTAGGGAAAGATTAGATGCCATAGTAGGAGAGAAAATTAATTTCCACTTAATTGAGGGTACTAATAATGATGTGGAAATTGAGAGTAGACAAACTAGCTCACTTGTTAATGAGTTAGAAATTTGTGGAAGACAGGAAGATAAAGAAAAGATAATTGAAATCTTGCTCAACAATGGGAGTGATGATCTCTCCATTTATGCTATCTGGGGGATGGGGGGAATTGGAAAAACCACACTTGCTAAATTGGTATATAACGACGAAGAAACGGTGCATGGCCATTTTGATTTGAAAATTTGGGTGTGTGTATCGCATGATTTTGATATACTGAGGCTGACAAGAGCAATCATAGAGTCCGTAGAAGGGGGAGCATGTAATATCGAAAACTTGGATCCCCTGCAGCGTCGCCTCCAAGAAAAATTGAGTGGGAGGAGATTTTTACTTGTGTTGGATGACGTCTGGTATGAAAAGCATGATAAGTGGGATGTACTAAAAGAGGCACTGAGGTGTGGAGCAAAAGGCAGCACAGTTATAGTAACAACCCGGATTCAGAATGTTGCTCTCGTAATGGCTACGCACCCCACACTCCATATTGGGTACTTGTCCGAAGACGATTCTTGGTCTTTGTTTAAGCAACATGCGTTTGGCATCGGACAGATGGAGGAAAAGTTGGAAACAATTGGGAAGGCAATAACGAAGAAATGTGGAGGAGTGCCCTTGGCAATTAAGGCTCTTGGAAGTATGATGCGGTTTAAAAGTACCGAAAGTGAATGGTTATTTGTGAAAGACAATGACATTTGGGATCTATCTGACAATGGGAGTTCCATCTTACCTGTCTTGAGGTTGAGTTATGACGACTTACCTCCACATTTGAGGCAATGCTTTGCTTACTGCTGTGTATTTCCCAAAGACTATGAGATGGAGAAGGACTTGTTAATTCTTCTATGGATGGCAAATGGATTTATTCCGTTTAGAGGAAATATAGAGTTATATGAACTGGGTCATGAAATTTTCAATAATTTGGTGTGGAGGTCTTTCTTACAAGATGTCAAAGAGGACTTACGGGGTGACGTGACTTGTAAAATGCACGATCTTTTGCATGATCTTGCAAGATCTATTATGAGGCCTGAATGCTGCTTCACTATAAAGCCTGGTAAAATTTTCGAGAAGATTCATCACTTGTCTTTTCGAGAAACATCATTCCTGAAAGGTCCCTGGAACGAGGATTTATGCAAAGTCCAATCCTTACGCTCGTTGGTTTCACTTTCTAGAGTGTGCGATTCCTGGGATAGTTTTTGTGCAATCCTCTCAAAACAGAAGTATCTTAGAGTGTTAAGTTGCACACATTTGGAGCGACTACCAATGTCAATCAGCCATTTGAAACATCTTAGGTACCTTAACTTCTCATTCTCTTCTTTCACAACTTTACCAGAATCAATCACTTGTCTCCAAAACCTGCAAACATTGGAGCTAAGAAACTGTTTAAACCTTCGTGAGTTGCCAAGAGGTATGCAATACATGAGAAATCTTAACCACCTGAAAATCAGAGAGTGTCGTTCTCTTATTTGTACACCTCCTGGGCTGGGAAAATTAACTTGCCTACAAACACTGAGCATTTTCATTGTGGGACAAAAGAGTGGTCACAACATCGGTGAACTGAAAAGGCTAAATCTTCGAGGAGAGTTAAGAATAGAGGAGCTTGGTAATGTCAAAAATTTAGTGGAGGCAACAAGTGCCAATTTGAAGGGGAAAAAAAATCTTGTTTCTTTGGATTTATCATGGAGTTATGGGCCTTATGGCCAAGAAGACAACAATATTCCAGGTAATGTTGAAAAAGTTCTTGATGGTCTCCAACCTCCTCCAAATCTGAAGAGGTTGCGTATAAAGTCATACAAAGCCTCAAAATTTCCGGATTGGTTGATGGGTTTGGCACTTCAGAATCTGGTTGAAGTCTCTCTTAAGAATTGTGATAGGTGTGAATATCTTCCACCTCTCGGGAAACTTCCCTTCCTTGAGGTTCTTTCCCTTTTCGGAATGAATTCTGTCAAGTATTTCAACAATGAGTGCTTTGAAGATGGATGGAATTCATTTCCTACACTGAAGAGTCTCAAAATTGAGCAAATGCCGAATTTGGAGGAATGGAAAACAGCATGCGTAGGACAAAGTTTTCCTTGCTTATTGGATCTAGAAATTCGTGGGTGTCCTAAGCTGATGGAATTGCCTTCGCTTCCGATTATCAAGACACTATACTTATCCAGCAGTAGGAATATGCTGCCTAGATCCGTGACGCATCTTACGTCACTTACCTCATTGACCGTGTGTGATTTTGATAATTGGAATGTTCTTTCAGGTGGGTTGTTTCAAAATCTCAAGGCTCTTGAGTCCCTAGATATTGAACGACTGAAGCTTAAGACTCTCTCAAAAGAACTGGATAATCTATCTTCTCTAAGAAGATTACGTTTTTATTCATGTACTAATCTTGAAAATTTGCCGGAAGGTCTCAAAAAGTTAAACTCTCTTGATGATCTGGAGATATGTTGTTGTGATAGTCTTACTTCCCTTCCAGAGAATGGGTTGAGAGGCTTATCTTCCCTTAGAACATTACGGATTCGAAATTGCAAGAAACTAGAGTCATTATCTGATGGAGTGCGATATCTAACTGCACTCCAGGAATTGGTAATTTACGAATGCCCAGAGATGAAATCTTTGCCTGATGGTATGCAACAATTAACGGCTCTCCAAAAACTCAGATTTTCATTCTGTGCTGGGTTATATTCTCTACCAAGCTGGCTTGGAAGCCTTCCGTCTCTAGCACACCTGGAGATTTGCTCCTGCGAGAATTTGACATCTTTGCCAAATGGACTGCAGGGTAGTAGTACACTCAAAGTTCTTAGTATTCATGGGTGCCCAGTTTTGGAGGAGCGGTGCGAGAAAGAGAGTGGAACGGATTGGCCAAAGATAGCTCACATTCCCACGATGTACATCACAAGACGAAAAATGGAGTCATCAGATTGTTAGTAAGGAATTTTGAAACCATGATCCTGAGTTTTGTTTGGAGAAAAAAAGAAATTCGAAACAAACAGTCCCCGAGTAAATTTCCCCAGCCATTCCTTTAAATCGATTTATAAATTCCATTCTAGAGTGGTGAGTCCATCACTATCCTTTGGAGATGTCAGCTAATAAGAAGGCAAGTTTCTCTCTCTTCTTTCCATCTTAAATGTTCCATTTTTTGTTATATTGCAATGGTGTTTGATTAATAATTTTGAGGTAAAAGATGTATGAATGTGCTGTAATTTAAGAAACCATTCCTATTTTTAAGCTGTGATGTAGATGTGAGGTCAACAAAGTTGTATGCAAACATTTTAATGGTATATCATGTGAAATGTTTCGTGAGCTTAAATTAAAAAAAAAATTCCAGAGTATTGGATCTGAATTGAAACTTTTGAAGGAAAGGGGTACACATGTATTGTGTGTAATTGTTTTTCATTGTAGTAGTCTTTTGTGATGAATCTTTCCTTACATTCCTTCTGATATTTAGAAGTTGAATCTAGTGATGGAAAATTTTCTTGATTCTTTGTCTCTCTCGAAGTATTCATATTAAACACAATATGTATATATATATATATATATTTCTATGTACAGAACCCTTCTCATGAATGAGTAACAAAGTGAGGTCTTCTGTTTACAACTTATATATAAGGCGTTTTTTCGCTTATTTCTTTGTCATGAGATGAGTGTTTCTTGTAAATGATCTTACCTCTGCTTACAATATTGTAGGATCAGAAGAGTACACAAACACCATAAAATTTATAGAAATTTGGTAAAATGTCTTTCATATTGGATTATCTTAGTTGAAAGGACAACCCGTTTTAATTTTGGTCAAAAGTATGTGATTTTTGAAACTTAATCAGCTCAAATCTTTATGTTGCAAAATTTCACATAACTACTTATTTGTAATTTTCTGTTGAGAGACCTTTTACTAAAATAAAGAATGGATTGGACCAAAGATTAAAAAAGTTGGTGCACATTAGGCATTCTACATTTCCCAAAATGTAACCGTTAACCAATCTTTCACTCATTTGACCTTATTTTACAGGAAAGATCACTCAGTTCTTTAGCACAGTACATCAATTTGGTAATTGACACATAGATTGATCATATTTGTTACAGTTAAAGAGACATTAGATGGAGGTGGGTGCTAACATGGAGTTTCTAAGGGCAAGTGGTGAAGAAGGTCATTAACAAAGTGGGGATTGATGATCAGGTGATTATGGGTTATATACACCCTTGAATGTCCTTGGATTCTATTTTGTCATACTTGATGTTGATGTTGAGCAAACTTGTACTACTGCTGTTGCCAAAGCAATAATGGCTATTGCCACAGTAAACTGGCCATGTGGCAAACACATAGCCAGTTTGCTTTGGCAGTAGTGGTAGCTTTTTTAAATTTAGAATGTAAATATATAGTCATTCTTGTGAAAGATATACTTAGTCTCACAGGTGTTATTGTTAGAGTATCTCTAATAGACTCCTAAAATTTCTCTACTCTTCAAAGTTAAAGAGTCGCACAGACATTTAAGCTCTTAATTCACTTCAATAAGCTCTTCAAGTGTAAGAAGCAAAATACGAGTCACCTTCTCACTCTTCAAATTTGGAGCATCTTTTGACTGTTCAAACTCATTTTTTGGTATTATTTTAATAAAATATAGGAGATCAATAGGCAAAAGCATTTAGTTCATTTTTTTTTTGTTTTCTCGTCTTGATTGTAAGCAGTTTTGGGATGATTGAATCTTACCATAAAAATTTATAGTAATTTTAACTTTTAATTAAGCTAAGACATTGATTGGATACAGCCCTACCCAAGATCTGTGCGAGATGTAAAGATGAAAAAGAAAAAAGACCGTATTTAAACCAAAAAGAAACACAAGATCTGTAGTTCTAAACCTACAGATCTTGATTCTTTTTGGTTTATTTTTTATGACTTTTTTTTAGAACTGTTGTAGAAGTAATAATTATTTATGACTTTTTTTTAACAAACTTGAACTTATTTATGTCTGCAATGTTATGACTTATTTTCAAAGCTTAAAAAAAGATATATATATATATATATATGACTTTTTTTTATATATATATATATATATTTATGACTTTTTTTTTAAGTCATAATAAAGGTTTTTTTGTTGTAGTGCAGTCTAGTCCTTCACCCTACCAAAGATGTGTGAGAGATGTTAAAACGAAAAGACACATTATTTTTTGTGGTGTACCTGGACTAGGGCTATATCCATGGAGTTGCTGAGATGCTCAAGGAAGAGAAGATAATACTATAAAGTAAATCAATAGTCGCCCTTAAGATGGAAAATTATGGTTACATGTCACAAGAATATAAGTTGCCAAAATACCCATTACCTTTCAGTCATCATTAGGCTACAATATGTATCCGCGAGAGTGGAGTTAAGTATATAGCACTATCCGGCTCCACACTACCTCTTAATCATCCTCATCATTGTCGATGCATCTATAACATTTCTCTTGACAAACATTGCATGCAACACCCGAAGAGCCCGAAGAACCACAATGTAGCTCATAATGTTGGCTACAATAAGGCTTATTACAAAGATCACATTTTGGAAGCTTAAGCCAACAATTTGAACACAAGATATCCGCACAAGCTACCTCTCCATGTTCTTCATATCCAACGCATCCACCACACTCCTCACACCTTGTAATGCAAAAGTAGCATCCTCTACCCTCACAGAGTCACAGGCCTCTTTAGAACAGTCAAAAACCATCGTTACTTCATTGCATTTCGGACATATATCTATATCTATATCTATATCTATATCTATATCTGTATGTGTGATGTGATAAAAAAAAATCTGTATGTGTAAAACTTACTGTCTTCGTGCAGAAAATTGCTGAAGTTTTTGGACTTCGGGTACAAGTTTCTGGGATTTTGCCTTTCATGACAATCAATTGTTGGGTTTATATCAATGTAAGAGGCAAGTGTTTGAAGGTTTTGTTTGGTTAGGTTGTAGATACCACTAAGCTTCAGACTCTTCAACTTTTGGGTGTGTTTGGCTATAGTTAATGTCTTCACTGCTCTGATTACTCCCTCTGGGGTTAAGTCAGTGTAGGATGGTACATAGAGCTGAAAAAACTTGACAAGTATTAAATATCTTGAGCTTTTATTCCTAACCAAAATTTGGCAGAGTCAGAAGGAATTGCATAAACATTTCTCCAATCTGTTTTCCTAGTGTTAAAATGGTAATCAAAATTTAGAAAACATGGTCAGAATCTGAGAAATCCACCGCAAGAATTGGCATTTTCTAGGTTTCATTTGGTTCATGGATTTAGTGGGGGAAAAGAAAAAGCCAATATCATAGAAATTAAAAGTTTTTCGAATATTATGGCACATTAAAGAATTAAGAAACTGGATTCGAATATTTGAAATATTTCATTTGCTCTTGTTGTGATTGTCCCACATCGGGAACTTATAACCTAGCTACTCAATGTATAAGTTCAAGGGGTTACTCCACCCATAACTAATTGGTTTTGGGTTGGATGCTCCAATTCAACAGCTCTCTTCATAAAAACATTGCACTCTTTTAGACTATGTTTCGTTCATAGACTTCATCAAAACATTACGGAAATTGGGAAAAAAAAAAATAACAGTGAGGAAGACACTTTTATTTGTTTGGTTACTAAGGAGCTGTTTGGTTTGCAGATTTAGAGAAGAAAATGAAAAACGCAAAGGAAAAATCATATCCATGTTTCTACGTACTGAAATACTATGTAATAACAGAAGTTAGAAAATCAAGGACATAGTAATTTTAGGATCCAAAAAAATTAATAAAAAAACAAGCAAAGTCTAGTTTCTGATATTTTAGATGCACTCAAATTCATTATCAAATCAAAATGGGCTAGGATTAGAGATGTGATCGTGGAATCCGATTCTAAAATTGCCATATCTTGGGTTCTTAAACCAGATTCATGACCATGGAAGCTATGGAAATGTTGGAATGAAATTGATGCATGTGTCAACAACATCGGAAATATATATCTTTCTCTAATATTTATAGAGAAGCGAACAATTGTGCTGATTCTCTAGCTATTTGAAGCTTGGTGGTGAGTGGCGTGTTTGGGGGGGTGTGCGTGTGTGAGTTTCTCCCTATTCTGTTCTGGTCTTTCCATCTGCTCGGGGCAGAGTGTTTCTATATGCTATATGGGATCTCTGGTTTTATTATAAGCAGATAGTGAATATCCTGGAGTAAAAATGCGTTTCTAATCTCCTGTTAATTAAGTTGTCGGTGGTCTTCTGGAGCTGTTCGAATGAAGGCGCGTGATGCTCAGAAGTTTCTGATTTTGTATTGTGGATCTCTTATGGTTGCAAGGTTCTGGTTCAAGATTTTGTTTCATCATAAGGTTCATGTCCACTCCCAGCAGATTGGATTCTTATGGCTTATGTAATCAATGTCTGCAGCTGATCGAGGCTATTTCTATCTGATCATCATTGTCACTTTTTCTTCTTTTCTCAGTGCAAGATCTGGTTGGATTTCAATTTACTTTTCTTTTGTATCATTTGTGTCTTGCTTCATGGCTTGGTCTTCTGCAAAATTTTTTTGGTTACTTGGAATACATGTTGCAGACACAGGTTTGATGTTCCTTTGGGGGATGGCCTGCTTTGGGGTGTTTTTTTTTTTTTTTTTTTGGTTTTTTTGTTTGTTCATGTAATTTTATGTGGCTGGCTGTGAGGTCTTTTGTTCTTTTTTGTGGGTGGTTTCTTTGTGTGCCTTTTAAGGTTTTTAGCTTTTGTTGTGGCCTTGCTCTTTGTATGGTTCTGTCCAGTTTGTTGTTCATGCTTTTTTCCTTGGTCAACTTTCATAATGAAATGTTTCATTCTTGCTGAGGAAAAAAAAAAATCAATCTATCTATCCATTTAGAGAAGAAAACTAAGAGATCATTGGCAACATAATGGAGACAGATCAATACAAACAATAAATCACGGGACATAAAATACACTTTGGTACTTATATGTATTTATTAGAAAAAAAAAAAAAAAAACTTAATGGGCCCTCTATTATCATTTGAATCACTTGAGGCCTTTTAGTTTTAGATTAATTTCTGTTAAAATCAGTTGTCCTCAATCGACTATTCTCAAATGCTTTTAATTGAAACTGAGTTAAAAATCAAAGACTTTAAGTGATGCAACTTATAATAGAAGGTCTAAAATTGGATTTTGGAAAAAAGTACAGATAAGGAACTATTTATGAGTTCCCAAAAAGAGATGATGATCATACCTTACTAATATGAGGATTTTTGTCAATGACCCTTTGGAGCCCATCATCAATAATCTTCACACAGTTAATCAGACCCAGAGTTCTTTCTTAACAAACCATTGGCCTTTGAAGTGAATGCTCATCAAAATTCCATCAGTTAACTTAGAGGTCAAAAGCCTTTTGACTGTGATATTTAGCCATGATAGTGTATCTTTTTCCACTGCTTGTCTTAGGCTTAGTTTGGCCCCCTTTTGGTGCTTCTCCTTTTTTAAAGCACAATTTCATGTTAATTCATTTGGTAACTAGTTTATGCGCTTTGTAAAAATTGAACTTAGGGCTTTTTTTGGGGAGCTTTTAAAAGCTCTAGAATGAAGCTTTTAAAAGCTCAAGGTGGCTTTTTGGTTTCATGATATATTTTTGAAGAGTAGTGTGTCACTTGTACAAAATTATCAAACAACTTAGTAGTAAATTTCATAAGCTCCTTTTAAAAAGCCACATGGGGGCCAAACTAAGCCTTAATGATCTACAAACTGGACTAATGGAGAGGAGCTCAAAGAGAGGAAGATAAGCTAATACATAGAACAAAGCTTCATTGGGTGGTTCAATTTGTGTGGGATTGTCAATGACTACATGTTCTTAAAGATAATTATGGGTATAGAGGAGACATTTGACTTGAGGAAATAGTTAGTATATATTCAGGATAATATGCTTTTTTGAGTTCATATATCAAAGAGAGAGAGAGAGAGAGAGAGAGAGAGAGAGAGAGGATTCCCACTTGGATTTAGCCATATGTACAATTTGTAAGGCGGTTGAAGGACTTCTAACCATGAATTTGTCATCATTTTTTTTTATCAATAAACTGCTGAGGTTTTTGGATATCTTGCTTGTTATCCTCATTTTTTTGTTTCCAGCAACTTCTATTAAAATGAAGCCTAAAAAAACTTAGGTATCTGCTCTTTTTTTTTTTTTTTTTTTTTTTTCTCTCTCTCTATGTTTCTTTCTTCTTCTTATTATTTTTTATTACATATATATATATATATATATCGTACAAATAATTTTGTTAACATCTTTTTGAAAAATGTTAAAAATCTATAAGAGTCACGTCAAATGTCTAACATTTTTTAGATTACAAAATATCTTTCAAAATACATTGAATCCTAAAATAGTGGAATTAAAACTTATCCAATCAAAACAATTGAAAACTTGTGGAAATAAAAAGTACCTAAAATATTAGACTCGTTAATTCATATAGAAACTCATATGAGTAATAGGACATCAAACCACCCCCCAACCCAAAAAAAAAAAAAAAAATTACATAGAAGTGATGCTTTAAAAATAAAACAATAGAAACGGAGTTGTAATAAAAAGATGTATTTGATTTCTACCCCAAAAAAAGGGCAGTGTAATGCTAAGAAATTGTGAACGAACCCAAGGAAAAAAATAAGTTATTGGAATGCTAAGAAAATCATCAATCACGGTCACAACATGCGGTATAAATGTTATTTTTTGGGAACTAAATTTAGAATTGAAATTTGAAAAACATGATATTATTTTAATCCGATCTTCCAATTGTAAACCGAAGGTGGATGTAGTGTAATTAATGAGAAGTTTTTGTGTACCCTCAAGGTAGCGCCTATGTGGTGCCCCACACCCAATAAAGTAGCGCTACACAGAATTGTTAGGCCATTTAAAATTTTTACGGTGAGTTCTATTATTCGTGTGGCGCGCTACTATTGGGTACGGGATACCAAGAAGCATGTCACGTGGTACCTTGGGAGTATCCAAAAATTTCTCCTAATTGACAATAGACATATATACCACAGTTTCTAAATCTTCCATACAACAATGTGATAAAACCAAAGCACAGGAACCAATAAACAACCATCAACAAGCACTTGCCTAATTTCTTCTTCAAGAAATATAAACATGAGGTTAATTCATGGGTTCCTTTTCACACGAAATTGCTCTAAACTGGGGGGAGGGGCGGCTAATGCAAAGGACGGTGTCTTTGTCATCCATCGAAGCACCAAATCAAAATGCAATTTTTGTATTTGATTTGCTATGAGTAGTCGATAAGAAAGAGGAGGGAATAGATCCCAATAACAACCATCCCTAGACAGAGAAATAAGAGTGCCATGTGCATAGCCAAATTCAAAGACTCCCAATAATTCTAACTTTATGTTTGATGCTAATTCAAAGAGTCCTATATAATTAGTTATATGTAAAATTCAACTCTTAGTTGCGTTAATTAATTAATTAAATACTTCCCTAGTAATTGCAAACGATTCCTCCTTTGTAGTCTAATCGTAATCTATACTAATATATAAAATTTCATTCTGTGCTTGGTTATATTCTTTACCAAACTGGTTTGGACGCCTTCCCTCTCTAGAATTAGGGCCGGTCACGAGTATTTAGAGGCCCGAGACGAACTACTAAAAAGGGAGGTACTTATACGGGGGTTCAGGGGCAGCGCCCCCAAGGTAATTTTTTAGGATCTACTTATACATAATTGACAATTTTTTTAGGGGTTACTTATACATAATAGGCGATTTTTTTAGGGTCTACTTATAATATGAGTCTATTTGTGAAACTTAAACATTGTATGGTATCTTTCAAAATTCTAAAGAGGCCTATTTCTAAAACTCAAAAATTTTTACACTAAAAATGTAATTTCATAATTTTAGGGTCTTTGTTTTTGAGTTTTATATGCATGTATATCAATATATGTAGTTGATGACGCTAAATTGGGCCTTGAGGGAGGCCTAAATGTAAAATACTAAAAATCTCAAGAAAAAAATATAATAATGAAAATTTCATAGAGACCCCCAAAATTTTGTAAACTTTGGTGGTTCGGAAGGATTGTCCCTTTTGCCCCCCTATGGCCCGGCCATGTCTTTTGAACACCTAGATATTTGCTCCTGCGAGAATTTGACCTCTTTTCCAAATGGGCTGCAGGGAAGTACAAAACTTAAAGTTCTTAGTATTCATGGGTGCCCAATTTTGGAGGAGCGATGCGAGAAGGATCAGTGGAATGAATTGGCCGAAGATAGCTCACATTCCCACGACGTACACCAAATGATGAAAAATAAAGTCATTGGATTGTTAGTAAGGACTTTCGAAACCATGATTCTGAGTTTTGTTTGAAGAAAAAAGAAATTCGAAACAAACATTTCCTGAGTAATTTTACCCCAGTAGTCCTTTAAATCAATTTATAAATTCCATTCTAGAGTGGTGAGTCTATCACTATCCTTTGGAGATGTCAGCTAAGAAGGCAAGTTTCTCATTCTTTTATCTTAAATGTTTCATTTTTTTTTGGTTGTATTGCTATGGTGTTTGATTAATAATTTTGAGGTAAGAGATGTATAAATATGATCTAATTTAAGAAAAGATTCCTATTTTAAAGCTGTGTGATGTAAACAGAAAATATTCGCTGTTTGGATTATATCATCTGTTTTTGTTATTTGACACTCAAAATTATCTGTTCATGCAAAATTGACAAGTTCAATGCGTAGAAAAAGACACATGAAAGCAACCCAAAAAAATAATAATAATTAAAAAAAAACCACTCAAAAAAGCCAAAAAAATTTGATAAAGTTATAGTCGTTTAGAGTTAACATTTTTCAAACAGATAATATTACATGTTTGAAATAGGTAACTGTTTTCACCTTTGAGGCTTAAATTTACCTATGTTTGCAAAATTGACAAGTCCAATGGGTAGATCTTGAAAAAATATGTGAAATTAAAAATAACATTACAAATTACCCAAGGCCCAAAAATGATAAAGTTATGGCCATTTAAAGTTGTCATTTCTCAAACAGATACTATTGTCTGTTTGTAACAGATAACATATTAAATCGTTGAACAACTAACTAAAAAGTTCAATTTTTTCTTCAAAATTTCATACCACATATGGATCTTATTTTAAAGATCTCGATTTCACGATTCCAAAAATACATTTATATGAAAAAAAAGTTTGAAAATTGGAAGTTATGGAATTTTAAAGTTTAAAGAAAACTAATGATAACATGGCATAACAAACTTGCAAAGGGTAAAAGTGATTGAAAATAAGAAGGGAAAAAAAAAAACCAAAAAAGTAGGGAATGAAATGACCTTAGCTAAAAATAGCAAAAATCCAAAGTTTTTGCTTGTATCACCTCATTTTGAGGCATTTCGCACCAAAATTCTTAAAACATTATATTATGCTATTTTTAAGATAACGTTGGACTAATAACATGGACGAATGTGTAGAGAAATATGAGACTAAAGCTTAATTTTTTCAGAATAAAAAAGTAAGCGCATAACTAAAGAAGGTGAGTTAGAAAGATGAATTAGAATTATATCTTTGCTTTAAAAAATAGACATAGGAGACATCAAATGAAAACCAAACAATCAAGCAAGAAAAATTAAGAGCTCGCATGGTAACGTTTCCTGTTTTCAGTTTTCAGTTTTTTAAAAACGAAAACCAGTTTTGGTTTTTTTTGTTTGAAAAAAAAAAACAAAAACTTGTTTGGTAACATTGTTGATTTAAAAAGAAAAAACAAAAACAGGAAACTCAAAACGACTTTTTGGTGTTTTCATTTTTTACCCAAAATTTGAAAACGTTTTTTAAAAACAAAAAACGAAAACGTTACCAAACGCGTTTTCAATTTTCGTTTTCTAAAAAACGAAAACGAAAACAAAAACGGAAAACAGAAAACGACAACGTTACCAAACGAGCCCTAAAGAACCATAAGTTAACAAATGTCAGACCCAATGAGAGTTGGAGATAATAATCAAACTAGAAAAAATTAGTTTCTTAAAATATATTCTGTGGGACAAAATGAAAAGGGATCTGATGGAGTTAGAAGAGAAATGTGAAATAAAATATAATTTTTTTTTCTTTCTTTATAGTTATAAAATTGTGGGCAAAAAGAGTTAGACTGATCTGGATATTCATCTTTGTGCTTCAACTAGCCCAGCGATTTCATAAATGCTTACCGTGAAAACTGGATTTCCTTTCCTTTCCTTTTTATTTTTTTTCTTGTTGAAATAGTGATCGTGGATGGAAAAAAAATGAGAATGACAGAGCCAAGATTTGATCTTTGGGGGTAGAACATACATGGAGTTTTGGGCGCAACGCTCCCGAGTTGGGTTTTTTTTGGTTGACACACTATAATTTCGGGTTTCTAGAGTTTTAAAATTCTGTGGTTATTTCATGAGTTTCACATAGTGGGCTGAGGGTTAAAACATGATTATTCTAATACAAGCTAATCTCTCCACAACACTTTAAAAAAAAAATTTGTATTCATGTACTTAAATTTTTTTTTTCAATAATTTGGCTTATTAAAGCAATATCTTCTTAACGTTTTTAAAAGGGGTGTCTTCAAGGTTATTTGCGAGTAATTTAGTAAATAAGGTGCTTATTTGGGTAAAAATTCTGAAAATTTAAGAATCGAAATGAGATTTGAGTTTAAAAAGGGAAAAAGTTAAAAATTCCAGGAGCATCGAAAATACATATATTATAAATTCAAGGAGTAGAAAAAAAACTGAAAAAGTTGAGATTGGGCAAGTGCCCCTCTTGCCACCATGTGACTCCGCGTCTGAATGAGCACATTAAAAAATAATGACAATCACCATCTCAACCAAAGCTACACTATTGAAACCAAGGTTTGTTTGCGGCTAAGTTAAGTGTTTATCGAAGAAAATAAGAATGCACAGTCATAGGGGATACCCAACATCAAGGTTTGTTAAGAAATCTTCATTTTAATCTAACCCGATAAGTATTTTACAAATCTACATAAGCCAAAATTCGGTTTAAACGTTACGACGGAGCATGAGCACCCTGCTGTCTAGGCTCTGTTAAGTTTATGGAGTAATGAGGGAAAATAAAGGAAAATACAAAGAAAAAAATTTTCTTTTATTTGGTTTCCGAGGAAAAATAGTGAGAAAAATAAAAAAGAAAAGGAAATATAGTGGGACCTATGTTCAGGGCCTGCCCTGACAAATTAGGGGTCCAAGGAGAACATTAGTTTGGGTCTATTTGTACATCAACAATGCTAAGCACACAACACATTCCAAAATAGGACTTTAAATGCATGTATCATGTGTTGTGTAAGTGGTGCATAGAAAAGTGTGAAAAATTCAAATAGGACTGGGTACAACACATTTAAAGCCGTTGTGGAATGTGTTGCAGAATGTATTGTGTGCCTAATATTTTTCTTTATACATATTTATAGGTATAATTTCTATATCAGGCATATTATTGTTTTGATTTGAGAGGTTTTTTTTGGCCATTTTAAGAATTTGGGATTTTAGTGATTGCAATCTTTATTGCATGTAGAGAATATTGAAGTTCTTCTTCCTCGACCAGCCCCTTCGTAATTCTGCATGTGTTCATATTATCATTAATTTTTATTTTTATGATAAGAGCTAGCTTATTGCTAATAATAATTCATAAAATGTGGACTAGCGCAAAATAACTTCTTCTTCTTTTTTTTTTTTTCCTGGATATGAGGACAAATCTCTCAGCCTGTCCTCCGCGACTTCGGGATCAGTACCTATTGTCCTTATATCGGAGTAGAACAAGTTGCAAACCCCGGGCACGTGTCCACAACAGACGCACCAGGTAAATTAGGGAGACAAGCTAGTGGTAGGATCTGAACCCACACCAAATTGGACATTTTCTATCTTGAGATCCATCCCTCCAACTAGCTTACACGACCCCTGGGGGGTTTCTGAACCCCTGACCTCCCTTAGGGAGGCCAAAGGCCATGACCAAATCCCTTGCATTTACCTATGTGAAGTCTCAAACCCAAGACCAAGGGGGTAGCCCTGTCTTAGTCCGCTTACCACAGGGCTATAACTTGGGTTGAGCTAAATTGAAAAGTGAGAATAAAAGTAGTTGACAAAATATTTAAGATGAGTTGGATTACAATATAGCATAGACATTACATACATTTTATTTTTTCAATATTTGCGTGAGCTCTATTACAACGGATAAACATATTAAATAAGAAAAAATTATTTTGGCCCTAGTTAGTAGTTTTTGGAACCTTTCTGAAGCGCAAAAAATGAACAATATTTGGGAGTCCTAGGCTATCCCGCCTATAGCCAGGGCCAACCCTACCTGTGTTAAAAAAAATTAAATTCTGTGAGTCATATTTTTTCCTTTTTTCTTAGGTAATAAAAGTATTTCAATAAATTTAACATTTAATATTATTTAAGCGTAGAGGAAAACACAATGAAAATACGAGAAAAATAGTTGTCCTCCTTATTTTCCTTTCCCTTTTCTTATTTTTTAGTCAGCAAACCAAACAAACCAATAAAGTCTACGACCCTCGACTTCTATATTTAAAAAACAACAATGATAGGGGTATACACCAAATGACACACTGTGCTTTAAATGCATGTACTCTGTGCTGTTTGAATTTTTCACATTTTTCTGTGCATTACTTACACAGGACAGGGTACATGTATTTAAAGCTGGTGTATCATTTAGTATGTCGCTGGTGTGTTTCCCTATCATTTTTGTTTAAAAAATTCACAGCCAAATTAATTGTTTGTCAGACTAGTGTATTGTTTAATGTTTACCCATTTGATGTATTTAATCCGTGAACTAAGTCAACTAACCTCTCAAAGAAATCATTTTACCCATTGAATAAGTGTAGCAGACCAAAAGAATCAATCACCACAGCACATTCCCTTTTTAAAATCTTGATTTTGATCCTACTTTGGCCCTGTTGAATTAAATTACAATAAACAGAAAATAAATTGTGAGAAGTTTTTGGGTCTTTTAAGCGGACTCACACCACACACTCCCATTGATACCTTGAATGCTATTTTCTTACATCCGTTTGATGATTTTATTTTATAAATCCATTTAAGGTTGTCACATAAGTGATGGTTTAGATGATGATTTTATATACTATCCATTTATGTTTGACGTTTGTTACATAAGAGATGGTTTAGATGAGCTCTACAGACTTAATCAGTGGACCAATATGAAAGGAACTTTCTTATTAAATTCCTAATGACAGCTGTTCCATAGTTCTCAATCAGAATCAAATCCATCCCATGGAATAAGCTCTGAATCACTTTGTCATTCTTAACAAAATTCACAAGTCACATAGTTCTTTCCTCAAGAACATAGCTTCTTGAAGTTGTTTCCTGAATATCACTAAAGTTTCCCCTTGGACCATGGAGCTGAAAACTGCTGATGTCACAAGTCCTTCTCTAGATCAGTTTGGTTCAAGCAGTAGTTCTAATGAGAAAGAAGTTGTTTTGGGCTTTGAAAATGAAGAAATGAAGATATTGGAGAGACTTGTTGGAGGAAAGCAGAAGCACCTAGATGTTATCTCCATTGTGGGAATGGCCGGAATCGGTAAGACAACTCTTGCCTTAAAAGTCTACAATAATCCCACTATCGCGTATCACTTTGATATTCGTGCGTGGATCTCTGTTTCTCAAGTGTACCAGAAGAGGGATCTGTTACTAGAATTATTTAGCTCTCCACATATCCTGGCCCCTTATAATATGCATAAGATGGATGATGCAATGTTAAGCGAAGCCTTGTATAAATGCCTGAAGGAAAATAGGTACTTGATTATCATGGATGATGTATGGAATACCAAGGCGTGGGACGACTTCAAAAGATCTTTTCCAAATGACAAGATTGGAAGCCGAGTTATACTTACCAGTCGCATTAGAGATGTTGCTTTATATGCTAAAGCTGATAGTATTCCTCATGACTTGCGTTTTCTCTCCAAAGAAGAAAGTTGGGATCTATTGCGAGAGAAAGTGTTTCATAATGAAATATGCCCTACAGAGTTGGTGGAAGTTGGAAAGGAAATTGCTGAAAGGTGTCAAGGACTGCCTCTTGCTATAGTTGTAGTAGCTGGACTCCTTGGAAAAACACAGAAAACTAGATACTGGTGGAAGGAAGTTGCCGAAACTATAAGTGATCACTTGAAGCCGTGTTTGGATTTGAGTTACAATCATTTACCAGATCACTTGAAGCCGTGTTTTCTCTACTTTGGAGCATTTCCCCAAGACTGCGAAATCCAAGTGACGAAACTAACTTGGTTATGGATGGCTGAAGGTTTCATAGTGAAAAGTGACGGTAAAAATTTGGAGGATGCAGCGGAGAATTACCTCATGGATTTAATTGAGAGGAGTCTACTATTAGTTGTGAAAAGAAGGTCCAATGGTAGAGTAAAATCATGCCGTATCCATGATTTGCTACATGATTTATGCTTAGAAAAAATTAAGGCAGAGAACTATCTGCAACCAAGGTACGTAAATATATCCTCCGTATTTACCTACTCTGCTGTGCATTATTCTCCTATGAAGAATTCTCCCTATAAGTCTCAACCCCTTTTGTCTCACTTGTGTATCCCTTTTAGCTCTTCTGGAAATCTCCATTTTGAGCATTCTCAAGCTTTATTCTACTTTGATATGAGGTTTTATTGCCAAGAGTCAATTATTTCTCAAAAGTTCAAACGTCTAAAGGTGTTGGACATTGTGCGTGTCATTTTTGATTCCTATCCCACTGAAATAGAACAACTTGAACATTTAAGATACTTGGCACTTCGAGCACACTTCAAAACTATCCCGACATCAATATCCAACCTCCAAAACCTTGAAACACTTATTGTTAAAGGCATGGTAGGATCTATTTCTATTGCATTTGCTCTAGACAAAATGGTAAAGTTGAGGCATCTGCATATAGACCCGTTGAATTCTTTGCCATTGGATGGTTCCTTAATTTTGAGTGAACTACAAACCATCTCTACACCTTCTTTCAGTATTTGGAATCAGTCTGACTCAGAGTCCATTCCCAATCTTCATAAACTAAGATGTACTCTTTTTGACTCTATTAATTATTTAAATCTCAGAACTCATCCAATGATTAGGGGATTTGAGTTTCTACATAAACTTGAAACATTGAAGATATTTTACTACGGTGTAACACGGGATATCACTTTGTTTCATCTCCCAACAAGTCTCAAAAAGGTAACCTTGTCGAAGTTTCGATTGGGTTGGACAGAGATATCAAAGCTTGCTAGATTACCAAACCTTGAGGTTCTCAAACTGCTACATAATTCATTTGAGGGGAAACAGTGGGACACAAGTTCTACGGGGTGTGATTTACAAACATTCCCTAAACTCAAGTTCCTGAAATTCGAGTCCCTGAATATCATGGAATGGAATGCCTCCAAAGACGACTTTCCTAGCCTTCAACAACTAGTGCTGAACAGATGTCGACAACTTAAAGAGATCCCGTCTGAGCTATTTGAAATACCGACATTAGAGACGATTGAGCTGAATTGGTGTAGCAGCACCGCTGCTGATTCTGCCAAGGAAATTCTGCAGGAGCAACGGGAAATGGGAAATGAGCAACTGAAGATCCTCGTCTATCCTCCTAATTCTAGCTCACATCCTTGTTTTTGAGGTTGCTGCACTTGAGCAATGGCGAATGATCATATCTTGTTGTAAGTACATTTAAGACCCCCATTTATGTTTTTAGCAAAAAAAAAAAGAAAAAAGAAAAAAAAAAAAGACACCCATTTATGTTCAACATTTTTATACATTTTTAGGATTGAACTTATTAGTACAAGGGCTATATCTTCCTCTAGAAAACGCGGAAGAGAACAATTAGTTTTGAATTAAACACGACCCCTTATATATTTTTCCAACCATATGATCTTCACATCATATTCTTTCCCATTTGATGCAGTTTTTTCATTAGAGTTGGTTGTCTTGCATATAATCATAGACTAGTTGGCTTGTTATGGAGTGGACATAGTGGGACTTGTTTTCTTACTTCATTCCAACTCTAAATAGCATCAACTGGGAACCTTATTATCAGTTTTTCTGCACATATCACAAGAAAGTTGGGGTTGATAATAAATTACAGTAATATCTAATTGGCTTTGTGAATATTCAGGAGAATATCACCCAGTATAGCTAAAAAGGAGACTGATGTTGAACTGATTGAGCAAACTTGTACTATCATTAACATTAGAGCATCTCTAATAGACCTTAAATTTCTAGGAAAGATATATTTAGTCAGTCTGGCATGTACGTGTTATTGTTAGAGCATCTCTAATAGACCTTAAATTTCTCTACTCGTCCAAGTTGAAGAGTAACATCAACATTTAAGCTTTTATTCACTAACTTAATTTCTAGGAATTTATTTCAAATGGCTGTTTATAATGCAGGGTCTGGGAAGGGTTACTTAGAGATTGAGGCTGTTTCCAATTAAGTTACAAATGCATGCAAAGGCTTTTAATATTTGCTCAATTATTATTTTTGATGTACTTAATTGTTCACCTCTTTAATTAATTATGTGCTGAGGGTTTGCATCGTGTTTAATTGAACATAATCGTATGTCAATCCAGCGGAATTGATCAATTCAAGGAACTATATTTTGCTAATAAATTAATTCAAGCACTATGGTAAAGGAGGAGTCCGCGTAGAGTGCCGCTTCTATTGCTCGTGCATCTCTTCAGAGCCCGCCAAGATTGAACGAACGGGATTAATTAAGGGATGGGAAATTGCTAATAGGGATGTTGTACGTAGCTATGCAGAATGGCAGTACTAGCAAAGCAAATTATAGAAGTTCTAGCATCAGTGATTCCAAGTCCGTAGTTGCAAATGGAAGAGTTTGTGTGAGGTAAGTTGTTTTCTGTTATATATAGTGTTTGATTTCTGTTCAGTGGAATGTTATTTAACGCTTCTACTAGCCCATATTGTACTGCTGTGGGAATAAAAGAGTTTTTGTTTATTAAATTTTTGACAAAGCAAGTAAATTGCTGTTTTTTTTTTTTTTTTTTTAAAGGCTATTTTCTTTTAAGCTTTATAGCAGATTTGATTATAATAAAAGCTTTGAATTTTTTTTTGCCAAACGGACTAAAATTGTCATCATCCAAAAAATCTGCTAGTATTTAACCTTTTTATCCTTGTTGCACGTATGTTGCTGTGTGTGCATTGATCGGGTTTTGTAGGGGGACCTCTTCGCATTTTAAGAAAATACAAGGACCTCGCTTGAGAATTAAGTCTAGCATCACATTCCCTCTTCCAAATTCATTGTCCACTTTTTTTCTGTAAAGTTTTTCAAATAACTAGTATACCCGCATGGAACTTTAGGTGTCACCGGTGCGGGTGCAGGGACGTGGTTGCGAGGGATTTGCTTCCAAAAAGTAAGGGTAAGGGCGCTAGTGCGGGTGCGGGTGTGGGTGTGGCGGGAGTACTTGTATAAAATATTAAAATTATATTTTTATATAATAGTATATCAAATTATTCTATTACTATTATTGCATTAATGTATACCATAGATAATTGCTATTATTATTTTTCATTATTTCTCTTTTAAACCCCCAAAGTTTTCTAAATTTTATGAAGAATTTGTGTTTTTTTTTTTCAAAAGAACATTACAAAAAAGCCCCACCCACACCCCCGAAGTCTCCGCACTCATGAGATACCCGGACGAATCCTTCCGCACCCAAAATCCAAATTGAACTCCAAAAGAACTCAGAAGAATCCCCGACGCACCCAGTGCGGGTGCGGCAGCCTTTTCGAACAGTCTTTGCTTCATATGCAAGCCAAAGTATTTAAAAATAAAAATCTCTCAAATTACCACCTGTATCCCTTTTTAAGTCCTTTACTCCATTTTGGGATATGTTCCGATATAAGAGTCCTCTTTGAAAAGTTAACCTACTTTAACTGCATACTTTCCAAGGTTACCCTTTACTATACAAAAACCTCTCTTCGAAATTTGGGAAGCATAGCATTACTCCTAATTATATATGAGTAATGCTATGCTTCCCAAATTTTTATCCCAAAAGTGCTTTCCAAATGATGTGGTAGTAGGGCCATGTCTAACACAGTGCGACCCAATGAATTTTGATTGAAAGTTGTTTATCAAGTCTAACAAGAAATTTTTTTTAGTGAGAAATCCCTTAATATACAGACATCCAATCCTCTAGCAGCTAATTGCTCAGAGTTTGTGAAATTTCACAAACTTTTCTTGTCGGGATTTTTTTGCCCAAGGTTATATACATTGAGGGTCTTTTCACTAAAAAGTTTTTATTGTGTTCTTTAACCAATCACTTTCCCTAACGGGGGACTTAATAGTTAATACTAATTAACCCTAAATTTATCAGATTCACTTAACACTTTAATCAAAAGTACACTTAAGGGAAATTAGTGTCACAGATAGAAATACAGGGATCATGGTGAAAATGGTCTTTAGTACAAGGATTGAACGTTTAAATTTCCCTGCTTACTATCGTCAAGAATACACATTGCTTACAAGTTCATTCTATTATATGATAGATTCAAGGGTAAATATCATGTATCTCCTCTGAGGTTTGGCGTGTATACACATATATACCCTCCCTCACATTTGGCCAGAAGGCACATACCTATTTTAAAATTTTCACTTACCTCTCTTATTTTTGAATTTTTGTATCAGATTCTCCTTTCAACAAATTTTTGGGAAATTTAAAAGAATTTGAGACTAAAATTAAAAAAAAAAATAAGAGAGGTAAGTGAGATTCTAAAATGCGAGAGGTACGTATATTAAGGCCAAACTTCAAAAGAGGTAGGTGATCTGTAGATAAATATGCATGCAAGCATACGAGTCGGGTATAGGTTCGTTACCTAGCGGAATAACCCAACGGATTGCCGAACGGTGTTGTTACGAGCCCGGCGTCTTCACCTACGAACTGCTGCTCCATGTTGCCTCCGTGTACTCTCTTATGCTTCGTATTAGTCGCAGAGAAAGCTTCTTGAGCAATCTCCGATGATACCACGTTCTAAATCCCAAGTTCCTTGGTGATTAGCTAGAGAGAGAAACCGTAGGGAGAGAGAGAGAGGCTGATGTGATGTTAGGGGATGGTCCAATATGTTGTGTTTATATCATATATATATATACCCACACATAATATCCAAACCCTAGGGCTCCAAGAGCCATGGCCCATTAGACCCGGTCCAATGTATGTGGGTGCCCGTATGACCCACATATTTCTTACATCTCCCACTCACCCACATAGGGCTAGTACTAAAAACCAATCTCTCAACACAACGGAACTTCTCAACTCTTCATACAAGAAAATAGAACGTGCGACCTTACGAAAAGAAAGTACAGCGACAGGAGTGTAATGCCAAATCATCACCATAACCAGCAAGACACATCACTCGGAAGCTTCTCGTGTATGCCTTAGACAATTCAACCACACCAGACACAGCATTCTTAATCCCTCGGTGAAAAGAAGTGCTGCACCACCTCAATGTAATGTACTCATGACATATCAGTAACAAATTATGATTATCGCAGGCCTGCTAATGAGTCACAAAAACATGGTGTGTTATTGAATGGTCTTCTCTGAGCCCACATGTCAATCCGACTAACTTGACCGCATGCCTAGACACGCCCCATAGAACGGAATTGTCTCGTCGTCCTAGGATAGCATGCTAAAGTAGCTGTCATCAAGCGTCCTCTTCATGACATAGTCTCAAGTCGTGAAGGCAACCAGTTTGTAGGATAACCAATGTCTTGAATATGCTACATGGCTCACACAGCAATGAAGAGGAATCCATTCATTGCTCCACAGTCGATCGCAAAAGCACATACAGTATGAAATGTATGCTATGACGTTCTTCCATAAAAATGGGCATGTCACTCTATGTTTGAAAAACAAGTAACGTCATACGAATCTTAGTCTAGACGTTACACAAAACGTCTAACCAGAGTTTTTCAGCACAGTCGCCACTCCTGGCGCCCATCTGAAAACTCACATTCGGCTATAAATAGGCTACATAGAGTCGTGAGATATCTCTATGTTCAACCAAGTATAAAGTCTCATCTTAGATCCATCTAAGGCGACATATAGAAATAATAGGGTTTATATCTAGCTCGCTGTTCTTATACTGCGTAGATATAAGTGTTCAAGCTCGCTTTCTAAGCGCTATGGACACACATGTCCTAGCTAGCTATCTAAGCGCCATGAACACATGTCTCATCTTGCTCGCCATCTAAGCGCCATGGACACACATGTCCTAGTTCGTTATCTCGGCGCCAAGGTAAATCACCCGTGTGAGCAGGTCGATTCAAGCCCGGTGACATATAAGAAATGTGCATTCATTCCATTTATAACAAATATATATATATATGGAAACCAACTAGTTTATAAACAACTTGAATAATAATGTCAATACCACAATAAAATGTCTAAGCACATCAAATCCCCCAATGGAGATGTGCCTTAAGACAACTTCCCTTTGCGCAAACCACATCTCAAATGTGACACGTGCTAGAATGGTTTTTGAAATCTTTTGCATATGCTCAGGCTTACGTGCTATCACTTTCGATGATCACATTCTCATCACTATGAGATAAAGAGCCTAGCCACTGCAAAAACTCTTCAACCAAAACAACTTCTCTAATAGCTGCAGAGCACACCACATATTATGCTTCCATTGCGAACAACATAAGGCAAGGTCCACAGTCCTGCGACATATCGCAAGATACTCTTCACTACTCTCTAGTGGTAGGACCAGGGTTGTTACGGCAACGACTAATTAAACCAACCACATAGCAGACATCTGACTGAGTACATACATTAGCATACTTCAGATTCCCTATTGCTGACGCATATGGCAAACTAGACATTTGTTTCCTCTTCTCATTATTCTTAAGACATTGATCTAAGGTCAAGTGAGTCCCCAAAAATAGGATGTCTTTGGGTTTTTAGTTTTTTATGTGAAAACGTTCAAGAACCTACATCTTGTAAGTACCTCTAGACAAACAGAGGAGCTTCTGAGAACAATATCTCACAGTCTAAACTTCCAACACGTAGTTGGAATCACCCATGTCCTCAATCTCAAACTGAGAGGACAACCACTCTTAAGTGGCGACAATGGAACTCATCTCATCCCCAGCTTTCAGGATGTCATCAACATATAAAGAATTAGAATATTTTTCTTAGGCCGTTTAATGTACACACATTGTACCACTGCCTAGCCGATTGCTAGCTTGAGATAATAAACAAATCGTTTGAGACGGCATACTTTTGCGCTCATTCCCTTTGGTCACGAAACTAATGGGATGATCCATATTTATCTCGTCGTCTTGTTCTCCATTAAGAAAAGAACAGTTTAAACATGCAACTAAAAAGGTTCAAAAACTAAATATGCGACCGTTGCTAGGATAAGGCAAATGGAATCAGATCTCACCCTTTGGGAGAACATGTTTCCATGGTCTATACCCTTTCTGGGTACAAACTATCGCCACAAGGCGCGCCTAATACTTGTTAATTGAACCATCTGCCTTGCGTTAGATTTTGAAAACACACTTGTCTCCAATAGTCCTACGCACAAGCGGAATGTCAACTAACTCCCAGACCTTATTCGCGTCCATAGAGCTCATCTCATCTAGCATAGCAACTATCCACTCAGCTTCAGCAGACGAAGAAAAACGCTTCAACAAAAGAAGCAGGCTCATCCTCATCCACTTGTGCACACATTTGCACACATATGAAAATGTCTTCCTCAATTTCAAAACAGCGATATGGAACTGTTTCCTCATCACCATACAGTGTACTACCTGAGAATCTTGAGTGCCTAGTGGTGCATTCCCACTATGTGGTACACTCCCACTAGCGTCTAGCGGTGTACTCCCACTTGGGTGGAGACTAGTTCCATTTTACAGCAATTATTGGATGTGGATTCTCAATCTCCCCACCCTCGCTTAAAGATGGTATGTTGTCTTCAACATCCTCCAACTCATAGAGGTCAAGATATCTCTTAGTAATACAAATCTGGGGAAGTCATTCTCAATATCATGTGGCACCATTTGTCATTCCTATACTCGTTTGTTCATTATACATAACATAGGTTGTCGAGCTATTAGAATACCTTATAAAGGTATACTTTCCAGCTCTTGAGCATAGTTTCTCGCACTTATACGAGGTATAGTGAACATGACCTCCTGAGCTCCACGGGCGCAAATGCTCCAAAATGAGCTTTTTGCTTTTCCATAGCTCATAAGGGGGTAGAGGGAATTGACTGAGAAGAGGCACTCTAGTATGTATGCAGAAAGAATCAATAGTACATCCCCCCAAAACAACTTTGGGAGCTTGACTTGCGCCATCATAGTCCTAGCCATATCTAGGAATGTTATATTCCTTCTTTTGCAACACCATATTGTTGCGGAGTTTCCAGAACAGAAAGTTGTCTGCGTTTTCCCTTTTTCCTCATATAGTTCCCAGAACTGATTAGATAAATACTCGCGATCCTCACATCGCGCGAAATCATCTATAAAAGTGAGAAAATAAGAGGCACCATGACGTGCCTTTACAACCATAGGTCCACAGATATTTGAGTGAACTACCTCTAATGCTTGAGTAGCTCTAATAGCCTCTCTAAAAGGTTGTCGGCATGCTTTGCCAACTAAGCAAGACTCACACATAGGTAGGTCAATCTTAGCGAGTGGGCCCAAAAGGGCTTCTCGAGCTAATCAAGTCATCCTATCACATCCTATGCGTTCAAGTCTAGCATGCTTTATCTCAGAATAAATGAATGACAGAGGAAACCAGAGTTTATGAAAACAATTCTTAAGTAGTTATCCCTAGGTAACCATGTCCTAGTAACACTACCACCCAAAAATGTCCATCCTATTACCACCGAACTGAAAAATGCCCTCGATTGCGCTCTTCCACCTTGTTAGCCTTGGGCGCAAACTTGCTGGCCCCACCCTGCCTCCAGGCGGGTTTACCCTTATCATTGCGTTTAGGCCCACTGGCCTTGCACTTACTTCCACTTATGGAAGTAGTGGTCAAGAGTATAGCTATACGGTTCGCCTCACCTTTTCGGCGCTCCGTATTCAGCTCAACTTGTCAGAAAATGTCAAAACCAAAAATTTAACATTTCCGTTGTGGATCATGATTTGTTTTCTATGGACCCGCGAATCAGGCAAAGAACTAATCATAGCCTGAAACTGCGGTTCGCCAGTAAAGATGTTCCGAGTATTCTGAAATCACGAATCATACCTGTCATCGACCTTAGATGTCCAGTCATCGTGTACTTGGAACGTTTCCTTTACTTTCCCGAACTTCATAACTAGATGCTTAATCTAGTAGTGAATGTGCCATAGAAAACAAATTTGAGCTGATCTCATAATACTTTGGCTATTGGGTAGTACACATACTTCCCAACAAGATCATGGTGCATGCTGCTTATCACAAAGCGCATGCTATGATCCTTCTCGAGCCAAGTATTATAGGCTATTAAGGTTATAATGATATTGGGCCGGAGGCCCATTATTCGGTTTAATGGGTTGGACCATAGAATAAGCATAAAGCCCATAAGCTCTTATTCATTCTATCGGTGTGTTACTTTGCAGTGCCATATTACAAAAAAAATTAGTCCCTTTTAAACTTGTTACTTTTATAAAGATCGACAAAGTGTGGTTTGGAAAACATTTGTTTTTGTGAATCCAAAAAAAAAAAAAAAATTGAAGAATAATATTTGAGAATATGCGCAAGGGATTGACATTATTATTTGCACATTTCATAAGGTTTGTTTTAAAATCCAATAACAAATGAGTTTTCCCCTTTCTACAATTTAAGACCAAAAAATTCGTTATTGCTCATTAATCAAATCTTAATTTTGTAAATCAAGAAAAACCTTTTTATAATTGATTTTTCTAAACAAACATCAATTAGATGGTACAAATACCTATCTAAGATCATTCACAAGATATAAAGTGCGCCATACAACAAAAATGCGCATGGACCCCTACGTGGGTCCGAATTGACAAGTTAGAGCTCATGCTAAAATAATTCAAGTGTATGATGTATGAACAAAGAAAACCATCCCTTTACAAGTAGGCTTTTCCAATATAAGAAATAAAACACTCGTCCTCACATTACATTTTTTAAAAAAATAGGGATGCTTTGTTCATATACATACACAGAAACAACCTTAGACATACATCGTGAGAACACAAACTCTTTAATCGTCAATTATTGTCCATTCATTTAAGCCAGATTAAAAAGTATTAATCACACACATCAAACACTCATGTGGTCTTATTATAAAATGAATGGACTCATCCGTCACTTCACTTAAAGACGAGGAATTAGAGGTCATAGGGTCAACCAATTATCACAAACAACAGTAATTAAACGTGACCAACAATGCAGCGAGCCTCTAATTATTATTTTTAGAGGCTTTTCCAATAATAAAATGTGCAATAAAATAATTATTGCACAGCCCGGATAGCTCCCATAAGCTAAAGTAAAATCAATGAAAATTTTTGGATTTTTCACTAATTTTAACACAATTTTGGATCTCAAACATATTTTAAAACCAATTTATTAAGGGCCTCTTAAATTAACAATTAATTTTAAACCTTATGGAAAATTTGATTAATTGAAAAACAGATTTTTCATTATAAATAAAAATTTTCAGAATTTCATCAAGGCCCAAAAACATTTTGAACCAATTTAACGAAATAAATTGATTTAGTTAAACAAAATTAACTATGAGCAACAAATTCCCAAAAATACAAAAATTTTGAGGATTTTGTTCTCCAAAGATTTTTAGTGGTCTAATATGGTGTTCTAAACACCCCATATTAATTTCAAAAATTAATAATCTATTTTGGTTATTTTAAGCAATTAAATAAATGCCCATATGCATAAATTTTATGCTCTAAAATACCAAAAACAAAAATGAGATAATTCAAAAAAATTTCTCAAGTCTCCAATTAGTGTATAAAAAACACTAGACATTAAATTCAAGAATTAACAACTTTAATTGGTTATATTTTAAGCAATTAATATTGCGTACTCAACACGATATACATGCTCTAAAATATGTCCCAAAGAGCGAGAAAATGCACTAAAATAATTTTCTCAAGCTACGACTAGTGTTCTAAACACATTGTGTTAATTCTCTGAACTAATAATCAATAAAAATATTTTATGCAATTTAATACGTGTACAAAAACACACAATTATATGTTCTAAAATATTAATATGATTCAGATAATTTACCAAAAATTATCTATGAGTCCCACAAAATTTTATATGATCTCAAAACAGTGTTCCTTAAGTCCCATATTAATTACAAAAATTAATAGTGTATTTTAGCTATTTTAAGCAATTAAATAAATGTCTATAAACATAAATCATATGCTCTAAAATGCCACAAGTACATGAAAATTTACCAAAAAATTATCTAAGAGTCCCAAAACAGTGTGCTAAACATTGATTATAATAATATTTCAAAATTATTATTTTCTGGTCCAAAAACTTATTTAAACCACTTTTGAAAAAACTTTACCAGATATTTATTAGTCAAGAAGAAAAAAAAAATCCAAAAATCAACACTTGACTAACAAGGTCATACTTTGGGTCCAAGGTCACTGTTTTCCAAACTGACCAAACAAAGCCTTAAGTCTTGGCATCCCAAGTCTAAACAGAGTAATTCACAATGATTGCACATGCCACCAAAAATGATTTGCACGTGTATCCCTTATTGGCAAATTCCATACAAAACCCTTTTGAAAAATTCTTGGTTTTAAAATCCAAACCTCATCACAAATTTTGCCAAAAACGAATCTGACAGTGTTTCAAACGTACATGCTACTGCAGCGCTACACCCAAACACGACCTAAAATATGGTTGCGGCTTGGTGACCACGATGTGCGGCGCTCCATTCCAAATCGTGAAACTACCAGTTTCACTAATTTGAATCAAAATTATATATATACTGTTTTAAATAAATAAAAAAAAATCTATCCTTTTTTTTTTTAAATAATAAAACAGATCTAGGGTTTTAGATTTCTCAACCATCAGAGATAATCAGTCCATAGAACTTTGTGGGGGGACTATTAGGAACACAGCCATGTAAAAATTTTGGACCCCTATTGGAGTTTTATATTAGACCCACTTGAAAATAAAATTTTCAAAGTTTTGATAAAAGCTTGCTTGAAACTTTAATGGCAGAACTTATTCGGGTTAACTACGGGCGAATCAATAACCTACAGGCTCTGATACCAATGTAGATAAATATGCATGCAAGCATACGAGTCGGGTATAGGTTCGTTACCTAGCGGAATAACCCGATGGATCGCCGAACGGTATTGTTACGAGCCCGGCGTCTTCACCCACGAACTGCTGCTCCATGCAGGGCCGGTCCTGGGGGGAAGCAGAGTAAGCCATCGCTTGGGGCCCCCAATTTCTAAGGGCCCCAATTAAAATTAACCCTATCTTATATATAAGCTCATGTTTGTAAACCCTTGTATGCATAATTGTACAAGGGCCCCCATTTTCAAAGTTCGCTTAGGGCCCCCCAAAAGTCAGGAACGGCCCTGGCTCCATGTTGCCTCCGTGTACTCTCTTATGCTTCGTATTAGTCGCAGAGAAAGCTTCTTGAGCAATCTCCGATGATACCACGTTCTAAATCCTAAGCTCCTTGGTGATTAGCTAGAGAGAGAAACCGTAGGGAGAGAGAGAGAGGCTGCTGTGATGTTAGGGGATGGTCCAATATGTTGTGTTTATATCATATATATATATATACACACACATAATATCCAAACCCTAAGGCTCCAAAAGCCATGGCCCATTGGACCCGGTCCAATGTATGTGGGTGCTCGTATAGCCCACATATTTCTTAGATGATCTTTATCCTAGATTTCAATGGGTCTTTATCAGAGTCAAATGTTGTAATGAGACACTATGTGCATTATCGAACACCACTAGCAGTATTCACAGGCTTGTAGGATATTAAAAAGATCTAATGGTAATTAAAAAAAAGTAGTGAATTCTTACATGCATACCGTGGAAATCATATGGAATAGGGGCAGAAATGGAGGTCAAAGCATGATACAATAAAAGTGATTATTGTAAAAAGTTGAGGAGAATGAGATTTCATTAATTCCCAATTCATTTATTTATATTTACAAACAATTTCCAAATAAAAAATAAAATCAAAGTAAAACTTGCATTAGAATACATTTTCAAAATTATTTCACTATGTAAGAGTTAGTGCTGTGACAAATTATGAGTATGTGTTATGAGGATGTCATTCCAAACAGACTCTAAATCTTGTCCCAAATATTAATATCATAGTCCGGGAAGGGCATGTAGTGGGTCATATTAATATCCTCATAATATTATTCTCGTTTGGTAACGTTGTTGTTTTCTGTTTTCTGAATTTGTTTTTCGATTTTTAAAAAACGAAAATTGAAAACACGTTTGACAACGTTTTTGTTTTTTGTTTTTAAAAAACGTTTTCAAATTTTGGATAAAAAAATGAAAACACCAAAAAGTCATTTTTGAGTTTTTTGTTTTTGTTTGTTTGTTTTTTTTTTTTAAATCAACAATGTTACCAAAAAAAAAAAAAAACCAAAACTAGTTTTCGTTTTTAAAAAACTGAAAACTCAAAACAGGAAACGTTACCATGCGAGTCCAAGAAGTAGGTTTGATTTCTATTATTTAGGTTGTTTTATTGATACACAATATATGTGATCTACCGAACCAAACAAAAAGTTAAGAAGAACGTTGCCTCATAAATGTAATTAGAACATTATTCTAAAATTAAGAAGACGTTGCATTATTCTAATGCAATTAGAAAAAGAGATCCAGGCGGCGAGTTGTAATCCAATTGTCATATATAGTCTCTCTCTTCCTAGTGGGAAAGGAGATGGTCAAATTTCCATTGGAGATTCTTGTTGCTTACCAGTCGCATTAGAGATGTTGTTTTATATGCTAAAGCTGATAGTATTCCCCATGATTTACATTTTCTCTCAAAAGAAGAAAGTTGGGATCTATTGCGAGAGAAAGTGTTTCATAATGAAATATGCCCTACAGAGTTGGAGGAAGTTGGAAAGGAAATTGCTGAAAAGTGTCGCGGTCTCCCTCTTGCTATAGTTGTAGTAGCTGGACTCCTTGCAAAAAAAGAGAAAACCACATACTGGTGGCAGGAAGTTGCGGAAACTATAAGGTCATACATTGCAAGTGATCCACATCAATGGATACAAACATTGGATTTGAGTTACAATCATTTACCACATCACTTGAAGCCATGTTTTCTCTACTTTGGAGCATTTCCTGAAGACTACGAAATCCAAGTGACGAAACTAACTTGGTTGTGGATGGCTAAAGGTTTTATAGTAAAATGTGACAGTGAAAAATTGGAGGATGTACCGGAGAATTACCTCATGGATTTAATTGAGAGGAGTCTACTATTAGTTGTGAAAAGAAGGTCTGATGGTAGAGTAAAATCGTGTCGTATCCATGATTTGCTACATGATTTATGCTTGAAAAAACTTAAGGTAGCGAACTTTAAATTTATGCAACCAATTATCAGGTATGAAAAGGTTTCATCCGTATTTAAATGCTCTACTGATAATACTTCTTCATATACGTCTCAGCACCTATTGTCTCACTTGTTTATCCCTTTTAGATCAAAAAACTTCAATTTTGAGCATTCTCAAGCTTTAATCTACTTTGGTAGGACGTTTAAACTGTTAAGGTGCCAAAAGTCAATTATTTCTCAAAAGTTCAAACGTCTAAAAGTGTTGGACCTTGTGCGTGTCTATTTTAATTCCTATCCCACTGAAATAAAACAACTTGAATGTTTGAGATACTTGGCACTGCGAGCACAGTTAAAACTATCCCGACATCAATATCCAACCTCCAAAACCTTGAAACACTTATTGTTAAAGGCGCAGTAGGATCTATTTCTATTGAGTTTGCTCTGGACAAAATGGTAAAGTTGAGGCATCTACAGATAGACCCTTTCAATTCTTTGCGATTGGGTGGTTCCTTAATTTTGAGTGAACTAAAAACCATCTCTACACCTTCTGTCAGTTTTTGGAACCAGTCTTACTCAGAGTCCACTCCTAATCTTCATAAACCAAGATGTAGTCTTTTTGACACTTATCCAAGGATTAGTGGATTTGAGTTTCTACATAAACTTGAAACATTGAATATATTTCACTTCGGTGCAACACAGGATATCACTTTGTTTGATCTCCCAACAAGTCTCAAAAAGGTAACCTTATCGGAGTTTCGATTGGGTTGGACAGAGATATCAAAGCTTGCTAGATTACCAAACCTTGAGTTCTCAAACTGCTACAAGATTCATTTGAAGGGAAACAGTGGGACACAAGTTCTACGGGGTGTGATTTACAAACATTCCCTAAACTCAAGTTCCTGAAATTCGAGTCCCTGAATATCATGGACTGGAATGCCTCCAAAGATGACTTTCTTAGCCTTCAACAACTAGTGCTGAACAGATGTCGACAACTTAAAAAGATTCCATCTGAGCTATTTGAAATACCCACATTAGAGATGATTGAGCTGAATTGGTGTAGCAGCACCGCTGCTGATTCTGCCAAGGAAATTCTGCAGGAGCAACGGGAAATGGGAAATGAGCAACTGGAGATCCTCGTCTATCCTCCTAATTCTAGCTCACATCCTAGTTTTTGAGGTTGCTGCACTTGGGCAATGGCGAATGATAGTATCTTGTTGTAAGTACATTTAAGACCCCCATTTATGTTTTTAGGAAAAAAAAAATACATCCATTTATGTTCAACTCTGTAGTACCCAAAATTTTAGCTTCATTATTTAGTTGTGAATCTGAGGATTTTCAGACATTTTTAGGATTGAAGTTATTAGTAAAAGGGCTATACCTTCCTTTAGAAAATGTGGAAGAAAACAAGTATTTTTGTATTAAACACGACCCTTTATATATTTTTCCAACCATATGAGCCTCACATCATATTCTTTCCCATTTGATACAGTTTTTTCATTAGAGTTGGTTGTCTTGCATATAATCTTAGACTAGTTGGCTTGTCATGGAGTGGACATAGTGGGACTTGTTTTCGTACTCCAGTCCAACTCTAAATAGCATCAATTAATGGGTTCTTTATTATTAGTTTTTCTGCACATATCACAAGAAAGTTGGGGTTGATAATAAACTAGAGTTATATCTAATGGGCTTTGTGACTATTCAGGAGAATATCACCGAATATAGCTAAAAAGGGATGTTGAACTAAACAAACTTGTACTATCATTAACATTATAATTTGGAAACTCAACTCATTCTTGTGAAAGATCTATTTAGTCTGATTGACATGTACCTGTTATTGTTAGAGCATCTCTAATAGACCTTAAATTTCTCTACTCTTCCAAGTTGAAGAGTAACATCAACATTTAAGCTTTTATTCACTTGCTTTCTAGGAATTTATTACAAATGGCTGTTTATGTTTACTTAAGGCAAAGTCCATGAGACTCCCACCAATTCAGGGTCTGGAAAGGGTTACTTAGAAAGGCTGTTTCCAAGTTACATATGCAAGTGCTGTTTATATTTGCTCATTTATAATTTTTATGTACTTGTTCACCTCTTTAATTATGTGCTGAGGATTTGCATCGTCTTTAATTGCACTTAATTAAGTATGTCAATCCAGCGGAATTGATCAATTCAAGGAACAATTTGCTAATCAATTCAAACACTATGGTAAAGGAGGACGAAGCGTAGTGCTGCTTCTATTGCTCGTGCATCTCTTCAGAGCCCGGCCGCCAAGATTGAACTGGATTAAGGAATAGGAAATTGCGAATAGGGATGTTGTTGTTGGGTATACCATGTGTTAGGATGTTCCATAACACATGAGAGTAAAAAAACCCATTGTAATGGGCTTTTTTCTTTTAACTATTTTTTATTGAGCCTTTATGACCCGTGTGGGCCTGTGGGTGGGCCAACATTGCTAGCTACCTTACCATTTAGCTAATGAATCAAATAGTAGAGACTTATCAAGTCAATATAGAGACGCAGCAGCATATACACAAAAAGCAGAGAGGGTTATTTGTTGGACTGTGCGGCGGCGGCGGCTTTAAGGAAAGGGAGGAACAGTGGGTGATTTGAAGGGTTTGTTTGTGTGCCAAAAATCAAGAGGTATTTTGAAGAAGCTTTGCTTGTATTCCTTTGGGTATTATGAACCCTAAGAGGTAACCCCTTGTACTCACCCTCTCTAGTTGATTTGGATACCTCAAGTTTTAGGGCAAAAACTTGAGAGAACTTTTGTATTCCTTATTTTACATAGTGGAATTATTCGGAGTTGCCCTGTGGTTTTTTCCCTCTCCATTGGAGGGTTTTTCCACATAAATCTTAGTGTCTATTTATTTCTTGTTTGGGTGCCTTTTATTAAATTGTTAGCGCTTAATTGTGGTGAAAGGAATTATTCATTGTGGCTTGGATATTATTTTTTTGTTCCTATTTAATTTACACTAGACAAGGGTTAGGAAGTGTTACTCCTAATATTGGGGATTTTCGCAATTTTTCCCAGCAAAGTGGTATCAGAGCTAAGGTTAATTATTGCTTATTGTCTTGTGTAATTAAATGGAGGAATCATCAAATTCGATGATTAAGCTCACGGCTTCAAATTATGCAATTTGGAAACCGCGAATGGAGGACATCCTTTATTGTAAGGATTTGTATGATCCGATTGAGGGTGATACGGCCAAGCCTACAACTATGTCCGATACGAATTGGGTGAAATCAAATCGGAAGACAGTGGGTTGATCACACCGTGTTTCACCACATTGCCCAAGAAGTTAATGCACAAAGTTTATGGAAAAAATTAGAGTCTATGTATGAAAGAAAGACCGCGCAGAACAAAACTTTCTTGATTCAAAGGCTTGTGAAGTTGAAATTCAAAGATGGGAAGTATTGTTAATCAGTTGGCTACGATGAAGATGAATTTCAAGCTTTGTTATTATTGAATTCTTTGCCTGATAGTTGGGAGACGTTGGTTGTGTCTCTTAGTAATTCAGCTCCCAATGGTATGCTGACTTTGGAGATTGTTAAAGATAGCATGTTTAACGAGAAAGCCAGGCAAAAGGGTATGGGTACTGATCAGACACAAGCTCTTGTCACGGAGAACAGAGGCAGGAATCCGAATAGAGGGTCTTGGAAAGGATCTAAAGATCGTAGTAAGTCCAAGAACAGCAGAGGCAAGTCACAGGCGAGAGGAGGTTTTCTATGCTATTACTGTAACAAGGAAGGCTACACGAGCAAAAATTATAGAATTCGTAAGAGAGACCAGAAACAGGGTAATATTGAGAAGAAGTCAAAAGATAAGAATACTACAGCTACAGTTTCTGAGGATGTGGTGGTACTCTCATTTGGAGATGAGGAGTGTCTACATGTTACAGATAGTGATGTTGAGTGGGTTGTTGATACAGCCGCCTCCTACCATGCTACTCCTAGGAGAGAGTTCTTCACTTTCGTACAAAATCGGTGACTTTAGTACTGTGAAGATGGGTAATACCAGCTATTCCAAGATTGAGGGGATAGGTGATGTATGTATTCGGACTAGCCTGGGTTGCACTTTGACATTGAAGGATGTTCGGCATGTTCCTGATTTACGGTTGAATTTGATTTCTGGTGTTGCACTAGACAAAATAGGTTATGATAACTATTTTGGAAGCGGAAAGTGGAAACTCACCAAAGGGTCCCTAGTTGTTGCAAAAGGGGAACTTTGTTGAACTTTGTACAAGACTCATGTGAAGGTGTGTTCAAGTGGGCTCAATGTAATTGAGGATGGGTCTTTACCAAATTTGTGGCACAGGCAGTTAGAACACATGAGTGAGAAAGGGTTACAGATTCTGGCAAAAAAGTCCCTCATTCCCTTTGTCAAAGGTACAGTTCTTAACCCTTGTGATTATTGCTTATTTGGTAAGCACCATAGAGTTTCTTTTTATGCTTCTAGTAAAAGAAAAACCAAGTTGCTTGATATGGTTTATTCTGATGTTTATGGTCCCATTGAGGTGGAGTCTTTGGGCGAAAATAAGTATTTTCTTACTTTTATTGATGATGATTCACGTAAAGTGTGGGTATATTTTTTGAAAACAAAAGACCAAGTCTTTCAGCATTTTCAGAGGTTCTATGTCATGGTGGAAAGAGAGATAGGAAAACCTTTAAAGTGTCTTCGTACTGATAACGGGGGAGAGTACACTTCAAAAGAGTTTAAAGCATATTGTGCAGATCATGGTATACGGCATGAGAGAACAGTTCCACGTACCCCACAGCACAATGGTGTGGCCGAGAGGATGAACCGCACTATTGTAGAGAGAGTCAGATGCATGTTACGAATGGCTAAGCTGCCTAAGTCATTCTGGGGTGAAGCAGTTCGCATAGCTTGTTACTTGATTAACAGGTCTCCTTCAGCTCCTTTAGATTTTGAGATTCCAGAGAAAGTATGGACCGGTGGTGATATTTCATACTCTTATCTGAGGGTGTTTGGGTGCAAGGCATTTGCACATGTTGCTAAGGAGCAGAGATCTAAGCTTGATGACAAAGCTACTCCATACATCTTTGTTGGTTATGGAGAAGCAGAGTTCGGGTACAGGTTGTGGGATCTAGAAAATAAAAAGGCGATCAAAAGCAGAGATGTGAATTTTCACGAGCATCATACTTTGGCAGATTTTGAGAAACCTGTACAACCTAGAGCGAGTAGTGCTCCAGACCTCACAGCAGTTCCTTCCACATCACAGGGTGCCACTGACGGGGAAAAAGTACGGTATGAGCCAGTTATAGATGTTCCAAAATTTGGGGATGATGATGATGTGCCAGAGACAGAGGGTGTTGAGCAGAGGGAGCAGCCCCATTCACCAGAGAGCACAGTACCTCAAGTCAGGAGATCGACTAGAGAGCATAGACCATCAGTCAGGTATTCCAGTTCTGAGTATATTTTGCTTACAGATGAGGGGGAGCCAGAGAGTTTTCAGGAAGTTCAGACTCACAGAGACAGAGGTAGCTGGGTACAGGCTATGTAAGATGAAATGAATTCCTTACATAAGAACAACACTTATGAGTTGGTTGATCTTCCTAAGGGCAGAAAAGCATTGAGAAACAAATGGGTGTTCAAATTGAAGAAGGATGGTGACAAGCTACTGAAGTACAAGGCTCGTTTAGTTGTCAAGGGCTTCGGTCAGAAGCATGGCGTTGATTTTGATGAGATTTTCTCATCGGTGGTGAAGATGAGTTCTATTCGAGTGGCTTTGGGTTTAGTAGCTAGCATGGATCTTGAGCTTGAGCAGCTAGATGTAAAGACTGCCTTCCTTCATGGTGATTTGGAAGAAGAGATTTATATGGTACAACCAGAGGGTTTTGAAGTTAAGGGGAAAGAACACTTGGTTTGCAAGTTGAAGAAGAGTCTCTACGACCTTAAGCAAGCTCCGAGACAGTGGTACAGGAAATTCGATTCATTTATGGTGGGTCATGGGTTCAAGAGAACTATTGCAGATCACTGTGTTTATGTGCAGAAATTCCCAGATGGTAACTTTCTTATCCTTTTGCTTTATATTGATGATATGCTTGTTATTGGACAAGATGTTAATATGATTCGCAGGCTAAAAGGAGAGTTGTTGAAGTCCTTTGATATGAAGGACTTAGGCCCGGCCCGACAGATTTTGGGTATGAAGATTGTTCGTGACAGGAAAGCCAATAAGATATGGTTGTCACAGGAGAAATATGTTGAACGGGTGCTTGAAAAGTTCAACATGAGAGATACTAAGCCAGTTAGCACTCCTCTTGCGAGTCACTTTAAGCTAAGTAAAAGCTTGTGTCCCTCTACCCGAGAAGGAAGAGAAGAAATGGCAGTTGTTCCTTACTCGTCGGCAGTAGGGAGTCTTATGTATGCGATGGTCTGTACACGGCCTAATATTGCTCATGTAGTGGGTGTTGTGAGCAGATATCTTTCCAATCCTAGAAGAGAGCATTGGGAAGCAGTCAAGTGGATTCTTCGTTACTTGAAGGGTACTTCGAGTTTATGTTTATGTTTTGGGGGTTCAAAACCAGTCTTGGAAGGGTTTATAGATTCAGATATGGCAGGGGACATTGATGACCGAAAGTCTATTTTTGGGTTTCTTGTTTACTTTCGCAAGGGGAGCTGTCTCGTGGTAGTCGAAGTTGCAAAAATGTGTTGCCTTGTCTACCACTGATGCTAAGGATATCGCTGCTACTGACGTAGGAAAAGAGGTGTTGTGGATGACACGGTTTCTCCAAGAGTTGGATTTGAAGCAAGATGAGTATGTGGTTCATTGTGATAGTCAGAGTGCTATGGACTTGAGCAAGAACTCCACATACCATTCCCGTACAAAGCACATTGACGTTCATTACCACTGGATTCGTGAAGTGATGGAGAAACAGGAAATGAAATTGAAGAAAATTCATACAGACAAGAATATGTCTGACATGATGACTAAGGTCATGACAAGAGAGAAGCTTGAGCTTTGTAAAGCTCTAGCCGGAATGAACTTCAAATGAGGGGTCAAGGTTTGGGTGTTCCCTCCTCTCATGTGTATGAAGGGGGAGATTTGTTGGGTATACCATATGTTAGGATGTTCTATAACACATGAGAGTAAAAATACCCATCGTAATGGGCTTTTTTCTTTTGACTGTTTTTTATTGAGCCTTTATGGTCCGTGTGGGCCCGTGGGTGGGCCAATATTGCTAGCTACCTTACCATTTAGCTAATGAATCAAATAGTAGATACTTATCAAGTCAATATAGAGGCACAGCAGCATATACACAAAAAGCAGAGAGGGTTATTTGTTGGACTGTGCGGCGGCGGCGGCTTTAAGGAAAGGGAGGAACAGTGGGTGATTTGAAGGGTTTGTTTGTGTGCCAAAAATCAAGAGGTATTTTGAAGAAGCTTTGCTTGTATTCCTTTGGGTATTATGAACCCTAAGAGGTAACCCCTTGTACTCACCCTCTCTAGTTGATTTGGATACCTCAAGTTTTAGGGCAAAAACTTGAGAGAACTTTTGTATTCCTTATTTTACATAGTGGAATTATTCGGAGTTGCCCTGTGGTTTTTTCCCTCTCCATTGGAGGGTTTTTCCACATAAATCTTAGTGTCTATTTATTTCTTGTTTGGGTGCCTTTTATTAAATTGTTAGCGCTTAATTGTGGTGAAATGAATTATTCATTGTGGCTTGGATATTATTTTTTTGTTCCTATTTAATTTACACTAGACAAGGGTTAGGAAGTGTTACTCCTAATATTGGGGATTTTCGCATTTTTCCCCAGCAGTTGTAGCTATGTAGAATGGCAGTAGCAAAGCGAATTATAGAACCCGGGCATCACATTCCCTCTGCCAAATTCATTGTCCACTCTTTTCTGTAAAGTTTAACAACTAGTATACCCGCATGGAACTTTAGGTGTCATCGGTGCGGGTGCGGGGACGCGGTTGCAATCGAGGGATCGATTTGCTTCCAAAAAGTAAGGGTACAGGTGCGGTAGGAGTACTTGTATAAAATGTTAAAATTATATTTTTATATAACAGTATATCAAATTATTCTATAACTATTATTGCATTAGTGCATACCCTAGATAATTGCTATTATTGTTTTTCATTATTTCTCTTTTAAACCCCCAAAGTTTTCAAAATTGTATGAAGAACTTATGTTTTTTTTTTCAATAGAACGCTACAAAAAAGCCCCGACCATACCCCCGATGTGTCCAGGCCACACTCAAGAGACACCCGGACGAATACTTCCACACCCAAAATCCAAATTGAACTCCAAATAAAGTCAAAAGAATCCCCAACGCACCCAGTGCGGGTGTTGGTCTTTTTGAAGAGTTCATGCTTCATATGCAAGCCAAGCCAAGCCAAGCCAAAGTACGTATTTAAAAGTAAAAGTCTCTCAATTACCACCTTTATCCCTTTTTAAGTCCTTTACTCTATTTTGGGATGTTCCAATATAAGAGTCCTCTTTGAAAAGTTAACCTACTTTAACTGCATACTTTCTAAGTTTACCCTTAGTATACAAAAACCTCTCACTTTTGATTTGATGTGACACTAGAATTTTGAACTAAACAGAAGGGCGGTAATGGAAAGTTCAAAATTTCTCAAAAATGACGTGAGCTTCCTTAAATAGTTGGAGTTCCAGTAAAGGTCCCTTAATTTGGGACGGAGGGAGTATTTTTTTTCCTCCCAAAATCTTGATGACTTGTTAGATCAAGAAATCATATTTACTTAAAAAATGGGTACTTCGTGTGCACTGTTGATGCATTTAGGTTTTCCATCACTGATGGACGAGGTTAGCAATTTTTAAGAATATGAGGGAGGTCTTTGTATTTAATTAAATACCCTAGTTAGTGTAATTCTCTCTTCTTGGTGTTAGAAGGTGGGCATGAACAAAATTGCTTTTTGACTTAAATTTTATAGAGTCATGTCCAAGTTGTGTCAGTAGCCTACAATTTTAAAACTTTTGCGTCGTCGTGTCCATATCATATCGTATCTATTGAATTTACTTTTGTGTGATCCGCGTAACTATGCTCTCCTGGACCGTAATGAAGATGTTAACGGACTATCGCCAAAGCTCACCGCATTGCTTGCTTGAGAGTGTATGCTAATTCTGAAGAGAGAAGCTTTCTTTGGAAATTCAAAAAGAATTCACTTCAGGAGGGAAGACTTTACTTTTTCTCCTAGGTCTTAACTAACTTAACCTATGTTGCCATTGGTGGTGGAACTTGATGTTTATAGACGATTTCATTGTTATTGTACGATTATGAATGTACCCATTGTCACTGTTAATGTATTATTATGAATGCACCCTCATCGGCATTTGACTTCAACTTTGAAGTTAAAAGCAAAGCAATCACTGTTGAACTTTTTGGTAGTAGTTATAATTTAGGAGTTCGAGTGGAGCCCTTGGGTACGCTGTACGATCTAGCTGTGTTTTGGCAACAGCTTCTGCTTTCGTTTTTCAATTGCTAAAAGATTGCTTTCGAACAAAAGCTACAATGCTTTTAGTCAATCACAAATTTTGCAATTGAAAAGCAACAACTCGTTTGGAATCAATTTCATTTTAGCTACGAACATAACATATGCAAGAGTTGTATTCTAGTTTTGTTGTTCCTTCTTCGTGTAGTCGACATTATGAATTTCCAGGTGACAAAAATTAATTTCAAGTTCCACATTAAATAACCCATTTCCAAGTCTTTCTTCTTATTAAACTTGCAATATTTAGTGACTTCAGGGAAGACTACAGTTCCAACCGACGAGGATAAAGCTCTTAATTTGAAGAAGGGCTTAGGGAGAATATCCGTAGCCGTGCGGACATGTTGCAACACCCGACTATTTCACTAGTTGAGGAAGTCGCCCGCATAGCTGAGAAAAGTGTCGATCGATATCGACAAGGGCAACAAGGGAAGAGAGTAAATGATAATAGGGGTAAGAGTCAAGGTAATGCGAAGAAACCGTTTACGCAAAGTTTGGGATCGTATGTAAGTAGCCAAGGATGGAGTACGCTCGTCGGAGACTCGAGATTGTTATGCCCAACATGTAACCTGCGACACAAAGGGACTTGCTATCTATTGAGCATGTGATACCTTTACAAGCAATTAGGGCACATCTCCCGTAACTGTCCTCTGAATACAAACGTGACTATACCAAACACAACCTCGAACACCAAGAGCTACAACCCAGAGATGAGGGGAAAATGTTTTGAGTATGGACAACCGGGATAACTAACTTGGCAAAGGGAAAAGTGATTGAAAATAAGAAGGGTAAAAGTGATTGAAAATAAGAAGGATAAAAAAAAATTAAAAAAAATTAATAAATAAATAAATAAAAACCAAAAAAGTACCTAAGGAAATGACCTTAAGCTAAAAATAGCAAAAATCCAAAGTTTTTGCTTGTATCACCTCATTTTGAGGGATTTCGCACCAAAAAATCTTAAAACATTATATTATGCTATTTTTAAGATAACATTGGACGAATGGGTAGAGAAACATGAGACTAAAGCTCAATTTTTCAGAATAAAAAAGTAAGCGCATAACTAAAGAATGTAGGACCTTACGGGAGTTAGAAAGATGAATTAGAATTATATCTTTGCTTTAAAAAATAGACATAGGAGACATCAAATGAAAACCAAACAATCAAGCAAGAGAAATTAAATAACCATAAGTCAACAAATGTAAGACCCAATGAGAGTTGGAGATAATAATCAAACTAGAAAAAATTAGTTTCTTAAAATATATTCTGTGGGACAAAAAGAAAAGGGGTCTGATGGAGTTAGAAAAGAAATGTGAAATAAAATGTATTTTTTTTTTCTTTATAGTTATAAAATTGTGGGCAAAAAGAGTTGACTGATCTGGATATTCATCTTTGTGCTTCAACTAGCCCAGCGATTTCATAAATGCTTTGGGTGTGTCTAATTGTACCGTGAAAACTGGATTTCCTTTCCTTTCCTTTTTGTTTTTTTTTCTTTTTTTTTTTGTTCTTGTTGAAATAGTGATCGTGGGTGGAAAAAAAATGAGAATGACGGAGCCAAGATTTGATCTTTGCGGGTAGAACATACATGGGGTTTTGGGTGGAGCGCTCGCGAGTTGGATTTTTTTGGTTGACACACTATAATTTCGGGTTTCTAGAGTTTTAAAATTGAGTGGTTGTTTCGTGAGTTTCACATAGTGGGCTGAGGGTTAAAACATGATTATTCTAATACAAGCTAATCTCTCCGCAACACTTAAAAAAAAAAGGTTTGTATTCATATACTTAAATTTTTTATTCCACTAATTTGGCTTATTAAAGCAATGTCTTCTTAACGTTTTTAAAAGGGGTATCTTCAAGGTTATTTGCGAGTAATTTAGTAAATAAGGTGCTTATTTGGGTGAAAATTCTGAAAATTTAAGAATCGAAATGAGATTTGAGTTTAAAAAGGGAAAAAGGTGAAAATTCCAGGAGCATCGAAAATACATATATTATAAATTCAAGGGTAGAAAAACAAAACTAAAAAAGTTAAGAATTGGCAAGTGCCCCTCTTGCCCCCATGTGACTCCGCGTCTGAATGAGCCCATTAGAAAATAATGACAATCACCATCTCAACCAAAGCTACACTATTGAAACCAAGGTTTGTTTGCGACTAAGTTAAGTGTGTTTATCGAAGAAAATAAGAATGCCCATAGTCATTGGGGGATACCCAACATCAAGGTTTGTTAAGAAATCTTCATTTTAATCTAACCCGATAAGTTTTTTACAAATCTACATAAGCCAAAATTTGGTTTAAATGTTACGACGGAGCATGAGCACCCTGCTGTCTAGCCTCTGTTAAGTTTATGGATTAATGAGGGAAAATAAAGGAAAATACAAAGAAAATTGTTTTCTTTTATTTGGTTACCGAGGAAAAATAGTGAGAAAAATAAAAAAAGAAAAGAAAATATAGTGGGACCTATGTTCAGGGCCTGCCCTGACAAATTAGGGGTCCAAGGAGAACATTCTTTTGGGTCTATTTGTACATCAACAATGCTAAGGTCCAAGTTCATGGGAGTAATTCAAAAGCTGACACAGACAATGGTTCAAAGAAAAAATTAAGCGAATTATTTGGTTCAAACCGAGGCATTGCTATTCAAGCAGATAGTGAGATCCCCGATATTATGAGTGCAACTTCAATTTTTTATTTTCCTTTGGATTTTGTTCCTCACGGAACGCGATCGGATAATCTGATTCTTCATGTCCCGAAAGTTTTAATAGATGAAGGCAGTAATGAATGGGGTACTACTCTCGTTGGTTATTTCATTGGGAAAGGTCTTCCCTATTCTCTTGTTACCTCCGCTACGGATCGGTTATGGGCAGACTATGGCATCTTTGATACGCTAGCTACAGACTCAGGAATTTTCTTCTTCTCCTTCTCTAGTGAAATTCAGAGAGATGCGATTCTCGAAGGGGGGCCATGGTACATTGCTGGACAACCCCTCATTTTACAACCATGGAAACCCAGTCTAAGATTGGACAAGAAGGATGTTCAGTCTATTCCCATTTGGGTTAATCTTTATGGCATTCCGTTGGAACTCTAGAACCCAAAAGGTATAAGCTTCATTGCTAGCTATATTGTGAAACCATTACGCGTGGATAGAATGACAGCACGCCGAAGACGTATCACTTATGCTCGAGTTTGTGTTGAGGTGAGCGGTGATCTTGACCTTATCAATAAATTTGCTATTGAGACGGTTGATGGTGATGGGAAAACTACGCTTCTTGATATTGCTGTTGAGTACCAATGGATGCCTATCCGCTGTTCAAAATGCTCCACGTTCGGTCATGATTGTAATAAGGTGGCAAGCCAAAAGCCGGGGTAAGGTGTTCATAGAGCGAATCCAGCCCACTCCTACCACCCTACTCCTAGTCATACTCGTCATAATAGGGCTAAGGAGGGTGTTTGGAAAGCTGTCCAAAGGAAGGATAAGGGGAAAAAGATTGTTGAACGTGCTGACTTAGAAGGGAGCGCGAGAGTGCCTCCTCAACGACTAGAAGCCAAAGATAGGGTACGGAGTTCCGGTATTAATGGATGTGTTGCTATCTCTTCTGAACAGGAACATGCAATATACTCTATTAACAACCTACCTTCTATATGCGAGAATAGGACCTCTATTGTTCCAATTGACAACTCTTTCAATGATTAATACCTTACGTGTATGACAGAGAAGACAATGCCCTTCTCGATGTTTGCGTCGGAAGCTCCCTGAACGAGGGATCGCATGAGGAAGATGATACTAATGAGAAAACCCCTAAGACAGCAGCTGCAAATGCAATCAATACTCCCATCTCAGGACGACAAAAGAAAAAGGAAGAGAAGATGTTATTCAGCAGTAGTAGGCCTAAAGGCCGCCATCGATCTTGATTGACTTCGTGTCAGGTTTAGGGATTGAGTCTTGTTGGACTTCTCCCTATGTTGCTTTGAGTGCTTGTTTTCCCTTTGATCCATGCTTTGAGCTTGCACGTCAAAGCATGTTGTTGTTCCTATTGTAATATCCTGGGATATGCCCCTTTTTATTTGTAAGTGCCATGTGGCTTTTTCTTTTATTTATTCACCCTTTTTTTCCGAAAATAATGCTAAGCATACAACACATCCACAATAGGACTTTAAATGCATGTACCCTGTATTATGTAAGTGGTGCATAGAAAAGTGTGAAAAACTCAAACAGTACTGGGTATAACACATTTAAAGCCATGTTGTGGAATGTGTTGCGGAATGTATTGTGTGCCTAACATTTTTCTTTATACATATTTATAGGTATAATTTCTATATCAGGCATATTATCGTTTTGATTTGAGAGGTTTTTTTGGCCATTTTAAGAATTTGGGATTTTAGTGATTGTAATCTTTATTGCATGTAGAAAATATTGAACTTCTTCTTCCTGGACCAGCCCCTTCATAATTCTACATGTGTTCATATTATCATAATTCTTTTTTTATTTTTATGATAAAAGCTAGCTTATTGCTAATAATAATTCATAAAATGTGGACTAGCGCAAAATAACCTTTTTTTTTTGGACACAAGGACAAATCCCCCAGCATGTCCTCCGCGACTTTGGGATCAGTACCTATTGTCGTTATATCGGAGTAGAACAAGTTGCAAATCCAGGAACACACGCACCAGGTAAATCAAGGAGGCAAGCTAGTGGTAGGGTTTGAACCCACACCGAATTGGACATTTTCTATGTTGAGATCCATCCCTCCAACTAGCTTACACGACCCTTGAGGGGTTGCGAACCCCTGACCTCCCTTAGGAGGTCAAAGGCCCTGACCAAATCCCTTGGATTTACCCATGTGAAGTCTCAAACCCAAGACCAAGGGGGTAGCCCTGCCTTAGTCCGCCTACCACTGGTCTATAACTTGGGTTGGGCTAAACTGGAAAGTGAGAATAAACGTAGTTGACAAAATATTTAAAGTGGGTTGGATTACAATATTATAGCATATACATTACATACATTTTATTTTTTCAATATTTGCGTGGGCTCTATTACAATGGATCAACATATTAAATAAGAAAATTTTATTTTGGCCCTAATTAGTAGTTTTTGGGATCTTTCTAAAGAGCAAAAAATGAACAATATTTGAGAGTCCTAGGCTATCCCGCCTATAGCCAGGGCCAACCCTACTTGTGTTAAAAAAAATTGAATTTTATGAGTCATTTTTTTTTCCTTTTTTCTTAGATAATAAAAGTATTTCAATAAATTTAACATTTAATATTATTTAAGCGTAGAGAAAAACACAATAAAAAAATACGAGGAAAATAATTATCCTCATTATTTTCCTTTTCATTTTCCTTTTCCTTTTCTTGTTTTTAGTCAGCAAACCAAACGAACCAATAAAGTCTACGACCCTGTCGACTTCTCTATATTTAAAAAATTCACCGCCAAATTAATTGTTTGTCAGACTAGTGTATTGTTTAATGTTTACCCATTCGATGTATGTATTTAATCCGTGAACTAAGTCAACTAACCTCTCAAAGAAAAGATTTTAATATTTCAACTTGGGAGGATTGAATAAGCGTAGCAGACCGGAAGTATCAATCACCTTAAATATTGATTTTGATCTTGCTTTTGCCCTGTTGAATTATATTACAATAAACAGAAAATAAATTGTGAGAAGTTTTTGGGTACTGTACGTGGTATTGTGCGGTTAGTACAAGTGGGTCTGTTAAGAGGACACACCACACACTCCCATTGATACCTTCAATGCTATATATATTCTTACATCCGTTTGATGATTTTATATATCCATTTAAGTTTGTCACATAAGTGATGGTTTAGATGATGATTTTTTATATCCATTTATGTTTGTTACATAAGAGATGGTTTAGATGAGCTCTACAGACTTAATCAATGGACCAATATGAAAGGAACTTTCTTATTAAATTCCTAATGACAGCTGTTCCATGCTGTATTTTCTGATAATTTATTTTTTTCCAATTTTCTCAATCAGAATCAAATCCATCCCATGGAGTAAGCTCTGAATCACTTTGTCATTCTTAACAAAATTCACATAGTTCTTTCCTCAAGAACATAGCTTCTTGTTTCCTGAATATCACTAAAGTTTCCCCTTAGACCATGGATCAGTTTGGTTCAAGCAGTAGTTCTAATGAGAAAGAAGCTGTTGTGAGCTTTGAAAATGAAGAAATGAAGATATTGGAGAGACTTATTGGAAAGCCAAAGCACCTAGATGTTATATCTGTTGCGATTAGTACGAGTGGGTCTTTTAAGAGAGACTCACACTACACACTCTCAATGATACCTTGAATGCTATTTTCTTACATCCGTTTGATGATTTTATTTTATAAATCCATTAAGTTTTGTCACATAAGTGATGGTTTATATGATGATTTTACATCCATTTACGTTTGTTACATAAGAGAGAGTTTAGATGACAAGATGAGCTCTACAGACTTTTAATCAGTGGACCATCTCTTATGAAAGGAACTTTTCTTATTAAATTACTAATGACAGCTGTTCCATGCTGTATTTTCTGATAATTTTTTTTTTTTCCAATTTTCTCAATCAGAATCAAATCCATCCCATGGAGTAAGCTCTGAATCACGTTGTCATTCTTAACAAAATTCACAAGTCACATAGTTCTTTCCTCAAGAACGTATAGCTTCTTGTTTCCTGAATATCACTAAAGTTTCCCCTCGGACGATGGAGCTGAAAACTGCTGATGTCACAAGTCCTTCTCTAGATCAGTTTGGTTCAAGCAGTAGTTCTAATGAGAAAGAAGTTGTTGTGGGCTTTGAAAATGAAGAAATGAAGATATTGGAGAGACTTGTTGGAGGAAAGCAGAAGCACCTAGATGTTATCTCCATTGTGGGAATGGCCGGAATCGGTAAGACAACTCTTGCCTTAAAAGTCTACAATAATCCTACTATCGCGTATCACTTTGATATTCGTGCATGGGTCTCTGTTTCTCAAGTGTACCAGAAGAGGGATCTGTTACTAGAGATTTTTAGCTCTCCGCATATCCAGCCCCCTTGTAATATTCATAAGATGGATGATGCAAAGTTAAGCGAAGCGTTGTATAAATGCCTAAAGGGAAATAGGTACTTGATTTTCATGGATGATGTATGGAATACTGCAGCGTGGGATGACTTCAAAAGAACTTTTCCAAATGACAAGATTGGAAGCCGAGTTATGCTTACCAGTCGCATTAGAGATGTTGCTTTATATGCTAAAGCTGATAGTATTCCCCATGATTTACGTTTTCTCTCCAAAGAAGAAAGTTGGGATCTATTGCGAGAGAAAGTGTTTCATAATGAAAACTGCCCTATAGAGTTGGAGGAAGTTGGAAAGGAAATTGCTGGAAAGTGTCGAGGTCTACCTCTTGCTATAGTTGTAGTAGCTGGACTCCTTGCAAAAAAAGAGAAAACTAGGTACTGGTGGAAGCAAGTTGTGGAAAGTATAAGGTCATACATTGCAAGTGATCCACATCCATGCATACAAACATTGGATTTGAGTTACAACCATTTACCAGATCACTTGAAGCCATGTTTTCTCTACGTAGGAGCATTTCCCGAAGACTACGAAATCCAAGTAACGAAACTAACTTGGTTGTGGATGGCTGAAGGTTTTATAGTAAAAAGTGACAGTGAAAAATTGGAGGATGTAGCAGAGAATTACCTCATGGATTTAATTGAGAGGAGTCTACTATTAGTTGTGAAAAGAAAGTCTGATGGTAGAGTAAAATCGTGCCGTATCCATGATTTGCTACATGATTTATGCTTGAAAAAACTCAAGGAAGTGAACTTTAGACAACCAATAATCAGGTATGTAAACGTTAACTCCATAATGTACTCCAAATATACTTTTGATCGAGATACGTTTGAGCCCCGATTTTCTAGCTTTTCTGGCAATCTCCATTCTGAGCATTCTCAAGCTTTATTCTACTTTGGTATGACGTTTAATTGCCAACTGTCAATTATTTCTCAAAAGTTCAAACGTCTAAAGGTGCTGGACCTTGTGCATGTCATTTTTGATTCCTATCCCACTGAAATAGAAGGACTTGAACATTTGAGATACTTGGCAATTCGAGTGTTCTTCAGAACTGTTCCAGCATCAATATCCAACCTCCAAAACCTTGAAACTCTTATTGTTAAAGGCGAAATTGGATCTATTTCTATTCAGTTTGCTCTAGACAAAATGGTAAAATTGAGGCATCTGCATATAGACCCGGTGAATTCTTTGCGATTGGGTGGTTCCTTAAATTTGAGTGAACTACAAACCATCTCTACACCTTCTTTCAGTTATTGGGACCAGTCTTACTCAGAGTCCACTCCCAATCTTCATAAACTAAGATGTACTCTTTTTGACTATCGCACTTACCCAAGGATTAGTGGATTTGAGTTTCTACATAAACTTGAAACATTGAAGATATTTTACGACGGTGAAAGACAGGATATCACTTTGTTTGATCTCCCGACAAGTCTCAAAAAGGTAACCTTATCGAAGTTTCGATTGGGTTGGACAGAGATATCAAAGCTTGCTAGGTTACCAAACCTTGAGATTCTCAAACTGCTACATAATTCTTTTGAGGGGAAACAGTGGGACACAAGTTCTACGGGGTGTGAATGTGATTTACAAACATTCCCTAAACTCAAGCTCCTGAAATTCGAGTCCCTGGATATCATGGAATGGAATGCCTCCAAAGATGACTTTCCTAGCCTTCAACAACTAGTGCTGAGCAGATGTCTACAACTTAAAGAGATCCCGTCTGAGATATTTGAAATACCCACATTAGAGACGATTGAGCTGAATTGGTGTACAGGCACCGCTGCCAATTCTGCCAAGAAAATTCTGCAGGAGCAACGGGAAATGGGAAATGGGCAACTGGAGATCCTCGTCTATCCTACTAGGAAAATGCTTGGCAGAAGCATTTTTTGACACACTTTTTGACACAAAGTGTCATCCGTCCATTGATTGGCGTGGGCCACACCACCGAACACATCCCGGCCATTGATTTTCGATGGTCGAGATGCATTCGGTGGTGGGGCCTGCGCCAATCAATGGCCGGATGACACTTTGTGTCAGAGAGTGTGTCAAAAAGAGTGTGTGTAGCACTACTCATCCTCCTAATTCTCATTCACATCATAGTTTTTGAGTTTGCTGCACTTGAGCAATGGCGAGTGATCGTATCTTGTTGTAAGTACATCTAAATTTATGTTTTTAGCCAAAAAAAAGAGAACCCATTTATGTTCAACTCTATAGTACCTAAAATTTTAGCTTCATTATTTAGTTGTGAGATACATTTTTGGATTGAACTTATTAGTAAAAGGGCTATACCTTCCTCTAGAAAACGCGGAAGAGAACAATTATTTTTGTATTAAACAAGACCCCTTATATATTTTTCCAACCATATGAGCCTCACATCATATTCCTTCCCATTTGATACAGTCTTTTCATTAGAGTTGGTAGTCTTGCATATAATCTTAGACTAGTTGGTTTGTCATGGAGTGGACATAGTGGGACTTGTTTTCTTACTTCATTCCAACTCTAAATACCATCAATTGGGGCCCTTATTATCAGTTTTTCTGTACATGTCACAAGAAAGTTGGGGTTGATAATAAACTAGAGTTATATCTAATGGGCTTTGTGACTATTCAGGAGAATATCACCCAGTATAGCTAAAAAGGAGATTGATGCTGAACTGAACAAATAACTTTAGAATGTGGAAACTCAACTCATTCTTGTGAAAGATATATTTAGTCAGACATTTGTTTTTGTTAGAGCATCTCTTATAGACCTTAAATTTCTCTACTCTTCCAAGTTGAAGTGTAACATCAACATTTAAGCTTTTATTCACTTCAATAGACTCGTCACTTGTAAGATGCAAAATAGGAGACACCATCTCACTTTTAAAACTTGAAAAGTCTTTGATATTATTTGCATACAATAGAGGAGATCAATAGGCAAAAGCAATTAGTTCTTCTTCAACTATTTTTTATTTTTCATTTCTCTTCTCGATTGTAAGCAGTCCGGGATGATTCAACCTTATCATCCAATTTGTAGCATATGACTGTATATACTCCTACAGTCCTACTTGTCAATCTAAATGAAAAAGACACAATATTTTTATGTGGTTTAACTAAACTAGGGCAATGTCCAGGGAGTTGTTGAGATTTTCACTATTCTCGAAGGAAGAGAAGATAAGATTATAGAGTAAATCAATAGTCGCCCTTAAGACAGAAAGTCATGGTTACATGTCACAAGAGTAATAATCATTGAAACACCCATCAAAAAAATTCGGCACTACCTTTCAATCATCATCAGGCTACGATATGTATTCGCGAGGGTGGAGTTAAGTATACAGCACTATCCGGCTCCACACTACCTCTCAATCATCATCATCATCATCATCATCGTCGATACATCTATAACATTTCTCTTGACAAACATCGCATACAAAACCCGAAGAGCCCGAAGAACCACAATGTAGCTCATAATGTTGGCTACAATAAGGCTTATTACAAAGATCACATTTTGGAAGCTTAAGCCAACAATTTGAACACAAGATATCCACACAAGCTACCTCTTCGAGTTCTTCATGCTCAACACATCCACCACACTCCTCACACCTTGGAATGCAAAAGTAGCATCCTCTACACTCACAGGCCTCTTTAGAACAGTCGAAAACCATCGTTACTTCATCGCATTTCGGACATATATCTATATCTATATCTGTATGTGTAACACTTTTACTTTCTTCATGCAGAAAATTGCTGAAGTTTTTGGACTTAGGGTACAAGTGTCTGGGATTTTGCCTTTCATGATAATCAAGTGGTGGGTACATATCAAGATATGAGATAAGAGTTTGAAGGTGTTGTTTGGTTATGTTGTAAATACCACTAATCTTCAAACTCTTCAACTTTTGGGTGTGTTTGGCTATTGTTAATGTCTTCACTGCTCTAATTACCCCCTCTGGGGTTAAGCCAGTGCATGATGGTACATAGAGCTGAAAATAGATGAAAAGTATTACTGCTGTTTTAGACATGTTGACCTTAACAATTGATCAGACCAATAGAACCGAATAATAGTATGGTTTTCGCATTTTTATTCCAATTTTTATTTGATACGAGGACGGCATTTTCTACATAATAATAATAATAATAATAATAATAATAATAATAATAATAATAAGGGACTAATTGATGAAATTGATAGTATAGGGCCCAAAGTAATTTTCTACAAAATGTTTTGACTCGATTTTTATTTTTTGTTCCGAAAAGAACACGAATTTGGAAACAGGGCCAATCATATCTTATCCATTTCCATATCTAAGAAATGATCTTCAGAAAAGTCTCTCAAGCATAAAACAAATCTTATCTATTTTAGATAAGATAACAATAAGATCATTAATAACATCCTGCAGTAGATATTAGATCAATGCAAAAAATAAATTACTGAACATAAACTTACAATCTAAGTTGCTGGAAAAAAAAAATATAATAATTATGATTATACCTTGTTAATATGTGGATTTTTGTCTATGACCCTTTGGAGCCCATCATCAGTAATCTTCACACAACTAATCAGAGCCAGAGTTCTTAACAAACCATTGGCCTTTGAAGTGATATTCACTAAAATATCATCTGATAGCTTTGAAGTCAAAGGCCTTTTGACTATGATATTTAGCCATGGTAGTGTATCATTGTTCACTGCATCTCTTAGTGATCTACAAACAAGACTCGTAGAGAGTAGCTCAAAGAGAGGAAGATAAGCTAATACAAAGAACAAAGCTTCATTGGGTGGCCCAACTTGTATAGGATTATCAATGACTACATGTTCTTTCTTCTCTTCATCCATTATTTCAAAGATGATTATGGGTATAGAGGAGAGATTTGACTTGAGGAAAGAGTTGGTATATATTCAGGATAATATGCTTTTTTGGAGTTCATATATATGAGAGAGAGAGAGAGAGAGAGAGGTTTCCCACTTGGGATTTGGACTAATTTGAGCCATATATACTTGTAAGGCGGTTGAAGAACTCCTAACCATGAATTAAAAGGGGCTTAAATACATTTTACACCCTCATAGTTTGCACTTTATATCAATTTGGTTCATGTGGTTTAAAAAGTATCACTTAAGTCCCTGTAGTTTCATATGTGTGTCATTTTAGTTCCTCAAACACTTTTTGCGCCAAATTATTTACTTTTAGTCTCAAAATTATTCGTCGCTAAAGGACTAATTGGACTTATTTGACACATTTATGAAACTACGGGGACTAAAGTGACACTTTTTAAACTCCAGGGACCAAATTGACACAAGTGATAAACTACGAGGGTGTAAAATGTATTTAAGCCTTATATATCTTTTGGTTTTGAGGTTTTATTTATAACAATGATATCCTCATTTTGTGCCCTTGTTATATGGTACCATGGTTTGACAAATTGCACTGTATTTAATTTACTTAGCCTTTATTTCATTTGCGAATTTAAAGAAGAAGAAGAAGATAAAGGGGGAAAAAAAGAGTACAACTAATTTCTTCGTGTTTTCTTTCATATTTAAACAATCTTTAAATAAAAATGTTCAAAGTATAATTGTAAATTAAGGGGGAAAAAAGAGAGAGGAAAGAAATGATTCACAAGTTCAAATTTTTAAATTTATTTCTCCACTAATTTTCTTTTTTTTCATCATTATTTATTAACTAAATAAAGGAAAATGTTTTCTTCAATATTTCTTTCTTTTTCCATCCCTAAATCCATGAAACAAATGAAGTCTTAATTTGTATTGCAAGCAAATCAAAACAGATTAATGTTGTTCACATAGTGTTGAGGGTGGCAAGTGTATATAAAAAACCTCAGGGCTGAGGTTGATGATATTAAACAATAGAAATCAATTGATGATCCTGATGCTGCATAGTATTACCAAAGGCACAAAACACATCTCATCGAAACTCGGACTCTAACACTTTGTTTGGGAATGTGTAAATTAGGACAATGTTCAATCCCCCTCTCATTATCTGGTTCTTATGAAACCAGAATCATCTTGGTTTGACAAAGAACCTGCTTTTAGTTCAAGAGAGATTTCACATTTGGCATTGACTCCCACGAATTAAAAGAGCTATCTAACAAATATTGGACATTCAGAATAATTCACTTGTGAAACACTTGACGGATAAAAAAGAACTCGACAGATAACAAAAACTCAACAAACAAGGTACAACTTTTCTTTTTCTTTTGAAATCTGTAGGCTATAATTTTACATTTGAAAATCAAGTTTTTCAAATTCAAAACCCAAGAAACCACGCCGCGCAAGTAGAATGAAAATTCGTGGAGAATGTCAATGGGCCAAAGGCTCAACGGCAGTCCTGAAGAGAAGGATGTAAACCTTGTCGATCGAAAAATACAAGAAACCTCCTACAGAATGTGTTACATACGAACCGAAGCTCATTCCAACAATGCAGTGCCAAGCCGGACCATACAATGAGTCGAATTCCTGCAAAGACAAGATAAAATATTCATCATAAGATGTCTCAAATATCGTATAGCTTAAACAGATTAATTTCTAATAGAAGCGCAGATCCTAAATTAGCTTTTGCAATAGATCGCATTCTTTTTTCTCTCTTAATTTAGTCATAAGCTGCCACACTATACATTTTACAGTCCAAACATCATTTTACAACATATTGCAGTATTATAAGAACCCCCACAGACTCATATGCTATGTACGGTATGATTCGTATGAATAAAGATGAGCATGAAGGAAAGGGAGGAAGGAAAGAGGAGACTCAAACAACCCCTTGTTTGGTAGAGGGAAAGAGGGGAGGGAAGGGAAAGGAGGACGGAAGAGACATCTCTCTGCGGCCACTATTTCCCATCCGTTAAAAAGTGGAAGGATTGGGAGATGAATTGCGCTCCTCTATTCTTCTGACTTTTTTTACCCTATAGAAAAGTCATCATTTCCTTATGTAAGGGTACAATTGTAAATCGCGTACCATTCCGTTCTTCTTTTTTTCATCCTCTACTACTTTTAACTAAACGAAAGGACAGTAGAGACCCTTCCTTTCCATACATCCTCCCTCCCTCCCTCACGTTCTTTCCTTGACTTCTTCATCCTTCCTACCAAACTGTTAAATGTTAATTCAAAGTTAAAGTGCACACAGCACACATGCAAATGTCTACCTAATAGCTCATCAATGGTGGAATAAACAGTCGGAATAATACTAAACCACCTTGTCCATTGTAAATTAAAGCATATACTAATAATCCAGATTCCAGACAAAAATTTTAATATCCATATAGTACCCAAAAATTAGAGTAACATAAGAGCACAAGATATATGTGGAGAACTCTTCAACAAAGAGCAAAAACCACGGCAACACCCAAGAATATCATTATTTCAAAACGAGGAATATAATGTTCTCTCTCAAGTCTTTTCCCAAAACTTGAGTTATATGTTAGAATGGAAAGTGAAGGGTTGAAAAATCCAATTCAATCACCGCAAAATATAACTTCCAAGTAGTTGGAGAAAAATCAACAAATGCCTTCAAGAAAACAAGCTTCAATTGGATGATACCCCAAAACTGCTGCAAATCCACTGCTTCTCTCACCCTCATTCTAGGCTCTCACTGTGTTTATTATTTCTGTTGCTCAACGGTACAAAAAGGCTATTACCTTTTTTACTTGTACAAATATAGGCTTCCAAAGGAAGTTTGTACATGTAGCCAAACAAAGAGCATTCAAAGCAAACAAGAAACATACTTCGCCAGGTTTTCTCTACGCACATCACATATCTCCCCTTCCATACCCATGAGAAGATGGAATGCCAACATCCATCCCAATTTGTTTGAACCCCTTTTGTTTGATCACTTCAATCCTATTCGTTTGAACACTAATCACCATAACTTTTCAGCTTGAACAACTATTTGTTTCTCAGTGCTTTTCTAGTTTTCTGTCCTGAAGAAGCTCAACAAAGTCACCTCATAAGTGTCGTTCTTTTGCAAGAATATTGTCCCATCTTGCATAGTCTGCATCCAACTTCCTCTATGTCTATTAGTTGGACTTCATGAAAAACTTTCCGAGTCTCCACACATCAGTAAACAAAATGTACTCAGACCTTGTGTGTAGTCCATAACCACTGTCCAAGAGAAAATCCATCAAACTGGTTTCTTGTTTGCTTTGATTGGCCTTTATGTGGGCGGCACCTTTACAAGTGGAAGCCAATATTTGGGAAGATGAAAAGGACAATATCCCTTGCCTTGTGTACCGTTTGTGCAACGGGAAAAAAAAAATAGAGTGAGAGACAAGAACGAGGGATAGAGAAGCAGTAGACTTGCAACAGCTATGAGTTTGATCCAGGTGAATCTTGTGCGTTCACATGAATATAGAGTATTCTTCAGATACTTGGACGTTGTATTTGAGGCGATAGAATTAGGTTTTCAACCCACAGAGATAACTCATGTACTTTCCTAAATGAATATGTTCATCGAAGAAAGACTTGACTGATCTAATTCGATCTATCCAGAAATTTGTTGCCTTAGTTTCCTCCAATTTCAACAAATGAAATAAATAACACATTAGTTAGAGAGTTGAAGATAAACCTTAAAAGGAAGCCATCTTGTCCCAAATTAATGGACTCCTCATTAGTAGTCTACACTATATAAGTGGCACTCTTCCTTACATGAATTGCACCCATATATTTTGTTTGGAAAGAAAATAAGTATTCACGTATTCTTTGCAGTTCACTCAGTAATTTCCTTCCACTTGCCAAAACAAATCAGAATATACCCTGAATGTCATCCTATAAAAAAGCTTCACGAGAAAGAAAGCGAAAAAAACATTCAGCCAAGAGTAACACGACATATTCACGACCCGCAAGGCACAAACATACTTAGAGGACGTTAGGTATTGAAAAAGCAATGACAGTTTTTGCCAAACAAAAAGCTAGCCCCAACGGGCTCTTAATATCCCCCACTAGGGATATCCATCATTACCGATCACCATGAACCATTCAAACGGAGACTGTAAAAAGAAAATGGACAAATATAAAAATAGCACACACGGAAGCCAGGAAGGTATAGACTTATTTTCAACTCAATATGGTACCACTAAGCATTCAACAACTAACAAATCAGCTTGGACAAAACTATATTAGCATGTAAAATCGTAGAGTCGCAGAATAAAAAAAACTGAGGACTCGATCAAAATAAAGCCGAGGAATTTACTTGTACGTAGACTAACACGAGCTATTGATTGGACTATAAGCAATGTAAGCATGAGGATAAACTAAGCTACTCAACCATTGAATATCACAATGGAGAAAGATATCACTTCTAACAATGGACTACCTCTGAATGAAATAACTCAATAGGCGTAACTGTGAATACTCTAGATGAGCAATTAAAAGAATATATCAACCACCAATTGGAAACAAGTTGAAAAATATAAAAGGTAAAAGCATTTTGGCCACTCAAATTATACCCGGAACGTTAAATAGATCAAATAGTTTAGGGTGCACATTGCCATAACTGGAAGTTTAGGGACCAACTTGCAAATCCGGATGTAATTTGAGGAATGCTTTTTTATAGTAACAAGGAAAAGAAGTACTAGCTAAAACTGGTACAAACTAGTAAATACCCAAGAGTGTAAGAGGTGGTTGGTTTTTTGAAAAAATAAATAATAATCTTCAGTAGCTAACATTCAAAATTAACGACCAGTTTACTGGAAAGACATATATGATGTCATAAGCCAAAGAATACACAGAGAGATATATTTTCAACAAAATTCATGCATCATGATTTATAATTGAATAAACAAATCAGACAAAGCAATCCAATTGGCGACAATAAAAGGCAAAACAGAAAAGTGAATTTTTTTTTTTTTTTTTAAATGCACAGTTTGAGGCAATTAGTAATTTACTAACAAAAATCAATTGGACTACCCAAATAAGATCAGAACTCTAAACAAAACCATGCAGTGTGAAACGAAAAGTAAGCATCAAAGATCAAAGCAGCTCAATCGCGACTCTAACTCAATTGGAATCCCTTTAAAAATAAAATTTTCACACTCACTACTTGAAATGTCAATATAACAACAAAGCATGTAAAATCTGTAGTGCCAATTGAAAGAAAAATAAAAAAAAACATGCAAAGAAAATTAACTGGTTGTCAAGGGTGAATGGTTGTTCAAGTTAAAGAGCCTGTCATTGGGTTCTAAAATAGGAACAGAAGTTAAGTTTCTATCTAATCTATCCTTCCAAAAGCCCTGTCTGGCTGACTGGCAGGGACCAATGGCAATACATCAAAGAAACATTTAGAGAAATATAAATAGACTTCTCAACTGACACTGAAACTCAACTGGACCACCTCTACATGAACTTATCTGACACCACACACCTTTTCCCAAAAACATTCAAATTGAAAGACCATTTAAAATCATTTATTCTTAATCTAAACATGTATAGCACCCACCAAGGCAACCAAAAAATAGATAAATATAAACAATATTCAATTTGGTCTGAACCAAATGACAAAATGGACCACCTGAACATTCAGAATAGAATATAGATACAGATGAATCCAAAGAAAGACTAGAATCTAGAAAAACAAAGGGAAATTAAACTGCAAGCAAAATCTAGAAAATTTAGAATAGAATATACATACAGATGAATCCAAAGAAAGACTAGAATCTAGAAAAACAAAGGGAAAATAAACTGCAAGCAAAATCTACTCACAACCCTTAATCTAATCACTGAAACTAGAGAATCTGAAAAATACTAAAAACAAAATCAGACTCAACTGAGATAATAGCTGCCAACAAAAAAATTATCAATACCCACAAATCTAATTATTCCAATCAAGAAACTAAAGCAAACCCATTAACCCTAAGCATAAAAAATACAAAGATTAGAACAGAATAACAAAAATTAAGGACTGTTTTAAATTGGGTTTGTGTGTTTTTACCTTTTTAAGGGCAAGAGCTAAGCGTTTGCTGTCAAGCTTTCCAGTCATGGAGTCAAGATTGTCTCTGGCACATCCAAAAGCTCTGTTTTGCAGAGCCAATGGCATATCAGAGGCTCTAACACGAACATCAAGGCGATCATGGGTCTCTTGTTGGTCTGTAGCTTTCTTCTTCTGTATTAAACTGCTCAAGAACTTGCTCCTTCTCTCTAGCTCTTCTTCTGCTCCCTCCATTCTCTCATTCCTCTCTCATCACCTCTCTCTCTCTCTCTCTATGTCTTAGATGGAGAAGAAACTGCTTGAATGAGGGGGTAGTGCCGGTGTTTGAGCACGTGTGGACAAAGCTTGGGAAACGATTTGATGGAAAAGAATGGAGAGAGAGAGAGAGAGAGAGAAACCGGCAAGCGTCCAACAAAGGTCTCGATTACAATGTTCACTTTGGCTTTTCTTTTCGGGGAATTCTATGATATGATTTATTCGTTTTGGTCGTGTCATATGTCAATCACTACGGTTGAGAATAAGCCACGTCTAAAGGCATCATGTCACCTTTAGTTTGCAAAACCAAATCCCTTGTACCCGGGAGGCGGATGGATACCAAAGTTCGCATGAGTTAATACAAGATATTTGGTTAAGGTCTTTGCCCTCCTCAAGGGATGTTACTATTTTAAAATTTCACAGGGGTCGTGTAAGTTAGTTAGAAGGATAAATTTCAAGATAGACAATGTTCAAATTGGTGTGGGTTCAGATCCTACTATTAATTTGTCTCCATAATTTTACCTAGTGTGTGTATTGTGATATCGGTTGCGGAAGTCAAATTGGGAAATTTGTCCTTCGAAAGAAAAAAAAAACTTTAGTTTGCGCCCTGGTCACAAAAATAGTATACAGATTACAAATATCGTACTTATAGGTCTCAAAGTTGTACTCATTTCCCAAAACATCGTTTCCATTAAATTATATTTCTTTTTTGTCTTTTTAGCATAATTTGATTTGAATTTTAAATTTGGTTCTGAAATAGCTTATAGTTGTACTATATGTTGTGACAATAATTATGGTACCATAATTGAAAAGGCAATTGAAAATCAAATTTATAATTCAAATATGGAAAACTATTCTTTTTATTATTATTTTAAGTTATTTTTAATTGTAGTCTTTATCAAATATAGTTTTTTTTTTTTTATGTAATTCTCGAGGTTATTGGGTTTGGTGTTTGAAACAAAACTAGTTTAGTCGCCGGAAATGCATATTGCGGTCGCATTCTCCAATAAAAGTGTTAACGGAGCCTTTCAACTTGCTATAAACTTCTTTGCTTTGGTTACACTTTGCACCGTAAGTAGAGCATATATTGAGTAATGCGATGGTTCTCAAATTTTGTATCTCAAATGAATCTTAAACGCATATATTAATAGTGGGCTTACTTAATTTCAAGTCCTAATGCGACATACATATGCTTGAAACCCATGTGGAATACAAATTTTGAAAAACATAACATTATTTAGTTAATTTGTATTTAACATCATATTACACACCATAATTTAAAAATTGACACATGAACTCGTATGGTAACGTTGTGTATAATTAGATTGGACTACAATGTTAAAATTAATTCATCAAGTTTTAGAATAGAGCTTGTACTCAAAAGCAAGGCCGGCTTGGCATGATTGAAATATTTTGCATACTCAAATAGTTTATGTACTGTAATTAGGTTTTGAGAAATATATATATATATATATATATATAATTATTACCCTGATGTGCACTGAATACTTGACTTACAAATTAACTTTGATTATTCTATCATGAGATAATGCTAATCTTTTTAACTTTTATATAGTTTAATATATGCAAAGCATCATTTAGCTAAAAATACAATCGTAGAGTAGTGGTAGCCACAGGCACGACCACTCTTCACTTCCCGATCCAATATTTTTAGAATAATGCTATACTTTTTAAATTAAATTTTTTTTTTTTTTTTTTTATATATAGAAGAGGGGGACGAGGTTCGAACACCAAACTTATGTATTAGAGGAGACTTATATATGTCAAGCTCTTTGCCACTTGAGCTATACCAACCTATGTTTTTCAAATTATAATTCTAAATTCACATCTTAAATAATGTGGCAGTTGGACCACCTTCAATAATGATGTGACTACTTCAACATCATCCAATCAAAATTCAGAGTGTCCATTGCCACATCATTTGAGATGTGAATTTGGTATTAAGATTTGGGAAGTATAGCATTACTCATATTTTTAATAGAAGTACTGTAGTTATTTATTTCTAGTATTTAAAAACTGTGTAGTTGTTCCGTAGGTTTCATACTTGGTTGGCAGGTCGAGGGGTAAATCTAAATTGTTCAAATGCAAACTAATTTCTCTATATCTCTTTCAAACAAAATTGTGTTTATCTGCTTAATTTCATTCCTTTTCTTTTAGTGGTTTCACTTATGAAATAAAAAATCCTCATACATTATAAAAGGGATAACTATAATGGCTTAAATATTTGTTACCAATTGAATAAACGGGATATTTATTTGATCAATCGAAGTTAAAAATATATTAGGATCAAAGTGTGATTTTTGATTGTGGAAGGGGCAAATCAAAAATTTATCCAATTCAATCATGTATATTAAAAATATATAAGGGCCAAGGGGCAAACACCTCCCAGGACATTGCCAAAACACATAACGTGATTAAGCTTATCCGATTGAATTAATTACCTAATCTGATCCTGCCTTATCCATCATATTCGACAGTTTTTGTTACGATCCATCTTGCTACGGGCAGAAATAGGACGCGTGGCACGCCACCAAGGCTTATCCAGTTCCATTAAAGTAAATAGCAAGTAAAAACCATTAAAATCAGAGTTATAAAAAATTTGGTACATTTGAAAACACTTAAAGAACACTGTTTAAAAACAAGCAATCCAGTCGACTGATCATAGGTCCGGTCGACTGGAAATGCAAGATACAGAGAGCCAAAAATCTCAACAAATCAGTCGACTGTTTTACCTTAGATTGCAAAGCTTGGAAGAAGTCTCCACTGCTCAGTAATATGCTGAGGATACAATTCTAAACAAATGCATATGAGACAATTCATGCTTTAAACATCTAAATCACATAATTTAGCCTCTAGGTAGAGAGATACACATTCATCTTATATATCGGCAAGTCTTAAATCTTAAACCGCGATACCAATGGCTAGCCAAAATCACTCAACCATTGCACTCAGCTGCTCTGGCTGGGCCGATTTCTAAACCAAGCAAGTAGTCATCACTACTATAACTCTCAAACTTCGAGAGGCGTGCCCCAACATGAAATTATACCAAACTCCTTATTGACCCACATAATCATTTAGCATGCTCACATAACCATATCACCATGCTTTTCAACACATACTTGCAAAAATTAACAGGCCTAATTTAATACATGGATTTTGCCCCGATCACAATATCCGTACATAATATTCAAAACATCCAAAATTGTCTATATAACACAAGTTCAGAATTCATACCTTAAGTTATAACTCTATAACTTCATGGAAAGTGCTAGGAGACCAATTAAACGTCAAATCTCTGTTTATACACGATTCCTACAAGTATACATACGTTTTTCCCAAAATCTTAAAACTAGCTTTTCGAAAATAATTTGCCAAACGTGGCCTAATAGACGTCAAAACGTAGCTAATACATCGAGGAGTCTGAATATGAAATTTGGAGAAAAGTTGAAAATCGAAAGTTCGTCAATTTGTGTCTAGAAGCTTGTAGCCACCAAAATTCCCAAATCCTCTCTAGGTTTTCCAATTTAGGTTTTGAACTTATGAAAATATCTCATGAGTTTCTATATATAGGCACGACTTACGGAAATTAAGTTTACCTCCCCGCGAGTTCTCAAAACTTCTAATTATCTCCCAAAATGTCGTACACGCCCAAATCATCACTTCACAAGTGAAAACTATAAATTATAAAAGTTTTCGTCTAATTTCCGTTTGGGTCCGTAATTACGTCTGAAAACTAAATTCCATGGAATCTCTAGATAACTTACCTTTTATGCAACGTATCACATTGGTTATTTCTAATTCATTCTAGTTGATCTTTATCAAGATCAAAATCAATAGAAATTATGCTACACAGGTAAATTTACTATTCACAATTTACAGATAAGTTAAATAACATTTAAATCATATAAATGTCATTTAATCACACGAATTCCAGTGCGGGATCAGTTCCATTTGAATAGTGAAATAATATATACTTCAAATAAAGACAAAAGGGAATATACGGTGACAGGGAAAGATGAAGCAAAGAAAGCACATAGCGTGGCACCCTCTAACAATGGAATTGAGCTTGGCCCTGTCTCGGCCCAAATAAGCAGTTGAATCCTCTGCATGAACCTCTACATCTTAGAATGTCGGTATCGAGGAAAGAAAAGAGATATTTGACTTCGCCCTATTAATAGAATCACTTTGTTTGTGTCCTATCAAGCTTCCTTCCTTTAAAGCTTTCGTTTCAGCGATTTCTTCCACCAAAATACCCTAAATTTCTCAATCATCCTCAGTGGAAAAAAGCTATGATAGAAGAAATGGAGGCTCTAAAGAAGAACAACACTTGGGAAGTGATCACGTTACCAAGAGGCAAACGTACGCTTGGCTGCAGGTGGCAGAAACACAAAGCTGATGGCTCTATCGAGAGGGCTCGTATTGTGGCGAAAGGTTTCACACAAACCTATAGCATCGATTATCTCGAGACATTAGCTCCTGAAAGCACTCGCAGTTAGCTACTAAGGAGGAAAAGAAAGAATCCTATCGAAAGGGCTTACAGGTTTTTATTCCCATATCAGACTGCTTGAACTGGCCTTAAAGAACTACCAGATAGTTAAAGAAGTTAATTAAGCTAGATCTTCAAGGCAGGAAAGACATTCTATCCATCTTGCCTTTAACCCTTTGGAAGGAGCTATTTTTCCCAAGTAATTTATTACAGAACCAACCGTAGTAAGATCAACATCTAGCTCCCCAAAGAAGACAGCTCCGACTCCCAATTGAATTGTAAGAGAGTAGGGCTTTTCTCTTTGGTAAAGATCAGGCATTTCCTCCTAAATAGAGGACACCCCCCCCCCCCCCCCCCCCCTAGTGGCTATGGATTGATAGACCGACCGAGTTCGATCTTCGCGTGAATTTCTTCCCAAGTGAAGACAGAAGTGAATGGATGAGTTGTTAGTAAGCTAGCTCTCGATGCCAGATCGCACAGTGAGTCATCACATCAGTTTACGACTTTCTCCTTGCTATAGGGAGTAGCGTAACTTTTTCTAGTCTTGTAGTTCTTGAAAGCCAAGCAGCTATTGAAGAGCGTAGGAGAGAGAGAGAGTTGCATAGGATAATAAAGAGGTTGTAAGATGTCGCTGCTATTATCACAATAAACGGTTGAATCGCTAAAGCAATCTAGCATCGGTAGCTGCTCTTGAGACAATGGCAAAGAGGTCCTTCTCTAACTCCATGATTATCAATTCACTGTGTCTACACTGGACACCTTCCGTTGACCACAGTTAACCACTTATCTCAATTTTCAAATAACATTGAAACTCCTTGAAATTCAATTAGGCAATTTTAAACAAACAATTGTTCCCGGGACGGGTGTGGCAGTTTTATCCGGCCTACCAAACATGATCTGAGAGTGCAAAGTATATTTACCCTACTCATATTTACAACCAGAGTGACCCTTTGTCAATGCGAAACCTATTATTTGGCGTTGCAACAATACCAAAATACGTCGAGCAGGTTGTAGCCCAATTGGCATGGCTTCTCTTTTCCCAGTGGGAAGGAAGAGGGTTCGAATCCCCATAGGGGAATCTAGTTGCTTGTCCTCCAATTATTCTTCAGTCGGAATGAGTGGCCCTTATTGGGCTTTGTTGTGGGCCAGTGTGGGACTTTGGGGTTGGGCTGGGACTGGGGATGTGTGCGCGTGTGGGTTGTGTGTGTATCCGGTCCGGATCCAGGTAAATATCAACAAAAAAAAATACCAAAACACTATGTGGCACACCAAAAATAAACAAATAAATTACAATGTGTTGGCACAATGTATTTTTTTTACACTAGTTCATTAAAATGAGTGCAAATGTCAAATTATAGCATAAATGCCAGAAAAAGAGAGAGAGAGAGAGAGAGAGAGAGAGAGAGAGAGAGGAATCCTCACCAATTGACTTCTATCTCTCCTCTCAAATTATAGCAATGCCATCATTCTTCTCAAATTTTAACAATAATTTGAGTATTCATATTATAATTTGACTATAACATGAATGATAGAAGGTGCAATGGAGAGGCCCTTAGACCCGATTGGATGGCAGTAATCAAGATGACACCGGGTATACCATTACTACTGATGAGTAAGCTATGTTTATAATAGCTATGAAATTCTAAACTGTTGTTTGGCAATTGTGAATACTTTGGTTTAGGGATGTACTCGAGCCGAGCTTTAAGAGTTGACATCCTGTTCAAGCTTGAGCTTGGCTTATTTATTATCGAGCCAAGCCGAGCCTAGCTGTTATCGAGCCGAACCGCGAGCTCTTGTTAAGTGGCTAAACTCGTGTATATCCTTAGTGCAAGTTTAAGTTGCCAACCAAAACCCACAAACCAAGCTCAATGCTTGATAGTTGGCATATATATATATATATACAGTCAGGCTCAGGAAATGGCTCCCTCTCTTTATTAAAGAGAGGACCTCTGTTTTGGCCATCGGAAAACTGTGAAATGACATAACTGCCTTAATGAAAACACGATCCGACGGCCAAAGCAAATGCCCTCTCTTTAATAAACAGAGAGCGCCCTGAAAATTTTCATATATATATATATATATATAGATATACATACTTTACCTATAAAAATTACTTGGCACATGAATTTATGACGCACATTATAATATGTCAATATTATTTTAATTTTAAATACTTTGTATTATACATATATTATATTTATATATAATTAAACAATCTTTTATCAAATCTATTAAAGAGAATTTTCATGAGCCTACTATAGGAGCTTTAATCGAACTGTTCGCGAGCCTTATCGAATCGAGCCCATGTATGCTCAAGCTTGACTCATTTATTGTACGAGCCGAGCTGTTGTCGAGCCGAACCGCGAGTCCTTGTTGAACGACTCAGCTCGTGTACACCCCTACTTGGGTCCTTGTTGAAATATCTCACTTGAAAAATTCACACAGCATAACGTATATGTATTTAAAACATAAAATATCAAATTCAATGTGAATTTTAAAATGTGTCTAACATTACTCTTTCTCCTACACAGGCTACACTACTATACCCCAACTGCATTTAGTGGAAGAGTGTAATAAATGTCCACACATGTGAAAATATAATCATACCTACTATTAGGTTCTTTCCTTTTTCACCATAATTAAGTCATATGGCAATCAAAATACCATTACAGATCATAGAACAGAGCAACACATCACCGTTGGAATTTCGTATCCCGTGGGTGTGAAATACTCGATTACAAGTCTTGCTAAAACACCAAGGACCCTTGTGGCCCAATAATATCACCTCTTATTCTCTTAGTGGGAGGGGAGGGGTTCAAATCTTATAAGGGTGAGTGGGAGGGATTTATTCCCTTCTTTCTTTATAGAACGCCACATGTGCTCTGGTCGGGCCTCTCTCTTAGATTACTACTACTTAGATTGGGTGTGTGTGCGTGTGTGTGACGTGTGTCATCCAAATAAGTAAATAAAAAATTAAAAAAAAGAAGTCTCGCTAAAATGATCTGCCAAACATAAAAATAGTATAAATAAGAATGAGATATCCATTTTTGGCAATTATTACTGCCATCCAAACGTTACCTTAGTTTCCAAATACATGACACATTGACTATGAAGTGGTATCACAGTACAAAAGTGAGGAGAGCAGAGGGCCAGAGAAAGTGGAGAGAGAGAGAGACAGAGAGCGTGGCCCAAAACAGGTGCCGTATCACCAAAGACGGGAATAGGGCCCAACGGCCCAACTTTATTGCAGTCTTTTTAGGGAACTGAGCGACAATCACGGGAAAAAACTTAAGGGGCCCACGTTAGACTCACTTCTATGATACACCTACTCTTTTTGTATGTATCATATATTATATTTAAATGATTTTAGTCTCAAAATATTATCTTTATCAAAAAAAAAAAAAAGGATAATACTTGGGATACAACTTTCATACAACCTTCCCAAAAGATGTGTCTATCTCTCTCCTGTGTCACTGTGGGGTCCAGTGACATCACAGGAGAGAGATAGACACATCTTTTGGAGAGATTGTATGAAAATTGTATGAAAGTTGTGTCCCAAATATTACTCAAAAAAAAAAAGTCTCAAAATATTATAGTAATGTATCAAAATGTTGTAAATGAGTGGGTGTGAGTTCCATTCTCCACCCAAGTGGGTATGTTCAATTCACTCCTCCCCCAATATATTAAATATATATATATATATATATACGAAAATTCTCTAAAGAGGGCGTCCTCTTTTTATTAAAGAGAGGGCCTCTGTTTTGGCCGTCAGATCGTGTTTTCATTAAGGGCAGTGTTGTCATTTCACCGTTTTTACATACGATCCGACGGCCAAAACAGAAGCCCTCTCTTTAATAAAGAGAGGGTGCCCTCCTTAGAGCCTGACTGTATATATATATATATATATATATTGCAAATGAGTTCTACAAGTTATAACTTGAGAACTACTTTGTGTTTGGAAAAAGATTGAAACTAGAGTGATTTTCGAAACCATAACAATTTGGATTAGGATTACAATATTTTGGGACCAATGTTACAACATTGGCACCAAAATTGGGAGTTATTAAATCACTACGATACATCATAAAAAATAAATAAATAATTCTATTTTAGATTATATATATATATATATATATTTATAGCAATGGGAGAGAGGATTCAAACATGCGACAAAATGAGTAAAGGAAAGTTGGTGCTGGTCAACTCGAATAGGATTCAATTTAAATTTATAGTAAGACTGTGAATGTGCAGTCATGCTCTAAAGAGGGCGCTCTCTTTTTATTAAAGAGATGGCTTATGTTTTGGTCGTTCGATCGTGCTTTCATTAAGGACAGTTTTGCCATTTTACAGTTTTTAAACACAATCTGACGGGCAAAACAGATGCCCTCTCTTTAATAAAGAGAGATGACCCTCTTTAGAGAATCTTCGGTGAATGTTATCCTATTACCTATATCTTGTTGGGTTAGTTGTATTGGACAACTCTTGTGTACTTTCCTTGTGCCCTTTTAGAGTTGTGCCCTTTTAGAGTTGTACCCTCTCACAAAAGTGGATTTTAGTGTTTAAAAAAATAAATTTTTTAAAATGCACTTTTAATTTTTGGGTCCATTTATGTGAAAGAGAAACATCTTCAAAAAACCTAAAAAAGCACTGAAGAGCTATCCAATTGTATTTTAGCACTTGGACCATTTTAACAAAAGTACCTATAGTCCAAAAATATACGCTTAGCTAATTTTCTATATTAAATTAGTTGAAACTGTGAAGTTTTCGGTCAAAATTAGTGGAAATCTGAATGTTACATGTGTTTAATTTGATGATTTGGTGAAGGAAAAAAATTGAATTGGAAAAAGAATTAAGAAAAAAAAAACAAACCATTTGTGAAGCATTTTCTCCTACACTCAAAGAACATTACTTATTCAAAAATTCATCAAAACTAGTAGGACATCATGAAAATGAAAGAAAATAAGAGGAAAAATATAGGAAATTATTAGTTTTTTTGTCACGACCCGTCCTACTACGCACGGAAATAGGACACTTGGCACGCCACCAATGCTCATCTTAAAGGTTATAGCAGCGGAATAAACTTAAGTAGAATCCATAAATTAGAGTTGTGAAAAGTTTTCCCATTTAAAATCACTTAAAGAAACAATTCATTTTGAACACAGCAAACTAGTAGACTGTGTCGGAGACCTAGTCGATTGCTTTGAAAATTATAGAGAGCATAACAACTCGGCAATCCAATCCAGTCGACTGCTCCTTGTGTTAGGTCAACTGTGGTGTCAATTTCCCAATCGACTGGTACCCGTCTGGTCGACTGGACTGGAGCCAGTAGAATGTCTTGTTTTGAAACATTTTTCAGTCAACTGGATTGCAAACTGGTCAACGACTTTTCTAAAACTGGGAAGGAATTTCGTCCAAATAGTGGGTCCAGTCGACTGTTTTTCCCAGTTTCTGCAGAATTCCATCTTCCTATGGTTATTCAATCTCATTCAGGGATTAACTACACAGGCCAACACAATTCAAAAGGATCTCAACTGTATTACAACATTCCCAACATATAAGAGATTAGTAGGAGTGAGTACAAAGTTATTACAAGTGTTTCCAATTATAAAGCCTAGTTCTCCTTATAGTTCATTTACAATAAGGATTAACTACAAAACTATCTACAGTGATACAAGCTCAGGTGTTCCCACGGGCTCACTCCTCACGCTTCTTCTTTCCTTTCTTCATTTTCACCTGTAATAGAGTAAATCTCCACTGTTCAGCTGTATGCTGAGTGCACAATTTAACATATGCATATATGGTAAATCATGCTTTCAATAACATAAATCACATCAAATAGTCTCCAAGAAGAGAATACGCATTCATTCGGTAGCAGTAAGTCCAAGCCTACAACCGTTGCATCCCAAGTGCCTTGGTAAGGCCAAGCCTTAAACCATACACCGTAGCCGTCGCTACCAAATTCTCAAACATCGAGAAGTTTACCCCTGATGAAATGGTATAAATCCTCCCTTCGACCCACATAAACACCTAACATCTCATGTAAACAAATAGACATGCTTTTCACAGTTATTCGCGTACATAATTAACTGGCCTAATATTAACACATGAATTTTGCTCGGATATAGGTTAGAAATTAATACCTTAAGCTACGGTTCTATAACTTTAAGGGAAGTACTAGAAGCCTGATTCTATGCCGGATCTTTGATTATATGCGATTCCTACATGTATTCACAAGTTTTTCCCAAATTTTTAGAATTAGGATTTTTATAAAAGTTAGTCAAACGAGCCCTAAGAGGTATCAAAATGTAGTTCTTACCTCGAGGAGTCCGAATATGAAATTCGGTTGAAAATAAACGGACGGAAGGTCGTCGATTGGCGTTGTGAAGTCCGAAGCCCCAAATCTCCCTTATTCTTTCTCTTGCCTCACTTGAGATATTTTTTAGATAATGAAAATATCTCAAGGTTCTCTATATATAGACAAAATCCTTGAAAGTTGTGTTTACCTCCCCATAAGTTTTCTAATCTTCCAATTATCTCTCAAAACGTCCTAAACGTCTAAGTTATCAATTCACGAGTGAAAATCTATAATCATAAAAGTTTTCATCTAAGTTCCGTTTGAGTCCGTAATTACGTTCTGAAAATTATTTGTGTGAAATTTCTAGATAACATACATTTTATACAACGTATCACTTACGTTATCACTATAAGGTTCAGAATGATCCCTAACAAGATCGAAATTATCAGAAAGCATACTAAACAGGTATATTTCACTATTCACATATACCAGAAAATATCAAATAACATTTAAGGCATATAAATGGCATTTACTCATGTCAATGCTTCATGATTCTCTGATTACCGTGTCCCCAATTGGCACCTCACCGTTGACCACGTCAACCTCATTCACAATTATTAATCGATATTAATAATTCTCAAAATCTCAATTATGCATTTAAAATGAATATAATTTCAGGGACGGGTGTGACATTTTTACATTCCAATTTCTTTTGGATTTTTTTTTTTTAAATTCTCTCAGATTTGATCCCTAAAGTTATAAATGAGTTGCAATTTAGTCTCTCAAAAACTTTACTTTCTTTCTCTTTTTTTTTTTTGGGTTAAAAGGAAGAAAAACAAGAACAACTAGTCTCCTCTCGAGAAACTAATACCCATGCAATCCGCCAGGAGTGGTAAAGTCAAGGCCCTCAGGAGGGAATCTAAACTAATAAAAAGCATCTTAAGTGACACCCAAAATTGCAAGTTTATCTGCACACTTGTTATCTTCCCTCTTCACATGGTTAACCTTCCTTTCACCTCCCCCAGGAGTAAGATGCAATCCTCTAGAAGAGTTCTCAATGGGTGATTTTCCGGCTTGTTTAACAAAAGCTTACAAGCTATTTCTAAATCGGTCTTGACTTCAATCTCTTCCCATCCCTTGTTTGAGCCCTTTCCTTGTGCTTTCCAACTCTGCGAAAAGGCTGGTGCAGTGGTGCAGATGACCCATGTAGCCGATAATCAATTGTCCTTCCCGATTACTGAACAGTCCGACTATTCCACCTTTCCCCGGATTACGTTTGTTACTTCTATCAGTGTTAAGTTTATGAAAACGTGTAGAAGGGGGATTTTTACATTTAGTGACGAACTAATTTGACAGTAAAGGACTAATTGGACTAATGTCACAATTGAAACTTCAAGATCTGTTATGCTAAAGTTGCCAAACTTTAGGGTTGAAAAGTAAAATTCACCCAAAACGTGAGACTTGAATTGAACCTGGTCTTATTTTAGACATTCCCAAACAGCCCCATAAAGCCTTATGATAAGATAGCTTAGAGCTCATTTACGTTAGCTGAAACTTTAAAAATTAATTGATGATTTGTGACGTTTTGTAAAATGAAAGTGTTTTGGTAGCTTAAAATTTTAGCATTTAAAAAAATCAGGTGAAAAATTAAGCCAATAATATAAGATTAATATTTTAACTAACCCAAACGGGCTCTTAGCATGTCAAAATTCAAAATGGGGAAAATGTTTAGCTCAACTAGCCCATGAGAATCCTAAAAAAAAAAAAAAACCTTACTAGCCCATGAGAAATATCAAGTTAATAAGACAGGCCTTAGCCTTACTAGCCCAGCATATAAATTTTTTACTCCAGTACATAAACTCAAAAGCCAGCCCAACTACCCAACCCATATTGGTTGTGAAATAGGCTAGCCTAGTCGTGCTGGCAAGTGGTAGTGATTATGGTGGTGTTTACTGTTTTTTTTTTTTTTTTGGCAATGTTTAAAACGGGATTAGATCACCCAGTCTCACGTTTCTATGAAAATTACCATTTTGTTAGTGTAATAAAGAATCAGATGATGGGTTATTTTTTTTTAAATTCAAATACAGATTTTACAAAAAAGTAGTTATATAAACACGGAATTATTTAAAATCGATTCTTTTCTAGACATAACTACCATTTCTTGTAGTACCCAAACGGCATATGAAAGTCTAACACATGAGCGGATGTATTGAGGGGCAAGAGGGGATTAAGCTCCCCCGTTGATTTTAAAAAATTTGTTTATATTCCTCAAAGGAAATTATATTTTACACTTAACCGCCCACCCCTCCTCCCCTAAATATAGAAATTCCCTATTTTCTTTTAGTTTTTGAGTTTTGACCAATTCTACAATACATCGAAGTATAATACCTTCAATTTCTTGGTCCCAATTTGAATTAATAGGGTGTCATTTTGTTGTATCTTTGATGCCATTTTGTTATGAGTAATACTTGGGGCACAACCAAAGTCACAATCTTTTGCCCACAACCTCCATGTTGTGTCTATCTCTCTCTTGATGGATCTCACAGTGCCAGTGACCTCACAGTGCCCACTAGGAGAGAGATAGACACAAAATGGAGGTTGTGGGCAAAAGGTTGTGACTTTGGTTGTGCCCCAAGTATTACTCTTTTGTTATACCTTATGTGCTATTTGACAATTAAAATGTGGCATCTAATTATAACTTTTAGGTGCTATTTTTTAGTTACTAACTTTATATTGGATAGTAATAGGTTCTAAAGTATTGCAACTTTGATGTATGTACATACAATAGGAGAGAAGATTTTTTGAGTAGTTGTATTAACATTTATTGTATTATCTTATATTATCTGCACAAAAAATATGTATACATAGAACCCCAAAAAATTGTCTAGGGGGCACTGCCCCCAAACCCCCGTGTACTCAATTACCCCCAAGCCCCCCACCTTGAAATTTCTAAATCCGCCCCTGGTCTAACTTAAACGTTTTTGCAGCTAACAGAATTGACACTTGATTTTATTTTTTTAATTCAAGCTTAGCTCGATTTTTTATGTTTACCATAAGATAAGATCTCATTTTTCTACAGGGAAATTTTTTTCAACTAATTACCACTCACTTGTTTTGATGAGAAAAATAAGGTTTAACTCCAATGCACTGGTCATATGACTAGCTCTACTTTTAAATACATCATCCTATGCAAACCCATTTGAGAACATATAAAATTATAAGTTCCTATTATACTGTGGAGTTCAAACCCAATTCAAAAACTTCTCTATACTAACAATAGGACTCAACAACTACAATCTCTTCAATTTGTAATATGATTTTTGGCTAAATTACATTTTGGTACTCTGAAGTTTGGGCGAAGTTATACTTTGGGCTCTCTAATTTCAATTGCAACACTTTAGTCTCTATAGTTTTGAATTGATTTTAATGTAAGCCCTGTCTCTAACTCCGTCAATGCAACTTGACGGCACATCTCATGTGCCTTACAAACTCCAGGGTCCAAAGTAAAACTTCTCCCAAATTCCAGAGCATAAAGTGAAAGTTTGCCTAAACTACATGGTACCAAAATGTCTCTAATAAGTTGACTCAAGCTAGGCATGTGAGTTTTTTGTCAAGTTGCATTAACGGACTTAGAGGCGGGGCATCAAAATGTAATTTAGCCTATGATTATTAGAGCATCCACAATATACATACCACAACTAAGGGCAAATTTAAGTTTTGATGCCACAGTTATTTAATGTATACCAAACTTAGGACAAAGTTAAGTTTGGTAGGACAGTAAAACTTAAGTTTGTGGTATGCCTAAGTTTTGCTATTGTACAAGCAATTAGTGCAGCTAAAACATTTCATAGTGAAACGGATTATACAAAACTATATATATATATATATATATTGTCGAAGCCATCGTTTGGCATGCTGTTTGTGATAAATTTAATACAGCCAATAAGAAAGTGCCACAAGGAATGTGACATGGCAAGACAGTTAGCAGAGTGGAAGGTAGCGCGGGAGTAGTTATTGGCAGTTTGCCACTTTACTCTGTTTAAACAAACAACTGCTAAGGGAGACGTGTTGATCATTGAAAGTTAACTGAAGAACGTCAACTCGAGACGATGCCACATGATGTAGCAGGTAACAGTTCAAAAAGAGGAGGGAACATTCAAAGAGAGATTACTGTGAAGCATCAATGATTATAAATAGAAGAAGTCAGTGATCAAGGAGGGGATCTCTCAATCAACATCAATCAATACACTTTTATTCTTTTACAAATATTGTACTTTTATCAAATACTCTTAGAGTTCGAATTAGGACACCTTCGAAGTTATCTTCAAGGTTAGATTGTAGTTTATTTTACTTAATAGAATAGTCTGTTACTTTACTATTTCCTTTTACTTTACTGTTTTTCCATAGGAGTAGTTATACACTATTTAGTTCGAAGTTCTTCAATTAGTCATATCTTTACACATTTGAAGTCCTTGTTAAGGCATCGAATGTCAACATAATCTCCCTGGTGAGGCGCAGTTTGGGTACTTATCAAATCACACACATTAGCAATTTGCTTGCCTGACATGCTCGCACTTATATAATTCCATTTATATCCTTAGAGGAATTTTCTAACCAAACATTTTTGGCACACCCGGTGGGACCTTAATGTCAAAAGATGACAAACAGAAACCTTCGAAGCAATAGGTTTGTAGATATCGCCAATATTGGTGTTAATTATGCTGAAACTGGTGGTTCTCCACACCAAGATTCGCAAAGCAGCAACACCGGGAATTATATGAATAATGAAAACCTAGAAATAGGAGTTGAAAATGTGAATCCAATTCCAAGCAATGGAAATCTTGGTTCAGAAGTTCAACATGATTTTGTGAATCGGTTGACACCAGTGTTTGATCATTTGGGAAACATGATTCAGAATGTTAATACTCTGATTACTTCCCTTAATAATAACATACCACATTTTACACCAATAATGGTGCCAAGTGGAAATCCTTATGTGATTCGACAGAATGGAAGAGAGCATACTCATGGGTTATTTAAGCCAAATCCTTTGATTCATGCAAATGGGCCTCCTTTTAGGACTAATTCACAAGAAAGCTTCTATAGGCTTGTCCCTAATTCTACCACTTCAATGTTTGAATGGGCGCAAGGATATCATATAGGGCATGGTCAAGATTAGATCTACAGACCAATGAATGTCAAAGAACCTAGGCCTAGGAAAAACATAATAGGCCAAAATAGGAGTGTAAATAATAATCCTATACTCGAACCAGACCCTACTAGAATTGGTGTGGGTCGAAGGAATGAAAATCTTAGAAGGATGGATAATGTTCTCCAACCACCTTTAATACCAGTAATGAACCCTCCTATGGGTCAAGTAGGTCATCAATAACCACCTATTATGGTTGATAGAAATGACATAATCAATTTAATTCATGAAGTTTGTAGACCCATGGCTCAGGGGGGGGGGGTACAAACTCCAGTATACAGGAAGCCTTATCCTAACTGGATTGATAGGATTGAATTCCCTAGGAGATTCAAGTTCCATACCTTTACTATGTTTGTTGGAGATGGGAGTCAATCTACAGTTGAAGATATAGCAAAATTCATCAGTCACTGTGTTGATGCAGGAAATAATGAATATCTTAGACTTCGTTTATTTCCTAATTCATTAACAAATACAACATTCACATGGTTTATCAATTTGGCTCCTAATTCGATCCATAATTGGACACAAATGGAAGAATCCTTCCATACTTAATTTTTTCAGACAGAACCAGAAGTGTCTATGGCTGATTTAGCCAGACTCTGTCAAAAACCTGATGAAAAGGCAACTCAGTTCATAAATAGGTTCAAGAGGGCTAGAACAAAGTGTAAAATCATGCTACCAGAGCCTGAATTTGTTAATCTGGCTCATAAAAGAAATGCTTCTTCACTAAAAACGTATTACAAAGATCCTAATTATGAAATCGTTGCTACAGAAATAATAGGAAAAGAGCCTTTCACATGCAAAAGTCTTGTGAAGAAAAATATCTCTGCTGTATCATACAAATCTAAAGGATCATTCAAAAAATATTCATTCGATGTTTATAAACTTGATGAATTTTTTGATCATTTATTGGAAGGAAAAATTATCAAGTTATCTGATGAGACAAAATTACCTTCTAATGATGAATTAAAAGGTAAAAAATATTGCAAACAGCATAATTCCTGGACTCACTCAACTAATAACTATACTGTTTTTCGAGACAGGATTCAAGATCTGATCAAGAAAGGAAAGTTGAAGTTCCCTAAAAAATAAATGGGGATTGATGAGGATCCATTCCTTGCAGTACAAGAAGTCTCCATTAATGTCCATAAAATTTCCCTCAAAACTCTTGTCAAAGAAAGGAAAAATGCTAAGGAAGAGGATCAAAAGAAAAGGCTCGAAGAGGTGGCAAAGAAGAGTCCTGAATTTTCCATTTTCAACTAGGAGTATGCAAAAAACTTATGCATTGGTTGTGGGAAAAGATATGCTGAGATCTATGATGAAAGGGTTGGGGCTAAAATAGGCAAAAAGAACGAACAACCTTCAATCGAACAAAAGAGGGTGAATACTTCGTATGAACCTCCGTTTCAGCCAATCATGAATGTTGAGAGAGGACAATTTAAAGGTTCAATTTACCAAGCTTCGATGTACACTGAACCAATGACAATTAGATATTCTCCAAAACCAATGGCTCATTTTAGAGCCAATTACTCGAGATATTTTTATGCTGGTAATTATGTTCGGCCATCAAGGAACATGCAATATGAGAGGCCAGGTATATCTCATGCACTAAAGAAATATCACATGGTACAAAAAGAAAGACAAGCCCAATTTATATCATCAAAACTAGTACCAACCAATGTGGTACAAGCTGAGATGAGTATGGAAACTTCGAATGCATTACCAAAAGTTGGTGAGACATCACAATCAGATATGCTTGCATTAGTGCCAGGAGTACCAAATTGGTTTGTCATGCAAGATGATAGGGTCAAAAATATGATGGATCAACAAGGGTCTCAAAATAAAAAATAGGATGATAAAAACCTCCACAGGTTGAGAAAAATACTTGGCGTGTGCTTCAGCATCCTAAAGAAAAGAACCAAAAAATGGTTCCCTTGATAAATAGGACTCAACAGAGAAGACTTCAGAGGAAGTATACTATGTGGAAAGAATTTTTCAACATGAAAACTCAAGACCGAAAGTTGGAGGATAGTAATGAGAAAGATTCTAGTAGTACTTCAAAGTCTAATCCTAGATTTGATCGTAACATTAAGGTAGATAATGATACTATGTCTGAGGAGAGTATCATTACGGCCAAGGTTATAGAATTGGAAAAGACCATGAGTATTGATGAAAGAGATGAAGAAATGACAGTGGTAGAATCCCAGGTTTTGAGAAATACTGAGATGAAATTCAATGGTGAGATTGTCAAGGATGAGAATATACACATCAAATTTGGCACATTTCCATAGCAAATGGAAATAAACACTGCCATATTTACATTACCAAAGGTCTTCGAAGCAAAACAAGATCAACAAATGGATGAAGAATGGAAATGGAAGCATCTACTGAAGATGTCTCTGAGGTAAATCTTCCTAAGTTGATTTTTAGTGATTGTAATTTTGTATATTCATTCGAAAAACCATCGACAGAAATGACTAAGCACCTTAAACCATTATATATAAAGGCTTGTTTAAATGGAGTTTTTTTAAACAAAGTATTGGTTGATAATGGTGCTGCTGTCAATATTATTCCTCAAAGCACTTTGAAGAAAATTAATAAATAAGGCTCAAAGTTGATACAGACTCACATTATGATATCAGGCTTCACTGGTGATAAGAAAAATACCAAAGGAGTAATACCTATTGAAACTATAGTAGGTTCGAATAAATCCAAAACTTCTTTCTTTGTGGTGAACGCTAGTCCTAGTTATCATGCTTTGCTAGGAAGAGATTGGATTCATGCTTGTTCCTTCTTCAATGCATCAGAAATTGTTACTTGTGAAGGAAGACTATGAGATTGAAACAGTGAAGGCTGATACTCAGCCTTTTCATGCTAGCTCTAATTGTGTTGAAGCTTAAATTGTATCAAGAGAATGTCAAACCTATTGACATTAAAGATTCAGAAGATGAATCCCCAGAGGAAAATTGGGATGTTTTGGCTGATATACCATTTGGTTTGTTGGAACCACTGGAAGTTGACAAGGTGGTCTAATGATTCACACATCTATAGAAATGGAAGATGTAGAAGAGACCATTCGACTGGTCTTACAAAAGTTAATGATTGCAAATTTAGAATCAAGAATTGAAAAGAATTCGACCATAAATTGGTCAGATTATGTCTTTAAAAAAGATTCTCAAGATTTAAGGGACATTGGCAAAGAAGAATTATCTGTGATGCGAGAAAATTCTATACAAGAAGAGCCACAAGATCTTTTATTAGAGATTAATTTAAGATCAGAACAACAAAAAAAAGTTACTTACTTAAGTTCTAAACTTGGAAAGTGTGACCAATATAAACTGGTCAAATTATTAAAAGAATTTCGAGACTATTTTTCTTGGGATTATGATGAATTATCAGGACTCGAAAGAAGCTTAGTGGAGCCTAAATTGCCTATCAAAGCTGGATATAAGCCAGTGAAACAGCAACCTCGAAGGATGACACTAGAAGTCACCATGAAGATTAAAGAAGATATCGAAAGGTTGTTGAAGGCATACTTCATTAGAATTGCCAGGTATGTTGAATGGCTTTCAAATGTTGTTCTAGTTATGAAGAAAAATGGTAAATTAAGAGTCTGTATTGATTATAGAAATCTTAATTTGGCCACACTTAAGGATGAATATCCTATGCCAATAGTTGATTTATTAATTGATAGATCTATTGGAAATACTATAATGTCTATGATTGATGGTCACTCAGGATATAATCAAATATGTATTGCTGAGGAAGACATTCATAAAACTGCATTTAGGTGTCCAGGGAATATAGGTACCTTCGAGTGTGTACAAATGCCTTTTGATTTGAAAAATGCAAGAGCTACTTATCAGAGAGCTATGAATGCTATTTTTCATGATATGATTGGAACATTTTTAGAATATTATATAGATGACATAATTGTTAAATCAAAATCATTTGATGATCATCTGATGCACACGAAATTAGCATTCGAAAGAATGAGGTTTTTCAAACTTAAATTGAATCCATTGAAATGTGCTTTTGGAGTTAGTACCGGAAATTTTTTGGGGTATTTGGTACATGGAAAAGAATTCAGGTGGATAAGAATAAAGCTCAAGCAATTATTCAAAGTAAACCCCCTTAGACCAAAAAGGAATTGCAAAGATTCTTAGGACAAGTTAATTTTATTCGAAGGTTCATTTCCAATACTGCTGGAAGAACTCTGATATTTTCTCCTTTGTTGAAATTGAAGGATCATGAAGAATTAAAGTGGGAAGATAAACACCAAGCTACCTTTCAAGCCTTGAAGGATTATTTAGTGAAACCACCAATGTTAATACCTCCAAGAAAGGACAGACCTATGAAGTTGTATATCTCAGCAGCAGAAGCATCAATTGGGGTCTTATTGGCCCAGGATAATGATGATAAAAAATAACAAGCTATTTATTATCTTAGTAAGTTCTTAAATCATGTGGAATGCAAATATTCCTATATGGAAAAACTATGTTTATCTTTGTATTTTGCAGTAATGAAACTAAGATATAATCTTCTTCCCACTGAAGTATGTGTTATTGTTAAGTTTGATTTAATTAAGTATATGTTGAGTCGACCTATTTTAAGGAATCGAATTGGTAAATGGATTTTAACTTTATCAGAATTATGTTTATTGTATGTACCACAAAAGTCAGTGAAAGGGCAGGCCTTAGTAGATTTTTTGGATGATCACCCAAATTGCCTCGAAACAGAGAAAATTATAAAATTGGACATATAACTATTAATCCATGGATATTATGGTTCGATGGTTCAAAAACTGAATTTGCTGCAGGTATTGGGTTCATTATTGAATCACCTGAGAGGATTAAAACCAAATATGGTTTTAAACTTGATTCAACTCAATGTACTAATAATCAAGTTGAGCATGAAGCTCTAATAATGGGTCTCGAAACTCTTTTAGACCTTAAAGCCTCGTTTGTAGATATTTTTGGGGATTCCCAATTAGTTATAAACCATATGAATGGGGAATATAAATGTATGAGTAGTGCTCTAGAGATATATTATGACACTACAATTGGTTTCTTATCCAAATTTGATAGTGTAAACCTCTTACTATTCCTAGAAGTTTTAATGAAGAAGCCAATGATATGGCTCAAAATGCATCAGGATTTAGAACAAGTATCGAAGATGTTGAGATGGAACAAGTTACTTATAGGAAATTGTTGCCAATATTGGTGAATAAGTTATCTCTTGTTAGCATCTCAAATGTTGAAATTCATAATGATTGGAGTAAACCAATCAAAGATTATCTCTCAGGAGTAGATGAAAAGCATAGTCGAACCATAAGATTGAAAATTGTCAATTATATTATGTATAGTGGCAGATTGTTCAAAAGAGGAAGTGATGGATTACTACTCGAATGCTTAAGTAATCTCGAAGGAATTGAGGCTATAGCTCAAATTCATGAAGGATTATGTGGTGATCTCCAATCTGGGATTAAAATCAGATTGTTACTTCAAAGACATAGCATTTATTGGCCATCAATCTTGAAAGATTGTATTAAATTTGCCAAAGGATGTCAAGAATGTCAAAAACATGGTCCTTTGAAACATTTACCAACTATTGATCTTCAATATGTGGTCAAACCTTGGCCTTTTAGAGGATGGGCCATTGATGTGATAGGGAAAATTAGTCTCCCTTCTTCGAAGGGTCATGGATTCATTATTTTAGCTACAGATTATTTCACCAAATGGGGGTAGAACCCATGCAAATTATGACTCAAGCAGCAGTTATCAAATTTTTAGAGAACATAGTCTATAGATTTGGTATCCTTCAAACCATTGTATCTGACAATGCATCTATATTCGAAGGAGATGTGTTTGCTTTTGGAAGTAAACTGGAGACTACAATGTCAAAATCAACTCCATATTATGCCCAATCTAATGGTCAGGCTGAAGCAACTAATAAAATCATAAAAGAAAATATGACTAAAGTCATAAAAAATAATCCAAGGATGTGGCATGAGATTTTTCCAGAAGTTTTGTGGGCACATAGAACTTCGAAGCTAACAAGTATAGGGGTGTCTCCCTATGCTTTAACTTTTGGTCATGAGGCAGTTCTACACATTGAAATAAAAGTTATTTCTCTTCGAATTATGAAGCAGAATCAATTATCCTTGGATGACTATCAAACATCAGTGGCTATTGAATTGGAAGACATCGATGAAGAAAGAGTCAATGCTCTTAATAATATCCTGATACAAAAGAAAATAACAGCAAGAGGATATAATAAAAAAGTTCAACCTAGAACCTTTGATGAAGGAGATTTGGTTCGGAAAACTGTTTTGCCTATTGGATCTAAAGATCCAAATTATAGGAAATGGTCCCCTAAATGGGAAGGTCCATTCCAAATCCACAAAGTCTTTAAAGGTGGATTTTACCATTTAAAGAATTTAAGTGGTTATATACATGTAAAAAAGATCAATGGCAGATTTCTCAAACAATACTATTCAACTATTTGGAAAGCAAGAAATCTAGAATGAGATGTAACATTAAAAAATAAGACCATGTATTTCACATTTGAAGTAATTACAAAAACCAGATTTTGGTAAATTACAAAGTCCTATTGGTATAATCTTTCATACCAGTTTTCCTATAAACTGAGCCTTTAATCTAAAATTGTCCCAAGACCTAGTATACAGTTTGAACTGACTAAGAATGAAATCTTGCCTAGAAATTGATTCTTGGTTCTTCAAAGGCTTAGATTCAAACTCCGTCTTCAAAACCAAAAGCTTTGCTCGAACATTTTCCTGATTGGTCTTCAAAGCATTCAAACAATCGAGTTCTTTTAAAAGATTGTCTCTTTTGGTAGAAAGTTTTTTAATAGCAGTGTTGCTCTTGTTAAAATCTTCTAACATTTGATTCATTGCAAGAGTACTAGGGAAATGTGAATGACTTATCACTAGTTGATATTCAGGCTGTAAAGGTTGAATGTCCTGTGAAGGGAATTCTTGTATCTCTGAAATTTTGGGATTGTGGGGTTCTGTTTGTGGGATCAGTAGAACGAGTTCAGGTTCAGGTTCAGGTCCCACCTTTGAGATGGTAATTGCTGGAATGGGAGCTTCCCCAATGTTCTTCGAACCAATAGAAGGCTCAACAGTTGTCTTAGCCTTCTTCCTTCGAATAAGCTTTGGAATAGGACTAGTCTCCTCTTCTTCTTCAGGTTCTAAATTTTCTGTTACTTGGGGAGGACTCTCTGCTGGAAGAATCAGTCTTCTTTTTGGCCTGGAAGGTGGAAGAGAAGAAGCTGAAACCTTGGATGAAATTGGGATACTGGGTGCATCCTTCGAAGTTTTGGTTCTTGGTGAAGAGCTTTCACCAATTGCTTTCCCTATGTTACAAAGTTTAAACAACATTAATTTGAAATTCTTTTCATTATCTAAAAAGAGAGAGATTGAATTGGTAATCTATTTACCTTTTGACTTCGAGTCAATATGTCTCAAAAGCTGGCATTTGTCCATTAATACTGACATCAAATTTTTTTACCAGCTTGAGAAGGCAGGTGTACAGGTTGTGTATACTGGCAGAGAGGTGAACTCCAGGTTGCTGACTTTGTTTTGATAAGCTGCTAATGCAGTAGTTACCACTATTTCTGGTACCCTCAAAGTTGTTTTATAAGCCATAAAGGTATTGTGTCACACCCCAACCCACCCCCGGCGGATTAGGACACGTGTAACAAGAGTAACCACACCCAAAACACACACTAATTAAAAAGAAAATATGGATAATCCACTTTAAAGAACTCCATTGCGACAAAATAACCCCCAAGAGCAAAATGGTCATTTTTAGATTTTTTGAGTCCCGGTTCCAACGCAACAAACGGCGCGCGAATCCGAATTTTCTAGAAAGAGTTATGCACGTTTCCGTAAAAGCGGACGTGCTGTGAAAAATACAAGCGGATCGATCCGCTCATAAACCCTGATCGATCCATCTTTGAAATTTTCTCGCAGAATGTTCCTTAAAAAGGCCGGATCGATCCCTTCATTAACCCGGATCGATCCGGGCTCTGCAAAACCTGTTTTTATTGCTAAAAACTCTGCTACAACATACCCAACTCATATCCAAACCAAACCAAACATCAAAGAACATTTTGGAAACATTTTAAACTCATTTCTAACCACATTTCAAACTCATTTCTAACCACATTTTAAACATTTCAAACCTTTTGAAGGCAATACCTTCAAAAATGCATAGTCACCAACCTCAAACTCCAACGGTGTTCTACCCGTATCTGCATAACTTTTGTAACGACTCTGAGCTGTTTGTAACAGCTGTTTAATCAATCGGATCTTATCAGTAGTGATTTGAACTATCTCCAGCCCCAAAAGCTAATTTTTACCAACTTCTGTCCAACATACCGGCGTTCTGCACTTCCTTCCATACAATGCCTCATAAGGCACCATTCCAGTATTGGTTTGAAAACTATTATTGTATGAAAACTCTATTAACGACAAATGAGTCTCCCAATCAGCTTTGAAGTCTATAACATATACTCTCAACATATCTTCTAAAATTTGAATCACTCTTTCAGACTGACCATCGGTCTGGGGATGAAATACAGTACTAAACTGTATAGCTATGCCCATAGCCCTCTGTAAACTCTCCCAAAATCTTGATACAAATCGGGTATCACGGTCTGACACTATCGAAACTGGTGCTCCATGAAGCCGTATAATTTCTCTGATATAAATCTCTGCAAGTTTTGATGGATCTTTGGTCTTGATAGGTAGGAAATGAGCCGACTTAGTCAATCGGTCTGCAATCACCCAGATGCTATCATTTGCCTTCTGAGATTTTGTAAACCCCGATACGAAATCCATCGTAATATGTTCTCACTTCCACTCTAGTATCTCTAAAGGATGTAATTCTCCCCCGGGTCGTTGATGTTCCAGTTTTACCTTTTGACAAGTCATACATTTAGACATAAATTCTGCAACTTCTCGCTTCATACCACTCCACCAGTAAATTTCTGGCAAGTCTCGGTACATTTTGGTACTTCCCAGATGTATCGAATATCTGGTATTGTGAGCTTCTTCCATAACTTTATTTCTCAAATCACCACCTTTAGGAACACATAATCGATTGATGTATTTCAGAACACCATCTTGGAAACTGAATTCTGGCCTTCTCCCCTCAGGTAACTCATCCATAATCTTTTTGAATTCTGGGTCTAGAAGTTGATTAATCTTGATTTCACCAATTAAACTCGGTTGTGCCACAATCGCAGCCATTAAACCACATTCAATTCTAGGAATAACTTCAAGTTTCAATTATTCCAATTCTTTCACTAGTTCCTCTTGTGCAGTTAAGGCATAAGCTAGATTTTCTGACGACTTTCAGCTTAAGGCATCGGCGACCACGTTCACTTTTCCAGGGTGATACTGAATTTTTAAATCGTAATCCTTCATGAGTTCCAACCACCTCCTTTGTCGCATATTAAGATCTCTCTAAGTGAACAAGTACTTCAAACTTTTGTGGTCAGTAAAAATTTCATATGTCTCCCCGTACAAATAGTGTCTCCAAATCTTCAAAGCGAAGATTACCGCCGCTAACTCCAAATTGTGAGTTGGATAGTTCTTTTCGTGAGATCTCAACTGCCTCGAAGCATAGGCTATTCCCTTGTCATCTTGTGTCAAAACGCATCCGAAACCTTGGTGAGAAGCATCACTGTAAATTTTGAAATTTTTGGTACTAGTCGGAATTGCAAGTATTGGTGCCGTTGTTAACTTCTCCTTCAACGCTAAGAAGCAATCTTCACACTCCTTATTCCATTCAAACGGTACATCTTTCCTCATTACTCTTGTCATTAGAGTTGCAATTCTAGAGAAGTCTTTGACAAATCTTCTATAATATCCAGCTAATCCCAAGAACTTCGAATCTCTGACACATTTGTCGGTCTCGACCAATTCATAACAGCTTCAATCTTCTGTGGGTTCACGGAAATGACCTCTTTAGAGATCACGTGCCCTAAGAACGTGATACTTGTCAACTAAAACTCACTCTTCTTCAACTTCCCAAACAATTGTTTCTCTCGAAATCGCTGCAAGACTAATCACAAGTGTTGTTCATGCTCCTCTGGACTCTTGGAATAAATGAGAATATCGTCAATAAAAACTATCACAAACTCATCCAAATGTGATTTAAACACACGGTTCATTAAATCCATGAAAGATGCAGGTGCATTAGTAACCCCAAACGGTATCACTAGAAATTCATAGTGTCCGTAGCGAGTCCTAAAGGCTATTTTCTCCACATCCTCTACTTTAACTTTCAGTTGATGATACCCTGACCTCAAGTCAATCTTTGAAAATACCTGAGCCCCTTGAAGCTGATCAAATAAGTCGTCAATACGTGGCAACGGGTACTTGTTCTTAATTGTTACTTTGTTGATTTCTCGGTAATCAATGCACATCCGCATTGTACCATCCTTCTTCTTTACAAATAACACAGGTGCACCCCACGGAGACACACTAGGCCGAATGAAACCCTTGTCTAGCAATTCTTGTAACTGAGTCTTCAACTCTTTCAATTCAATTGGTGACATTTGATACGATGCTCGTGAAATAGGTTGGGTCCCCGACATGACATCGATACCAAACTTAATTTCTCGGTCAATCAATACACTAGGCAACTCCTCTAGAAATAAATCTGGAAATTCTCTAACTATCGGAATCTCCTTAAGTTTAAGATTGACGCCTCTAGTATAAAAAATACTATACAAAAATCCCCGACAACCCTTCTTTAATAGTCGACATGCCTCAATGGCTGACACAATATACGGCGGTGCGACAACATCCTTTCCTTGAAAATAAAACGCCTCTTGATTTGGAACACGGAATTCTACCCCTTTGTTGTTACAATCAATATTCGCGTGATTAGCCGCTAATCAATCCATACCCAATATAACATCGAAGTGTTGAATAACTAACGATACCAAATCAACAGTTAACTCTTTGTCATTCACATTAATTTCACATTTTCTAAACACACCTGAACTAACCAACGGAGCCCCCAACGGTATCGCGACAGATAAATCATAGCTTAGGAACTCTAATGGTTTATCTAGATGTTTAGCAAAGTGGTGTGACATGAATGAGTGTGTGGATCCCGAATCTATAAGTACATTTGCTATATGTGAGCAAATGGAAACCATACCTGAGACAACAGTGTCGGCAGAAGCGGTATCTCCTGGCCTGAGCTGATATGATCTTGCCTCCCGCTGCTCCCTCCTTAGAGGTTGAGTAGTCCTTGGTGTGATAGTACTAGCCGCATATGAACCGAAACCGAAAGCTCCCTGACGCTTGGTTGGACAATCCTTAGCTTGATGTCCTAATTCCTTACAAGTGAAGCATCGACCCCTCATATCTATATTCTGATTTGGACAGTTCCTGGCTATGTGTCCCGGTTGTCGGCAAATATTACAAATGATTGGATTTGGAAGTTGATTGCATCGGCCCCAATGAAATTTTTGACAAGTCTGACACCTCGGTTTATTTCCACCGGAACCACTACCAATACTAGCTGATGATCCTCTTGAACTTTGCCTTTTTGCACCCCCTTGACTACTGAACTGACTTGACCCAGCCCTTTTGTTTTGTTGACTTGGCGGTGGTGGTAAGTTTGAAGTGTACCCGAGATCCCTTTTAGCAATAGAAGCAATATCCAATGCCTTAGCATAGGTCTCTGGACAGAATACAGTCACCCGCCCTCGAATGTCACCCCGGAGTCCCGCTACAAACTTCCTTGCCTTCACCTTCTTAGTCGTTACAATATCCCTGGCAAACCTCGCCAAACTGGTAAATTGTGTTGAGTATTCGCAAACTGACTTGCCCTGGAAAGTATTGTTCATTAAATATCTCCAAAAAATGATCCCATGTTGTCGGTTGACTCGGGCCCAGCTTAGTTCACCACCAATATTGTGCCTCATCTTTTAAGGTGTCAACGACAAATATAACTTTCTGCTCTTCCGTACACGGTAATACCCTGTAGATCTTCTCTATATCAGAAACCCAAAAGTTTGCCTTCATTGGATCGGCTTCTCCACAAAATATTGTCGGCTTCTGCTTATGAAATTTAGAAATAGTGACAACTTCCTCCCTTAGATTTGGATTCGGTTGTACCGGCCTTTCCTCGACCACATGAGTTTCGGCAACTCGAACCAATCCTTCGATTGCCCGTTCAACTCGTTCCATTCGGTTTGAGGTGTCACCTCCAGACATAATGCATGGCACCCACATATAGTACACACATGCACGTTACTTTTAAGAAACACATGACATGTTAATCAACATTTAAAAGCATGCTAAGTAAACGTGTATGCATGTTTATGCAACTACGTGTTATTGTGTGCACACTACTCGTTGTACATCTCTCATCCCCAAAGGCTCTAGCCTAATGCTCTGATACCAAAAATTGTCACACCCCAACCCACCCCTGACAGATTAGGATATGTGTAACAAGAGTAACCGCACCCAAAACACACAATAATTAGAAAGAAAATGTGGATAATCCACTTTAAAGAACTCCATTGCGACAAAATAGCCCCCAAGGGCAAAATGGTCATTAAAAAAGTATATAAAATTTTTATACCAAAAGTTTGATTTTTTGGTCCTAGTTCCAACGCAACAAACGGCGCGCGAATCAAATTTTTTAGAAAGAGTTATGCACGTTTCCGTAAAAGCGGACGTGCTGTGAAAAATACAAGCGGATCGATCCGCTTAGAAACCTGGATCGATCCATCTTAGAAATTTTCTCGCAAAATGTTCCTTAAAAAGGCCGGATCGATCCCTTCATTAACCCAGATCGATCCGGGCTCTGCAGAACCTGCTTTTATTACTAAAAACTCTGCTACAACATACCCAACTCATATCCAAACCAAACCAAACATCAAAGAACATTTTGGAAACATTTCAAACTCATTTCTAACCACATTTCAAACATTCCTAAACACAAATTCATGTTGTCCCAACATATAAAACATGAACATATCTTGTTATAACAATAATTGATCCATAACAAACTATTGAACCTCAAACTTTGCCAAGCTTGCTCAAACATATACAACTTGCTATGAATCAACACATAAGTTCAACAACCAACTTGTTTATAAGCAAACTTCTTTCAATGTGTTTACGACATCAACTCAAACTTGTCGGAAAGGACTCAACTTAACCTTACATATTCAAACTTCAACTTGTAACATCAAAATTACATAAGTTTTCCCAAGTTAACTTGAAACCATCCAAATGAAAAGTTTAAGATTCAAGTCTTATAATTACATCAAAAGTACCACTCCACCATTTTAGGAAGTAGTAATTACATCAAATTACAAGTTTTAAAAGAGTTAATATACAAGAGTCCCACATCTCCCCTATCTCTCCCGTCTCTTCTATCTCTCCCATCCACAAATAAAAACCTTCAGCCTCAAGTCAAGGATCCCAAGCCACTAGTTACACTGTAATATAGGTTTAAAACATATCTACAAGTTCCAAAACCCTTTCCCCCTTTTCCCGAGCACGTCACTTCCTCTCTGGATGTTGCTCCGTACCTACGGTGGTTGTTATTTACCACAACAGAAACAGAAAATGATTTTCTTAAGCATTACGCTTAGTGAGTAATCTAAACATGGCTAAATGTTTAACATGTGCAATGAAACAATGAACATACAAATCATATTTTTAATCGCCGAGTCATCGGTTCAATGATTCATTCAGACCCGAAGACCTCCCTTGGTCCCGTGGTCACTTCTATTCCTTGGACTTCCGTATTTCTCGGATTCTTCCTCTTCACCACCCTTATTACTCCCAACAATGAATCATTTTCCGGTGCTCATTGATTACCACATAACCATATAAGCACATAAACATGTAGGCACATATAATCTTCATAAAAATTGGCATGCAATTCACAATTTAGTAACTACATGTTTTCTAAACATGAATAATCAACACAATAAGAACAATCTCTTGGTTTCTAAGCACAAACTATCATCTCTAACATCATTGAAGTCTTAAACATAGTTAAACACAACCATTCTTTAGTGTAGAAAACTCACCTTAGCAAGATCTACCCAAATTCAAGCTAGAAATGAAGAATCTCTTCACAAATCTTGCTCAATTCTTACCCAAAGTAAATCCTACATGGTTTTGGTACAACAAATATCATTTATCAAGAACGGTCACCGAAAAAATGTTGCTGAAAATGAAAACAAATTACGTGCATGTGACCTTCTTACCACTACGAGTCCAAAAGTAGTCTCGGATTGTAAATCCGGTGAACGGCGGCGACGGAACGACGAGATTTCGACGTCGGCGTCTCGAGCTCGTCTTTCTCTCCCGGAGCTTTCTCTTTATTTTTGTTTAATTCAGTGAATATGAGAGTATGAACTCTCCTATGGACACACACTCATCACATGGATGTGATGTTCATAAGTTTTCCCTATTTTCGTTTACACCCCCGGTTTTTCTTAAGTTCTTATTATGAAATCCCCCAAACATTCCATTAACTACCCAACTATCTAATGAGTGTTTGTCTAAGTTTCGTATGGGTCCCAAATATTTTGTGAAGTTGCTATCGCACCTACTAATTATCAATCTTTTTCAATTATACCCTCATCTAGGTGTCCAAACTAATACCAAATGCTAAACATATATCATCATATAATATGAAAGCATTTAAACAAATAATCATATAAATGCATTTAATCACGTTAAATGCAAATTTCATTTTATCCGGGCCCTTCACTGGGTCCCACTCCAAAACCTGTCCCACCTCACTGGGGACTTTTCCAACTGTGTTCCTTTACTGAACACTTTTCCACGGGTGAGTCCAAGCCTCCCCTTATTCCATAATAAACACTAATTATATTAATTAATGCATATAACATAATAATTTAACCCATTCTCCGGGTACGGGTGTTACATATTGGCTTGACTTTTAATTGGGAAATGAATTGATTGGGTGAGCCCAAATAGTCTTGAAAATTGGTTAGGAAGATAGAGTTCACCGTAAGATTTAACACTGAGAGTGTTTCCAAAAAATAGATCTATACTGATCAGGAAATTTCCCCATGCAGCTTTTAGTTTAACACATTTGTTATTGTGTCCAAGATATGACATAGCTATATGGGGGAAAGAGGGGTTTTATCCTTAGAATTGTAATGGACAGAGAAGGGTTGAAATAGGTCATTCGACCTTACTGAGGAGAGGTTAAAGAAGAGGCAAGAGATTCTTTGAAAGTATCTTCAACATTTGGCAGCAAGCTAGGCAAAGAAGACCCCACGAGGAATAGTATTTTCTCTAAGTCCTAAATTATGAATTTCTGGGAAATAGGCATAAAGCCATAGTTGCAGAATCCAGAAGAGACCACCTTGAGTTGGGAGAAAGGGGTCATAACACAAATCAGAGAAAGACCTATACAGAGATCCTAGTACAAAATGAGCCAAAACTAGTCTTCGACCAGCAGCTAGAGTTTTGGCAATGTTAGAGAATTCGAGAACAACTCTCTGAGAAAAAGTACAAAATAAATGCTTTGAAAGCCAGTAGTGAAGAAAGCAGTAATACTCTATGTCTGTTACATTTCCTGATGACTTTTTATGAGAAGTTAGAAAATTGGTGTATCCTAAAGATTTCGAATCAGCTCGAATTGGAGGAATATCAGACTCCACCATATATGGGTGAGCATCCTCCCTATGAGATAGAAACCCTAATAAATGGCAAATATCTAAGACGGTTGGACCTATTGGACCAAAAAAAATTTGGAAGTGATTAAAGATAGGGTTCCAGAAGCATAGAGCTCCAACAAGCAGGTTAGGACTGGCTTCGATTGGATATTTTGATAGGTTAATAGCATGATAGATTCCTGTTGAGATCCGAGCCTCTCTCTTCTTGTCCAAAATCCATTCTGGCCACTCTTTCCGAGGTTTGGGCCAATGTCGAAACTTTAATTCATTCCTAGGAATAGGAATTTCTTGTTGATACGCTAGGTGTTGTTGTCCTAATCTAGGGTAATAGACATGAAGTTTGAGATTAGGGGTACTCAAGCAGGGACCTACGGCAATGGAGGATTCATGATTGGGAAAAGTTACAGGGACAAGGAATTCGTTGATCAACGAAGTTTCTTTCCCATTCGAATACTTCACTTGTTCGTCTTTGACCACTTTTTCGAAATCATCGCAAACTTTTTGAAGTTGAGTATGGTCTCTAAATGTAGTCATTTTTTGGGAAGAAACGGGTGAAAGAGATCGCAACGAGAATAAGATGCAAGAGATATAGAATCGGAAAGGAGGATTTGTGGAAGTTAGAAGGATTTTTTTCTCTTTATATCTCATCTATTTATAGCCTTTGGTGTCATTTGAGAAGAAACACATTTATTAATAAAGTAGTCGTTAGAGTTGGTTACTTAAATAGCTGTTATTTCAAATATATATACATTCTGGTTTAGAAAAAACCATTTCAGTTTGGTTAAAACGTACATGAATTTTTATAATTCATTGAAATTAATGGCATTACAAATACAAATTATAGACATAATTGATAATAATGTGGAAATCCATAAGTCATGAGGTTGTGAAACATATTCCAATAGTAAGCAAAGTACTCTGCTTTTATTTCCATCTCGAGATTAAAGTTTCTAGCTTGCAATGCCAATTTATCTTCACTTCAATGAGAAAAGTAAGCAATCTTGAGTTGTTCTTCATACTGATTTAGCCGAGAATTGATCTTGGCCAAGGCTTTACGCAGACCTCGAAGCTCTTTGGCTAATGGAGTTTTGCCTCGAAAAGATATGCCAACAACTTTGACTTCGTCTTTGAGGTACGCAATTCGACCTTCGAGGTCAGGCTTCGATTAATAGGAAGTAATACTCTCTTCATCAGAACTCCCACACCCATAGATATATTTGTCTTTAAATTCTGATACTTCATCAAAGAAGTGCAAGTGGACCTTCCTTGAAACTGTCATACAGATCCATCAAGTCATTTAAGTGTGTAACACTTTCTTAATGATGAGAATACTTCCTTGCATGATAAGGTAAGGTTCAAAGGGTAAAATCAAGTTGGGTTCGAATAAGTATTGAAATGTCCCATTCATAGTATAAGATGTGACAGCTCCACTCAAAATTGATTCGATCTTTTGGTTCTTGCAATATGGAGAATGGGAGATGTGAGATGGCTACTAGAAGCCTTTGTGCTTGAATAATTAAGCATGAGGAAGGTGATAAAACGGGAGGAGTATGTTTGAATATGGGACCATTCCTACACAATTGGTCTAATTTTAAAAAAGGATCACTTATATCCTTAATTGGGTCAACCACTTGAACCTTTGTGTCTGGAAAGCTAATAAAGAGTAATCAAAGAGAAGCACTCTTTCCTTGTAATCTTTTTCGAAAAGTTTGTATTTAGAAAGAAAAGGTGAAGTGTAGTGCTCAATGGAAAAATTTTCATGAGATGCCCTTACATATGTGTGAATAGGGAATCTGCTTTGGGGAACTAAGACATTACCTCTTTGAAGTTTTTCACCGGGAGGACTGGTAGAAGAGATTAACCAAGCATTCAACAGGTTTTGTTCCCGAGAGAGACGATTCAAAATGGATAGTATGGGTTTATTATCCTGCTTCGAATAATCCCTCCATTTTCAGGATATTCAAGTTTGGATGAATAACTGAAGGTGTTGTGGTTGGTGTTTTGAGTTTCATGCCTCTGTAATATCCTAACCCTTCACCATGGAAAATGGGTTGTTCCCAAGTACGAGGGAAGGTTTGAGTGTTGTAAATTGACTTTAGAGGGCTCGAAGATGAACTTTGCCCTGATGAAGATGCACTTGGTCGGTTTAACATGTTATGTCATTTTCCCCACTTCGAATATGTGAGTGGTTCTGGAGGAATCTCAGGAAGATCCCAATTAGTTTGATAAGGAATTTCAGGACATTTAGTTGACAACATCACTTCTTCAGGAAGATCTAAAGGGAAGTGATCACCAGTATCGAACGACGATTGAGAAGAAGGCATGGTTAACAGAATAGATTCGAAGTGACAAACAAAATACAAGGACTAAGCAAATAGCAGCCAATGTGGAGGAAAATGCAGATTTGGATCTTCAATTTAACCATGTTCAGAAGGTTGCATAAAAATTTCAAACTGCCCAACATGATCTTGCCACGATCGCCATTATCTTTTTCGAATCAAAAGGAAAATGGCGCGGGGGGTAATGTTTGTGATAAATTTAATCCAGCCAATGAGAAAGTGCCACGAGGAATGTGACATGGCAAGACAGTTAGTAGAGTAGAAGGTAGTACGTGAGCAGTTACTGGCAGTTTGCCACTTTACTCTGTTTAAACAAACAACTGCTAAGGGACACGTGTTGATCATTGAAGGTTAACTGAAGAACATGTGTTAACTCGAGACGATGCCACATGATGTAGCAGTTAACAGTTCGAAAAGAAGAGGGAACATTCAAACAGAGATTGCTGTGAAGCCACGATGATTATAAATAGAAGAAGTCTGTGATCAAGGAGGGGATCTCTCAATCAACATCAATCAATACACTTTTATTCCTTTACAAATATTGTACTTTTATCAAATACTTTTAGAGTTCGAATTAGGACATCTTCGAAGTTATCTTCAAGGTTAGATTGTAGTTTGTTTTACTTAATAGAATAGTCTGTTACTTTAATATTTCCTTTTACTTTACTATTTTTCCATAGGAGTAGTTATACATTAATTAGTTCGAAGTTCTTCAATTAGTCACATCTTTACACGTTTGAAGTCCTTGTTAAAGCATCGAACGTCACCACAATCTCCCTGGTGAGGCACAGTTTGGGTACTTATCAAATCACACACATTGGCAATTTGCTTACCTGACACGCTCGCACTTATATAATTCCATTTATATCCTTAGAGGAATTTTTCAAGCAAACACATGCTACATTTTTTTTAGAGGGTTAAGAAAACTGTTTGATTTCAAATGATTTTGGGTGTATCGGTTGACATTCAGACGGTTTTAACTGCACCATTTGCATCCAAAATCTAGCTCCATCACTATGAACTTCCTATACTACAAATTAGCTTACACTTAAGCTAAGTTCAGCCCCACCATTGACAATTGTACATTGATGCTCTTACAAAACCAATAATAGAGTTAGGTACTCTCAGACACACCAACTTATCACAATGTCTACAAAAACATATTTTTAAGGGCCCTTGTAGTTTGAGGGTCTTGACTCTTAATCCCAGTACTCTCAAATTAGACATTTTAGACCCTAGAGTTTCATAAGTGTAACAATTAAGTCCAATTAGGTCTTTAATAATTAATGTTAGTACCTAGTAGTTTAAAGAATGGTACCAAACTCCCCCATAAGTTCTTTTAACTTCGTTATTTTCTCTTTTTCTTTTGAATACCTAATTATTTTTTACCACCAACTTCGATCAATATGATTTTTAATATGTTCTTTTAATATTTTTATCAATGTTTTGTTTTGTTCGATTATGATTTGTAATGAGTTCCCCTAAAAGTTGGATATCCTTTGTCTAAAAAGCTATAATGTATTCCTTCTATTCGTTTTTAGTCATAATTTCTTGGTATTTCTTCCATTTCTTCTATACTAAAATTTTTAGCAAAATTATTTCTTTGACTTGAACTTCCTTTTATTTTATCACTATGGTTTCTACATTATTAGCTTCGTTATTTGCCATTATTATTTTTCAATTCTTCAAGAGGAATGTGTTCCATTTCTTCACAACTTCTTAAACATAATTGTTTATATAGATTTCTTCTATTTATAGTCTATTGTTATTTATTTCTACAACTTCGGTGTCATCCATTTTGTCTAGTTTCTCTGCTATTTCTAGGTGTCTTAGTGTGAGGACAATGGTATTTATTTAATACATTTAATTTCCTTTATTTACTTTCCCCTTTAATATTTCTCAAGTTGGTAACCCCTTAATATTTCTATATATCTAATACTCATAATAAACTTAACGCATAATCAGGCTGAGGAACCATGCTCTGATACCAGAATTGGTGGAAGTTGTGATAAAATAAAAAGCCACTAAAAGAATTGAGAAAATATTTAATATTAAACTTTTTGAAAAAATTTGGGTAGATATAATTCTTTAAACTATTAGGGTTCTAATTTTAATTACTATTAGGATACAGGATCAAATTGACTCCCTTACAAAAGTTTAAGGATGAAATTGTCACGAAATTAAAACTATAGGGTTACTGTGTCAATTTTTAAACAACAGGGAGCAAAGTGTCACAGGGTGTAAAGTATAATTTATCCTATTTTTAAATGAGGTCTAGCGGACAAAGGTTAACTACAAGTTACAACTCACATGTAGGAAAAAATTGGATATATCCTAGGGGTTTTGAGGTATCATATGTGTTCGTGGTTTTGGGTCTCAAAATACAATAATTTAAAATATACTTTGTTTTAAAAATTAAAATGGTTTTCAAAGTATAACATTTTGGTATCTAATTATGATGTATGTAGGGGCGGAGCCCGACAGGTGTCCCTAACCCTCTAAAATTTTGAATTTTTTTTGGTACCTATATGTAATTTGAAGTTTTCAAAATCATTTTACAGATTGGCCCCATGCTTTTGACTTTTAGAAGACACCCCATCCAACAATACGATCAAATTTGTGGTTCCAATTTGTGATAACAGTGTACCATTTTTGTGTCATCACGTATTAACTGTGTTGGATTGCCATTTGAAAATATAATTACAACATTCATTGTCATAAACTGAGAGTTATATTTGGGGCACAATTAAAGTCATAACTTTTTATCCACAACCTTTATTTTGTGTCTATCTCTCTCTTGATGGGTCCCACAGTGCCAGTGACCCCACAATGCCCACTAGGAGACAGATAGACACAAAATAGAGGTTGTGGATAAAAGGTTGTGGCTTTGGTTGTGCCCCAAGTATTACTCTAAACTAAAAGTCAAAAGACTACAATACGCAATATTGATCACAAAACATCAAACTTCATTCCTCTCAAAACGGGGAAAAAAGCCTCATGGTGGTTCTTTTTAGCACAAAAAATTCAACAATGCTAGGGTAACAAACATTTTTTTACAAACACACTATATCTCTCTCATGGGTGGCACTGTATGGTCCACTGAAATTATCCGGACTCTGCAGCACCACCACGGAGAGAGATAGAGTGTGTTTGTAAAAAGTGTTTGTCATCCAAATATTACTCCAAAAAATTATATAAAAAAATATGTATGAATACACCAAAAAAAGTCTTGACGGGTCCCAAACCCTCGTGTGTATAGTTCAATTAGTAACTCGGCCTCCCCAAGTACAAAATCATGGTTTCGCCAATGATACATTCTAAAATGTTTAAGTACACTTTTTTTTTTTTAATAAGTTTAAACACAATAATAGCTTTTATTTACTTTATGTAATCAATAATGCTAGACATACAACACCAAACATAACACAAGCTACAACCATGGTTTAAATATATGTACTTTGTGCTTCCCAAAAAAGTGTGGTCTATGTGTAAAAAATTTACACAGCACAAGATATATATATATTTAAAATATGTGTTGTGATTTGTGTTATGATTAGTGTTGTGTACCTAACATTATTGTTATGTAATAGGATAGCAGCCCTGAAAATAGGTTATACTATATACCCGTCAGTTAGCCTAAGTGGAAGGGGCTTTGGCTGTTTAAGCGAGGGTCTCAAGTTTGAGTCCTTGTGTATGCAAAAAATTATCTTAGGAGAGGTTCACACTTCAGTGCCCAACAGTACCTCAAAAAATTAGTCCTGAGCGAAAGGCCTGGTATACCTTGTAAAAAAAAAAAACCAAGAGCGAAGATAACCACCTCTAATGTTGTTTCAGTTTCACATTTGCCACATGGCCGGACTTAAAATCTTGATATTCTCTTTCACCCAAAACATAGAAAAAATGCACTGGGTTACTACTTACTACATGGATAATATATAGTTTTTATATCTATAGGTCAAGGTGGGCCACTTTGCTAACATAACAGACGACATGTCCTCTGATTTTTAATAATATCATTTTTCTCAGCTTTAATCATGAATGTTGTTTCCTATTTATTTCCACAATTTTAGGGCCTGTTTTGAAAAGTACAATTCTTATTCAATTGAAGTCTAATTTTTATCCTGTTTTTGGTTAGGCTCTTGGTGAGTGCCTATTCTTTGAGTAAATATTGAAAATATCACGTAAGTATTAGTCACTTCTCACATTATTTGCAAAATGTATTTATGTGGAGGGTGATTTTCATGGGAATAGAGAATCAGATATATAAATGAAATAATTTCATTAATTTGTGATACCATGTCATAAATACAACTATTGTATCTAATATTTAGTCATATTCTTTGCATATAGTCTATGTTAAGTCTAATAAATTTCTTAAAATAGGTTCTCTATCAAACCAATCAACATTTTAATTTCACAAAAATCAAATAAAAATATAAATTTAAACTGAATCAGATCCAATTTTAAATATTCCCAAATAGGCGTTTAGGGGTAAATGTTATACCTCCCTCACCCACACACAAAAACTTCAACTCTTTCATATGAATCCAATGTTTGTGATTACTGTTTTTGTCAATTTATTTTTCAGTTGGAGTTAATCACGGAGAGTTCTCTCTAACTTGTCTTCTCAAATGATGGTACAATGTGGCACCTTTCTGGCCAACATAGTAACGTGAGAAATTATTGGAAACATTATGTTATGTGGTGGGCCTAGTGTCCAGATTTAACGCAAAATTATCCTATGTGACGAGACGAGTTTTGGTATGACAGATTATCAGAGACCGTTGATTTTGTGAGTCTCATATTGATATAACGGTTCACAATGATCTGTCACACTAAAACCCGTCACACAGAATAATTTTCCTAGATTAATAGAGCATTTGAGAATGAGTTTTTGGATAGAAAAATTCCATTTACAACAATGAAAACGTTTGTGAGGGTATGCTTGGAATGACTGTTATGGAATGCAATTAACAACTTATTTTAAAAATGCGTTTTAATATAATTTTTTTATTTTTCACAAAAGCTAATTTTACTTGCTTATGTTTTTCAGTTGGTGATGGTGTTTTGTACATTAGGATATGAGTTAGTGGTTCACGGGGCCCCATGCTCCTGAACTTCTATAGCAAATTTTTTTTACTCTATGATGTTTCTAACTCCATCTCTATCATTTTTTTGTCTTTTTTTTTCTCTAGGGCGCATAACGTATATCAAAATTGATACACGTACTTTGACAGGAAAAAAAAACTCACTTTCATACCAAACGGAGTATAGATTTTATATTTTACTTCTTGATAAAAAAAAAGCATCATCTTTATTTCCGAACTGCAGTTTCGGGCTATGAGTAGTTCGTTGCCTGATTCACGGGACCACAGGAAACAAATCATGATCTACAACGGAAATGTTAAATTTTTTGTTTTAAAAAATTCTAAATTCTTCATTTATTCATTTATTCTGAGACATGGCATGCTGGACTTGAACGCATAGGATGTAACAAGATGACTTGATTAGCTCGAGAAGCCCTTTTGGGCTCACTCGCTAAGGTTGACCTACCTATGTGTGAGTATTGCTTAATTGGCAAAGCATGCATAAAGCCTTCAGAGAGACTATTAGGGCTACTCAAGCATTAGAGTTAGTTCACTCAGATATCTGTGGACCTATGGTTGTAAAGGCACGTCATGGCGCCTCTCATTTTTTCACTTTTATAGATAATTTTGTGGGATATGAGGATCGCGAGTATTTATCTAATCAGTTTGGGGAACTGTGTGAGGAAAAGAGGATACGCAGACAACTTCCTGAAAACTCCGTAACAATATGGTGTTACAGAAAGAAGGAATAGGACATTCCTAGATTTGGCTAGGACTATGATGGCGCAAGTCAACCTCCCAATGTTGTTATGGGGGGGTGTACTCTCGTTTGCTGCCTACATACTAGAGTACTGTCACGACCCATCGCGCTAACGCGCGGAAACAGGACACGTGGCACGCATTAAGGCTTATCCAGTTCATTAAAGTGTGAATAGCAGTGGAAACATAAGTCAAATCCATTTAAAAACAGAGTTATAAAAAGTTTTGCCCAATTGGAAACATTTCCAAAAGAATTCAGTTTTGAAAACAGAGGTCCAGTCGACCGATCGAGGGTCTAGTCGACTGGAGACCTGAGGCAGAAAGTTTCAAAAGACCAACAACCCGTCCAATCAACTGGGTCCTCAATTTCTCAATCGACTGACTCCACCCAGTCGACTGAGGCTATTGCTGAATCAAAATCAACATTTTCCGTTCAGTTGTCCAGTCGACTGAAACAGAGACCAGTCGACTAGTTTTGCCACATTAAAAGCAGTTTCTAAAATGATAAAGTGGTCCAGTTGACCGAAGCCTAGTCTAGTCGACTGATCCCCGGGCAGGTTACTAAGTTGTGCAATTTAGCAACCCAAAATTCTCCAATTCAAAATTCACACCAACGCAGCTATATTACAACGATTTAAAATATAATTACAGGTGTTCGAACACAAGATTACAGTACTACGAGCCTACTCCACGGTTCTATTACAACATATTACGAATTCCCAAATCCTTATACAAGTTTAGGAAAAAGGAACAAAATATAAACAAGAGTGGTTCCCGTCGTCTCATCGGCCCCACTCCTCACGCTTTTTTTCCCCTTTTTCTTCTCACCTGCAATGGCGTACAGCTCCACTGCTCAGCTGTATGCTGAGTGTACAAATTCTAACATATGCATAATGACTATCAAAATGTAGGTCTTACTTCCCGGAGTCCAAATCCAGAATCTGGAGAAAATTTGACAGACGAAAGGTCGCCGATCGTCGTCGCAAAGCCCGAGGAATCAGATCTCCTTTTCTCTCTCCTCCCCAACGATATTTTATAAAGTTTGGATAATAATGAAATCTCATCCATTATTATTTATAGGAAAACTTCCTAGAAATCACGTTTACCACCCCGCGAGTTTCTCAAACTTCTAATTAACTTCCGAAACGTCGCGCACGTCTATTTTATGCCTTTACGAGTGAAAATTATAAATTACAAAAGTTTTTTACTAAGTCTCGTTTGGATCCAAAATTACGTCCAGAAACTAAATTCTGTGGAATTTTTACACAACCTACCTTTTATTTAACATGTCACTCACGTTCTCACCACAGTGTTCAAAATGATTTACAACGATAATAGAATTACCAGAAATTATACTACACAGGTATAATTTACTATTCATAAAATATCATAAAGTCAAATAATATTTAAATCACATAAATGCCATTTAACCATACCAATGCAATCTCGCTTACCGAATTCCTGTGTCCTTACTGACACGTTACCGTTGACTCACAGTCAACCTCATCCTCAATTATCATATAACATTGATAATTCACAAAATCTAAATATGCATGATAACCATGATATTTTGGAACATGTGTGATAACTATCCCCTCCAAAAAGGAAGTTTGTCCCCAAACTTATACCTCATACATCGAACAGGTGCAAATACTCATTATTCATTTCTTTCTCACTTTCTCATGTAGCCTCTTCAACCGTATGGCTACTCCATAACACTTTTACCATCGAGATTGTCTTTGTTCTCAACACTCGTTCTTTCCGATCTAGTATCTCCACGGGATGTTCTATATAGGTTAAGTCTTCTTGAATCTGTAATAATTCTGGCACTACGATCTTACTCGTATCTGTCATACATCGTCTCAGCATCGATACATGAAAAATATTGTGTACATGTTCTAACTCTAAAGACAACACCAATCGGTAAGCCACTGGTGCTATTTTCTCTAGGATCTCAAAAGGTCCTACAAATCTTGGATTGAGCTTTCCCCTCTTTTCGAATCGTACAATGCCTTTCGATGGCGATACTCTCAAGTATACAAAATCCCTTACTTCAAGTACCATCAGTCGTCGCTTAGAGTCCGCATAGCTCTTATAACGACTCTGAGCTACCTTAAGTCGCTCTTGGATCAGCTTTACCTTCTCAGTAGTCACTTGTATTAATTCAGGTCCTAGTAACTTTCTTTCTCCAACCTCAGTCCAACAAACCGGTGATCGACACTTACGGCCATACAAAGCTTTATACGGTGTCATTCCGATACTTGACTGAAACCCGTTGTTGTGGGCGAATTCAATTAAGGGTAAGTGTTTCTCCCAGTTACTTCCAAAATCTAGAACATAAAGTCTAAGCATATCCTCTAACGTCTGAATCATGCGCTCTGACTGTCCGTCGGTCTAAGGATGAAATGCAGTACTGAAACTCGGCTTAATACCCATAGCTTATTGTAAACTTTCCAAAATCTCGATGTAAAACTACTATCATGATCCGATACTATCACTATTAGAACCCCATGTAGTCTTACAATCTCCTTTACATACAACTCTGCTAATCTCGACGGAGTCTTGATCGGTAAAAAATGTGTTGACTTCGTCAATCTATCAATTATAACCCAAATCTTGTCATTCTTGTTAGACGATCGTGGAAATTTAGATACAAAATCCATTGTAATCTCATCCCAATTCCACTCTAACACTGGTCATGGTTGTAGTAGTCCCACAGGTACTTGTCTCTCTGCTTTGACCTATTGACATGCCGAACACTCTGAGACATACTTAGCAATTTCACACTTCGTACCTTTCCACCAAAAGTTTTCACGCAAGTTCCGGTACATCTTATTACTTCCCAGATGAACTGAATATCTAGTACTACGTGCTTCCTCTAGAATTCTCTCTTTCAAGCCTTTCTTATTTGGTACGCACAATCGTTTCTCAAGCTTCAACGTTCCTTATTCTAATACAAAACCAAGTCATTTTTCCAAAGGTATCTCATCTCTCATTTGCACAAGTAGACATCATTAAACTGTTTCCTCTTGATCTCATCAATGATATCTGGGTGTGCTATAATCGTCATCATTAAGCCACCACTAGTCTCTGGTATCACATCCAATTCTAAGCGTTCCATCTCCTTTACCAGTTCTATTTATTGTGTTAGCTCATCGGCTAAGTTCCTTGGCGTCTTCCGGCTTAATGCATCGGTTACTACATTAGCCTTTCTCCGGATGATACTCAATCGAAAGATCATAATTCTTTATTAGTTCTAACTATCTTCTCTGTCACATGTTCAAATCTCATTGTGTGAACATGTATTTCAAGCTCTTGTGGTCCGTGAATATCTCACATTTTTCCCCGTACAAATAGTATCGCCAAATGTTTAAAGTATAGATTACTACGGCCAATTCAAGATCATGAGTCAGATAGTTAACCTCGTGTGTCTTCAACTGTCTAGATGCATAGGCAATTACTTTACCCCCTAGCATAAGTACGCATCCCAAACCCTGGTGTGGCACATCGTTATAAATCACAAATCCTTTAGTCCCAGATGGTATTGTCATAATAGGCGCTCTCGTTAGTCGTGCCTTCAACTCTTGAAAACTATCTTCACACTCTTGACTCTATTCAAAAGTAACACCCTTCCTCATCAATCTTGTTATAGGTAGCAAAATCTTCGAGAAATGCTAAAAAAAACGGCAATAATATCCTGCTAAGCCTAAGAAACTTCAAATTTCTGACATTGAAGTCGGTCTCTACCAATTAATTACAGCTTCTACCTTGTGAAGATCAACTAAAACTCCATTCTTGTCAATCACATGACCAAGAAAAGTAATACTAGACAACCAAAATTCACACTTCTTAAATTTTCTGAATAGTTGTTTCTTTCGCAATCTCTGAAGTATTGATCTCAAGTGGTTTTCGTGCTCTATCTCACTCGATGAATGGATAAGAATGTCATCGATGAACACTACCACAAAATCGTCCAAGTAGTCCTTGAAGACTCGGTTCATAAGATCCATGAACGTAGCTAGTGCATTTGTAACTCCAAATGGCATTACTAGAAACTCGTAGTGTCTGTAGCGCATTCTGAAAGCTGTTTTCTCAACATCTTCGGCCTTTACTTTCAACTGGTGATAGCCTGATCTCAAATCTATCTTTGAAAATACTTGTGCCCTGCGAAGTTGATCAAATAAATCATCAATTCTTGATAATGGATATTTGTTCTTGATTGTCAACTTATTTAGTTCCCGATAGTCCACACACATTCTCATTGAACCATCTTTCTTCTTCATAAACAACACTAGAGCTCCCCATAGTGATATACTAGGTCGAATAAAACCTTTGTCAAGTAACTCTTGTAGTCAGATTTTCAATTCCTTCAACTCTACTGGTGCCATTCTGTACGGTGCTTTCGATACGGGTCTTGCGTCTGGCATTATCTCCATGGTGAACTCAATTTCCCTCTCAATCAGCACGTTTAGTGAGTCATCAGGAAATACATCTAAATATTCTCGCACTATCGTAATGTCTTCTACTTTCAACTCAATCGCCAAAGTATCAAGTACTGAACACAGGAATCCCTGATATCCCTTTCTTAACAACTTACTCGCTCGGATAGTTGAAATCAAATACGGCGGCAGTGTAACCCTACTCCCTTGAAAACAAAAGCTTCTTTATACCGGTGATCAAAAATTAACTTCCTTCCACTCACAGTCTATGGTTGCTTGATTAAGAGCTAACCAATCCATTCCTAGTATCACGTCAAAGTGGTTCACAACAATTGGGATAAGGTCTACGGTCATCAACTTCTCACCTAGTTAGATTTCACAATTCTTGTATATAGTAGACGTCGTTATTAATTTACTAAGTAGTACAGCATCAGATAATTCATATCCTAACGGTGCCGATTTAACATTCAAATGTTCAATAAAGGCATGCGATACAAATGAATGCGTAGATCCCGAGTCAACAACTATGCGTACTAAGTGCAAACATACAAGCACCATACCTGAGACTATTGTCTTGGAAGCAGCAATATCTCCCGGGTTCATCTGAAATGCTCTCCCTTGACGTTGTTCTGTCCTTTGTCCCCCATTGTTAGACTGTCTAGGCTTCGACCCATTGGAAGCCATAGAACTAGCTCCTTGTTAGGAATGCCTCCTTGGACAATCCTTGGCTTGATGTCTAAATACCCCACAATCATAACACTTGCCCCTCATGTCCGGAGTCAAATCCCCTTCCTTGGTTCCTATTCTGGGGTTTGGTCATGAAACATCGGCCAGTGTGTGGTCGGTTGCAAAGTGAACACAATAGTATGTTACTTGGCGTCCTCCTGAAATCCCTAAAACTAGAACCAGAGCCTCTTGGAAATGCCCTCTTCAAAGATCCACCTTGGTTCCTATCACTACCCTCATTACCCCGTTTACCGTGCTTATTTTGCCTTGATCTTTCCATTCCACTCTCGGCCATAAGCGCCGCTTGTTGCACTGCTGTCATAGTCGAATGCTCATAGGTCTCCACCCTTAAACGAATAATTTTCCTTAAACCTCCTTCAAATTCCCTTGCTCTATCTTCCTCGATCAACACAAACCCCTTTCTAAATCTCATCAAAGCATTATACTTGGAGGTGTACTCTATCACAGTCATCTTTCCTTGTTGAAGATTATCAAATTCTCTCTTCTTTGTATTGAGAGCAGCCCTTGGAAAGAATCGATGATTAAACTCTGCTTTAAATCCCTCGTAATTTATCAGTGCTCCCTGATCTAGAACATTCACCCACCAATTCTGGGCCTCTTTCCTGAGTATATCACTAGCATTCTCAATCTTCTCCCTACCAGTCATCGAAATAGATCGAAATGTTCTTTCAATATCCATAATCCATTGTTCTGCGAGCGTCGTATCACAACTCTCATGAAATTCTGTCGGCTTCTTCTTTATAAATTGTTCAGATACTAATCTTAGACCTCTATTCTCAAGTGCATGCACTACCGCTATTAGAGCAGCTTCAAACGGAGGTTTTGGAGGTAACTGTTCTGCTATATTTCAGATCATGTCATCCATATTCCCAATCATTTCTGTCATTTCATCCATACGTCGGGTATGTGGTGATAATTCTCAGTCACCCATAGTTGTAAATCCTCTAAGTCTCGATGCATAAACACTATGCATGCATAACCATAATATATCATGTGTGTAAAATAACATATATATACATCAAGCATTTCTACAATATGTGGATGCACTCTAGAACATGTGATAAATCACTCAACACTCCACTCGTCGTCGAACGTTCCTATTGTTTTGTAACCTCTAGCTCTGATACCAATAAATGTCACGACTCATCCTGCTAACCCACGAAAACAGGACACGTGGCACGCCATCAACGCTTATCCAATTCATTAAAGTGTGAATAGCAATGGAAACATAAGTTAAATCTATTTAAAAACAGAGTTATAAAAAGTTTTACCCAATTGGAAACATTTCCAAAAGAATTCAATTTTGAAAACAGAGGTCCAGTCGACCGATCGAGTGTCCGATTGACTAGAGACCTGAGGCAGAAAGTTTCAAAAGACCAATAGCCCGTCCAATCGACTGTGTCGGGGGTCCAATCGACTGGGGCCTCAATTTTTCAATCGACTAACTCCACCCAGTCGACTAAGGCTATTGCTGAATCAAAATCAACATTTTCCGTTCAGTTGTCCAGTCGACTGAAACAAGGACCAGTCAACTGGTTTTGCCACATTAAAAGCAGTTTCTAAAATGATACAGTGGTCCAGTCGACCGAAGCCTAGTCTAGTCGACTGATCCCCTGGCAGGTTACTAAGTTGTGCAATTTAACAACCCAAAGTTTTCCAATTCAAAATCCACACTAACGCAACTATATTACAACGGTTTAAAATATAATTACATGTGTTCGAACATAAGATTACAATACTACGAACCTACTCCACAGTTCTATTACAACATATTACAAATTCCCAAATCCTTATACAAGTTTAGGAAAAAGGAACAAAATATAAACAAGAGTGGTTCCAGTCGTCTCATCGGCCCCACTCCTCACGTTTCTTTTTCCTCTTTTTTTTTCTCACCTGCAATGAAGTACAGCTCCACTGCTCAACTATATGCTGAGTGTATAATTTTAACATACGCATATATCACAAAACATGCTTTAATCTCATAAATCACATCAATAGTCTCTAGGGAGAAAAATAAGCATTCATCCGATAGCGGCAAGTCTAAGCCGTAAACCGTGATGTCAATGGCTAGTCCAAGCCTACAACCATTACATCCCCAAGTGCCCTGGCAAGTCCACGCCTTAAACCATGCACAGTAATCGTCGCTACTAAAATTCTCAAACATCGAGAAGCTTACTCCGACATGAATTTGTATGAGTCCCCCCTTTTATCCACATAGACAACTCAACATGCTCGCGTAAATTTAGACACACTTTTCACAATTAAGCGCGTGCATAATTAACGGGCCAAAGATTAACACATGAATTTTGCCTAGATCACAATTTCGTCGTTGAAATCTAAAACATGTATTTCACCTATATAACATAGGTTAGGATTTCATACCTCGTGCAAACTTTCTCAAACTTTGAGGGAAGTACTATTGTCACGACCCATCCCGCTAACGTGCGGAAACAGGACACGTGGCACGCCACCAAGGCTCATCCAATTAATTAAACGATTATACGCAGCGGAAAAGAACTTAAAACAACCTTTCGTATATAAAACTTTAGGAAACATTACCCTTCGAGTTGTAAAATCCGTATAAAATTTAAAACGAAATCATATTTCAAAACGGGTGAATTTATGTTGAAAGGGGTCTCAAAGGTACCCTAAGAACCAATCAAAACCTTTTGAAAATTTCCGGAAGGTGTATAAAAAGATTTCTGGCAGGGGGCATTTCGACCGGTCGAACGACCCCCTTCGACCGGTCGAATGACCCTTTAGCAGAATCCTGCACAATGCTGCAGAATTTTGCCTAAGGATCCAATCCGACCTTCACTTCAACATTCCTCCAACAACAAACCAAAACCGAACTTCACGAGCTCTAGCATGCTATCAAAACAAAGTTTAGACTTATAATTCCATGAAAAGAAACAATAGCGGAACAAGCTAAGGCTTGTTTGGCTCTATACACAAAACTCTAGCCACAATCCTTCAAAATCCAAATTTAACAAGTTAAGTTTACAAAAACACGGACTTAAGTTCGGATGAATTGAAAACTAACTACAAGAGTTTTATTACATATTACAACATTACCAAAATCCTTCCAAGGTTTCCAATTCAACCAAAACATGATTCTAGCTCCACAATTTCATTATTACAACATATGGAAAGGAACTAAAACATGAACAAAGGTAATCCCCGGCATTCCCACGGCCTCACTCTTCACGCTTCTTCTTTCCTTTCTTCATACCTGCAATGGAGTAAATCTCCATTGCTCAGCTATATGCTGAGTGCACAATTCTAAACAAATGCATATGAGGCAATTCATGTTTTAAACATCTAAATCACATAATTTAGTCTCCGGGGAGAGAGATACGCATTCACCCAGTATATCGGCAAGTCTTAAATCTTAAACCGCGATGTCAATGGTTAGCCAAGGATCACTCAACCATTACACCCATCTGCTCTGGTTGGCCACTTCCCACACCAAGCAAGTAGTCGTCACTACTATAAACTCTCAAACATCGAGAGGCGTGCACCGGCGTAAAATTATATCAAACTCCCCTTTGACCCACATAGACATTTAACATACTCACATAATCATGTCACCGTACTTTTCTATACATACTCGCTAACTTTAACGGGCCTAATTTAACACATAAGTTTGCCCGGATCACAAGTCATACAAAATATCTAAAACATCCAAAATTGTCTATATTACATAGGTTCGGAATTCATACCTCGTGCGATTTTCCTATAACTTCGAAGGATGAACTAGGAGGTCGATTAAACGTCGGATTTCGAATTTCAAGCGATTCCTACAAGTTTACATGCGTTTACCCCAAAATTCTATCATTAGGATTTTTATAAAACTTAACCAAACTAGTCCTAACTAGTATCAAAACGAAGCCCTTACCTCAAGGAGTTCGAATCTCAAATTTGGTTGAAAACTGACGGACGAACGGTCGCCGTTTGTCGTCGCAAAGCCCGTAGCAATCAATCTCCCTTTCTCTCTCCTCTCCCAAGATATTATATAAGTTTTGTAACTAATGCAATTACATCCACTCCTATTTATAGACAAACTCTTCGGGAATCTCGTTTACTCCCCCGCGAGTTTCTTAAACTTCTAGTTAACTCCCGAAACTTCGCACACGTCCATTTTACAACTTTACGAGTGAAAATTATCAATTTCAAAAGTTTTCGACTAAGACTCGTTTGGGTCCAAAAATACGTCCGAAAACTGAATTTTGTGGAATCTCTACACAACCTACCTTTTTATGACGTGTCACTCACGTTCTCACCACAGTTCTCAAAAAGATATCTAACAGTATCAAGATTACCAGAATTTACTCTACACAGGTAAATTTACTATTCATCAAAATACCAGATAAGTCAAATAACATTTAAATCATATAAATGTCATTTAGTCATGCCCATGCAACATGATTCTCCATGTTCCCGTGTCCTCGCTTGACACCTTCCGTTGACCCACGGTCAAACTCATCCACAATTATTAATCAACATTAATAATTCTCATAAATTCACTTAAGCATTTAAAAAGAGTACATTTTTCAGAACGGGCATGACAACTCTCCCCTCCAAAAAGGAAGTTTGTCCCCAAACTTATACCATCTTATCAATTCAAGTTACAAGACTTCTCACAAGTACTCCAACATTTGTCTCATCACAAACTACACATCTCCCCCAAGATATTACAATCTCGCGAGGAAAATAAATCCTCAGGCTTCGAAGGAAAATAAATCCTCAAAGCCCTTATCCCAAACTAATTGAAGATTCAAACCACTTTCTAGTAATACATCGTAGCACCACAATAAGTAAGGGTATCAATACCTGAGTAGATCATACTCAATAGTCGAACCTGACATACAATCTCCCCGCGATGTCGCAACGTTAACTCATATATACTTTCATTGTACTTGTCACATATCATTGCCGAAACCCAACGGTTTTATCACAATACCCAAACAAAAGATATAACTCATCTCACTTTCACCCATATTTCTTTTCGACTGAAAGTCGTTTTCAATATATACCCACTGGATAATAACCATTCACGATTCTTCATCTCGAAGTGAACCAAAACTGAGTACTATCATACTTACATACTCTGTCGATAAGTCAATGCCTCAACCAACTAGTTCATATACCATGAAAGCAATCACTTATCATGTTAATCGCAAAATACTTGTAGAATGACACACATTTCCAAATATCTCTCATTTCTTATCAAATTCAAATCTTCCTTTCCTAAGGAATTCATATAACGTAACACCAGTTACATAACCATCAATTTGTCAGTAGCAAATCGCACTAGTACTCTCTCCCTGTCTCTGATAATGGTCATCATTCCATTTTGGGTTAGCTAACCTCGTATTTTACTTCCAATCATATATGCCTCGTAAGATACTATCCAAAGACCTAACTGGGAATTTCATATCATTCTACCTCTTCGAACCCACCCGATGTCCCGAATGGTTAACACACTTGCCCCTTATCTCTCACTGCTGTACTCGAACTATTGTCGATTAACGTAGGAGATTTCACTTTACACTTTCAATTTAAAACTTTTAACAAAGTCAAATTACATTCCCCATTCATGTTTTTAAAACTAATATTTTGAAATTTCACACAACACTTAATCTCTTTCCCAATACAACTCGCACCGAATAACATTGTTAGATCAATATTAACTTAGTCAATCAGACACGTATCGCACAACTTATCACATGTACTCCCATGTTCATAACATACCTCGTTCCTGTCTCAAACCCTTGACCATTCACAATCCGCTCTATTCACATAGTGTACACACACCTTAAGTCCATCACTTTTCTGCCGAGAATCTCAACTGTAATGTAATCCATTCTCATCTCATACCTTACTCGTTTACCACCCTTTAGACTATCACTCCAAGTAGATCCGCTACCCTCATGTAGTTATACGATTCCATAAATCTCTGGCATTTCACTTTCACCCTTACACAACTCCATACCAATCATGCCCCTGTATCTCCACCCTTACTGAGTTTTTAACAACCCTTTGCACTAAACATATACTTTTTGTATAACATTTCAAGTCTTTATACCTTATTCAATGATTTAATATTTCATGACTCTAGTCAACCTGACTTAACTCCAATTCAGATTCTCTAATCCTTTATCTTTGCTATTCTGATCTTAAATTCGTTGTTCTCAAAGAACCTGTTGCTTAAGCATTCATACTACTCCCATTACCATCTGAAGACAACTCAGTAATTCGATCTTCCCAATTAAGTACCATAGTCTCACTGTGTTTGATAAATTCCATATCGACTTCCAATTCACATACCTTTCATGACAATGCTCAAAGTCACCCATTCTCACTCCGAGTACTAATATCAACCCATTCATAACTATTGTCTTCAAGTGCTTTACGCTTTACAGATCTCATCAAGTTCTTGATCGTTCAAAACTTCAAATCATTCATAACCTCGGGTTATTCTGATACTTAAACTAAGATCAAGTTCCCTTTGGACAATACTCAAGTCAACTCGTTTAGTAGCACTTCATCCAACTTACTAAGTCCAAGTGTACCACATTTCACTAACCCCTTATTTTAGAATTTCCAAGTTTATAATATGTTCACGTAGAACTCATTCATTTGACAAACACTGTTGTGTCCCAAGCATTAAGCATACTATGTCCTTCCACGATACTCATCTTCCGAAGTCTACTTGGTACCCTCGCATATGTATCTATTACCACTTTTCTTATTCAAGCAAAAGTTATATTTTAAAACCTTTTAAAATTTAGTTGGGGTAAAATCTAACATTCTCAAAACTTTCCAACCTCGTTGGAATTCAGGACAACCGAGATAGCATTCTACTACATTCACTATTGTTCTCTGACCGTTTTACAGTTCTTCTATCATATCTGATGATGTACTCAACATACTACAAAGTTTTTATCCCACTCATACCGTTCATGTTCATTTTCTCCTCGAAGCTTCACCTTCCCAATTTACATTTTCATCTCTCTAACTTGATTTCACCCCAAAGTCACTTTACTTAGCCATTTCTACAACTGCTCTTGTTCAGTATTGTAATAACTATCATGCTCCAACTTCCCGCTCACAACAACTCGCTTCAAACACTCAACGATGTTTTAAAAGCATTGAAAGATTTCTATTTTAGTTGAAATACACTAAATGTCAAAGAAAGCATGGATTAGGCATCATAAAAGAGCTTTACAACGACAACACAGCCCCAAGGGAAAAATGGTCATTTATAAAATATGATTAAATTTTACATCAAAAGGTAGCTTTTTGAGTCTCGGTTCCAACGCAAGAAACGGCGCGCGAATCCGAATTTTCTAGAAAGAGTTATGGCTGTTTCCGTAAAACTCGACGAAAAATGTTTCCGAAAACACTGTTTGGATCAGAGGGGTATTCGACCGGTCGAACAACCCCTTTCGACCGGTCCAGTACCCCCTGGACCATATTTTTCCTTCATTTAACATCTTTAAAAGTCCCCAAACTCACAAGGCATTTGGAGATACTTCCCAGCCCTTTTAGAACTACCTGTAAATGCTCGAAAACTTCGAAACTTCCCAAATCACACAGCAGTTTGAATTTAGTTCCCATATTCTTACTTCCTTTATTCCATTTTCTTTGGCAAAACACCTCAAAACACCAAGTGAATCTTGCTAACATTCATTTCCATTCACTTATTCCCCATCAAGGAGTTCTGTGGTTTCTCCTCCGACCTATATCATCCTCGTCATTTCATTCACACGCACATAATCATCAAGTCTAAGTAACCACCCCCGAAGTCCGTCATTAATTAACTTTTTACTCACTGTAGTTTCAAACCGTCGAAGCATACTCTATCATTCCCGTTCTTAACCCCACATCTTAGGTAAATCCTTAAACCCAAACTTTCCATTTATACCTCCACCGGTAGCATCTGCTGCTAATCCTCCTACCATATCTAAATCCACTATGATACCACGACCACTCGAAGCAAGGTTCAGTTGAGAGATTCCTCAACAACCATGATACTCACAATCCGTGGAGATATTCTTCGATCCCTCTCCCAATACATACCATAAGATAGGTTGAGAGATTCCTCAACCATCCAACATCTCAAACTCCATACCATACGTTGAAAGATTCTTCAACAACTATAATACTTACCATACGATAGGTTGAGAGATTCCTCAACCATCCAATCATCCCATATACCGTACAACAAGTCGGAAGATTCATCAACTACCCAATACACACCGTGTAAGAGGAAACCACAAGATAACCCGTACGATTACACTGTAGGTTAACATCAAAGGATAACACCGTAAGAAAATGTGAGAGATTCCTCACCTACCCTATACACGAGCAATACATATTGTTGAACTATCTTTCTGCCATAAACCCCATCTGTCCATCTCTATTCTCTCGCGTCACGGCGTTTAGCCCATGTCTGAGACGGAACTCTTATCAATCAATTCTAATCCCAAAACTCAACTATGAGCAATCGCTTTAGCTTTCTGTGTGAACCTCCAATGAAATCTCTTCGATAGTTCACTACTCGGACTTCGTTCTCAGTTAACACCCTTAAAGAGCACTCATTACCATCATTTATCACATTCACTGATTCGATCAAAATTCAGTTGATTTTCGTTTAGATATTCAACGGCTCCTCACCACCAAGATATCATCTCTCCCCCGGGTCACCACACAAGGTCGATGATACCATACGGTAAACCTCATCTCATCACACAGCTCTACATCCGCGTGATTCTACTGATTCACGAATGCATGAATACTATGCATGTATGGCAATATCATAATCATGTATGTATAACAACATACCATATGCATCAAACATCTCTATAATATGTGGATGCATTCTAGAATATGTGACAATTCACTCAACACTCCACTCGACGTCGAACGTTTCTGAAGTTTTGTTACCTATTGCTTTGATACCAATAAATGTCACGACCCATCCCGCTAACGTGCGGAAACAGGACACGTGGCACGCCACCAAGGCTCATCCAATTAATTAAACGATTATACGCAGCGGAAAAGAACTTAAAACAACCTTTCGTATATAAAACTTTAGGAAACATTACCCTTCGAGTTGTAAAATCCGTATAAAATTTAAAACGAAATCATATTTCAAAACGGGTGAATTTATGTTGAAAGGGGTCTCAAAGGTACCCTAAGAACCAATCAAAACCTTTTGAAAATTTCCGGAAGGTGTATAAAAAGATTTCTGGCAGGGGGCATTTCGACCGGTCGAACGACCCCCTTCGACCGGTCGAATGACCCTTTAGCAGAATCCTGCACAATGCTGCAGAATTTTGCCTAAGGATCCAATCCGACCTTCACTTCAACATTCCTCCAACAACAAACCAAAACCGAACTTCACGAGCTCTAGCATGCTATCAAAACAAAGTTTAGACTTATAATTCCATGAAAAGAAACAATAGCGGAACAAGCTAAGGCTTGTTTGGCTCTATGCACAAAACTCTAGCCACAATCCTTCAAAATCCAAATTTAACAAGTTAAGTTTACAAAAACACGGACTTAAGTTCGGATGAATTGAAAACTAACTACAAGAGTTTTATTACCTATTACAACATTACCAAAATCCTTCCAAGGTTTCCAATTCAACCAAAACATGATTCTAGCTCCACAATTTCATTATTACAACATATGGAAAGGAACTAAAACATGAACAAAGGTAATCCCCGGCATTCCCACGGCCTCACTCTTCACGCTTCTTCTTTCCTTTCTTCATACCTGCAATGGAGTAAATCTCCATTGCTCAGCTATATGCTGAGTGCACAATTCTAAACAAATGCATATGAGGCAATTCATGTTTTAAACATCTAAATCACATAATTTAGTCTCCGGGGAGAGAGATACGCATTCACCCAGTATATCGGCAAGTCTTAAATCTTAAACCGCGATGTCAATGGTTAGCCAAGGATCACTCAACCATTACACCCATCTGCTCTGGTTGGCCACTTCCCACACCAAGCAAGTAGTCGTCACTACTATAAACTCTCAAACATCGAGAGGCGTGCACCGGCGTAAAATTATATCAAACTCCCCTTTGACCCACATAGACATTTAACATACTCACATAATCATGTCACCGTACTTTTCTATACATACTCGCTAACTTTAACGGGCCTAATTTAACACATAAGTTTGCCCGGATCACAAGTCATACAAAATATCTAAAACATCCAAAATTGTCTATATTACATAGGTTCGGAATTCATACCTCGTGCGATTTTCCTATAACTTCGAAGGATGAACTAGGAGGTCGATTAAACGTCGGATTTCGAATTTCAAGCGATTCCTACAAGTTTACATGCGTTTACCCCAAAATTCTATCATTAGGATTTTTATAAAACTTAACCAAACTAGTCCTAACTAGTATCAAAACGAAGCCCTTACCTCAAGGAGTTCGAATCTCAAATTTGGTTGAAAACTGACGGACGAACGGTCGCCGTTTGTCGTCGCAAAGCCCGTAGCAATCAATCTCCCTTTCTCTCTCCTCTCCCAAGATATTATATAAGTTTTGTAACTAATGCAATTACATCCACTCCTATTTATAGACAAACTCTTCGGGAATCTCGTTTACTCCCCCGCGAGTTTCTTAAACTTCTAGTTAACTCCCGAAACTTCGCACACGTCCATTTTACAACTTTACGAGTGAAAATTATCAATTTCAAAAGTTTTCGACTAAGACTCGTTTGGGTCCAAAAATACGTCCGAAAACTGAATTTTGTGGAATCTCTACACAACCTACCTTTTTATGACGTGTCACTCACGTTCTCACCACAGTTCTCAAAAAGATATCTAACAGTATCAAGATTACCAGAATTTACTCTACACAGGTAAATTTACTATTCATCAAAATACCAGATAAGTCAAATAACATTTAAATCATATAAATGTCATTTAGTCATGCCCATGCAACATGATTCTCCATGTTCCCGTGTCCTCGCTTGACACCTTCCGTTGACCCACGGTCAAACTCATCCACAATTATTAATCAACATTAATAATTCTCATAAATTCACTTAAGCATTTAAAAAGAGTACATTTTTCAGAACGGGCATGACAACTATGGAGGCAAATAAATGTCGAATCTCTGTTTTTAGATTATTCCTACAAGTTTATACTTGTTTTCCTCCAAATTTCTAGAACTTAGATTTTTACAAAAGTTAGCCAAACATGACCTAATGACTATCAAAACGTAGGTCTTACCTCCAGGAGTCTAAATTCAAAATTTGGAGAAAATCTGACTGACGAAGGTCGGTGATCGTCGTCGCAAAGCCCGAGGAATCAGATCTTCTTTTCTTGCTCATCTCCAACGATATTTTATAAAGTTTGGATAATAATGAAATCTCATCCATTGCTATTTATAGAAAACTTCCTAGAAATCGCGTTTACCACCCCGCGAGTTTCTCAAACTTCTAATTAACTTCTGAAACGTCACACACATCCATTTTATGCCTTTACGAGTGGAAATTATAAATTATAAAAGTTTTTGACTAAGTCTCATTTGGATCCAAAATTACGTTCAGAAACTAAATTCTGTGGAATTTCTACACAACCTACCTTTTATTTAACGTGTCACTCATGTTCTCACCGCAGTGTTCAAAATGCTCTACAGTGATAACAGAATTACCAGAAATTATATTACATAGGTATAATTTACCATTCATAAAATATCATAAAGTCAAATAGCATTTAAATCACATAAATGTCATTTAACCATGCCAATGCAATCTCGCTTACCAAACTCCCATGTCCTTACTGACACCTTACCGTTAACTCACAGTCAACCTCATCCTCAATTTTCATATAACATTGATAATTCACAAAATCTAAATATGCATGATAACCATAAAATTTTGGAGCAGGTGTGACAAGTGCCTCTTCTCAGTCAGTCCCTTCTACCCCTTATGAGCTATGGAAAGACGAAATGTTCATTTTGGAGCATTTGCGCCCGTGGAGTTTAGGAGGTTATGTTCATTACACCTCGTATAAGTGCGAGAAACTACGCTCAAGAGCTAGAAAGCATACCTTTATAAGGTATTCTAATAGCTCGATAGACAATGTTACGTATGATGAATAACCGGATATAGGAATGATAGTAATGGTGTTATATGATATTGAGAATGACTTCTCTAGGATTGGTAATACTAAGAAATATCTTGACCTCTATGAGTTGGAGGATGTTGAAGACAACATACCATCTTTAAGCGAAGGTGGGGAGATTGACATTCCACATCCAGTAATCGCTATAAAATGGTACTAGTCTCCAACCGAGTGAGAGTACACCGCTAGATGCTAGTAGGAGTGTACCAGATAGTGGGAATGCACCACTAGGCACTCAAGATTCTCAGGTAGTACGCTATATGGTGATGAGGAAAAAGTTCCCTATTGCTGTTTTGAAATTGAGGAAGACATTTTGATATGTGTGCAAATGTATGCACAAGTGGATGAGGATGAGCCTGCTTTATTTGTTTAAGCAATTTTCTTCGTCTGCTGATGTTGAGTGGATAGTTGTTATGCCAGATGAGATGAGATAAGCTCTATGGATGCAAATAAGGTCTGGGAGTTAGTTGACATTCCGTTGCGTAAGACTATTGGAGGCAAGTGTGTTTTCAAAATCTAACGCAAGGTAGATGGTTCAATTGACAAGTATTAGGCATGCCTTGTAGCGATAGTTTGTACCCAGAGAGGGTATAGACCATGGAAACAAGTTCTCCCAAAGGGTGAGATCTAACTTTATTTGCCTTATCCTAGCAACTATCGCATATTTAGTTTTAGAACTTTTTTAGTTGGATGTATAAACTATTCTTTTCTCAATGGAGAACAAGATGACGAGATAAATATGGATTAGTCCATTGGTGTTGTGACCAAAGGGAATGAGCACAAAAGTATGCCGACTCAAATGATCTGTTTATTATCTCAAGCTAACAATCATCTAGGCAGTGGTATAATGTGTGTACATTAAACGGTCTAAGAAAAGTGTTCTAATTCTTAGTATATTGATGACATCCTGAAGTTGGGAATGAGATAAGCTCCATTGTCGCCACTTGAGAGTGGTTATCCTCTCAGTTTAAGATTGAGGATATGGGTGATGCCAACTGTGAGTTAGGAGTTTGGATTGTGAGATATTGTTCTCAGAAGCTCATCTGTTTGTCTCGAGGGACTTATAAGATGAAGGTTCTTAAACGTTTTCACATGATAAGCTGTAAACCCATTGACATCCCAATTTTTAAGGGACTCACCTTGACCTTAGATCAATGTCTTAAGAATAATGAGAAAAGGAAACAAATGTCCAGTTTTCCATATGCGTCCGTAATAGGAATCTGAAGTCTGATAATGTGTGTACTAGATCAGATGTCTGCTAGGTGGTTAGTTTAATTAGTCACTAGTCCTATCACTAGAGAGTAGTGAAGAGTATCTTACGATATGTTTGTAGGAGTACTGTGGACCTTGCTTTATGCTGTCCACAATGGAAGCATAATTATGGTGTGCTCTGAAGCTATTTGAAAAGGTGTTTTGGTTGAAGAATTTTTTGCAGTGGCTAGGCATGGTGATGGCACATAAGCCTGTGATGCTAATCCATGGTGATGGCACATAAGCCTGTGCATATGCGAAAGATCTCAAAAATCATTCTAGCACGTGGACATTTGTTTTTGTCACATTTAAGATGTGGTTAGCGCAAAGGAAAGTTGTTTTGAAGGACATCTCCACTTGGGAATTTGATGTGCTTAGACATTTTATTATGGTATTGACATTATTATTCAAGTTTTTATTTTTAGTTAATAATAAACGATTTAGTTTACATACATATATATTTGTTATATGAATAGAATGAATGCACATTTCTAATATATCATCGGGCTTGAATCGACCTGCTCACACAGGTGATTCACCTTGGTACCGAGATAGCGAACTAGACATGTGTGTCCATGGCACTTAGATGGCGAGCAAGATGAGACATTTGTATTCTTGGCACTTAGATAGCTAGCTACGACATGTGTGTCCATAGCGCTTAGAAAGCGAGATTGATCACTTATTTCTACGCAGTGTTAAAACAACGAGCTAGATATAAACCCTTATTATTTTTATATGTCGCCTTAGATGGAGCTAAGATTAAACCTTTATATTTGGTCGAATATTGAGAGATCCTACGACTCTAGGTAGCCTGTTTATAGCCGAGTGTGAGTTTTTAGACGGGCACCAGGAGGGGCGACTGTTGTTGAAAACTCAGGTTAGACGTTTTGTGTAATGTCTAGACTAAGATTTGTATGGCATTACATGTTTTTTCAAACACAGAGTGACATGCCCATTTTTATGGAAAAACGCCATAGCATACATATCATACTGTATGTACTTTTGCGATCGACTGTGGAGTAGTAAATGGATTCCTCTTCATTGCTGTGTGAGCCATGTAGCATATCCAAGACATTGGTTATCCTACAAACTGGTTGCCTTCACTACCTGAGACTCTGTCATGAAGAGGACGCTTGATAACAACTACTTTAGCATGCTATCCTAGGACGAAGAGATAATTCCGTTCTATAGGGTGTGTTTGGGCAAGCGGTCAAGTTAGTCGGATTGACATGTGGGCTCAGGGAAGACCATTCAATAACACACCATGTTCTTGTGACTCATTAACAGGCCTGCGACAATTATATTTTGTTACTGATATGTCATGAGTACATTACATTGAGTTGGTGCAGTATTTCTTTTTACCGAGAGATTGAGAATGTTGTATCCGGTGTGGTTGAACTGTCTAAGGCATATACGAGAAGCTTCCGAGTGATGTGTCTTGCCGGTTATGGTGATGATTTGGTATTACACTCATGTTGATGTACTTTCTTTTTGTAAGGTCGCACGTTCTATTTCCCTATATGAAGAGATGAGAAGTTCTGTTTCGAGATATTGTTTTAGTACTAGCCCTATGTGGGTGAGTGCGATATGTAAGAAATATTGTGGGCCATACAGGCACCCACATACATTGGACCGGGTCCAATGGGCTTTGGCCTTTGGAGACCTAGGGTATGTGTCTATATATATATATATATTACACACACAATTAGGGTTGTCTCTTACACACCCTAAGAGAAGCAATCGGCCATTCTCTCTCTCTCTCTCTCTCCCTCTCTCTCTCTAAGTCATCACCATGGAGCTATGGGATTTAGCATGACTGTCATGGGGATTGCTCTTGTAGCATCTTCTACAACCTATGCGAAGCACAAGAGGCTACACGGAGGCATGGAAGGAGCTGCAGTTAGTGGTTAAATTTGCCGGGCTCGTAACAACGCCATTGACGATCTGAATCGGGTGTTCCGCTCAAGGTATGCCTTGAACTCGACTCCATGCTTGTGTGCCTGTTTTATCAACAGTACGAAATTGAAATTTCCGTTCCAAATGACATCCCTAATTGTAGGTAATAAATGCTTCTTAACGTGTGCCCTTAGGGTACTCTGACCTACTCTGTTGGCATTCCAGTAACACAATTGATAGAAACATCAAATTAATCTTTTTACACTCTGTTAGGGCACATATTAATAAATCCCATAAGTAGATGTTGCATTGGTTGAGTTTGGCAGGAGCCTCTTTCTTCTTAATAAGTAACATGTTAAATTTATCTTGTTGATTGGGAACAAGACTACATTTTTAAGACAAAAATAATTAGCCACATAGAATTTTATGTACTCCAGCAGGCTAGCTACATGACGAATGATTTTTACATTTAGCTATTTGATTAGACAAATTTATCTAGCCAAGAAAAAGAGCATCTTCAACCATGTTATGCATCTTTTTATGCAAAATGCATAGAAATCACCAAAAAATTATTTTGTGTAGTATGGATTTTGCATAATCACTCCAATCATAATATGCATTTGGGTTATCTATCAATATTTTATAATTTTTCATTACCATTTGGAGTCTTGGTAGCCGTTTGAATTTTTTTTGATGGAATGTTGATGGCCATTCGATTTGTATGGAGCTTTTGCATCATTATGCAAATTTAATAATTTTGATGGCACTTGTAAATAGGCATAATCATTTTGCATAATGGTTTTTTTTTTTTTTGGCCTGTGTCTCATATATCTAACCGTCTCTGTGACATTAACGGGGTTAGTATCCTAGATGTTAGTAACTCACGCACACGCAAGGGAGGGGGGGGGGGGAGCATACCCCACTTTAAAGCAATTGGCTCCCTTGATCATCTCTGGCTTAGGGAGACTCGAACCCACAACCTCCCCAATGTGGGTCCTTGCCAACTGGGCTAGCCCAGCTGGTTTTGCATAATGGTTGGAGCACCACTTTTCCACCACATTATGCATATCTCACCAATATTTGCATATGCATAATATGGTTGGAGATGCTCTAACTCTCTCTATATATTCTCTCTCCAAATCTCAATATTTGGATATTTAATTATTCAATTGACAAAAATTTCAACTATAGAAAATATAATAAAGAAAAATGACTAAATAAAATAAAGAGTAGTGCTATAATTGAAGGTTATATAATAGATAGCTTAAATAGTTTTTAACTAAAGCAGCAAACTATAAATAATTTTACTACTAGAGATGCTCTTATTCTTTGCTTTCTTGCCGAAGTAACATTGTATTCTTGATGTTTGTGCTGGTACTGACAAGTCAATTTCTTGTTTTTGTGAAATTAATTTTGATCCATTTTATTTTTATAAAATATCTTAACCAACAGTCTCGCACGGTTAAGCCACAACAATTGTTTGAAGAACCTCAACGAATGTTGGAATTGAAACCCTTATAACTATTGCAACAGCTAGGTTGGACATTTCTGTACCTCATAGTACTTGGAAGATGAGAAATTATTTTATCGTCTTGGATCATATGCTACGTGGTGGTCCTAACTAGTGGTGGAGTATCACGTTGTCAAATATAAGCTTTTTATCTCTTAAAAATCTGCCAACTTTACCTGATCAACGTAAGAGAATATTCCTGATCTAGACTTTTTAAAATTGTTTGATTCAAGCATTGTAATTGTTGACGACGTATATACTAGTCCAAATTGTTAGGAGTTTGATGATCTTTGTTGAATGCCCACATCAGTAGCAGTGGCGGAGGGAGATAGGGGCAGTGGGGGGCATGCAACACCCGTACCCGGAAAGAAGATTAACATAATTATTAATATGTGCTAATTTAAGATAATTAATGCATAAGATGGTTTAAGGTGGGGTTATGAACCCACAGGTAAAAATGTGTTCAAATGCGGACATAGATGGAAGTTCTGTAAAAGGCAGAACTGGTATAAACGTGGGGTCCAATGAGTTCTAATTAAAATAATTTGCATTTTGATGTTTTTATATGATGATATGCATATTTGTTTTAATGGTTAAAGATATTATTATGTCATGTGATAGGTAAGGGGACCAATTTGGATACCCAGGTGAAGGCGTATTTGAAAACAATTCATAATTGGTAGGTTAAATAGCAACCTCATAATTTATGTGGGACCATGTTTGGGACCCACGCGGGACTTAGATTAAATCCATTTAGAAAAGGTGGGTAGTTAATATAATTAACATGGGGGTTTCATAATAAAATTAAAGAAAAGTGATGTGTCTCCTAAATGACGATCACAGCTGGGAATTGAGAGAAAAGAGAACCAAAAGCTCTCGACAAAGATGACAGAACTTCTCAACGACGTTTCTTGTCGTTCCTTCGCCATCTGACGCCGGATTCACGAACCGAGACCATTTTTGGACTCGTGGAGGTAAGAGGATCACATGCATGTCTTTTATTTTATTTTTTTCAGTTTCGATAACGTTTTTTAGACGAGTGTTCTTAATAGACAATGTTTATTGTACCAAAATCAGGTAGGATTTGGATTGGAAATTTGCAAGAGATTTGGGTTTCTAGGCTTAATTTGCTAACAATTTGAGGAGGTGAGTATTCTAATCCCAAAATTGGGTGTTTAGTTATGTTAGTGTGATAATTGTTGCTAATAATTGCTTAATCCATGTTTATGTATGTATATGTTGATGAATTTGGGTAAAAAGCATGTCAATAATGTGAAATTGCTATGCTTATATGCTAAGTTGTTTAAATGTTTATGTGGGTCAAAATGAAGTCAAGTAGTGGTCACTATTTATAGATCCCATATGTACGGGATAGCAAGCCCTTAATGAGCGGGGCGTGCTGACGACCACGATGATGAAACGGTGATGCCTTCGGGATCACAAGAGTGTATGATATGCTATATGCGTTAAAAGAGTGAGAATTTTCAAAGTTAGAAGGACCCAGGAGTGGTGGCTTGAGTTACTTGACTTTCCTGAGATCAATTTGGTGTTGTTTATAATGATTGTTGCATTTACATATTGAACATTCCAATAGCATGATTAGTTCCCTCACTAAGCGAAAGCTTAAACGAAAATATATTTTCTGTTGTGGTTATTGAATAACCATCGCAGGTACGGTGCGTGAGGAAGAAAGGAAATGACTGACTCGTCGGGATTGGGCTTGGGAGTTACGGTTATGTAGATATGTTCAAATGTGTGGATATTGGGTTTAGTTGTAACCTTTAAATTCCAAGTGTTGAAAAAAAAAAAAAGACTTGTGTCTTGAGTATATAGAATTAACTTGTGTTTTGGATAGTTTTGTATCATGTCAAGTTGTTTTGTAATATTGGCTACATGTTTTGTGATGTGGGTTGCGTAGGCACCTCACAAATTATGTAAGTTGGAAGAACTTAGTAGGAATTGAACAACTTTTGGGTAGTAAACTAAACTTGACATCTTTTGTTGTAAGATGATGCATATGTTGGGAAAAAATGTGGATTTTATGAGTAAATTCATGATGTTAGAAGTGAATATATGAATTTGGGTGTTAGTCGCATAATTAGATATCTTGTGTTGAAGTTAGAAGCACTTAGATATGTTTCCATGATGGTTTTTAATGGTTCCTCAAAGTTTAGTGATGTTTGGAAATTGTTTGGACATGAAAATTGGTGTTTTTTAGCAGTAGAGAGCTGTTCTTCCAAAGCTGGATCGATCCGGCCTTTTCGCGGATCGTTCCACACCCCTTTTCTGGGGACTTTCTGCTTGAAAATGACATCACGGATCGATTCGGCCTTAAAGGGTGGATCGATCCGCCCCTGCAGATTTTGACTGTCCACTTTTACGAAAACTTGCATATCTCCTTCTACAAACTCGGATTTGTGCGCCATTTTTTGCGTTGGAACCGGGACTCAAAGACCTATCTTTTGGTGTAAAATTTGAATATACTTATTTAATGACAATTTTGCCCTTGGGGCTGTTTTGTGTCACTAAAGCTGTTTTATGAGGTCTAATTTATGTTCTCTTAGTAACTTAAGGGTGATTTGGTATGTGGGCTTTGTTATACGTGTCATAATCCGCCCGAGGCGGGTTGGGGTGTGACAGGGCATGTGCCCTTACTCAAGTTTTGAAATTGATTTTTTTTATCCTATGTATTTAAGATTATATGTATTTGTGTTCCTTCTGAATTTTTAAATTTATTTATTTTAAAGTCAAAAATCTCATTTTGATCTTTGAATTTGACTAAATTAACCTATTTTAAATTCAAAAATCTTATTTTAACCTTCAATCAACTATACTTGAATCCCATGTGACAATCACGTAATTTTTAAGACTTGAAAGCATATTGCTTATGCAAAAGAATTTGGTCAGGGCATTGCCACCGAGCCTGCAAGGCTGCATGTAAGTGTACCCCCACTGAAGAGAAATCCTAGCTCTACTCCTGTAGGAGATCATAGAGCCCATTTGGGTTAGCTGAAATATTAAGTGATTATTTTTTAAGTGATAAAATTTTAAGTGATTGTTTTTAAAGTGATGAAATAATAAGCTGTTTGTTGTTTGGATTAGCTGATATATAAAGTGACTGTTCTAAACAAGAGAAGTTGGCAAACATGCTGGAAAAAAAATGTGATTTTTTTTTTTGTATAAAATGACCACAAAGGACAACTGTAAATATTATTTGACATCGTTAATATTTTAGGCATGGAGGGTATTTTTGTCTTTTAAGAAATTAAAAGTATATAAGTAATTGTTAGAAAAAATAATCTACTTTTTTTCAATTTTATTTTTCAGCTGATTTGTTTAAGTGCTGAAATTTGGAACTAACTCAAACACTTCCATTTTGTAAAAGAGTCACTTTTTTTTTCATCAAAATTTGTAATTCATTACTTAATTTTTAAGTTTCAGCTAACCCAAACGGGTTCTTAGACTATATAAAAATCATTTTTAGCCAAGAACACAAATAATCCATACATTTTAATTTAAGGGACTTTTATTTATTTACTTATTTATTTATTTTTAATTCTAGGTATTTAAGGAAGCTTTTTAATTGTTAAAATTTTCAATTTTCCATCATGCTCTTTTGTTAAGTTTAAAATTCTTATGTTACATCGAATGATAACGAGAAATTTATATATAATAATAGGTAATTTGAAAAGTGTCTAATTAAAGTAAATTGACTTGGAAGTAGGACTGCGAAAATTGAATATCTCAAAATAGAACAAAAAATAATCTTTATTTAAGACGAATAGAGTAATATTTATTATAACTTTCTCGAGTTTGAGGGTGGGTCTTAGTACAGTGATTATATTGTTCCATGGTGAGCTGAGGGGAGCAAATTTGCTCACGGAGCTTGCTCACGGCCTGCTTACGGCTGTGACAAGTGTCCACTTTTTTTTTAAATAGCTGGAGAGAGTATTTATGGGAGATCTTAAGGTGTGGTCCTCACACACATACATACTAGTCTCTTCATCCCATTTTGAGAGTCCATTATTCTATTTTGGGATGTCTTAAAATAGTGTCCACTTTCCTTAAATTGATGTACAATTTTTACTTACTTTCCAAAATTATCCCTCCTTGAAATCTACATCAAGACAAAATTTAAAAAGCTGTTGTAATGATTAGGGGCAATTGTGGAAAGTAGGTGTAGATTCTTTTTGTCCCATTAATAAGTTGAGTTCCCAAAGATGGACTCACAAAATGGACGGAGGGAGTATAAAATATTGAATTTTTTTTAATATAATTTGTCTATAAATAATTAATTTATCTATTTATAGACAAATAGTATTATATTTCTAACAGATAAATTATCTACAGATAAATTCTACAAATAAATAAATTATCTATCTGTTTGTAAACAGATACTATTATCTGTCTAGCAAATAAATTATCTATAGATAATTATTGATCTGTTTATAGATAGATAATATTTCTGTCTAGTACATAAATTATCTATTTATAGACATATAATATCAAAAAATAAAATAAAATTCAATTTTATAGTATGTATGTATGTGGGTGTGTGAATACCACACCCTAAGATCTCCCCCTCAACTCTTTCTCCAGCTTTTTAAAAAAAAGTGGACACTTGTCACAGCCGTGAGCAGGCCCGTGAGCAAGCTCCGTGAGCAAATTTGCTCCCGTGAGCTGAGTGTCACAAACTTAATCTCAAAATATCTCCGCATTCAAGATTAAAACTGATGGATTTCTAGTTGAATTGTTTTATATAAATTAGAAATTAGTCTATTCAAATTCATGAAGGAAGCACACACTTGGTTTAGTTACAAGCGTACTATTTATCACCACTAACAAAACTATTGCATAATGAGAGATGAATGGAGAAAATATATGTTATTACAGTTATTTTTGTGTGATATAGTATCACAAATCAGTAAACACATTTGTTCTCTCTATTTGAATAAATAAATAAATAATAATTCTATCTCCCATAAATAATACATCTAAATTATACTAATACGCTACAATAACGGGCGTGATATCACCGTTGCATCCAAAATGTTATGAAATGAGTGGGGTGCTTGAATCATGGGGCTTTTATATTTTGTTAAGAGTATGTCTTCAGACATAAATAAATCTCATAAGCACAATTTACAAACATTATAATGTGCCTATTTCTCTTCTAGTGAGATTTACTAATACTGTAATGTCCACTAATATTATGGAATTTACTAAACACTAAACAGAGAGATAGACACATTATAATGCTCGTGAAATTTGTTTGTGGCCAATGACTCTCTCTTTTGTTAAAGCAGCATCACAACCTGCACGCTTGGAGACATTTTATGTTACTAGAAGTGGGCCTAAAAAAAAGAGGTCATAGGTGCATAGTACTCATGGGGGATTGGGCCCACCCAACAAGCCATGGATATCTATGAAGCACAGACACGGATTCACCGACACCATACGACACGATACGGACACACCGACACGACAAAATTCTGAAAAAATTGCACTTCGACACTCCAAGAAAAGTGTCTGAGAAGTGTCGTGTCCGTGTGTCGGACACGATACGACACGGGACACGTTACCTTCTTAGAAGTGTCGGTGCTTCCTAGATGGATATTGACTTGATGCAATTGCAAGCTATATTACCAATTGGTCTAGACTAAAATACACCCCTTTAAAAAGGGTAGATGTTAACCTTTAATCACATTTGTTATAACTGATTCACAACAGTGAGTCATATTTTCTTTAATTAATTGATATTTCTTATAATTGAGACACAATTTTCATAACTGAACTATATTTCTTATAATTGAACCGCATTTGTCATAAATAATTTTCAAATTTTGGTAACGTGACTCAACCTGAGCCACACAATTGAGGGTTGACATCCACACCTTTTTTGAGAGGCGTATGTTTAGATTTTCCCTTACCAATTAGTCAATTACCCTTCACAGTTTCAGACTTTCAGTTACCCCTTGCATAGTACTCATGGGGGGTTGGGCCTACCAAACAAGCTATGGAGACTATTGATTTGATGCAATTGCAAGCTATATAACCATTCACGTTTCAACTGTAAGGTACTGTTTGGAATTCGCACCCGTATTCGTACGATGAGCTTGATCTAATTTTTTTGTCAACAAAAATGAGGTCTCTAACATATTTCAAAAGAATTTGGGGACAATTTTAGAAAGGTGGGAGTGAGATTACACATTAGAGCTAGTCGTGGTTAGCCTTATGCTCGTAAGTCGTAACCTCCTCCCCCGATAAAAAAAAAAAAAAAAAAAAAAAAAAAAAAAAAAAAAAATCACACACACACAAAGTTCAAGAGAATGAGTACTAGAATTGGTCTATAAGGGTCAAAGTACAAAACGTATCCCGAAATTTGGTCTATGTGTCATTTTAGTCTCTATAATTTCAATTGTGTTAATTTGATCCATGAAGTTTTAAATACAAGTAATTGGATCCAAATAACCAATTTTGTGGGAAAAGTTAAAAGAATTTAATCACATACTATATACTGTCACACTTTTAGGGGCAAAAATAGAATATCACCAATCTCTCAACCCACTTATCAGCGTAATTGAGTACAACAATGGATAAATTCTGTCAATTTTTCTCACAGAATGTGGCATTTGGATCAAATTGTTTCTATTTAAACTTTAGAGACTAAAATGACACAGGGACCAAATTGATGCAATTGAAACTACATGGACTAAAATGACACAGGGACCAAGCTCAAGGGTCTATTATGTAATTAAGCCAATTTATGAATCCTATGCTCATGCGTCCTAGATTAGTCAGTTCGGATGAATTGTAAGTAGTCGGGCGGGACCCAAAGGGTTTTGGCTCTGCTCATGCCCGAGCTCGAATTCAAGCAGTCTGCCCAAGCCCGAGCCCGGCCGACATAAACCCGAACTTGTCAACCCGAACCCGGTTTGTGAATTAGTTCTACAACCCGAGCCCGAGCCCGAGCCCGAATTACAATTTTTTTTTTTTTTGTGTAAATTGATTTTTAGTATGTAAACAACAATATGTAGAGTATCAAATCTATTTTTTATTGTTTAGATTTGAGAAAAAAAACATTCATATATTAATTTAGTGCTAGAATAATATTTAATAGTGTATTATTATCACTAAAAAACACTAGAATATAATGTCAAAAATAATACATAAATAGAATTCAAGCTTGGGCTTGGGTTCCACGGGTTAGTAATTTTTTGTCCAAGGTCCGCCCGAATTCAATTCGGGCTTCCAAATTGCTGCCCAGACCCGCCTACTATGAAAGTATTATGGGCCCAAGCCCGGAAATTTTCGAGCCAAACTCGGGCTTACCACGAGTTGAACCCCCGACTTGCAGCCCTAATTGTAAGAAGCTCTCTAGAGGCCTTAAAAGCACGTTCGGATGAGCTTCAATCCAAATTGTTGCAGAAAGCAGTTTGGATTTTGTTGATTTTTTTTAGTTTGGATTTTGTTGATTTTTTTTTTTTTAAATTATCATAAAGTTTTTTGTAATTAGGATTTTTATTGCCTAAAACGTGGGCTGCATCACTTTTCCTTTACGGTTGTACAATTGCCTCCATTAAAATCATTTTTTATTTTTTTATTTTTATATTGGGGTAGTGCTTTCACTTTTTTGAGTTTGGTAGAGAACCGTTAATTACTCAAAGCCAGAGAGAGAGAGAGAGAGAGAGAGAGAGAGAGAGAGAGAGAGGGGCACTCAGGCAGCCGCAAACTGAAAAGAAAAGTAAAATCCAGAAAAAGGGAATATGGCATTTGTGTTCACTCTTTCTTTTCCCACTGCACGCGCGTTTCCCACCATCAATGCCCTCCTTCGCGTTAATAAGTTTATGCCGTCTAAAATGACAATTTTGTCCCTTCTTTGCAGACATATCACATACGCTTCTTTACTTTTCTTTTTCTTTTCAAACAAGTCTATAATGAACAACTTCTCATAAATGAGAAGTTGGGCTTTAACAGCTGAATAAAAATTTGACAAAATATGTATCTCTAGATTCTAAAGAATCTTATGATTAGATTCTCATTCAACGGTTAAAATTCGTCATCTCATATAAAAAATTTCTCATAATAGGCTTACCATTTACTTTTATTTGAGATTTTCTTTTCTTTATTCTCCTTTTCTGTCTTTTAAAGCAAGATAAGATAAGAATTTGGAGAAAGCAACTATTTATTTTTATTTTATTTATTTATTTATTCTATCTTTTGTTAAAACTGATCCAAAACATAAGTACAAAAGTTTGGTTCTTCACATTACATCATTTTTCTTTGTCTACGTGGATGAGATAAAAAATACATATATTACTTATCACCCCACATAAGAATTTATACTCTCATTCAATCAAATGAAAGAAAAGGGAAAATTAGTTTACGAGACTCCCCTAAAATATTTTGTCAATGGATAAGTCTATTATAAGAAGTTTCTCATATGAGAATACGGATTTTAACTATTGGATAAGAATCTGACAATAAATGCATCTCCAAGTTCTTGAGAATCTTATATTTATATTCTCATCTAACAGTTAAAACCCTTCATCTTATATGAGAAGCTTCTCATAATAAGCTTACCCTTTGTCAATTATATCATATGTAGTGGTGGTAACAATAACATCAATTCAATTGCCACAGTTTATATAGTATAAATGTTATATAATATTTAAAAAGCAATTAATTTGGCCTTTAATTGTTTTTGAAGGTTTAAATATAGGCGAGACAAGAGAAGAAACGGAAGCGAAGTTTCTACACACATTTGACCAAGCTGGTTCCTAACTTCTTAAGAAACCCTCTATCTCGGACCAGACCCCAAAACTGAGCAAAGCAAAACTTTATGGACCACCGGTTCTACCATCTATATTAATATAAAAAGAGAAAGGGATAGGTACTAAAAAGTGTTTAGTCCATATTAATAATTACAATAAAATCTATCAAATTTTTTAATTAAAATACTTTCACAATGGTACTAAAATGTCATTTCAAAAAATTTAAATAAAATAACTTCTCCTAATTCCTCACCTCACTTTCTTTTTACTACTTAGACTCACATAGTGAATGTAACACTCCTCTAATATATAGAGAGCGGGAGAGAAACAATTATGCTTTCATACGAGGACAAATAATATGATCCAATATTAAATTATTGTTTTTTATTTGAAAAAATGCCATGGTTTGTAAAACTTTGTTTCAAATTTGAATCTTAATACATACGGCAATAGATTTACCTATAACAAATTTTAATAAAAATCAGGGGTAATTGCACTTTTGAATCTGTGACTTAGTTGATGATTTATGGTAGATTGAAATACAACTAGCGTTAATTAGTTAGAAATTTGATCAAAATAAAAAAAGTTAGAAATTTGAAGGGGCCTATATGTTGATTAGTTTAAATTTTTTTTTACTAAAATCATTCATACACGATTTATTCAAAAAAAAAAAATCAGTGCCGTAATATCTGTAGTTTATGTCCTTTGCAAAAATTTATAGGTAAAATTAAAAAGTTTGAAATTTTTTTGGATAGACCAGTATAATTGAATATGGTTCCACTCTCACATTTTTTGGGAACTGATTTAAGATAAAAATAAAAAAATAAAATAAAAATCATAGCATCATTCCTAAAATAAGTCGCAAATTTAGAAAAGACGGCAACATTTACTCCCTATTCTCTCACTCTTACATGACTTAGCTTTGCGTATCAACTTTTCTTGTTCTCTGAAGCTTAGATGAGAGTCACGAAATGCTCAAATTATAATAGGAGTTGATGATGCCAAAATTTGGGTATGGAGTAAGAAGAAGAAGACAAGAGAAAATTATATGTGGTTCGGCCATGTTAACAAAGTGACCTACGTCCACGGCTGTGTATAAACTTTTCACTATGTTATGGAGTAGCCGGTGACCATTGGTGAACGAACAATAGACTGGAATTACCAGAGGTCGGCCGGGCAGATTGCACGAAGCTGTAGTGAGTATTGTGTAAAAGATAGTTGATCATCCCCTACGTAGGGGATGAGGGATCTCTTTGATACTTGCAAGAGACCTCCTCATTCATGGAAACTGTTCTGATAAGGTAATCCAATCTGATCATGTGTGATTAAAACTAATTGTGTGAGTTTCCTAATCGGATTAGGAAATAATAATAACATCCCATTAGTCTTCTAGCTGGTATAGGAAACTTTCTGGATGAATCCTGACTGCATCTCAAGGTTATCCTGAGCTGTCCTACAAGGAACTGGGCCCAAGTGGCATTCCCGACCTGTAGGCCGGGTCTCGTAATATGGGGTGGTCCAGTCAGGATAACAATACCTTCTGACCCTCGATGCGGTCACCAAGTCTTGTACTCACTGGTTGAATATTTACGTACGTATCAGTTGACCCCTATTTCTAAAGATAAATCGGTGCTTCATCGGATGAGGCTTGGAAATCGGTGTGTCTCAGGAGAATTGCTCGGTACTAGACCGATCACTTTGGTAATCCGGGTTGACATCCCGCTCTGTCCGACCCAACTTGCCACGTGTCACATGGGGACTAGTCTGGTCAGGATCCAACCAGGTTGGTACTAGGGCAACCAGACCGTCACAGTTGAAAAGAATCATCACATCGTCATTAAATGCGCACGTCTTTTGAGGTGCCGCTTCAATTGCACGAGGCACCAGCTGTCAGGCGCTTAGGCTGGAAGTTTTTTAGGCCGTTGGATCTAGGATCATCCGGAGCGTTCGTGCAATTTATAAAAGAGGCACTTAGGCATTTCTTCACTTCTTTTGCTGTCCATAAAGAGGAAATATCGAGTGGTACTAAAGAAAGATTTCCAACTCGTCCTCCCAAGCTCCCTTCTGCCTACTCTTTTCTGTAATTATTCGTTTCGCTAAATTTTTACTCGTTATAATCTTCATTTCCTTCTTTGTTTCTCTTCTTTCCCGAGTGAGACTGGAGAATAGGAACCCCGTAGGCTTTGTGAGGGAGTGGGACTTCTTTTTTCTCAGGTTCTGCTTTTTCTTTAGAACAAGTGGTCGCCTTCTTTCTGTAAAGCGGTTTGACCGGTTGGTAGGTCTCAGGCCAGCCTTTTCGGAGTGTTATTTGGATTTTAGAGCCAAATACGCTCTACCGCACAAGCTCTTAACTCTTCCACCTTTTTACCTTAGGTTATGTAACGCCCCGGAAACCGAAGCGCGAGGAAAGAGGAAAGATAGAGAGGAAAGAAGTAAAATTCAATCACAAATGCGGAAGCGACATTGGGATCCCACGGGGATTCCTACAAATATGACTTACTAACATATAAGCCAAAATGGACTTACATGTTAACAAGTCCAACAAAGATGAAAACATTAGAAAACTTACTTAAAAAGACTATCCGAACAAGTACTAGTTCAAGGAGAAAGGGAAAATACAATAGATTTGATAAAACGTCATTTTTGAGTAGTTGCTGGATTTTAAATCATCTATAAGTTGCTGTATCTTTGAAATTTTCCAAATTGATATAGGCAAGTCTAAAATAGTATAATACACATGTACAAACTATTCGGAACATCCAACGATTACAACATACAAACACGAGGCAACGAAAGAGATTTCACAAAAAAGGAGGAAGAGAGATTTGAAAACATTTGGGATATTTTGAAGGCGTTAACTCTTTAAAACAATTGAAGCTTCCTCCGTTAAGGATTGAAACACATAATGAGTTAAGCTAAAACAAATCCAACAAAGTTTTACAACATCCTCAAACATACCACATATTTAGCTAAAGTGAACCCGGCAAGGGTTCAAACAAAAGAGATCTAACGACCTTGAGACTTAATTAAACGATTCAAAAATCCTTCAACAAGTTTAACAATAATGATAGTAAAACAAGGACTAACACGTGACCAACGACTCTCAAAGAAGCTAACTCATTGAAGCTCAACAAAGTAAGCACTTAAACTCAAGAAGTTTTTAATAAAAACTTAAAAACGACAAATTTCAAAGTATAAGATTTTTACAAACTTTATGATGTCAAAATGAACGTAGGGAGTTGTACAATTTCTCAAACAATCATAAGTCCTCAAAGTAGAACCAAAGGATTTCAAAGTAACAACACCGGGGTCACTCGTGCCCTTATCGACATCACCTGCAAAATGGTTGGTAGCGTAGTACCTTAGCACGACGGCTAAGTAGACAGTGTTGTAACAAGTCTATATGCTATCCATGATTAAAATGAAATGAGGTGCAATGAATCGCCACCACGGCTACAATGAAATGTTTAAAGCCGCAAGGCTATGCGTGACAAATGCACATCTCTCTCATTACCGGACCATGAGCCACCCACGCATGGAGTGTAGCATACCAACTTCCGGGAGCTACCCGAATATAGTTTGGAGTTTGAATGTTTCTAAGGGTCATTCTCCCTGTCTCACATCACAACCCACGTCCGGATTTCTTAAACCAAAATTCCCACACATGGGGTTTTTCTCTCTTTTTCAAATAAAATCTTTATGTCGTGATATTTGAATGTTTGCCGATTTGGCCTCAATGCATGAAATGTTTAAAATGACAACATAGATGCTCCAACAAAATAATGAACACAATAATTCTTGCATGTTGAACATGTATTAAAGACATCAAGAGTTAGATTAAAAATTCATAATATAGCACTCCTAATAAGGATTTCTAAACTAACGTCCTAACATGCTTTTACACATAAAGGGAGCATCCTAAGCACCACTAGCATCACATAATCAACACATAGAGCACTTAGCACATAAAAATCACATTTAGGCTTAAAGCCCTAATTTTTCACATTTGGGGAAAATCCTAAACATGTGTCTAAATTCTCACATAAAGGTTTCTCATTACTTTTTAACCACAAACAACATATAAAAAAAATGGTACAACAAAGAATCTACCTCACAAAGCTTTAAGTTCCAACAATGGAAAAAAAAAATTCAAGAGAGTTAAGTAAATCCCAAAAGCTTCCAATGCTTGTGCTAGGATCTTGAAGGATGCTTCAAGAAGGCCCCTCTAAGCAAGAACAATTCATAGTTAGGATAGAAAAGCTTAAACTAGCAAATCCTAGAAATTGTTAGGAAACTAGAAAACTTACCTACACTAGAAACTCCAAGGAAATGGTTAGGATTGTTAAGGCGTGCTCTAAACACTCCAAGGAAGCTATAAAAGAGAAGAGAAGTTCAATACAACTCAAAAATTTGAAAACTAATGAACCCTAGAAATTGGGGTTTTCCAAAATACTTACCCAAGAGATGATTTCCCACTCTAGGAAGGTTAGAGATGCTAGAGGATGTTGTTCTTGACCACCTCTTCAAATCTTGTAGAAGGAGATGGAGTAGAAGTAGAGATTTTTGGGTTTCTTTGGCTCTTGAACTTGAAGGAGGAGAAGAAGAGATGAAGAATGAGAGAAAAGGAAGAAGTAACGTGAATGAGGGAGGGGGAGGAGTTTTGGCCGGCCATATAGGGGAGTGGGGTGGGACCCACTCTCTTGTATGCTAAAAAATTGATATGTTTGGTGCTCCAATGTACAGTCTGACCCAACAGTGTAACCCCAAAATTAAATAAACACGTCCACAGGCACAGAAAATAAATTTTAAAGCACATGAAAGGTAAAATAAAATAATTTAGTCATGCTCTGTAATTAAAATACAGTCAAATAAAATAAGGGTCCACAATAGGAAAGGCAAAATTACCCAATTACCCTTTAATAAAAATTTTGAATTATTACAATCTACCCCCCTTAAAAGAATTCTGTCCCGGAATTCGAATGCACCACAAAGGGAAACAACGGAAGAGGGAACGATCTACGCGAATACATCAACACCAAGTGTCACCAAAACTCAATTGGTTAAACACCAAAATAATCCTCACGAAAGGACCACATAATCAGAAGAATACAACATGCAGTTTTAACTCACCCCAAGGTGTCAAACAACTTACCAGTATGTAACACACAACACAAGCGACAATGAATTGATAGAATCCAAAACTCAACTGAAAATCCAACCTAAGAAAGAAGGATAACCAAAGACATGGAACAAAATTTCATCACTGTAAGAAACAATTTCAAGATCCGAAGAATCAACGTTATAGCACCGAGTGTGCGATTTTCACAAGGCGTTCCTATGTCCTTCCAATACTAACTAACGAGAGTAAGGAATAAATCACAAAATGTTAGGAACTAAATTGAATGTACCAAATGCACAGAATTGCCAAGCGTCATAAGGGTACAAGGCATCAACTCACCAAAAGTTGTTATCCAAAATGGAAAGAACCCAAGGTCAATAAGTCCAAAGACTGAACAAGAAAATTTCCAATAGAACATTGAATCTGGTTCTGAGAACCCTTACTAAGCTTCAAGCAATACTAGTGAGGATCAAGAAAAGTATTCTCATTGTTGTGCAGTAACATCACAGGGAAAAACATTTGAATAGCCAAATGCAAGGGTCTCAACAAAACTTTGAAGACTCGAGAAAACCAACGAATTCGCCTCAACGTATATTCTACAAAGAGATTGAATTTCAATCAACTAAATCCAAGGAGCTCAAAGAAATGAATCGACTGATAAAAGTTAAACGAATTGTCACAAAAGTTAGGTAACCTGATTCCTTTACAAGAGTTCAAAACTGGACTAAACGATATGATCAACTCCCAAGAAGTGGTCCAAGCTTGTACTAAATAATGCCAAAGAAAAGATCTCACAAAGTAACAAACGAATGCTAATACAAAAAATTGTAAAGAATCGACATTACATCTCATCCACAAGAATAAACGGAAAACTCTAATCCTCAAAAAGAACAACAAAGATGGACCTGAAAAGCGTCTATCGAAACGAATATTGGTGGAAAGTCAATAAAATCGAGGAATACTAAATTCCAAAGAACAAGCTTCTGGTGATAAACCAAAAACGGTCTCTCTAACAACAAACCCAAATCTCGCTTTCGAAACATCAAGGCAAAGGACTGCAATGCCCAAAGCCATAACTACCATGAAATATCAGCACATACATATGTTTCGAACAAGGACAAGGGTATCATCAACAAAGCGATGATAGACCGAATAAATGAACGCACGGATATAACCATACAAGTTCACAACAACCATTACTACTCACAACAAATCAAAAGACATCAAAGGATATGCGCCTTGACTGAATCATGAATAAAATTGTGGCCTATGCGACTCGTTACAACCCAAAGAAATCGATGCAAAAGTCAAAACGATTAAACAATTTACTTCAAGGATGGAGATATACAAGAATCAAATCCCAAAACTGAAACTCCAAATATTGTGATACCGAGACATCACTCGAAGAGAGGGAACAATATCCGACATCATTCCTTAAGCCAGAAACCATTGTGAAACCACAACACCAATAAGCAATAACCAAAGTAAGTTCTTCGAAAGACACCTGAAAACTCACGACAAGAAAGAGGGAACCTATACAGAAGTTGCCTCAACCACCACAACCAATCGCACAACAAGCAAACACCAAGACTTTTCCTTCACATAAGGCAAGGACAAAGCCGAAAGATCAAAACGATCTAATATAAACACAAGCCACGGTAATCCCACGACGGGGAAGTAAAACAAGTCTCGCTGATAAAACTAGTAAGATTGCACCAAGTGCTCAAAGCAAATTTGTCAATGAATGACATCAAAATTCAAACCATCGAAACGTAGGAATTCAAAGAGAAAGGGTTCGATCAGCTCTCAAAAGCTCATATCTACGATACACTCGATCCGTTAGGATCATCAACAACAAATGTAGAACCGAAATGGTCTAACTTTCCAACATAGAATGATCGACATACTAGTAAAAGAACACCAGTATGAAACAATATACAATCGTGTGCCATTCTTGCACTAATACGGAATCAAGAGAAAATGAGTCCAACAAAGCACTCTTTGTCACAACAATGGAGAAAGAATTAAAACGACGGGATCAAATATTGAAACTCACTACAATCGAATATACACCACTCGATAATTAGCAAAAGAATCCCTATGGACCAATCATAGGATTTACGGAACAATAACGTTTGAAACAATAGGCATTACCCACAGGTTCGAAAGAATCATAAAACTTCGAAGTCGTGAAATAGAAATAAATTATTCCACCTTGCTAACAACTACACCAATCCAACAAAAGTTACTATGGACACTATCATAGTAAGTCAAGGTATAAGTAATTTTTTTCCTGTAAGGGACAATGGAAGGTCTCCAAGAATGAAATAAGAACTTTTATTTCATGAACAACGATACTGGGATCTAGCCTTAGTAAACAACAGCCAAGGCAACCAATAACAAGAAATCAAATCATGATACAAGGTCATACTCCCAAGGAGTCTAATAATGACGAGTTCACAAAACCGTCAACTCGAAGAACTTGGTAACTAAATCGTCCAAATCAATCTATCTCTCAATAAGTAGGGAAATATTTGAAGTTATTAAATTTTTTTTTTTTTTTCATAATCGAGTCCAATACAATCAAAATTGATGAACTCAAAAAGGCAAGACCGCTGAAAAATATTAATCCAATAGTCAAGAAGTCCAAAGGAAAGGACATCTTAATACAACACCATGAAACACCCAAGTTCGAAATCCATGGGCGGCGAAATTGAAAATCATCATGCCTCATCCCAAAAGAAAATATCAAGCCGACAAGGTACGAGTTCTCGTTCAACGAAAGGTTTTGAAATCAAAAGCACATGAAAAATAGATTTTCCAAACAAGCTAGGAACGAACATAAAACAATACTCTTAAAAGGGCCAAAGGTCACTAGGACCAAACAAGAAATAGATTTACTTCGAACAAGTATTACTAAATGAAGAGCCAAACTTGCTCACAAGGAGGAAACACTAAAATAACTTGTGTTTCTAAACAATCATCAAAGTGTTAACCATCAAATGTTAACGAAGTTCAAATAGGACTCGGTAAATATCGATAACTATAACCACAGAAAAGAATTTCGACCACCTTGAGGAGAGATGTACTTAACAAGATTATGCAAATACGATAAAGAGCTTAGTGAATAAAATTTTTCACTAACTGGCAAGATGTACAGTTTCACAATGAAACAAGGAAAACTTCTGCAATTAACAATAACATGGTCTCATAATAGACAAATATCAGAGTCGCGGAGAATACTCACAAACGACACCCACCAAGCAAAGGAGCGATAAAAATGAACCGATACCAAGTCTAAGCTTAGAACAAGAAGCTTGAGTCAAGATCCAACAATAACTCACACAATAGAATTTCCTTATATGCAATAAATCATATAGGATGGTAACTGATAGTTCACTGCAAAGTATAACATGAATACAATGGATTGGGACCCAATAAGCAACAATCCATCTCAAAGAATAAATCTACTTGAGGTAGTAAAAGCAACGTCTAACATACATTTAAACGTAAAAGTCCTCACGAGAAGAGAGGAACCACAGCTCATCCTGAAGAATGGGGAAAAAAAAAACCACTCCAGCATCAATCAACCAATTACGTAACCAAACGTTGAAAAAGGTAGGTACTTACAACCCTACAAAATAGTTCATGCCATAGAGAGGAGTGCAATTTGCTTGAAAGGATAATTTCAAGATGCAACAAACAACTTATCGAAGAGTCTCTCACGGAAAGGGAAATACAATAGTCTGACAAAAGAGAGGACTATTCCAACACGATGTGGAACTCACAAATGAGGAAAACGTACCCAAGGTACAAAAGAAAAATAGCACCGAGCACTAAACAATTCTGTTGCTACCCAAAGGTATGCATCTTAAAAGAAAGGAAACAATAAATGCTAAGGCACAACTACAAGGATCCGAAGATACAACTTAACGAAACATAGCCCAACAAGCTACTCACACCAACTTGTGGTTAATAACATAACTGGTCTATCAATATATACTATAAAATCATATAAAGCATCTCTTCATATACTCACAACATATACACATGTTGTTTTTTTTTTTTTTTTCAAAAAAAGAAATTTCTCCATCTATAATACAGTAGATGATCTCAATATATTCTACTATAAGCATGCAAACCACATGAGCATGCAAGCAGGTGAACATATAATCCTGTAGGCGTGCAACACCTAAACATGCTATCTCAACAACGTAAACGGAAATAGTAAGTAACGTAAATTTTATAAACATAACAGAGATCCTTAAGCATACAGCTCGGTGTGAAACACTGATCGACACCTAACCACCAACCTTACCAGGCATAGTACGTCGAGCGAATAATCCAAACAAGGAAACCCTCATATATATACTTTTAGACCTTTCACGGTCAATAGTTAAATACCATCAGACATTCACACCAAGACATAATGCAAAAGATTCATAGATGGAAACACATAGCACTTTAACATGTAAACATTTATCATGTGAGCACTTAGCATAAATAGCATATCAAACAAGTAAGCTCTTTTAACATGTAGGCACGTAAGTCCCGAAGGCACTCGACACATACGTATGCCCACACAACATCGCAACGCCTCAACATGTGCAACTTAAACGAAGAATGCAATAAGGAGTAGGCACAGAGTAAACACAAACGGAAATGTGATAAACCCAAAAGAAAACACCCATAGCCCCTAGGTATTTGAACCCGGTTAGCTCTGATACCTATCTGTAACGCCCCGGAAACCGAAGCGCGAGGAAAGAGGAAAGATAGAGAGGAAAGAAGTAAAATTCAATCACAAATGCGGAAGCGACATTGGGATCCCACGGGGATTCCTACAAATATGACTTACTAACATATAAGCCAAAATGGACTTACATGTTAACAAGTCCAACAAAGATGAAAACATTAGAAAACTTACTTAAAAAGACTATCCGAACAAGTACTAGTTCAAGGAGAAAGGGAAAATACAATAGATTTGATAAAACGTCATTTTTGAGTAGTTGCTGGATTTTAAATCATCTATAAGTTACTGTATCTTTGAAATTTTCATATTCTGTTCGCATAGGTCCATGTAAAATTTGATTCTGAACAACTTTTGTCAAATGACATTTTTTCCAATTCTGCACCATTTGGGCAGAAAGTAAAGAAAACAGTAGCAGTTTTTCTATGAAAGAAACTTTTGACAGCATTTTTACAACTTGTAGAAATGTTCCCAATTATGCTAAATCTTAAAATTTAAACCTCAATATATGACTAAACAAGTCCTAAATGACATATAACACATGCCTAGACCAAACGAAACTTCATACACTCGAAATTTATTTAAAACGAGAAGTGAAAGAGATAAAGAGAGGAAAAAGGAGAGAGGGAGAGATTGGGAAAGAGATATAGGGAGAGATAGGGAGAAAGTGTTCTAAAAGCTTTTAAACCTTCCAAATTGATATAGGCAAGTCTAAAATAGTATAATACACATGTACAAACTATTCGGAACATCCAACGATTACAACATACAAACACGAGGCAACGAAAGAGATTTCACAAAAAAGGAGGAAGAGAGATTTGAAAACATTTGGGATATTTTGAAGGCGTTAACTCTTTAAAACAATTGAAGCTTCCTCCGTTAAGGATTGAAACACATAATGAGTTAAGCTAAAACAAATCCAACAAAGTTTTACAACATCCTCAAACATACCACATATTTAGCTAAAGTGAACCCGGCAAGGGTTCAAACAAAAGAGATCTAACGACCTTGAGACTTAATTAAACGATTCAAAAATCCTTCAACAAGTTTAACAATAATGATAGTAAAACAAGGACTAACACGTGACCAACGACTCTCAAAGAAGCTAACTCATTGAAGCTCAACAATGTAAGCACTTAAACTCAAGAAGTTTTTAATAAAAACTTAAAAATGACAAATTTCAAAGTATAAGATTTTTACAAACTTTATGATGTCAAAATGAACGTAGGGAGTTGTACAATTTCTCAAACAATCATAAGTCCTCAAAGTAGAACCAAAGGATTTCAAAGTAACAACACCGGGGTCACTCGTGCCCTTATCGACATCACCTGCAAAATGGTTGGTAGCGTAGTACCTTAGCACGACGGCTAAGTAGACAGTGTTGTAACAAGTCTATATGCTATCCATGATTAAAATGAAATGAGGTGCAATGAATCGCCACCACGGCTACAATGAAATGTTTAAAGCCGCAAGGCTATGCGTGACAAATGCACATCTCTCTCATTACCGGACCATGAGCCACCCACGCATGGAGTGTAGCATACCAACTTCCGGGAGCTACCCGAATATAGTTTGGAGTTTGAATGTTTCTAAGGGTCATTCTCCCTGTCTCACATCACAACCCACGTCCGGATTTCTTAAACCAAAATTCCCACACATGGGGTTTTTCTCTCTTTTTCAAATAAAATCTTTATGTCGTGATATTTGAATGTTTGCCGATTTGGCCTCAATGCATGAAATGTTTAAAATGACAACATAGATGCTCCAACAAAATAATGAACACAATAATTCTTGCATGTTGAACATGTATTAAAGACATCAAGAGTTAGATTAAAAATTCATAATATAGCACTCCTAATAAGGATTTCTAAACTAACGTCCTAACATGCTTTTACACATAAAGGGAGCATCCTAAGCACCACTAGCATCACATAATCAACACATAGAGCACTTAGCACATAAAAATCACATTTAGGCTTAAATCCCTAATTTTTCACATTTGGGGAAAATCCTAAACATGTGTCTAAATTCTCACATAAAGGTTTCTCATTACTTTTTAACCACAAACAACATATAAAAAAAATGGTACAACAAAGAATCTACCTCACAAAGCTTTAAGTTCCAACAATGGAAAAAAAAAATTCAAGAGAGTTAAGTAAATCCCAAAAGCTTCCAATGCTTGTGCTAGGATCTTGAAGGATGCTTCAAGAAGGCCCCTCTAAGCAAGAACAATTCATAGTTAGGATAGAAAAGCTTAAACTAGCAAATCCTAGAAATTGTTAGGAAACTAGAAAACTTACCTACACTAGAAACTCCAAGGAAATGGTTAGGATTGTTAAGGCATGCTCTAAACACTCCAAGGAAGCTATAAAAGAGAAGAGAAGTTCAATACAACTCAAAAATTTGAAAACTAATGAAACCCTAGAAATTGGGGTTTTCCAAAATACTTACCCAAGAGATGATTTCCCACTCTAGGAAGGTTAGAGATGCTAGAGGATGTTGTTCTTGACCACCTCTTCAAATCTTGTAGAAGGAGATGGAGTAGAAGTAGAGATTTTTGGGTTTCTTTGGCTCTTGAACTTGAAGGAGGAGAAGAAGAGATGAAGAATGAGAGAAAAGGAAGAAGTAACGTGAATGAGGGAGGGGGAGGAGTTTTGGCCGGCCATATAGGGGAGTGGGGTGGGACCCACTCTCTTGTATGCTAAAAAATTGATATGTTTGGTGCTCCAATGTACAGTCTGACCCAACAGTGTAACCCCAAAATTAAATAAACACGTCCACAGGCACAGAAAATAAATTTTAAAGCACATGAAAGGTAAAATAAAATAATTTAGTCATGCTCTGTAATTAAAATACAGTCAAATAAAATAAGGGTCCACAATAGGAAAGGCAAAATTACCCAATTACCCTTTAATAAAAATTTTGAATTATTACAGGTTAGGGGTTCTTGACCCATGCCTATGTCGTCAACTGCTTCCCCGTCCTGTAGTTGGAACTTTAGAGATGTGTCATTCTGATTTCAACTCATCTTCCCCGTCGAAAGATGAGTACTCGAGATTCAGGACTCCGAGCGATTGCCCGAACGGTCCTTCACTAACCCCATCAGACCACCACAGTGAGGGTAGAATTCCATCCGAGTGTCTGATGAGGGAGCAGGTCAAGAAAACCTCAAAGTTTTTGAGTCGAGGGAGTCGGGTAGTGAGGCTTTAACCTCTGACAGACCCCAGGTTGCCTTTTCCTGCGAGTGGACTTTTAGTAGTTTGCTCGCATCTAATTTGAGCAGACTAAGGGATAGGTATGATATTCCCGGCCAATTTTCTCTGGCAGGGCACACCTGCACCAGTCGGGTTTTGTTACCCTTTATGAGGACGCGTTATCGCGGGCCTTAGTCTTCCCCTTCATCCTCTTGCCCGAGACTTACTGACCTATCTCGGCATTGCTCCTGGGAAACTTGCCCCCAATGGTTAAAGATTTCTGATGGGGGCCATCAGCCTCTGGCCCCTAGTTTTCAGGTATGAGCTTACCCTTCAGGAGTTTTTGTGGACCTACCAACCGTTCCCGTTGCATGGAGAGGTCGGCTTCTTCTCCCTAAGTGCTCGGCAAGGGAGGAAGATAAATAGATAAATGCCCGAGTAACAACTAGGGATGGAAGAAGAGATTCTTCCAAGTATCCACCCTTAGGCTCCACGATGAAGCTCCGAGAATTCTTATGCGAACCGCCTGGGCCGGTGGGTTGAGGGGTAAGCTCCAGAGTCTGGTTTTCATTTCCCACTTTATTTTTTTGCTATTTAAACTTTATCTAATTCCCGTTTTGGTTTGCAGGTGGATTTACCGATTCCTAGCTCCAGTGTCAGGTCCGGATAAGCTAGGAACCTACCAGCATTTTTGGCGTGCTGACCCAGATGGTAACCCAGCAGGTTACCTACAAGCCCACTGAAGTTCTCTATGCACCGGTCTTTCCTTCCATCATTCGTGGTAAGTTCCTGCTCTTCAAATTTTCTTTGTTGCCTCTTCAGCCCTGTATTACAATTTGCTAGCTTGTCTTTTTTTTTTTTTTTTTTTTTTGCAGAGATGGCTCCAAGGAAGGACCTTGAGGCCTGAAGGAGAAGGAAGTCGCCGCTGCCGCCAGGGCGGGTCAGAAGAGGATGAGGGATGAGGCGGCCATTGGTACTTCACTCCAAAGGCTGGTCGCAGGCCGAGAAAGTAGGCAGTCAGGACATCAGCCCCTTAGGTTGAGGTGGTGTCAACCACTGAAAGCCTCCCGTGGAATATCCCTACCGGTATCGCTCAAACAGTGTTTGAGGAGGAGACTCGGAGGAGGATACATGTCGCCCTCCTCCCAAGCCAGGTCGAGATGTATGAGGATGTCTCCTTAGGTGCTTGTGGGATGGCTTTACAGCCTTTCCAATTTGGTAAGCAATTTACCTTTTTCTTCTGTTGTTATTTTTTTTATACCCTCGATGATTGACTGGCTTCTATTGTTTTTCCCATGCCTGTTGTCTAGCGGTCGGGGTTGAATCTTCCTTGCCTGGTCTAGTCGAGAGGACGACTGCTGTTGAGGCCACTCTATCAAAGGAGAGGGCGGTGATGGAGGCTAAGAAAACCACCTTGGCCGTGGAGAAGGACAAGGTAAAGGGCTGGCCCTGAGCCTGGGAGCAGCTCAGGCGGATTTGGAGACCACTCATGCGGAGTTGAAGACCGCTCAGGCAGTGCTGGAGACCACTCAAGATAGCTTGAAGGCTGTAGAGGCCGATAACAAGGCCTTGGTTGAGGCGGCAACCACTCGGGAAGGAGTGGAGAATGTCGCGACGGAAGACTTCGATGCTGGCTTTTTCTAGGGCTATGCGGACCTGAAGAGGAGAGTGGCCGCGGATCATCTCTAGTGAGACCTCACTACTTACTTGAAAGTGGAGTTCGACTTCTAGGACGCGAAGTCCCCTGCTACTAATGAGGCCGCCGATGGGGAGGAGGCCCCTACGAGGAGCCGGCTCCTGAAGGGGAGGTCGGAGATATCGAGGATGAAGTAGTCATCATAGACCACCCTCAGCAATGAGCATGCCAGAAAACAATGAGGCGTATTGCCAAGTAAAAGAAGGCAGTAAAGATTTTCCAAGGCCTGCTTCTGGACCACCTTGCCCTATTGCTCCCAACTTGTTTTATGTTTGCACATGTATTTATCCTTTATATTGGGTGGCTACTATAATTGCCCCTAGGCATTGTACTATTTCTGAACTGGTAATAAAGGCCCTTCAAGGTCACTTTTTTGCGTCCACTATTGTTCTTGCTTGTCCTTTTATTGCCAATATTTGTTTGTGATTGCATGTGCCCGACCAGTTGTGAGCCTCATTATGACCATGCCTTAGCAAAAGGTTTGGAACTGGAACTGGTAGGGAGCACTTGGTCTTCTGGGGACCTGCAAAGCCTTGGAATTTCTCGAGTTGTTGTACTTGGGAAAATTCCACGTCTATAGGTCTCGGTCGGGGTAGTTGGAAGTTCTTGGGATTAACTCAGAAGTTTATACTTGGTTAATCTTGGGCCTTGTAACATGTGAACTCTGAACATTGTGGGCGCTCGAGTATCTAAGGGTTTATACATAGTTAATTCCAAGGTCAGTGAATGCTCTGTGTGGTTTTCTTGTAGTTCACTATTCCCCTCTTGCCCCCCAAGCTTTAGGTAAGGCAGATGTTGTGGGAGTAGTTCCTGTAGGTAACCGATCTAGAACGTGTGAGTTCCAAGGTCTTTTAACTCCTCTATCATAGGCCATCTAGGGGTTTCGTCCCCATTGTAGGTTGTGGACCTAAGTAGAGTTAGTGCCTCGGGTGGCGCCGAGGTCTTTTGCCATCCGTGGTATGGTGGTCTTAAAGTGTTGAGGGCTTTGGCTCTAGATCTTTGTGGTGCCTCGGGTGTGATCTCGATGTCTTTTTGATGCCTCGGGTATGATCCCGATGTCTTTTTGATGCCTCGGTTGTGATCATGAGGTCTTTTATTGTTATAAAACACTGGTAAGGAACACTATTTGTTTACTCTGCCGACCGCCCATTGAGGTAGCCAGCTGCAGCCCAACCAAGAGGGCCTTATACTCTGACTCATTGTTGGATTCCTGGAACCCAAACCTAAGGGCATACTCAAGCTGGAATATCCCTTCGTGTGTGATTATGATGATTCTTGCCCCGTTTCCCTATTTGTTGGAGGATCCATCTACAAAGAGCACCCAGGTAGATATCCCAGGCTGTAGTTCGGACGGTAGCTCAGGCGGGGTTGATTCCTCGATCGGGTCTTCTGGGTAGGTCAACTCAACAAGGAAATCAGCTATAGCCTGTCCTTTGATCGCTGTTCGAGGCCGGTAAAGAACTTTAAATTCTTCCAATTCCAGTGCCCACTTCATGAGTATCCTGAACGTCTCAGGCCGGCACAGGATCCTGCGCAGGGGCTGATCCGTGAGGACGACTATGGTGTGAGCCTGAAAATATGGGCGAAGTCACCGGGCTGAAGTGACAAGTGCGAAAGCTAGCTTTTCTATGTGCGAATATCTGCTTTCTGTGCCTTGGAGTGCTCAGCTAGTATAGTACACTAGGTATTGGATCCCATGTTCTTCTCTAACTAGTTCTGAGCTAACCACCGTGGGTGATACCGCTAGGTACAAAAACAATTCTTCCTTTAGAACGGGCGTTGAGAGTAGAAGGGGTGTGGCCAAGTACTTCTTGAGTTCCTAAAATGCTTCCTCGCACTCTTTTGACCACTCAAAGGCCTTGCATAGGGTTTTGAAAAATGGAAAACACCGGTCGGTTGCTCGGGACACAAATATGTTTAATGTTGCCACCTGTCCTGCTAGGCTCTGAACTTCCTTGGTTGATCCGGGTGACCGCATGCTGATAATGGCCTGAATTTTCTCCGGGTTGGCTTTGATTCGCCGTCTCCTGACTAAGTGCCCCAGGAACTTCCCGGAGAAGACCCCAAATGTGCACTTCGCTGGATTCTACTTCATCCGGAATCTTTTACGGATGTTGAATGCCCCGGCCAAGTGCTTGAGGTGGTCGGGATCGTCCCGGCTCTTGACCAGGAGGTCATCTATGTATATTTCCATTGTTTTTTAATCAGATCCCTAAACATGTGGTTGACCAAGCCCTGGTAGGTTGCTCCCGCATTCTTGAGTCCGAAAAGCATCACTTTATAATAGTATATTCTCTAGTCGGTAATGAAGGAGGTCTTTTCTTCATCACCGGGGTACATGCAGATCTGGTAATAACCTGAGTAAGCATCCATGAAAGAAATGAGTGAGTGGCCTGTCATTGCGTCTACCAGGAAATCTATCCGGGGTAGTGGGTAGCAATCTTTGGGGTAGGCTTTGTTTAGGTTGGTAAAATCAAGGCACAATCTCCACTTTCCGTTACTCTTCTTGACTAAGACAACATTAGCCAACCAGTCGGGGTACTGCACTTCACAGATTGACTTTGTTTTAGGAGTTTCCCAACTTCCTCGCGTACCGCTTCCTGTCTTTCAGAGGCCATTTCCCTCCTTTTTTGTTTAACTGGACGGAAGCTTGGATCAACATTGAGTCGGTGGGACATGGCCAGGGGATCAATTCCAGGCATATCTTCGTGGCTCTATGCAAAGACATCTTGATTCTGTCTCAAAAATTGGAAAAACTTTTCTTGGAGGTCAGGTTCCAGGAAGGAACCTACACTGACGTACCGCCCGGGAAGCTAGGGATCTAGGATCACTTGGTTGAGTTCTTCGACCGGGCTAACTGCATCCCAATTGTCCCTTGGATCTATCTCCTCAACATTCAATGCTTCAAAAATTGCCTCTCTGTACAAGGAACTAACATAGCAGCTCCGGGCGGTGGCTTGATCTCCATAGTTGGCTATGGAGATCGTTACCACCAAAACGTCATCATAGGGCAATGCAAATCCTAAATATCAGTGGATGAGAAGGTGAGGGTATCGGTTGGAGGGTAATTAACAGGTTGAACATGAACGACATCCACTCAGGATGCTCGAGCATGCCTCTTCCTTACAGACTGCGAGCCTCCTCCGCCTGATGTTCCTCTGGAGACCACATTGATGTGTCCGAGGGGCTGTTGCTGCTCTAGGGGTCGGGCATCTTGCCGTTGCTGCCTGTCTTTGGTGAAAAACTCGGCTAGATGGCCTGTGAGACCCGAACCTGAAAAGAATATTAAAAAAATAAAGCATTTACTCTATTAAGTTGAACTGAGTTGTTTAAAATTTAAATTTCTGTGATTTAATTATTTAAGCTGAATTGTTATTAAATTTTTTTATGCTGGGCTGTTAATTATGCGTTGGGTTAGAACTGGGAAATTCTATTTTTGGGATTTTGAGTTAGGAAATAACTCTTTTTGGGGGTACTAAGATGATATGGGAAAATTTGGGAACTCTGGGAACTCAAGTGCCTGTTTTAAAGAAAGTTGGGAGGTGTTAAACATAATTTTTTTAAAAAAGTTGAAAATCAATTTTAAGGGAGATACGTTAGTCTCCTTTACAGTATAGTTTGAGAGGGTTTACAGTGAAGAGGAAGAGAAGAGAAAGAGAGGAAGAGGGGAATAAGAAGAAGAAAAAGAAGAAGAGTAAAGGGAAGAAGACAAAGAAATTGGGAAGAAATGGAGGAAACTTCATCTTTTACACCCTAGGTAAGTGAAATTGGTTGAAAGTGTGAATTGGGGTTTTTTAATTCTTTCCTTAGAATATGAAATTAAGAGATTGAAGTTGTAAATTTATGTTTTAGAACTTGCATAAATGCTCCTTGATATGTATATATGGTGTGGTATGAAGTTTTTCATGTTAAACTTGAATTTTGAGCAAGTTTGTAAAATGTGTTTTTAGGGTTTGGTAGAAATCCAAAAATTTGGGATTTGTGGGATTGATTTTGATAGTGAATATGTGTTTTATATGCCTTGGGTGATATGTATACCATGTATGGCAAGTTTTGCTTGAGTATTATTGATTTTGCAATTGTTGGGGTGTTGAAATTTAAGGGTTTTTAATAAATCCGAAAATTGAGTTTTTTTTTTTTTTGGGGTTTGATTTTGGTGTTTTTCGTGTTGAGAGTATGTTATTAATGTCTTGAAACACTTCTAGTTCAAGTCTTGAAAGGATTGAGTTGGGTTTGAGGTGATAACCACCATGGATGAAATTTGAAGCTTTTGGGTCTTATGGGTTCTTGAAAATTGTTGTTTCAAATCTATATGTGGGTTGATTTTTGTTGTTATAATTATGTTTTTAATGCTTTGGATTACTCTTACAACAAGCTTTGAAAGAGTTAAGTTGAGAAGAGTTGGGAAGAGTAGTAGAGATTAGTGTGTGTTCTTGGTGTAGTGTGTGTTCTTGGTGTAGTGTGTATTTTTAAAACTCTAGCTTATGTGTCTTGTTTGGTTTGTAAAAATTGTTGATTATGAGTCGATATTTAAATTTGCTAGATGCTAATAACATATTTGAGAAGCATATAGAGAATGTTAGTTTTGGGTTTGGAAGAATTGGGTTATGATTTGGGTAAAACACCATTGAAGATGTTTTTGAGCTTTAGAAGCTAGAAATGGGTTCTTGATTTTTATTTGATGGTTGTGGTGAACAATGTTAGATGTGGTTTTTTTTTTATGCATTCTGAATATTATTTTGAGTTATATGTTATTGAAAACTTATGTCTCCAAGAGTTGGTAGAACTTGAAAGCCTCCATGGAAGAGTTGTTTTTTTTTTTTTTTATTGTATATATAAACTTGACTTAGGTAGTTTGGGTGTGATTTTGGGAATTTGGATTGTTTCAATTACAACTTGAACTTCTTAAATTTTTACTTATTATGGAAGTTGTTTCTTTTTACATTTTTATTTATTATAGAAGTTGTTTATTTTTACTTACTAGTTATGAAGTTGAAGTTTGAGAAATATAGATTCTTTTTCAATTATAAAGTCTAAGTTGTTAATTTTTTTGTTGTTATTATAAGTTTTATGAATTATTATCTAAATTGATATTATATTTGCTATGAAATCTAATTTTTAAGATTTCAGGGACTGAGGCTAGTAGTAGCGGACCCAAGGAGTTGACCGATGAGTAAGTAGAAAGGTGAATTTTACTCGCTTGCAGAATTTGTGGGTCTTCTAGATATTGCTGTATTGCAATTTATGTTTATATACATAGCTGGCATGACATGAACTGTATGTTGTGCACTTGCATTGCTGGGTTGTTAAACCAAGTAGCTGAAAACTTGGTAATAAGCCGCGAAAGGCTAAAGCTGATGGGCCCGGGTGTGTGAGTCACGGAATGTATGAGTTGCATTTTAATATTGCATAAATGCTGTATTTGTGTTGTGCTGGGCTGTTTATATACTTAAACTTGCATATTGTTTTATCTAGTTGTCGTGAGTCGTGGTTTTGCTCACGCCCACACAGATTTCCTGTGCAGGTACCCCTTTTATGAAGCTGAATTAGGAATTGCACTGCCATAGGTCTGGGGTTGCTGTGGGTTGCTATGGGTTGACCACAAGAGTGGTATTTTGTCAAAAAATTGTAAAATACAGTTTAGTTGTAACTTTTGTAAGATGTTGTAAACACTTAACTTTTAAGTTTGGTTGTGTTGGATTAGTTTAATGTATAATACTTGGGACGTATGAATATTTTAAATTCTCTAATAAGGTGTTCTTGTATAAGTCTGTTAATTACAGGTTTAATTTAATGTTGTTGATTAGTTGAGTTGTACAAGCAGGTATTTCGACCATGGCGGGTCGGGGTGCCACATGGCCCTTCTCGATGATGAGCTTTTCAATAGCAATCGTGAGTTTAAAATAATCATCGATATTATGGTCGTGGTCTTTATAGTATCGGCAGTACTTAGGGGTGGCCATGGTCCAGGCCGGGCCGGGCTTGCACTCTATACTAACGGTAAGTACCTTTGTCCATGCCCGGCATGGCCCGTGGCGAGCCTACAATTGGTTGCCCAAGCCCGGCACAGCACCAACCACTAAAATCCCAAGCCCGGCCCGCGGGCCGGCCTATTGCTATTTTTTATTTTTTATTTTTTAAAATTGAACTAGAAAAAAATTTACCATAAATAATGTTTTGAATGATTATTAAGACACATTATTCACAACAATTCAATAAAAACTCTTGTGATAATACATATACATTGAATATCTTATGTAAAATTATATTAATTTATATATTATATAATAGAAAATACAAAAGATAAATATATTTTACTAATAGTCGGGCCGGGCCGGGCCAAAACGGGCCTCATTTGCTTTGTCCAAGCCCGACCCTAAAATTGATCGGGCCTAAAATTGTTGCCCAAGCCCGCTTGAACGGGCCAATATCTTTGCCCAAGCCCTGAAAAATTAGGGCCGGGCTGGGCGGGCCACGGGCCGTTTGGCCACCCCTAGCAATACTTATCCAATTTCTTTTCTCAGGCGGGCTCTTCAACTTGGTCGATTTCTTGAGTAGCTTCTGAGCCTCGGCAGCTACCAGTACTTCTTGAATGGGCCAAAAAAAATAGAGTGAAGGCGATCGGGGTCTGATCTCAACCACCCCTTTGTTGATCCTGCTTTTGCTTCTTTTTTGAGCTCTTCTCGGAGCCTTCCCATTTCCATTTGGATCTCGGGGACTCATCTTCCGTAAAGTTTGAATGCTTGGACTTCAAGAATTCCTCGGTGTCAATGTACTTCCTGACCCTCTCCGAGAGTTCAACCAAGGTTGTCAGTCATTATAGGTGGAATGACGTGGCGACCTTGGTGTTCTGAACTCTTGAGTAGAGGGCTGTAATTGCGACTATCTTGTTCAGTTTTAAACCTGAAGCTTTTGTTGGTTGAACCGATCGACATAATCCTTTAAGGATTCACCCTTTCGCTATTTGAAAGTAAGTAGCTGGGTGTCAAGTTAAGGTCGACCAAGCATACCCACGAATTGGTTGACGAATAGCTTGCTGAGCTCCTTGAAATTGTCAACTGACTCGGGTTTCAAGGAGTGAAACCACTGTGCAATTGGCTCCTTTAGAGCGCTAGGAAAGGCTAGGCAGTACAGTTCATCGGCATTGGTTGCTAGTGCCATATGAACCTTGTAGGTCCAAATTGACCGGACTTTCCAAGCCGTCGTAGGAGTCGAGATGTGGTTGTTTGACCTTACATGGAATGGTAAACCCTATGATTCGATCAGAGAATGGCAACTTGGTCTTAGTGTACATGATCATGACTTGGTTTTCGGCCTAGCTTCTCGATCTGCTTTTCCAAGTCCTTGATACAGGCTTCCATGTCTTCTCGATCGGTATCCGTATGGTAGGTTGGGTCGGAGGATGAAGCTTCTTCCTCAAAGTGTGCTGTTCTCTGGGACAGGGCTCGGCTATGACTATGGTTGATGGTATGCCTAAGGTCACTTAGGCTCCTGGGTGGGTGATCCCGGGCCGATTCCCGTGTCACACGCTCTTATCTCTCTACTATGGCAGTATGCATATCATTGATGATGTTTCTGGCATTCTCCACGATGCTCGGGTTGGCCCGGGTACGTTGTCGGGTCCGTATTAGATCTTGACCACACTCATTGTTCCTAGGCTGTCCCACAGCCTGTAGAGACATTGGTCCATCCGGGCACGTTGTCAGGTTCGTACGGGTGCCCAACCACGTTCGTTGCTCTCGAGTTGTACCTCATTTTACGGAGGCCTATTCTATTGGGCTAGTAGGGCGCGATTTGTTACTGGGTTTGATGCTGACCCTCCAGAAGTTGAGCGAGAGCCGTGGAGATTTGTTCTGGGGTTATGGGAGCCGCCGGATCCGGGGCCGGTGGATCTACTGACCAGTTTGTTGAGCAGCCTTCTTATTCTTATTACGGGGAGGCATGATGATCAGCTAAGAGATTTGTTTATGGAAAATCGTCGTTTCCCACAGACGGTGCCAAACTGATGATGCCAAATGTTGGGTGCGAAGTAAAAAGAAGAAGACAAGAGAAATTTGTATGTGGTTCGGCCCTGTTAACAAAGTAACCTATGTCCATGATTGTGTCTAGCACTTTTACTATGTTATGGAATAGTCGGTGACCTTTTGTGAACCAATAATAAACTGAAACTACTAGAGGTCGGCCAGGCAGATTGCACGAAGCTGTAGTGAGTGTGTAGAAGATAGTTGATCGTCCCTTATGTAGATGTGGATATCGCAGGCTAGCCACGCTTTTTAAAACTTTTTCGAATTTCAAATTCAAATACGAGTTGCCACTTAATTTTTTAAAAGGAAAATTAAGAAACCATTTTAAAAGCAAACTGATCTTTTAGAAACCAGAAATTTCTAGGTCCGGGGATTATGGAATGAGAGGGGAAGGAGCCCGGTGGACTAAAACACCCCCTCTCATCCTATCTCGTGATAGGCCTCTACTCAACATCCTTTTTAATCGAATTATTAATCTAAGCATACCCTCAACTAATACATATATATATACACATTACAAAAGCATGTCGAAAGAGGTGTAAGATTGCTAACGATAAAAGGCATACAAAACCACGTAATTCAAATAACAAGCAAGATGATATGTAATAAGGAACAAAGGAACTCACCCGGGATCCAGCTGCGAAAGGAAACGTGCAATACATACAAATAAATAGAAAGAACCTAAAAATAGGGTCTCTAACACATATATACACATAAGACAAATCCTAATTCTAAGGTGTCGCGCATGGAGTTGAAATATCAATAAAATTAATAAATAAAGTAAACTAGAGAAAAGTCGAGAAATCATACCTCAATAGCACTATGCTTTGAACAAAATATAATGTCAAATCCTAAATAACTGTCCCAAACTTCTAGCTTAAATCTATCAAGCATGAAAGAATTGACATAATCATAAATTCCTTCTAATTAGTTGAAAATACAACATCTCTAGATATACAGGTCTCAATTAGGAGCCAATGTAATGTCCATATAGAGATGATGTAATCCCAACATGATTACAAGAAACCTATGACTAAGTTCAACTAATTAGGGCTTAACACAATACAAGATGATGTCCTAATTGTTAGAATTTACATCTATGTGATGGATGCATGAATCATGAACAAGAGTAAGTTATGGATCACTCATTGATTTGGATCATTTAGCCTCAGGATTTAAGCTCAATTAATCATAATTAAAACATGGTTTAAGCCCCAAGTCATAGAAAAGTCATTTGGACCATCATTTACAAAGTTTATCAAAACTGAAATAGAATTCAAGAATTTATAGAGAGCAGACCAGACTTTTAAAAATAGAAAATTCATACTTCCTATGATTTGATCTTAATTAATGATTTTTGGATATGATGTGTGATGTTGTCAAAATCAAGTATTTTTATTAACCCTATTAAAAATGGTGTATGTTGGAAGTAGGGTGTCGAGTCCACAGAGATTGATGCAAGAACAACATTTGGGAAGTTTAGAACTAATTATATTGCTTAAAATAAATAAATAAGAAAAGATGATAAAAAGGGGGGGAAATGACTTTGCGTATTTTGGGATTTTTTTAGGATAAAAGGGAAAACCAATCTAAAAGGCAATAGGTTGAGATCATTCCTCCCATCTTGGGTCTCAACAAGATGAAATGGACTAATGTTTCAAGCACATTATAAGGTAACATCTCATTGTGGCATATTATCAAACACAAGGAGTGCAACTATGTGTTAGATGAAAGGAGCTTTGAGATTTCCATAGAAACAGATTTGAAGCTAACGTTTGACTATCAAGGATGCATGACATACAAGATGAAGCCTCCATGGCTTCTAATCCGAATGATTTGTCCACCCTATACTAACTAATCTACTTGGTGGAAAAATCACCTACGAAGCCTTCAAAAGGTAGTATTTATAACCCAAGAGTTTGAACAATCAAAGATGCTTGACATCAAAGATGAAGACTTCAAGTTTTAAATCCCACACACAACATTTATCAAACACATGGAGTGCAATACACAAGGTTACATAATATTTCATATGAAATACATAAGGTAGGATTCAAAGTCTAAGTTTTGACAATCAAAGATACAAGGCAAATAAGATGAAGCCCCTAATTTTGAACCCTACACAAATGAACCCTAGAAATGCTACAACATTAAATCCAAGAGCTCATGATCCACAACCTATGTAAACCTAACTAATTAATGGAAAACATAGCAAAATCATCAAATGAGAAGAGAGAGAAAATATACCAAGCCATTAAATGTTCAATAGAATCTTCAAGTTTACAATAATGGAAAGAAAAATGGAAGAGAAAAGAAGAAGAAGGTTGGAAAAAAAGAAAAAAACAAGAGATCCCTAAAAAACTCTATCTCTATCTATTTATACCAAAAACACAATAATGACAAACTTATAATAAAAAGGGTGAAAACTACAAGAGGGGCAGATTGATCCCTTCTTAAGGTCGGATCGATCCGCCTTTCATCTAAGCCCTTGATGTTTCCTCGAAAAGCTGCGGATCGATCCCTTCTAAAGTCCAGATCGATCCATTTAAGGATCTTTATCGCAGAATGTTTCCTCAAATTCGCAGATTGATCTGCTGAAAAGGACGGATCAATCCGAGTCTTCTGATCTTGGTGATAAGCTTCTATTAAACACGCGAATCAATTCCCTCTTTAAGCCGAATCGATCCGCTTCTGCCGAAGTTCATTCCTTGCCCCTTTTAATGACATGAATGTCACAAGGATTTGGTTCCACTTCACCTAGGCTCCCAAAATCTACAAGAAAGAGATTTTATTAGTGAGAAATGAACAACAAGAAGAACACAAAAGTATAATTTATCTATTAAATCTTCTAGTACAAGTGATAATTCGTGTCCAATAAGGGTAAAATCATGAAGTTAGGAATGCAATATTGAATACGAATCAATGTGCCTCTATGAGTCAACTTTCTAACCCAAAAAGGAAATCAAAGATCAAACGGTTCAATCTCTAGAAATTGGACCAAGATCAGACACTACTCAGAATTTAACAACTCTCTGTCTAGAGTTTTTGTGTGATTTTCTAAAAATAGTAAATGAATCAGAATCACTTTTGACTTTTTAGGGAATCTTATTAACACATTTAACTTTATGGGAAAAATTATTGATAGCTTAAATAACATGTCTAAGGCTCTGATCTATTCAAAACAATACTGATTTGTTGTTCTGGAATTTTAGACAGAGAGTAGCTAGTTCACAAATCCTAAGACCAAACATATATGAGTTGGGGACAAGTTCCAATTGATCTCATTCAATTTTAATGGATCATGATTTAATTACAAATCTTTGATCACAATTTGTTAATGAATGCACTGCACCAATATTGACATCTAAACCATAAAAATGGACAAGTCTAATTCCTCTCCCAAGTCGACGATCCTTGAAAAATATAGACTTACTTCATTCAATTCTCCTCCAAAATTAACGATACTTGGAGACTAAACATGACCAATACATATAAACCTCCATGAAATATGGAAAGAATTCCATAAGATTCCAAATTTGAAGGATCAAACTGATGGGAATCAAATGAGATATTGAATATCTCACAAATCCCATGAGTAGAATATGAAGAAAGAAGAGATAAAATCAAAGTTTAATTGGTGATCCAAGTCAAAATTATTTTTAGAAATTTATTTTGCCTCAAATCCTTAGCTACTTAGATCCAAATTAATGAAAACAAGTGAGAATTCAATCACAATTCTAGTAGTATGTGATGAAATGAGGTGGGAAGAGAGATTTTGAAAATTGTGTAAAAAGGTCCTAAAGTTCTATGAATTGTGATTGAATTCTAGATAAACTAAAACCAAGGTTTAGAAGATTACTTCTAGAAATCCTCAGGTTTTCTTGTTTCTTGGTGAAGATCTTTCAATTCTTCAAGTTCTTCTTCAAAATTCTTGAGTTTTCTTCAAAGATTCTCTCAATTCCTCTCAATTGTATGTATATCTCCCCTATTTTTATTCTTTTTTTTTTCAAGATCCCAATAATGGAGATGAACATCTCCTTATATAAACCACTCTCAAAGGGTTAATTTGGTAAATTCGGGATAAAAACCCATGTGCAATGATATTCCATACGCATTGAAGAAAAACAGTCCATTATAGCAGGCGGCACTCAATGAGTTGTCTGCGGCACTCACTGAATGCCGACGCGGCATCAGTGAGTGCTGGTGTGACACTTAGCGAGTGCCACCGGCTTTGCCGTGTGCCGCGTCTAACAAAATTCTCACCTTTTTTTATTTAATTTTCAAATATATACTTACATAGATTATATATACATATATATATATGATTATTTATATCTTTTTGTTTTATCTTCTTTTTTCTTTTCTTTTCTTTTCAACATTCCTTTTCTTCCTTTTTTATTTCTTTTCAAATCATTTTCTATAGTTTATAACAAAATCAAGTTTTCCAAACTGTCTTTCTTATACGCATTTCATACCCGAGTTTCCCCGAACACCAGGTCTTTTCTTGAAAACTTTATTTCTCCGAAGAACTTGAATCATTTAGAAAATCTTTAAATTATGCCGGACATTTTCGTCATCGATCTAGAGGTAATCATCCTTGGATTCGACAGTCGGTAAAAATTGGGGTTTCTACAGTAGGGGATGAGGGATCTCTTTTATACTTGCAAAAGATCTCCTCATACATGAAAACTATACTGATAAGGTAATCCAATCTGATTAGGTATGATTAACACTAATTGTGCGAGTTTCCTAATTGGATTATGAAATAATATTAACATCTCATTAGTCTTCTAGTTGGTATAGGAAACTTTCTGGATGAATCCTGACTGCGTCGCAAGGTTATCCTGAGTTGTACTATGAGGAATTAGGCCTAGGTGGCATTCCCGACCCATAGGCCGGGTCTCGTAATATGGGGTGGTCCGGTCGGGATAACAATACCTCCTGACCAGGAAGCACTCGATGCGGTCACCAAGTCTTGTACTCACTGGTTGAATATTTCTGTACGTATCAGGAGTCACAGGAATAATTAAGACAATATCTCATACACAATATGAGAGAAAAGGATAGCTGTGGGTAGGGGCGGACGTAAGTCGGGGCCACCCAAATCTGTCTTTCAAATGCTTTCAAAATACATGTGACAATGGGCCCCCTTGATTTTGATTGAAGGATATTAAAATAGTCCCACCATTATTCAAGGTGGTGCAAATCTTAGGTTAAAAATTTAAAATTATGATTGATTTTTTTTATTGTTGGAATATAGATGCGACCATTGGATTAGAGACTTGAGACATATATATTTAACGTTTTTTTTATATTAAATTGTGCACATGAATTGTGAATAGTGAATATGTTAAGATGAATGTGAATTGTGAATTACGATTTAAAACTAGCATATTGGTTCTATCCGTTGCAATGGCTACAGTAGAGAGGGCACTTTTAGCTATGAAAATTGTGAAAATTTGCTTATGCAGTTGAATGGAATAGTTTACTTGTGATATTGAAAATAAAAAATAAAAAATAAAAAAAGGAAATTCAATGAGATTACAAGTGATGGTATAATGAAACATTTTTAAGATGTTAAACTATGGGTAGTTGTAAAGTATAGCAAACTTTATTAGGAATATAATACGGTGTCACGCCCTAGAGTAAGAGAAAAATAGGGAAAAAAATTTCCTTTATTGTGATGAAAGGTAACTTTACCTGTTTTGTAGAACTTCAGGTAGTTTTGATATCGCTGTAGAGCATTTTGAATACTGTGGTGAGAACATAAGTGACACGTTGCATAAAAGGTAGGTTATATAGAGATTCCACAGAGATTAGTTTTTGAATCCTTATTTTTGGACCCAAATGAGACTTAGACGAAAACTTGTCTAAATTTAAGTTTTCACTCGTGAAGTAATAAAGTACACGTTTAAGACGTTTCGGGAGATAATGAGAAGTTTTGAGAAACTCGTGGGGAGGTAGACATAATTTCTAAAAGTTGTGTCTATATATAGTAGGGGTAAGTTTCATTTTTCAAAAACCTTTCTAAAAATATCTTGAGGGGAGAGAAAAAAAAAGGGGATTTGCTGCCACGAGCTTCACGACGCCGATCGATGACTTTTTGATCGTCAGTTTTTATCTAGATTCTAGATTTGGAGTCCTTGAGGTAAGAGATTCATTTTGATACCTCATAGGCCACATTTGGCAACTTTTTTCGAAAATCAAATTTCTAGAAGTTTGGAAAAAACCTAGTAATAACTTATAGGAATCGCGTATAAACTGAGATCCGACATTTATTCGGGCCTCTAGTCGATCCTTCAAAGTTGTAGAGAAATCGCACGAGGTATGAATTCTATATCTATGAAATATATGGAAATTTCATTTTTGAATATCGACTTTGATATGTTGGATCCGGGCAAAATTCATGTGTTAATTAGGCCCGTTAATTATGCACGCGAAAATGTTAGAAAAACACGTACAACTGTTTATGTGAGCATGTTATGTGTCTACTTGGGTTAAAGGGGAGTTTGGTGTAAATTCATCCAGGAGTAAGCTCCTCGAACCTTGAGGATTGTGATATTGATTGTGGTTGTGTCTAGTATGGAGGAAGGCCTAACCAAGATACGGTACCTGGTATGGAGGAAGGCTTGTGTACAAGATGCGTGGGAGAGGTGTGCCTTCCACGGCATCGGTTTCATTTACCGGATGAATGCGTATCACTCACCCTAGAGACCATTTCTGATGTGTTTTAGATGTTGTAAACATGAATTATCATATAAGCATACATTTAGAATTGTGCACTCAGCATATAGCTGAGCAGTGGAAATTTACTCCATTGCAGGTGATAAGAAACAAGGAAAGAAGAAGTGTGAGGAGTGAGGTCGAGGAGTGCCAGGGAAACACCACTTGTTTACACTTTTGTTTTATTCCAAACTTGTAATAAGAATTTGGAAATTGTAATATGTTGTAATAACATCTTGACTTAGATTAGCACTTGTAACCTGTAGTAAGACCTCGATATTTATGTTTTAAATCATGGTATTTTGGTTGTATTGGTGTTGGAAATGGTTTGGAGACCCTTGGTGTGATTCCTGCAGAATGCTCAGCAAACTGCTAAGAATCAGTCGACTAATCCTTGGTATAGTCGACTGGACATCCGTTTTTCAAAGAGATTCTTTCAGTTTTCGAAGGCATCAGTCGACTGAAGCATTAGAATCAGTCGACTGGTTTCTGCACGAAAACATGGCATTCTGCATGCATAGTGTCCAGTCGACCGAACAAAGCACTAGTCGACTGGATAGGGCTGTTGAACTTTTCTTACTTTCTGCTTTTAACCTCCAGTCGAATGGGTCCCCGCCACAGTCGACTGGACCGTTAGTTTTCAAAATGCATTCTTTGGAAGTGTTTTACTTGGGCAAAACTTTTTATAACTCTGATTCTAAAGGATTGTACTTATGCTTTTCTGCTGCTATTTTACTTTAATGAAATTGGATGAGCCTTGGTGGCGTGCCACGTGTCATTTTTCCGCACGTAGCGGAATGGGTTGTGACATGATCGCCCTTGGCACATCAAGATAGTATCATGCCTTAATAGCCGACTCGACCAAGATATTCAAGGTCAAAGACCTGTCCTAACATGCTTTAACAACCGAGTGATTAGTATACTATATATGCCTTAACAGCCGCTTGATTGCCCTCAGAGCATCAAGATAGTATCATGCCTTGACAGCTGACTATATCACCAACATCTAGTTACAATCCGCTTTTTCAATTCCGATACTGACTCATACAAAGAGACATCAACAACAACCGAGACGATGACATTCAACGATACGGTTACGACATTTACTCATCAAAAGGTAGACCAAAGTACAAGTGTTGATGTGCGAAGCACAATTTGATAAATTGTGTGGTTATTAGAAAGTTCTGATCTTATTACGCGTATATTATTCTCATTATCAGAGTTGTCATAAAATGGGAGTTGTCGTCGCGTTTAAGAATTCAAGGTTTGAACCTAAGCATTTAGTTAAGGTCTTAACTATGCAACTAAGCATGGATCAAACATTAGTAAGTAGACCTAAGTGTCAGTGTGTTAGGTGGACATGCATAGAGTAATACATGAATTAGCATCTCAGGTTCGTACATATAGCAATCAACTATCTGTCCAAAGTAGGGGTGACAATTTTTGACCCGACACGACCTGACACGAAAATAAGCGGGTTTGGGTGACCCGTATAAGGGCACAGGTCATAAACGAGTCGACCCATTTGTCACGATTAATAAACAGGTTTAAGCGGGTCAACCCGTCTAACCCGTTAAGTATTTAAGTGCAGTTGAGACATTTTTTTTAGTTCTAAAAATAATTTTTAATAATCTGAAAATCTAAAATACAAATAATATTAATAAGAATTACAAAATATTTATTTATTATTTTTTAAAAAAAAATGTAAACTAAAATTTTTTTTTTGCTCCCAAAGCTCCCAAAGCAAAAAAAAAAAAAAAAAAAAAAAAAAAAAAAGAGTAATTATCAAACAAGTAAATCTATATATAATAATTAATAACTAATGTATTAAAAAAAATAATACTCCCTCCATCCCAAATTGCTGGGCACTTTGGGGGAACACAACTTTTTAAGGAAACATCATTTATTACACTGTTTTCATGTTTAAATATTATTAGTTTCCAACTTTGCCCTTAATTTAGTTTCCCTATAAACTAAGATTTGTGGGAATTGTGAAAAAAGAAATAGCAAAATAGGAAAGATACAAAATTTGGTGTGTTGACTTTTCAAAATGGACAAGTAATTTGGGACAGCCCAAAATGAAAATAGTGCCCAGCAATTTGGGACGGAGGGAGTAATTAATAACTAAATAAGTTTATAATAGTTTGTAATAGTTGGATATTGTTACTTTTGTAGTATTTTGGTATTTAAGATAATATGTAATACGTGTTAATAATTAATACATTTGATGGGAAGACTTGTTTGTGTTTTTAATAAGGTTGTAAGCTTTTTTTGAATAATCGAACCGAGCTAACCGGTCGGTTACTTAAAATTACCTACAATTAAAAAATCGATCGGACCGCCATAATGGCAAAATCGACCAAAAGTTCAAAAATCGACCGAACCGACCACTTCGGCTGGTTTTCAAAACATGAAAAAACTGGGAAAAAAATCAAAATTCTAACCAAACTGAACTGATGACACCCTACACAAGTTAGACGGGTTAAACGGGTGACCCATGTATGACCCGACACGATTATGACACGTTAAGAATGACACGATTATGACCCGACACAATTATGACTCGACACGATAATGACCCGACACGACCCGACTGCCACCCCTAATCCAAAGCATATAAAACAACAAGAAGGTAAAACTGTTGAACTCGAGCGCTCAGGGAACTCGAGCGCTCTGGCCCAGCTCGAGCGCTCGGCCTTGACAGTAAACAGATTCCTGGTTTATATATACATAAAAGTTCGTAATTTGGTTTTAAAGGTGCATACAAGCCATAAAAACTTATAAAAACTATATCTAAAGGATTCTAAGTGATAATCTATACTCCCACAAGCTTAGGATGTGTTTAGATGTTAAATAAAACTACTAATTTCTAGAAAAAAGAGCTTGATCATTAGATTTGTTTCACATACAAGAACTACAACTGCAAATGGACCACATGCAAAGATATAAACTCATGTAAAGAATGTTTCTACAGGTTTCTAAGTGAGAATGATACTCACACAAGCTTAGATTGTGAGTGGATGATGAAAATGAGTGTGTGTATGTGTTGATCTTGTAAAAACTCCAAGCAATCTTCAAGATAAAATCTCAATGCTAAGCTCCTCTTCTTGATTTCTTCCAAATCTTTAACTCCAGAACATCATATGCAAGTGTATCCAAATGTTCATGTGGGATAGAGAGGTTGGATGATGGAATTTAGAGGACTTGCAAGTGGATTTATGAAGAAAGATAATGATTTCTCAAAATTCTCTCTCTATATCAAGCTCTCTATTTTTCTGGGTTAGCAGACGCACAAATGCTGAGAAAACGTTGGGTATTTATAGTTTTTCAAGACCTAAGGGCAAAATAGTCTTTTTACTATAAAACAGGCTTGAGCACTCGAATGGCTCGAGCGCTCGGGGTTCGTGCGCTCCAGAATTTCTTGAGCGCTTGGGGTTTCTTTCTAAAGAAAGTTTCCCCAAGGCCTCACCAACAAATATCCAAATGTAATAACATCATATAAACAATCAAATTCATAAAGAGGATTGATAAGATGATCTCATTATATATATAGAGAGAGAATTACAAAGAAGAAATACAGAAATTCGAGAAATACAGATAGAAAAATATAGGTGCTACATATGGGAATTGCTACATAAACCACATTTTGTGCTAAAGACACCACCCTATAGTGAGTAAATGTGTTGTACTTAGCAATTCCCTATAATATTATCTTTTTCCGATCGTTCTATTCAGGGGCGGAGCCAGGATTTTGGTTGGGGGGGACCTAGTGTAAGTAAAACTAGAACATTCACAAAAGATAGTATTATATTTATAATTAAGTCTATTATAACTTACAAATACCCACATCGGGGTTTCATATTCTAAAAACCTTTCACTATCGCATCATTTGTAACCTCGTTGAAATGCTTTTTGTCTATATGCACCAGCACACTACATTCAAGAATTGGTAGCCCATTCGACTGTGCAAGCAATGCCTTACAATTTTCATTACTGAAAATGCCTCTCCACTGTAGTCGTTACAACAGGTAGAATCAATGTCAATTTGAGAAGTCAAAAACTAAACCAAAAGCAAGATGCTTTTTTGTTTGAACCATTTTCTTTGCTAGATCGCAAAGTCCCTTCAACTTCCAAAAGTTATTATTTGTACGAACATCATAGATAACAGTATCAAGTTGATCTTCACGATATGTGTATTCTTTTTCAGAGAAGGCTTTTGGATAAAAAGAGGTGCTTGACTTTTTTCTTATCAAAAGCATAAAATGAATCAACGGGTTGGATTAAGGCATGCCATACAAACAAGCAACTCAGTAGTAACCTCAGTGAAACATTCATTAAACTCTTGAAGTTGAAAAACGTGCACATCATTGAATAGCTCACACTTGTATCGATGTTCATTTGTTAAGTCATCACCTCTGCGCTTGGGTCGACTTTTAAATAACTCAAACATATTAGGAACAACAATATCATATGTAGCACAAAATGACTTAACTTCATCAAGAAGATGACCAAATCCATGTCCCACCTCGTCGCCCACCGGTCGCCGATCACTTCTTCTTGCCGAGTGACCTTCTCCCTCCTCGGCTCCTCCAGTCCTCCGATCTCTCTCTACAGCGTTTTGCTCTCTCTGCTCTCTGTTCATTTTTTCTTTTTCTCGCCTTCGATCCTAAAGTGTTTTTTAGGGGGGACCTAATACTGTATAGTTAAATTTCAAGGGGGGCCTAGTTTGAAATATGGAATTTTGTATAGCTAAAATTTTAAAAACCAAACATCCAGGGAGCTAGGCCCACCCTCGTCTCTTAATCCGTCCACATTGGTTCTATTTACAGTTACAATCCTGATTGTGCCCCTGACTATGGTGAATAAAAATATGGTATGAAAGGGGTTTAGCATCCACTTAAAACGTAAGTAGTCACTGAAATTGGATGTCAATTAATATGTGGTCATTTATGGTCATTTATAGACTTTTCTTAAGATGAAATAATTAATACATAATTTCTAGAACATATAACCTTCATAGAATTACCATATTACACAGCCTCATTTTAGGCAACTGCCTTTGCACTAAAATGAATTACGAATTGTAAATATGTCCTCACATAAGTAACTCATTTTTTTCTGTAAAGAAAATTACATGAGCTAATCAAAGTCTCTTAATTCGGACTATAACTTTGTGACTAATGTTATGCTTCCCAAAGAGTAAGGTTTTGGGCACAAACAAATCTCATAAACACAATTCACAAACACCACAATGTATCTGTCTCTTTCTGGTGGGATCTACTGACACTATAGGGTCCACAGAGGAGAGAGATATGCACATTGTGGTGTTTGTGAATTGTGTTTTTGGGATTTGTTTGTGCCCAATGACTTACTCCTTTCCAAATTATGTATCCAACTGTGGTTCGTAACACATATAACAGTGGGATCAATCTTAGGACACACTTCAACATTGTACTAATTGGGCCAACATCTCACCACCATCGATGGAAAGTATTGAAGACCTCCAAGGTAGTTGACTGTTTTAAATTGCCAAAAAAACAGCTTACGCATTTTAAAATTTTGTACATTAAATTGATGCTTATACCTACTTTTTTTTGGCAAAATTTTTTAATAATAGGACAAGGATCTCCTTATTTTGAACATCATTTTCAAGTTTCAAAATGAAGGTGTGGACATGACAGTGTCTTGCTGGGAGAAATTATTTGGTGTGACGACTTTTGGTACGACGAATCATCGTGAATTATTAGATTAACATGGAGCCTATAAAATCAATGATCGAAGATGATCCATTACACAAAAATCAGTCACATTGGATAAATTTGCGTCTTACTAGCTTTAAATAGACAAAACAAAATTTAAACAATCTACTATATATTACAACAAATCCACATAACAAAATATTTAATGGAGGTTGTAGTTGTTGAGGAGAAATCATAGTATATCCGGGTCACCACGCCACTTATGTGAACAGTAGCATATATAGGGGCAGATTCATAGGAAGGCAAAGGGGGTTCAAGGCTTTAAGCCCCATCTAAATTTTTAAAAAAAATCAGTGCTACCCTAAAAAAAATAAATTTTTTACAATGTAAGCCGCTCATAAAAATTAAAAAAACTCTCATATTTTACTGGTATTTGAGTTTTTATATGATCAATTAAAGCATGTGATAATACAAGTGTTAATGTATTTAATATTCAAATTTGAAAAATATAACATTACCAAAAAAAAAAAAAAGAGTAGCAATTTTATGGCATGTTTGGGCATATTCAATTCAGTCCAAGTCCACTTTTTTATTTGCTTCTTGTGAGAATCAAGTGTAGGTTGAGTTTGACAGAGAATGTATTATAAGAAATTTATTAGACTGAACATAAACTCTTATGTAAGAAATAAACATTCCCCAAACTAGGTTTCCACAAGAATCAAATAAAAACTGGACTTGGGGTGAATCAAGTCCTGTTTTAGTATTTTAGTAAGTATCTCAATTCTCAATTAGTTGTTTTTTTTTTTTTTTTTTGACATGGAGCACTCAATAATTTCTCGGTGTTGAGGGTATAATTGTAATTACAAATCAGCTTTCTGAGTCTATATAAACACTGGTATCGCCTCAAAAGTGAAAAAACGGCCGCACAACACAAAACAAAAGCTTGATTTGCTCTGCTATGATCTTGAAGTTCTAACGTTTTACATCATCATGATGAAAAACCAACGGCCAATATGTCTCCTCTCTTTCCTCTTCACAGTTCTGATCATCCAACTCCAACCAATCTCCACCGTCGGATCATCCGACGGCACAGATTTCATCCGTACAAGCTGCGTCGCAACTTTATACCCTGACCTCTGCTACACCTCGCTCGCCTCCTACGCCAGCGCCATCCAACAGAACCCGGCTCAGCTGGCTCGAGTCGCCGTAGCCGTCAGCCTCTCCAAGGCTCATAAAACCGCCAGGTTTTTCTACAACCTCACCCGCCGAGCCGACTACGGAACCGACCACCGAGCCTCCGCCGCACTCCACGACTGCCTGTCCGTCTTCGGTGACGCAGTCGACCAGATTCGCGGCTCGCTCAGGCAGATGCGGCGGCTCAGAGCCGGCGAGTCGTTCTTGTTCCAGATGAGCAACGTGCAGACGTGGATGAGCGCGGCCCTTACGAACGAGGACACGTGTACGGACGGATTCGAGGACGTGGCGGATGGGCCCACTAAAATGGAAGTGTGTGATCGCGTTGGGAAGGCCAAAGAAGTCACGAGTAATGCGCTTGCTTTGGTTAATAGTTATGTGGCCAAGGTAACCACTCCGCCCTGATGATGAAATATGGACCGTCTGATCACTAGCAGTATGTCAGTAGAAAGTTGAGAATAGTGGATATAATATATATATATATATGTGTGTGTGTGAGTGTGTGTCAGTGTGTGTGTTTTGTTTTCAGTTATCGAATTTGTCGTGTTTAATGTTTCTTTAATGGGAGAGGCTGAATGGAGTAGTAGGTTTGATTTTTTTTGTTTTTAACATGTTTTGTCTTCTTCTTTTGGTTTTGTTTTTGGCGGAATAGACGATGTGAATAGTTTTGATTGTTGATAGCTTTTTCGGAGCAGCCTTAATTCTGAGGAGAAATGCTACACACACATTCTAAACCACACCCCAAACCACACCCTTGCTTTAAATACATGTACCCTGTGTTGTGTAAGTGGTGCACAGAAAAGTGTGAAAATTCAAACAGCACAAGGTACATGCATTTAAAGCAAGGGGTGTGGTTGGGGGTGTGGTTTGAAATGTGTGTGTAGCATTTCTCAATTCTGAGAGATCTTTTAATTACTCTTTCACTAATGATATATATATATATATATATATCTATATATCTATATATATATAAATTGAGAGTTATTTTGCTGATCCCATTTTGCCCGCTCATTTCTTCGCTATGGGTTCTATTAGATGATATGTGTCCATTTTAAAATTTATGTTCTTCATAAAAAAACAATAGAAATAGAATGGTACACATGTCACCCAATATAGTCCTGAGTGAACAATAAATGAGCAAAATTGGGTGAGAAAAAATGTTACCATATATATTCTAGTTGTTATAGTATTTTTTTTTTTTCTGATGGTCAAAGCACCTACAGGCGCCACACACTGCAAACAGTCAGGGGGGCCACAGGCTCACTTTAAAGGGACTTTCTCCCATAGACGGCTGAATGGGAATTAACCCCTGCCCAATTCCCCACGAGAGGAATCGAAGGAGAGGTGGAGTGAGACCAACTAGGCCTGTTTGTGGTTATAGTTGTTTTGCACATTCTAATAGGTCCCAATATGTTGTATTTTTTAAAAGTTATATCATTTTGAACTAAAATTATTAAAATGTATGATACATCTAAAACCACGAAGATGTATCTTAGAATTTTCCTAATTCTAAAGTTTTTAATTAAGAAGAGATTATTTCGGAAAAAATAAGATTGAAAAGGTCTAGAGGCTATTTGGGTAACACGTGAATTGTTTTTAAATACTTTGGTATTCTTGTACTTGTATATATATATATTTTGATACTTATTTAGATCCGAACCGAATACACACACCTCATACTCACACACACTTCAGTCCACTTCAGTCCCAATCCAATCTCAAAGTCCCACACTGGCCCACAGCAAAGTCCATCAAGGGCCACTCATTCCGACTGAAGAATAATTGGGGGGCAAGCAACTAGAATCTTCTATGGGGATTCGAACTCTCTCCCTTTCCACTGAGAAGAGAAAGACTATGTCAATTGAGCTACAATTCGCTCGGCCTTGTACTTGTATTTTGATTACATAAGAGTCTGTTTTTAATTTAAAAATACTTGAAGAATTGGTTCTTTTGCAAATAACTATTATACCTAATTTTCATTAAAATTAGTTAAATTGTGAAGAATGAGGCTAACCCTAATCCTATTTAGCATACCCAAATATGCCTTATGAACATAGGGGATCAAGTTTTAAGCTCTCAGAAAAAGTAAAAGATAAAAACTTGACAGTTGATATTAGGAGATTATATAAAAGAATATATATAAAAGAATATATCATCAAAAAGAGTAATGTTATACTTCTAAAATTTAATTCTAATTTTTTAATATTTTACCAATTGTATCATGTATAGCTTTTTTTAAAGTATTTGAGATTTAAATTTAAGAATTTTGAGCGGATTGTTCTTGTCCTTTAATTTGAAATTATTATGTCTAACTTAAAAGCAGAAACAGGACCTGCTTTTTAGCTATGGTTATCTTTGATTTGATTTTCTACATTTTAGTATTACACAAAGGGAATATGTAGCTTGTTTGTCCTTTATGCTCGCATAAAATTCCAAATGAAACAGGTTTTTACTCTTTACATTTTCAACTCCAAATTCTGTGGAATATACGAGGAATTGAGAAAATTATGATGGAGAAATTGATTAGGATGGTCGTTAGTTATAACTTCTTTTTATAAGTTATAACTACCCGTTAATTTTGTAAATATTAAAAAAAAAAAAAAAAATTAATCTATATAAATTTAGGCGAATGTCCCTTAGACATAGCTGTCAAGGGTTTAAAGTTTAATTTTACTTTTAATTTGTTAAAAAAATCTCTCAAAGGTCGAGTTAAGTGAAATTTCACTTAATATTTATGTACGAGTTCAGTGAAATTTTTTAGCACAAAAAGAGTTCAGTGAAATTTCTCTTAATATTTTTGTATGGAGGAACTTCTCTAGCCAATTAATTATCCTTAACTCTAAAAATCTTATCATTATGCATTTTTCACTGATTGCCTCAGAAAACTACCCCTTAAATTAAGATAAATATAATTTAATAAACATATGTGAATATAATTAGCATGTCACACCACATCAACTTTAACGACATGGTGTGAAGAATGTTCTAATAATATTTCATTGTGGTGATCTTTATGCCCTTAACATATGCAGCTAATATCGGCATTAACTTTGACCCAATGACATGACCTATATCACATTTGTTCCTTTAATTATGATGCTTTCTTTACCTCATAAATCTTGTCTTCCATGATGGTGATCTCTTTCACTCATTTAGTTTAGTATGCAACTTTATGATTCTAGTTAATTGGTCACCTTTCAAACTCGGCTACCTACTTTTGACCTAATGAGTGGAGTAACAGAAGATCATCACCAATAGATGAGTATTTGTGCAATTTCTAGGTTTATCTAACCAAAGACTATGGTGGGGAAAATGATTTGGATTCACTTAGGGCATTGAGAAGAAGTAAGGGGATGTTTGGGTGTTTGTGGAGGGCGGGAAGGCTCAAAAATGGTTTTGTACATTGATAGCTGGTATTTTATTATATAAGAGTATGTAGAGGGCAAACCCGATACACATGTAAGAGGTTCTCGCTAGTGCGATGTCTGAGGAAGATTAAATGCATGTACACAATTTTACCTTTGTATGCAGAGAGATTGTTTCTGCAATTCAGACAACGATAGTACTAAAACTTACCCATTTCATGTATTTTGGTATGCATGAACGAAATGAGTTGGGAATTGAATGAAACATGAATGGAATAGGAATGACCATTTCATTCATATGTTTGGCTACATACCTAGGAATAAGATGACATTAAAATTTAATTGAATATTCAAAATATTTATAAATTTATTTTAGTCAAAAAAACATTAAATTTAAATAGCAAAAAGGAAAGATGAAAAGATAAAATAAAGAAAAAGGAAAGGTGAAAAGTTGACATTACCATATCGGGTTAAATAAAGAAAAAGGAAAAATTGAAAAATGTTGATATAACCATATTTAGTCATTCCATTAGGAATGGAATGGACATTCATTAGGTGTTGAAAAGGAATGTCTATTCGTACTTCAGTAGAAATCTCATTCCAAAAAGGAATGACCATTCTATTATATTTAATCATACCAAACATGGTAATAAAATGGACTTAAGAATGGTCATTCCATTCCGGGATTCATTCTGATTTGCCAAACATGTCCTAAGAATACACTTGGTTGCCAAGGAGGAATGGACTATTAATACATTTTAATTGAAAAGTCTTGAAACTATTCTTACCAAAAAAAAAACTGGAATTATATAGTTTTATAGATGGGGGGTTAATAGGTTATTTAGTTAAAATGGATTATTAGTCTCACATATTTAAATGTGCCCAAACAACACACTAATCAATTAAATGGACCATATATCTGACCAATCCTGTCGAGTTCGGCAAAACAAAACTGTTTGCCTACTTGCAACATTTTTTTGACACCACTTTATCTCCTCTTTTTTTCTTGGCTTCATTCTCCATTTGAATCAATAATTTCAGTTGGTTCCAATTGACATTTAGTGTTCTCTCAGTTAACCAACTCAATATCTCCCTCTTCACCAATATATTTAGTAGGACAAAAACTACCCATAGAATGGTCTACGGATCGAAATGACGGCTGTTCGGATGACCCTAAGCACACATTGTGAGGTTGATAAAAAAAAAAAAAAAAAAACCACCATGGATTTTGTATTGCGCTTCCAAAAACATGACGTTTATGTCGACCATGGGTTACGGTTTGTTTGGAGTGAGTGACGAATGTATTTTCACTCCTGATGTGTTTGGAACGAAGGATATGACTTGTGAGGGCTGAAATGTTGCAACCACAGCCTCAAGGAAGCTATGCTGTATTGAACCAACACCCCCCCAACCAAAAAGAAAAAAAGAAAAGAAAAGAAAAGAAAAGAAAAGGAAGCTATGCATGTCACAATTATTAAATGGCATGCGACATCTATCTTAATGAGAGCGATTGGAGGGACCATAATAATAGATGGGGAGGGGGCCCTTGTTTTGGAAGGTTTAGGGGGGGTTAAGTTTTGTGCTGGGCAATACATTCATATACGATGTATGTGTATTTCTCTCCGTCTAATAATTGAGAGAAATAGAGGAACTTTCTCTTGTTTGATAGGAGGGAAAAAAAATATGGGTTTATTACATTTTATTTTTCTGTGGTTAGGCTCATTTCTACTTTATCCTATGTGGTTCAAAAATGGACACTTAACCTCCTCGAGTGTTAAAAATTAACCTCACATAGATGGGTTAAACGGCAAAATTCTCCCCATAGAGAGGATTAACCCCAAAATTAACATCATATTGGGGTTAAGTGTTAATATTTTATCTAATTCTAGAATTTTTCTATCAGTTTTGAGGAAAATCTTAACAGTTTCACTTTAGTCCGAAAACCACATGGGAGTTAAGTGTCCACTTTTGAACCACAGGGGATAATGTGAAAATAAGCCTAACCACATGAGAGTAAAATTTATTTAATCCAAAAAATATCTAGAACCATTTTACTCCTTTATACTCTACCAAATACTAACACTTATCAAGTCGAAAAATAAAAAAAAAATAAAAAAAATTAGAATATACAGGTAATTTTTCAAATTTTTTATTTTGAGTAGTTTCTCATCTACGAAATTTCTCCATTTTAGAGACAAAATTGTGCTACTTTCTCACCACATTCTTTTTACTGACATTCTCCTCTCTCATTTTTGTAATGTAAACGGGAGGCCATGGTCCCCAAAGATTTTTCTAATATTTTAGTTTTGCCTTAATAGTTTTGGTATTGCCATATTTGGCCCCTGCATATTGTTTCGTCCAACTCAGTAAGCCGCACTGAGATTCAGATACACAAGTGATAAGACCTAAACAGTTCGCTTTTTAGTGTTCACGGGTTACCCTTTCCTCTCTTTATTTGTGTCCAAACAGTAATAATTTGCAAGGATGAATAATTCTACACTTAACAAGATTTAATCTAAATCTGGTTTTTAAATGGCTCAACAGTTGCATGTGTAGCAGTGATTAATGACATCACATGCCACTACATGCTAATGCGGTACAACTGACAAAATATTTGGAATCCAATTTTGGATAGTCGTAGTATAGCATTACTCATGGATTCTGTTTGTAACCCTGTTTCTAACCCCATGCAAACTATATAAATTCAAAGCACTTCGTATAAATAAGAAAATACTAATTACACCATTGCATTACTCTCATACCATGTAACGGTCGTAGAAGAATCTAGGAAATTCGGTCTAATGTACTATGTAGGCCATCTTTAGCTGTAACATTTTAGTAAACTTTTTGTATCAGAGCATAAGAACAAAAAAATGATTATTTTTTGTTCATAAATTTGTTCAATTTCTCAACCAAAGAAATTATTACTTTTAAGCAAATGATGCAACGAAACCTAAAAATTTTATTGATATTGCTTCCATTAACCAGATCTTTTATCCGGCACGTGATTAATATAAAGGACTAAAATATAGTATCATATCAAAGACTTTTATTCAGCACACTGCCAAACGTTGACGGAAGACAAAAAAAACAAATCACTTGGTATCACGGATAATTTGGTAAAGATAGCTCAGTAAATTAGGGGAATGATCGCAACTAATAAGGGATACTCAGAACAAGACAAATTGACACAATCCTCATGAGCCAATGTCAAAGATCACAGATTACAAAATTTAGTATTGAGAGCATAGTAAATTCTTGATGGTAAAGAAACAACATGTGGACAGTACTTATTTTATTGTATTTAGAAACACGAAAAACGATTGCCGCGAGAAGCCGTATGTATGTATCTACGTAATAACTGTTGGCGCAGAGCGGCCGGTGAACTCCTCCATCTTAGACAGCTTGAGAGCAACTTCCACCTGCGATCATCCAAATGCACCCTAGTCAACAAACATATCTATACATATACATGTGTGTGTGTGTGTGTGTGTGTGTATGTGTGTGAAAGAGAGAGAGATTCAAATGGTAAAATGTAGGAAGAAAAATTTAGAGGAGTCTTACAAGAGGAGCAAGTGCGTCCTGAGAATCTCTACCGGTCTTCGAAGGATCCTTTTCGTATTGCTCGATGTAAAGACGAATAGTTGCACCTTCCGATCCAGTTCCGGAGAGTCGGAAAACCTAGAATGCATTGTAGACAATGTTAGAGATGGATAAGATTTTTATTTAGGTCTCAATTGAACTTCCACGAGAAGGAAAACTATTTTTCTAGGCTTGTTTGGTTTGCGGATTTTTTCAGAAAAGGAAAAGAAAAAGTAAAGGAAATCCAGTTCCATTGTGTGTTCCCTTGTGTTTTGCTTCATGCTTAAATAACATCAAAAAAAAATTCCAAAGCACAACTGCATCAACGAAAAAAGCACACTCACAAAATTCAAAATCTTATCTTTTCATTTATGTTTTCCTCTACGTTTTATTTTCTTTTCCCTCCCTAAATCCATGAAACTGTTTTTCTCCGTGCTTAAATAACATTGGAGATAAACAAATAGTCAAAAGTGTAATTGGAACTCAGAGAAAAGGGGAGGGAAGTGGCTTGCAAAATTCAAAATTTTAATTTATTGTATACCATATTTTTTACTCCTTCCTATTGTCGCAAAGTATTCCTTACTTTCTCGGTGTTTTCTTTTCCTTTCCCTCACTAAATCCATGAACCAAACAGAGCCCAGTTCTCAAAATGCTTATAGAAGTTTGGCAGTCAATACATCAAAACATCTCCTTCATCTTTCTTTCATCCCAAGGTGTGTTTGTGTGGGGTTGGGGTTGGGGTTGGTGGTGGTTTCAAATTTAGCACCTAAATTGCAATAAAACTTGTATCTCAATTGATTTTTGAACCGTCGATAATTAAAAGGAGTCCACTTACGAGTCGTGATCCATCTTCAAACAGATATCGAATACCCTGATGCTTTGAGATTGAACCATCCACTGGGTCTTTATATTCAAATTCATCAGCATTGACAACAGTTGACACGTCTGAACGTACTCCCTTCACAATCCTGCATAAATAACCAGCAAAAGGTCAATTGGAAAAATTCGTCTGCAGATACTGATATACATATATTTATGTATCAAAGATTCTCTAAAGAGGGCCACCTCTTTTTATTAAAGAGAGGACCTCTATTTTGGCCGTTGGATTGTGCTTAAAAACTGTGAAATGACAAAACTGCCATTAATGAAAACACGATCCGACAGCCAAAACAGAGGTCCTCTCTTTAATAAAGAGAGGGCGCCCTCTTTATAGCCTGACTGTTTATGTATATGCTAGAGGACTAATACTATAAACAAGATTTTGAACTCTGGCCTAAAGACAACTTCCAATCCACAGAAACTTTCAATTGTAACAAGAAAATGTTTACCAAAGCATTTATCCATTCTGTTCCAGTATTACTTTCATGTATTGATTCATTTACACCCAGAATCATATGAACATGAATAACACATTAAAAAAAAATGGAAGTAAAAGAATTCTCATGTCCCTTGAAGTGGTTGGCCTAGTGTGTATTTCAAGTTCCTCTATTGCTAGTTTTCTAGTTCTGTGCAAATAACTTCAAATATTACAATAGGCTAAAAAGAAGCTAGAAGACTATAACCTATAGCTTAAGCGTGTTTCCTATCCATATACATCCAAATCCTCTTGCAAGGACTCCATATATTGCGGGCAGACAATGACATGACCAACTCCCGAGGTGACAGGCAGTATTTAACAACCACAAGAACACAGTTGTACTACCAACCAAAAATTACCAAAGATCTCAGCTTTGCAAGCAACTTACATAAGCTTGTACCATTACTCTCATTAAGCTAATCAACAAGCCTGGGAATCAAAAGAGGTGGGCCTTCAGGGCCTGTTTGGGAATGTTTACAATAGGATCCAGTTCAGTCCAAATATCACTTTCCATATGGTTTATATGAAAGCGTTATGTGGGTTTGACAAAGAATCGGTTTTAAGAGACACTAAACTGGCCACAGACCCGTATGCAAGTAATGGCATTTATTAAACAAATGAATCTACCCGTTCACTTATGAACCGAAAAAAAAAACGTTTCTTTTCCCAAACAACCCCAAAATCAATCACGTTCTGGCAATACCACACAGACTCAGGCTCATCTAGTCAAATATTGAAAGGACGAGATTGTGCCACATCGCCATATGCTCCTTGCACCCAATTCAATGGATACAGCACCTGGAGAAGGTGGAGAATGTTTTCAATCACTAGAAGATCGAAAAATATTCAATTGACAAAGAGCATGGACCAAAGCTCCGTTCATTTCTCTAGCAAACACCATTGGCTCGTTCTAATATCACACCCAAGAATGACAAGCTCTTAAACTCCTTTCTCTTGGTGGCTTCAGCTCTAAGGTGCCACTTTTGTGTTATTTCACTATAATCTTGCATCTCGGGTCTAAGGAGCATTCTAATCTAGAGAACTTGTAACATAGGAGACACAGGCCAGGGTATCATAGATAAAGTTTATTGAGTCTACTTTTTCTTCATCCAGTATAACCAGGTGCATGTGTGGAAAGGTTGGTAAGTTTATTCGTGCTATTAGTCGAGATTTATAAGGACGTATAGATCAAGGGCCAGAGAATCACTAGGACGGCTGAAATAAGAAAGAGAATGTATTGGGATTTCTAGGATCAGGCATTCTTTTATTTGAAATCTTCTATTATTCTTGAATACCCTTACCAATTAGAACGAACAACACAGGCATGCTTATCCACTCCAAAGTTTTTACGTTTTTATACAGAGAAAATATGCTCTCAATCTAATATATCTCGCCTGAATTTTGGAAGGTTTGGCGTTTTTGAGAAACGAAAAAACGAACCTACAAAAATCTATGAGAAGCAAAGTAGAGCAGGCTGAGCAAAGCCAAGAAAAATGATCACAATACAGAAAAAACTGTATTTTCAACCAAAAAAAAAAAGACACGGGTTAACACAATGGACAAAGCAGAAGTGAATGAATTGAACCAAATAAAGGTTTTTTTTTTTCACTAATTGCCACTCCTATTAAATTGGAAGCAAAGCAATTTAGTACCATGGCTGAATCACTTCTTTATTATTTAATAAAACAACCATGAGCCCATAGTGTCACCCAAAGAAGAAATAAGGCACCCCACTAAACTGGATGCAAGCGGATCTCCTATAGCACACCCAGTGCCAACAAAAGAAAACAGAAATATTAAAGGTAATGACAGCATTCCATTGCCTAATACGATGTTAAAGAAACTTGTATCTTAGGAAAAAGAAAGTGAGCATACTTATTAACTTCACTAAGGTCAGACTGCAGCTTGACTAAATATGCCATTAGTTTCTTTGCTCCACCCGCATCAACATTCTAAAAGAAACAAAACATTTCGAATCAATAAAGATGTTTATAAAGAAAATGTAAGCACTAACAACCACAAAATAGATGTGCACCTCATAATCATATCGAGTGTAATAGTGACGACCATAGGCAGCCCAATGCTGACGAACAATGTCTTCAACACTCACGAGCTTTCCCCCGCTGAGGTTTTCCTTATTTTTATAAGCAAGAATAGATAGCCAAGCCAAAACAGCCCAGATTCCATCTTTCTCACGTATATGGTCAGAGCCTGTCAATTGATTTCAGGAAGAAAAAAATATATTTATAATCTGGGTATATTTCTAAACTCAACCTGGGTTGTTTCAAGTTTCGACACTGCGGTCCCAAGCCAGGATAAAAGAGGAGGGGTCAGTGCGTTAGGTAGCTCGACAGCCAACACGACAGCCAACACGTAAAAAAATCGTCGGATCCTTAGGATATGAATCTAAATATGAATACTCGTGTAAATGCTAGGGCGATCCCTTTAACAACGCGTTGTGCCTGCCTTCGGGTGTTTCAAAAAATGTGCAAGGGGCGCCGCATCGACGCCCGGGTGCGGTGTTAAATAAGCAAAGGGTTCCCGCGCTCATCTGGGCCACCGTGGGTAAAGAAGCTAGCCCAGAAGTATAGGCTTAGGTTAGCAACTTGGAATATAGGAACCTTAACAGGTAAATCTATGGAACTAGTAGACACTATGATTAGAAGGAAGGTCAATGTAGTATGTTTACAAGAAACAAAATGGGTTGATGAGAAAGCTAAGGAGGTAGAAAAGACTGGGTATAAGATATATTCTATATAGGGAAAGATAGACATAGAATTGGCGTCGGAATCGTGGTTGATAAGAACCTCAAAGATAAAGTTGTGACATTCACGAGGAAAGAAGACAGATTATTGCTTATTAAACTGGTAGTTGGAGTGGATATAATTAATGTGATTAGTGCATACGCGCCCCAAGTAGGATTGAATGATCACACTAAAAGACGACTCTGAGAAGTTGGACGCTTTAATGCAAGAAATATCGGGAGGAGAGAAGATAATTGTAGATGGAGATTTTAATGGCCACGTAGGCAAAGATAGAACTAGATATGAGAGGGTGCATGGGGGTATGGTTTTGGAGTTCAGAATGAGGCAGGGGTGAGTATTCTAGATTTCGCCATAGCATATGATCTTGTAGTAGCAAACACATTTTTCAAAAAGTGGAAAGAACACTTGATAACCTTTAAGAATGGATCTAATAGAAGCCAGATCGATTTGTTCCTTGTGAGAAAGGTAGACCGCCTAGCATATAAAGACTGTAAGGTCATTCCAGGGGAGAGTTTAACATCTCAACATAGACTTACTATTTTAGATATCCATATAAAAGGACAACGCCGTACTAGAAAAGACCTTATAAACCCGCGAACTAGGTGGTGGAACCTTAAAGGCAAGAAACTAGCAATATTTCAAGATAGAATGTATACAGAAGTACCTTGGAATTTGGAAGATTGAAGCAATACCATATGGAATAGAATAACAGGGTGGATCACGAGAATATCGAAGGAAGTTATTGGAGAGTCGAAGGGTATAGGATTAGCATCTAAAGATACTTGGTGGTGGAATGAAGAGGTACAAGCTATAGTAAAAACCAAAAAGAATTGCTTTAAGAAGTGGCAAAATGATAGAAGTGAGGAAAACTTCACGAGCCATAAATGTGCAAATAAGGAGGTTAAAAGGACAGTTAGAGTTGCTAAAATGAAAGCCTATGACGACTTCTACACCAAGCTAGACACTAGAGAGGGAGAAAAATGTATTCATAAGCTTGTTAAGTTGAGAGAAAGGAAAACAAGAGACATTAATCAGGTTAAGTGTATAAAACGCGATGACTCTAGGGTATTAGTGAACGACGAAGAGATTAAGGAAAGGTGGAGCTATTTTGAGAAGTTGCTGAATGAAAAACATATGGATAACATAATTGAGAAAAAACTGGAAGTTGAGATGAAACTAGAGAATACAGATTTTATCGGAGAATAAGAAAGTCTGAGGTGGAATTTGCTTTGAAGAAGATGAAACCCAACAAGGTCTTAGGACCAGATAGAATCCCCATTGAGGTTTGGAAATGCTTAGGAGATGTGGGGGCATCTTGGCTTACAAAAGTTTTTAATAGAATTTTAATGAGTAGGAAAATGCCTGACGAATGGAGGAAGAGCATTCTAGTGCCTATACAAGAATAAAGGAGATGTACAACAATGCAACAACTATAGAGGTATTAAGTTGATGAGCCATACTATGAAGCTGTGGGAGAGAGTGATGGAGCATCGCTTAAGTACAACATCAGTGTCAGAAATTCAGTTTGGATTTATGCCTGGGAGATCAACTATGGAAGCAATTTATTTACTTAGGAAAGTAATGGAAAAGTGTAGAGAGAAGACAAAAGATCTACATATGGTTTTTATTGATTTAGAGAAAGCTTATGATAGGGTGCTTAGAGATTTTTTGGTGGGTGCTAGAGAAGAAGGAAGTGACCAAGGGTTATATTGACGTAGTGAAGGATATGTATAATGAAGCGGTTACTACAATTAGATCACCGGCCGTAGAAACAAGCGAATTCCCAATTACCGTAGGCCTACACCAAGGGTCGTCCTTAAGCCCTTATTTATTTGCCCTAATTATGGATGAATTGACTACACACATTCAAGATGAGGTCCCATGGTGTATGTTGTTCGCAGATAATATTATCTTGGTTGATGAGAGTAAATGGGGACTCAACACTAAACTAGAAGCTTAGAGAGAAGCACTGGAGAGAAGGGGCAAAAGATAAGTAGTACGACAACAGAATACATAGAATGCAATTTTAGCACCAGTGGAAGTAGAGACAACGAAGCAATGAAGATCGAAGACCAGGAGATTCCAAAGAGGGAACACTTTCGCTATCTAGGTTCAATGATCAATAGAGATGGAGAGATTGGAGATGCTGTGACCCATAGAATTAAAGTAGGCTGGCTTAAGTGGAGGAGTGCCTCCGAAGAATTATGTAACCAAAGAATACCAGCAAAATTGAAAGGAAAATTTTATAGGACAACAATTGGGCCAGCTATGCTCTATGGGACAGAATGTTGGGCAACTAAGAAACAACACATTAGCAAAATGAGCGTAGCTGAGATGAGGATGCTAAGGTGGATGTGTGGTAAGACCAGGAAAGATAGAATTAGAAATGAGTACATTAGAAAGACTGTAGGAGTGGCACAGATTGAGAATAAGTTGAGAGAGAATAGACTTAGATGGTTCGGCCATGTGCAACGAAGACCTGTAGATGCACCTGTGCGAAAGAATGATAAGATCGTAGTGTCTGGAATGGTTAGAGGGAGGGGCAGACCTAGACTGACCTGGAAGTATGTAGTGCAACAAGATATGAATATATATAATTTAAGTGAGCATATAGCTCTTGATTGTGCAGAATGGAGAAAAATGATTCATACAGCTGACCCCAACTGATTGGGACACAAGGCTTGGTTTGGGTTGGTTTGGTTTGGTTGGTTTTGGTTTGGGTATATTTCTAATATTCCAATGTATTGAATAGGAATTGAAAAGGCCTACCTGTTCCAAAACTTTCTTCACCACATACTGAACATAACCCAGCATCCATTAAATTACCAAAGAATTTCCAGCCTGTGGGCACCTGCCATTTAACGGGAATAACAAATTAAGCTCTCATATCGGTGGCAAAGGAACCATAACTGAAAATGTTTTACTTCAAGTACCTCAAAAAATTTCAAATTCAAATGTTTAGCTACAACATCAAGAGCAGCAGACGTGGGCATGCTCCTACATGGATAAAAGACAAATATGAGATCGAAATGTAATGAGTGGATCAATAAGATGGAAAATACAGAAGGATACTCCTTTAATGAAGTATGTATGCAACATTACAAAAGGTAGGACTGATGGGATATAATCAATGATGAAAGAATAAATTTTGAAAACACGTGTAAATGTACATGAGCCCACCCATCAACACACATGCATGCAAATGCAAGCAAAGACACATAAGCATGTCTGGTTAGGCTCTGTTTGGTTCATGGATTTTTCAGTGAGGGAAAATAAAGGAAAACATTACGGAAAACACTTCTCTTTGTCTGGTAAATAAGGAAAATATGAAGAAAAAGATAATATAGTCGAAATAAATTTAAAATTTTGAGTGCTGTAATGTTCCACCCTTTTTTTTCCTAATAAGATACAATCTCATTTTGAAAATTCTTAATTTCTAATGCTATATTAGCATGGAGGAAAACACAAGGGAACTAGTTTCTTTCTTGTTTTCCTTTCCTTCTCCAAATCCGCAAACCAAACAGAGCCTAAAAGAAGCTGATCAAGACATTTCAGAACCTGGCAACTCCCTTCAGGCCAGCAGAGAAATAAGGTATGGATTGAACAGCATTTGCAGCAATGATAGCAACAGAATCAGAAGGAGTAACAAAAAACCTGACAACACAAAATAAGTAAGATAAGGGTCTGGCATTGAAAAATTCTTTGGCACCATAATTATGATGAACGAAGTACAGCACCATGACATGCGGCAGACACTCCTTGACACAAGTCGGCACATTAAAGCAAAAGACGAAAGTGATTAGGGCCTCTTAATGATTAGTATAAGTAGTATTCTTTCAACCCATAAGTTGGCAAATGCAATAGGAATGAATAGGATTTATGGTAGTATAATAGGAGTTTTCTAAATTCAGATACTTGGGCATATTATAAATTATGAATAATTGGGTCTTTTTGACAAATTAGGCATTATAGTCTTGTCTACATATAGACATTATAAATCACACGTGATTATAATTTATAAATATTTAAATATACACTTGTCAGTTTCTCGTGTCTCCGTTTATCTCATATCATGTCGTGTCCCCATATCCGTATCCGTGCTTCCTAGATTATGATGCTAACCTTTTACCAAGGACCATGTTACGATCTGCATCACCGTCAGCAGCGGCACCAAATTCTGGTGGGTCTGCTTCAGAGCTTGACTTACCCAATCCCATACGTGCAACCAACTCCTTTGCATAAGTCAGATTGGGGTCTGGGTGCCCTCCTCCAAAGTCTTCCTGCTCACGTGTAAAAGAAAATGGAGAAGCATGAATATATGGGAGATAGGACCAAAACAAAAGTAACTTAGAGGCTGTTTGGGATTCTACAAAATCAAGTGTTTGGTGAATGTCCATTTCTTGCAAAGGAGCAAGTTCCCTGTCTATTAACTCTCTCAAAAACTGGTTGTTTATCAAACCAACATAAAGTAGGTTGTCAAAGAACCAGATGGAAACTTAAACAGATCTTATTTTAAGGGATTCCCAAACAGGCCCTTAGGTTCAGATGTTATTGACAAAGGAAGACCTTAGGGACACAGTTCAACAATGAGCTTTCTTGTGCACCAAGCTCTTCCACAAATATGCGTTTAGCATAAGCTCCAGCAACACCATGAAGTGCATCATAACTGGAAATGAAAATAGAAGTTAAGCATCAAAACGATATTGGAAAATACGCCAAGAAAATTTTCCTCATGTGACATCCAAGATAAAAGCTATCGACATACCAGAATGTGAATTTCGGAGATGTAAGCAACTTTTGGATAGACTGGAAGTCAAAAATTGACCTGGGAATTAGCAACCAGCAATTGTTAGAACGAATGAATGGCTACTGTTGAAAATAAAATTAATGCAATAAAGAGAATTGTATAACAAAACTGCTTAAAATATTTTCATAAAACAATAAAAAGCAGACATATTGAACCAAGTTAATAATCTGTAAACCATGGTTTAATACGACCAAGAATTATAGAGGAAATACTAATAGCCCGTTTTAGTTCGCTTGAAAAATAATCACTTTTCCAAATAAAAGATGTTCTAAAAAGCTACAAATAAAAATCATTTTAAAAAAACTGCTTTTTAGCTTTAAAAAGGAATCAGATTTTCTGAAAGCTGTGAAGAAGCTAATTCAAACTGTCACAGCTTTTTAAACAATCACTCTACAAAAATCTAACAATAAAAGTACAAAGAAAAACAAAAAACAAAAAGAAAGTAAAATCAATTACAAACACTACTAAAACTCATCAGTTACCAATCACACTATCAAATACACAAAAAAGTTCAAGACAAATTGGGGAAGAGGAAGGAGGAGGGTGTTGAGGGTTACTAAGAGTGCACAACAAAACACCACTATGTTCATTTTCAACAAAAAAAAAAATTCTCAAAATATATTCCAAAAGTGAAAACTGAAAGAGTTTTTCATGTTACTCCTAAGAAGAGAGCATACTTCATCAATTTCACATAATCACTAGCAGAATCAAAAACATCAACGTCAAATTGCCCCTCGGGTCCTGCACAGCTTGTTATTCCTGTGGCAGAGATATCCACCTGTATTTATAGCAAGCAGTCTGAGATAAGTGTGCAACTTGTAAACCCTTCAGATACGATTAGGAATATATAGTTCCTATGAAACAATTAATACATCTGGCAGGCCTTCAGCGATCAAGTACTCCTTTATTGTCGTCGTGTTCTCATAAATCTTATCAGTGATTCCTTCCGGTGCAGGTCCACCATTTTCCATGTTGTACTTAATCCCAAAATCCTGTAAAGAAAAAGCATTAGAAAAGTACCAGAGAAAGCAGTGCATTTGGAGATGCGAAAATTATAAACGGAACTAATTCAAGTATAATTGGATGTGGTCCCATTGTCACTTGTTGTGAACCAAATTTTGGTTCAAATTTGGCAACCATAGCATTAATCTAGAAACATTAGGCATCTTGTTTGCTACAAATCATTTGGTTTTCTTGTCACACATAAACATAATTATCCCAAAAGGTTCAGAAGAACTTTGGCCATGCATTCAATTGACAATTTTACTTCAACGAAGTCCACTCATGTGATGAAAATGACATATATATATATATATACATATATATATATCGAAGTCAAGCATTTTAACAATTATAGCTAGTGTTTAAAGCTAAATAATACATCATAACGAACTTTCATAACCACAAAAAGTTTGTTAGCAAGAAACCGGCCAAATGTTGGCAGTAAGGTTACTCAGCCAACAAATGGTGTAAATGCACACCGAGGATAAGAAGTTGGTTGAAGAATGAATTGACGAAAAACAATCTCATAACAGCCACAGAAAAGTAAACAAGTAAACCTTGCACTACCAGCCATGAAATTAGTATGGATTAGCTTTTGCTCTAATTAGATAGTCTTCAACACCTTTGAATAGAACTACCCAATCTCCAAATTTTAATGATGTCATAAGTGCTGTCATAGTGCTATTTGCATTTGTTTCACTACAAACGGCATGGCATGTATGTAGAATAATAAATAGATGACAACAATCATCTCTTCTCAAATTAGTTAAAACGGCAGTAGTAATCACCAAAACTGAACTATATAAAAGTTAACAAACCAAGCGAAAACAGCTAATACAGACCTCATGGGGACCCCCAGGGTTGTGGCTTGCCGTCAATATAAATGATCCTGTTGCCTTAGATCCCTAATCATTAAAGAAGATAGAAGATATGAGATGTTATCCACAACACATCTAGATGAACCATTTGAAGCAGATTAGCTTACATCGTGTCCAACTCTTTCACGTATAACAGCTGATACAGCAGGAGTGGAGAGCAATCCGTTCTGACCAACCCAAACACGTCTTACACCACTAGCAGCTGCCATCTTAATTATAATCTGCCAGTTCACATGAAACAGGTTAGGAAGATTACATGCTATGGTCAAAAGCAATGTATGGAGAATATAAGATTGGCAAACCATATGGATTGTAGGAAGAAATAATTCGTATGTTAAGGTCATTAAGGTATGTTTCAATGAAAGAATGGGGCCTGAAAACTCCCAAATCTAACCCAAGCAGGCTCAATACAAACAGTGAACTTGCTATGCCAGAACAGAAGTTTCCGAATTACCCCAATCTAGACTATCAGACCTGCAGCTTATGTTTTATGTGATACTGCTAGTCAAACCAAATTTGAAATGCCCTTTCCCCAAGTAACAACTGAATTTACCTTTAATTTTGCTGAGAAATATATTAAAATATACAGAAGCAGTATGTATTTGAAACATAACAAAAGCTAGATAAAGACTTAACAGCATTATTTTGCAAAACTGACTCCTTTTAAACTCGACCAGCTCTGATGATTGTCTCGAACTTCTGCAATATGCACACATACATTTACATATAGGCTAGATCGAACCGAGTCCCCTTCTGTCTCAGTCAAGCTCAAACAAACTCTCGAGTTGCAGTGACTCCCCGACACCAGGCCCATCGCAAAGTTAGAATACTATAGTACAACTCAGCCTAAATATTTAGCTCCATTAATCATAATGATATTGAGCCTCTAGGAACGACTGCCTAACCAAAATAATTAGCACAAACTAAGCATTAATATGCTCAGTACATGACCTTCAGTCTTTAATTAAACACTGACACGAAGCACACATGGGTGTGGTGATATGTAGAAAGGGACGGGGCAAAGAACTGATGGTGTCACCATAGCTTGATAAGTAGGCCAACATACATTCTCATCTCATACAGATATGGTGTCACACATATCTGTCAAGATATTCTCATCTCATGCTATGTGACCCGAGTATGTATCATATTTTAGGTGTACCATAGAAAAAGAAAGGGCACCAAGAGAGCAGAAGATAATATTGAACGAAAAGTATTCCACCTTTCAAGGCTCTTTAGATATTGCAATGTGTGTGTGTGTGTGTGTGTGTGAGAGAGAGAGAGATTTTAAAGTCTCTCTTTTTCTTCCTTACAAGGCTCCAGTAATGTGAGGCTTTTTGCCTCACCGATTTAATTCTCAATTTTATCATATTTAGAACTTAAATATTTCTGCTTTATTTTTTATTTTAGTATACCAAGGGCTGTCAGAGACATCAGTTTCATGGAATGGAGACAAACAAATTCTCGCAGAAGCTAAAATCCAAAAACTCAAACTTCTTGTGGGAACACCATATACTAATATACTCTATAGAATGATACACTAAGACAAAACATAGTGATGTAAAAGCCCTAGATAGTGAAATAAAAGTACATCTAATCAGAAGTAAATTTGTCTTCAGTCAATGGTCACTGGTCATCAGTAACAGCCACAATTTCATTAATCGAATTAAAGAGTGCAGTAATATATCAAAGAACTAAGAGACAACAAAAGAAAAAAGAGATATATATATATATATATAATTGACTCATAACCATATAGCAATTGAAAGACATAACAGATGATTATATGCATCAAAGACTTACACTTTGAAAAAGTCTACATATAAGTTACCTGGATGGCATCCTTTGAATAATAGCGGCCATCACCAGAAACAACAAGTGTAGCACCTGCATTCATTAAAGATGCAGTTAGAAAATTATAATACGTATTTTATATATAGTTAGATAGACAGATAGCCCACCACACAACAAGATGATAGCACATAATAGATGAAAAAAAACAGAGAATACTATCTAAAGAACATGCATCAAGAACATGTCACGTGTGCTTTTGTTCAACGTTATTGATAGAACTGACATATTTGAGGGACAATGTTGTACGGAACTCTTTTTGAGGTCAGTGAATATGGACTTATGGCCTTCTACAAATACAATGAAGGGGCTCTACATTGCAAGATACCATTTCATTTTCTTATTATGATTTCTAATGAAACAAACTATATAAGAAGAATATTATGTGAGAAACATGTTCACACTTCTTACCTCTGACTTTTTCCGCTGAAAGGGCATTGAATGTTGACTGAACAAAATTTTCCAAGTAATGAGGTTGTATAAAAACTTTCACCTGAAAATTTCCAGCCACCATTAGACTATATTAACAGACATTCTAGCAACCAACATAATAATATTCCCGCAAAATCTGAAAAGCTTTTGGAACATTTAATCTCTCTTGAGTGTTCAAAAGACTGTCAAAAACTACGATCCAATTTCACAAGCGTCCCCAAAGGTTCATCAAATTTCAGATTTGACCAAGAAAGAGAGAAAGAAACCCAATGACACATTCTGTACATAGAAAAGATACAACCTTGATGATGAAACGCTACATAGTAGATTACAAGACAGCACGATGTTGATTAAATCATAATTCGACATGAAATCAACAATCAATGTGTTTAATTAGCATATAATTATGCTAAAACTTGTTCTAAGCACTACAGAAACACCTTTTGGATCTTACAAAAACAAAACATACATACAAAATGAAAATAATTGGAAAACAAACACTGATGTACAAACTCTTTCTAGCACGCTTTCATAGTCATAAACAAACTCTGATTCAGTGAAAATTCATTTACTAGATCTGGAAATAAAATCAAAAATCAAAAGCTCAATCATCGATGTCCAACTAAATTTGAGCAGATCAAATACAATAACAGTAATCAAAAACGCACACCTAAACAGTTGGACAGTAATTGGCAGATCAAATACGAATTATCGTACACATTGGGAAGTGGAAAATATCAATCGAGTGAAGGGAAGTGACAATTACGAAAAAATCACAAAAGAAAACTTTACCTTTTTCCTGAGACCAGAAGTCCCCGGTTTTTGGCCATCGAAAGGTGTGGTTTCGACACGAGAAACCTTGAACATCACCATTTTTTTCCTTACTCCACAACTGAAAATTTTAGCAGAAGATGATTATTAACATGTAATTGAAGGAGTGTGTGTGTATATATATATATATCGTTCGAATGTATCTAATTATGTATGCATATATAGAGATGAGAGAGATGCTTATACATGAAAAAGCTGGGGGAATGAAATGAAAAGACGCGTGTTGATGAGAGAGAGAGAGAGAGAGAGAGAGAAAATCAGAAATCTACGCAACGATGTTAGAAGATATATAGAGAGAGATGAGTCGATCGAGAGAGAGAGAGAGAGAGAGAGAGAGAGAGAGAGTTGAGAGAGAGTTGTGGAGATGTTGAGGATTAAGCCAGAAGCATTTTTTTAAACCGCACGAAATCCGAGAACACTCGCGCAGGGAGAGCGGTTCGCACGTCAGATCTCCGGTCTTAACTCTTTACCAATCAAGCAATTACACATGGTTGTTTCAGAGATCATTTTTCTCCGGACAACATGTACTTTTCACTGAGAGCTTTTTTTGTTATTCTTTTTTACAGAAATTAGACCCAACAATTTACAATAATTTTTCAAAAACAGTCTTGAACACTTCTATGAGAGAGAACATTATGAAAGGCACTGAGTGAAAAGCATTCATGTGTTGTCCATTTTTCTCACTCATTTATTTTTTGTTCACTATTGCTCGCTCAAGCTTCATTGAATGACAAGTGTCTCATTTCATTCTAATTCTATTTATGTACTATTAACATAATTATTGAAATATGACACATGTCAATCAGTAAAAACCTGGGTGAGTAATAGTAGACCAAAAATTGATGAGTAAAAATACTCTCGTAGTTTCATTGGGAATTATTGGGTGAGACCGTGCACCACATAAATGTAGTATAATGCTCCAGCAATATATGATTTATGCTGGTCGTTATTCCTTTTTGAATTTTTTTTTTTTTTGATGGAATGATGGTCGTTATTTCTATGTGGCTGATTGCTTATTTAAAATAGGACAAGGCTTCAATACATTACCTTAGGTTATTTTCGTCTTGTGTTTGAAATGTTGGGGTGAAAGAAAATCGAACCACAAAATCGAACCAAATCGAACCGATAGTTTCGATCGGTTTTCATAAGCTAGGTGCAGTGTAAAACCGAGAACCGAACCAAAAATTAAGCATAAAACCGACAGCATTGAACCGAACCAAACCGATTGGTCGGTGAGAAACCGCCCCCAAACCCGACAGAACAGAACCAATTTCACCCCTGTTGAAATGTGATTTGTCTATATATACAAGTGTGCTTGAAAATGGCAAAACCTAATGCCCCTACTTCCAGAGGTCACACGATCCCGTGTTATTAGGATCTCAAATCACATTTTATAACTATGATTATATTCTGTAGTGGGAACATCGAATGCTTTCTCCAAAGGGTAAAAAGCACATGTCACCTTTCAAGAGGATGCTGCTGGGACTGCTGCACCTCATTAGCGGCCAAAGATCCCACCCAGCTTGTATGACATATATGTGACATCTACTTAAACCAATCGCATGTCAAAATATGATGAAAATGACATACGGTAATGTACCTAAGTCGTTTCCTATGTCATGTCCTGTCACACCCGTTTCAGAATTTCATTGTTTTTAAACATGCATATTTGAGATGTTGAGATTATTAATGTTTATTAATAACTTGAGTTGAGATTGACTGTGGGTCAACGATAGGTGTCAGTGAGGACACGGGAACTTGAAAGTTCAAGTTGCTTTGGCATGAGTAAATGACATTATGTCCATTAAATGTTGTTTGACTTTATTTGGTATTATCTGGTGTTTTATAAATAGTGAATTATACCTATGTAGTATAATTTTTGATAGTTTTGTTAGCGCTATAGAGCATTTTGAACACTGTGGTAAGAACGTGAGTGACACGTTATATAAAAGGTAGGTTGTGTAGAAATTCCACATAATTTAATTTTCGGATGTGATTTTGGACTCCAAACGGAACCTAGTTGAAAACTTTTATAAATTTTAGTTTTCTCTTGTGAATTCATAAAATGGACGTGTGCAACGTTTCAAGAGATAACTAGAAGTTTTGAGAACTCGTGGGGAGGTAAACGTAATTTACGGAGATTATGCCTATAAATAGAAATGGTGGATTTTCATTTTTGGGTAACTTGCAAAAAAAATAATCCCTCCGTCCCATTTTATGTGTCCCTATTGGGGAATTCAACTATTTAAGGGGACAAAAAGAATCTACACCTACTTTCCACAATCTCCCATAGTCATTTAATTTTTTTTTTTTTTTTTGTGTGTGTGTTGATTGCAAGGAAAGGTAGTTTGGGAAACTAAATAAATTTGTATACTAATTTAGAAAGTGGACAATAATTTTGGGACATCCCAAAAGAGAAAGGGAGACATATAAAATGGGACGGAGGGAGTCTCTTAAGAGAGGAGAGAGAAAGGGGATTTGTTGTCACGAGCTTTGCGACAACGATCGGCGACATTTCGTTCGTCATTTTTTCCCCAGATTCCATATTTAAACTCCTCGAGGTAAGATCTGCGTTTTGATACCTCTTAGGCCGCATTTGGCAAACTTTTTTCGAAAAGCTAATTTCTAGAATTTTGGGAAAAACTGGTATAAACTTGTTAGAATCATCTGAAAACGGAGATCCGACGTTTATTTGGCTTCATTGTTAATCCCTCAAAGTTTGAGGGAATTCGCACGAGGTATGAAGTTCTAACCATGAAATATAGGAAATATACATGTTTTGTTTTCGACGACGAAATTGAGATCCGGGCAAAATTCATGTGTTAATCTTAGGCCCGTTAATTATGCACACGCTTAAATGTGAAAGCATGTCTAACTTTTACGCGAGCACGTTGAGTTGTTTATATGGATTAAAGGAGGGATTTATACAATTTCATACAAGAATAAGCTTCTCGATATTTGAGAATTTAGTAGCAACAGCTACTGTGCATGGTTGATAGACTTGGACTTACCATGGCACTTGGGGATGCAATGGTTGATAGACTTGGACTTGCCGTTGGCATCGTGGTTTAAGACTTGGACTTGCCACTACCGAATGAATGTGTATTTTTCTCTCTAGAGACTATTTGTTATGAATTGTGAGATTAAGGCATGTTTTGTTATATATTGCATATGTTAGAACTTGTGTACTTAGCATACAGCTTAGCAGTGGAGCTTTACTCCATTGCAGGTAAAAAGAAAAAAGGGAAAGAAGAAGCGTGAGGAGAGAGGCCGAGGAATGCCGGGGGAGATACTCTTGTTTATACTTTTGTTTATTCCGAACATGTAATAAGAACCTTGAATTCGTAAACTATTGTAATAGAATCCTGGCATGGGTTATGTCACGACCCATCCCACTACGCGTGGAAATAGGACACGTGGCACGCCACCAAGGCTCATCCAAACATCATCTAATAATACGCAGCGGAAAGAACTTCTATAAAACAACCCTGGGTATATTAAAACTTAGGAAACGTTCCCCTCTGTATTGTAAAATACATTGAAATTAGAGTCATAAAAAGTTTTGGCCATTGAAAACACATTCAAAGAAAAATAGTTTTGAAAACAGAGGTTCAGTCGACTGCCCCGTCGACTGCACTAGGGTCCAGTCGACTGCTCCGTCGACTGTGTTAAGCAGAGCCACAAATACGCCATATTGCAAAGAGGTCCAGTCGACTGATCTGGGGATCCAGTCGACTGCTTTTCAACCAAAGGAAGCAGTAGCTAAAATCAACAGTGTTCAGTCGACTGCCCAAGGGGTCCAGTCGACTGCTTCTCTGATATTTCCTTACAGTATCCCAAGTACACGAGATCCAGTCGACTGATCAGGGGGTTCAGTCGACTGCTCCTCTGCTGGCAGCCCTGTGTTGGAAATTAACAAGTCCTACTATTCAAAACCAACAACAATCACAACCACAACGGATTTTTAACGTATTAAAACATAACTACAGATGTTCAATTACAAGATTACAATACTATAGAACTAATCTATGGTTCTATTACAACATGTTACCAATCCTTACACAAGTTTAGGATTTAAAACAAAAACATATATAAGTGTTATCCCCGGCGTTCATCGGCCTCACTCATCGCGCTTCTTCTTATCCTTCTTCTTACCTGCAATGGAGTACATCTCCACTGCTCAGCTATATGCTGAGCGTACAAGTCTAACATGCACAATATATGATGAAACATGCTTTAATCTCATAAATCATACAATAGTCTCTAGGAAGAAAAATACGCATTCATCCGGTAGCGGCAAGTCCAAGCCTTAAACCGCGATACCAATGGCAAGTCCAAGTCTATCAACCATTGTATCCACAAGTGTCATGGCAAGTCCAAGTCTATCAACCATGCACAGTAGCCGTCGCTACTAAATTCTCAAACATCGAGAAGCTTACTCCGGCATGAATTTGTATAAGACTCCCCTTTGACCCACATAGACAACTTAACGTGCTCACATAAATTTAGACATGCTTTTCACAATTTAGCGCGTGCATAATTAACGGGCCTACAATTAACACATGAATTTCGCCCGGATCACAATTTCGTCGTCGAAATATAAAACATGTATTTCCCTATATTTCACAAGTTAGAACTTCATACCTCGTGCGATTTCCCCCAAACTTTGAAGGATCGACTAGGAGGCTAAGTAAACGTCGGATTTCGAATTTGGTACGATTCCTACAAGTTTATACCTGTTTTTTCCAAAAGTCCAAAATTAATACTTTTACAAACATTGGCCAAACACGACCTAAGTGGTATCAAAACGTAGATCTTACCTCCACGAGTTCAAATCTGAAATCTGGAGAAAATCTTACGGACGAACGGTCGTCGATCGGCGTCGCAAAGCCCGTTGGCTCCAAATCTCCTTTCTCTCTCCTCTCTCTAGATATTTGTGTTTGGATTTGGATGAGATTTCAATCTCATCCTCATATATATATAGGCAAACTTTGTGGAAATCACGTTTACCTCCCCGCAAGTTTCTCAAACTTCTAATCAGCTCTCGAAACTTCGCACACGTCCATTTTATGCCTTTACGTGTGAAAACTATAAATTTCAAAAGTTTCCGACTAAGTTTCGTTTGGATCCAAAATACGTCCGAAAACTATACTCTGTGGAATCTCTACACAACCTACCTTTTTAATTAACGTGTCTCTCACGTTCTCACCACAGTTCTCAAAATGATACTATCATATCCAAATTTACCAGAATTATACTACACAGGTATAATTACTATTCAACAAATACCAGATAAAGTCAAATAACATTTAAATCACATAAATGTCATTTACTCATGATTATGCAATATGAACTTCCATATTCTCGTGTCCTTACTGACACCTTACCGTTGACCACAGTCAACCACTTATCCTCAATTATCATATATCAATGATGATTCATAAAATTTCATATCATGCATGATTAAACTATGAAATTCTGGAACGGGTGTGACAGGTTAGTAGTAATGTAATCCCATGTAAATACTCTTGTAGTATGTTTTGATAGTAGGAATATAGTGTTGTTAATATTGGTGTTTGGGTCAGTGAACTTGACTTTGAATTGCTGCAGATTGGGAAATTCTGAGGGGAATCAGTCGACTGGATTCCGACACAATCGACTGAACCCCTACATTACAGAGATATTTCTTCAGTTTTCAAAGGAATCAGTCGACTGAAGGGGGAGCATCAGTCGACTGGACTTTGCACGAAAACATGGCATTCTACATGCACAGTACCCAGTCGACCGAACAACGCCCCAGTCGGCTGAAAAATTTAGGCCCCAGTCGACTGAAGACCCGACACAATCGACTGGACAGGGCTGTTGAACTTTCTAAACTTACTGATTTTGATCTCCAGTCGACCGGAGTCCCGATTCAGTCGACTGGACCTCTGTTTTCAAAATTGAATTCTTTTGGAAATGTTTCAGTTGGATAAAACTTTTTATAACTATGATTTTAAAGGATTGTACTTATGTTTTTCTGCTGCTATTTAAACTTTAATGGAATTGGAGGAGCCTTGGTGGCGTGCCACGTGTCCTATTTCTGCGCGTAGTGGGATGGGTCGTGATATGTCCCATTACTAGTAGAATTATCACATGATTTTCAAAGTGACACTTAACCAGTTAACTCCTGTGGTTGTGACTAAAGAAAAACAGTTAAGTTTTTAGTCAAGTGATTAAAAATATTTTACTCCTCAATGGTTAGATTTATTTTTACTTTACCTCTAAGGTTTAAAAGTTGACACTTAACTCTCCTTTAGTTTTGATTGATACGAAGGTTATATTTGTAATTTCACATCAAAAGATACCACCGTTAAGATTTTCACATCAAAAAATCCCAAGAGTAAGGGTCCGTTTGATAAAACTGAAAAATTAAGTACTAAAAATTAAGCGCTGAATTTTAAGTGATTAAATTTACAAAACAAAAAACAGTTTTTCAAGTTTTGAAATAGACTACATTCAGTGATTATTTTCAGTACAAAATTTTCACTTAACGTTTTCAGTTTTTTTTTGGCTGCTTTTTCAATTAAGAGGTACGTTATCAAACGCACTGAAAAAAATAAAAATAAAAATAATAATAATTAAGTACTGAAATTTTTTATTTTTACCACTTAATTGGATTATCAAATATACCCTAAGTGTCAACTTTTGAACTATAATAAGTAAAGTGAAAATGTATGAGTAAGGTAAAATGTATTTTACTTGATTTTTGATGGTTAACTCCACTAATTCCTAAAAAAGCCATCTATCTTCTTCTTCTTCTTCTTCTTCTTCTTCTTTTTTTTTTTTTTATCATTTAGTACTCTAGTGGTTTCTTGGTAAATGTCAGGGTTCGCAAAGGAGGAGTGTAAGGTTCGAACTTTTGTATAAGTGTAACATGAAGAGGTTTTGTATCAATTAGGCTAAGCCGTTATTAAAAAAATTATCTATCTAAGTATGAGAAATTTTTAGGTACCCTCAAGGTACCACATGGCATACCACTTGATACCCCATACGGTCGTACCTAATATTAACGCGTTACACGAATAATGGAAGCCACCACAAAAAAATGAAAATTTTAAATGGTCTAATAATCATGCATGGCGCTACCTCATTAAATATGGGGCATCACATAAGCGCTACTTTGAAGGTACACAAAAATTTGACAGCTAAGTATATGGAAAAAAAAAATGGACCTTCGGCCATAGCCCCCTCAAATAAAACTCTTCAAAACAAAAACTCATGCTACTTTTCTTTATCGCATTAGGCACTTTTTACACTCAAATTGTTATAACTTTTGTTATACAAGTCCGTTTTTCGTAAAATTTGATGTTTTGAAATCAGCAAAACGAGATCTATCAGTCAAGTTCAATGTTGATCATGAAATACTGGGACAAAAAAAAAAACTAAACATCAAACATATATGAAAATTTGCATTTTTTTCGCATACATATAATAAAAATATATTTCTTTTGTACAATTGGCACCATAAATGTATAGATCTTAAAAAAAATACACGAAATCAAAAAAAAAAATCACCCAAAAAATCCAAGAATTGATAAAGTTATGGTAGTTTAAAGTTGACGGATAATATTATCTGTTAAACACACATATAACAGATAATATTATCTGTAAGATAGATAAAACCTCAAAATTAGGCTGCAACTTGACTTTTTTCTTAAAATTTCCACGCCTATTGCGTAGATCTCAAACAAATACATGAAATCAAAAAAAAAAAATTATCCAAAAAGTCCAAGAATTGATAAAGTTATGGTGGTTTAGAGTTGACAAATAATATTATCTGTTAGTGTAAACAGATAATATTATCTATTTGTGTCTGAAAAATAAAAATGAAAAACGAAGTTCTAAATTGTTTTTTTTTTGTACAACTTTCAAGTCCGAAGCGTAGATCTTAAAGAAATACATGAAATAAAAAAAAAAATCACCCAAAAAGCCCAAGAGTTGATAAAGTTATGGTGGTTTAAAGTTGACAAATAATATTATCTGTTTGTGTCTAAAAGATAAAAATGAAAAATGAAGCTCCAAATTTTATTTTTTTTTTTGTACAACTTTCTAGTCCGATGCGTAGATCTTAAAGAAATACATGAAATAAAAAAAAAATCACCCAAAAAGTCCAAGAATTGATGAAGTTATGGTGGTTTAAAGTTGACAAATAATATTATATGTTAGTATAAACAGATAATATTATCTGTTTGTGTCTGAAAGATAAAACTGAAAAACGAAGTTCCAAATTATTATTTTTTGTACAACTTTCAAGTCCAATGCGTAGATCTTAAAGAAATCCATGAAATAAAAAAAAAATCACCCAAAAAGCCCAAGAATTGATAAAGTTATGGTGGTTTAAAGTTGACAAATAATATTATCTGTTAGTGTAAACAGATAATATTATCTGTTTGTGACTGAAAGATAAAAATGAAAAATGAAGTTCCAAATTGCATTTTTTTGTACAACTTTCAAGTCCAATGCGTAGATCTCAAATAAATACATGAATTAAAAAAAAATCACCCAAAAAGCCCAAGAATTGATAAAGTTATGGTGGTTTAAAGTTGACAAATAATGTTATCTGTTAGTGTAAACAGATAATATTATATATCTGAAAGATAAAAATGAAAAATGAAGTTCCAAATTACTTTTTTTGTACAACTTTCAAGTCTAATGCGTAGATCTCAAAAAAATACATAATATCAAAAAAAAATAAATCCCCAAAAAAGGCCAAAAAACGAGTGAGTTATGATGATTTAAAGTTCACAGATAATATAACATAATCTGTGAGCGGAGGAGTGTCGCTTCGGGAAACATGGGTATTGAAAATCTTAAAAACCCGTAGGTTCCCAATTTTAAAGGAATTCCTGCCAAGATGACGGATCCTGCCGTAGGTGGGCTTTTCATAAAACTGTAAAAAAACGTGAGTTTTTTACTAAAGCACATAATTTTAAGGGATCTATGACCTAATATCCCAAAAAAAAAAACTACTCCGTATGAATTATGAAACGATGAATCTACCCCAACCCCACCTAGAAAGAAAAACGGAATCACAGGAATGTCCTTCCACAGACAATTTGGACCCAAAACCAAAAGTATCATTATCAAGTGCATTCTAGTGAATCTGTTCTTTCCTTAAAGAACGAATATGCTTTTTTGATATTCTACATATTCGTGGGGGCCAATATTGATATAAAGATGTGTACCATTCATAATACATTTGTAAAATTTTAAGGGAGATTAAAGAAATATTGTAAAATTTAAGAGACTCGAACCTAATATCTCTAAGTTAAATATACACAGTTCATCCCTAGGACTAGTCACACATGCGTTTCATATGAGTCAAACTGTAAATGAGGATGTTTGCCGTTGCTTATTTTTTCATTTAAAGTGGTTTTTGTGGTCCAAACTACTTATTGATATGTTTATTTTAAAAAAATATATAAATAGATTTGATCCAAAAAACAGTTTGGCCATAAACAGGTTTAACTGTTTTTTGGACCAGATTTGCTTATAAACAAATCAATAAGTAATTTAGACTACCATAACTGCTTAAAATAAACAAATAAATAATAACAATAAAAATTGGATCAAGATGAGTGGAATGGTTTTCACCATTTGACCCATGTAAGAAAAGCACAAAAAAAAATGTACTAAAAAAAGGAAAAGGAAAAATGTGTAAACATGGAAAGATAAATAAATAATGTACTAGACTTGTAAAAAGAAAATGGTTTCTATAAAATGAAAGAAATGAAAAAGGTCAAAAAAAAAAAAAAAAAAAGGGATAATTTTGAATTGGCATGTCTGATTTTGCAAGAAAGGCCAGCAGCATCAAACCAAATCTTTAAAATGCATAGTAGTATTATTTTGGGTAAAAAGTATTTTGTCCCCTCAAATTATATACGCTTTTGCAATTTACACCCAAAACTTTAAAAAGTTGTAATGTCCCCTGAATTATCTTTAGGGTTGCAATGTCCCCCTGAACTTCAATCAGTTGAAATGTCCCCTCTAAACTATCGTCTGTTTTGCAATGTCCCCCCTAAACTATCTTTCGTGTTGCAATATTCCCCCTGAACTATCTTTCGTGTTTGTTGATAGAATGTGATGGCAAGGTTGTCATTGCAACACGAAATATAGTTCAGGAGAACATTGCAATATAAATGATAGTTCAGGGGGGACATTTTAAGTTTTTGAAGTTCAGGGGGACATTGCAACCCTAAAGATAGTTCAGGAGATATTATAACTTTTTAAAATTTGGGGTGTAAATTGCAAAAGCGTGTATAGTTTGAGGGGATAAATGCTTTTTACCCTATTATTTTACCTCGTTTTATGTAAGTTTTGTACAACTTCAAATTGAAGACTGTCATACCACATGGTCCACATGAAGAAGAGAGCTTCTAACCACTGTTTTGGTTGCTAAGATGGGGCAATCAGAAGGCTTAGAAAAAAGTTGCTGGAAGATTTTGGGTTTAGACTTTAGATAATGGGTAAAGGCTTAACTTTGGGGAAAAAAAATGAGGGCATAAATTTGAAAAATAGACTCATTTCATTTTAATTACAATTATTTCATCTATGTTTCACTAAAGAACTATTAGTTGAAAAGTAAAATGAAAGAAATCTCAGTTTGTAAAACCTTCTCCCATTTTAAGGGATCAACTTGAAATGGTATGTAAAAAAAGTGAGAGATTTTTACTATATATTTTAAATTGAAAAATCTTAACATGTGCAATGTGCCCTTAGCAAGCTATAAAAGACTTGTACATAAAAAGGAATGTTTTTAGAATGAGTAATGCTGCAGACACAACACATTACACAACACAAAGCACAACAGGATTTTAAATACCTTGTACTCTGTGCTACAAGTACAATCCTTTTAAAATTTGTTAACATATGCCTAAGAGAACCCTTCTTAAATTTATGAAGGATACTAATACATTAATACATCCAGTTCATAGAGGTAATTACAAGTTTGTTTCAACTTAGCCTTGAAAGTTGAAACAATCCACAAGTTATGCTCACATTTGAATCCTTTTTCAGTATTCTGGTATCTCACTATGTACGTATGTCCAAAGTGCCTGTATGGTAAAGTCTAAAACTTGATAATGTTCGCACAGGTTGACATAATTTAAGTGGCAAAATACTTTACATGTATAAGTTCCTTGCAATGCATAGGTTCGGGGTTTGAACCTCATCCCCTCCCTCATATCCAAAAAAAAAAAATTAGATAACATTTAGTCTGGGTATCTGTTTGGCAAATTCTAAAGCTAAACCAAGTTCAGTTCTGGTCTTGCTTTTGATTAGGTTCGCATAAGAACTAATGTAAAGTTAGTTTGACAAAGAGCCAGTTTTAAGATAACTATTAGAATATGCATGGACTCATATGTAAGGAATTGACACGCTCTAAACACTTGAATTTGTAGAACTAATTCACTTATAAATTACAAAACCGATTCTTTGAGTTTTCAAACAGTCTATATCTAGAGTCTGTCCCTACAATACTCTGTAAACGGGATCACCAATGACTCTTTTACCATTTTCTGCTAGTCTTCGTCCTAGATCGGTAATTTACTTTTTTACTCATGGCCTACCCTTGAATTTGAGCAGTCCCAATTACACTTTGTGTAGTATTTCAAAGTAGGAGGCCATCAATTTAATTTGAGATGATCTAGAAAAATGATTAATTTCATTGCTAGGTTTTCTTGATATGAAATAATCAATTATTCTTTAAAAGCAGGTCAAGGATAAAAGTATGGGTAATGCTATGCTTCTCAAATTTGAATTTTGAATTTGGTTCAAATGCTTTATCAATTGTATCACATGTAGTGGCATGTGGTACGTACCACTGACTACTGCTACAACATATGGTACAACTACTAAACCATTTGAAGCAAAAGTTAAAGACTTGGGCTTAGTTTGGCCCCCCATGTTGGTGCTTCTCTTTTTTTAAAGCACAATTTCATGTTAATTCTTTTGGTAATTAGTTTATGAGCTTTTCAAAAATTGAACTTAAGGCTTTTTGGGGGGAGCTTTTAAAAGCTCTAGATTGGAGCATTTAAAAGCTCAAGGTTACTTTTTGATTTCATGATGTTTTTTTTAAGAGTAATGTGTCACTTGTACAAAATAATCAAACAACTTAATAATAAATTTCATAAGCTATCTTTAAAAAGTTACGTGAGGACCAAACTACGCCTTAAAGTTAGGAAAGTAGCTTTATTGTAAAAATATGGAATCATAATAAGTAAGACATCCACTTTGTGAAATGATGAATATTCTAAATTCATATAAATCTTCTGAACTGACTAAAACATTTTATTCCAATGACTATGTATAATATTCAATGGGTTGTCTCAAATTCCAGTGAGTTTATATGTGAAGATGGTTGGATTCTTTGTCGAATGGGTGTTCATTTTATTTATTATTTTTTTAATTGTACATGCATTTTAAAAATCTCAATTATCCCATATATATATATATATATATACATGTATATGAAGGAATTGGATGCTTCATTCTACACCTTTATATAAAGGGTTTTGTTTGAATGCTTGAGGTGTCCCACGTTGTGGGTCCATTTGCGAGTGAGAGATACTTTGCGTGAGTGTGAGTGAGTGTAATACTTTGTAAATCTTCTTCTCTCTTGAAGTAGTGGATTTGGACGGTTTAGGCCGAACAATGTAAAATCTTATCTTTCTCTTTGTTCTTGTCCTTGTCCTTGTTCCTATCCTTTGCTTTGTATATTTGTTTGTTTAATTTATCCACTATCAATCTTGTTCTGGGAGGTCTTTCGCTCAACAAATTGGTATCGGTATTAGAGTCTGAGTTTTGACCCTAATATTGGATCTCTGTGATAGTTGATTGGTGATTGTATTTTAAAATAAGAAAATAAAAAATAAATAAATAAATAAATGGTTGATGCATCGTCTTCCAAAGTGAAAATATGCGGCTTCAAATGCAAAATTTGAAGTAGAGAAATGGATGGAACTAATAACATTGGCACTGCCAATGCAAAGTTTGTTGGGTTGGTTTCCCTCCTATGTGGAGGATGGCCTAAGTTAGTGTTGAAGCCTATATGTGGGTTCATAGCCCACATGGAGAGGGTTTTTTATTTGCCCAAGCTTGTAGAGGTTTTTGTAGAAAACCTATCACATTTTTGCAAGAGGAAATATACCAAAGTGCAACCACCAAAAACAGAGAGAAAAGGGAGAGAAAAGGAGGTTGTCCAGTTTTCATCAAAGGCTTTGATCGGCGGCATCAGTGGTTCGATTGAGCTAAAATTTGGCAGGTATGTATGCATCTATAATCTGAACGTTGAAGATCAGATTTGGAGCTCTCTTCTGCAGAACTTCTACACATGAATAGTAACTTCGTTTTGGTGAGATCTCTCCAAAATCCATGTGGATATTTTTGTAGTTGCCAAGAATATTTGTTTCTTGAAGATTACTCTTGTATATGCTTGATTGTATGCCTAGTGCTATCTAGAGAAGAACTCTTGTAATACCCATTATTTGTTGATAGTAGAGTTTGGTGGACTATGGTCCCGTGGTTTTTACTCTCTAATTTGGGGAGGTTTTCCACGTGAAAATTTGGTGTTGTTCTTGTTGATCTGCAAGTTATTTCTGGGCAACTTGTTTTGTATCACTATTTGTTCTTTTCTTAATAGGTTCACACAAAGAGGGAGAACAATTTATTTCCGTTGTGCATTGTTGATTCGGGCTCTCAAATCTTTGTTGACTTCTCCCATCAAAGTGGTATCAAAGCCCGATTGTTGTATTACTTGCCTTGTGTGAACAATGGAAACTATTACAAGTAAAATGGTTAATTTGAATGGTACAAACTACCATGTTTGGAAGGAAAAAATGGAAGATCTTCTTCATGTGAAAGGTTACCATGAACCGGTATTCTCTAGTGAGAAATCCGATAGCAAAACTAATGCTGAATGGAATTTACTGCATCGACAAGTGTGTGGGTACATCAGGCAGTGGGTAGATGACAATGTCTTGAATCATATCTATAGAGAAACACATGTACGGAGTTTGTGGATTATCTGGAACAGTTGTATGCCCGAAAGACTAGAAATTACAAGTTATTTTTTATAAAGCAGATGATGTCATTAAGTTATCAAGACGGAACTCTGATGACAAATCACTTGCATTCTTTCCAGGAAATTATTAATCAGTTAGCTGCAATGAGTCTCAATTTTGATGACGAGGTACAGGGGCTATGACTTCTTGGTACTTTGCCGAACTCGTGGGAGACGTTGAGAACGTCATTATCTAATTTAGCCCTGGATGGTGTTATCTCGATGGATTTAACTAAGAGTAATGTTCTTAATGAAGAGATGAGGAGAACGTCAAAGGATTCATCATCGCAGTCAGATGTCTTAGTTACCGAGATAAGGGGTAGGAGTAAGAGCAAAGGTCTGAAGCACAACAGAGGCAAGTCTAGAAGCAAGTCCAACAAGTTTTATCTGTTGAGTGTTATTACTGTGGTTTGAAAGGGCATATCAAGAAGCATTGCCGAAAGCTAAAAAGGGATAACAAAATGAACCAAGATCCAAAAAATAAGAAAGATTATGCAAATGCTGAAGACAAATTACCGTCACTGAAGACTTTATTATTGTTTGTGATGATAATGATGTTGTAAACCTTGTATGTCATGAGACTAGCTGATAGTGGTGCTTCAACTCATGCTACATCTCAAAAGGAATTCTTTACATCTTATACGCCCGATGAGTATGGGTTTGTGAAGATGGGAACGATGGTTTTTCTAAAGTTGTTGGCATTGAAGATGTTCACTTGGAAACCGGCAATGGCACAAGGTTAGTTCTTAAAAATGTCAAACACATTCCAGACATTCGGTTCAATTTAATCTCTGTGGGAAGACTTGCTGATGACGTATAGCACACGTAATTATGTTATTGCATTTCATTACATTGTCATGCATGATAATGTGATGTGCTGTGCATGTTGGCACATGTGAGTGAGTTTTGACTCACAAGTCGATTTGGGTGTTTGTGTAAGAGAACCCTCTAAGACTGTGTAGAATGAGAGTTGTGATGTTGTGACGTCTCTCCAAGAATGAGACGGTCATTGTGGAATACCCTAAATGTTTATCTGGAAATAAATGTTTACCTGTGTATTTCATTATCTGTATTATTTCATGGTTTAGAATGTGTTTCTGTTGTTAATTTTAGTATCCTGGTGATGACGAATTAACATGCTACATAATTGATAGGCTAATTAGTGATTTCACAAAATCACTTGGGACCGCATTTTAGCAACCAAACATAACTTAGTGAAAAACTAGTAAAGTTGGATATTTACTACTAGGGGTGCTACATCGATGGTTAAAGACCTTGAGGGGAGTTAAATGATATTTTGAAAAGTATTGGCTATAAATGTGAAGAGTGGGATATTTTTTTAGTAGCAAAATCCATTTTGACTTCTAAAAGACGAGAGAGAGGAGAGAGAAAATGGAGATTTAATCTCGAGCTTGCGACGCTCATTTTTGGCGATCCGTCCGTTGATCAAAATATTTTATTAGATATTTGGACTCTTCGAGGTAAGGTCATCGTTTAATATCCACTAGGTCTTGTTCGGATAAGTTTTTCGAAAACTCATTTTCTAGAATATTCCTAAAAAGTTGATAATTTGATTTTTTTATTGAGAGGAATCGTAGTAGACGGACTTCTGCACGATCATTGTGCTTGGGTTTTCTTTGGATCGAATGCTTAGAGCGTTATTCGGAGGTGAGTGATTCAACTATGTGTTTTGGAATGATTTCTTGACATGTATTCATATTTTTGTATGAAAAACATGTATTAGTTTATAGATATATATTGTTTAGTTCGTATTGGGTGTCTATTTTGATAAGTAGGCCCAATTGTACAGTGAAATATTTTGATTATGTCGATAGCACGGTGAAATGTATTTGACCATATTTAGTTGCTATTTGGGTCAAAAGAGTGCGTGTATCAAGCCATCGTTATGGAGCCGTTATAGGCATAAGGTCGCACGTTTGAAGAAAAGAAATGTGGGTCTTACCTTTTTGCGTGGACTTATTGGCGAGGAGTCACAAATTAGGAGTATGGAGCATACACGTGGGACTCCGGAGACTAGTATAAAATGTAGAGATGTGAATGTGAGCATGTTTATCATTCATGTGCATTGTTGCTTTATTCACTGAGCGTTAGCTTAAGCAAATTGATTATGCGTAGTTATTCAAATAACCATTTCAGGTGTTAATGCCGAGGAAGAATCGGAGAAGTGATCGTGGGGTTTTGGGAGTTCAATTGGAAGGCGTTGAGCATGTTTACCTTGTAGTTTTGTAAAAGGAATCTTGTAATAGAGATTTTATGACTTTTGAACCATGTTTAACTTAGAATCGTAGAACGGATTCGTGATGTTGTAATAGATAGTAATCTCTTGTAATTATATTTTCGTCATGTTATAATACAGTTAGGATCACTTTGGGATGAGTTTGGAGTGTGTGTTTGGCCCTCGGATAATTTCATAAAAGCTTTTAACTTGGGGAATTCTGCAGAATGCCTTGCTGCTAGAAAACAGTCGACTGGTTTGTGAGTGCAGTCGACTAGACCCCCTTTTGTGAACGAGACACTGCATCAGTTACAGTCGATTGGTCCCGACCAGTCGACTGGTTTATGTTTTTTAGAATTTATCTTTCTACTTGATTGGAGTTCAGTCGACCAGACAGAACAGTCGACTGGGAATTTGGCACCCCAATCGACTAGACATAGAAAACAGTCGACTAGATTATGAAAATCAAACTTTCTGCTAGACCAGTCTCAGTTGACTGGGCACGAGATGCAGTCCACTGGATTCCTGGTTTTTTAAATGAATCATTTTGTTTTCCACTGTGTGTTCTTAAACTAATTCTTTTGGGAACGTTAATGAATTGGAGTAGCCTCGATGGTATGCCACAGGCTCCAGTTCTACTATTGTGGGACTGGGCTATGATATGAAGGGTTCTGTAACACTTTTTAGGATAATATATGGAAGCTTACCAAAGGCGCCATGGTTGTGGGCAGCGGTAAAAAGTGTGAGACATTGTACCTGATGCACACAAACCTTGTTAAAGACGGAATTAATGCAGTAGAAGATAAAGATACAGCTGAACTATGGCCCCAGAGATTCAGTCATACGAGCAAAAAATGCTTAGCGGTACTAGAAGAAAGGGACTAGTCTCAAGAGTCAAGGGTACTCATCGCAAAAGGTGTGCTCCCTATTTAGCAAGTAAGCAAAATCGAGTTTCTTTCAAAAATTCATCTTTTTCTAAAAAGCCTAATGTACTTGATCTGGTACATTCGGATGTTTATAGGCCAATGAAGTCTAGATCACTTGGTGGTGCTTTCTACTTTGTGACATTCATTGATGATCATTCAAGGAACATTTGGGTTTACACTTTGAAGACAAAAGATTAGGATGTTGGATGTCTTCAAACAGTTCCAAGCTTCAATTGAAAGGGAGACAGAGAAGAAACTGAGATGTATCCAAAGTGACAATGGAGAAGAGTACATAGGTCCATTTGATGAGTATTGCAGGGAGCAAGGTATTCGACAACAGAAGACACCTCAGTTGAATGGTTTGGCAGAAGGAATGAACATGACTTTGCTTGAAAGAATCAGATGTTTGCTTTCATAATCAAGGTTGCCGAGATACTTTTGGGGTGAGGCTTTGAGTACTGTTGTGCATATGTTGAATCTCATACCATGTGTTCATCTACAGTTTGATGTGCCAAATAGATTCAGGATAGGTAAGGTTGTTTCTTATGATCATCTTCGTGTCTTTGAATGTAAGGCATTTGTGCATATTCCCAAAGATGAGAGGTCCAAGCTTGATGTGAAGGCTAGGTAGTATGTCTTTGTGGGCTATGGTCAAGATAAGTTTGGTTACAAATTTTATAATCCAATCAACAAGAAACTTATTAGAAGCCCCGATGTCATATTTATGGAGGATGAGACCATATAAGATATTGAGAAGGCAAATAAGACAGTGCCACAATACAGTGATGATTTGATTGATTTGGACCTAGCTCCTATAGCACCCGTGCCAGAAAATGTTGAAGATAATAATCAACAAGGTGCAGTTGAAGTGAATAAAAATGCTCCCATACAAGCTGAAGCAGACGATGTCAATGGTCAGTTTCAAGAACCAGAGATTCCAGTTCCACTCAGAAGGTCTACCAGAGACTGACATCTTTTTACACGATACTCTTCTAATGATTATGTGCTACTTACTGACGGGGAGAGCCAGAAAGTTTTGAAGAAGCCATAGAAAAGGAACACAAGAAAGAGTGGATTAAAGCTTTGAAAGAAGAATTGAAGTCACTATCTGAGAATAGCACCTTTGACTTAGTAAAGCTGCCTAAGGGCAAAAGAGCTTTGAAGAACAAGTGGGTTTATAAAGTAAAGCATGAAGAACATACTTCACAGCCACGGTACAACGCTAGATTGGTTGTTAAGGGATTCAATCAGAGAAAAGAAGTTGATTATGATGAGATATTTTTTGCAGTTGTAAAGATGTCATCCATTCGAGTTGTTCTCGGTTTAGTTGCTAGTCTTGATCTAGAGGTTGAGCAGATGGATGTGAAGACTGCCTTCCTTCATGGTGACTTAGAAGAAGAGATTTATATGGAGTAGCCTGAGGGTTATAAGGTAAAAGAGAAAGAGGAATGTGTGTACAAATTGAAGAAAAGTCTTTATGGCTTGAAGCAAGCACTAAGGTAGTGGTATATGAAGTTTGATTCAGTTATGGAAGATCAAGGCTACAAGAAGACCACTTCTGACCATTGTGTTTTCGTACAAATTCTCTGATGATGATTTCATTATTTTGTTGTTCTATGTTGATGATATGTTAATTGTTGGCAGGAATGCTTCTAGGATCGATAGCTTGAAGAAGCAGTTAAATAAGTCTTATGTCATAAAGGACTTAGGGCCAGCAAAGCAAATCCTTGGCATGAGGATCATTCGAGAAAGAGATTTCAAGAAGTTGTACTTATCACAAGAAAAGTACATTGAGAAAGTTCTTCAAAGATTCAACATGAGCAAAACTGAAGTGGTCAGTTCCCCTCATGCTACTCATTTTAGATTGAGTAGTAAACACAATCCTTCTATAGATGAAGAGAAGAGAGATATACAGAAAGTTTCATATTCCTTAGCAGTGGGAAGTTTGATGTATGCTATGGTATGTACAAGGCCAGACATAGTTCATGCAGTTGGTATGGTGATTCGATTCCTTTCGAATCCCAGAAGAGAGCATTGAATACAGTGAAATGGATCATAAGGTACCTCCGAGGCACATCCAATTTCAAACTCAGCTTTAAATGTGAGAAGCCTATGCTAGTTGGTTATACAGATTCAGATATGGTTGGAGATGTTGATACTCGCAAGTCTGCTTCAGGTTATTTGTTCACCTTTGCAGGGGGAGCTGTGGCATGGTAGTTGAGATTGCAGAAGTGTGTTGCACTCTTTACCACTGAAGTAGAGTTCATTGTAGCAACTGAAGCATGTAAGGAGTTACTATGGATGAAAAAGTATGTGCAAGAACTTGATTTTGATCAAGATCAATATGTCTTGTATTGTGATAGTCAGAGTGTTGTCCACCTTGGTAAGAATTCTACTTTTCATTCAAGATCAAAACATATTGATGTGAGATACCATTGGATTAGAGACATCTTAAGCTCCAAGTTGTTTGAGCTTGAAAAAATTCATACGAATGATAATGGCTCTAATATGTTGACAAAGGCTTTACCAAGAAAAAAGCTTGAAGTTTTTAGGTTGATCGCCGGGATGGCGAATAGCCCCACATAGTCGTGAAGGGGGAGATGTGTTGGGTTAAGTTTCCCTCCTATGTGGAGAATGGCCCAAATTGGTGTTGAAGCCCATGTGGGTTCATAGCCTACACGGAGAGGGTTTTTTTTTTTAGCCCAAGCTTTTAGGTTTTTTGTAGCAAACCTATCACGTTTTTGCGAGAGGATATTTACCAAAGTGCAGCCACCAAAAACAGAGAGAAAAAAAAAAAGAAAAATAGGTTGTCCAGTTTTCATCAAAGGCTTCGATTGGAGTCTTCCGTGGTTGGATTGAGTTGAAATTTGGTAGGCATGTTCACAACTCATGCGTCTATAATTTGAATGGTGTAGATCAAATTTGGTGTTCTCTGCTGCAGAATTTCTACACATGAACAGTAACTTCGTTTTGGTGAGATCTATCCAAAAATCCTTGTGGGTATTTGTGTAGTTGCCAAGAATGTTTGTTTCTTGAAGATTACTCTTGTATATGCTTGATTGTATGCCTCTTGTTCTATGTAGAGAAGAACTCTTGTAATACCCATTATTTGTTGATAGTGGAGTTTGGGTGGACTACGGTCCCATGGTTTTTACACTCCAATTTGGGGAGGTTTTCCACATGAAAATTCAATGTTGTTCTTGTTGATCTACAGGTTATTTATGAGCAGCTTGTTTTGCATCTCTATTTGTTCTTTTCTTAATAAGTTCACACAAAGAGGGAGAACAATTTATTTCCGATGTGCATTGTTGATTCGGACTCTCGAATCTTTGTTGGCTTTTGTCATCGAAGTTATGAATGTGTTGACCCAATAGAGTTGGATATTGCCTTGGAAGATAAGCCCGAAGGTATGACAAATAACAATTGGGCAAAGGTCAATTAACAAGATTGTGGCTCCATTAGGATTTGTTTTTTCAAAAATGGGTAAATCAATAAAAAAGAAAAGTCAAACAACATCTACAGAAGACAATGGGCATACTCCTGGATATACAATGAGAAGAAAAACATCATAGACATACTATGAAGTATGAACCAAGGCATGGGAGCCTTTCTAGAGCCAAAAGCAAATAAAGAAACCCATCCCAAACCTAGGCAACCTGACCTAGAAAAGACATTAGGATTTTTCTTGCTAAGAATCAAAAGTATTTCGTTATGAAAAAAACTTCTCAAAGGAGTATTGAAAGAAGTTGGTAGACAAATGCATGACCAAAAACACTGAAAATCAATTCTATTTAAAGAAGAAACTCCTTCATTTCCAGTAAAGACAAGGTACTTTTATGTATGAGCATTTGAATGATTATAGCACAGTTATTGCTAATTCGCAAAACCTTGATGCGAATATTATGATGAGGACAAGGTCGTGCTACTGGTAAATTTTGTGCTTTATACTAATGATCATCTGACAACAACTTTACTGTATGGTGTAAGATCTATTATCTGTGTACTGGTATTGTAATAGTATTTAAGTTTGCTTGATTCTCTTTTTGACAAACACTTGAGTCATGTGACTATGGTAATTTTAGTCTAGGTTGGATTCGTGTACCGCAAGGTGCTTAAGACTTCATTTTCGTTGTCTTCCTCTTCTTTGCATGTGCTTCGATCAAGTGTTAGTAAATGTCACTTGACTAAATGCCCTTTGATCTTAGGCTTTGACACTTTTGTGTGCTTTTTGGATATGTACTCAATCAGATGGCATTTGAAATACCAACTTTCCTCATGTCTTTTGATACGGCTAAAAAGTTGTGTGCTTTTGTGCAACACCCACTCACCCAAGTGTAAGTGATCGTGCAAGTAGTAAACTGGTTAAGACCAGGACGAACTCACAGGGAAGGAATAGGGAAAATGTATACTAAGTTACAACCTAAAGGAAAGTAAAATAAGAATATAAAAATGGAGGTTCTAACATATCCTAATTAATTAAATTAAACTAAATAATTAACTAAAGTATAGAGAAACACAACTAATGAAATAAATAAATTAAAGGTGTTGGGAACACATGAATCCACATTGATCCTAACCATCTATCATGCATACTCATTAACGTGTTTTGAAGTTCATTCCTTTTTAGCATTCTTTATTTTTCTAAAGATTAAGAATCAATAGCCCCTACATTAACCATGATGTTCGACATGACCAATGTGTAACTATATCACCTACAAGTGTTTTAAAATACAAAGCAGTCAATTTAAAATAATGGTTGAGACTCACACCCTCAATGGTGTTAGCATTTAAGGTGGTTTGCAAAAGTCACTGAAGAAAATAGCTTTAAGGCTTTAAGTTCTAAAAACTGTTGTGACATACTGAACTTACTGGAACAAATTGATGAGAGATTTCTAAAATAGAAAGTCTTGGAATACTTAAAGAAATCATCTTAGGAATTTACGAGTTCGATCGATCAATACGTTTTCAATCGATCGAATTGTTTCATCCTTCAATCGATCAAAATAGCTTCGATTGCTTGACAGTTCGCTTGTTCGATCGATCAAAATAACTTCGATCGATCGAACACAGGCTTTCTATATAATGCATGGCAGAGGCTGGGAATCAACGTTTCATCACATACTCCCAACTTCTAAACTACATAAACATAAATAAACAAGTGCAAAAATAATAAACTAGAGCAATCATAACATCTAAACTAATAAACAATCAAATTATAAAAAATAAATAAAAATAAATAAAAAAAGAAGAAGAAAAACCTGGAATTAATCTGAAAATAACTTGAAATCATCAATATTCTCGTCCATGGAATGAAAGAAGTTGGAGAAATACATTAAACTAACCTAATCTACTCCTAAACTAACTGTAAAACTACCTAAAACTGATATATAAAGGTGTACATAAAAGACTATGTAATATGCTACAAATATGCACTTTTCACCTATAATCATCTTTAACACCCCCTCCCCAATTGTGGGAAAAAATCACAATAAATGTGGAGGTTGCCAATGGCTTTTAGATGCATGTTTTTTGGTTCGAACGCCACTGCTTGTCATAGTTTTCAAAAACAATTGACGCCAAACTTTTGATCCAAGTTCAATTGAGGTTCGAACGCTCTCTCGTTCTAACATACTACTGTTTGTTGGAACATCATTGCATATTTATTATAATTCTAAGAAATTGAAGCGTAGTTTGATAGGTCGTTAGAACACTACCGCTTGGCATTCGAACGACATCAATGAGGTCAAGCACATTATTTTCCAAATGCACCCCACCAAAGCTCCAAGTCCTAATGGTGTATGTCTGAATTTTTTTCCCATAAATGTGTTGGGAATTTAAAATGCGGAATCAAATTCCCCCAATAAACACACATAAATACACAAACAGTAATAATCACGCATACCAAAGAAAACACATATTTCTACGTGGTTCGATCAAACATTGCCTACGTTCACACCGGAGAGAACCTTTCTGTCACTATTAAGAATAAAAATTTTTTGGTATAATTTGAATTAAATCCCAAAACCCAACCCTCTAACCCCTTGTACACCTACTCTCAATAAACAAAGAACCCTCACTCTCTTACCCTAGACCATACACCCCATGAGGGGAGACCCCCAACTTGGTACACCAAGGGCTATCTAAATTCCTATTCAACATCCCTTTTTATAGAGCTTACAACCATTCATTGTCCAAAAAGAAATAAGAGATTCACTCTTAATAAAACTCTATCACAAGAGGAAACCTATCAGGACAGGAATCTAGCCAAATCAACAATCCAAAATTAGTGGGATTGTCCCACATGTGATATAATTCCAACAATCACCCCTCTAACACTTGTGGAGAAACTGCTCAATCAACCTATCATGTACGATTAGCACTCCCCTCAACCAGAGCACCCACAAAACCAATCGTTTTGCAACCGTTTATTGTTTTTCATACCAGCATGTACACCCCGAATCAATATGGTCTCAACACCTCTGATTCGTCAAACCATAGCCAATACATATGCAACTGCGTGAGTTAATTATACACATTAACTCCAAAGAAGAGTCTCGATACCTCTTTTACCCGAACAGGTATTGCCACATCATCATCTTCTAAATTGTGAATAAACCATTCACCCAGTTGTATGAATTTTCCATAGAGGATTTGGGAGTACAACTTGTCACGCCCCAGAGTAGCCAAAATAGGAAAAAAAATTTAAAATATTTTCTCTTTTGGGTTTGTGGATACGTAGCAAGTTGAGGATCGCATGATTGACATAACAAGATAGAACCGGATCAAAAACAATAAAAGGAAGCAATAATATTAAACATGGTAGTCTAGGTATATTATATATATATCATAAACATCAATTTCAGAGTTGTAAATCTCATTATCACAATACCATAGAAGGGAAAGAAAAGAGAATAATATCTTGGCATAAGCCCAATGTCGCGCCCGCGCTTTTTTTCGGAGCGTGGCCAGGCCGTCGGTGTGTGGGCCCGGCTTCTTTTGAAAGTGGGTGAATTGCGACTTGATTTTTATTGGGAGTAATGAAAAGAGTATGGTAGGGCCAATTTGAAGTGTTCAGAGTCGCCACCTAACATTTTGGGTGTTAGGACCCCTGCAAAGACAATTAAAATAATTCATCTTTGACTTTTGAAAACAGTTTTGAGAAAAGTGGGCCCTTTTAAAGTATGACTCTTGATAGCCATGCGAAAACCAGAGATCTTAAAATATGGGTTCGGGGACTCGATTATGTCGAGGGAAGGTGTTAGGCACCCTCGAACATCCATGCAAGGCATGGTTGCCAATTCTAGTGATTTTCATGATAATGGGGCATAAGTAAAAGAAATAATATGTGAGAATGTACAAGTGTTTAAAAAAAAAATGTGGTTATGGCCGCACCCAGGTGAGGGGTTGCATACGTATCTCAAGTCGAGAATCAGGCCGTACGTAGTTCTGTACTGTGTATGTGCGTGAGTGTTTTAGTCGATCTAGACCGTGAGTGTGTAAAATAGTATTTTGAGTAAAGTCGGTGTAGCTAGGAACTTTAACCTGTGCGGTGTAGTCCTAGACTTTAACCTTTGAGAAAGTAGTGAGTTGTGAGAAAGTGTTTTTGAGTAAAAATCGGGATAGATCGACCGTGCGACGAGTTTTTTTTGTATTTTTTGTTTTTATGATTTTTTTTTGTCTTTTTGTTTTATGTGCCGGAAGTAAGGGTCGGTGCCCATTAAGAGTGTGAAGACTTACCTGTCTTACCTGTGCTGTTTGCAGATTCCAAGCAAAGTACCGGAAGTACGGGTCGGTGCCCAATAGTTTTGAAAAAGGTTTTACCGGAAGTATGGGTCGGTGCCCAGTGATTTGAAAAAGGTTTTACCGGAAGTATGGGTCGGTGCCCAGTGCTTTGAAAAGGTGCCGGAAGTACGGGTCGGTGCCCAGTGAGTGAAAAAGCGTGCCGGAGTAGGGTCGGTGCCCAGTGAGTGAGATTTACCGGAAGTATGGGTCGGTGCCCAGTGAGTGAAAAAGTGTGCCGGAGTACAGGTCGGTGCCCAGTGAGGGAAAAAGTGTGCCGGAGTACGGGTCGGTGCCCAGTGAGTGAAAAGTGTGCCGGAGTATGGGTCGGTGCCCAGTGAGTGAGATTTACCGGAAGTATGGGTCGGTGCCCAGTGAATGAGGAATGTTACCGGAAGTATGGGTCGGTGCCCAGTGAGTGAGATTTACCGGAAGTATGGGTCGGTGCCCAGTGAATGAGATTTACCGGAAGTATGGGTCGGTGCCCATTAAGTGATGTTACCTATGAAGAAGGGGGCTATTGAAGTCCGATCGATGATTGTTGAGAAAGAAAACTGAGAAACGTAGCAGAAATAGCCCAATGAGACCAAAGTCGTACTTTGACGCGAAATCGACTTGAACGGACGTCATAGTTGGATCCAGAAGGGCCGAAATAGTCGGAATAGCCATAAGGCGAGCCGGAATGGGCCCGGGCTGAGTTGAGCGGGACCCGCGGGGGTTAGAACTGGCCGGGAGAGCATGAAATGGACTTATAGAATGCCAAACAGCCCTTTATATTTAGATTCAACCAATTCTGAGGTCACCGGTGCGTCCGGAACGGCCAAATTAGCTAGGAACAAGTGTCCGTTCGTTGGAATCTGGACCCGGAATGGAGAAAATTGGGAAAAACCAAAAGTGGGCCCCAAAATGCCACGTCAGCATGCCACGTGTCAGTCAAAGACACGTGGCGCCTTCTGGTTTGCTGGTCAAAGCTGACGCGGCGCTGACTGGATGCGCTGACTGGGCAGATGGTTGACACACGGCAGCCTCTGATTGATTGGCTGGTGCTGACGCGGCAGTGACGTGGTAGACACGTGGAATTGACACGTGGCAGGGGTTGCCACGTGGCAGGCTGTGATTGGCCAGGAAACTCTGACATGGCAGACACGTGGCAGACACGTGGCAGACACGTGGTAGTGCCACGTGGCAGGCGACGACACGTGGCAGACTGTGATTGGTCCATCAATGCTGACTTGGCGATGACCTGGCAGATGACATGGCATGACACGTGGCAGGTGATGCCACGTGTCGGTCTATGATTGGACCGAAAGTGATGTCGTGGCAGATGACGTGGCATGCTGACTGGACAGATGACTCAGCAGCCTTGCCACGTGGCGGCCTCTGATTTGCTGGTCAACTGCTAAGTCATCGATGACTCAGCGCTGACTGTGGCTGCGCGTGGGGAGGCGGAACGGCGTGCTGGTAGCGCGTGTAGCGTGTGCGGCGGTTTCCGGTGGCCTTTAGAGGTCCAGCCGCCGGGATCCGGATCGTATAGTCCAGACGATGAGGATTGTGGTGGTGGTTTCCGGAGGGGATCGCTGGAAAAGCCGCCGGAGTGTGAGCTGTGCAGCGGCGGCGCGTGGGGGATTACGAAGGCGCGTGCGGCTTTCTCCGGTGTGATTTGGTGACGGGACCACCGCGGTTGGCTCCGTCTTGGCCTTGCGGACCCACTGGATGGGGAGGTGAGATGCAGACAGCCCTGTAAGGGCCTGTTTGGCTGTGTTTTCAGAAACTGCGCAGTGGCTAGGGGGTGTTTGGTTTGAGCTCAGATCTTGGGCTTTATGGGTGTTTTTGGACGCTGATTTTTTGAGGGGGTCTGGGTAATTAGGTGAAGTTTATGGGTTTTGAGTGGTGGAGACAGTGGTGGTGTGGTGGTGGTGATGTGGTTGTGCTTGGTGAGGTTTGTTGATCAAATAAACCAAACAAACCTTGGGGGAAGAAACCAGCCAAACAGGGCCTTGAGGAGATGAGAGGAAAGTATGCGCAGCTCTCTCCTCTCCTTCTTTGTCTGCCGAAATGATGAAGCAAATCTTTTGCTTTTATAAGCAAAACCTACATGGGCTCCGATCCCATGTAGGTGAGACACCGGTTGATCGGTGCAATTCTGATCTTGATCGTCCGATTGTTCCGGAACTTCGATTGTTATATATTTTTGAACCGACCGTCCGATCTTTCTGATTCAAGAAGTTACGGACTCGTAATGTCGTCCTCTTTATATCCGTACGGTTGGATCAGAGATCTTGAGCCCGGATATTGACGTGTATGTCATTGTCGATGTTGATCGAGCCGTAAAAACTTGAATCGAACACTGTTTCTTCTCCGATTGTCCGATTGGACTGATTCAAGTCACAGAATCTCTGTTTTTCTCTGTATTTCAGTCAATCATGTCCAGTCGGACTTCTGGTGTCTCCGGATTGACGATCGTGTCCTTTTTTCTCGATTTCGGTGCGCCGAAGCTTCGATCGGAGACCGATTCTTCGTCGGTTATCAGAATTTGATGATTTTGAAGTTCCGTGGCCCGGTGTTGATTCATGTTCAGCTTTGATGTAATCGAATTCAACTTTTGGTTGTCCCGGACTTGATTCCGGTCTTGAATTTGTACTGAACTTCAATTCTGGCTGAAAACGTCGTCGGACGATCCTGGGTTCTGGGACTCCTGATTGATGAGCTGTGGGCTCTGTATTGACTTTGAATTGACATCTGGGATCCCTGTTTGGATTCTGGAGCTCTTACCTCGATTAGAGTGCCTGGTGGGCCCCCTGTAACAGTTATTTTCTCTCTTTTTTTTGGTGGGTCAAAATGGGGTGTCTACACCCAACACATAATAATAGTAAGCTTGGCACCTTGTGCCTCAATAAAACAAAAGATAACTAAACTTCTGGACTTCAGCTCTCGCCAGCTAACTTGCGAAGCCATAGCCTTCATCGGCATACTCCTCGTCCGGGTACTCTGCCTCTACAAGATCTGGACGTTTGATTGTCTAGGATATGAAAGTCGTCAGGTTTACTGCAAGCTGAGTGAGTAAACCTACTATACTTGAACAGGCTCAGAAAACATCGTTAATCCGTTAAGAAAGTAAAACATTCCTTTTTATACTTTTAAAGACATTATCTTGATCTCTATGTTCTTCGTACATTAGGAAATGTTCCACAACTATAATCGTACTTGGAATTACAACTAATGTCAATCGACTGATTACTTTGGACTATAGGCCAATGTATACTGTCTTGACAGGTCTACTTTGAACCTCAGGTTCAATCTGCACAACTCGACTTGGCTTTGGACCCTCGGCCTAATCTGTACTTTGCTTTGGACCACAGGTCCAATCTCTTACCGACTCAACTTTTCGCATACATCCGGCACGAGTGTCGTTGGCCTAGAATATCTATGCCTTACGGTCATTAGGTCACCATATTGTCATCTCTGCCTAATGGCCATTTGCTTGACATTTCTGCCTTACGGCGTCATTACTCGGCAACCCAAATCTTATTCCATTCAGCCTTGGTTTACTTGTTATCTCTGCCTTATGGCCACTTGCTTGACATCTCTGTCTTACAGTCTGTTAACGATCTCAACTCAACTGACTTTGACAGTACCGACATCACACTTGCCATCATGGCATCCTCAACAAACAGTACCGACGAGGTACGACTACTCATGTCGTTGTTGCCCCTATAGCTATGGTGACATCTCAATAATTGGACAAAACTTGTTACCCTTCCTTGAGCTGATTATACCAACGGGACACCACAACCAAACCGACGGATATGATCATTTCTTTATTAGAGTTAGCGCAGTTTATGTAGTGTCAACTAACGCGCTTAATACAAGTCGTTAATGTGCATTATTCTCAGATTATCCTACTTAAGTACGTCTCATGTTATCCTCGGAGTTTACATATCCCGTGAAAATATGACTTACTAGTTCATCTCTTCATTTACTTACTATAGGAAAACATGTTCTTTACTAAACTAGTAGGCTCGAGCACTCGGAGGAGCTCGAGCGCTCGCCTTGGTAAATTTTAGGATTCCTTCTTCCTTTCATTATAAAAGGTATATATTTCTAAAGTATGATACCCACAGCATAAGGTACAACCTTCAAGTAGTACATGCAAGCATATATACATCAAGTGCAATTATCGTAAATCAGGGTACTATCAACATGTCATATATTATCATAAAACTAACATGCAACAAGTCATTCTTTTAAACACTGCTGAACTCAAGCCTGGCCTATTTGTTGGGCTCAAGCGCTTGCGCTTGGTCTGAGTGCTCGGGTTTGACAGTTTACTAGTGTAATAACCTGCATTTTCCTGCATGATCATAATTAAAATTTATTTTCATTATCATTTGCATTATCATATTTAAAATTTAATATATATTGTCTGTTTATATGTTAATTTCGATTCTTATGTGAAAAGTTTAATTCTTGACTAATTGAAATTACTTTTGGGGTCAAAATGCAATTTTCATAAAACTTGCAATACCTGTGTTAAAATTCAAAACTGTATTTCAAAACGGTGGAATTATTTCTTTTAAACTCAAACTGTATTTTTATGAAATCAGAAAACTATTTCTAACGTTAAAATGAATTCTCTGTATTTTTGTGATAAACACCGTATCACGAAAATACCAGTGTAAGTTAAAACTGACCGCGCAGTGTTAAACTTCCACAGAATTTTGGGAGTAACTGATTGGACAAATTTCTTTATACCCAATTATTATTGCTAAAGTTTTCCCTCAGGCCTTGTTTGGCAAATGCTTGTAGTATGTGTGTTGTCCTAATGCCATAAGCTTGATTCCCAAACACACCTTGACCCACACCAACTCCACCTACCAACAGTCCAACAGGCCTCAGGGACCGACGTACTGGAGACGGGTGAGGTGAGGTGAGGTGTCTCTTGCTATGTGATCAAGAGGAACCTGGTATGATGCTATTGGTATGAGCGTTTGGGTAGTTTGAGCAGTTGGGTTGTGAGACTGGTCAATTGATTTGATGTCATTCTATGTATTTGATTGTCATTATCCTTTTGAGCCTTTATTATTCATGTCATATTGTATACTTCCCGGTATGGTTTTTAGATGCAGGCAGTGCCGGTAACCGAAGCCTAGAAGGGAGATAAGGTTAAGGATGATATAGGAGATCCGTGGAGAATATGGACCTGCTGGGAGTTTTAAAGAAATTTTGTATTTTTATTTTAAAGAATCAAGTGTGATTTATTTAATTTTTCAATGGAAATACGCTTATTTTTGCGGGGCGTCACAAATGGTATCAGAGCCTGTCCCCAGCCGGAAATGTAGGACTAAGTCAAGGTTAGATAGTCTACATCGCCTGGGAGGAGTCAGAGAAGGTTGAAAAAAAAAAAAATATTTTGTTATTTTATAAAACAAAATATGCTATATTTGTTTTAAACATTATTTTAAGAAATTTATGAAGTTATTTACCAAATGCTTTTATCTCTAGATTTCGGGACGAAATCTCTATTAAGGAGGGTAGATTGTAGTAACCCGTGTTTTCATGTTTAAATTGACGATTTAGACTTCGTGTGCGATTTTAGCGAAAATTGGTCACAGGGGTATTTTGGTCATTTCTTCAATTTTATAAGTCATGAACTAAAAATATATTTTTGGGAAAAGTTGCGTGAGATTAAATGATTTGGTATTCGTGTTGGAAGTTAAGATTTTTCGAGTCATATTTAAAATTAAATCTAATATTTTCTCTTTTAATTTTAATAGTAGCAGAATTTTGTTTTCAGATTTTTGTTAGGAAAACGAAGGAAATTTAAGATTCTGCCCGCGTTGTCCCAAGCAAAACTCGATTCTGCACACTTTTCGTCTAATGCAATTTTCTCAGATTCTGCACCGTTTGGGCAGAAAACGAGGATTACAGTAGCAGTTTTAGTGTATCAGAAATTAAATCTAATATTTCTCTTTTAATAATTAGATTGTTAGGCCATTATGTTTGGTTATTTATACACTAATATTAGTGGAGTTATAGGTGCATTAGTGTATGTTTACATCATCTTGCATATTCCTTATAAACTACCAATTAATTAGAAGTTAGTGGATTGTTAGGCCAATGTCTCTAAGTGGAGTTATAGGTGCATTAGTGTATGTTTACATCATCTTGCATATTCCTTATGAACTACCCATTAATTAGAAGTTAGTGGATTGTTAGGCCAATGTCTCTAAGTGGAGTTATAGGTGCATTAGTGTATGTTTACATCATCTTGCATATTCCTTATAAACTACCCATTAATTAGAAGTTAGTGGTTAATAAGTGGATTGTTAGGCCATTGTCTCCAAGTGGAAGCTTGGCTATTTATACACTCACATACTCTCTCAAACACACACATTCTACACTTCTAGCATAGAGAGCTTGAAAGAGTCACACATAGAGAGATTTATATATATATATATATACACAATTATAGATATACATACACCTCGAGTTAGAAGAAGAAGAAGAAGAAGAGAAGTGTTTGGGAGTTGCTCAACATCATTTATAGGTACCGGGTTGTGTACAATATGCTTTCTAAATTCTCCGGAGTATTTCTTTGTTATCTCTACTTGTACTCTTTTTGCAGTTATGTTGTGTTTTCATTTGGAATCAATGAGTATGTGTTTATTGCTAAGTGCTATGGGACTAAAGGGTCATGAGCAAGGAGCACCTACCAACAGTCCAACAGGCCTCAGGGACCGACGTACTGGAGACGGGTGAGGTGAGGTGAGGTGTCTCTTGCTATGTGATCAAGAGGAACCTGGTATGATGCTATTGGTATGAGCGTTTGGGTAGTGTGAGCAGTTGGGTTGTGAGACTGGTCAATTGATTTGATGTCATTCTATGTATTTGATTGTCATTATCCTTTTGAGCCTTTATTATTCATGTCATATTGTATACTTCCCGGTATGGTTTTTAGATGCAGGCAGTGCCGGTAACCGAAGCCTAGAAGGGAGATAAGGTTAAGGATGATATAGGAGATCCGTGGAGAATATGGACCTGCTGGGAGTTTTAAAGAAATTTTGTATTTTTTATTTTAAAGAATCAAGTGTGATTTATTTAATTTTTCAATAGAAATACGCTTATTTTTGCGGGGCGTCACAACTAGCATATTGGTTAGTTCATGATAGAATTTTGTTTCTATACTCAATGCATGACACATGCAATGTCATAGATCATGAATTAATAAGAAATCATGGTTTAAGAGTGAGTATGGTACTCACAAGATCTAGATGATCAAAATGATGCAAAAGATCACAAATGTGTATGTTGTACTTAATCAAGCTGCAATTTAACTCTAGCAAGCTTCAAAACTTCAAAACTCCTCCTTTTCCACTTTGATCTTCAAGAACTCAGCTCCAGAACTTTAATGCATGGAATATGGGAGTGTGTGTGTGCTTAAGGAGACATGAGATGAGGAAATTATGTACATGTAAGGCATTGAGTGTGTATGGATGTGTGTTTGTGTGTATAAACTCAAGAATCTCTCTCTTAAACTCTATGTCTGTTTTCCTTTGATTCAGAATGTCAAAATGTTGAGAATGCACGGGGTATTTATAGACTTTTCAACCCAAGGGCAAAATAGTCTTTTTAATCATTTTAGCGCTCGCGCTTCTCGAGCACTCCCGTCTCGAGCGCTTCGGCGGCTCGAGCGCTTAGGCTCCTGCTACACATATCCCCTCTAATGTTTCAAGGTTTAAAAGGGCCAAGTAACAATCATCCATATAAACTATCATCAATACTCATTCATCAGTGATCATAACTTATATATACGCATACAGAAATACATTAATACATCCATATAAGATATATACAGATAAAGGGAGTCGGTGTTACACAACTCTACCAACCAGACGACAAAAAATCATCATACTTCTATCTTTTTTGTTGAGAACCTACCATGTGTGATTTTCATGACTCCATATGCAACTTGCATCCCATAGAAACCATCCAGCAAACTAATTTTAGATTCCTTTACAAACTTTGGACCTAAGTCATACTACCCAAATAGCGAACCAATATAACAAAATTTTTTGAAATTGCCGTTCTACCTTGTGACAATACCAGTCACCTAGGACAATCGACAGCCCTTTTGGAACCAATCAAACTATTTTTACCTGAACCATATACGTATCGTACCCAAAATCTAACAAACCAAGAGAAGTGTACGTACAAATAGAGTGTGAGGACCCCTCCACCTAATGCAACCTACTACAATCGCAGTAGCACTAAAACCGTCTTCTACTCTTGATCATGACCTGATGCCTCATTGGATTTATCACCAATAAAAGCGATCTCAATCCGTGCAGAATCTCTCAAATCCATACTCACCAGTGAATAACCATCTCCGACCCGAATTTCAAATAACATAACATGTTCCCCAAGCCCCATGAACTTCTAACCAATCAAAGTCCTTTGATTTCTCACACCTTGACACACTGGATAATTTTCCATGCCAAGCTTCAAACCAAGTTGAAGCCAATGCTTTGTATTGGACGCAACATGCTGCTCTAATTGGATTCGTAGCAGTCGCAAATTCCATTCCACTAACTTTTCTCTCCGCCGCTGCATTATTGATTTTGCTTTTTTTTTTTGGTACGATCTTAACACTATGCTGCTATCTACTGCTGCATGCACCTCCGCACACCATGATTTTACCACCATGGCTCTGATACAACTTGTTGGGAATTTAAATCACAAAACCAAATTCCTTCTATAAACACACAAAGAGTAATAAACATGCACACTAAAGAAAATACAGATTCCTACGTGGTACGGCCAAACATTGCATACGTCCACACCCGAGAGAACCGTTCTTTCACTTTGAGAATAAAAAATCTGGTACAAGAAAATGTTAAATTAAATCCCATAACCCAATTCTCTAAGCCCTTTACACCCACTCTCAATAAACAAAGAACCCTCACTCTCTCACCCTAGACCATGCACCCCCATGAGAAAAGACCACCAACTTGGTACACCAAGGCCTTCCTAAATTTCTACACACTATCACATTTTATAGAGCTTACAACTCTTTCTTTGACTAACAAGAAATCAGAGACTCGCTCCTAATAAAACTCTATAACAAAAGAAAACCTATCAGGATAGGAATCTAGCTAAATCAACAATCCAAAATTAACGGGATTATCCCACATGCGATATAATCCCAACAAAATGTTGGCACATGGTTATAAGGAATGACACTATTTCTATAGTTCTTTTCCTTTATTGATATAGGTCATTTATCCCGACAAAGGATTCTTACCCATATTGTTCTCATCCCAAAATTAGCAAATCCCAATAAAGTCTTTGAGTTTGGTTCCCATAAATCTTTTGTAAAGTCGTTTGTAATATTATCTCAAAGCTACTAACGAATATTCTCAAAGGTATTCTGTTGGCCCGAAATGGAAACCTTAGAGGGGGTGAATAAGGTTTTAGCGAAAAATTAACATTTTAATACAAAATTAAACACAATCACAAACAATAAAGTAAAGAGAGAATGGAAAAGACTCTTGCAAACCGAGTTTGCAAGTGGTTCGATAATCCGCACACCGCGGCCTACGTCTGTGGATATCGTAATTTTCTCTTACCCACAGCTTTTGTTTAAAACCCTTTTTCAAATTCAAATTCAGAAACGAGTCGCCACTTAATTTTTAAAAGGAAAATTAAGAAACCATTTTTAAAGCAAACTGATCTTTTTAGAAACCAAAGATTGACTAGGTCCAGGGATTATGGAATGAGAGAGGAAGGAGCTGGCGGACTAAAACACCCTCTCTCACCCTATCTCGCGATAGGCCTCTACTCAACATCCTTTTAATCGAATTATTAATCTAAGCATGCCCTCAATTAATACATATATATATATATATAAATAATACATTACACAAGCATGTTGAAAATGGTGCAAAATTGCTAACGACAAAATATCATTCATAAGCCATGTAATTTTAATTAGCAAGCAAAGTGATATGCAATAAGAACAAGAGAACTTACCCGGGATCCAGCCGCAAAATTGGAAACATGCAATGCATGCAAATAAATAAAACCTAGGAAAAGAATCTCTAATCCATATATACAAGTAAAACAAGACATATTTCTAAGGTGTCGTACATGGGGTCAAAAATCAATAAAAATCAAAGCAGCAAATTAAACTAGAGAAGGGTTGGGAAATTGTACCTCAAATGTGCTGCAAAACAAAGATCAGTCCACATAATATACAAGATATAAAGTTAGATGACAATCCTAGGCCTCTAGCTTAAATCTATAAAATATGGTTAAATCTAAAGCAACGAAATCCTAATTACAAGCATCGAGCCACATGGATGAATGTATACATGAACATGAAAAAAATTATGAAATACTCATTGATTTAGATCATCTAAACTTTGAATTTAAGCATTAACTAATCATTATCGAAGCATGGTTTGAACCCTAACTCATGAAAATATCATTTGAGCCAATATTCACAAGATTGGCCAAAGTTGTGACAGGATTATGAAAATTGCTGATAGCAGATCAAAACTTCAAAGAAATAAAAGGCATGGTTTCTATGGTTTGATCTTGATGATTTTTGGAAACTAGATGTCTCTGTGAGTTTAGTTTTTAATCTAAAAAGAAAATCAAGGTTTCAACGGTTAGATCTCTGGGAATTAAACAAATACTAGACGTCACTCAGGACTTCATAACTCTCTGTCCAGAGTTTTTGTATGATTTTCTAAAAATAGTAAAAAAAAAATCAGAAACACTTAAATCTCTATATGGGACTTCATTAATACATCAAACTTTATATAAAAAATTATTTGGAGTCAAAAATGTTTGATTAAGGTTCTGATTTACTCATTTCAAAAAGGTGTTGCTGTTCTGAAACTCTGGACAGATTGTTGTTGTTTCCCAAAACCCATGACCAAACTACTCTTAAGGATAAAATCTTATTAAAACAAAAATTGCAGTGGTAGAACTTTGAGTTATAGACACTTTCCCGTTGGTTTCATTCAGTTCCAACGGTTCGATGTTTAACTAAAAATCTTTGACGAAAAGTGGTCGATGAACTCACTGCATCTTTTGTTTAGTTCATATTTCACTTACTAACTTTAACTACAAAGCCATTAAACTTGGCCTTAGTTAAACTAATCATCCTACTATTTGATGATCATGGGAGACTAATGACTCTCATAATTGATAGACTTCAATGAAGTATGAAAAAACTTCATGAAGGCTTAGAATAACAAAATCAAACCATGGAGATGGGTTTGAACTTGCCAACCAAAATGCTCATTATCAATCCTAATCTTCTTATGAACTATGAACTCATAAGAAGACCAAGAGATTTCAAATCAAAGGATTTGAATGTGACATTGAAAGTCTCATAAATCCCAAGAGATGTACACAACCAAAATAAAAGAAAGGGGACTCAATCTTAAAACATTAGCTAAGTTAACATGTATTTAAAGGATGATTTAGTCTAGAGTCTACCTCTTAGTCATTTCAGAGGCAAAAATACTGATTTTGTATGTCCTTTTGATGGTACAAAATGTGCTGTCTTACAGCTGTCTACCCAAAAACGCGGCACTCACTAGAGATGGAAGCGGCAGTTAGTGATTGCCGATGCGGCATTCACTGATTACCGTTACGGCATTCAGTGAATGCCGGAACAGCATTCAAGGAGTGCCACGGACAACTCCACAGACTGCCATTTTTCTGTAGAAATCCATTTTTCACGGCATTTGGTGAAATTTGCGGCATTCATAGAGATCCGTTCTGGCACTTAAGTGAGTGCCGCACGACAACCCGTGACTGCCGCATATTTCACCATGTGTCGTTCTTCTCTGTTTTCCCTTTTTCTCTCTTTCTTTCCTATTGTTTGGATTGACGAGCCTTTTGAAGAGCTTGAATCACCTTTTGTAAATCCTATATTAGTCGGACATTGTCATCATCGGATCTTAGAGGTAATACTCCCCTTAACCCAACGTTTGGTCAAAATTGGGGTGTATACAACGTCCACCCCTTAAGAACACCTCTTGAGTCACCCCTCAAGAACACCTCTTGAGGATTCCTTTATTAACTTACTTACGAGTATAGATCAAACCGTCTTGGTGCACTTCACGGGTGTGTACCAAACCGTTACAAGAGCCTTCAATCTCTCACAAAGAAGAACTCATCTTCTTTGCACACAACGGTTACTAACCCTCACTCTTTACATATGATTTGGATATAAATGATAACTCTCTTGAAGATTAGATAATATAATTAAAGGCTCACTACAATTCGCTCTCTCAAAGATATACAAATGAAGAACTAGAGCAAATTGATTAACCCACGCAATTAGGGCTCAAATATGCATGAATGATTAAAGATCAACAAGTTGTCTGATTCAAATGATATTTTCCAATATATTGACCAACTGAAAGTGGTTTGGTAAAACATGTATTTATAGGCCTTGAAAGATTATAGTTGTTAATGGCAAAATGGCAAATAAATGGTCTTTCAGAAAACTAGCTATTACTGCTCTGCGCCTCAATCAAGTTGACTGTGTTCTCGATCCAATCGACTACTTTCATGTCTTTTGAAACGTGCCATTAAAACAGTAGACTGAAGGATGGTTCGGTCGACTGAAACCTTTGAGAAGAAACTATGTTTTCAAAACACAAATCAGTCGATTATTTTTACCATCGGTCGACTGAACTTTGAAGTGTCTAGTCGACTGGAGAAACGATCCAGTCAACCTTTTTTTTAGAGAAAAATAGTTTTTTTTTTGAACGATTTGTCAAAGTTTAGAAACAACTTTAATCCTTTGAGCCCTTTATGAGTGATGATCAATATGCTTTACAAGTTAATCATAGTCATCAAAACAAATCTAAGTAATGCCTTAAAGAAATTCAAGGCTTACATATTCTTCCTAATTTGTGTCCAAAAATTAAAAATTGTTTATATAGGGAAGACGTATTTATGATATATTTTCTAATTGCCATTGAATTGATGCATTACACCTTAAGTCTTCGAGCAAGGTCAAGAGCCTTGCATGGCCTTCAAGCTAGACATGAGTAAAGCTTACAACCATGCGGAATGGCATTTATTAGTTACTCTAAAGCTCGGTTTTGCTGCTAGATGGGGTAGTTTGATTATAGAATGTGTGGTGTCGGTTTTGTATTTTGTTTCTATTAATGGGCAACTTATCCCTATCTTTCAACCATCTAGATGCATACGCCAATATGATCCCTTCTTCCCTAGCTACCTTTAGATTTCTTATCATCTTCAATATAGAAAGCGTGTATGGAGAATGTCATCCGTGGTATTCGAGTGGCAAGAAGTTGCCCTATAAGGTCTGCCATCTCTTCTTCGTAGATGACAATTTGCTCTTCTACCGTGCTACAGAAAGTGATTCTCAAACTCTTATGCACCTACTTCATCTCTATGAACTTGTATCCGGACAGAAATTAAATGTAGACAAGTCAAACGTATTTCTTAAGCCCCAACACACCTAACGAGGAGATGGTGAAGATTTAGGCCTTAGGAGTCCAAGCCTTTGTGGCCCATGGAAAGTACATTGGTCTCCCTAGACTTATAGGAAATCAAAACGTCAATATTCTTCATGCACTAATAAGGAAAGCATGAACAGTTCTAATGTTCTGCAGAGATTTGTTTGCGGTTCTAGAAGCCGTGTCGATCTCTTTTGTGAGTCTCTCTAACAATTCAGTATTGATGTGCAACAATGTTTCATCTTTGAATTAGAAATTTTGGTATTTGACTCGTAAGTTTATATACTCGTTTTTACTTGTTTAGTATTACTTTCTTGAAGCTTGTTTGGATTCCTTTTGGAACTACTATAAAAATATACATAAGCAAATAGAAAGCAAAAAAGTGAATTACAACTATTTTATAGTCACTTCACCCATCTGCCGTAGCACATCTATGAGAGAATATTAGTACTACACATCTTAAGCATTTCATAATGGTGTTGCCCACGCACTTTTTGAGCATGCTAAATGTAGCCAGTGTTTGAATGTTTGGATAACAAATAGGGGTGTCAAACGGGGTGAATTGCCCCGCCCCGCCCCGCCCCAATTCACCATTTGGCGAGTCGTAACTCGTCTCGCCCCGTGGTCGAACCCAGCTTGTGACTCAATTCATTGGGCATGGGTCCGGGTCGACTTCCATTTTTGCAACCCACAACTCGCCCCGTGACCCAACTCGTCTAACCCACCGACTCGCCACCAACTCGCCTCGCCTCGCGGACCCACCCCGCCCCGCCTCACCAATACGTGAATAAAATATTTTTATTTAATTATTTTCAAATAAACTATTTATTAATAAACAATTTTATTAAACTTTTAAGTAGAAAATAAAATTTAAAAAAAAAAAAAATTGTTTCCAAATACTTTTTTCAACAAACTATTTTTAAATAAAGTATTTTATTAAACTATTTTTTAGAAATTTTTTTATTAAAATTAAAAATAAATTTTTGCAAGCAACTCGCAGGCTAATTCACCAACCAACCCGCGAGTTAGCCGCCCCGCCTCGCCTCGTCTCGTTAACCCACGAATTAATGGGTTGGGACGAATCACCCTATATACCTTACCGAGTCAATTCGCCCCACCCCGTCTATTTCGCCAACCCGCCCCTAACTCGCCAAAATTCGCCCAACTCGTTAAGGTAATGGGACGGAATGAGGCGGGCCGCCCCGTTTGACACCTCTAATAACAAAGGTTTCATCTATTGTCTCAGTTTATTCTCCATAATTTACAATCTCATAAATAATACTGTATTCTTTCTTGTTCCTCCAAAAAAAAATTGTTTAGAACATTTTCCTAGCAAAAAATAGTTTATTGCATTTTGAAAGTTTATATACTTTTTTATTTTTAGTTTTGATGAAAGTTTGTATACTTCCAAGAATTAAAGGAATATGATTCAGATTTCATTCAATGAGAAAAAAAGGAATAAAAACTTAAGCCTCGCATGATAACAAAACCATTGCCAATTTTAGTTTTCTAAATTGTGAAAACATAAACTAGTTTTTATTTTCTTTTCATAAAAATAATAACCAAAAAAGAAAAAGAAAAAAGCAAATTTTCCCCCCATTTTTTGCCATATAACATTAGCAAAAAGCACCAAATATCACAATAGACTTTACTATCCAAATGTAAGCACAGAATGCCAAAAAGCAAAAGCACAAAGAAGAATATGATCAAAATCAGTCTCAAATTAACTTTCACTTTTTTTTTTCTTGTTTTGTAGAGAGAGATAAAGAGGCCAAAACCTCAAATAGCCACCGCATAAATTTACATTCAAATTACAGTCACATTTCAAACTCCTACATTTATCCTAATACAATAAACTCTCTAAAATCCCAAATCTGTAAATCAATAAAAGTAAAAGGACTAAAAAAAAACATTACACCCCCTACAACAACTTTTCTCAATCAATCAGGCCCCTACCGGAGCAGCCACAGCTGGCTTCACCTTCGGTGGCCGTCCTCTTCCCCTCGGCGTCCCACTCGGCGGCGCCTCCACAGCCCCTGCCGTCTTGGCCTTCTTCGGCGGCCTCCCACGCCCACGATGGCCCGGCTGCTTCGGCGGAGCCACCTCCTTAGCCGGCGCAAGTGGGTCCCTCAGCTTCGGCGGCCGTCCACGGCCGCGACGCGGCGGCGCGTTGGGATCGGGCTTCATGTAGTTGTTCTTCACCATGCTCAGCTGGCCGCCCTGCTTCATCTTGTTCAGATGATGAGAGAGAAGAGTCATGTGCGCCGGAGCCAGATCGCCGTAAGTGGACTCGATGTGCTTCGCGATCGCCGACTTGTTCGACCCGTTCGGATCGTTTATACCCTCGATCGCAGCCAAAATCAGCTGTAAAAAAATAATAATAACAATAATAACAAAAAAAATCAACAATAATTAGCTTTACCCAGTTGAAAACCCAGCTTGATTTTGAGATAAAATAGTGTTTGGATGCCGAGAAAACAGAAATTTGTGTACCTCTGGGTACGGAGGAAGAGTTGCAGCTTGTGGAGGCGGAGGTTGGAGATGATTACTGGGTTCTTCAGTAGCCATTGTAGAGTGAGAAAGTGAGCTCCTAGAGAGATAGAGAGAGACTGTAGGTGGGGATTGTTAAGATGGGTAAGGGATTTAAGTAGGGAGGTTTACAGAGGATTTGGATCAATCGAGAGAGAGAGAGGGTCTTCGAAGACAATCGAACGGCTGGGAAGCTCTCAAATGGATTAGGATTGGACGGCTGACGTTGCTCTAGATGAATGTCACATGGATCGATGACGTGGCTTTTTTTATTACGTTGCTATTTAAAATTTCGAAAGCAGAATTTACTATACAGTCCCTGGTCAATGAAGAATGTCGTACCAATTTCAAAAGTTTTGGGTGGGTGCCGAGTGTTAAGTGTTCAATCTCAGTCACAATGGATACGTGTCGATTGATTTATTCGATGGATTTAAAACAACTAATAGCACACAGAGGTACTCGAAAGTTACAGTGATCTTGAAAGCATGGGATCATATCTGGGTATCCAACTACGGATTGTGGGGCCACCACCTATAAGCGATGTTAACGTGCGCGGGTGCGCCTGAGTAGTATTTCATTCCCATGGTTTACCAAATTACCTTACCTACGTTATGTCATCAACCAATCAACTTCTTTTAATTCACCAAATAAGCATTCATAAAAATTATTTAGTGTAATAGTTGAATCACATACATTCACAAAAATTATTCAGTATAACCGTTGCATCACACTAATATGTATATATGGTTTGACCTTTTAATCTTTGCCAAATATATGTCCCTATTTTTAAGTGACAATTTGTCTATTGACAGTTACCTGTCATGATCCCTGAAATGAAAAAAAAAAAAAAAAGATGTATAGTCTTGATTAAAATACGACACTATATCAGAATCCTTATATGGTATAACTATCACATTAAATAATTTCTCCCAAAATCTAATTAATTGAATCCACCATGTACTGTAGGCAAAATAATATGGTATCTCTATTGCAACTAGGGGTGTAAACGAGATGAGCCGCTCGATAAAGGCTAGGCTCAGCTCGTTCATTTGAGCTCGTGAATACGATCGATTAAGGTTCGTGAACTGGTTCGTGAAAAAGCTCGTTTATAGGTTGATAAAGAACTTGTATAGTGACTTTTATAAATATATTTATTATAAAACTATATAATTTTAGAGAAAATATGACACATTTCATAAATAGGCTTGATAAAGTTTTATTATTAAATTATATAGTTTAAAAGGGCGTGCAAAAAAGCTCGCTTAAAAGCTCACGAGAAACGGAGAAAGCTCACAAACACTTGAAAGCTCGACTTGTTAGAGCTCGTGAGTAAACTTGCGAGCTCGTGAGAAAGCTCACGAACAGACTCAACTTGACTCGTATACACCCCTAACTGCAACCAAATGTTTTCTCAGTAGTATGACACAAGGATATTATCAGAGTTTTTTGGGCCTACTAAAAAAAAAAATTCAAAACTGTTGCTGACTTATTAGTGTTGACTATGATGATAAGGATGTATTTGTTCCCTGTAGGCCAACACAGTCATTAGCTCAAAATTCGGGAAAATTTAGGGTACATTCCCTCAATAAGGGGTAGGTGTCAACCCTATAACTTGTGGCTCACAATCAGTCACATCACTAAAATTATTTAAAAATAACTATTAAAAAATGATATGTTCTTCCAGTTTTTTTCAAGTCAGAATCGCATTTTTCATAACTAGATCATAGCTATAACTACATTACTCATGACCTGATCATAACCGAACCACATTTCTCATAACAGAACCACATTTCTCATAGCCAACTATAAATTATTACACGATAACAACATTACTCATAACAAGAAAATCACATTTCTCATAACAAGAACTATTTTTGCTCATAGCCATCACTTTTTGTTTGGAAGATTACCAATTTACCCCTTATCTCCTTATATATATATGTATATATGCATACATGTGTGTGTGTGCGCCCGCGTGCGCGCACTAGATAAAATTATGTATCCTATAGCAAATTTTACAGATTCAGAATTATAGTATTTAGCACTAATTTTATAAAAATGAAAATTTACAAATTTATAATATTTTACAGATTTAGTTTTTTAATGTTAAGCCATTAACTTTTTTTGTCCAAGTAGTAGGTGAAAGACATTAGAACATTTATTTAAAATAATGCTATGCTTCTCAAATTTTAATCCCAAATGATATTGAAGTAGGACCACTATGGAACCACTTTAATATCAACCAATCAAAATTAATTCGGTCCACTATCACATATGTTGGGGAACACTTTTGGGAAAGATATTTGAGAAGCATAGCATTACCCTTTTTTTGTATTTCACAGTTTTTTTTTTCAATTTGCCATAGTTTTTTTTGTCACAGTTTGTTTTTTTTTTCTTTTTTCGAACTGCCACAGTTTTTTTGTCAGTTTTTTTTGGTCTAACAGTTTTTTTTTTTTTTTTTTGTGGTCCAAGTACCTGGGTCAATGGGTTGTAAGTTTCTTTTTGGGTGGGGGTGTATTGTAGCCTAGCCCCAAAATTTGAAGTATATTTGATCGTACAATTAATTTAGACAAAAACTCTAATCTAGGTTATGTCTAAATTATAATCAAATTCATAGGAAAATGATACCCCTCTCTATCTATATCATTCTCTGTGTATCAAAGTTTAGAAAGAGAGAATGAAGAAATATATTTCAGTAAAATGAAATGTACAACAAGCCTCTGTATTTATACAGAGTCGCTGAGTTACTGAGTTAACTTCCTTAACAACCGAGTTAAAACTCACAACAAACTAACCACCTACAGTACAACTATACTAATTAATATTGATGCTGTAATAGGCCCTCTCAAGATGAACACATCTTGACTTGTGATGAGGCATGGATGTTAATAGTCCCCAACTTCTTCAGTAAAGTGATAAACTGATCAGCACCAAGTGGTTTTGTAAAAATGTCAGCAAGTTGATGCTGAGTTTTAACATGAAGTGTTTTGATGATGCCTTCCTGTATCTTGTCCCTTACAAGATGACAATCTACTTCAATATGTTTGGTGCGCTCGTGAAAAACTGGATTTGGTGCAATGTGGAGTGATGCTTGACCATCACAAGACAGCAGAGCTGGGTTTGGATAAGAAAAGCACGTATATGTGATTATATGAGTATCCTATGTGTCTATGTGGGTCAAAGGGGGGATTGGTACAAATTCATCTGGGGGTAAGCTCCTCGATGGTTGATGATTTAATTGTGGCGACGGCTACAGTGCATGGTTTGGGAGAAGGCCCTGCTAAGGCACTTGGATGAGTGGTTAGGAGAAGGCCCTCCACGACATCGGTTTTATAGTTCCATTACCGGATGAATGCGTAACTCTCTCCTTAGAGACTATTTGGATGTGTTTTGATGTTTTAAAGCATGAATTATCATATAAGCATATGTTTAAAATTGTGCACTCAACATATAGCTGAGTAGTGGAGCTTTACTCCGTTGCAGGTGACAAAAAGAAAGGAAAGAAGAAGCGAGACGAGTGAGGTCGATGGAACGACATTAATCCTCCTGGTATATATTTTTGTTTCCATTCCAAATGATGAAATTTTGTGAAGTTGGACTATGTCCTTAACTTGGGAACCATAGAATGGTTATGTAATGTTGTAATAGGTGGTAAGAACTACTTTGGTTCGGTTGTAATGAATCCGAATGTCACAGCCCGGTCCCACAATAGCAGAACCGGAGCCCGTGGCACGCCACCGAGGCTAAACCAATTCATTAACGTTCCCAAAATTAGGTTTGAAGAACACACGCAGCGGAAAAACAAAACACATTTTAAAACCAGAGGTTCAGTCGACTGCTCAGTCGACGGGAGAAGGCAGGGAGTTTTCACAATGTTTAATAGCAATTCCAGTCGACTGAGGCTGGGGGTCCAGTCGACTGAGGCGGGGCCCAGTCGACTGCTTTTGCTATAATAAGAAGCAGTAGCTAACAGATATAGGGGTTCAGTCGACTGAACACAGGACCAGTCGACTGCTCCCCTGGCAGCAGCCCAATCTGCAGAATTTCAAGTTTAAAAGCTTTCTAACTTTCACCAATGATCAACCACTTCATCCAAACTCAACCCAAAGTAATCCTAGCTGTATTAAAACATTTCTAAAGCAGGATTACAACATGTTACTAACTATTACAACGGTTTAAAATCCATTCTAACATACCAAATTAAACATGGGTTAAAACAACCAAATTCTTATTACAACATTCCTATTATCCCAAAACTACAAGATTTACATTCAAGTTGCCTTCCAAGAGAACTCCCAACCCACGTACTCACTTTTGCGATTCCTCGCCAGCATTTACACCTGAAATGGTTATTTGAATAACCACACATATTTCGATTTGTTTAAGCTAATGCTTAGTGAATAAAACAACATATGCACATGAATGATAAACATGTCCGCATTCACGTCTCTACAATTCATACTAGTCGCCGGAGACTCACGTGCCCGTCCATACTCCCAATCGGCGACTCCTCGCCAATAAGTCCACGCGAAAGGGTAAGACCCACGATTCTTCTCTTCAATCGTGCGACCTTAATGCCTATATCGGCTCCACAAAATGGTACGGTGACCACGTGCTCCTTCTGACCCAAATAAACAACTTAACATGCTCAAATACATATCACCATGCTCGCGGTAATCAAAACATATCACCGTGCTATTGAGTCTACTTATCAATATAAATGCCCAATATGAACTACACAATATATCTCTAAGAATTAATACATGCTATTCACACAAAACATGAATACATGTCAAGAAATCATTCCAAAACATAGTTGAATCACTCACCTCCGAATAACGCTCCTATAATTCAATCTGAAGAAAACCCGTGCACAAAGAACGTGCAGAAATCTGTCTAGTACAATTCCTATAGATCAGAATTCCATTTATCAACTTTTATGAAAAATTCTAGAAAATAACTTTTCGGAAAACTTAGCCAAACAGGCCCTAATAGGTATCAAAACGAAGCTCTTACCTCGAGGAGCTCGAATATGAAATCTGGGAGAAAACAAACTGACGGAAGGTCGTCGTTTGGTGTCGCAAAGCTTGAAGCAACAAAATCTCCCTCTAGCCCCCTTTTGGCCTCCTTTCTTAAGCTTTAGGTTAAGCTTTGTGAAATATCTCAACTCATCTCTATCTATATATAGGCAAAACTATTGGGAATTACGTTTACCTCCCCACGAGTTTTCAAAACTCCTAATTAGTCTCTGAAACTTTCTATACAGCTTATTCATAGCTTTACGAGTGAAACCTCAAAATTATAAAGGTTTTCGACTAAGTTTCGTTTGGTCGCTAAAACACGAATTTCTATATGACGTTTTCGAAGTTGCTAATTAGCCTACCAAATTAATAGCGTGTTCATTCGTCCTCACCAGGATACTAAATCTAACAACAGAAATAAATTCTAAAACAGAAAATAATACAGCTATTGAAATACACAGGTAAACATTTATTTTCAGATAAACATTTAAAATGTTCTACAGTGACCGTCTCATACTCGGAGAGACTTCACAAACAATAAATCTTCAATCACAACAGTTTCAAAGGGTTCTCTAATACAGACACCCAAATCAACTCGTGAGTCAAAACTCACTCAACCATGTGTCATAAGACACGCCACATCACATTATCATGCATGACAATGTAATGCAAATGAAATAACACAAATGTGGGTGTTATAATACTCTCCCCCTTAAAAGAAGTTTGTCCCCAAACTTGTACCTCAAGTCTCGAAAAGGTGCGGATACTGAGTACGCATCTCATCTTCTATCTCCCACGTCATCTCTTCCGTAGTTTGGCTACGCCATAACACCTTCACTTTCGATATTACTTTATTTCGTAAGACTTGATCCTTCCGATCTAAGATATCTATCGGATATGCGGCATACGTTAAATCACTCTGAATCTCATTCGATGTCGGAGTCATCACTTGATCTCTCTCTTCTACTAACTGTTTGCGTAACAACGATACATGAAACACGTTATGAACTTGAGCATACTCGCTTGGCAAGTTCAAACGATAAGCTACGGGTCCAACTCTCCCAATGATCTCAAAAGGTCCTACAAACCTCGGGTTGAGTTTCCCGTATCTACCAAATCTGGTTATTCCCTTTGAAGGTGACACCTTCAAATACACTAAGTCTCCTACATCGAATTCCAACGGCCGTCTGCGCTTGTTGGCATAACTCTTTGTTGGCCCAAAAGTGGAAACCTTAGAGGGGGGTGAATAAGGTTTTAGTGGAAATTAACCTTTTAAAACAAATTGCAAATTAAAACACAATCACAAGCAATTAAGTAAAGAGAGAAGGGAAGAGAAAACTTGCAAACCGATTTTTCAAGTGGTTCGGCAATCGCACCCCGCGGCCTACGTCCACCCCTCAAGAACACCTCTTGAGGATTCCTTAATCCGATCTAATTACGGGCGTAGACCAAACCGTTTCCCGGAGCACTTACGGGTGTGCTCCAAACCGTATCTCTCCCAAAGAAGAACGCCTCTTCTTTGCAAACAAGGGTTACTAACCCTCAACCTTTACAATTGATTTGATACAAATTGAACTCTCTTTATAGAGTGGATAATACAATTGAAAGCTCACTACAATTCACTCTCTCAAAGATTACAATTGAAGGCTAGAGCAAATTGATAAACTCACACAACTAGGGCTCAATTTTGAATGATTAAGAATCAACAAGTTGTGTGATTGAAATAGATGTTTTCCAATAGATTGATCAACATAAAATGGTGTGGGAAAACATATATTTATAGGCCAAGAAAGATTATAGCCGTTGGTGGCAAGTTTGGTAATTAAAAGCCCCTTTAAAAACTAGCCGTTATGCCTTTCCAGGTCGCTTCAGTTGACTGGAACATGAAGCAGTCGACTGGTCCTTGAAGCAGTCGACTGAGATGTGTTTACAGAGGGTTCTGTTTGCATTCTGCTCACTTCAGTCGACTGAATCGGGCCTTCAGTCGACTGCCCCTCCCTGTTTGGCAGACTGACACATCTCCACTAAAATGGCCATAACTCGGATTTGCGATCCGTTTGATGTTTTGGAAACTAGATTCAAATACCTTTCCAACCATATAAAACTCAACATCTAATTATTCTTTAATTGGTTGGGGCATTGCTTTAAAGATGACCCATTTAAAATTTATTTCCAAAACTTTAACTTTTAGCATTTGTTTGAGCCCCTAAGAGTGTGAGATCAAGATGCCTTACAATGATGGTCCTAGACTTCAACCAAGGATGAAATATCTTCAAGTCTTCAAGCTTGATCCTTGTTGAGCTCCTTGTAATCTTAATCTACATTAATTAAATCTCATGCACACAAAGATGTTAAAACATTTATACAATATTAATACATGAGATTATATATGAGCATGAAAATGACTATGATAATAACAAAGAATGAATCAATATGAATCATGTAATTATCATAGCATATTTGACATCATCAAAACATAATTAAATATGCCTTAATATACCTTAAGGCTAACACTCTTATACCTACTCTGGGCTGTCAGTAATCGTTGTCTAATCACCTTTATCTTATCCGTCGTCTCTTGTACAATTTTCGGCCCTTCAATCCTTCTTTCTCCGACTTCCGTCCAACTAATCGGTGAACGACATACACGACCATATAAAGCTTCATAAGGAGCCATTCCAATACTCGACTGAAAACTGTTGTTATATGCGAACTCAATTAACGGTAGGTGGTCTTCCCAATCGCCTTGAAAATCAAGTACACATAAACAAAGCATGTCTTCCAAAATCTGGATTACTCTTTCTGATTGACCATCAGTCTGAGGATGAAAAGTTGTACTAAAGTGCAATTTGGTACCCATTGCTTCTTGCATGGCTCTCCAAAACTTCGACGTAAAACTACTATCCCTATCCGAAACGATAGAAATTGGGATACCATGTAGTCTCACAATCTCGCGAATATACAACTTAGCTAACGGCATCGGCTTAGTTGTTCGAAGTGGTAGGAAGTGCGACGACTTCGTCAAACGATCAACAATCACCCAAATAATAGTGTGCGATCTCTTCGACCTCGGAAACCCACTAACAAAATCCATTTTATGTGCTCCCATTTCCACTCGGCTATCGGTAACGGTTGTAACAATCCCGAAGGTACTTGGCGCTCTGCCTTCACTTGTTGACAACTAGTACAACGCGAAACATAACGTGCTATTTCCCTCTTCATTCCCGGCCACCAATAAACATGTCTCAAGTCTCTATACATCTTGGTGCTTCCCGGATGAACGGTATACTTCGTGTTATGTGCTTCCTCTAGGATGTTCCGTTTCAACTCCTTCTCGTTAGGCACACAAATTCTACCCCTCAATCTCAAAACATCATTCTCAAAAGTAAATCCCGGTTGTTTGCCCATTGGAATCTCATCACAAATCTTCTTCAAAGCCACATCTTGAAGTTGTTTCTCTGCGATCTCGTGAATCAAGAGTGGTTGTGCCACCATCGTCGACATCAAGCCACTTTCAATCCTCGGTATCACTTCAAGCTCCAAATTCTCCATATCTCGTATCAGTTCTTTCTGAGAAGTCAATTCTGATGCGGTGTTGGTTGGTACGTTGCGACTAAGAGCATCGACGACGATATTTGCTTTGCCCGGATGATACTGAATTGACAAGTCATAGTCCTTCATCAACTCTAACCATCTCCTTTGCCTCATGTTCAAATCTCGTTGTGTAAACAAGTACTTCAAACTCTTATGATCCGTGTATATCTCACATTTCTCCCCGTATAGATAATGACGCCAAATCTTCAATGCAAAAATCACGGCGGCCAATTCTAGATAATGTGTTGGATAATTCTTCTCGTGCGGTCTAAGTTGTCTCGACGCATACGCAATGACTTTATCACCTTGCATAAGAACGCAACCTAAACCTCTATATGAAGCATCACTGTAAATAATAAATCCTTCAGTCCCTGACGGAACGGCTAATATTGGTGCTTTCACTAGTCGACCCTTCAACTCTTGGAAACTTTCTTCACATTCTGGACTCCAAACAAAAGCAATATCTTTCCTCACTAACTGTGTCATCGGCATTGCTATACGCGAAAAGTCTTTTACAAATCTCCGATAATACCCAGCTAATCCTAGGAAACTTCGGATGTCTGTCACATTCGTTGGTCTCACCCAGTTGGTAACTGCTTCTATCTTCTGAGGGTCTACAGAAATTCTTTTAGCTGATACAATATGTCCAAGAAAAGCAATCTCTGTCAACCAAAACTACACTTCTTCAATTTGCCGAATAATCTCTTTTCACGCAATCGTTGTAAAGCTAATCGCAAATGATACTCGTGGTCTTCTACGCTTTTGGAGTAGATTAGGATGTCATCTATGAACACAATGACAAACTCATCTAAGTAGTCCTTGAAAACACGGTTCATCAAGTCCATGAAAGCAGCTGGTGCGTTAGTCACTCCAAATGGCATAACCAAAAATTCAAAGTGACCATATCGAGTTCTGAAAGCTGTCTTCTCAACATCTTCCTCTTTGACTTTTAACTGATGGTAACCGGATCTCAAGTCGATCTTCGAAAATACCTGAGCCCCTTGTAACTGATCAAACAAGTCATCTATTCGCGGCAACGGATACTTGTTCTTGACGGTCAATTTATTCAACTCTCGGTAGTCAATGCACATACGCATTGTTCCATCTTTCTTCTTCACAAACAAGACTGGAGCTCCCCACGGCGAAACACTTGGTCGGATAAAACCCTTCTCCAACAGTTCTTCTAACTGAACTTTCAATTCTTTCAACTCTATCGGTGCCATTCGGTACGGTACTTTGGATACCGGTTGTGACCCTGGTACTACTTCTATTGTGAACTCAAGCTCTCTTTCAATCAATACATCGGGTAACTCATCGGGAAAAACATCTGGAAATTCTTGAACTATTGAGATTTCTTCTATTAGTGGTCCAAGAACTCGTGTGTCGATAATTGAACATAAGAAACCCGAACAACCCTTCTTCAACATCTTACTTGCTCGGATCGCCGATATCAAGTACGACGGTACGATTACTCCCTTACCTTGAAAAGTAAACTCTTCTCGTCCTGACGGATAGAAACTAACCCGTTTCTGTTCACAATCGATTCTGGCTTGATTAACCGACAACCAATCCATACCCAAGATAACATCAAAGTAATTCACTGTCAACGGAATCAAATCAACGCTCAAAACTTTATCACCTATCTTGATCTCACATGACTTGAATATCGAAGAAGTAACTAGTGGTTCACTACTAGGCAATGATACACACAAGTCATATCCTAGCGGTTCTGACTTAACAGTTAAATGCTTAACAAAATCACGTGACACAAATGAATGCGTTGAACCAGAATCCATAAGTACACGTGCAGGATACGAACAAATAGGAAGAATACCTGATACGACGGTATCATCCGTATTCCCCGGCCTGAGCTGGAAGTATCGTCCTTGTTGTTGCGCGACTCCTTTCCCTTTATCCACTCGAGGTTCTACCCTTGACCCGCTTGGCACACTTGATGCACCGGTACTCATTCCCGGTTGTCTTTTACTTGGGCAATTCTTCACTATATGCCCCGGTTGGCCACACTCAAAACATTTCCCTCTTATCTCTGGGTTGTAGCTCTTGGCGTTCGAGGTTGTGTTTGGTGTAGTCGAATTTGCGTTCAAAGGACAATTCCTAGACACATGCCCCAATTGTTTACAAATATAGCAAGTGATCAATTGATAGTAGGTTCCTCTGTGTCGCAGGTTACATGTTGGGCACAACGGTCTCGAATCTCCAACAAACACACTTCCTCCTTGACTACCCATATTCGATCCTGAACCTTGCGTGAATGGTTTCTTCGCATTCCCTTGGCTCTTGCCCCTATTGTCATTGGGTCTCTTTTCCTTGTTGTCCTTGTCGTTATCGGTCGACACTCTTCTCAGCTATACGGGCGGCTTCCTCGACTAGAGAAACGGTCGGGTGTTGTAACATGTCCACACGGCCACAGATGTTCTCTCTAAGCCCTTCCTCAAACTTACGAGCTTTATCCCTATCAGTCGGAACGGTAGTTTTCCCAAATCGTAACAAGGCATTGAAACGAGAAACATACTCACCCACGGTCATATCTCCCTGAATCAAACTTGCAAACTCTTGACGTTTCTGAGTATAAGCAGATTGCGGAAAGAAACGTTTGTTGAATTCTTCTTTAAATGCTTCTCACGTGATTGGTTTCCTTTGTTCAAGCACGTTATTCCACCAATCCAATGCTTCGCCCATCAACGTATCGGATGCGCATAAAATTTTCTCCTCATCGGTACATATTACCTGACGGAAATGTCTTTCCATGTCCATCATCCAATGATCGGCCAAGTCTATGTCAACCTGTCCATGATATAACGTCGGTTTCCGTTTATGAAACTGTTCCACGATTGTGTGTTGAGGTCGCGGTGTCGATGTTGCATTGACATAATGAATTTCCACTTGTGGAGGCTGAACGTTCATCTGTTCTCTTTTACTTACCGCTTGTATGAAATTTCCCACCATATTCACTATTTGGTCCATCCGCGAATGCGGTGATAATTCTCTTGGTGGATCAGCCATAACGTTTCAAATATTTCCCCCTGTTGAGTTCAATGCATAATGACCGTGCATGCTATGCCACAATATAGATATATGTGCACAGTTCATCACAATCAACAAATGCTAATGCATGAAGCATTTCTACAATGATAACAATCTTCTTCACAATTACACACTCCACTCGACGTCACTCAGCATATATAACGTCACTCGTTCCCAAGGCTCTAAACTTAAGCTCTGATACCACTAAATGTCACAGCCCGGTCCCACAATAGCAGAACCGGAGCCCGTGGCACGCCACCGAGGCTAAACCAATTCATTAACGTTCCCAAAATTAGGTTTGAAGAACACACGCAGCGGAAAAACAAAACACATTTTAAAACCAGAGGTTCAGTCGACTGCTCAGTCGACGGGAGAAGGCAGGGAGTTTTTGATCGGCGACGAATAGTTGCCGTTTATAGTCCTAAAAATACGCTTTGTTAGCCCATTTCATGTAATTATTAAGTGATTTTTAATAGGTATTCTATATTTTGTAGATTTTGGAGCTTTAACATGAAAATGCACAAAAATCCAATGATTAGTGGCTTTGGAAGTCATTCTGGGCTTAAAAGATGGTTCCGGTGAAGGAAGAATGTTGTAACAGTCTCGGAAAATTGCATTTTTGACAAGTAATACTTCAGATTTGAGAAATTTCTCCAGAGATATAAAATGTAGATCTTCGAGTTACGGACGCGTGGCCACAAACGGTGAGTCAATCCGAGGTCCGAGTAAAAAGTTATCGCAATTCTACGAAAGTGGTGCAGAGCAGCGAAAAATCTGAGAAAATTCTGGAAAATGCCCAGGTCGCTGGAGCGACCCGCTCGCGCGACCCGCGCGAGCGACCCTTTGAAAAAGTCAAACTTGTGTATTTTGAAGCCCTGAAGAGCCCTGTGCGATCCGAATTGGTTAAATACGTCCAGAAACGTAAAAACAGCAGTTTTAGCGCGATTTGACTTAGGAAAGCTTCCTAAATCCTTCCAAACTCTATACAAATCCTATTCTAAATCAACTTTAGATATACAAATCATTACACACTATTATACACATCAATAGACAGCCATAATATACATATTTTTCAGCCATTTTGAAGAGGGAAAAGCAAGGAGAAGAAGAAGAAGACCAAGGATTCCCATGGCCTCCTCCATCAACATCTTGCTATCTACTACTTCTATGGACGGCTAGATCATTGATCTAGGGTTTCAATGAAGCCCTAGATGAGTAATAGGGTTTTATTTATGCTTTTATTTTAGTTTTATTGTGTATGGATGACAGTCACATGTTTAGAGGATTTTTATAAATAAATCGTACTTCTATTGATTAAATCATTGCTTTCAGAATTTATTCTTGTCTTAGATCTATTTTGACTGTGATGTGCTCAACGATCTATTCTTGCTGTGCTTGTTTAGATTGTTTACATGTGATGGTGCTTTATTGATTCGTGCTATCAAGTATCCGAATAATCCATGCCTAGGTTAGACGGATTAGATCACAACCCTAGTTTAGTGTGAGATAATTCGTGCTATCCGCAGATGGATTATGTTGGTGCTTGAACCATGATTATCTTCTTGTCGGAGGAATTGGGCTTGTAGCTACAATTCCCCATATTCATCCAACGTAATAAGCTAAAGTAATTCATAAATATTCCTATTATGAATCTAGTGGTGGATTTGCAATCCTAGGTTCCCTTTAAATATCTTTTAAAACAACTTTAAGTGCTTTCATAGTTTAGATTTACTTTTATTGTTAGTAGTTTAATTAAATCCAAATCAAAATCCGTTTTTCCTAATTAATTAGACTTAGGTTTTAAAACTAAGTCGCTGTAGTAATCAATCTCTGTGGGTTCGACCTTTACTTCCACACTGCAAATCTTTTGAAAAGTAAAGAACACTTTTTATATCTTGATTCTGACAAGATCAATTTTTGGCGCCGTTGCCGGGGATTGCATTACTACCTTTAATTTTATAATCGTAGTTTAGTTAATTCGTAAATATTAGATTAGTTTTTATTTTTCTTATTTTCTGTTTTATTTTTAGTTACTAACTTGTTCTTTTATTTTGTAGACTTCAACGTTTCCGAGTGGAGTAGCTAATTACATCAAAGGAGCATACGCAAAAATAAAATAAATAAAAGTAAATAAATTGCTTCCTTTGGAATTCGCTTTAAACCACTGTAAGTCAGGGCGCTGTGACGCACTATTTGCATTAGTTTAAGGTTAATTGCACTGCATTAGCTAGGAAACCCGGGGCGCTGGGCTTGACGCGGTCATTGCATTACAGGATAATTTGCATGCATCATAGTAGTTGAGTGCTTGTTATCTTATTTGCGTGATTGCTATTTGTTTATTTTGTTTAGTTAGTCTTTGTTTTTAGTTTCTTTTTCTTTATTTTAGTTTATGTTGGGTACACGTTCAAATAAACCAGATTTAAAATCTTTCGATCTTGAACTTGAACGTACCTTAAGAACCAGTAAGTCCACAACCCAAGCTTCTAGAGCTAGGTTGCAAGACGACGAATCAACTCCGATTCCGTCGTCGTTGTTTGAGGCCGAAATTCAAAGTACCCGTGAACGGATAAGGAAAACTCGAACTTTGAAAATCGAACCAATTAAAATGGCTGACGGTGGAAATAACAATAACAACCAAAATAACGACGGTGCTAATATGAATAATCTTAATATACCGCCACCACCTCCACTTATAAATTATTTTATTCCTACTACTTACACGCCACAAGCCGGTATTGAATTACCGGAGGCGACGGCATCTCACTTTGAGATTAAGTCTTCTACGATCTCGCTACTACCTTCCTTCCATGGCCGTTTAAATGAAGATCCATATAAACACTTAGGAGATTTTCAAGATATATGTTCTACTTTGAAAATCCAGAACTTAACTGATGATGAATTAAAAATGCGGCTCTTTCCATTCTCATTAAAAGACAAAGCTAAATATTGGCTCCAATCTTTGGAACCAAACACAATTAGAACATGGGAAGACTTACACACCGCATTTTTACAAAAGTTTTTCCCGATTATGCGTACGAACCAGATAAGAAAATCAATAACCAATTTTGTAATGCAAGATGGGGAATCACTTTACGACACGTGGGAAAAATTTAAAGAATTACTACGCTCGTGTCCACATCATCAGGTTCCTAAGTGGCAATTGGTTCAAGTCTTCTACGAGGGGCTTATTCCCTCTATTAGGAATACCGTCGATGCCGTTTGTGCGGGAACTTTCCTACACAAAAGCGCCGACGAGGCCTGGAAAATTTTTGAAACGTTAAGCGAGAACTCGATGCATCAGGCTGTGTCGGTACGTTCTGAGGGATACCTTCAACCTAAGCGAGAGGTGACAGTTGAGTCGAGTCAATCAATTCAAATACAAGAATTAAATAGAAAACTTGACCGACTTATGCAAATGAACAAAACGTCTAATCCATCCTCTTCAGAAGTATGTGCATTATGTTCTGAACCGTCCCATAATATCTTTGCATGTCCTTCTGCATCTCAATATCCGGAATTTGTTGAACAACACGTTAATTCTATGCAACAATTCCCACAAAATAATTATAATCCTAGGTCGACTAATTTTCCAAATACGTACCGACCCCAATACCAACAAGGTCAATATCAACCACCTCCTCCACCTCCACGCAATAATGCATTTGAGGAGAAGGTGTTGGCCTCACTTGAAAACTTTGGTTCGGTGGTTCAGTTAGTACACTCTCACACACAATCCATCGCAAAACTGGAGTCCCAAGTAGGGCAAATTGTTAATACGCTAAACCGCTTAACTGAGAGTAAGTTGCCCAGTCAACCTACTCAGCAACCTAAGGGGCAATACGCAGTGTGTAATACGAGTGAGAGCGTGAACGCTGTTTCGACTAGGACGACTACTCGAGATGAGGAAGTTGTTGTAATTCCGGATGGGGGTGAGAAAAATAGAAATTTAAATTTGAATAAAGAAAAAGGTGAGGGAGCGAGTAGAATTCAGAAAGAAAATGAACCGGTCTCAACGAATTATATTCCAAGAATGCCATATCCACCAAAGGTTGAGGGACCGTCACACTTGCCTAAGAAAGGGTCTAAGGTTGAGGATATACTCGAGGTGTTCAAACAAGTTAAAATAAATATTCCTTTCCTTGATGCTATTAAACAAATTCCCGCTTATGCTAAATGTTTAAAAGACCTATGTACTCAAAAGCGCAAAATACGCAGTCATACTCCTAAAAAGGTCTTCCTCACGGAAAAAGTAAGCTCTATATTCCAACACGCTCCTCCAAAATATAAAGATCCAGGTACGCCTACGATTTCATGTGTCATAGGTGACACTATCATTCATAGGGCTCTCCTTGACTTAGGTGCGAGTGTTAATCTTATACCTTATCACGTCTATCAACAACTAGGACTAGGTGAACTGAAACCTACGGCCGCTACTATACAATTAGCAGATCGTTCTATTAAAATTCCTAGAGGAATCGTCGAGGACGTCTTGGTTAAAGTTGATAAATGCTTCTATCCTGTAGATTTTATGGTCCTTGACACCGAACCGGTGCTAGATGTTAGGAAACATACTCCTGTCATCTTAGGCCGTCCATTCTTAGCAACCGCCAACGCACGTGTTAACTGTCGGACGGGGGTAATGAAAGTGTCATTTGGGAACATGAACTTAAAATTAAACGTATTTAATGCTATGGATCAACCGCCTAAAAACGACGATTCCCTATGTGAGGTGGAATGTGAGGTTACACGGAATATTGAGCCTAAGAACGTAATAAATGTAAGTGCGGGAAATAATATAGCGGACGATGATGAGTGGATGAATCCTAATCCCGTGGACCCTAATGCTGAATCTACTCGAAAGGTAAGAAATCGATTTGAACATACTGATAAACCGTCGATTGAATTAATTCAAAGCGACGTAATTTCTGCTTACCATCGAGCTCTACCTGATATTCTTAGGGGTACGAAGTATGATTTTCAACCTCTGTAAGTCTTGAGCTAGAAAGGTCTAGCTGAAGACGTAAAAGTTAGCGCTTCTTGGGAGGCAACCCAAGCTTTATTTCATTCGTTTTTCTTATTTTTGGACGTTTTTGAGTCTGTTTGAGTCTGTTTTGGACATTCTGGATAGGTTTGGGGGTTGGAATTAATTTATTTTAATAGTATATACAAAATTTTAAACAACAAATGGAAAACACCATTCTCGCGCGCGCGATCCGCTCGCGCGAGACGTCGCTCGCGCGGCCCGCTGGCGCGAGTTTGCCCCTTAGTGTTTTTTTTCTTTGTTTTCTTTTTATGATGCCTCAGGATCTCCTCGCGCCTCATTTCGCGGGCGCGAGGTACCTCGCTGGCGCGATTTTTTAAATAAAAAAAAAAAAAACAGGAATTCGCGCGCGCGACGGCCGCTCGCGCGATTCCTCATTTTATTAATATTTTCTTTTGTTTTCTATATCAGCCCCCATACTTGTTCTGATATATTTTACTTTTCTGTTTTTCTTTCGTCAGTATTTTTAGATCTAGTCCTTTGTTAGTTTTGTAGTTCTGGTTCTGTTTTATAGTTTATTATCTTTTTATTTTCGAACTTATAGTTTATTTATTTTAGTAAATTATTTACATTTCTTTACGCTGTGTTTAAAATTCTTTTGTAGTTTTCTTTTCGTTTATCTAGTATTAACAGGTAACATTGAATTTTATTGCCATATTCATTTGTGTTCACCTGTTTTATGCTTATCAAGATCGAGGTACTATCGTTCCTTCCTTATGTACTCTCCTTTCTTTCATTTTATTGTTTCATTGGGGACAATGAAAGGTTTAGGTTTGGGGGTATGCACACACATGCACATTAGTTTATGCACAATTTTAAAATTTTTCAATAAGTGTGTTTAAATAAACGATGATGACCGACGGTTTTTGCAATATCAATTTGATACTCTTGGTTAGAGAATTTTGATTGTTATAGAATGGTAAACAAGAGAAGATATGATTAATCATTTGCTGAAGTTATGATATGACGTTTTAAGTTATGTATTGTTTGAATCGTAGTTTTATATCATAGATTTGCACATAAACTTATGCACTGCACGTAGTCACTTGAATACATGTTGGTTGTGAACTATAATATGATTCGGATTTCGAGATAACACAAGGTGGAGACTAAGCCTAGTGAGCTTTTGAGCCTATCTTTTCTTTTTAGAGGGTTATAAATATCTTGTGTTTGTCGAATTTCATTGAAATAGCGCATCTATTTGTTGTTTAGTCTCATTATTCTTGTTTTGGTTGATAATCAAGTTAAAATAGTTGTTACCATGCTAAATAATCTTCCGTCGTACATGTTGAAGAACCATATAACCATAGGACATGATTATAGGCCTTCTTTGTTTATTACCGACCGATAAATGAAAAAAATTTCCTTAGTTCGCCCTTTGAGCCGTTAAAATGCCATTTCTTTCTTTAATTACCATTATCCTTGTTTTTGCTCCGACTTGACAAACTTGGAGTTCACCACTGAGAGATTTGTCACCTTTTAGTGGTGTTAAGGCGATGTGTGATTGAGAAGAAGAAGACAAGATGCTATTGGGGTAGTTGCTTGGTATTCGATGAATAATCATTTGAGAAGCAAGAAAAGAAAAAGGAAAAGAAAATAATACAGAAGAGGAAGGTTGAGAAAAAAAATGATGATGAAAGAAAAGAAGAAAAAAGAATGAAAAGGAATGAAGAGAAAGAAAAGATGAAAGTTTGTAGAAAAAGAATGAAAGAAATCGAACATGCCTTACAATGCCATTCTGAAACTACTTGATATATCCATTCTATCCTTTTTCATTACCTGAGCCACATTACAACCTTTGAAAAGTCCTAGTTGATCCTAGAAAAGATGGTTTGGATATGTAAACGATGGGAGGGGGATTAAACATGGTCATGATTAATTTTTCTTGATTGTTGGCATCCTATCCATGAGACTACTGTTCTTTCGTGTCATGTGTCTTTTTCGTGTCGTATGTGAGCGTTAATCGTTTTGAAAACATATTTCCTTTACTCACATATATTAGAAAAATTACACCTGTTTCTGAGTGTTTCATTTGAGAGTGTAATTGACATTGTGAGATTCGTAGTCAAGACATAGTTAGATGGTCATCCGAGTTATATTCCAAGTTAATGACATGCGCGTGTTCATTTGACTACCATATCACACACGTGCAATTTTATGAGAAACTCTATTGATTTATACGATGCATGTGCTTGGGATTGTTTTTCATGATTTAAGTGGACGTTTGATTCCGTTTCTTCTTGTTCGTTATTCTATTTCGAATCATTGTTTTATAATAAGGAGTATTGAATATTATGTTTTTCATTTTTAATAAAAGTTTTTGAATTTATAAGTTAATAAAGATGGTTGTGGGTGACTTGTTGACGAGAACCCTCACGAGACTTCACTCGTCCGACTAGGGACACCTAGGGGTTTAAAAGGCTTGTTGCATATGCTAAATGCAATCGCGTTGCCTGCGACAGTGAGTTAGGATTTTTAAGTATAGTAGTATTTAGTTTTATGTTTTTCTTTGCTCGAGGACTAGCAAAGAGTAGGTTTGGGGGTGTGATCGGCGACGAATAGTTGCCGTTTATAGTCCTAAAAATACGCTTTGTTAGCCCATTTCATGTAATTATTAAGTGATTTTTAATAGGTATTCTATATTTTGTAGATTTTGGAGCTTTAACATGAAAATGCACAAAAATCCAATGATTAGTGGCTTTGGAAGTCATTCTGGGCTTAAAAGATGGTTCCGGTGAAGGAAGAATGTTGTAACAGTCTCGGAAAATTGCATTTTTGACAAGTAATACTTCAGATTTGAGAAATTTCTCCAGAGATATAAAATGTAGATCTTCGAGTTACGGACGCGTGGCCACAAACGGTGAGTCAATCCGAGGTCCGAGTAAAAAGTTATCGCAATTCTACGAAAGTGGTGCAGAGCAGCGAAAAATCTGAGAAAATTCTGGAAAATGCCCAGGTCGCTGGAGCGACCCGCTCGCGCGACCCGCGCGAGCGACCCTTTGAAAAAGTCAAACTTGTGTATTTTGAAGCCCTGAAGAGCCCTGTGCGATCCGAATTGGTTAAATACGTCCAGAAACGTAAAAACAGCAGTTTTAGCGCGATTTGACTTAGGAAAGCTTCCTAAATCCTTCCAAACTCTATACAAATCCTATTCTAAATCAACTTTAGATATACAAATCATTACACACTATTATACACATCAATAGACAGCCATAATATACATATTTTTCAGCCATTTTGAAGAGGGAAAAGCAAGGAGAAGAAGAAGAAGACCAAGGATTCCCATGGCCTCCTCCATCAACATCTTGCTATCTACTACTTCTATGGACGGCTAGATCATTGATCTAGGGTTTCAATGAAGCCCTAGATGAGTAATAGGGTTTTATTTATGCTTTTATTTTAGTTTTATTGTGTATGGATGACAGTCACATGTTTAGAGGATTTTTATAAATAAATCGTACTTCTATTGATTAAATCATTGCTTTCAGAATTTATTCTTGTCTTAGATCTATTTTGACTGTGATGTGCTCAACGATCTATTCTTGCTGTGCTTGTTTAGATTGTTTACATGTGATGGTGCTTTATTGATTCGTGCTATCAAGTATCCGAATAATCCATGCCTAGGTTAGACGGATTAGATCACAACCCTAGTTTAGTGTGAGATAATTCGTGCTATCCGCAGATGGATTATGTTGGTGCTTGAACCATGATTATCTTCTTGTCGGAGGAATTGGGCTTGTAGCTACAATTCCCCATATTCATCCAACGTAATAAGCTAAAGTAATTCATAAATATTCCTATTATGAATCTAGTGGTGGATTTGCAATCCTAGGTTCCCTTTAAATATCTTTTAAAACAACTTTAAGTGCTTTCATAGTTTAGATTTACTTTTATTGTTAGTAGTTTAATTAAATCCAAATCAAAATCCGTTTTTCCTAATTAATTAGACTTAGGTTTTAAAACTAAGTCGCTGTAGTAATCAATCTCTGTGGGTTCGACCTTTACTTCCACACTGCAAATCTTTTGAAAAGTAAAGAACACTTTTTATATCTTGATTCTGACAAGATCAGTTTTCACAATGTTTAATAGCAATTCCAGTCGACTGAGGCTGGGGGTCTAGTCGACTGAGGCGGGACCCAGTCGACTGCTTTTGCTATAATAAGAAGCAGTAGCTAACAGATACAGGGGTTCAGTCGACTGAACACAGGACCAGTCGACTGTTCCCCTGGCAGCAGCCCAATCTGCAGAATTTTAAGTTTAAAAGCTTTCTAACTTTCACCAATGATCAACCACTTCATCCAAACTCAACCCAAAGTAATCCTAGCTGTATTAAAACATTTCTAAAGCAGGATTACAACATATTACTAACTATTACAACGGTTTAAAATCCATTCTAACATACCAAATTAAACATGGGTTAAAACAACCAAATTCTTATTACAACATTCCTATTATCCCAAAACTACAAGATTTACATTCAAGTTGCCTTCCAAGAGAACTCCCAACCCACGTACTCACTTTTGCGATTCCTCGCCAGCATTTACACCTGAAATGGTTATTTGAATAACCACACATATTTCGATTTGTTTAAGCTAATGCTTAGTGAATAAAACAACATATGCACATGAATGATAAACATGTCCGCATTCACGTCTCTACAATTCATACTAGTCGCCGGAGACTCACGTGCCCGTCCATACTCCCAATCCGCGACTCCTCGCCAATAAGTCCACGCGAAAGGGTAAGACCCACGATTCTTCTCTTCAATCGTGAGACCTTAATGCCTATATCGGCTCCACAAAATGGCACGGTGACCACGTGCTCCTTCTGACCCAAATAAGCAACTTAACATGCTCAAATACATATCACCATGCTCGCGGTAATCAAAACATATCACCGTGCTATTGAGCCTACTTATCAATATAAATGCCCAATATGAACTACACAATATATCTCTAAGAATTAATACATGCTATTCACACAAAACATGAATACATGTCAAGAAATCATTCCAAAACATAGTTGAATCACTCACCTCCGAATAACGCTCCTATAATTCAATCTGAAGAAAACCCGTGCACAAAGAACATGCAGAAATCCGTCTAGTACAATTCCTATGGATCAGAATTCCATTTATCAACTTTTATGAAAAATTCTAGAAAATAACTTTTCGGAAAACTTAGCCAAACATGCCCTAATAGGTATCAAAACGAAGCTCTTACCTCGAGGAGCTCGAATATGAAATTTGGGAGAAAACAAACTGACGGAAGGTCGTCGTTTGGCGTCGCAAAGCTTGAAGCAACAAAATCTCCCTCTAGCCCCCTTTTGGCCTCCTTTCTTAAGCTTTAGGTTAAGCTTTGTGAAATATCTCAACTCATCTCTATCTATATATAGGCAAAACTATTGGGAATTACGTTTACCTCCCCACGAGTTTTCAAAACTCCTAATTAGTCTTTGAAACTTTCTATACAGCTTATTCATAGCTTTACGAGTGAAACCTCAAAATTATAAAGGTTTTCGACTAAGTTTTGTTTGGTCGCTAAAACGCGAATTTCTATATGACGTTTCCGAAGTTGCTAATTAGCCTACCAAATTAATAGCGTGTTCATTCGTCCTCACCAGGATACTAAATCTAACAACAGAAATAAATTCTAAAACAGAAAATAATACAGATATTGAAATACACAGGTAAACATTTATTTTCAGATAAACATTTAAAATGTTCTACAGTGACCGTCTCATACTCGGAGAGACTTCACAAACAATAAATCTTCAATCACAACAGTTTCAAAGGGTTCTCTAATACAGACACCCAAATCAACTCGTGAGTCAAAACTCACTCAATCATGTGTCATAAGACACGCCACATCACATTATCATGCATGACAATGTAATGCAAATGAAATAACACAAATGTGGGTGTTATACCGAACTCTTGGATTCGCGTTTTGTGTACTTAACTTGTCGAATTTGGATTTTTGATAGAATGCTATTGATGTTTTTATGAATTGAGACAAACGAGTCTTAACAGGTTTCGATTCCACTTTCTTTGCAATGTTTACCAAGATTATGTTTGTCCTTATAGTCGTACTATGGTTCGAAAGATTGGATGAAAGTATGAAAGGTTAAGAAGTTTACAAGGGTGGAAGGTTAGGTGACTTTCTTGGCAAAATTCTGCTGTCAAAAAGGAATTTTGCCAGGGGTTATTCGACCAGTCAAAGGGGGTCGTTCGACCGGTCGAAATGACCCCTGCATGTTCACTTTTTATACCCCTTTTGAAAATTATTTTAATGTTTTGATTAGTTTTTAGGGTACCTTTGGACCCCTTTTAATATAAATTTATTCGATTCGAAATATAACTACGTTTTAAAATTTATACAGATTTTACAACTCGAAGGGTATTATTTTCAAAAGAGTTGTATATTCAATGTTGTTTCAAGTTTCTTTTCCGTTGCTATAATCTTTTAAATGAATTGGATGAGCCTTGGTAGCGTGCCACATGTCCTATTTCTGTCCGTAGTGGGATGGGTCATGACATTACCACCTCTGAAACCCCATTTTGGAGCTCTGAATCTAACCCTAACCCTAGAAATTAGCCATGTTCTCTAACTCTGATTTTTTCCACAACCACTCTGCCATTTGTTGAGTACACATAGATGGCGTTCATAATCTAAAAGGTTAGTGTTTTTGTTGTTGAATTCCCTCAGTATTTTATTTTTAGGTTTCGACCCTGTTGATCGTTGGTGGTTGAAGTTCAAGGTTGGCTCCTTTTATTCATCTAATACAATGTCAGATCGACTATTGAATTTGGGGGCTTATGTTTGTGACTATGAATTCGAGCTGATATTTCCTTTTTGGATTTTGTAATTTGCTTTTTGTTTATTTATTTATTTTCCTTTTTAGAGCTTTTTGAAGATCATTTTGGTAGCTGTTGAATTTTGAAGACAGAAAAAAAATATCTTCTTTCTATTTATTTAAAAGTAATAGTTTATTTATAAGTTTTTAAAGTTCTTAAATGCTTCAATTCTTGTAAGAGATGCACCTTTGTCTATGAACTGGGTCTCAAAGTTAGGTAACATAAGTGAATATCTATTTTAAAATGTTTATATGGATCTTACCTGAACCAAAAGTAATGAAAGATATTGCTTAGGTTCTTAATTGACTCTCTCCATCTCAGTGAACCTTCTACTTTTATAGAAAGTAGTTGAATTATTCAGTAGCGGGGGTTTTTTTTTTTTTTTGAGTCATGTTTGTGAAATTACGTAATTGTTGTGCAAATTTCCTTATTAGTATGACACTATGATACTACCATAGACTAGTTGTGTGGTCCCATTGTAAAAAAAATCAAATTGTTGCTTAAAAACATTACACCACATTATTCATATGAGGTTTGCAGCTGGGCCTCACGTGGACAATCCCTCTTTTCCTACCGGTCAAAATATGGGACTCCTAGGTCAAAATTATAGGCTGTAATTTAAGGGCTTTCTAACCCAAAATATAGAAGCATACGTTATATCGTTATTATACGCTAGAGTTGAAACCCAAAAGCCCCTACTTTGATTGATGCAATAACTTCTAAATTTTGTATTAAGAGTATGTTCAGCAAACACTATTCAATTGTTCCCCATCACCATTCTTACTCCTTTCTACCTCTTCACCTTGCAACAACTATTTGTGTGGTCAAAGAGTTGGAGATCGCCAAAGTTGCCCCTCTCTCTTTTGACACAATAATTTCTCTGTGGATATTTTATATTTTACTATTTGTGTATGTTCTAAATGTGAAATGCCTCTTTCTACTACAACGCCCCCCTCTCTATCGCCCTCTCTTGAAAGTTGAAACGCCTCTGTCTCTCTTTATATCCTCTCGATCTTTCTCTCTCTCTCTCTCTCTCTCTATATATATATATATATAAATGTGTGTGTGTATGTGTATGTATTTCTAAGTTACCACCTCTAAAACCCCATTTTGGAGTTCTGAATCTAACCCCAACCATAGAAATCAACCATGTCGTCTAACTCTGATTTTTTCCACAACCTATAACACCCGCATTTGTGTTATTGCATTTGTATCATATTGTCATGCATGATAATGTGATGTGGCGTGTCCTATGACACATGGTTGAGTGAGTTTTGACTCACGAGTTGATTTGGGTGTCTGTATTAGAGAACCCTCTGAGACTGTGGTGATTTAGAATTTTGTTGTTGTGACATCTCTTCGAGTATGAGACGGTCACTGTAGAACATTTTAAATGTTTATCTGAAAATAAATGTTTACCTGTGTATTTCAATATCTGTATTATTTTCTGTTTTAGAATTTATTTCTGTTGTTAGATTTAGTATCCTGGTGAGAACGAATGAACACGCTATTAATTTTGTAGGCTAATTAGCAACTTCGGAAACGTCATGTAGAAATTCGCGTTTTAGCAACCAAACGAAACTTAGTCGAAAACTTTTATAATTTTGAAGTTTCACTCGTAAGGCTATGAATAAGCTGTATAGAAAGTTTCAGAGACTGATTAGGAGTTTGGAAAACTCGTGGGGAGGTAAACGTAATTCCCCGAGAGTGTTGCCTATATATAGATAGAGATGAACTTTAGGTTTTTCATAAGTTTTAACCTAATTCTAAAAGGAGGCCAAAAAGGGGGCTAAAGAGAGATTTTGAAGCTTAGAGCTTTGCGACGCCAAACGACGACCTTCCGTCAGTCTGGTTTCTCCCATATTTCATATTCGAGCTCCTCGAGGTAAGAGCTTCGTTTTGATATATGTTAGGGCTTGTTTGGCCAAGTTTTCCGAAAAGTTATTTTCTAGAATTTTTCATAAAAGTTGATAAATGGAATTCTGATCCATAGGAATTGTACTAGACGGACTTCTGCACGTTCTTTGTGCACGGGTTTTCTTTGGATCGTATTATAAGTGCGTAAATCGGAGGTGAGTGATTCAACTATGTTTTGGAATGATTTCTTGACATGTATTCATGTTTTGTATGAATAGCATGTATTAATTTTTAGAGATATATTGTGTAGTTCATATTGGGCATTTATATTGATAAGTAGGCTCAATAGCACGGTGATATGTTTTAATTACCGCGAGTATGGTGATATGTATTTGAGCATGTTAAGTTGCTTATGTGGGTCAGAAGGAGCACGTGGTCACCGTGCCATTTTGTGGAGCCGATATAGGCATTAAGGTCGCACGATTGAAGAAAAGAATCGTGGGTCTTACCCTTTCGCGTGGACTTATTGGCGAGGAGTCGCGGATTGGGAATATGGACGGGCACGTGAGTCTCCGGCGACTAGTATGAAATGTAGAGATGTGAATGCGGACATGTTTATCATTCATGTACATATGTTGATTTATTCACTAAGCATTAGCTTAAACAAATCGAAATATGTGTGGTTATTCAAATAACCATTTCAGGTGTTAATGCTGGCGAGGAATCGCAGAAGTGAGCACGTGGGTTGGGAGTTTGCTTGTGAGGCAACTTGAAGTATTAATCTTGTAGTTTTGGAATAATAGAAATGTTGTAATAAAGATTTTGGTTGTTTTAAACCATGTTTAACTTAGTATGTTAGAATGGATTTTAAACCGTTGTAATGGTTAGTAACATGTTGTAATTTTGTTTGGTAATGCTTTAATACAGCTAGAATTACTTTAGACTGAGTTTGGTTTGAGTTTGGATTGAATGGTTGATCTTTGGTGGAAGTTAGAAAGCTTTTAAACTTGAATTTCTGCAGATTGGGCTGCTGCCAGGGGAGCAGTCGACTGAGCAGTCGACTGAACCCCTGAGTCTGATAGCAACTGCTTCTTATTTTAACAAAAGCAGTCGACTGGACCCCTCAGCAGTCGACTGAACCCCCAGTATCAGTCGACTGGAATTGACATTTAAATCCCTGCCTAACTCCGTCGACTGAGCAGTCGACTGAGAAGTCGACTGAGCAGTCGACTGAACCTCTGGTTTTAAAATGTGTTTTGTTTTCCGCTGCGTGTGTTCTTCAAACCTAATTTTTGGGAACGTTAATGAATTGGTTTAGCCTCGGTGGCGTGCCACGGGCTCCGGTTCTGCTATTGTGGGACCGGGCTGTGACATTTAGTGGTATCAGAGCATAAGTTTAGAGCCTTGGGAACGTTCGACGACGAGTAGAGTGTTGAGTGAATTGTCACATGTTCTAAATTGCATCCATACATATTAGAGATGTTTGATGCATATGGTATATTGTTATACATACATGATTATGTTATTGCCATACATGCATAGTATTTATGCATTTGTGAATCGGTTGAATCATACGGATGTGGAACTGTATGATGAGATTACATTATCATAAGTTATAATAGACCGCGTGTTGTGGCAAGAGGGAAAGATGATATTTTGGTATTGATGAACAGTGAAATTTCTAAGCGAAAAGAAAATGGTTTTGATCGAATCGGTGGATGTTTTCCATGATAGTGACGAGTGTCCTTTGAGGGATGTAACCGAGAACGGAGTTTAAATAGTACGTCAAATGAGATTTTTGCATAGTCCAGTTAGAAAATGAAGGAAATTGTTCGTAGTGAAGTTTTGGGATTAAGATTGATTGATAAGAGTTCTGTCTCAGACATTGGTTGATCATTGTGACGTAAGAGCATAAGGATGAACAGTTGGGTTTTGTGATGGAAAGATAGTCCAGCAATATGTATTGCTAGCGTATGGGGTCAGTGAGAAATCTCTCACCTTATTTTACGATGTTAACCTACGGTACAATCGTACGAAGTTATCTTATGATGTATCTTACGGTATATACGGTGTTTATTGGGTAGTTGAAGAATCTTTCAACTTATTGTGCGGTATATGGTATGTATTGGATGGTTGAGGAATCTCTCAACCTATCTTACAGTATGATTTGGACGGTTGAGGAATCTCTCAACCTATCTTGTGTTATGTATTGGGAATTGAGACATATCTTAACGAGCTATGAGTATTGTGGTTATTGAGGAATCTCTCAACTGAACCTGATTTCGAATGGTTATGGCACCAAGGTAGATTTAGATGTGGTATGAGGATTAGAAGTGAATGCTACTTGATCGATTGTATGTGTGAAAATGTTGGGATAGGAGGACTGACCTAAGAGGAGGGGTTAAGAACGGGAATGATAGAGTATACTTTGACTGTTTGAAACTACAGTTGGTAGAAGTTTAATTGATGACGTACTTCGGGAGTGGTTACTTAGACTTGATGATTATGTGCGTATAGATGTAACGATAAGGACGATATGGGTTGAAGGAGAAACTGTAGAATTTCTTGATGAAGAGTAAATGGACAGAAATGAAGAGTAAGAAGAGATAGAATAAAGGAAGTAGAAATAAGAGGCTGGAAGTAAAAGATAAGTGTGAATTATAGAACGTGATAAGAGATTCAGAGGAATCGAGTGGATATTTGGATAACATGGAGATGGGAGGAGCTTGATAGGGATATTGTAGCAAAGGTTGTTATCACATAGAGTTGTAGTACGGGCGACCTCGAACCTAGATTTTGAATGTATTTTCAAATTAAAACGAAAACCTTTTCTTCAATGCTTTTAAAACATCTTTGGGTTTCTGAAGCAAGTGGTTGCCAACTGGAAGTTGGAGTACAATAATTATTACGATACTGAACAAGAACAATTGTGAAAGTGGATAGAGTAAAGTGACTTTGGGTAAGTCAAGTTAGAAAGGTGAAAATATGAATTGGGAAGATGAGGCTTCGATGAATAAGTGAACATGAACGGTAAGAGTGAGATAAAGACGTAGTAGTATATGCGTACATTATCGGATATGATAGAAGGAATGTGAAATGGTCAGACGAAAATAGAAAGTGTAGCAGAATGTTATATCAGTCGTCCTGAATTTCAACAAGGTTGGAGAATTTTGAGAATGTCAGATTTCATCCCAAGAAATTTTTTTAAGTGTTTAAAATGTTTAAAAAAAAAAAAAATCAAACTTTTGTTTGAGTAAGAAAAATTTTGTTAAATGTTTGTAGCAAGGTATCAAGTGGACTTTGGAAGACGAGGATCGTGGTGGGACATGGTATGCTTAGTGCTTGAGACAAAACGGTGGTCGTCAAACGAATGGGTTCTACGTGAGTAGATTATCAACTTGGAAATTCTAAAGGAAAAGGGGCTAGTGAAATGTTGTACACTTGGAATTAGTAAGTTGGAAGTAGTGCTGTTAAACGAGTTGACTTGAGTACTGTCAAGAAAGGTATGTGAATTGAAAGCCGATAAGAAATTTATCAAACACAGTGAGACTATAGTACTTGATTGGGAACACCAAATTATTGAATTATTTTCAGATGGTTACGGGAATAATATGAAATACTTAGGACAACAGGTTCTTCGTGAACAATGAAATTGAGATCAGAATGGCAAATATAAAGGATTAGAGAATCTGAATTGGAGTTAAGTCAGGTTGACTAGAGTTATGAAATACTAAATTGTTAAATAAGGTATGAAACCTTGAGATGTTATACAAGGAATATATGTTCAGTGTAAAAGGCAGTTAGGAACTCAGTGAGAATTGAAATACAGAAGTATGATCGATATGGACTTGTGCAAGGGTGAAAGTGAAACACCAGAGACGTATAGAGTTGTAAACTACGTAAATGGTAGAGGTCTACCTAGACGGATAGACTAAAGAATAGTATACAAGTAGGGTATGAGATGAAAATGAATTGCATTGCAGTTGAGATCTCCGGCAGAAAAATAATTGACTCAAGATGTGTGTATGTTATATAAATAAAATGAATTGTGAATGGTCAAGGGTTGAGACAGGAACAAAATATGTTCTGAGCATGGGAATAAGTGTTGATGAACTCTATGGTAGGTATATGACTGAGTAAGCCAATTTTTTTTTTTTTGATTTACAATGTTATTCGTTATGATGAATATTGGGAGAAATTATGTTGAGAAGGAGATGAAGTGTTATGCGTAATTTTAAATCTATTTGTTTTAAAAGAACAACATGAAAGAAATGTGTTTGACTTTGATGAAAGTTCTAAATCAAAAACTGTTAGGTATGATTTTCTACTTCAATCGGCAGTAGTTCGAGTGCAGACTTTAGAGAGCTAAATGATGAATCTGTTTGACCTCATTGTGGGTGATTTGGGATGTTATGTAAGCTTGAAATCTGAATGGTATCTGATGAGGCACGTGTGATTGAAAGTATAGTACGGGATTTGTTAAATTGAATGAAATGATAAGAACTTGGGAGTCGTTTGAAATGCATTATAGCGCTACAAGTGGTCTAGTGATTGGCAGAGTAAGAGATTAAATCTATAGTATGTGAAACCATTGATTGAAGCATTGACTTATCGACGGGGTATATATGTGTGATAGTACTCAGTTGTGGTTCACTTCGGGATGAAGAATCGTGTATAGATGTTAACCAGTTGAGACGTAATGTCAACGACTTTTAGTCAACAAGAAAGATAGGTGAAGGGGGATGCGTTACTTCCTTCGTTTTGGTGATTGGGATATAACCTTTGGATTTCGAACAGCATATGTGATAAGTACGATAAAAGGATATGTGAGTGGACGTAGTGACGTCGTGATGTGTTTTAGTGTCAGGTTTGACTATTGAGTAAGTTCTACTCAGGTATCGATGTTCTCATTTATCGAGATGCTTCGGGGTATTGCTAGGATTATGTTTGAATCTTCTATCAGATTGAGGTGGGGACTTTGAGGATTTATTTTCCTTAAAAGCCTGAGGATTTATTTTCTTCATGAGATTGTGTCATCTCAGTGAAGGGGATTGTGTATGTGGTAAATGTTGGAAGTACTTGGGTGAAGTCTTAGTGACTTGAGAAGATGAGATGCGTACTCATTATCCGCACCTTTTGAGACATGAGGTACAAGTTTGGGGACAAGCTTCTTTTAAGGGGGAGAGTATTATAACACCCGCATTTGTGTTATTGCATTTGTATCATATTGTCATGCATGATAATGTGATGTGGCGTGTCCTATGACACATGGTTGAGTGAGTTTTGACTCACGAGTTGATTTGGGTGTCTGTATTAGAGAACCCTCTGAGACTGTGGTGATTTAAAATTTTGTTGTTGTGACATCTCTTCGAGTATGAGACGGTCACTGTAGAACATTTTAAATGTTTATCTGAAAATAAATGTTTACCTGTGTATTTCAATATCTGTATTATTTTCTGTTTTAGAATTTATTTCTGTTGTTAGATTTAGTATCCTGGTGAGAACGAATGAACACGCTATTAATTTTGTAGGCTAATTAGCAACTTCGGAAACGTCATGTAGAAATTCGCGTTTTAGCAACCAAACGAAACTTAGTCGAAAACTTTTATAATTTTGAAGTTTCACTCGTAAGGCTATGAATAAGCTGTATAGAAAGTTTCAGAGACTGATTAGGAGTTTGGAAAACTCGTGGGGAGGTAAACGTAATTCCCCGAGAGTGTTGCCTATATATAGATAGAGATGAACTTTAGGTTTTTCATAAGTTTTAACCTAATTCTAAAAGGAGGCCAAAAAGGGGGCTAAAGAGAGATTTTGAAGCTTAGAGCTTTGCGACGCCAAACGACGACCTTCCGTCAGTCTGGTTTCTCCCATATTTCATATTCGAGCTCCTCGAGGTAAGAGCTTCGTTTTGATATATGTTAGGGCTTGTTTGGCCAAGTTTTCCGAAAAGTTATTTTCTAGAATTTTTCATAAAAGTTGATAAATGGAATTCTGATCCATAGGAATTGTACTAGACGGACTTCTGCACGTTCTTTGTGCACGGGTTTTCTTTGGATCGTATTATAAGTGCGTAAATCGGAGGTGAGTGATTCAACTATGTTTTGGAATGATTTCTTGACATGTATTCATGTTTTGTATGAATAGCATGTATTAATTTTTAGAGATATATTGTGTAGTTCATATTGGGCATTTATATTGATAAGTAGGCTCAATAGCACGGTGATATGTTTTAATTACCGCGAGTATGGTGATATGTATTTGAGCATGTTAAGTTGCTTATGTGGGTCAGAAGGAGCACGTGGTCACCGTGCCATTTTGTGGAGCCGATATAGGCATTAAGGTCGCACGATTGAAGAAAAGAATCGTGGGTCTTACCCTTTCGCGTGGACTTATTGGCGAGGAGTCGCGGATTGGGAATATGGACGGGCACGTGAGTCTCCGGCGACTAGTATGAAATGTAGAGATGTGAATGCGGACATGTTTATCATTCATGTACATATGTTGATTTATTCACTAAGCATTAGCTTAAACAAATCGAAATATGTGTGGTTATTCAAATAACCATTTCAGGTGTTAATGCTGGCGAGGAATCGCAGAAGTGAGCACGTGGGTTGGGAGTTTGCTTGTGAGGCAACTTGAAGTATTAATCTTGTAGTTTTGGAATAATAGAAATGTTGTAATAAAGATTTTGGTTGTTTTAAACCATGTTTAACTTAGTATGTTAGAATGGATTTTAAACCGTTGTAATGGTTAGTAACATGTTGTAATTTTGTTTGGTAATGCTTTAATACAGCTAGAATTACTTTAGACTGAGTTTGGTTTGAGTTTGGATTGAATGGTTGATCTTTGGTGGAAGTTAGAAAGCTTTTAAACTTGAATTTCTGCAGATTGGGCTGCTGCCAGGGGAGCAGTCGACTGAGCAGTCGACTGAACCCCTGAGTCTGATAGCAACTGCTTCTTATTTTAACAAAAGCAGTCGACTGGACCCCTCAGCAGTCGACTGAACCCCCAGTATCAGTCGACTGGAATTCACATTTAAATCCCTGCCTAACTCCGTCGACTGAGCAGTCGACTGAGAAGTCGACTGAGCAGTCGACTGAACCTCTGGTTTTAAAATGTGTTTTGTTTTCCGCTGCGTGTGTTCTTCAAACCTAATTTTTGGGAACGTTAATGAATTGGTTTAGCCTCGGTGGCGTGCCACGGGCTCCGGTTCTGCTATTGTGGGACCGGGCTGTGACACAACCACTCTCCCATTTGTTGAGTACACAGAGATGGCATTCCTAATCTAAAATGTTAGTGTTTTGTTGTTGAATTCCCTTTGCATTTGTTTTTAGGCTTTGATCCCATTGATCGTTGGTGGTTAAAGTTCAAAGTTGGCTCCTTTTATTCATATAATACAATGGACGATCAGCTATTGAATTTGGGGGCTTATGTCTGTGACTAGGAATTCGAGCTGATATTTTGTTTTTGGAATTTGGAATTTGGTTTCTATTTATTTTTTTATTTTCCTTTGTAGACCTTACTGATAATTATTTTGGTAGCTGTTGAATTATGAAGAGAGAAAAAAATCTCTTCTTTCTATATTTAAAAGTAATAGCTTATTTATAAGTTTTTAAAGTTCTTAAATGCTTCAATTCATGTAAAAGATGCACATTTATCCTTGTTTGTGATGAATTTAATCCAACCAATGAGAAAGTGCCACGAGGGATGTGACATGGCATGACAGTTGGCTGAGTGGGAAATAACGCGAGAGCAATTACTGACAGTTTGCCACTTTACTCTATTTAAAAAGACAACTGTTAGGGACACGCGTTGATCGTGGAAGAACAACTGAAGAACATGTGTCAACTCGAGGCAATGCCACGTGATTGAGCAGTTATCAGTTGAGAGAAGGATCATTTTGCAGAGAGATCACTGTGAAGCTTCGACGATTATAAATAGAAGGAGTCTGTGATCAAGAAGCGGATCTCTCGATCAACATAAACCAATACACTTCTATATCTTTACAAATACTGTACCTTTTATCAATACTTTTAGAGTTTGAATTAGAACACCTTCAAAGTTATCTTCAATGTTAGATTGTAGTCTATTTTACTTAATAAAATAGTCTGTTATTTTACTATTTTCCTTTACTTTATTGTTCTTTCATACGAGTAGTTATACGTTACTTAGTTCGAAGTTCTTTAACACGTTTAAAGTTCTTATTAAGGCATCGAACGTCACCACAATCTTCCTAGTGAGGCGCAGTTTGGATTTGTATTACATCACACATTGACAATAACTTGCCTGACACACTCGCATTCATATAATTCCACTTATATCCTTTAGAGAAATTTACCAATCAAACAGTCATGTGACCTGGGTCTCAAAGTTCGGTAAAATAAGTGAATAACTATTTTAAAATGGAGTAATACTTGGGGCACAACTAAAGCCACAACCTTTTTTGCACAACCTTCATTTTGTGTCTATCTCTCTCCTAGTGGGCACTGTGGGGTCATTGGCACTGTGGGACCCATCAAGAGAGAGATAGACACAAAATAAAAGTTGTACAAAAAAAGGTTGTGACTTTGGTTGTGCCCCAAGTATTACTCTTTAAAATGTTTATATTGATCTTACCTGAACCAAAAGTGATGAGAGATATTGCTTAAGTTCTTAATTGACTCTGTGTCTCACTGAACCTTCTGATTTATAGAAAGTAGTTGAATTTTTAACATTTTTTTTTGCACTACTTGTCCAGCACAGAATATATATATTTAAAGTAAAGATGTAATTTAGAGTGTGGTTGAAGGTGTGTACCTAACATTATTAAATAGCGTAATTGCTGTGCAAATTTCCTCAGTAGTACTACACTATGATACTACCACAGTTGTGTGGTCCCACTGAAAAAAAAAAAAAAGCAAATTGTTCCTGACTTATTAGTGTTGACTTTGATTATTAGGATGTACTTGTGCTCTGCTGTGTAGGCCAACAGTTATTATTAAGTAATATTTAGAGCACTAATAACTTTCAGTAACATTTACTAACACACTTTATCTCTCTCTTAGTGGTAGCAGTACCACTAGAAGAGAGAGTGTGTTAATAAGTATTAATGGAAGTTGTTAGTACTCCTAGCATTGCCGTATTACTTATTCAATAATATTAGGCTAGTGCTAATGTCAAAGCACAAAGTGTCACCAGAAGCTTCTAATGCCAAAGCACAATGTGCTAATGCCAAAGCACAAAGTGTCACTAAAGCTTCTAGTGACACTTTGTGCTTTGGCATTAGCACAGTGTGTTTACACTAATATTAGGCACACAACACCAACCACACAAGTACTACATTTAAAGCATAAGACCTCATATTTACAACACATGGTACCTAGTATTATTAAGGTGTATTGTCCTTGAATGCTAGGTGCCTTGTGCTTTAAATTTAATACTTGTGTGGTTTGTGTTGTGTGCCTAGTATTACTCTTACTAATTAGCTCAAAATTTGAAGGATATTTGACCGTACAAATTAATTAGTCAAAAACTCTAAACCATGTTGTCTGATCGAGTTGATAGGAAATTATATGATAAATTCTGTAGTTTAGGATATATCAACACATTTTTAGAGGTTTTGGCACTAAAGTGTAATAACTGAGTGCTAAATTGTTGTATCATTTGAAATATTTAGTGGTATTCACACTTTCAAATATTTGACACCAAATTACAACATTTTTTTGGCACTAAATTATTATTAGCATGCTGTAATAATGCACAATATTGACTATTGATGATAGGAAGTTTTGGTGATATTAGACTTTATTCAGACCCGCCACCAGATGAGATGCAGAGGAAATTCTCTGACTTCTTACAAGATCTTGTGGAAACCACATAGCCAAGAGACATTGTATTCATTGTAAGTGATAACATTAATTTGGAGCAATTAGTTTGATTTTGTAATAACTAAGGGTATGTTTGATAACCCAATTAAGTGCTGAAAATGAAAAGATTCAGCACTTATTTTTTTTTCCAGTGCATTTGATAACATATCACTTAATTGAAAAAGTAACAAAAAAACCACTGAAAACTTTAAGTGAAAAATGTCTACAGAAAATAATCACTGAATGCATTCTATTTTAGTAGTTGAAGTACTGTTTTCAGTATTACAAATTCAATCACTTAAAATTTTCAGTACTTAAAATTCAACACTTAATTTTCAGTTTTATCAAACGCACCCTAAGTTAAAAAGAAAGTACGTAATAACATCCATTCCAATAAACACAAACCCAACAAACCAGAACAATTAAGATTCATCCGAATCATCCCATCCATTAGTTCAATCAACCCCAATTAAGGCCCTGGCCTAGCCACTTATTTTATTAACCCAATTAAGATAATTAAACCTAACCAAAATTAAATAAAGCTTGGTCCACAACCCAAAACCAAATGAATTAAAGCAATTCAAAATAAAGAAAGCCCAACCAAGCCTCCTCCTCCTTCACAAAAGACATGAGAGATGAGAAAGAAAGTATGCTCCCAGATGCATTTTATAGGGAATTTTTTTTTCGAATTTTGTGCTGGAAAATCATTGTTCTATGACTATCGAAATCCAACGGTCATGACTCATGAACATTGCTTTCGGTCTCTTTCTTCAGACAGAGATGTTTATGTTTTTTTTTTTTTGTCTCTATCTGGGTGATCTAAAGAGCCTTGTACTCTCTACCTCTATGGGCTCCAACATTTGGATTTTCCACGTGACATTTTGAACTTCCCTCCAATTTATTTAGATTTTTTTTCTTCTGAGTAATACATAAATGTTACTCCGTATTTTTGGTAAGAGTAATACTTAGGACACACCAAAGACACAATTTTTGGAAAACACTCAAGAGATGTGTCTATCTCTCTCCTGTGTCATTGTGAAATCTAGTGACATCACAAGGGAGATATATAAACATCTTTTGAATTGTATCCCAAAAGTTGTCTTTGAGTGTGTCCCAATCTTTACTCTTTTGGTAAGTTTCTTATTGTTTTAAGATGTTATTGGTTCACATGCACACGTGTTATGTAGACGATACACGCGTGGACCAATCACATCTCATAACACACTGTTACATAATGACCAAACAAAGAATATGAACTCGACAAAGCCTAGGTCTAGGTGTAAAGGTAACTGAACATTCAGTGTCAAAATACAAATAGAACAATCAAAAGTATGCAAATGTAAGTCAAATTTTCATACCAAGTGGAGATTGTCATTTCTCTATTGTATTTCATCATTCCTTTCTCATTCATTTATTTAACTTGCACCTCCCCAAAATTTACATTCAATACTGTTAAGTCACCAATTACTCCAAAAGCTCAAGGTCCCTAATATATCAAGCTTAATTAAGGGTAAAGCTATTGTGAGAAGCTTCTCACATGAGAAAGCAGCTTATGACCCGTGGATGAGAAAACAGCCATTGGATTTTGGAGGATCTCGAGATGTATTTATGGCGACTGGCTCATCCAATGGCTAAAGAGTGCTTTCTCATATGAGAAGCTGCTCACTATAACCTTAACCCTTCATTAAATACAACCTATTATTCACATATGAATATGACAAATCTCCTACTAGAATAAGCATGTGCTCATTACGGTATCGCAATTCATCGGTTCTTTTCCATTCACTCACTTACCTAGGTCCTCCCTAAAATGTACACTCAAATCACAAACTATTATAAATCAAAGAATATGCAAAATCTCCTTCAATATTGAGCCTAACCTCGCATGGGTCGTTTTCCATGAGGGTCTAATCTTGGGCTGGTGAAATCCGATGTACTAGCCGTTGCAGTTGCAGCTGAATTGGTGGTGGAACCAAATGTATGTGAATTTGACCCACCAGAAGATCTAGAGGTAGAGGATGTTCCGGTGGGCCTATTGGATGTTCTGTATCTGGAAGCGGAGTATCCAGGCCTCGTCGGTTCCTCAATGGTACCAGGCTTTTTCGATAGAAGTACTCCAATGCGACGCATCTTGGGCCGCAAATTCGGATCTAATTGGGTGCAGAGCAGTGCTATCTGTACACACACTGTGACTTGATCTGGAATTGCCGATGATGCCAATATGGGGTCCATAACCTCCAAGCTCCTACCTTTCCTGTGTAGCTTCCATGCCTGCATTGAAATAGAATCAATGAATCATGCATGTTAGGGTGTTTTGGAACAACATTTTGGGAATGCATTACGGGCAAGTGTATTATGTTATTCTCCTAATTTTGAACTTATTCTAAAGATGCATCCTATACCATACTTTTACTTTTCAAAAAGTAGATTTTACTTGCTTACCCTTTTAAGTTGAAGGCGGAATTTTACACATGCAGACACGAGCTCGATCTGAAGTATATAATATTGATCATGTACCATGTAGCCGTCCCAAAAGCATTATTAGGCATGCATTTGGGATTTCCTTCATACTATAACAAAATGGTGGTTAACCATACCAGAACATGGATCAGGGTAGAACAAGTGCTTTCTATAGGTTACTTGATTAGTATGGTGATGACTAGCAGGCGCGCGCGCACACACAAGTTTCTAAAAATCTGCTTTAGTTTAGATACAAACAAGAACATTTTGTGCATAATGCTATAACCCTCCACACATACAGAAGTCAAATCATCTTAATCATCACTAACTATTACTGTTCTTCTTTCTAATAATTGAGTATTATTTCTTTGGATTTTGCCCCCTCAAACTATACCCCATTTGCAATTTGGTCCCTAAACTTCCAATTGTGGCAATGGGCACCCTAAACTATTTGACTACGTGGAATCTCAACCCTCCATCTCATACTGTCATAAAAGGTGACACAATGTGATGACGTGACATGCGCATGGGCGACCCACATGGTCACATTCCGTCACTTTTTCTGACAGATGTGATGGAGGGTTGACATTTCAATAGGTCAAATAGTTTAGGGCCACATTGCAACAATTGGAAGTTTAAGGACCAAATTGCAAATCAGGGTATAGTTTGAGGGGGCAAACTGCTTGTTACCCTATTTCTTTTTATCTGAAATCTTCCTGACCTTGTTTGTTTCAATGCCCTATACTAAGACTCCCACCCAATAAGAAGCCATTAGGAACTTATAGTTGCAACAAACGGAAGTTTAGGGACCAAATCGCAAATTGGGGTATAGTTTTGAGGGGGCAAAATGCTTGTTACCCTATTTCTTTTTATTTGAAATCTTCGTGACCTTGTTTGTTTCAATGCGCTCTATAATAGGACTCCCACCCAATAAGAGGCCATTATGAACTCATAGGAATAAGAGATTTTTCGATCTGGATCATGGATTTCGTGAGGGAAAATAGAGGGGAAAGGAAAACATGATGGAAAACTAGTTCCTTTCCATCATGTTTTCCTTTCCCCCCTCTTTTACCTTACGAAATCCATGAACCAAACAAAGCCTAAAAGAAAAGAGATTTCTTCTGTAGAGAATTTTTAAAAAAGTTGTTCAGCATTCAGTATTATTGTGGGAATTAGAGATTTTTAAAAAGCTGTTTAGGGTTTGATATTGAGATGGTTTTGATATGTTGTGGACCCCGGTCATAACAAGATTTCCAACACCCATGGGGCCATCACCAAGAAGAAAAGGTGAGGGAAATAGAAAGAAAAGAAAAATGAAAGAAAATGGCGAGAAAATAATGAAGGCAAAGAAAATGCAGTTACAAACTAGTAGAAGTTTTCAATTTATTTGTTATTATTAAATTTTACTTTCAACTATTTTTTATAATCTTTTGCTCTCTAATACTATTAGGGTATATGAGGAAACATTTGGGGTTTTGCTTTTCCATTACTTCCCCGTTTGCTTTCTTTTACTAAATCTTCAAACCAAACAAAACCTAGTTTTAATTCAAGTAGATTCAATCAAAGTGCTTACCCATTCCAGCAGATTCTCGGAATCAAGACTTCTATTATTGAAGGTTGAGTATTTCTGACCACTGATTAGCTCCAGAACCACCACTCCAAAGCTGAACACATCTGCCTTCACTGATAAATGTCCTTGCATAACATACTCCGGAGCCATATACCCACTGTTTCCATAAATATAAATAACACCATATAATTAGATATCTTACCAATCAAGTTCAAAGCAGTTGATTTGGTGCCTGTTTGGCTGTCACTCGAATTTGGATAGTCTATCTATAATTTAGTGCACATAGTGCTCCAGAAGAAAATCGATCATCAAGATTTGAAGCATTTAGAAAAATACGGGACTTCACAGAATGTCTTCTTATATGGTCGTTTATACATAAGGAAAACTGTTTCCCTAGTGTTTTCCTAATGCTTTTAAATAACAAAAGAAAATTATGAATTTTTTAAAATAATATAATATAAAATCAAGAAAAAGGATGGGAAGTTACTCAAAAATTCAAAAAAATTCCTTCCTATTTTCCACACCTTTTTCCCTTTCTCTCACTAATCCATGAACCAAATAGAGCCCGACAAAGATTAGTGTGAAGGATTACGTACTTTGTACCAGCTACACGCGTGTTAACGTGAGTTTCATCTTCCTGGCAGAGGCGGGCCAACCCAAAATCGGCAATCTTAGGAACCCATTTATCGTCTAGTAGGATATTGCCGGCCTTGATGTCACGGTGGATTATGCAAATATGTGAGTCTTCGTGAAGGTAGAGCAAGCCACGCGCAACGCCTGCAATTATATCATACCTTTGCTTCCAATTAAGTGTATCTCTTCTACTGGATTCTGAATCAAAATTAACATCAAAATCACTACGCTGTCACTCTCAAATCAGTCTATATATCCACCTAGATCTATGAAACTAACAGAAATGCGAATTCCTTAAAACAGTTTTACCAACAGAAGGCCAAAAAAATAAAAAGAAAGAAAATTGTTCTACTTCTACCAATTTTGGAATACAAACCTTAACCTTAACTACTTGGGGTAGGGTACATAAATAGAATCGACGTTTATTAGATGTACCATAAGTTATTCGTCCTGTCCATCATAAGTTTTATCTTAACTATCTACACACCAACACTTATTTCTCATACTCGAGGGCTCAATGAAGCACGGACACACCAACACGGCAAATCCTAAAAAAATTGCACGTAGACACTACCGGAAGTGTTCGCAGAGTGTCGTGTCCGACACTTGGACTCGATACGTTACCTTCTTAGAAGTGTCCGCTTCCTAAAGGGGGCTTGCTTCTCAGCATGGTTATCACTTTATGATCACCCTCATCCTTCATTTTTTTTTTACATAGGCTATATTTGGTTTGCGGATTTAGAGAAGGAAAGCTATTTCCTTTGTGTTTTCCCCGATGCTTTCCTCCATGCTTAAACAACATTGGAAATTAAAATCTTTTAGGCTCTGTTTGGTTCATGGATTTCGCGAGAGAAAAGAAAAGTGAAAGGAAAACTAGCTCCCCCATGATTTCTTTCGTGTTTTCCATCTTGCGTAAATAACATTCAAAAGTTAAAAAAAAAAAAAAAAATATCTAAATCATAATGATAATTATGATAAAGGAAGGGAAATGACTCACAATAATCAAAATGTTTACTTTCATTTATCAATTTATTCTTTTTTCTTTCCTATTTTCCTTATTAACCAAACAAAGGAAAATGTTTTCCTCTATGTTTTCTTTTCCCTCACTAAATCCAAGAACCAAACAAAGCCTTAACGCGTGTTATGAACTCAAGAAAAGAGGAAGGGATGTGACTCACAAAGTTCAAAATGTTTAATTTACTTTTCACTATTTTCTATTTCCCTCATTGTTTTCCTTATTAATTGAACAAAGAAACATGCTTTCCTCAGTGCTTTCATTTCCTTTACCTCACTAAATCCGTTAACCAAACACAGCCTTGAAGATTAAAACAGAAAAAAGAAAAATGGTGCTTTCTTATCAACAATATTTTTTACAACTACAATGTAATAGGATGCTAATTAAGGAACTTCAACGCAAATGAGCAAAAAAAAAAATATTTGCTCCCTATATTTTCAAGAATGTACTTGCATAGCTTCCCTAAGTAATGAATGTTAAACAGATTAGAGCAAGATTGGAAACTTACTGAAGAGAAGCTTGTCAAGGCTCTCATTAGCAACATACTCGTAGACGAGCAGCTTCTCTGCACCATGTGCGCAATACCCCAACAAGTTCACAACATTGCGGTGCTGCACACGCACCAACAGCTTCGCCTCATTCATGAACTCTCTTTTCCCCTGATTCGAGCTATGCGATAGCTTTTTCACCGCAATCTCTCTACCATCCTCCAATATCCCCTACATATTGAAAACACCCAACAAATTTTATATATATACATAATTAATCCTATATTGTAATGACCAAACAATTGGATATTTTATCAATTTCTGTCATGTTTTCTGTAAGGACCCACTAGGTAGAACTCACCCTTGACAACCGGCTTGTAAGGGGAGGGTGCCCAGGGGAGTTATTGCCCATCAACTAGCTCTATGCCTAGCCGATGTGGAATCTAACATTTTCTTACTCATATATCATATATTATACATGTACATATAATTGAGAGAAATTTCTGAAGAACATTTTGAGAATTACAAATGAGTAACAAAACATGACAGAAATTGATAAAATATATATACACAATTACATATATATTCAATGTTGTCTGCATATCTCTAATCAATTTCTGTCTTGTTTCTTTCACTTATATATACATGTTTATACAACAATGATATATATATATATATATATAAAGATACACAATTACATATATATTCAATGTTATCTGCAAACTTAGTATAAAATTGGGATCTCTTATCCAATTTATGTCTTTTTGTGTCAGTCATTTTTTATCATCACAATACCCATAAGAAATTCCTCTCCTTTAAATTAATAATTTCATATACAACATTAATTTATAGATACACACACACCCAACTACACAATTATTATTCAGGATTTGTGGACCCAATCAATAGAAAAACTCTAGATTTCTAATAATTACCTTGTAGACAGGACCAAACCCACCTTCACCAAGCTTGTGATTTGGGTGAAAATTTTTGGTTGCAGAAACTAGGGTTTCAAATGGGAAATGTTTCTGTTCCTGAGCTGCAATCTTATCTAAGTCTGCTTGTGTTCCGTCTAATCGACCCATCAAAGAAACATAGCAAATAAACAGAGTGAATATAAAGTACACACACACACACACACATATATATATATATTATATATATTATATATATATATATATTGGAGAACTTGAAAAATGAAATTGAAGGAAGTACCTTTCTTGGTGTGCGATTTAAAGGGTTTGATGAGGTTTTGAATGAAATTTCCAGATTTGGTCATGGCTTGCAATTCAAATGATAATAGCCCATGAAGAAATCGATGTGATCATAGTTTTTTTTTTCCTGTGAACACTCAAAAAATAAAAATAAAAAATGAATTGGGTGTGTGTTTGTTTCTGATGAAATGTGTTGTGATATAATGATTTGGAGGTTCACTTTTGGACCAGCAACTGGGGATATGTTCAAGGAACCTCGCGTGTTGACCATATATATGGACTTCTAGGCAGAGAGAGAGAGAGTCAATATATTTTTTTTATTATTATTTTTTTAAGGAAATGAGAACTGAGAAGAGTCAAAATCAATACGTAAAAGGAGAAATCATTCAGTGTGCCCGTTATGATATTAATAAGATATGATGTGACATCTCAATAATATGTGTCTCTTACTAAGATGAAATGACAATGACAATAAATCATTATCCCCTATGCTGTAAGGGTACATCTTCTCTATTTGTTATAACTTCCTAATTTAAGTGGTTACATAATAACATATTATTAAGACGACACAGTGCTTGAAACAAATTTACATGATCTGATGGACTTACTGAATAACTTCTCGGTCAAAAGGGTTTGGTGTTTTACTTTTTACACCGGAACGAGATAAAAAAGAGAAAAAAGTATTTAAAACTATGGACAAAGTCAAAACGTGTTTATAGTTATCCGGACTAATACGAACAAATTGTCATGATTGCGGTTAATTGTAGGAGTTGTACTTGTATGAGTTGTATGAGCTGTATGAGCCTGTGAACTCACTGATAGTTTTGTGATTGTGGTAGTTTAGCGATTATTTTTGTGACAATAAATTATGTGTCACGAACCATTTCATTACGCGAAAAAAAAAGACACGTGATACGTCATCAAGGTTCATCCAATTCCTTTAAAGTAAAATAGCGGCGGAAACATAAGTAAATTTTATAAAATCAGAGTTAAGAAAAGTTTTGTCCAATTGAAACATTTCCAAAAGAATCCATTTTGAAACACAGAGGTCCAGTCGACTGTGGCGGTTCCCCGATCGACTGGGATCCAAAGCAGAATGTATTGAAGTCCAATGGCCTTGTCCAGTCGACTGTGTCGGGGACTCAGTCGACTAGGGCCTCAATTTCTCAGTCGACTGACACTTGTCCGGTCGACTGAACTAGCTCTAGTCTCTAGCAGAATGTCATATTTTCATGCAGAAATCAGTCGACTGATACCCATCTTTCAGTCGACTGAAGCCTTGAAAACTGAAGAGATAGTTCTGTAAAACAGAGATCCTGTCGACTGTGTCGGGGATCCAGTCGACTGTGTCATCCCTCAAATTTCTGCACATTCTGCAGCAAAACCAAACCAAGATTTTTCCAAATCTTATTCCCATATAAACACAACTGATTAGCAACATTCAAAACACAATTACAAAAGTTCACTATTGATTACAATACTAAGAAACCATCCAAAGATTTCTAAGCTAAGAACATTGTTTTAACTCCTCAAAATCTTATTACATCACTTGGAATGGAAAGCCAAAAGTATAAACAAAATACGTCCCTAGCATCTCGTCGACCTCACTCTTCTCGCTTCTTTTTTTCCTTTTTCTTTTCACCTGTAATGGAGGAAGTCTCCACTGCTCAGCTATATGCCGAGTGTACAATTCTAAAAAAATGCATATATGGCAATTCATGTTTTAAACATCTAAATCACATAATTTAGTCTCTGAGGAAAGAGATATGCGTTCATCCGGTATATCGGCAAGTTTTAAATCTTAAATCGCGATACCAATGGCTAGCCAGAATCACTTAACCATTGCATCCAATTGCTCTAGTTGGGCCGTTTCCCCAAACCAAGTAACTAGTAGTCACTATTGAAACTCTCCAACTTCGAGAGGCGTACCCCGACATGAAATTATATCAAACTCTCATTTGACCCACATAATCATTTAGCATACTCACACAATCATATCACCATGTTTTTCTATACGCACTCGCTAAATTTAACGGGCCTAATTTAACACATGAATTTTGCCCAGATCACAATTTCATACACAATATTCAAAACATCCAAAATTGTCTATATTACATAGGTTCGGAATTCATACCTTAAGATATAACACTATAACTTCAGGAGAAGTACTAGGAGACCAATTAATCGTTGAATCTCCGATTTCAAGTGATTCTTTACAAATATTTACATATTTTTTTTTTTCAAATTTCTAGAATTATCTCTTCGGAAAAACTTTGCTAAACGAAACCTAAGAGTTATCAAAATGAAGCTCTTACATCGAGGAGTCCAAATATGAAATCTAATTAAAAACAGACAGACGAACGGTTGTCCTATATCGTCGGGAAGATCGAAGCAACCAAATCTCTTTTTTCTCTCTTTCCTAAGATATGTTTGTTTTGAGATATTTATGAAAATGTCTCATCTACTACTATTTATAGGCACCAGTTTTAGAATTTACTTTTACTACCCCACAAGTTCTTAAAACTTCTAATCATCTCCTGAAACGTTGCACACATCCATTTTATTACTTCACGAGTGAAAACTACAATTTGTAAAATTTTTCGTCTAAGTCTCGTTTGGGTCCATAATTTACGTTCCGATACTAATTTTGTGGAATCTCTAGATAACCTACTTTTTATGCAACGTATCACTCACGTTCTCACTACAATATTCACCATGATCTAAGACTAGATCAGAATTACCAGAAATTATACAAAACATGTATAATTATTATTCATAAAAATACTAGATAAAGTCAAATAACATTTAAATTACATGAATGTCATTTAATCATACCCATGCATCACGGATTATCAAATCCTCGTGTCCTCACTGACACACCACCGTTGACCCACGTCAACTCAAAAACTCAAATTTCAACTAATAGTGAAAATCCTTGAAATTAAATTATACAATTTAAACAAATGATTTTTCCCAGGACTGGTGTAACATTATGATTTTAATAGATTATGGTAGTTGTGGTGTTTGGGTAAAGTATTGTAAAAGTGATTATGGTGGTATAATAGATTATGTAAGTGTTTGATTATATACATGTAAAAGTGATTTTAATGTCCAAAAGACAATTGTATCCTTATATTGTAAGACTATTATATTATTATTGTGTACATAGTTTGATTGATACGTATTAATAATTGTTATTATATAATTATTTAGTTACTTAATGAAATAAGTAAATATATTAATTTGTTAAAAAGTTATTAAAAATGTTATAATTTAAAATATCTAAATAAATTAATTAATTAACATGCACTGTTTCATCACATTGATTAGTGTAGTTTTACTCACCCCAAAATTGCTCACCCAACTCTCCTATTGGCTACTGCAGTGGAACTCATGACTTTTTATTATTAATTAATTATTATTTAATCATGAATCTCACTGTATTAACCAATGAAAGAGTTGGGTAAACAATAATATATAAAAAAAACAATAGGGGTATTGTAGATAATTAATTTACAATTCTCTACCATTTGGTCAGTGTGTTGCCAAACATCATAAATTAAAGTATTGGAAAAGCGACTTTTACGTGGTATGGCCGTGTAATTCATTGGAAAAACCATGGGCATGCAAGTCATTTCAGAGGGATCGACTGAAAGCATTAAGTGTGTTCACTTTCAAAGCTGGGTTACCCCAACTTCTTCAAATCGCGAGTAATCGCGCGCCAATCAAGGATTTTTGGCGATTGCGATTGGAATTTAATATACCCCCCCCCCCCCCCCCCCCCCCCCCCCTAAAACATGCTCCAATCGTATCTTTTGACCCGTTCTCCTTTGTACCTGAGTAATGAAACATGTTCAGAGGAGGCGTAATAAGAATAGGGGCGGGATTATTAGTTGAAAATTAGAACCCTAGCTATAGTAGTCGGCACGAAGATGGTATCTTTTACAAGCACTCTGCCAAGACTCGCTCCGCCAAAATTATTTAAGTACTATAATTATTAATCTTGGGATATAATTAGAGAACTAGTCGAACACCCGTGCATGCGCACGTGAATTTGTCAACAAATAGAAATGCATAACAAATTTAATAGCATAAATTCTATCCAACAATTTTGATTTTTCTATTTTAACCATATTATACAAATTTGTACAAAAACAGTAAAAACATTCTCAAACTGGAGCTTAGAAATTGAAAAGAAAGAAATGCACTTACAGAGAACATCCTACAAAATAAAGTAAAATCCAATTATCATGTTATCTCAAAAGTGTCTAAATAAAATAATTTATAGTCCACGTGACGTTGTTATCAACAAAAAGGGGAGAAAAAAAAACTATTGTTAGAAACCATTGTCTGGTAGAGCCAATCTATAAGAGCATAGTAACCTTCAATGGAACATTTTAACATGATTAACATACATCCAAAATCTATCACATATTAAATACAAAGTACACGTAAATTAAAACTCAATCAAAACAACTTCGAACCCATTCCATGAACAAATATGTAATAAAATTAAATCAAAAAGAAAGATAAGATATCAAGCATACATATAATTAGATTAGTAAGAAGGGAAAAAAATCATAAAAATTTGTCACACCCGAGAGGGCGGAGGAGGACTACTTCCCAACTATGTATATCCATAAAATATTTCCAACTCTAAAAAAAACATTTTCTTGAGCAAAAAGGTGCAAATGTGTGAATAGCCAAAAATCTGGACATTAATACTAAATAATAAAGCAATACCTAGTGTAGAATACACCCAGATGGCAAAACAAGACCTAGTGTAGACTACACCCGGATGGCAAGGCCTCTGGGTGTTATACTCAGAGGTCTCAAGTTCGAATCTTAAGGGGGTGGCCATAGGTGATTCACCCGGACACCCTAGCCTCGTGGGATTAGTCGAGGTGCGCGCACCCACGGTTACAAATTTTTTTTTTATTTTTTTTTTAAAATACACTAACAGTTTGCTTATAGCACTGTGTTAATTCCTTTAATTGAATGGAATATTGTGAGTGGTTATTAAGAATCATCAGTTTCATTACTATAAAGTTAGCAGAATGCTAGCTTGATTGAAGCTTCTCAACTCAAAAATGGTGGCCATTAATACTTGTTATCTGGTATCAAAAGTGTTAATAACTTCGCAAGGAACTTTTAAAAATGGAAACGGTGTTGTAACCCAGGTGGAGATGAAATTTGCAACCGGAGAAGATGCTGTGCATAAAATATAAAACTAACAACCATAAAATACCATGTGAAGGACTTCTATTTTTAAGGATATATATAATTGATTAGAACTGGAGAGGTTTCATACGGTGGTTCTTGAAATGTGTGGGAAAAAGGAAGAGAAAGAGAAAGAAAGTAGTATGGTAAAATCATTTAGCATTTATTGCCAATAACCACATGTGAATGCACTTTAACCTAAGGTGGAAGGTTTAGCACTCAAACTCATGAATGTAACATTAATGTTAGACTTTTAGTCTTTCAAGTGTAATATAAAAAGAAAAAAAAAATTACTTTAAGTCCCTGTGGATTAATCTTCGAAGAGTTTTTTAGGCCACATGCATGGCATATTGTGTATACATTTAGTGCCTCTCTTTGAATTTTGGAAAATTGGTAAGGTCAAGTACATTGTACCCTTTTATCTATAAAATGAATGCTAGTAAAGTTGAGGAAAATCATGCCATATAAGATTTTCTTAAAGATGATGTGGCTTATTGTGGAGACTTCCTTTTATCTATCAAATGAATGCTAGCCAAGTTGAGGGAAATCATGCCACATAGGATTTTCTTAAAGATGATGTGGTTTATTGTGGAGGCTTCATTTGCTTTGGCCTTTATATATATATATATATAATAGATTTGTACTATGATTATATTATTGGACTCGAGATGAATTTTATTTCTTAACGTATTTGTTCAATATTATGTTTTTTTACACCACATTAACATGATGACATGATGTGACTGGCTCACTGAATAGATTCTCAGTCAAAAGGGTTTGGTGCTTTGCTTTTTACACCTAAACAAGAGGGAAAAAAAAGAAGAAGAGAAAAAGGCATTTAAAACTGCGGACGAAATCAAAATGTAATGGTATAATTACATTTCAGTCATTTTATGTGTCAAAATTAAAAGTCAGCCTACTACTTAAAATTGAAAAAATATTACTCCCTCCGTCCCATATTTAGAGTCTCTTTTGGGAATTCCAACTTATTAATGGGACAACTTTGATTTTGCTGAGATTTTCAACTTTTCAATATTGCCCTTTTTGAAATTCAAAATTATAGTGTCACATCAAAACAAAGAGAGAGAAGAGTTGGATATAATAAAGGACAAATTTGGAAAGTGTGTATTAAAGTACTTTGACTTTTCAAAGAGGACTCTTAAAATGTGACATCAAAAAATGGCATCAAAGACTATTAATATGGGACAGAGGGAGTAACTTTTTTTGTAAAATAAAAAAGTCATCAAATTTTACATGATATTTTGGAGCAACTCTTTATACGGGTGGGAGCAATTCTTCGAAATGTTGGGAGTTAATCTTCCAAATATAGAGAGCAACCAGTTTAAAAATCAGGTGCAACTCTTCACAATGTTGAGAGCAAGTCTTCAATGAGAGCAAATCTTCAAATATTTTGGCGCAAGTTTACAAAGTTGAAAATAAAAAGTCAACTAAAATACAAAATAACTATCAAAAAGTAGTAGACTGACTTTTAAATTTTGTACAAAAAATTGACTGAAATCTAATTATCACTGTATCAATTATCAAAACTCATACAAAGAACTGTCATGATTGCGGTTCCCTGTATGAGTTGACTAGGGGTGGCAAAAAAAACTCCACTCCACTCCACTCCACGGGTCTTTTGATCTGCTCTCCTTTGTCCCTGAGTAACGAAACATGTTTGGAGGAGATGCAATAAGAATAGGGGCAGGATTAGTAGTTGAAAATCAGAACCCTATGGTAGTCAAATTAGAGATGGTATCTTTTACAAGCACTCTGCCAAGACTCGCTCCGCCAAAATTATGTAAGTACTATCATTATTAATCTTGTGATTTATTTGGAGAATTTAAATATGATTATATCATTGGACTTGTGATGAATTTTATTTCTTAACATATTTGTTCAGTACTACGGCTTTTTTTTTGACTCTTTCATATTAGGTTTTTTGACATTGGTGTTATATGACATTGGTTATCATAAATGAATTTTCTTTTGAGTTGCATTGTAGACTATTAAGATTGATTTTTTTATTTATTTAATTATATTATTTTTTCATATTTTAGGCGGGGTGGAGTGGAGTCGGACTGTCAGAGTAACTATTAGGAGTCTGAGTAGGAGTTAGTATTTCTCATTAGGTGGGTGGAGCGGAGTGGAGTCAGGAGGTGGTATTTCTCGTTAGGCAGAACCGAGCGGGACGGAGTAGGAGTTGTCGATGAAGGGGAGTCCGCACCAACTTCGCCCCATTGTCATCACTACTGCACTGTGATCCCGTTTGAAAAAAATTGCATTTGTGTTTTATGGCCATTGATGATTTTTAAAAGTTGCGAATTGTAACAATGGCTAGTGGATGTAGGCCTGTGATTCTATGAACAGCGATTTCGAATTGGGACCAAATTCATGAACAAATTTAGTTTATTGAAGAAATCATATTTGTGTATCGAATGTATGAAATTTATTTATGTTATTAACTTTCGGTATCCATTTTGATGATAGGAGCAATTTACTATTTCTTATAAATAAAGAATATGTTTTTTTGTTTTTTCAAAATAAAAACTTGATATTTATTGTATAGCTACCATTTAAAAATTGTAGAATATATATATTCCGTTTTGCTAATAATTGTATGTTAGTAATATGCCAATATGTATTAGCATCTTACTAAACATTAAATAATTGTTATTAATTTGTTAAAAAAATATTACTTATTAAGTTAACTATACTAATTTATAGACTAATATTAAAAAGATATTGCTAATGCATTAAATATTTTAAAATACTATTGTGTTATAATTAAATTACACAATTGATTATATAACTAATACTTAACAGTTAAGTCGAGCGGGCTGTTGTCCAATTGGCATAACCTCTCTTTTCATAGTAGAGAGGGAGAGAATTCGAATCCCTATAGAGGACTCTAGTTGCTTGCACCTCAGCTATTCTTCAGTCGGAATAAGTGGCCTTTGTTGGGCTTTGCTATGGGCTAGAGTGGGGCTTAGGGATTGATTGGAGCTGGGGTGTGTGTGTGGAGTATGTGTGTATCCAATCCGAATCAAAGTAAGTATAAAAAATAAATTAAAAAATAGAAAAATACTTAACAGTTAAGCTTGCAATGTTATGTCATTTAGTGGGACGTGATCAGAATTATTTTAAAACATTGAGGGTTGGAAAGTCATTTAAGACCAGTCATGGATTAGTGAAATTGGGTTCAGGGCAAAAAGCAAGGGTCATGCTGCTTATCTCAATCTACGTTTTTTGCCCTTTGAAATCTGCGCTCTTCATTTCACTTTTTGCAATCAAACGGATATAGAACTGCTTTTTCGTCACAAAATTGCTTAACTAGAGCTCAGAACGCAATGACAAACAGCCACAATAGTGCCAGTTGAATCTATATCTTACAAATTACATGCCATTTACTTTTTCTTAATTGCACTTATTATCTTTTTACTAGACAATTACATCCCCGTGGTTCATCGTTTCACTTACCCCTATGTTTTAAATTTTGGCACTAATATCGTGTGGATCAAACTAAAGTGTTACCGTGAGTTTTTCCATCAAACTTAATGGTTTTACACTTGAGAGCTCTAGTTAGGATAAAATGTCTCTTCTGCCCCTGATAACCATATTAAAAGAGAGAGATATGTAATAAGTCATTTGCTTTGGGTCAATCACACGACATTTACCCAGAAAATCTTCAAAAATATCAAAGATTCTTTCTCATCCAAATAAAAAATCATGAGTTTCTCCCTAAATGAATTGAATTAAACAGTTTCTGCTCTTGAAACTGTTATGCACATTTTGGGGTATTTTGGTAATTTTTAGCTGCTCCGTTAACAATTTTAATAGTTACACTTTAGTATGAATCACATAAATATTAGTGTCAAAATTTAAATCATAGGGGTAAGTAAAAATCGGTAAAATCACAGAGACTATAAGTGTATCTAACCCATTGTTCTATATGTGCGCGCAGTATTGTCTATATGAACTATACATTAACCAATCAAAAAGCAGTACAGTAGGAAATTGTTCTTAAGTACATTATTAAAAAAATAAATTATAAATATATATATATATATTTTTTTATCTTAATTTGTGCTCAATCATAATGAGGATATATATTTTGGGAGATATGAAACTCTCTTGACTGCATCCTGTACTTTTTGCTCTATAATTATGAAAATATATATAATTCTGGGAGATGCAACCCTCTTAGCATATTGTTTTTGAATTGGCCACTGTCCATCCACTGTACCATATCACTGTTACTCGTATTTGGGTTAAATGTATTTCATCTACTATTGTTAAATTTAAATTCACTTTATTATATTATTCAAAAGTTGAGACTTAATTTATTGTGGTTGTAACTAAAATAGAATTATTAAAATTTTAGTCAAGCTACAGATTAAATTCATTTTACCCCCTAGGGTAGCAAATGTTTTCACTTGAGGTTCTAGAGTTAAAAATTTGATACTTAACATCCGTGTGGTTGTAACCGAAATGAAGTGTATTCTTGTCATTCCAAGTCAAAATTTAACACTATAAAAATTTTCACTTAATATACAACCAAATAAGGGTTCAGTGTCAGCTTTTTTTATTATTTTTATTATTTTTTATTTTTTTTATCGATCTACCTATTAGACTCACACACACTGGTACCCACACTATCATTGAGCCACTAGGACCCTCGGTAAGTGTCAACTTTTGAACTATAAAAATAAAGTAAAAAATGAATCTAACGTAAAATGTATTTAACCCTTAAGCAGAAGCACTCCAACGGAAGTCTTGAAAAAAATTTCCAAAAGTCATTCATTAGGAAGTACTATTCAGTGAGAGAATTTTTCTTTTCCTCCAGAGTATGTCAATAAAAGAGAGAACGATGTGGGTAACATTTTTCAAAAAAAAATTTCTTTCATTTTTATAATTATTATTACTTTTAATTTTTTGTGTCTAGCGTTAGCGAAGGTTAGATGTCTTTTAGTCCACTGTTCACATGTTCCATTCTACATTGCATAAGAATATTCAAACCCCAAAAGAAGGTAGATTAATTATCTTACAATTAATAACATGCTTGGAGTCTTTCAAAATACAGAGTAAGGAATGGTACAGGTCAGTCTCATTCTTGTGTGGACAATTGTTTGAATTTGTCCCCTTTGAGTGTGTGAGACTTGTCATACATCAAAAAGCAATGAAAGGATAAGTGAAGCTGTTTACAGCAACTCAAATTGTGTATTTCTTTGTTGTTTAATTCTGTGAATTTTCTGGATTCTGTTTTTTTAGCAAAAATAAAATTTGGTATTGGCTATAAATTATCAGTGGAAATTCAAATGATATCTTCAAGTATGTAAACTTGCAAACTGTGTTTAGTTTACAATGATCTTCTTCATTGTATCATGAATACAAATTTCCAGTGATTTATAAAGATTAGAGGGACAAATTCCTAATGTTTGGTTATTTTGTGCTCAAAATAAAATGAAAAGAACAGCGAGAAAGAAAAATCATTTCTGTAGTGTTTTTCTTTACGATTAATTTTCTTCTGTTTTCTCTCAAAAAAAAAATTTAATAATATCAGAAGTAATTTTTAGACCAAAAAAAAAAGCTAAAACACATTTAGTACCCTACTATTATCTTGTGAATATGCCAGTGTGTCAAATCAATAATTAATCCTATGTCCTACCTGTTATACTATTTTGTTTTTTTTTTTTCTTGTAAGGATAAATATGACCTCCCATAAAATTTGTCTTAATGTCAGTTAATCCAAAAATATTTGACAGTTGACACAGTGTCACTGACCGCTTTGCTTTTTGCCTTTATATTCTAGTTTAAGTGTTTAACCTACCAGCTATTAATGCTCCAAAATGACTATAATATCCCAAGATATATTTTACAAATTAAACAACAAAAAGTCAAAATTTTAAAAAGTGGTATCCTGCTGCAAGTAATCCATGTCAAGTAACAAAAATGCTACATCTATAATCATTTTCACAACCTTTTTCACAATTAACAAATTCTGACCCTTAATTTCACAACCTTTTTCACAATCAACAAATTCTGACCCTTAATTTCAGTGGGTCTCATATGGAACCCATGTGAGACCCTCATGGGATCCACCGAAATCAAGTGTCAGGATGTATAGTTGTGAAAAGAGTTGTCGATGTAACATTACTCGTCAAGTAATATCATATCCGTCGTTTGATTTTTTTTTAATGCTTTAATTAGTGTTAGTCCCCCGTTAGAAAAGTTATTGGTTAAAGTACACAATGAAAACTCACTTAGTGAAAAGTCCTCAAATATAAAACTGGGTAAAAAAATCCCGACGATTTTATAAAATTTATAAAATTTCACTAAACTTTCTTTGTTTTGAGGAACCTTTCATTAAAAAAAATTCGCTATTAGACCTAATGCTTAAAAAGTATTCTAAAATAAACTATACTCTAATTACCAGTTTTTTTTTTTGAAAAATACATATAGACTATTCTATTCATTTCGGGGGCATTATATAGCTGGTGAATTAAACTACGAGATGATACTAAGGCAAACGAGGTCAATAATATTATGTCAACAAATATTTGAGACTAACTGATTTTGAATTTTTGAGAAAAAAAAATCTCCAAGGAGATCACTATATTTACCATTTTTGTAACAATAATGCAATGCTTTCAAAACTTTGAATTTAAAATGCTTTCTAAATACATGTGATAGTAAAAGACTACCTTCAATAATAATGGAATTTTTTCAACATCTTTTATTTAAAATTCAGTGGACCTATTATTGTATATATTTCGGAAATATTTGATATTCAAAATTTGAAAAGTATAGCATCACTCTTTAATGGATCTTTGTGTTTTTTTATGGGTCCACAACTACAAAGAATTGTTTATGCTTGAAGTAAATCCATTGTGAAAGCAATCTGTACTATTATTGTAACTAAACCAACTATCCTATCCTATTTTTAATATCATTCTTGCACATCCATTTCTTTGGAGAATTCTTCCATACACATAGTGGTTTGAGTGTACTTATAATATAGTGTTCTTGGATGGTAAAAAATATTTATTCTGTAACAAGAAATATTTATTCTATATAATTTTGATGGAATCAAAATATTTCTTATCATAAAATAAATAATAAGTTTTGATCAAAACCCCTAGATTGTAGGTAAGTGAGAGTCTTCCCCATTTCTTTAATGAATTTAAAAAAGTATGATTTTTTTTTCTGGTCAAAGAAAAGAATGATGACACACACTCTTTTGACGTACTGGCAAAAGAGTAATGCTAGATGCACAACAAAATACACAACCATACTTAAAATTATTGGACTTCGTGCTAAAAAGTCTGTACACAAAAAAAAAAGACATGAAAATGGGTGTACAACTTTTTCAGAACGAGGTCCAATAATTTTAAACAGGGTTGTGCATTTAGTTGTACATCTAGCATTACTCATAGCAAAAGAGTAATGCTAGATGCATAACAAAATGCACAACTAAATGCACAACCCTTCTTAAAATTGTTGGATTTCGTGCTGAAAAGTCTGTACACAAAAAAGGGGTGTACAACTTTTTCAGCACGAGGTCCAACAATTTTAAACAGGATTGTGCATTTAGTTGTGCATTGTGTTGTGCATCTAGCATTACTCCTAACAAAAGAGTAATGCTAGATGCACAACAAAATGCACAACAAAATGCACAACTAAATGCACAACCCTGCTTAAAATTATTGGACTTCGTGCTGAAAAGTCTGTACACAAAAAAAAACAAGAAAAAAGAGGTGTACAACTTTTCAGCACGAGGTCCAATAATTTTAAACAGAGTTGTGCATTTAGTTGTGCATCTAGCATTGCTCCTAGCAAAAGAGTAATGCTAGATGCACAACAAAATGCATAACCCTGCTTAAAATTGTTGGACTTTGTGCTGAAAAGTCAGTACACAAAAAAAGACAAAAAAGGGGTGTACAACTTTTTCAGCATGAGGTCCAACAATTTTAAACAGGGTTATGCATTTTGTTGTGCATCTAGCATTACTCTTTTGCTAGGAGTAAAGAAAACTAAAACAACTATGCCCTTTTCACAAAATAAACAAACCTAAGAACTCGGGCGGGCCAGCCCTTGCCCAGCCCTAGCATTATTGAGTTTGAGTTCACGGTACTTTTACTATAGGTGAGTTTAACCAGAAAAATACAAGTTTGAATTCAATTAGGGTCGGGTTTGGACTGAATTTTGCTAACCCGCGGAGCTCAAGCCCGAATTCTATTTATGTATTATTTTTTTACATTAAATTATAGTATTTTTTGGTGATAAAAATACACTATTAGATATTATTCAAGTACTAAATTAATAGATTAACTTTTTTTCCCAAATCTAAAAAAAAAAAAAAGAGATGTGAAACTCTACATATTGTTGTTTACATGCTAAAAATCGGTTTGCACTAAAAAAAAATTACAATTCGGGCTCGGGCTCGGGTTTTAATACTAAATCACAAACCGGGCTCGAGTTGAAAACTTTGCGTTTATGTCGGGCTCGGGTTTGGGCACCTACTTGAATTCGGGCTCGGGCCTGGGCAGAAGCAAAACCCTTTGGGTCCTGCCCGAGTTGCCACCCCTACATATGATGGACTGATGCACAGAGAGAGAGAGAGAGAGAGAGAGAGAGAGAGAAGGTTTGACTGACCCCTACTTCGAAAGCATTTTTGTTCGCCCATTTTTTGTCGAGTAATGTTATGCTTCCCATGTTTAAATTCCAAATTTTCATTCCAAATGATGTGGCAGTAGGCTTACTGAATTTTGATTGGAGGATGTTAAAGTGACCCCACAACTGTCAATGGGCCCACTGGGTTTTAATTGGTGCCACATCATTTGGGATGATAATTTGAGATTTGGATTGGGGAAGCATATCATTACTCTTTTTTGTCTCCCTTTGCCAGGGGCAGAGCCAGGATTTTTGGTCGAGGGCCCTAAGCCCTACGGGTGTTCGGCCGTTCGGGGGCATCACCCCGAGGCAAATTTTTATTTATTTATTATTTTTTACTGAATTTTTTTTGGATTACTTATTATATATAAATTCCCCAATGCAACATAAGTCACAAATTTACATGTGCACAATTTCACAAATACCCCAAATCCAATATTCACAAATATCCCTCAAAAAAATAAAAATCACAAATATTTATCAATTCTATTATTTTTTTGGTTAACATATTCTCCAATTAAAGAGGGAAAAAAGATTTAGATTTAGTTTTAGACCCCATTTCGAGGTAAGAGATGTTATTTTTAATTTTAAAATGTGATATTTGAAAATATAATCTTAATCTATTTGAAGAAACTTAAACATTATAGGGTATCAGTTAAGATTTTAGTGGGGACTATTTGTAAAACTCATAAATTTTAAAGTTAAAAATGTAATTTTTAAAATTCCAAGGGGGGCTACGCCCACCCTGGATGCTAAGTAGCACTGCCCCTGCCCTTTGGTCACCGAAGACTCTATTGGGTGACATGTATCACATTCCAGTAATTATGTGATAATACAGGGGTAAAATTGAAATATAATGGAACAAATGTCATTCAGTGGAGACCTGAAGTGTAACCAAAAGTGGGTGAGCAAAAGCGCTAACTTTCAGCACGTGGGCCTAGCCCATGTGGTTTCACTTCACCTTTCCCATAGGAGAGGTGGAGAGTTCGAATTTCCCCATGGAAAGTGGGAATGAAATTTTCTCCTCCTTTGACATTATAAAACTGGCCATGTTCCCTAATCTGTAGAGATCTGTTAAGTTATGCATTGCTTGGGTTCTATCTGTGCGTTCTTCCCCAGATAAGAAATAAAATAATAATCATAATAATAAAAGGTGCTATCTTTCTATTCCCAACAGATTAAAATTTTGGCTCAAGTACATTTTAATTTGGTCCTTTTAATATTTCAATTTTTTCAATTTTATCATTACACTTTTTACTTTATGTTAGCTAAACACAATTCTCAAACGAGATAAAGTTTTTGTATAACTTGTGAGTACCATTTACCATGGTTTTACAAATTTTTGCATTGTTTTACAAATTTGGACAAAAAGACATCACGTGACTCGCAAGTAAGAGAATCGACCAAATGCACCAGGCTCTGGAATCTTTGTTGGATTTCCCCCAGCTTTGCAAATAGTGGTGTCAAACGGGCCGGGCCGGGCTCGGTCAAAGCGGGCTTGACCGGGCTTCGGGCCGGGCCGGGCTTCACTTAAAATTGGGCCGGGCCGGGCCGAGCTTGGGAAGGGAGGGGGGATGTCCGCCCCGGACCGGTGGCCCGGGCCTAGCGGGCCGGACATCGGGCCGGGCCGGACGGGCTAACGGGCTTCCTTTGATTTTTGGCCTTAAAAGTGGCGGGCTTCGGGCCGGGCCGGGCCGGGCCATGGACGGGAGAATGTGTGTCCACCCCGGCCCGGGGTATGTGACCCGGGCCTTGTGACGGGCCGGGCCGGGCTTTTAGCCCGAAAAAAGCGGGCCGGGCTCGGGCCGGGCCGGGCCAACCCGGCCCGTTTGACACCTCTATTTGCAAAGCTAGGCTTTTTGTTTTTCCCTCACAGCAGACCAAAGTCAGTGGCTTCACTCTCTCTCTCTCTCCTGTTACCCTCAAAAGGAGGCAATGGACACAACCCACAAAAAATGGGCCCCTCTCTCTCTCTCTAGCTCGCTCTCTCACATTCATTCTCATTTTCCCCTCAAAAGAAGGCAATGGACACCACCCACAAAAAATCGGACATGATTTTCTAATTCTTTGTGAGTCGTTCTTTAGTTTCCCTCTTTCTTACAACAGTGAGACACAATATTAAAAAAAAAAAAAAAATTTTAATACTGAATACTACTGTTGTGAAAAGAAACCACACCTAAGAAAAAGTAAGAGCTCGTTTGGTAACGTTGTCGTTTTCTGTTTTCTGTTTTTGTTTTTGTTGTTTAGAAATCGAAAATTGAAAATACGTTTGGTAACGTTTTTGTTTTTAAAAAACGTTTTCAAATTTTGGGTAAAAAATGAAAACACCAAAAAGTCGTTTTGAGTTTCCTGTTTTTGTTTTTTTTTTAAAAAAAAAAAAAAAAAATCAACAATGTTACCAAACAAGTTTTTGTTTTTTTTTTTTTTAGAAAAAAAAACCAAAACTGATTTTTGTTTTTAAAAAACTGAAAACTCAAAACAGGAAACGTTACCATGCGAGCCCTAAATAAGTTGTTTCTCCAAAAAAAAATGGGTCTCTCTCTCTCACTCTCTCTCTCAAAAGGAAGCAATAGACACAACCCATAAAAAAAAATGGACATATATCAACTATGGACTTAAGAAAACAAAAGGGAAAGGGTAAGTTGGTAGCATGGCCGGCCCAAGGGGGGCCGAAGGGGCAACCGCCTTGGGTCATTAAAGTTCACAAAATTTTGATAGTCCTTGTGAAATTTTTATAATTAGATTTTTACCTTGAGATTTTTAGTATTTTACATTTAGACATCCCTCAAGACCCAATTTAGTATCATTTGAAAATTACACTTTTAGTGTAAAATTTTATTGAGTTTTAGAAATAGGCCCCTCTAGAATTTTGAAAAATAACATACAATGTTTAAGTTTCACAAATAGACTCATAGACCCCCAAAAAATGACCAATTATGTATAAGCAAATCTTAAAAAAATTGCCAATTATGTATAAGTAGACCAAAAAAAAAATCGTTTCGGAGGCACTGCCCCCGAACCCACTTATAAGGGCCTCCTTTTTAATAGCTCGTCCCGAACCTCCAAATACTCAAGACCGCCACTTGGCAGATTCCAATGGGCAGCCTACCCCACCACCAGGAGTCGTTTTCTCCAAAATTCCAAAGAGGATGCATAATTTCCATTGGTCTCTTTTCATTTCATGATCACCACAATGCCAGTGCTCTTCTCTCCAAAATCACAATCTTCATTTATCAAGGACCAAAAACATAGTATCAAAAACTGCAATCACAAGCGAGTAAAGTGTAACACTGATAAGAAAATGGTGTCTGATATATGCATATACATATTTATTTTCTTCACTAATTGCAACAAAGAGTCTAAGAAGTTTTTTTTCCCTTTGGACCCAATGATTATGTTATTTCTCGATGATGGTTTTCCATTCATATCCTTCACGAAACCATTTAAAACACCGTTTGGGTTCACCATCAAAATCAGAATTCCCTTCTAGATTTTTGCCATTTTCTTCATCCACCGCGGTAAAGCTTCTCTCTGCTAAAATCTTGAGTTGCTCGAGAATGGAAAATATCTTCTTCTTCAAATGTAACTAATGACTCCTCCAAGTGTCGAATTGCATCAACAGATAGTCCAACGTCCTCAGAATTGCACCAAGAAGCAGAGGATTTTCTAAACACTTTTAAATACTGTTTGCTGTAATTTGCGCAGGCGTGCCAGAGCCAAACGGGCTCGGTGTGTGTGTGTGCAAACTAATTTCCTAAACGCTTGTGTAAGTGATATACAAGGCTTTTATGAATTTGACTTCTAAAAGGTGATTATGTGGGACAAGTAGGAAAGTACCCTCATCCAGAATCCTTTGGCAGTACTGAAGCGCACAAGCCAAACAGTGCAAGTGTTTGCCGTGTAAACAAATCACAAACGATTAATAAAAAGCAGGTTTTATTAAATGTTTGGAAAAATAAACAAATCCAAAGAACAAGATCAGAACAGACTCTGATTGTCCAGAAGAATGAAAAGAAAATAACAAAGAGGCAAACCTTTTTGCTATGGATGCGAGATAACAAGAACTCAAAAGGTTTGAATGCCTTGAATGCAGTATGTGAATGCTGTTGAGTGCTGTTTTTCGAGAATGACACGGAGTCCCTTGCACGGTTGGCCTGCCACCATATTTATAGCGGCCTTTAGGAATTCTGATTAGGAAAAGACTTCCTTAACTTGCGCTTTAAGCAGTCCTGATTGATTGGTCGATTGATAGTGACAGAATCCTTCCTAATCTCCAACTCTTGCCTTATCTTTATTAAATCAATCCCAAAAATTTAGGGACTGACCTTCCAAATCCAGCTGGACGCAATTAGAAGCCTTTCCGAAATGGACTCTACTTCCTTAACAATCCAGACGACGTCATCATGACAGCTGTGAACAACACCGCCTTCCCTTGCTTGTCCATCAGGCTCATCAACTATCTTCTTAGTTAAATCGGGCATAACTAAGCTCGTCTGTTGTATTTTCTGTCTTCCACGCCCAATGGCCTCTTCCTGTATCCAATCGGGTTCACACATCCGTCTTTACCATTTTTACCAAATATGGTGCTCGATTGTCCTGGTTGTCGCTCTTTCCCTCCATCGGGCTTGCCCTGACGCTAGCTAGGTTTTATTCCTCCTACGCTCGATAAGCTTAGTCCATGTTTAGCCTCCCAACTGGGCTTCATGGCTTCATTACTAGCTATAGCCCGACTGTACACCACCCACTTCATCAATCGGACTTCACCGTTTAAATCAACTAGCCTTGTCTCCCTGAACCACGTGATTTTTACCTCTTAAGCTCGATGGGCTTTTGGAGTCCCTGGGCCTGCCTGTCTATTCCATTAATTCATTCGGGCTCAAAAACCTTTGGCTGTTTTTGGGTGCAAACAATTGCCCCCCAAAGGGTCATATCAAACGTCCCGCCTTGATTAATGTGACGTTTTAAATTTAAATATGCCACGTGTCATCCATGTAGAGACTTGTCAGATCTGGGGAATCTCACCAGTCACTCCTCATTAAATGCGGCGTGTATAAAGCAGCGAGATTTTAAAAAATCTCTTTACCTTCCTTTTATTTGCATCTCTCTTTAGAATCATAGACATCCAGAGCTTCTTTCACTAGAATCCATTGTTTTCGACGAGCACACCTCATCACTGCATACTGCAATGGCTCCCAAAACTGCTCTGCAGTTACTTCTAAAGGCAAAAAAGCCTTTATGGATGCTCTGCCGCCCCAGAATCACTGCAAAGAAGTCAGGGCACTAGCCAAAACCCACGCTGCAGAGATCTCCACAGATAGTTTTCTCCATTACAGCGCCTCCGATGGCGCACCGATGGCGCCTGGCATTGGTACAAAATTTCGTGGCAATCCTCTGACGGCGTTCAGCCCTTACTTCCCGCCGTTAGAAAATGAGGCATTCCTCCAGCTTCCTGCCAACTAGAGCAAAGTTTGGACAGCTTCACACCCAATCAGGGGTTGGCCTACCCCTGCTGCTGACTGGGACAAATGGGCGACAAGAGTATCGGCCTCCAAGGTTGATCTATGGAAGAGAACGGGCATCCATAATGCTCAACCGGTCCAGGCTGGAGATAGACTGGCCTCTCTTCTTCTCAGCTCTTCTTTTTTGGTCGGCCTCAATAAATGGGTTCCTCTTCCGTTGCGGCCCGATGGCCCCCCACCATCAAGGATGTGAGCTTTCATGGTCTCCACCCTCATAGACAAGAAGTGGTCCCGGGCTTAGATGTTGGAACGGCCAGCTTTACCTACCCCCAATAGGAATCAGTAAGAGATGGGACCATTTCCTGTAGACCGATCACAGCCTTTGGCAGCTTCTTGATGGCCTGCATGGGTGCTGACGAGATCGAAGTGTCCGATGATGAGCACACGACCTTTCTGATATACTGGATGAATAGATACCTCTTCTGATCAGCTAGTCAGGCCATCACCAAGGAGTACACTACTCTAGCCTTGGACCTTGCTGCTAGGAAGCCCTTATCCCTAGCCACACTAGTCTGGGCTCACCTTGTTTACGGAGTGACTGACATCGTGCATTCGGGCTTCAGTGCTGGAGGCAGCCCGATCTGGATTCTTCAGGTCTGGCTCTATTCTCACTTCTAGCAATTCAGGCCGGCCGATCGCCAATTATCGGTCGTTCCCGTTTTCGTTGTCCGATTCATGGACGTCACCCCTTTCTCCCACTCCTTTGAGGAGTGCTTCTCTTTCTTTTACGAAGGATGTGCCAATCGGGCTGTCCCTCTTTTTCAACCGTTCTCCTCTACTCACTTCCCCACATTTCTCCAACTTCCAAATAACCCTTCCAACTAGGGACCGGGCACCCAGTCTACTTATAATGAAATCTTTTCTAGCTACCTGGTAGCTAGGGACATAATTTTTAGCCCAAGCATTCCTTCTTCCAATAACAAATGCAGGGTGGAGTATTACTTCTCTCCACTCTATGCCCGTCAACTCGGGTTTTCTCAACTCGTGCTCGTTCTACCAGCCATTATCGTAAACGTAGACTGGGTTGAATGTGGCCTAATTATTAATGATGGGTAAGTGAAGAAAATAAAGGAGAGGTCCGACAAGTTGAAGGCCCCCTTCAAATTTACACCATTCATAGGTCGACCGGTTGTGACCAAAAAATTTGGAAAGTGGTAGTCTGATCGGGCTGTCAAGATTTTCACAAGCACTGCCGCGGAGGCCCTACTTCAATTTACCGTATCAACGGCCACAGAGGCTGATGTCTCTATTGCTACAATGGCACCAACCCGACGGAAGCAAATAGCGAAGAGGCCAGCCCGTAAGCTAGTACCTGGGCAGGGACAGAAGAAAAAATAAAAACAAGCCTCAGTCCCCTTCACTCAGGTACTATTAAATACTTTTCCTTGCTTTGTTCAGTCTAATTACCCTTATTTGCCTTCCTAATCCCATTCTTGTTTTATTCTAGCTTGTAGACGAGGATCTGGAAGAGGACGTTCTGCTGGCCGTGCAGGGTTCTCAATCAACAATAGTTCTACCCTCTCAGCCTCTTCCGGTCGATCTTCCTTCCTCTCCTTCCCAGCAAGCGGCCTATCTTGAACGGGTTGCCATGACAGTAATGCCTCTCCACATCCTGCCACCCTTGACTCCTTTAGACGGGGAGGAGGACGTTGCTGGTTCTGTTGGGGTGCCCGAACCGGTTGTACTGTCTTCCAGCAGTGAAGATCTACCAACGGACGATGTGGCCAATGGAACAGCTGGAGAAGAGGAAGTAGAGCAGGTAACCCCATCTGTGGTTGAAATCCCTTCCGGCCAAGCTGGAGTGTCCGCCGCCACGGGATCGGCCTCTGAGCCAACCGAGGAGGCCAATCCCTCATCTATTCTTAAAGCTCCTACAACTTTAAATGTTGAGGATAGGGCTATGACTGAAGCCTCAGGCTCCACACCGGGTGTTTAAGCTTCATCAGATGAGGGCATTGCAGGTTTCATGGTGGAAACCATTACCACTCCTTCTCTTGAACCCAATCAACATCCCTCTCAATCATCCACTTCTCAGCCAAGTGGTGAGGCTGACGTTCGTCAAGCGATCTTGGTCTCACTATCCTCTCACGCCCAGGTATTGTAGCCTCTCTTTTGATATCATTCATGAATACTTTATCCTCTTTTAACCCCCAATGTTTTGAACAGGCCGTTCCCATAGGTCCAGAGCCATACACCCCCTTTGATGATTTCTTCAGCGACTTGAACCTAAGTGCATTCGACCTGGGTCCTCTCGAGCCTGAACCAGTGTCTCCTTTGAGCATTCAACGGTCAAAAGACCTCCTCCTTGGGCTGGATGATCAGGATCTTCCCGGCCTTCCACCTGCTGCTGATGTGGATGTCGCCTTGACCGCCCTCCTGGCAGATCGTTCTTCAATAGACGGGCAACTCCTGCTAATCCGGGAAATACAAGAAAGACTCCCTAGTTGCTGTCTCTTGGAGAGATCTGTCTCGTCGGTTCAAGCTGAGGCCAAAATTCATCTTGGTGCCCGTCAGAAGGCCATGCAGTTCCTTCAGGCTGCAAAAACCAAGTATGAAGCTAAGAAGGCCTCTCGGGCTCAAGTGATTGCCCGATATGCTTGGCTACAAAATCGTATTGCAACACTCAAAGCCCAGCTTGTACAATTCGAGGCCGAGGTGGTGGCTAATGATGCGGCTCTTGTGAAGATCGACAGAGTCCTGGCCCAACTCGGTGGAGATGCCCAGAAATGCAGTGAGCAATTGCATGCCAGCATTCCCATCTCTCGGTCTTGGACTCAAAAGTTGGAAAAAGCCAAACAAGACCGAGCTGCGACAGCGAAGACTTGGGAGGACCTAAAGGCCAAGCTTAGGAATTTTGGGACGGCCTCTTTTAATACTTGTATATATTTTATATTTTTACTTATTTATTCATCTTGTAAGTAAGTTGTGCTCAGCCTTATCAATACAATGATGATTTTACTCAAACTTCCATCTCAAGATCATAATTAAATGGTTCGTACTCTAGGCCAGGATTTGGTTTGTATTCAAAATCGATGGTCTCCCACAACGTAGGATAATAGGATTTTAAATATTGACCATTAACTAACCTGACATGCACTGTTCCATCCATATCACGTAGCCTATACGCTTCACCTCTCTTGATCTGGTGAACAATGAATGGACCTTCCCAATTGACTGACCATTTGCCGTATCGGTTATCCTTATCTTTGATTGGCAAAACGGCCTTCCAGACCAAGTCTTCTGTGCAAAAAGACTTCTCCTTCACCCTCTTGTTGTATGCCCGGGTAGCTCGTTGTTTTTGTACCCTTAATGAATCCAAGGCTGCCAGTCTTGTTTCATCAAGCCCTTCTAACTCAATTATCATAGCCTCTGTGTACTCAGCGGGCTCAAGCTGATTTTGTAACGCCCTCCTAGCCAATCGGACTGTAACCTCCATTGGCAACATAACATCATGCCCGTAGGTTAGCATGAAAGGTGTAATCCTTGTACTGGACCTTTTAGAAGTCTGATAAGCCCATAATGCCTCGAACAATAGCTTGTCCCACTCTCTTGGATTTTCATCTATCATTTTCTCAATGATCCCCTTCAGGATCTTGTTTATTGACTCGGTCTGTCCATTGGCCTAAGCATAGTATGGAGTGGAGTTGAGGATCTTAATTCCCCTACTTTATGCAAAGGCCATTGTTTCTGTGCCTGTAAACACGGATCCCTGATCGGCCGTTATGGTCTCGGGAAGGCCGAAACGATGAATTATGTGCTCTTCAATGAATTTAATTACCGTTGCTTGCATCACCATTCTGCACAGTACGGCTTCGACCCACTTAGTAAAGTAGTCTGTAGCTACAATATGAAGCAATGCTGGCCCGATGAAGGTGGAAGAACCTTGCCAATCAAATCCATGGTCCATCCTCTGAACGGCCATGGCTTGATTATAGGCTGAAGTCCTTTGGCCGGTACTCTTTGAATCGGACCATGCTTCTGACAAGCCTGACATCCTTTAGCATAACTGATGCAATCTTTCAGCATGCCTGGCCAGTAGTAGTTATACCTCCTAAGGAGCCATTTCATCTTTGTCCCGGCCCGATGAGCTCCACAAATCCCTTCGTGGACTTCGGCCATTACCCTCATGGCTTGTTTTTTCCCGAGGTACTTTAGGATCACGTCATCCCTGATGGGCTTTTTGAATAATTTCCCATCTAATACAACAAATCAGACTGCGAACAGTCTGACTTTTTGGCTCCTCTAACATTTGGGTGCTGAAGATATCCTATGATTGAGATTCTCCAATCCTCATCCTCCATCAAAATTGAATTGGTTGTAGTTAGGGATGGCAATGGGGCGGGTTTTCCGGGTTCCCCGCCCTGCCCCTAATAGACAGGGTATGGGGGAGGATTTCATGGGGTAGGGTCGGGTATGGGGGGAAATGGTCAACCCGAGTCGGGTTCGGGTTGGGGTCGGGTATAGGGCTAAAACCCCGAACCCGCCCCGTATATACTTGTATTTACATTTATATCCCTCAATAGTTATTTGTATTACCCTTATACCCTCCTAGTATAAATAGTACCAAACAAAGTTTTAGGCTTCATGAATCCTTTTCTCCATCTGTTCGGCGCCACTAAGGCCTCTTCAAGACTCTTTTTTTATCTTGTTCTCAAATTCACAATCCCTCATCTCAACTCTCAAGTTTTAGGGCTTCATGAGTCAAGACCACCAGAGAGGGAGGACGCAGAGTCTCTTGTCTCAACTCTCAAGTTCTCTCTCTCTCTCTTTCCATGGAGGAAGCTCCTCTGTGTATATAATAGATATAGATCTATGTGAATATATATAGATCAATGTGTGTATACATATATAGAGATCTGTATATATATAGGTATGTGTGTATATATATAGATTAGTGTGTGTATACATATATAGAGATCTATATATATAGATATAGATCTATGTATATATATAGATCTGTGTGTTCTTTAACAGCCAATATAGATTTATGTTTGTTCTTTAAATTTTGTTTTTTGTTTTGCGTCATTGTGTATATAGAATCATAGATATAGATCTATTTTTTTTATTTAATTTTATATTTTGCTAATGTGAGAATGTGGATTTTTGCTGGAGGGAAAAAATAATAATAATAATAATAATAATCGGGGCGAGGCGGGGCGGAGACTGGTTTTTGTTTACGGGGCGGGGTCGGGGTTGGGACATACATCCCCTCGGGGCGGGGCAGGGCGGGGCGGGGTCAGGGGAAGGGTTCATTTAATCGGGGTGGGGACGGGGGTGGGGGAAGGGGGCCCCGTCCCATACCCACCCCGCTGCCATCCCTAGTTGTAGTGTACCAACCTCTCTTTGCTACGGACAACAGTGATCGGACTTGTATCGTGATAGTTTTATCCTCTAGGTCCGTTTAGTTGACGAGGTCGATCCCCTTTTTGCTAACTTATAGGCCTCCGTATTTGTTGATCTAGGGATATAACTCACACTTACATCATCGAATGAATCCATGAGTTGAATAGCCATTGAGTGAAACGGGCACATCTCCCAACTATTAATTTGGAATCCACCTAATATCTGTCCGATTACCAGTCCTGAGTCTCCTTTGATATGGATGCATGATGCCCCCTTTCAAGGAGTATCTCAAGTCCGATAATAAGAGCTTCACATTCGGCCTAATTGTTTGTACATTTGAAATCGAGCCGAAACGACATCTTCGTCTTTTTATATTTGGGCGATACAATGATCTCCCCTGCCCCAGCACCTTCTGCATTCTTCGAGCCATCAAAGATCAACATCCATGGGACTAAGGACGTATTTAATACTTTTGGTGCTGGTGACAGGTCTCCCAGATCATCAGGATCTGGTTGATCGGCCATGACATTGGCTATCGCCTAGCCTTTGACCTATTGCTGTGATCGGTACTGAATGGAAAATTCCATCAAGGCCAAGGTCCATTTTCTAATTCAACCTCTCATAATCGGTCTTGACAACATATATTTTATCACATCAGTTTGACATATGATGTAAGTAGAAACAGGAAGCATATATATTCTTAACTTCTGAGATGAAAAATACAGTGCCAAGCATAACTTTTCAATCGGCGCATAACGCTGCCCGATTGGAGTCAAAATTCTACTTAAGTAATAAATGACCTGCTCATTCCCTTGCTCGTTATCTTGAACTAGCATACTTCCTACTGAGTAGTCAGAGGCTGATATATACAACTTAAGGCACCTACCCCTCTTGGGTGGCATCAACACTGGGGGTGTAGACAAGTATTGCTTGATCCTTTCAAAGGCTTGCTGGTGGCTTTCCTCCCACCTGAATTCGTCATCGGTCTTAATCTTCAGAAGTGGGGTCCAGACCTGAGTTTTTCCTGCACAGTTGGATATGAACCTTCTAAGGAAATTGATCTGCCCCAGGAGCCTTTGCATTTCTTTCTTATTAGCTAGGGCTTTTGCCACTTGAATAGCCCGAGGCTTATTCTTGTCTATCTCTATCCCTCTCTAGTGTACTAGGAAACCTAAGAAGTTCCCTGTAGAGATACCGAATACACATTTGAGAGGATTCATCTTCAGCTTGTGAGTTCGCATTCTTTCAAATGCCTTTTCTAAGTCCCTCAAATGATCGGTGTTATCACCAGATTTTACCACCACATCATTAAAGTAGACTTCCATGAAATGACCAATCATATCATGGAAGATTGAATTCATTGCCCGTTGATATGTGGCTTCTGTGTTCTTCAACCTGAAAGGCATGACAACCCATTCAAAGGTTCCAATCGCCCCCGAGCACCAAAAAGTTGTCTTTGGGACATCCTCCTCGGTGATGTAAATTTGGTTATACCCTGAATGCCCGTCCATCAAGGACAGAATTTTGTGCTTAGCGGTCGAATCAATCAACTGATCGGCCATGGGCATAGGGTATTCATCTTTTGGGGTAGCCAGGTTCAAATTTCTAAAATCAATGCAAACCCTAAGCTTCCCATTTTTTTTACTACCGCGACTACATTCGAGACCCATTCTACGTATCGGGCGGTCCGGATGAAGCCAGCACCCAGTAGTCTTTCAATCTCTTCCTTCACCCTTAGGGAAATTTCTGGTGACATCCACCGAGGTAGCTGCTTGAATGGTCTGAACCCCGATTTATTGGCAATCGATGTTCCACCAGTTCCCTAGACAACCTGGAATCTCATCGTAGTCCTAGGCAAACCAATCCTTGTACTTGTACATGAGCGCTATCAACTCGGTCTGATGATGTGGTTCGAGCCTCTGACTTATATAAGTAGGCTTGTGTTCTCTCTCCTTGCCTAGGTTGACTTCTAAGAAGAGATCCTGAACATCGGCCTTTAAGTCATCCAGCTTTGTAGTGGCCATTTCTAATTCATCCATTTGGATCTCTTCCTCTCTTGGCGCTTCTTCTTCATAGATATAATCGGCCAGATTGATCATGCCATCGACTGGGCCGATTTATAATCTTCTATTGGCTAGATATGCACACCACCTAGCCATGCTGGCCCTTAGGGCCAGCTATCTCCGTTCTTCAATGGGTTATAGTTCCATTGACATCTTCTTGTTCAATAATCTCTATCGGCCTTGACTCCTCTGTCTGACTGAGGTTATGGCAATGTGATTTCAAGTTCGATGGAGTTCCCTCAAGGAAAGTGGCAATATTTGGTCTTCCCAGCTTACCTATCCTAGTAACTTAACTGGCCTGATGTCGTCTTCATACAAGACATCATCGGCCGTTTGAACACGGGCTACAAATGGCTTTGTATCTGCTCCAACCACTTCAACCTCATCACCTCTCCAAAAAATCAGCAACTGATGGAGGGTAGAAGGGATACAGTAGTTAGGGTGAATCCAGTCTCGGCCTAGTAATGCATTATAGGTGGCCGATGTCTCCATGATGAAGAAAGCAGTCATGACCATTTTGCTGCCAGCGGTCAACTCCGGAGGAAGGATACCCTTGGTTCTTGAAGGTGTTCCCATGAATCTTTGAACGTTCATTTCAGTCAAAATCAGTTCCGACTCGGACTTCTGAAGGATTCTCAACATTATTTGGGGCATAATGTTGATGGTAGAGCCTCCATCAAAGAGGATCCTGTTTATTAGGATCCCTTCAATATCTCCCTTTCATGTATAGTGGCTTTAGATGCTAGGACATCTAATAAGTAGGTTTCTCAAAGACAACTTTCACCGGTCCAGCAGGTTTTAGCCCCTCTTCAGTTTGATGTCCTCTCGGCCTTAAAATTGTGATCTTGGGCCGATCAAACTGTACATCGGTGGCGTCCACATTCTTGCTTGTGGCCTCCACCACGCTGGGTTTAACGGTCTCTCCTCCGTTCCAAAATATGTATTCTATCGTGGTCGACTCTTTGGTCAAGCCCTCCATTACATCTCCTTTCATGGCTGAAGGCTGGTCTGGCTTGGCCATAAAAGACATTGGCAGCGTAAAAACCATGTTAGAAGATAAACTTATAGGGATGGTTCTGAATTGAATTGGCGTAGCGTCTGAATCTGATAAGTCATCATTGGTCTCCATGTCCATCTTGTCTGATTCAAGCTTACACCCCTCATGTGGCTTCTCCCGCCTAAAGCTTTCCCTCAATCGTCCACTAGCATGCATCTCTCCCTTACCAGCTTTCTTGTCAAAAACTAGTTCTGTCCTACCTGAGGGTTCTTGGGTGTCGGGCACCAATGGTGCATTGGGTTTAGGAGGGCTATGAGTCCGATTTTCCAATACTCACGTTCCCTTTCAGCTTGCCTCGCACGTTGGTATCTCCTTTTTTGAGACTTGCTGTACTGGGGCTTCATTGGGAATTTAGGATGTTTAGCCGGATGCCACCTCTGGTTTACTATTCTAGGTGGCAATACCATCCTCGAACCCATGTTTGAGGTCGATGCCCTTGCTAGCATCCTTGGCTTGGAGACTGTTTGGCTGCGCCTTGTCCCCAATCGGCTCGAATCTCTTATGCCGGTCTGTGGAGCAAGGGATTGTTTCGGCTGCCATTCGAGCTTCAGCTGCCCCTGCTTGGGCAGCGAAAGTCTCTCGTGTACAGACCTTCTCGGGCTTGGTTCCCGCTGTTCATTGACTTTGGGCCTCTTACTCGGACTAGAGGCCTCCCTCTTGATATCGGCCTTGCACCGTGGGCAAAGGCCTTGTTCAATAAGCCCCAGTTGGTGTCGTAGGTCTGCAATCAAGTTGTCAGTGGTGGACCTGGCCGTTTCCACTTTGGCCTTGCGTTCATCTTCTTTGCGCTCCTGATAGGTTCTTTGGAGCTCATGTATTGTCATCTTCGGCCCATTAGTGGCCGAATTTGCAATTTGTTTTCCTTCTCTCTGCTTTGGAAGCTCTTACCTCTCGGTCAAGTCTAGGGATGGCAACGGGGCGGGTATGGGATGGGGGCCCCATACCCCGCCCCCGCCCCGCCCCGCATAGTACCTCTCCCTGACCCCGCCACGCCCCGATTATGAATTTTTTTTTTGGGTACACAAATTGAAAAACAGTTTTTTTAATGCATTTTTTCCCCAATAGTGCAGTTTTTTTTAACTTACCCAATTAGTTCCCCAATAGTGCAGTTTTTTTTAAAATGGTAATACACAAAACTATTGAGGGGTAAAAATGTAAATATAAGTATATTCGGGGCGGGTTCGGGTATTTTGACCCTACCCCGACCCCGACCCCGACCCGAACCCGACTCGGGTTTTGAAAACCTCCCCCATACCCGCCCCTAACCCTATTAAGCCCCCTATACCCTACCTATTAGGGACGGGGCGGGGCGGGGAACCCGAAAAACCAGCCCCATTGCCATCCCTAGTTAAGTCCACTTTCACCCTCGGTCTTGTCAGCTTGGTTAAATCGAGCATAACCATATTGGTGTCGGTAATTTGGGGAAACGGATTCGCATCAATCCCCATAGCCTTGTTCGAGAACTTGAAAGCTCATTTCTCCACGTTCTCCTGTATAATATTATGAAAAACAACGCAATTATTAGTGGAGTGTTTCCAGGAATTATGCCATTTGTAGTATTCTTTATTTTTTAGGTCATCGGACTTCGGGATCCGATGACCTTCATTCAGCTTGATCACATTATCGGCCAACAAGGCATCGAATATTTGATCAGCCACAATGATATAAAAAGTGTGATTCTTCCCTGCCTCAAACGCCATCCTCTTTGCAGCGGCGTTGTTACTGACGGGCTTGTTCAAAACGGTACATATAACCGGCCGCTTGCAGACTAACTCAGCCATATCATTTTCTGTTTTGAGGTCACAGTCTGCTAGGTGGTCCTCGTAATTAGGATCCTTATAGTAAGTGCCCTTGGACAAGTTTTTTATTCTCTTGCTCGTCTAGAAGGATGCGCTCATAACGAGCGGCCTGTGTGGCCAGCTCGAATAGATCACAGAAGTCAGTTCCTTCAAACCTCTTTCGAAGTTCAAAGGACATGCCCCCCATGGCCATTTTCACGTACTCTTCCTCAGGCAAAACCGTCTTGCACCGATACTTTGCCTTGCAGAATCGGGCTATATAGGTTTCAACGGTCTCTCCTACTAGTTGTAACATCCTGGATAGATCTGCCAGTTATGTCTCGGGCTCAATCCTGTAGAACTATCCGTGGAACAACTCTTCCATCTCCTGCCAATTTTGTACAGAATTTGTAAGAAGATTGACATACCATAAAAATGCTATGCTCGTCAATGAGTTTGGAAACAACCTTAGCTTTAGTGGGTCACTGCTACCCACATGGCCGCATTGAATGATAAAGCGGCCGATATGTTCCACCGAAGACTGTTCACTCTCCCCAGAGAACAGAGTAAAATTTGGGACTTTGTACCCTTGGAGAAATATGACCTGATCGATTTTAGGTGGATACGGCCGTCTGTAGGTCGGCCTCTCCATCCTTCTTAGGAACGGGCCATACTGTTCATGTATGGCCGCTACCAGCTCCTCCCAATTGATGGGCTATGGAGCTACGGGCTGAACTACCCCCTACGGAGGTACCAATAGAGGTGATAGCTGTTGCTGATTGTTGTTGATTTGATGGGTCCAAAACCCACCATTGTTTCTTTGCACTCCAGCGGTGTGGACTTGGGGTGGTGTGTGGCCGATTGGATCAATATTACGGCCATTTGGTCGGACGAAGACCGGTGTTGCTGATCCATTGGGATCGGTGACAACCGAGCCACTAGCCTGTTTGATCTGCGATTCAGATTGTTTTCCTGAACCGTTATTCTCCCTAAGGTTTGGACAAACATAGGGTGGATCCTTCGGCTTATCATACTCAAGCGATGTGCCAGAGCCTAATCTGGTGACCCGCTCGTTGCTACCCTTGGTTTCATAGGTATTTATGAGTTTACTTATCATGTCTATTAGGTGATCTAGCTTTACATGTGTGGTCCTAGCGGCCATAACAAGGTCAGCTTGACCCTAATGTATCTCGACCGTTTGGCCAATCAGATCTCTGAAATTGATTATCGATCCTATCAAGGTATTGTAGTCTTGTCTCATAGGCTCGATGTTCATTCTCAGGACTTTAGAAATTCCCCCTACGGTTATACTGCCATCCTGCGGGGAATGGCCGGTACTTTCTTCAACAGATGGGTCAATGCTGGAATTGTCCTGTCCATTTTTCCCTGTCTGCTTGTCCTTCTTTGGAGGCATGACTTGACACTATGTGTCCCACCGGGGGTGCCAAAAATGTTTCCTGTAATTTACGCGGGCGTGCCAGAGCCAAACGGGCTCGGTGTGTGTGTGTGTGTATATATGTGTGTGTGTGTGTATGTGTGTGTGTGTGTGTGTGTGTGCGTGTAGAAACTAATTTCCTAAACGCTTATGTGAGTGATACACAAGGCTTTATGAATCTGACTTCTAAAAGGTGATTATGTGGGACAAGTAGGAAAGTACCCTCATCCAGAATCCTTTGGCAGTACTGAAGCGCACAAGCTAAACAGTGCAAGTGTTTGTCATGTAAACAAATCACAAACGATTAATAAAAAGCAGGTTTTATTAAATGTTTGGAAAAATAAACAAATCCAAAGAACAAGATCAGAACAGACTCTGATTGTCCAGAAGAATGAAAAGAAAATAACAAAGAGGCAGACCTATTTGCTATGGATGTGAGATAACAAGAACTCAAAAGGTTTGAATGCCTTGAATGCAGTATGTGAATGCTGTTGAGTGTTGTTTTTCGAGAATGACGCGGAGTCCCTTGCACGGTTGGCCTGCCACCATTTTTATAGCGGCCTTTAGGAATTTTGATTAGGAAAGGACTTCCTTAACTTGCGCTTTAAGCAGTCCTGATTGATTGGTCGATTGATAGCGGCATAATCCTTCCTAATCTCCAACTCTTGCCTTATCTTTATTAAATCAATCCCAATATTTTAGGGAATGACCTTCCAAATCCAACTGGATGCGATTAGATGCCTTTCCAAAATGGACTCTGCTTCTTTAACAATCCAGACGACGTCATCATGACAGTTGTGAACAACACCGCCTTCCCCTGCTTGTCCTTCGGGCCCATCAACTATCTTCTTAGTTAAATCAGGCAAAACCAAGCCCGTCTATTGTATTTTCTGTCTTCCACGCCCGATGGCCTCTTCCTGTATCCAATCGGGCTCACACATCCGTCTTTACCATTTTTACCAAATATGGTGCCCGATTGTCCTGGTTGCCGCTCTTTCCCTCCATCGGGCTTGCCCTGATGCTAGGTTATATTCCTCCTACGCCCGATAAGCTTGGTCCATGTTTAGCCTCCTAATTGGGTTTCAGGGTTTCATTACTAGCTATAGCCCGACTGTACACCACCCACTTCGTCAATTAGAATTCACCGTTTAAATCAACTAGCCTTGTCTCCCTGAACCACGTGACTTTTACCTCTTGAGCCCGATGGGCTTTTGCAGTCCCTGGGCCTGCCTGTCTATTCCAATAATTCATTCGGGCTCAAAAATCTTTAGCAGTTTTTGGGTGCAAACAAATACTCTCTCTTTAGCGGTTGCATTTCTCTCTCTCCTCACTGTAAGCTCGTTCAGAAGGTTGCAACTCTTCTTGATCATACTCAGATTGTTTCTTCCATCATTATCTAATACTGCAATGCTACCATTTCCATAGCCGCCTTCTCTTCTTGAAGCCTATTTTTAATTATCACTGCCATTTTTTTTAGCAAACACCAGAGAGATTTGGTTAATTGATTCACAGATAACAAACTAAATGGAAAATGGGGACATAAAGACTAGAATGTAAGGACATTAGGACAAAGGTCCAAGCATTAGTCCGAAAGAACCATCATCGAACACAATATGCGTGTTCGGGCAGGGCAACCCGAACTATTTTCTCGCTTGGGCACCTTTTTATGTATCTCGGATGGGCATAGAAAGGTCACGTCCGACCTACAATCGGGCAAGACTTGGGCAGAGAGATTAATAACCCAAGCCCAAGTAGTAATGATATATATATATATAATCTAAATGACATTTAATTAACTGCATATTAGAGTAGTCTACACTATTAATTAGACAATCCATAGTCTACGTGGCTGCTATATAGAATCTAGATGAAATTTAATTAACTGCATATCAGAGCCTTATACTCTTAATTAGACAATTCGTAATCCACGTGGCTGAATATAATAATAAACAAATACATGATTTTTTATAATTCGCCATTCTATTATGACTATATGGCTCTAAAAAAGGGTGAAAACCCGAGTAGACTATAAATACTTGAGTTCTATTCGCCAATCTTTTTTGCGAACATTGCGATTAAAAAAAGAGTATCAAATAAATTGTAATGAAAGAAACAACCATGATGAAAATAGTTTCAAAGCTTCTATACCGCAAACCTATGAAATCTTTGCTTGTTGATCAAAGAGCTAATAAAAGGGATTAGCCAAAATCCCTACAAGTTATTACATAGATACTATCTGAAGCTATTGATTTGTGTTTTTAACGTACTTTCTTTATGCATATCTCAGTTGCACTGTTGTTTTAAATCAGCTAGAATAATAGACATCTGCATATCCACAATTCTTTAGAAGTAGAGGCAACAGAATAGAAGTATCCTCAGAAGTTCGATTTGTATAAGTTGGTTTTCCACACTTATCCTAACAATAGGCTTCAATGTGTTTGATAACACCATAATGGTTACCTTCCCGCTTCCACTGAGAACAATTATCACAAAAGGGGAGATTTCTTCGTGAAGGATACGCCATGAGAGTTACTGAAATTTGGTGGTTTAAAGCGATCCTTTCAGAAAGTTTATAGCGCAAGAAGAGTGATCTGTTGCACTCTTCCTTCGTTATGAACTCTGAAACTCAACATGGATAGTTTTGTTCTTTGCCAGGCCCTACAGGGATTGGAGGTGTTCTTCGAGATTACTTGGGATTTATTAAGGGTATTTTTATTTAATGGACTCTGATTGTTTGGAACTCTATATATATGCTATTCAAGAAAGTGTATCACTATTTTAATCCAAATGCTTTGAGTAAAGATTATATATTCTTGTCAACAATGGTTCTAATGTATCGATAAGGTGGGATACCGAGGAAAAATTCAACCAAACACTCACCCACACCCACACCCACACACGCATACCCACCAAAAAGTCGAACACACAAAGCGAGCAGCTGCAGCTGTGGGCGAAACAAATACGAGGAATAAGACATCCCCAATAGAAGAAACCAAGCCCAAAAAAAAACACAAGGAACCAAGCTCAAACAGATAAGAAAGAATAAGCCATGAGACAGAAGAAGCAGGTACAAAATGAATATAATGTAAACAATAAAAGACCTAACCGCACCCATGCGAAATGGGGAGATTTCGATATATAGCGATTGTGTTATCTGTCTGCAACTTAGAGTCCGTTTGTTTTGACGTCAACTGTTATCCGAAAAATGAGTTTACCTTATTCGGATAAGGTGAAAGCATTTTCCAGAAACATTTTACATCGAAACAAACGGTGCATTAGTTTTCAATTTTTCTTTTTAAGAGCTTTGTACTTTTCAGTGGGGTGTTATGTTTGCCACTATTGATCTTGCTCATCTATGGGGTTTGTTTTTCCCAGTCTCTTTATTTTGGAAGTAAATGAGTGGTTCAGGATATGTGCTTTGTGGTTTTGTTAAAAATCTACTTAATAACCAAAATAGAATCTTTGAATATGTTATACTCAGAATTAAGACTCGACAAAAATACTGCAAGAGACGTCACCTTTTTTAGTATTGAACATATTCTAAAAAAATCTAAACAACCTGAGATATATTATACTCCAAAGAAGACATCTCTTCAAATGGCACCATTTCTGCCCATTTCAAGAAGTTGTACATTAGAGACAACAAAAACCAAACTAGACGGCCATTGGGGGGGGCAGATTTACTAAAAATATAATACAAAAATTTTAAGCCAAAAGTACTAAGGTATATGTAATGTTATAATTGGTAGGTCGTGTATTGTGGTTATCTATCAAACCTATTTGTTATTCTTATTATTTTAGAATGTTCCATTACTTTTGTCAATTTTTTTAAATATTAAATCTAGAGTATCATTGTGTATTGCCCGATATCGGGCAGTGACGCTGTGACCGAGTTGTCGCGAGGGTGTCCGCAAGCGCAATTTTGAACCATGAATCAAATTATGTCAGCAAAGACGCATTTAACACATCAATATGAATTTAGACTCCAGTGAATTTCCAGAACATGCACCGCCCAGATTCTCTTAGAAAACTAGAAATAGAACTATACATAACTATTATATATTAAATCTTTTATACTATCACATATTGTAATTCTGAAGTAGGATATACAAAGCCTCATGTACCGCTTCGCTAGAAGCATAATTTACAAAAACAAAACTTACATTCATCCAATTCTGAAGCACTCTTCATATAGTACACCACAGGAACCTCAATTCCTCCGAGGACCTTTGCACATGATCACTTTCATGCTGAAGCCTTTCACAGAACATGCTTCTTTCTCTTAACGTTGTCTTCGATATGGTGATAACCAAAGTGCAATATGACCAAACACTTTTTAGTAGCAAGAAATAATTAGATAGCATTTTGAAAAACAAAAACAAGAATTGTTATTAGAACATGTCATTCACGGACATCAACTTTGATAAGTAATCAAAATTCGACTTAATGAACTACTCACATTTAACAGTATCTCTTGCGAAGTAACTATAAGATAATATTTTTCAAAGTGAAGTAAAAAGTCTAATTGAGGAAAGTAATCATACTAAGCAGGCAAACTGCATTTTAATTTTCTAAGATTAGGAATCCAAGCTACGACTTCCACGTCTCCACAAGAAATAAGATCAAGATTGCCTATTGTCCGCAGGTTATCTAATATGGATAAATAACAAGAATCGATGGTAACTGGAGGAATACGAATATGAAGACACCCCCTCAAATTTACCATTTTCCATATATCTTCTGAAAGGTTAATCACGACAAATTCTTTAACTATGATCGTTTCTAGGTTACACAGATTCAGTATTAATGGCCATGAACTTTTGCTCTCGGTATATTTAAGAGCTAAATATCTCAAATGAACAACTAGATGTTTGTATGAATTCTTTTGTGTGATGTGTGAGAGTATAACACGTAAGCAAGTTAGTACCAATATAGATATTTATAGTACTATAGTAGATGGGTCTGAGAGAGTACGTGGCTCAAGTGAGAGCCAAGGTAATCCCAAGTGAAAGAGAGAAAGAGAGAGAGAGCAGTAGGCGTGGAGAGTTAATAGAGCTTATGATATCTACTTGAGGTATTTTTACTGGTTTTATGTATTGAATGAGGGCGTGGTATTTATAGCCGAGGTAAGGAGTATAAGTCACTCAAGCGTGACTGCCATAGTGCTTAGGTGGCTTCTCTAGAGAGGTTTGTAGGTTGGTGGACAAGACTGGAAGGATTGATGATTTCGGCTATGGGATGTATTGACAAGATAGAAGGGCAGTGGTATAAGCTTTATCTGGTGACCAGAGGAAGGGGTGTAGGTGTGCCTCAATGATTGGACATTTATTGTGGGCAGTAAGATGATTACTTCAACAGAGGAGCGGTGAGGTGACCTCTATTGTGGCCGAGGGAAGAGTATGTCAGTGGATATTTCCAGAAATGGTGTAACTACAGCGTCCTAAGTGGTCTGGGGGTAGGTGAGGTAATGGTTGAGTTACACTAGTAGCGTAAGTGACCTACGAGGATGGGATGGGGAACGCACGTGATGGTGCACATGTCTCTCTCTTTCCTTGGAACCAACCCTAGCCTTACCCATAGGGAGTCTAGCTAGGGAAATACCCTTAACTCTAACCACCGAGCCATGAACTCTCGAGATCCCAACGTGTGATACCCTTTAGTCCTGCTCCTGAATAAGGGTACTAGTGTGTGACAATGTTAGAGACATGGAGCCTTTAGTCTGTTAGAGGTCGTGTAGCTTGGAGGCCTCCGTGATGGAGATGACTACTCCTTTGGTGGTGTTGCCACCAAAGTATGTGGAGTATTGGATGTGGTGTTATCTAAGGCGGTGAGGGATCCTTACAAGGTGAGAGGAGTCCTGGGGTGGTGACAAGCACGTCCGCTTAAGTCACCTCTAAGGGAGAGCGTATTGCTTGTGCCACCCTGGGTTGTGTCCACGGTGGACATATGACTAGGAGTAATTAGGTGTTGTTCGTGGAGACACGTGGTGGTGAGGTGTCGTAGCTTATTGCTACATGGCTAGCCCGGAGTATGTACCTACACTGTTCAAGTTGGTGGGGAAAGAATTTGATAGAGATAGGCGATAAGTCCACCACCCTGAGAAGTTTGAAGGCTTGACAAGTGGATGTTAAATGCTTCTGAGATAAGTTAAATTCATCACTTGAAGAGCCAAAGAACAACAAGGAGCGGACATGTAGCGCATGAGGTTTCGAATTCCAATTCAAAGAAACGAAATCAACTAAATGTGAATGAATGCATAAGCGACTTTCTTATTTGCAATGGGACTTGAAGAAAAAGAGGAACTAGCTTGTCCATACCAAGAAATCTGCTGCAGAAAATTCTCTTCCTCGGCTTTTCTCAGGCATAAATCATGCAACAAATCATGGATGCGACATGTTTTTATTCCACAACTAGTCCTCCTTTTAGAAATTACTACTAGACTCCTATCGATTAGATCCATCAAGTAATCTTTTGCTATTTTCTCCAAGTTGTTTTGTTCATTTTGCTGTATAAATCCCTTGGCCGCCCATAAACATATCAACTTCCACATGGGGATTTTATAGTCTTCCGGGAAGGCCCCAAAATATAGAAAGCACGATTTCAAATGATGAGGCAAGTGGTTGTAACTCAATGCTAGAGTGTCCATATATTGCTCTGGGTCACTAACTTTAAATGAACTCACGCTTTTGGCAACTATACTCCACCACTCCTCTGTCCTTTCATTCTTTGTGAGAAACCCGTAAACTACAAGAATTGCAAGTGGTAGTCCTCAACACTTTTTTACAATTCATTTTCCAATTTTCATCAATTCTGGGGGGTAAATATTCTGTTGAAACACCTTTTGTAGCAACAGATCCCAACTTTCATCTCTGGTTATGAAACATATACAATGTGGAGGACTATAAGGGTTAGCATCAAAAGCTACATCAATGAGCCGAGTAGTGAAAAAAATTCTACTTCCATTTTTGTCATTCGGGAAATACATTTTCACATCATACCAAGCACTAACACTCCATATATCATCATCCATGACAATGAGATATCTTCTATCCTTCAAGCTTTTGTACAACTGCTCACCTAACATATCATCATCCATCATGTCAATATCACCTCTATGTTGGATGGGTGAAGAGCTTAAAATGCCAAGCAACAAATCCCTCTTCTGGTATGACTGAGACACATTGGGTCCACTCACGAATATAAAAGTGATATATGATATACGCATCATTGTAAACTTTTCACGCCAGAGTGGTCTTTCTAAGTCCATCCCAACAATAGATACAACTTTTAGCTGCTTTTTGGATTCTCCAGTAAGCTGCTGTTTTATCTCAATTAGGATTTCATCGAATCCCACCATGGTTTCTTCCACCACCGCAACGGTTTCAGTTTTCGTTCTTGCCGAGATATGGACGATGAATTCCCAACTTGTTGGAATCCCATGTCATGCATATTTTTGTCATAAATCTCCATCACCCTTGACTTGATAAAATTAACATCTTCCATGAGACCACTGAGTTTTAGAGAAGGGAAAATTATATCACCAACTTTCTCAGCCAAGTTTCTATCAATCAGCATAAAAACATTAGATACGAACAAGTCGACAATGTCCTCGGCTTTGTGAGCCACATGTCTAATTTTTGCCTCCAAATCGTTTTCATAGCGCTTTTTCTCTGAATCCTTGAGAAATATACGCAGGAATTGCATCTCCTCATAAAGAGATTCAATATGATATTTCTCAAGGAAAATCATAATGTTGTCGTTATTGCATTTTATTACCTGCATCAAATTTTCCAAGAGAAAATCCACAGTAGTGTCTGCCATCTCCATAAAATTCTTGCAGAAACTAGTACTTTGTTCAACTCTTGATAGTAATGAGTTGACTCAGCAACTATTCTGTGTAAGCTATTAATTCAACAACACTATGTTCAACTCTTGATGATAATGAGTTGACCCAGCAACTATTTTGTGTAGTAAAAGCTATTAATTCAAGAAAACTTTGTTCAACTCTTGATAGTACTGAGTTGAACCGGCAACTATTTTGTGTGGTAGAAGCTATTAATTCAAGAAAACTACGTTCAACTCTTGATGAAAATGAGTTTGACCCAGAAACTAAATTGTGTAACAGAAGTTAAAAGTTGAAGTAAATTTTGCTCAACTCTTGATAGTACTGAGTTGACCCGGCAACTATTTTGTGTGGTAAAAGCTATTAATTCAAGAAAACTACGTTCAACTCTTGATGATAATGAGTTTGACCCAGCAACTAAATTGTGTAACAGAAGTTAAAAGTTGAAGTAAACTTTGTTCAACTCTTGATAGTACTGAGTTGACCCGACAACTATTTTGTGTGGTAGCTATTAATTCAAGAAAACTACGTTCAACTCTTGATGATAATGAGTTTGACCCAGAAACTAAATTGTGTAACCGAAGTTAAAAGTTGAAGTAAACTTTGTTCAACTCTTGATGATGAGTTAACCCATTGACCCAAGTTAAAAGTTGAAGTAAAAATAAGGTTATATATAAACACATTATCTGATGGGTCAGCACATTATTTACCACGCCCACCATTTTGCAGCCTATAAGATTATAATGTGGCCGGGCCATATGGGCACCCACATTGTATTGGACCGGGTCCAAAGGGGCATGGGTTTTTGAAGTCCTAATCAGGTAGGGTTTGTGTATGCCTATATATATAAACACATATACTACACAAACCCTACATGATACATACATAGCACTTTCTCTCTCTCTCTCTCTCTCTCTCTCTCTCACAGTTCATCTCTCTCTTGGCCATCACCATGGAGCTATGGGATTTAGCGCATGACATTGATGGAGACCGCTCTAGTAGCGTCTTTTACAACCTAGGCAAAGCACAAAAGAGTACACGGAAGCGATATAGGTGCAGCAGGTTCGTGGTTCTTGATTGGGCTCGTAACAACGCCGACTCATTCGATCCCGTCGGGCTATATTCCGCTAGAAAAGTGACCTAAACCCGACTTCATGCTTGTGTGTATGATTTTTCTACATTGGTATCAGAGCCTATAGGTTGTTGTTCGCCTATATGTTCCCAAAAACGAATCCACCATTGATGGATTTCAAGCTTTTTTACAAAAAACATTGAAAATTTGATTTTTCAAGTGGGTCAAATACAAAACTCTAATAGGGGTCCGAATTTTGTTCATGGTTGTGTTCCATATGGTCCGTAGAGTCACCCCATGAAGTCTCATGGGCTAATTATCTCCCATGTGGGAGAAATCACAAACCCAAGATTAGGTTTTGGGTTGAAAACAAAATTTTTTTCAGAACTTTGCTCTCTATTTTCGGAAGATTTAGTTGTTTAAAATATTTTTCATATTTTTCCTATATTATGGATACTGAGTGGGACCAGAAATAATTTTATGGTAAATTATTTCATTATTTTTTGGTATTTTAGAGCATAATAGATATGTTTTAAATGTGTTTTTAATTGCTTAAAATATCCAAAAATGCATATTAATTTTTGAAATTAAAACATAGTGTTTAGTACACTGTAAGAGACTCTAAGATAATTTTTGTGTAAATTATCATGTAATTTTAATATTTTAGAGCATGTAATTTATGCTTTTGGGCATTTATTTAATAGAAATTTGGTATTAAATCACACATTAGGTGAATTATTTGGTTATGAGACACAAGAGAAGCTTTTTTAGTAATAAGGACATTATTCAGTAAGAGTATTAGAATTAGCTCTTTTGACCAGTTGACCACATATTTTTTGGACATACTTTACCCTCATTTGTATTTTTCATTTTCATCCCTCTCTCTCTCTCTCTTCCATTTCTCTCTCTATCTCAGTGGACCACCAACCACCTCTCTCTCTCTCTCTTTCTCAGTGGACTACCAACCACCATCACTACCGACCACCATCACCTCCGTCGCCCCCACCACATCGACCACCTTTTTCTCTCTCTCTCTCTCTCTTAGCACTGACCACTATCACCGCCGTCGCCACCATAACCCGGCCTGATGATGGTCGAATTAGAGGATAATTTGGTTAATGGAGGTGATGTTGAGAATGAGGTTGATCAGAAAAGAGTTACAGTTGAGAAACAAGTAGTAAAGGCAATGGAGAGAGAGATTGAAGTGTTGGATAAAGCTTGGAGATATGTCTCCTCCGACCACCACCAATTTTAGATCCACCACCACTACGACCAGATCTACCACCACCGGGACCACCACGAGCAGATTCAGGACCACCACATCACCACAAGCTAGTGCACAGCAAGCATTTTCACGAACGTTGTGAAATTTCACAACTTTTCGGTGGTTTGAGAAATTTGTTTTGTGATCATTGTCTGAAAATTTTTCACAACTTTTTTTTTTGATTTGGGATCAATGTAGCTTTAATTTGGTTTGTTTCCAGGTTGTGAGTGCTCTATTAAGTTGATCTGAGTTTTCAAAAAAAAAATTCTACTGGAAAAATCGTGTTAAGATTATGGATTTTTTTTGAGAAATTTCACAACTTTTCGGTGGTATGATATAAGAAAACACGTTTCTGATCATTGTATGTTGATCTGATATATGGTTTGGTTGTGAAGGAGGTCGATCAAGTGAGGTCATGGTGGTCGTCGGAAGTAAGGTGAGGTTGTGGTGGTGATCGCTACTAGTGGTGGTAGTGGTGGTGGTCGGTGGAGGCAAGGAAGGTTGTGATGGTGGTCGTCGGACCTTAGGCGAGGTCGCCGGAGGTCAGGCGAGGTGATGGTGGTGGTCGCCGAAAGTCAGGCGAGGTCGCCGGAGGTGCAGAGGGTAAAACACTTGGTGTAGACCAATATTAGGAATAGATTTGTCAAAATACAAAGGAGTGGACCTAATCCCAAATATTTTTGCTAGTTATACCAAAACCACTATACTTTCCTTAAATTGGATTAAGTCCTAATCGCCCCTTTATTTAATTGCTTAAAATAGTCCAAATACACTATTAATTTTTGTAATTAATATGGAACATAAGGGACACTGTTTTGAGACCATATAAAATTTTGTGGGACCCATAGATGGTTTTTGGTAAATTATCTAAATCATATTGATATTTTAGAGCATACAATCATGTGTTTTTGTACACGTATTAAATTGCTTAAAATATTTTTATTGATTATTAGTTTAAATAATTAACACAATGTGTTTAGAACACTAGTGGAAGCTTGAAATTTTTTTTAGTGAATTTTCTTGCTCTTTGGGATATATTTTAGAGCATATATTGTGTCTGAATACGCAATATTAATTGCTTAAAATATGACAATTAAGTTGTTAATTCTTGAACTTAATGAATGGTGTTTTTGTACACTGTTTGGAGACTTGAGAAAATTTTGTGAATTATCTCATTTTTGTTTTGGTATTTTAGAGCATAAAATTTATGCTTATGGGCATTTATTTAATTGCTTAAAATAGTCAAACTAGACTATTAATTTTTTTAAAATTAATATGGGGTATTTAGAACACCATATTAGACCATTGAAAATCTTTTGAGAACAAATTTGCTTGAAATATTTTGTATTTTTGAGAATTTTGTTGCTCTTAGTTAATTTTTGTTTAACTAGATCAATTTATTTTGTTAAATTGATTCAAAATATTTTTTGGGCCTTTATAATTTTTGGAAAATTCTTTATAATGAAAAATCAGTTTTTCAGCTATTTAAATTTTTTCCACAAGGTATTAAATTAATTTGTTAATTTAAAAGCCCTTAATGAAATGGTTTTAAAATATGTTTTAAGACCGAAAATTGTGTTAAAATTAGTAAAAAAAAAATTCAGGATTTTTCATTAATTTTACTTTAGCTTATGGGAGCTATCCGGGCTGTGCAATAATTATTTTATTGCACATTTTATTATTTAAGAGGCTCGTTGCATTGTAGGTCACGTTTAATTACTGTTGGTTGTGATTGGATGACCCGAGACCTCTAATCCTCCTCCTTAAATAGAGTGATGGATTAGTCCATTCATTTTTTAAATAGACTGCATAAGTGTTTGGTGTATGTGATTAATGCATTAATCTGGATAAAATGAATGGACGATTAATTGACGATTTATGGAGCTTGTGTCCTCACGATGTATGTTTAAAGTTGTTTTTGTGTATGTATATGAACAAAGCATCCCTACTTTTTATGGGCTATAAATGTAAAGTGAGGACGAGTGTTATTTTTCTTGTATTGGAAAAGCATACTTGTAAAGGGATGGTTTTCTTTGTTCATACATCATACACTTGAATTACCTTAGCATAAGTTCTAAGTTATCACTTCGGACCCACGTGGGGGTCCATGCACATTTTTGTTGTATGGCACACTTAATATTATTGTGGATGATCTTAGATAGGTAATTGTACCATCTAATTAATGTATGTTTAGAAAAATCAATTATAAAATGTTTTTCTTGATTTACAAAATTAAGATTTGATTAATGAGCAATAGCGAATTTTTTTTGTCTTAAATTGTAAAAAAGGGAAAACTCTTTGTAATTGGATTTTTAAAACAAACTTTACGAAATGTGCAAATAATAATGTCAATCCCTTGCGCATGTTCTAAAATACTTTCTTCAAATTTTCTGTATTCACAAAACCAAATTTTTTCCAAACCACACTTTGTCGATCTTTATAAAAGTAACAAGTTTAAAAGGGACTAATTTTTGTAATATGGCACTGCAAAGTAACACACTTATAGAGTAAGTAAGAGCTTATGGGCTTTAAACTTATTCTATGGTCCAACCCATTGAACCGAATAATGGGCCTCCGGCCCAATTTCATTATAAACCTTGAAAGCCTATGACACTTGGCTCGAGAAAGATCATAGCACGCGCTTTGTGATAAGCAGCATGCACTATGACCTTGTTGGGAAGTATAAGTACTACCCAATAGCCAAAGTATTGTGAGATTAGCTCGAATTTGTTTTCGATGGCACATTCATTACTACATTAAACATCTAGTTATGAAGTACGAGAAAGTAAAGGAAATGTTCCAAGTACACAATGACTGGACATCTAAGGTCGATAACATGTATGATTCATGATTTCAGATTACTCGGAACATCTTTACTAGCGAACTGCAGTTTCAGGCTATGATTAGTTCTTTGCCTGATTCATGGGTCCACAGAAAACAAATCATGATCCACAACGGAAATGTTAAATTTTTTGTTTTTGACATTTTCCGACATGTTGAGCTGAATACAGAGCGCCAAAAGGTAAGGAGAACCGTATTGCTACACTTTTTACCACAACTTTCATAAGTGAAAGTAAGCGCAAGGTCAATGGGCTTAAACGCAATGGTAAGGGTAAACCCGCCTAGAGGCATAAGTTGATTCAAATGCTCAAACTGCATAAGGGAGCATTGGGATGGACTATTGCTGACCTAAAAGGTATAAGCCCATCTATTTGCACCCATAAGATATATCTAGAGGACGACGCCAAACCTTCGCGACAAATGCAGAGGCGTCTGAATCCAAATATGCAAGAAGTAGTGAAGAAAGAAGTCTTAAAAATTCTAGACATTGGGATAATATACCCTATCTCTGACAGCCATTGGGTTAGTCCAACCCAAGTGGTGCCCAAAAAGATCGGTATAACAATAATCCCAAATAAAGACGGCGAGTTAGTACCAACACGCGTCCCCACTGGATGACGGATGTGTATTGACTATCGAAAGTTGAATACTGTGACCCGGAAAGATCACTTCCCACTGCCATTCATGGATCAGATGCTAGAATGAGTGGCGGGTCATAAGTATTATTGTCTCTTGGACAGATACAGTGGGTACAACCAAATTGAAATTGCTCCTGAAGATCAGGAGAAAACAACATTCACATGTCCGTTCGGTACATTCGCTTATCGCCGCATGCCTTTTGGATTATGCAATGCACCTGCTACTTTTCAGCGGTGTATGTTAAGCATTTTCAGCGATATAGTTGAACAGACACTCGAGGTTTTCATAGATGACTTCTCGGTGTTTGGCCATAGTTTCGATAACTGCCTAGAAAACCTTGAAAAAGTGTTAGCGAGATGCGAGGACAAACACCTAGTACTAAACTGGGAAAAATGCCATTTCATGGTGACCAAAGGAATTGTCCTCGACCACATTATCTCTGACAAAGGTATCCAAGTTGATAAAGCAAAAATTGATATAATTTCGAATTTGCCTGTCCCTCGAACAGTCCGAGACATCCGTTCTTTTCTGGGGCATGCTGGATTTTATCGACGCTTTATCCAAAACTTTAGTGCGATCTCTAGACCACTGTGCCAACTCCTAGTCAAAGATACACCTTTTGTGTGGTCGGATAACTATGGATATCGCAGGTTTTCTTACCCACTTTTAAAACATTTTTCACATCAAAATCAAATACGAGTCGCCACTTAATTTTTAAAAGGAAAATTAAGAAACCATTTTTAAGCGAACTGATCTTTTGCGAAACCAAAGATAAACTGGGTCCGGGGATTATGGAATGAAAGGGGAAGGAGCCCGGCGGACTAAAACACCCCCTTTCATCCTATCTCGCGATAGGCCTCTACTCAACATCCTTTTTAATCAAATTAATAATCTAAGCATGCCCTCAATTAATACATATATAGGTATACATAACACAAGCATGTTGGAAATGGTGTAAAATTGCTAACGGCAAAATATCATTCATAAGCCACGTAATTCAAGTAGCAAGCAACATGATATGCAATAGAGAACTAGAAAACATACCCGGGATCCGGCTGTGAATATTAAACGTGCAATGCATGCGAGAACAAAAATCCTAAGAAAATGTCTCTATCACATATATACACATAAGGCAAAACCTAGGCTAAGGTGTCGCACATGGAGTCGAAAATCAATTCAAAAATCAACGAAATGAATTAAACTAGAGAAGGGATGAGAAATTGTACCTCAAATGCGCTACAAAACAAAGGTTAGTACACATGCCTTAGACAAGATATAATATCAAAGAGTAATTAATCCTAAGTCATGTTCAACTAGATTCAACTAAGACAAGAGATAAGTCCTACTTATGAATATTACCATGTATGCATGAATATGAACAAGAATGAGATATGAATTTATTCACTAATTTGGATCCCTAAGCCTCTGTGTTTAATCTAAATTATCATTATTCAAAACATGGTTTGAGTCCTAAGACATTAAGAGACCATTTGAGTTGAAATAAATAAGATTAGACAAAAATAGTAGCAGTTTTTTATGAATTACAGAGAGCAGACCAGATGTTCAAAAATAGGAATAAAATACTTCCAATGGTTGGATCTGAATGATTTTTGGATATGTTATGTCTCTGTGAGTCTAGTTTCTAACCCAAAAAGAAAATCAAGGTTTGAACGGTTAGATCTCGGGGAATACAGAAAATACTAGACCTCACTCAGGATTTTACAACTCTCTGTCCAGAGATCTTGTATGATTTTTTAAAAATAGAAAACAAATCTGAATTGCTTCATACTTTTTAGGGAACCTTCCTAACACATTAAAGTTCTTATAAAAAATTATTAGAGGTCATGAAAACTTGGTTAGATCTCTGATCTATCAATTTTAAAATCGATTTGCTGTTCTGAAACTGTTCTGAAATTCTGGACAGATTGTGGTTGTCTCACAAAACTCATGATCAAACCATTCTAAGCATAAAATCTTACCAAAACAAAAATTACAGTGGTAAAACAATGTATTATTGACACTTTCCCGTTGGTTTCACTTGATTTCAACGGTTAGATTTCGAACAAAAAATCTTTGATCAAAAACAGTTTGTGAGCCCACTGTTTTCATTTTGATAGTTCAACTTTGTTGATTGGCCTCAACTATTAGATCATAATGTTGGGCTTAAACCAAATCATTTCTTCTACCATTTAATGGTCATTGAAGACTAAGGACCTCTTTAGACTTATGGACTTTTAATGAAGTATGAAATGGACTTCACAAAATCCCAAACAATGACCTCAAACTTATGGACCAAAACTTGAGTTCAAATCATTACTCCTACCACTTGGTGGTCATTGGAGGCTAAAGACACACATACATGTAGGTTTTGGATGAAGTATGAAGAACTTCCAAAAACCCAAGGAAGAGGTTAGTCTAAGCCATAGAGATGGTCTTAAACTTAAAATATTTCTCCTACCATTTGATGGTCATTGGAGACTAAAGGAAAACAAATCCACATAAACCTCCATGAGATATAGCATGAATCCCCACAAGATTTTTAATGAGGAGATTTCAAGTCATGAACTAAGACTTGAACTCAACCAACTATGTGTAGAGATGATCATAATCCACTTTAATCCCCATATAAATCATAAGATCATAGGGAATTAGAGGACCAAACTCAAAGAAATCTAATGAGATATTGAAGATCTCATAGATTTCTTGAGAAGAATACAAACAAAATAAAGGAAATCACAATATTATTTGAAAATTTCAAGTTAAAACTCTTTTATTCATAAATCCAAAGCTCTATTTTGGATCCAAATTAATGAAATATTATGAAATTCAATCACAAGTTCTAAGTGGTGTGTGATGAAATGGGGTAGGAAGAGAGGTTTTGAAAATGTGTAAAATTTCCTAGAACTATGAACTTGTGATTGAATTATTATTATTATATATATAGATTTGAAGGCTTTACCTCTAGATCTTCTCAAAACTTGTAGAGATGTTGAATTCCTCAAGCTTTTCCTCTTCTTCTTCCTCAAGCTTCAAGCTCCTTCAATGGTGATTTGATGGTTGGGTAGAGTTTTGGTGGGATTTGGGTAAAATAATTGGTAGAGTTTCTCTCTCTATATTTCTTTCCTCTAAAGCTCTCCCAATATTTTTTCTATACCATTCAAGTGTCTCCCCCAAAATGAGAGAAATGGGTTTTTTTTATAGACTTTCATTATCTTAGGGGCCAAGATAAGGGTAGATAGGTCAATTTGGGGTGGGTTAGGAATATTCTATAGCATCTCTAACTCTCCATGGCACTTCTATGTAATTCCAAGAAACTTGAAGGGCATTTAAGTTGACTAGAATAAAGGAACATTCTAGAGCATCTTCAAAGCATATGGGAGATTAGTGCCTAACAAAGGGCTTTTTGGGTATTTACTTTGGATTAGGAATATGCCAAGGAATCTCTAACTCTCCAAATCACATGGGATACTTTCTTTTATTATTTTCCTTTTCTTATATATATATATATATGTATAGACACATTTTTCATTTTAAATCTAAATTAATCATATGAGTCACCAAATAGTATCTTTTTCTTCTTTTTGTTTTTCTTTTTGAATCTAAAAAAATGAGAAACAATGTTATTTTTATAAAATATCATTATTATTATTATTATTATTTTTATTTAATATATTCCATTTTTTTTAGAAAGTAACCCATGATCTAGTGAGCTCGAGACATATGGTCAGTGATTTGCCAAATCTAGGGATATTAGGAGCAAGGTTTGGGTGCTTGAAGCTTTTCAGAAGTCGAAGCGATGAACTTGAAGAAAATCGTCGGGACATTATTCATCATTGGTTTCTAGAGGTAATCCCCCCTAAGTTTAATAGTTCGGTCAAAATTGGGGTGTCTACAATAACTGTCAAACATCTTTTGACGCACTAAAGGAACACCTTACCTCTGCACCGATAATACAGGCACCCAACTGGGGTTTGCCATTCGAACTAATGTACGATGCTAGTGACTACGCCATTGGTGCAGTCCTAGGACAGAGGAAGGACGACAAGCCTCATGTTATATACTATGCCAGCCGAACACTCAACGAAGCCCAAATGAACTATACAACTACTGAAAAAGAGTTACTGGCAATAGTCTTCGCGTTGGACAAATTTAGGTCTTATCTGATAGGGTCCCCAATAGTCTGTTTTACAGACCACTCGGCCTTCAAGTACCTGTTATCTAAGAAAGACGCGAAATAGAGGCTTATCCGTGGATACTTCTACTCCAGGAATTTGATATCACTATCAAGGATAAAAAGGGAGTAGAGAATGTGGTTGCTGACCACTTATCTCGGTTAACATTCACGGACAATACTGAGCCCATACCAATCAAAGATGAATTCCCAGACGAGCAAATTATGGCAGTCTCGGGTTTACCCTGGTATGCAGACATAGTAAACTACCTAGCCGCAGGAGAAACTCCTAGACACTGGTCGAATCAAGACAGGAAGCGGTTCCTCTCGTTTGCACGCCATTTATTTTTCGATGACCCTTATTTATTCAAGTATTGTGCTGATCAGGTCATCAGGCGTTGCGTCCCTAATGAGGATATAACCGTAATTCTAGCCTCATGCCACTCTGAAGCGTGTGGTGGTCATTTTTCTTCCCAAAAGACCGCACAAAAAGTCCTACACAGCAGATTTTATTGGCCCACCATATTTAAGGACGCTTATTCTTTCTGCAAATCGTGCCAACGCTGTCAAAAGCTAGGTACTATTTCAAAAAGAAATTCTATGCCCTTAACCCCTATTATCATAATTGAAATATTCGATTGTTGGGGCATAGACTTTATGGGTCCGTTCCCTAACTCAAACAACTGCGAATACATACTCCTAGCTGTGGAGTACGTATCAAAATGGGTGGAAGCAATACCGACGAGACGCAATGACCACAAAACAGTCATGTCTTTTCTTAAGGAAAATATTTTATCGCGTTTCAGAACCCCAAAAGCATTATTAAGTGACCAAGGCAAGCATTTCTGCAACAGGCCTTTGGAAGCACTACTCAAGAAATATGGGGTACACCATAAAATCGCTCTAGCATACCACCCACAAACAAACGGGCAGGCGGAGTTGGCTAACCGTAAAATCAAACATATACTTGAAAAAACGGTTAGTTTCAATAGAAAAGATTGGGCATACAAACTGACTGATGCTTTATGGGCATACCGCACGGCCTTTAAGACAAATCTGGGAATGTCTCCATATAGGCTAGTGTATGGTAAGGCGTGTCACCTTCCTATCGAAATAGAACACAAAGCTTATTGGGAAACACACTCATTAAATTTTAACATTAAAAAGGGAGGACAACTCCGGAAACTGCAATTGGCAGAACTGGAGGAAATCCGACGAGATGCATATGACAATGCCAAACTCCACAAGGAACGGTTGAAGGCGCGCCACGATCAAACGCTCATTCGTAAATCTTTCGAGCCAGGGCAGAGAGTTTTATTATATGATTCACGCCTTCATCTCTTCCCAGGCAAACTCCGATCACGGTGGACAGGTCCTTTCATAGTCAAATCTGTTTTAATTTCTACACGGGGCAGTTGAGCTATTTAATCCTAAGAACGACGGAAGTTTGAAGGTCAATGGCCAAAGGTTGAAACCGTTCTTAGAAGATTTCCAACTCGAGGACGAGCACATCCAACTGGATGAGCCCGACTATACTTCAAACTAAAACGCCCAAGTGCGTTCTCCCAATGTTGTTGTATTGTTTCTTTTCCTGCATTTCGTTTTGTTTTATCTTTTGTTTGTCTTTTTGAATGTGACTTCGATTCTTAATCTGCTATTCCGTGCTATTTTTCCCTTGCAGGACATCAAAATGAGGGACGACGATGTTCATTCTATAGGATCTTGGGCTGATTCAGAATATCAGAACCCACCTTGGACTGCCGACGAGATAGCATTCTGCTTGTCTCCCTATCAAGGACCAGGGGCGGATGATGTAGTGGACCTGACCTATGGGTACATCCCTTATGATCCTGCTCTCCTCCAAATCAACCCATTCGAGCATATGGACCTTTCTGGAGAGGAAGGGGAACCTGAAGGGTATGCTGTTGAAGAAGTGGATGACGCACTGTTGGAACAATGGGAAAATGACTCAATGTGGGAGCCATGGGAAGAAGAGGACTTACAAGATGTGGTGCCCGAACGCCACAATGCTATTTTCACATATGTTGACGACTTGATCTTCCATGTGGTTCCCTACATCTATGAGTATGTCAGTTACTTGCTATTCAGGCTTCAATGCCCTCTACCAGCTAGTGCATCTGGGGATATTTGGCCAATAGTGAGGTTAATTTTGGGGTCACATTCCTTTCATTTTCTTTTCGTTTTTCTTTATTTATCTCTTCCTTTTTGTTTTTCTGTTGCTCTTGTTAACTTATTTTCTCCGTTTCGGTTTTTTTTTGTTTCCCTTTGTCAGGAATATCACTATGAATCTACCATTGCCACTGCTATACCTTCCACATCAACTCTTTCATGGGTTGGGGCCATACATACGGTCCCCGAATACTCCGCCGCAAGAGGAAAATCTGTTGCGCAATCATACTCCTTTATCTTTGTCTCCATGCGGGTCTGTGGATATCGCAGGTTGACTTACCCACAGCTTTTCAAAATCAATTTCTGAAACAAATGAGTCGCCACTTAATTTTTAAAAGGAAAAAATTAAGAAACCATTTTAAAAGCAAACTGATCTTTTAGAAACCAAAGATTAACTAGGTCCGGGGATTATGGAATGAGAGAGGAAGGAGCCCGTCGGACTAAAGCACCCTCTCTCATCCTATCTTGCGATAGGCCTCTACTCAACATCCTTTTAATCAAATTTAATAATCTAAGCATGCCCTCAACTAATACATATATACATATACATCACAAAAGCATGTCCAAAGGGGTGTAAAATTGCAATTGACAAAATATCATTCATAAGCCACGTAATTCAAATAGCAAGCGATATGATATGCAATAGAGAACAGGTGAACTTACCCGGGATCCAGCAGCGATAGTAAACGTGCAATGCATGCGAACAAAAGAAAATCCTAAAAAAGAGTCTCTAATCACATATACACATAAGGCAAAACCTAATTCTAAGGTGTCGCGCATTAAGTCGAAAAATCGATAAGATCAAGAAATTAAGATAAACTAAAGAGGAGTCTTAGAAATCATACCTTAGCAGCGCTACAAAACAAAGGGTTAATTCTCATGATATACAAGATATGAAGTTAGAAATAACAATCCTAAATTTCTAGCTTAAATCTATCAAATGTAATTAAATCTAAAGCAATTAAGTCCTAATTACAAGTGCCAAACCACATGAATGAATATGTACATGGACAAGAATAAACTATGAAACATTCTTAAACTTTGAATTCAAGCCCAAATAATCATTATTAAAAACATGATTCAAGCCTTAGATCATAGAAGAATCACTTGGGCCATGATTTGCAAAGTTGGTCAAAGGTACCATAAAAATGTTGAAAATTGCAGAGAGCAGATCAGATGTGTAGGAAAATAAACAGTACATCTCTCATGGTTTGATGTTGATGAATTTTTGACACAAAATGCCTCTGTGAATCTAGTTTCTAAATCAAAAAGAAGATCAAGGTTTCAACGGTTAGATCTCCGGGAATGTGGAAAACACTAGACATCACTCAGCACTTTACAACCTTCTGTCCAGAATTCTTGCACGATTTATTAAAAATAGTAAAATAATCCGAATTGCTTTGTTCTTTTTAGGGTGACTTCCTAACACATTAAACTTCATAGAAAAAATTATTTGGAGTCACAAACACTTTATTAGAACTCTGATTTAATTGTTTCAAAAGAGTGTCACTGTTCTGAAACTATTCTGAAACTCTGGACAGATTGTATTTGTGTCACAAAACTCATGATCAAACCATTCTAAACATGAAACCACCTTAAAACAAAATTTACAGTGGTAGAATATCGTGTTATTGACACTTTCCCGTTGGTTTCACTTGATTTCAACGGTTAGATTTCGAACTAAAAATCTTTGATCAAAAACAGTTTGTGAACTCACTGTTTTCATTTGTCAAGTTCAACTTTTATTTGGTAACTCCAACTATTAAACCATGAAGTTGGGTTGAACCAAACCACTTCTCCTACCATTTGATGGCCATTAGAGACTACAAACCTTTATTCTTCATAGATTTTAAATGAAATATGGATAAACTTCATGAAATCTATAAGATAAGGAATCTAAACCATGGAGATGGATTTAGACTCAAAACTACATTCTCCTACCATTTGATGGTCATTGGAGAGGGAGACATGACTATGACCCATGAGTCCTAAAGGAATATAGAAGGGATTCCTCAAGACATCAAATTTAGAAGACCCAACTCATGAGTGTGGGCTTGGATCCTCTTATGAAGTGGTGATCAAACTTTGACTCCTATGTGAAGCACAAGCCTACATAGGATTCAAAAGATCATGCTCCAGAGATCAAAAGAGATATTGAAGATCTCCAAGACCTTCAAGAGAAGAATATAAACAAGAAAGTGGAAGAAAGTAATATGGAAACAAAAGAAACTCCTAAGTTTACTTGATAAACAAAGAAAATAGTGAAAGATTTTAGGATTAGAGATTTTAAGAGAAGAAAGAAAAAGCCAATAATCTATGGTTAGAGGATCACCTCCAAATTATCCTCAAAGTTTTCTTTTCTTTGAAGATCTTCCAAGCTCTTCTCTCTAATTCTCTAAACACTCTCTTTTCTCTCTAAAAATGTTGGTGTAATGGAAGTATTTTTGCATATGCTCTCTCTCCCAATATGTTTCTTGGTGTTCTTCTTGGTCTCCCCTCTTTTAGGAAGATCCCTTCTCTTTTATAAGCAAAATTACCAGGTATTTTTGGTGAATTTCGGAGCAAAAAACAGGTGTAATTCTCTCATTTGTTGGTACAATGTGTACTTTCTGAAATTATGCAGACTGCTGTCCAGCGCGGCAGTCCAGATGCTGACGCGGCAGTCCGTGAATGCCGCTGCGGCACTTCATGAATGCCGTTGCGGCACTTCATGACTGCCGCGCGGCATTCATCAAATGCCGCGGCAATTAATGGATTGCCGCATTTTTATCAGTCTTACTTTATCAGTTTTTTGTTCTTATTTGCATGCGCATACGTATTGCTCTGCAAAATACAGACTTTAAAAGCGAACGGCAGTCAGAAATCTGTGCCGACACTCGGTGAACGCCGGAACGGCACTCTCTGACTGCCGCGCGGCACTCAGGGAGTGCCGCGGAAGTCTGCCGTGTGCCGTTTTTTGGCCAAAGTTCCCCTTTTAGGTCTTTTCTCTTTTTGAAACAAATTATTTTTGAATATCTTTTCCAAAAGTTGTGTTTTATATCTGAATTCTCCTAAATACCTGGTATTTCCCTCTTTCTGTGAAATTTTATCGCGTTTTGGAGAATTTTCTGAAGAGCTTGGAATACTTCAATTTTTCGGTCCTTATCATCATCGGACTTGGAGGTGACACTCTCCTAAATTTGACGTCTGGTCAAAAATGGGGTGTCTACAGGGTCACCTCTTGCCTGTGATATCAAGTCCTTATAGAGTTCAGACTTGCTTGATGATGTCCTCGCTGCTTTCCGACTGTTCTGGGAAAGGGAATCATCAAGTTTAGACTCTACATTTGAAGTTCTGGCGGTGAAAGAAGCTGTGGAGGAAGATATCTTTCTGCTTGAAGAATAGTGTTTCACTCCAATTGTTTTATGTCATTTCATATCTTCTTTAATAAATTGGAGTGTATTCTTGGACGAAGTGTTATTAATTTCAGTTTTATTTTTAGTTTTCTTTTTTTTTTTTCAATAAGGTTTTAAATGCCATCTTTGGGGGCACTAATATTGCACATGGATGTTTTTTTTTAAGGACTTATTTATATAAATTTGCAATGCTCTACTATGAGGTTGCCATTTTTGGCTTCATGTTCTAGCAATGCACTGTTTTATCCCTATTCTGTATGTCCATATTAAAATTGGTTAGTTGGGGGTGTGGAATTTCTCAATTCAAGGATATTGTGGAATTTCTCTTTTCGATCGATCGAACATATCTCGGTCGATCGACAGCGTCATCACCTCGAGCAATTGAGGAAGGCTCAATCGATCGGAGGTTCGATCGATCGAGCCTACTCGATCGATCGAAACCTGTTTTTATACGAGGCGTCTTTCAGAATTTTCAATCCGTCTCTCTCCCTTACTCGAGCGATCGAACACAGAGGGCAACTCCTACGATTTTGGCCTCCCCCACTTCAAACCACATCATTATGGAGCTCCGGGTCCCCCGGATTATCAGTGGCATCGCCGGCATCCTCTACCCAGTGCGTCTCTCGAGGTGTGCCCCCGAGTCACCCCTTGTATTTCTTTTCCTTTCAAATTCATATAGGGGCGCCCCCCATTGATTCTTTAACTCCTTTTATTAGTTTTATACATGTATTTGTTGTTTCGGGCTATTCCCGTTCTCGAGCGTTGCTACTGCCATTTTGCTATGCTCGATCGATCGAACTGGGTTCGATTGATCGAACCCAGCATCCGTTCGATCGATCGAACATTTTCGAGCGATTGAACCCAGCATCCATTCGATCGATCGAACATTTTCGAGCGATCGAACCACAGATTGTCTCGATCGATCGAACGGGATTCGATCGATCGAAGTTTGGCAGTTTCTTTCTCTTTATTATTTGCCCAGTATTAATGTTTTCTCTCCTTGCTTCTTCCATTTTAGGGCTTTATCATGAATCCGATCACTGGCTACCATAAATCTAAGCCATTCGACCTCGCTATACCCGATCCAGTTCCAGATCACGGGTTTAGAAACAAGGAAGACCGCGTTTGGTTCACCCGTTACTTCCAGTCACGGAAGTTCATGATTGAGCGTCCCCTTGAGACTGCCTGGCTGGCTACTCCGTGGTACCTTGCACGGATACGTGCCATGCCCCAGTGGTACACACTATTCTCCCAACCTAAGCATGTAAATCTATCTTGGATACGGGAGGCGTGTGCGACGATGATCAGGGATCCGGTTGCTCCATTCACCCTTCGCTCATTTTTCCGTGGACGAGAGATCATTTTCAGCTCGGCCACCGTCGCTGCTGCTCTTGGGGTACCGGAGGTACCTGATTGTGTATGTCCCCATCGTCCTAACACACCTCAGCTATCACCGACCATCATTATCGGAGAGATCACCGGGGGAGCTCTTCCGATATGGGATGGCGAGGCTCTCATTCCCGACCTCCACCTCACAGATAACTACCATATGCTCCACCTTGCCCTGAGCAATTACCTATTAGTGACATCGTACAGGGAGAAGATCGCGGCGTGGTATGCTCATGTCTTATACGCGATCAGGACACAGCAGCCAGTCTGTTTACCCCGCCTTTACATCGACTTCATGCGACACCCTACACGCTACATTCAGGCTAAAAAGCACCTGAAGGGTGCTTGGGCTATTCATAGGGCAATCGAGCATGCGGGTATCATTCCTTTGGCTGGGGACGCAACTGCCCAGTCTCGCAGTCAGTTTGGAGAGACAACTTCCCGCCGGTCCGATGCGCAGAAGAAGAAGCGAAAAGGAAAAGGCAAGGCGAAGATGGGAGAGAAGAAGAGACGTGGAGGCGGGACTGATACTGAGGGAGCTGCTTCTGGGACGCCCACAGAGGTTGAGGAGCCGGATTCTGATGAGGAGGGTGACCCGGTGGAGGAGGTTGCTCGTTTTGAGTTGAGACAGCGGTCTCAGGCTCCCGCCCAGGGAGAGTCTTCTTCCGCGTCTCTCCCTACTATTCCCGAGTTTCTATTAGAGGAGAGAGAGGCCCGGATTAGACTCAAGAGCAAGATAGATCACATATCCACCATGCTGACGACCCTGTTAGTCTAGCTAGGGTTCAATCCGATCGTGCCCCCATCTTCCCCTCCATCTGCACCTCCACCACCCACCACTGCCCCATCCTCCTCTGCCCCTACTGGTCCTTCATCCTCCGATCCGTCGGTTGATCTTTCTGCTCCTTCTACATCTGCTGTACCACCTACTGCACCATCATCATCAGCGAGACCACCTACTTCAACGCTACCATTTCCACCTCCTCCTGTCGTGGCCGACACATCAGTTTCTACTCCAGCTGCCACGATTGCGAGTGCTCCGGCTACCGCTACTACGGGTGTCGAGGGTGGAGTTATGGATGCTCCGGATCTATTGATTGACATTTTATCTGATGTTCCCGATGATGGGTAGTCTGTTGGTTTCGTTTTATGTATTTTTTTGGTTGGTTTAGTATATTCTGGGTTGTTTGTTGGGCATTTTTGGACACTGTTGGGTTATTGTTTATGTTGTTGGTTGGTTTGGATAGTTTGGATTTTTGTTTATATGGCATATAGAGATATATTATTATCGCTGTTCTGTTCGTTCACTTTCCTATATTTTCAGTGATGTATTCTATTTTATGTTTGGATCTGATGCAATATATTTCCTATCTATTTGATCTTGGCTGCTTGGAGTATGTATGCTTTCTGTACAAGTTGTTACTGTTACGATGCTTATGATGATATTTCAGGTGCTATCTCTCTATCTATTTTGAAAATCACTTGCTGAGGTCATTGCGATTTTCAGTTGGGGTGGGATATAGATAGATAATCACCTATGCATATTTTCTACGTAGCAATCTGGACCACTTTATCTATTGGCAAACATCATACAATCTCCATTATTATTAAAATTTCGATTTCAAAACAAATTTAAAATACTAAATTTCAAAATTTTCAAACTATTAACCAAGTCTTTGAATTAAATGGGTAGAATAATTTTGAATTTTCACTTCTATTTAGCTGTTGTCAAGCAATGACACAACCGTTTTATTCTCATCCTTTTATGAATTAAGTTCATGCGTTTTTCTAAGTTCTCTAGGATGAATGCATATGTTGACCATTCCTGTATCCAAATCAGTTGCACTTATTAATAGCTATGCAGAAAACTTTAAACAAGAGTTAATACGACTTTTGTGCTTTAAAGAATGAAGTAGTGAAAACTAGTTACCCTTAGCGAGCTTTTGAATCCAATCTTCAATTTTGAGGGAATTATCACATCAAGTTCGAATTGTTTTCATTAAAAATGCCGATTAAAATTCGTTGACTAGTCTCTATTTCTTCATTTTGGCTGTTTATTAGAGGAGAACGTTCAGGACTTACCAATTAGACTCAATGAACATTTAAGTGTTAAAAATTAAGAAGTTCATAAAATGATTTAAGCCATCGTTGTTTACTCCTTACCTGTCCATTTACCTATATTGACATCTCTGAATATGTGCTGTTCTTAACCCCTCGCCTAATAAATCATGCCGAAACCATATGAAATTCTAAATTCCTAACTTTATACCTTGACCTAAATACACCCCATTGCACACCCAATGTAATTAAATTGTTGAAGTATAAGGAGGGAATAGTGGTGAGAAGGACTGCATATATAAATTAAAAAAAAATGAGGAAAGGAGAAGATGTTATTAAAAAAAAAAATGAATGATGATATGTATGGAGAGAATGGTTGGAGGAAAGTAAAGAAATTACTAAATGCAGTCACATGATAAAGATGTGCAAGTTCTTACCCTTTCATTTCTATCCCACTAAATAAAAAATTCTGAAAAGTCAAAGCCTTAATGATTCTCTATAACTTAGTTTAAACATGAAAGTGTAAGTTGAGTTATCCATGGTATTTCGCTCCTCTAATAAGTAGTATTCCTTTCATGAGACTATACACTTTAAAATGTTCATATTTTATAGAGTCGAGTATGAAAGCATTAGTATCCGAAAAATCACTCCTATCAAAGCTTTTGTACCGTGTGCGACTATTATTCACCAAGTTTCTGTGAGATGATCATTTGTGAGTGTAATAACCATGTGAGGATTGAGTTGAAACTACGAGTTCTGAGAGTATGATAGTTTAAACAACTCTAAATAAAGTTGATGTATAGCTGTCAATTTCACATACACATGGATACATGGATGTGACGCGTATGTTATTTTTATCTTGGTGACATGAGGAACATGTGCATTTCTTTCATGGTTGGAATGAAGATGATGTGTTTTGTAGAGCTAAATCAATAGTTGAATAAAAGGGGAATGTTTAAAAGTTATTCTATATCTTTTTGGAGCTTAAAATCAGAGTATTTTGTGGGTATATTCACTGCAAACCCTCACGAGACAGCACTCGTCCACTAGGGGGAACCTAGGGGTTTAACGGCTTGTTGCATTTGCTAAATGCAACCGCGATTCCTGCGAAAGTGAGTTAGATAGTTTTCTTTCTTGTTATGTTAGTTTAGTAGTCTGGTTTAGTTTTTTTAGTTTTTTTTTCGTTATAGTTATAGTTTAGCTTGTTTTTATTTTCGCTCTATTGCTAGGGACTAGCAACTCGCTAGTTGGGGGTTGTGACAAGCGGGAGTATTTGTAAAATACAACCGCGCTAAAAGAAGAAAAAGTATAGATTTAGTTTATAATTCTTCCATTTATCTGCAATTTGAATTACAATGCTAGTTTATGCACATATTGATTAAACTATGATAAGTTGTGTGTTTTAGCTGTAATTTGTGCAGACTGCAGTTGCTGTGTGAAGAATTGAAAGATAACGATGAAGGGAAACGCTGAATTCTAAAGAAGACATGTCAAAGCTGAAATATAGAGTTCGAGCGATTGAAGACCATTCGATCGATCAAAGTTTCGATCGATCGAGATAAGTTCAAGCGATCGAAGTCCCCAAGAGTTCAATCGATCGAGAATTGTTCGATCGATCGAACATGCCTTTTATCAGATTTTTACGCGCACGCAGCAGAATGCATGTTAAACCCTAGCATTAGGTTGTTACTATAAAAACTCGTATTGTGTACATCCAGAGGAGGCCTACTTTACATTTTATCAGTTTTTACATAGAGAGAGAGAGTGTTCTACTTTGATTCTTGTAGGTTTTGGTGATTGAACGTTGAATTCAAGTGAAATTAAAAGGGTATTAATAGCTCGTTCGTTCCAGGTTTTATTATATCAGTTTTGTTTACATTCTGTTAATAGCTTACATAGTTTAAATCTGAATAGATCATAGTTTTACTTGTTGGTAGTGGATAAACCATAGTTTTTCATAGTTTTAATGCTTAAATCTCAACCAAACGCAACCTTAATGAATATTTATGTTAAGAACAAATCTGTGACACTCCAGACAATGTCTGAGTAGTCCCCGGGTTGGGAGATCACGATGAAACCGTGATCTCAGGCCTCTGCCATGCAGCAGATTAATTTCTGTGTTCGATCGATCGAAACAGAGACTTTGTCGAGCGATCGAAATCAGTTCGATCGATCGAGAGATGAAGATATTCGATCGATCAAAAGCGCGTCGATCGATCGAACATTCTGATTCTTGAGAACATTCTATGCAGTATTCCTGGACTTTCTGTTTTACTGATTCGTTATCAAACCGTCCCCAAATGCTCAGTTTTTCAAAACAGTCTTTAAACCTAAAGTCTTGAGGCATTTTTCTTCAATATATTTTGCAAACCACCCTCAATGCTAATACCATTGTAGGTGAGAGTCTAAACTATTGATTTAAACCGCTTTTATGTATTTCAAACGTAAATGTGATGATATAGTCCCGGCCATGAAAGGATTATAGATTCTTTATCTTAAGAGGAATACGGAATACTGTAGAAAGTGTGCTCCATCGAGCTTCAATGTAATTGCATGGTAGATGGCTAGGTTGCGGTGGATTCGTGTAATCCCAACATTCCTTTTAATTAAGAAACAAACACATTTTAAATTATAGCTTTAGTTAATTAGTCAGTAATTAGGTAATCTAGTTTAATTGCTTTACTTGTAGTAGTTGTTAAATTAGTTTGCTTTCCCTTAAAATATTGAATTTTATTTTATTTTATTTGAGAATAATCTAAGTAATTAGTTTAACACCTTCCCTGTGAGATCGACCTGGACTTATATTACTTGCACGATCACCTACACTTGGGTGTTGCACAAGAGCGCACAACTATTTAGTCGCGTCAGTTCTAATTCTTAGTATGTTGATAACATCCTTCTAGATTGTGAGATATTGTTCTCAAAATCTGGAGAGTGCTTGCCCTTTCAGAGAGTGGTTGCCCTTTCAGTTTGAGATTGAGGACATGGGTGATGCCAACTATGTGTTGGGAGTTTAGATTGTGAGATATTGTTCTCAAAATCTCCTCTGTTAGTCTTGAGGGACTTACAAGATGTACGTTCTTGAACATTTTCACATGAAAAGCTTAATTACATATTTACATCCTAAAAGGGACTCACCCTGACCTTAGATCAATGTCTTAAGAATAATGAGAAAAGGAAACAAATGTCCAGTTTTCCATATGTATCCGTAATAGGGAATCTAAAGTATGCTAATGTGTGTACTCGGTCAGATGTCTGCTATGCGGTTGGTTTAATTAGTCGTTGTTGTAGCAACCCTGGTCCTTTCACTAGTAAGTAGTGAAGAGTATCTTGCAATATGTTTGCGGGACTGTGGACCTTGCCTTATGCTGTTCGCAATGGAAGCATAATTTGTGGTGTGCTTACCAGCTGTTCGAGAAGCTGTTTTGATTGAAGAGTTTTTGCAGTGGCTAGGCTCTTCACCTCATAGTGATGAGGTTGTGCTCATCTACGGTGATATCACATAAGCCTGAGCGTATGCAAAAGATCTCAAAAGCCATTCAAGCAGGTAGACATTCATTTTTGGACACATTTGAGATGTGGTTTGCGCAAAGGGAAGTTGTTTAAAGGCACATCTCCACTTAGGAATTTGACGTGCTTAGACATTTTTTGTGTTATTGACATTATTATTAAAGTTTTTATTACCAGTTAATAATAAACTATCTGGTTTCCATACATATATATTTGTTATGAATGAAATGAGTGCACATTTATAATATGTCACTGGGCTTGAATCGACCTGCTCACACGGATGATTCACCTTAGCGCCAAGATAGCGAACTAGGACACGTGTGTCCATAGCGCTTAGATGGCGAGCAAGATGAGACATTTGTGTTCATGGTGCTTAGAAAGCTAACTAGGACATGTATGTCTATATCGCTTAGAAAGCGAGCTTGAACACTTATATCTACGCAGTGTAAGAACAACGAGCTAGATATAAACCCTTATTATTTCTATATGTCGCCTTAGATGGAGCTAAGATGAGACCTTTTATATTTGGTCGAACATAGAGAGATCCCACGACTCTATGTAGCCTATTTACAGCCGAATGTGAGTTTTCAGACGGGCGCTAGAAGTGGCGCATGTGTTGGAAAACTCAGGTTAGACGTTTTGTGTAACGTCTAGACTAAGATTCGTATGGCGTTATTTGTTTTTCCAAACACAGAGTGACGTACCCATTTTTATGGAAGAACGCCATAGCATACATATGATACTGTATGTGCTTTTGCAATCGATAGTAGAGCAATGAATGGATTCCTCTTCATTACTGTGTGAGCCACATAGCATATCCAAGACATTGGTTATCCTACAAACTGGTTGCCTTCACGACCCGAGACTATGTCATGAAGAGGACGCTTGATGACAGCTACTTTAGCATGCTATCCTAGGACGAAGAGATAATTCTGTTCTATGAGGCATGTTTGGGCAAGCAGTCAAGTTAGTCAGATTGACATGTGGGCTTAGGGAAGACCATTCAATAACACACCATGTTTTTGTGACTCATTAGCAGGCCTGCGATAATCGTATTTTGTTACTGATATGTCATGAGTACATTACATTAAGGTGGTGCAGCAATTCTTTTCACCGAGGGATTGAGAATGCTGTGTCCGGTGTGGTTGAATTGTCTAAGGCATACACGAGAAGCTTTCGAGTGATGTGTCTTGCTGGTTATGGTGATGATTGGGCATTACACCCCTGTCGTTGTACTTTCTTTTCATAAGGTCGCACGTTTTATTTACCTGCATGAAGAGATGAGTTCAATTTCGAGAGATTGGTTTTAGTACTAGCCCTATGTGGGTGAGTGGGAGATGTAAGATTATAATGTGGCCGGGCCATACGGACACCCACATTGTATTGAACTGGGTCCAAAGGGGCATGGGCTTTTGAAGTCCTAATCAGGTAGGGTTTGTGTATGCCTATATATATACACACACACATATACTACACAAACCCTACATGATACATACATAGCTCTCTCTCTCTCTTGGCCATCACCATGGAGCTATGGGATTTAGCGCGTGACATTGATGGAGACCGCTCTAGTAGCGTCTTCTACGACCTAGGCTAAGCACAAGGGAGTACATGGAAGCGATATAGGTGCAGCAGGTTCGTGGTTCTTGATTGGGCTCGTAGCAACGTCGACTCATTCGATCCCGTCGGGCTATATTCCACTAGGTAAGTGACCTAAACCCGACTTCATGCTTGTGTGTATGATTTTTCTACACAGCCAAACGACTTATTCAAACTTTTGGGGCCTGTTTGGTAGCAATTTCTGCTTCTGAGATTTAGGGGGAAAGTCTAAAACAGGACCATGTTCAGTCAAAGTACAACTTTTATCTAGTTCTTTTGAGAACCAAGTCTGCTGTGTGTCTATTTCTTGCATAGGAGTCTTGTGTCCAATCTAATAAATTTTTAAAATTGGTTTTATTTCAAATTAACTTACCCTTGGTTATTGTGAGAACCAAACAAAAAGTTGGACTTGAAATAATCCTATTTTGTATATTCCCAAATGGGTCTTTAATTCCAAAAAAATTGGTTTGGGGTAAAGGCAAACCATGCTAGTTTTTGTTCATCGACAAATTTATGCGATTGACTCATATTTTTCTGCAATGAAAATTCATACGTAGTTTGACATATAATTTTCTTTTAGCTTTCGAGTTCTATAATTACTTATGGCTCCAAAACTCTTTGCAAACCAGGCCTATATATTTGTTTGTCAAAGGGTAGAGGTGTATATGAGTCAAGCTCATGTATGTTTGAGCTTGACGTATTCATTAAACAAGTTTGAAATTTAGGATTGAGCTTGACTTTTTTGTTAAACGAGCCAAGCTTATATATGTTTGAGCATGTTTATTAACGTGCCTAAAGTCTAGGATTGAGCTTCACTCATGTCAACGGTAATATTTTCAGTAGCCTTTTATTTAGGTTTGAGCTTGACTCGTATAAAAGAGCAGAGCTCATTTATATTCTATAAAATGATATAGTTTTATTTATATATCTATACATACTAGTCAATATATAAGTTCTTAATAAGTTTCCATTTTGTTTGAGATCTCTTGAGACATCTCAACACCCTTTTTTCTCTCCCATGGCTTTGCATGGGGGACATGAACGAGATTCTATTCTTATGGGAAAAAGACGGTGGAGCTCCCAGATCAGATTCACAGATCAGAGCCTTTAGAGAAACTTTGGAGGATTGTAATCTTCAAGATTTGGGTTTCGAGGGCAACATTTTTACGTGGAACAACAGGAGACATGACGAAGCTTTCATTGCGGAGCGGTTGGATCGCTTCATTGCTAACCAGGGATGGAGTAATTTATTTCTAACTGCTAAAGTCTCCCATTTGGTGTCCTATTATTCAGATCATGCCCCAGTGATGATACAACTGAAGCCGCCAACTGTGCATATCTCAAAACAGCCTAGGCGCTTCCGCTTTGAGGCTTTTTGGGCAAAAGATACGGAATGTTTGAATATTGTTGAGGAGAAATGGTTTGCTGCTACTTCCAATGACAGATTGGAGGGGGGTCATGAATCGGGTAAGACACACCTCAAATTGTTTAAAACAGTGGAGTAAGGAAAAATTTAGGGATCTTCCAAGAAGAATTAAGACTTGTAAGGACCGCCTTGATGTTCTGGGAAGAAATTCGAACCAAAGCACAATTCTCGAAGAAAACAGTACCCGAAAGGAACTCCATGAACTTTTGATTAAAGAGGAGAGCTATTGGAAGCAAAGATCGAGGGCGGAATGGCTAAAAGAAGGCGATCGTAACACTTCCTTTTTTCATACAAAAGCTTCACAGCGCAAATTGCGAAATCAAATATTGGGCATCCTTGACACAAATGGCAATTGGGTGACTCGTGAAGGAGAGGTGGACAAGGTGATCTTAGACTATTTTTCAAGCATTTTTTGTACCAAGGGGACGTTGGATATCGATCCGGTTCTTAACACTGTGCCGTCTAAGGTGACCGATCATATGAACAACTTGCTTTTGAGGGAGTTCACGGGTGATGACGTCTACCAGGCTCTCAAACAGATGCATCCTACTAAAGCCCCGGGACCCGATGGTATGCCTGCCCTCTTTTATCAACAATATTGGCCTATTGTTGGTAGTTGTATAACTTCAGCTGTGCTGGATTTTTTGAATAATGGTGTGATGCTTAAAAAATCAAACTACACCCATGTTGTCCTTATTCCAAAAATCAGACACCCCCAACGGGTCTCGGATTTTAGACCTATTGCTTTATGCAACGTTATTTACAAAATTGTGTCCAAGGTTTTAGCAAACAGACTGAAAAGGATTTTGGAAAAAATTATCTCGGTGAATCAGAGTGCTTTTGTGCTTGGTAGACTAATCACAGATAATGATCTTTTGGCTTTTGAGATGATGCACCATATTAAACAACAGAAAAGAGGGCGTAATGGAACCATGGCCATTAAACTCGACATGAGCAAGGCGTACGATAGGGTGGAATGGCCATTTATTGAAGGAATCATGATTAAATTGGGCTTTCATGCTAGATGGGTTTCACTTATTATGGCATGTATCACAACTGTCACATATTCAGTGATTGTTAATGGAACGCCGAGGGGTCACATTGTTCCAACGAGGGGTTTAAGACAAGGGGATCCTCTATCCCCTTACCTTTTTCTTTTTTGTGCAGAAGGGCTTTCTATGTTGTTGAATGAAGAAGAAAAACAGCACAGGATCGCAGGAGTGACTGTTTGTCGTCGGGCCCCAAGTATTAATCACCTTTTCTTTGCCGACGATAGCTTATTATTCTGTAATGCTAATATTGGGAATTGTTTGGCAATAAAAAATGTCATCCTTAAATATGAATCAGCCTCGGGACAGATAGTCAATGTGGATAAGTCAGGGGTGGTTTTTAGCCCAAATGTTTCAGATCAAATTCGAAGTGAGATCCTCACAAATTTTTCCCTCCAACATAGGGATGAGCATGGAAAATATCTGGGGCTACCCATGGTCATTGGAAAATCAAAGAGACAAGTGTTCAACTTTGTTAAGGACAGGGTTTGGAAAAAACTTAAAGGATGGAAAGGAGCTTTCCTTTCGAATGCAGGCAGAGAGACTCTCATCAAAGCAGTTGCTCAGGCTATCCCAGCTTATATTATGAGCTGTTTTAAACTCCCATTGGGGCTTTGTCATGAGATTCAAGCTATGGTGACCAGGTTCTGGTGGTCCAATGATGTGGAGAAGAGGAAAATTCACTGGCTAAATAAGGATGAGTTATGTAAACCAAAGAGTGGAGGAGGTATGGGTTTTAGGAATGTGGAGTTTTTCAACATTGCTTTGCTTGGGAAACAATGCTGGAGACTGATGAAAGGAAAAGACACGTTACTCTATAGAGTCTTCAAAGCCAAATATTTTGCGGAATGTGATTTCTTGCAGGCAAAAATGGGTCACAACTGTTCCTTTGTTTGGCGCAGTATTCTCTCGGCAGGGAAGAGATTATCTAGAGGTTACTTGTGGAGGGTTGGAAATGGTGAAAAAATTCATATTTGGAAGGATCGATGGACACACAAGTCGACACTTAGTGGTGTTGTTTCTCCCCCCCAATTGCTACCTCAAGAAGCAAAGGTTAGTGCCTTAATAGACCCAGTTAGCTCGACGTGGAAAGAAAACTTGGTGAAGCAGATTTTTCTCCCTCATGAGGCCGATAATATTATGATGACCCCCCTTAATTCGAGTTATGAGGATACAGTCATTTGGTATTGCAATGAAAATGGAGTTTACTCTGCTAAAAGTGCTTACCTCAAGCTCCTTGCTTGGAATGAAGAAATTTCTGGTGGTGTTGGTTGCTCATCTGGGACAGCGATCAGTGAGAGATGGAATGGTATATGGAAAGCGCCCACTGTCCCAAAGATAAGGCATCTTGTGTGGAGGGCCTATAAGAATATAATTCCCACAAACGAGAATTTGAAGAGAAGAGGTGTTTCCATTGATGAGTGGTGTCCTAGGTGCAAGTCTGAGAGAGAATCTATTTTACATGCAATTCGTGATTGTCAAGAGGCTAAAAAAGTGTGGAAAGGCATCCTCTCTAATGTTTCTCTACTCAAGGTGAAATGTTCTTCTTTCAACTTGTGGTGGGATTTGCTTCTTAAAGCTTTGGGAAACGATGAGATCACTTTAGCTTGTTACACTGTTTGGTTTATTTGGAACCAGAGAAATAGTTGGGTTCATGACAAGAAGGGAATCACCTCTGATGTAGCTGTGTTACAAATACAGGGATATGTGGAGGAATATTTGAGCACCTTTGAAGTTTCGGGTGACAATCATAGAGAGTTGGTGACAGATTTTTGGACTCCTTGATCCGGGGTGGATAAAAATAAACTGTGATGGGGCTTTCAAGATGGACGGGGAAGTCGCAGGGTGTGGGGCTGTTTTTCGTGATCAAGATGGGGTAGTTTTGGGTGCTCTTGCCAAGAAAGCTAGCCCTTGTTTATCTATGTCAATGATTGAAGCTTTAGCAATGCGTAATGCCACACAATTTGCCATCGATAGGGGTTTCCAAAAAGTTATCATTGAGTCCGACTCAATGAACACTGTCAAGTATGTGAATGCAGAGGATGTGTGCTTTGCTATGCACGGCAACATTATTGAGGATATCAAGACTTTGCTTCGCCGATTTGTTAATGTTTCTGTCCGTTTTATTTCTCGTAAGTGTAACACAGTAGCCCACAAGCTTGCAAAATATAGTTCGTCTATTTTAGATTGTTCAACTTGGATTGGGGTTTGTCCCCCATGTATTATGCAGTCTGCTTTAGCAGACATTAATTAATATATTTCCCCTTTTTCCCTCAAAAAATAAAAAAATAAAAAAATAAAAAATAAAATAAGTTTGTTTACTAACTTTTGCAAAAGACTACTTAGGAACCTATTCAAACAAGTTTGCAAGCTCCTGTATACTTGAACTTACTATATTTATTAACCGAGTCTGAAATCTAGGCTTAAACTTGACTTGTATATTTAGTGAGCCGGACTTTCATCAGACATTCGCAAGAAATTATTGAGCGGCTCATCTGGTATATTCCCTAGTCATACCTAAAGCAAGGAAAATTAAGTAGACACTCTAAAATAAATTTATTTGGGTGATTTACAATTTGACTTTCTTGAGACCTGTTTGAAATAAGTAGACCTCCTAAACATCGTCTTTTGAAGGCATAGTCACCTTAGCATAATCTCTCCATGCAAGACAGAACCGCATATTCTTTTGGGCAACCAATGACTAGACATTCTCCACCTAAGCTAATGTCACACTAACACTGACCCATTCAACCCAAGCTGCACAAGAATGATCACTATCATGCTCCTTGCAACACATTTGTATAATTAGAATTATAGAAACCACAACCGATTGCAAAAATTGGTTTAAATACAGGATCACTATCATGACTACTAGCTCCTTGCAATATATTACATTTTCATTATCTAATCAACTATCTTTTACAACTCTTACAAGCAAAAGGGTCAAGCTGGAGGGGGAATAAAAAGTATATCTACCCTGTATATTGAAACAAAGTCATGCTGCTTTACTCAACCTTAAAATTAAATAAACCAAAATCGACAGCCCCGAGGAGTTTATAAGCCTGTGCTTCCAAATGGATTATTTGTTTGTGCGTGCACAACCGTATTGACAGGAAATGCTCCAAACCCCGGATCGCCAAAGGGATTTTGTGGGCCCATTATTGAATATTTCTGCTCAGGATTGGTAGGTTGGTATGGCTCGAAAGGGTTGGCCTGAGGCTGCACCATTGCCTCCATTTGAACTTCCGGTAGAGGAGCGATGATGTTTGAAACACCAAATGGATCTGGTACCTCAAACGGATTCGGCGCAGGTGATGCATATAGCGGCTGCTGGGAGGCTCTATATGATGCATCATCGTATAGACTAGTCAGAGCGAGCGAGTCCAATCCACCAGCCTGGTCATCATAGTGGTAGAGGAATACGTGTAAGAAATGAGATTGAATTCTTGATATTTGCAATTCAAAATGACGACAAACATCATGCAAGTAACACACACATATGTATACACACATATAAACCTAGTTTTATATACTACTTATCTAGACAAGAAAAGTCATTGTCACCTTACTAAGATAAGTGTAGCTGAGGAATTTACAATGAGACCAAGAGCAGTAAAGTAGTTTACTTTATACTTTACAAGTTTATTCTAGCATCCTCATTTTGATTAGGTGGTAGGTACTTTTTATCCGTTTAAAAGTGTATACTTTTAGATTAGTAGTAGTTTAGCATTTTTCCCGTTGTATGCATAATATATGGAATACATTTCTACAACTAAGTTTCTTGTAGTCGTTGACAGTTACCAACATTCTTAAAATTACATATACAAGACCTAGGTTCCTCGTGTATATCATCAACGAGATCGAATTAGAACACCATCATCGACAAAATAAATGGTAAGAACTGTTTAAATCCACCAAGTTTGATGTTAGAGAACTGTTGGAAACATTTGGTAACCAACATTTTAAAATAGAGAAGGCGAGCTTCTAAACCCCAGCAAACATGACTAAACTGGAATTCTATAATACTAATGCATTCTCTACATGACTACAACAAAAACTTTGTCATTACCATTAGCAGTAATTATTTTTCTTATTGAGACAGCCCACAAGCAATAAATTTAAAAAAACAGAAGCAGTAAAAGCAGATAGATGGCGCACCAATTGTCTATCATTAACTGAAGAAATATCGGTACTAGAAGTGACCAATGCAAGTTCCCATCCATCAGGATCCATATCTTCGGGTTGAGCAGCTCCCGAGTCAAAAAATGAATCGGTACCTGAACATATTCCGCAAGTACATACATTGTTGTCAAATCAGAATAGTATCATGAATTGGGTTGGAAGAACAATAAAATTGTGGATCAAAAGATTCACTTGTTTGGGATGTTGACAAATAATATCTACGGCTATATTGTATCTATATAAGAACACTTGTACAATTCTTCAAATGACAAATTTAACAATTTGAATCAAGTTTCATTCAATATCAAGGCTCAAAATGTTGAATTTTTTTTCATTTAAAACTTCAAAATTATGAACAATGAATTATATTGGGTATTGAGAAACTCGAATTGACTCTTATGAAAGGACCGATCATTCCCAGCAAAAATGTAAGATGCAACAAACATGGAGGAGTAGCATAGCCCAGAATGAACAGACAAGGAACTTCTACCAGATGGAACTATAGCAAGAGCCAATGCATTGCTTTCTTCAATTGCAGACGCATCAGGATCGGTAACTGTTAATCCCTGAAAGAACCAAATTTAGGAGAGGGATTAGCCTCAGGAAAAGGAAAAGAAAACATTAAGGCTCAGTTTCAGTAATTGATTTACTGAGGGAGAGGAAAAGAAAACAATAAGGCTTTGTTTGGTTCGTTTATTTAGTGAGTGAAAAGAAAACAAGAGGGATACACTTCTCATTCTTTGGTTGGTAAAGGAAAATGGTGAGGAGAAAATATGATGAAAAATGTATGGAGGGCTCTAAATTTTGCGAGTCACCTCCCTTCCTCTTTTCTTGAAATCCTATTGTATTTTGAAAAATATTATATTTTTAATGTTATTTAGGTATGGAGGAAAACACAGAGAAACTTGTTTTCCTTATAGTTCTCCTTTTCCTTCTCAGAATCCACAAACCAAAGCCTAAGAATAACACTTCTCTTTGTTTGGTAAGCAAGGATTTTCAATGAGGAAAATAGGAAGGAAAAGAAGATAGGGTGAAAAACTTTTTTCAATTTTGAAAGTCACTTCCTCTTTTTTTGGAGTGTCGACTATATTATGAAATTTTTTAAGTTTTAACGTTATTCAAGTATGGAGAAAAACACAATGGGAAATAGTTTTCCCTGTACATTTTCTTTTCATACTCTACATCCACAAATCACGAGGAAATAAGGGTAGAAATCAAACGACAAACAGAACATAAGATTTGAGAACTTCACCAGTAGGTCTACAATGTCTAGGTTGTTTGAAGAAGGAGGTGACATAGGTTCGTCAACCGATAAGTTTCTATCTTGAGAAGGAGAAGGAACTTCTTCTAGTTTATATGTCAATTGGAGCCTTTCTGGATATTCCTGATATATAATGGTAACATATTAGTTTTGTGGCATCTCTTCTAGAACCAGAGTTGAAAATTAACAATAAATTATAATGGGTATCAGATCAGCGTGTGATACCACAAGAAGACAGGCAATCCAATACACATTAGACACTGCAAAAATAGTTTAGACCCGTTTGATTGGCATTGAATTTTGCCTTTTAGGCCAAAGCAAAAGCACTGGATTCAGCAGTGCTTTAACATGCCAGAAGGGCACACAGTGAAAATTAAGAACAATTCATTAAGACACTAATTTGCTATCTGCATTGCTTTTAGGCCACCTCTGTACCTGCTTAAGCCAAAACGGCTTTTGGGGCTCCAAAAGTACTTAAAAATAATCCAAGTAGGTCAGTATACGCATCTTGGTCCCAGAAACACGTTTGGGCTTTGTGTCCAGTACCATGTTCAGAAGTGCTTTAAGATGCCCGAAGGGCACACGGTGGAAATTAAGAAAAATTCATTAGAACCCCTAATCTATTTCCCATATCACTTTGTGGGCTGAAGCACCTCTCCACCTGCTTCAGCCACACCAGGCACTTGGAGTTTAGAGTGCTTCATAATATTAATCCAAACGGGCTAATGTATGCATTTTGGTACCAGAAGCACGTTTGGAACCGAACGTGCTTTTGGGAGGTGATTCCAAACAGGCCGTTGGTCTAGCACAGCGAATAAACATACTGACCATTGTCTCACTTGGAACAGATACCATCCGCGGGGCCTCTCTTATATATTCATCCATGGTCAAAAGAAATGACTGTGGAGGCTGGAAAAGGAAAATAAGTGCCAAGACAGCATCATTAGAAACAATTACGGAGTAAATCTATAGAAAATAACCCAAAACTAGTTAAAACAATGAATCATTACTTCTCTTAGACCTGGAAACTGGAAGTTTCTAGCTAGCTCCAATCCTTTGCAATCATCATAAAAATCAGAAAGGCTACCAGCCTGCAGTTAAACCCAACTCCGTGAATAACACTGCTTATGGAACAGAAGTAACTTTTTCCTTCAGTACAATAGTACATGTATCTATACCACCGTACTTCAAATATATATATATATATGGAGAGAGCGAGAGAGAGAGAGAGAGAGAGAGAGAGAGAGAGAGAGAGAGAGAGGTTGATATTGAGATAGAAACATGGACCGATTAGACTTATTGGCTATGAGTTGGGGAGCATAGAGTTCCGTTAACTCCCAATTCATGTCCCCAACACCATCTCGAACTTAAAAGCGGAAGCAAGTAAAAATTGAATTAGAATGCATATATAAAATAAGTTGATAATGAAGATGATAATGCAATTGCAATATGGTGCATTTTGAAGTTGTCATTCCAAAGACGTCCTACTTTTGAAAGGAATGGTAGTAGCAATTAAGAAAATTCAAAATGAATCAATAAATCAATGCAAAACAATACCTGATGGCCAGCTCGTTTATAGATATCTAAGGCTTTAATAGCTTCATGCTTTGGCATCTCAAAAAACTGAAATAAAATTTATAACAAAAAATAATATTTATAACAAAAAATAATATTTCAAGTATAGAGCCACACGGTACATAGTCAAAAGAGAAATCTTAGAGAAAAAAACTAAAAAATAAAGCCAATTTACCTTGTCAACAAGATTGATGATTCCATCATTAATAGCGCAATAAATTTTAAAACTCTCTTTGAGTACCTGAATATCACAATCACGGTGGTTAGAATTGGTCGATTCATATGAGTTGACCCGAGTTTCATCCAACCTGATACGATTCACGATGTTAAACTTTGAAGTTTAAAGTGGAGATCTTGCAACATTTTGAGCCTTGATATGGCATGAAACTTGTGTTAAATTGTTATTTTGTTCATTTTTAGCACCGCACATATGTTTTTCTGTGTACAGTATATTCTGTATAAAAAAAATTAAAAAAAAAAAAAAGTGAAAGGATTCACGATTCACAACTTTGGCAAACCGGTTCAAGATTTGACAATAATGATCGCAATACACTGACGATTTGATGATTTGATTCATAATACCATTGAAAACACTTTCTTTGTTTACTTAATAAGAAAAGTAAGAGGAAAATAGAAAGGGAAAGAAAATACGGAGAGAAATATTAAATTACATAAGTCACTTCCCTTCCTTTTTCTCGAGTTTCAATTATATTACAATTTGGAAGGTAATTTAAAAATGAAGGCAAATACAAAGGAGTTAGTCTCCTACTTTAATACACCCCCCCCCCCCCCCCCCTCCAAATTTTCTTCTCCAATTCTCTAAATCTGCAAACCACACAGAGCCTTGGCTTGTTTTCAACAAACATAAGACCGTTCGAAAGAAACTAAACATACCAACGCCAGGGCATATTGTATTGCGTAATTGCTGACAGCTGCTCCTTCAGGCTGCAACATCAATTTTCATTCACAGATTATCATATGTATGTAAAAAGATATCCACAAATCTCCGTGTAAAAATCTGCAGGATAGAAATTTGATGCATTTATTATGGTCAAGAAATTAAGTTCCAGGCTTCAGAAAGTACCCGACATCCAATAATACGATACAGCAACTGCTGCAAAGCATGCAACTGCTCTAACAATTCATCACTGTCCAAATCCCTGGTTCTACTATAGCCCTGAGAAAAAGAAACCATGATAGAGTAATATCACACTAGAAAACCCATCCAAATACATTCAACACAATTTACACCCTCACTCAAAATTGTAACAAATATCTATTTTGTTCGCCGCATAATGGGATAAATAAACTTTACCTCCTTATGGTTAGGTACTTAGGTCCATATCACTTTACCCCCTCATGGTTTAAAAGTTGACTCTGAACCCCATGCAGTATTGACTAAATTGAAACAGTCGAGTTTTCCTTTCAAAACTAACAAAATTTGGAAATTAATTCTGGCGGGAAAAAGTTTGACCAAAATTTGATATTTACACGTCATTTTTCCCCACTCCTTCGTTTTTTTTTTCGGAAAAAGGTTAATAAAAAAAAATAAAAGAAAAAGTGTACAGATGTACAAGGGGCATACCCCAGGATATACTATCATGCTCAGAAACATGGAATGAAAGGCTAAAAGATATTACAAAGACGTGGCTAAAAGATATTACAAAGACGCACAACACACAGCCAAACAAACCAGCAATGCTATGCTTCGAGAGGCATTGCATTTACTGCAAACAAAAGCAACCACGTGGACACCACGTGATAGTACATGCCATGAAAGACAAACCATTAGTCAAATCATGCATACTTTGTCAAAAATCACCAACTACAAATATAAAAATGAAGTAACAAGATGATAGTTGACCAAACCCAAAGTGAGACACAAAAGCAAAGCTGGCAGACCACTTGCATGCGCAAGGACAAAGCCAGCAAAAGCTTTACTCACACGCTTGTACCCTTTGTGTGGCTCAAGGAAAATATAACCAAAGAGACCAGTCCATGGACCCCGCAATAATGGTGGAAATGGAACCCAATTCCCTCCCCACCCCCAACACACCCCCCACCCCACGCGCACATTGGTGCGTGAACAAACCATCATCATCAACCTTGGACCAACCTAACACTCTTCAGGCCTAAAAAAACAGATCTGCAACCAAGCTTCAAAGAGAGGAAGAGTCCATACTTTGTCCACACTTCACCTTTAGCCAAAAGCACACCCCATCTCTTCCTGCCTCAAACCAAAGTCGTCTCAACCATCTCAAGAGTAAAAAAAAAAACTTGCACTCCCAAGAAATGGTTGAGAGGGGAAGTTCAGAAAACTTCAAACATCATCCAACCTCAAAATCTCCTCACGGTTAAGCCAGAAAATCTGTCATGAAGCACCTCCCTAAGCATAGCGATCAGATGGAAAAACCCCATCAAGGCTGGCCCCTCCATTGGAAAAGAAAGGGGAAATCCTCAAGTTAAGAAGAGAAGAGGAGGAGGATGATGAACCACCTCCAAATCTTACCTCTAAAAACTGCCCCATCTCCTCCCAAGAACAAAATGATCCAAATCTGACTTGAAGCACTTTGAAAGCATAGCAATTTAGAAACAAGCTACTCTAGAGCAAGCTCCACCCCTCATAATCATCCACGCTACCAAACCAACCTCCCAATGGCCTCAACATTCCAAATCTGACATGAAGCACCCAGACAGAATGGCGATCTGAAAGAAAGGCCCCATCTAGATAAACCACAAAATGGAGTACCACAGGTTAAGAGAGGAAAGGAGAAGGAAGATGCACGGAGTTCCGAGGGTCTAGATTCGGAGGGAAGATGGGAGGAGAAAACTGCAATGGAGAGAGAGGGGAGTTAGAAGGTAAGTTCAGGGTGGGGAGGGACTGGAAGAGGAAGGAAAAGAGAAAAGGGGACTGAAGAGGGGGGTGAGGGGGGAAGAAAATGTACATTGAAGCTCTGCTGCTCTAGGGAGCTTTCTCTCTCTAGAATCTAGGGAGAGAAGCTCCCGCCCGCCTCCTTCATTTCTTTCTTCCACCATTATTATCACCAGCACCACCGCTGCACACTTCCAACCACCACCATCCACCATATAAAAAGAAATGTTAATGAGTTGATGATAACTGAAAACAATTTAAAGGTGTATATTGTCAATTCATGTTAAAGATTAACACCATTAGGGTTTTCACTAAGCACAAATGCACAATACCACATGGGGATTAAGTGTACAAAGAAACAAACACTGTGATATGCCTTAGCAAGTCTAATTAAATTCGTTTTGATAAATGGCTATGCATTGGCAAAATACCTATTGGACAAAAAGGGGAAAGATCCATAAAACAAATTGTGCAAGCCAAAAATCAAGAGTTCTAATTGTCTATGTTATGATCTTTGTTTCACTCTTAAGGACTGTTTGGAAATGCTTAAAATAGAATATGGTCCAATCCCAATCTCACTTTCTATCTGGTTTTTATGAGAACTAAGGTTATGTTGGTTTGACAAAGGGAACCACTTGAAATTGCGCATGGACTCCTGTACAAGAAATGGACATTTACCATACTCTTTAATTAATGAAACCAGTTCTTTGCCTTCCCAAATAGACATTTACACACTCTTTAATTAAGAAATTTATCCACATTGCCTTTCTTCCCTAGTCCATCAGTTTTATGTGTCCCATCTATTTTGAGTGTACCTTCTCCTGTCCTTCGGAAGGTCTAGAGAAACGCTCCACTTCGATATCATACTTGAGAACTCTAAAGCATTCAAGTCGCTCCTCTACGAAAAGTCCATATGTACGTACCCATGCAGAACATTCCCACGCTGTGAAGTTAAAAAAAAATAAAAAGTTAACAATAAGAAAAAGCCTTAGAAACACCAAAGATACTTGTTCAAAGGCCCCGCTTGGAAACCGCGATAGGAGCGGTGTTTCCAAACTGTTCGGGAAACCGCAAATCGCAGGGCAATGACGGGGTTTGAAACAGCCAAGGGGCTGCTTTTGGAAATTGTATAAGGTTTTCCAAAAGGGGCCTTAGCATACAAACAACAATATCAAGGAAATAGTATAGGACATCAAAAGTAACCAATTGGGCTTGAATCATCTTTGAAATTGGACAACTGAAGAATGTTTCCTCTTTGTTGCAACTTCAGAAGTTCGTCTCTAAAAGTAGGATCCCCCTCCCTCAGTGTCCTGTGGATTACTATCAGTGTCTTCAACGCCACCTGGTAACAACGAAAATAATTTTGTAAACATAAGCATGATTAAATGCAAAATGCACCAACTTTTGTCTTGATAGTAGTTTTATCACTCAAAATGTGAACGTTATTTTGGCATGATTGCAATATTGACTGTGAGGAATTTACAGAAAATAAAATGTGTAATCCCACACACTGCAACACATATGTATGCTATTAAAAAACAAAAGACAACAATGAACACACACCCAATCATGTTCGTGTTAAAGGTTGTGCCAGATCAGCAGATGTCACTATGTCCATCTTTGGATTGCATGCAAATACAGCAAGAGAAGAAAAATACAAAATATTAAAAGAGAAGAAAAATAATACAAAAGAACGAAGATGGTTGCTTAAAAGCAGGCAACTAAAAACGAATCTGACCCCCCAAACTGTGCTATAGGTGGAAGAGCAACATCCAAAAATTTCAGACTAGTCCTGGGCCCCTGCCCCAGCCGATCAGCTTCCAAAATGGCAACAATTAAAATATGGTTGTGAAAGCAGACAAACAGTGACCATCTTCACAAGTTCACAGATCAAATAAAGGTTAACCTTACAAATTAAGGTTCAGCCAGTAAGGGGATATATATCTGAGGCAAAGGATTTTATGGTTCAGTATCCCACTTTTCAATCAGTCTTAAATCCAAAAAGGAATTTCAACTAAGGTACCTTATTTGAAATATTATTGACATCATGGAACTTGAAGAGATAGATACATTGCTATATGTATAACACATGTAGTTATATAGTATGTTACCCAAATTCGGGTACGGGTGTCGGGTTCGTCCAGTTTTCAAAGATTTGACACTATTTTGAAGGATCGGAGAGAGAAGTACCCTTATCCGAGTGTCGTGTCGGGTACGGGTACTCCATGGATTATGAAGGGTCCGGGTAACATAGGTTATATACAGTTTACAGAGTGAGAGGTAAAAATTGTGTCGAAAAAGTTCAAAGCTTGAGTCGTGCCTAGATTTATAGAGAAATCCAAATACATGAGCAAAGTTATGGCTAATACTCATATTTTGGGAGACATGTTGCTTATCCAGTAGCTACGGACACACGGAACGCAGATACGACATGATACCGACACAACCATGTGAAGAACCTTAAAAATGGAGGATACGGACATGGCTAGAACATGGAGAATAAAAAAAACTATTATTTTTAGTTGATTATCAAATATACTATGTGGTGTCCACTCCCATTTCCTAACTTTTCGAACAAATCCATTTTTTATTTACCATTTTATTATTTTAAGACTTTTACCTCGAAAACTTATTTAAAAAGAAATATTAAAATCAAATGAGTGTGCCCATTACGGTGCCTAGACGCGTCGGCCATGTGCCTGGTGTGGGAAAAAAATAAGACATGGTTTTTCGCATCTCCGAGACGCATCGGCGCATGTTCGTCACAGACACAACACCCAAATTAAAGCGTCCGTGACTCCATGCTACATAGGTTGCATACAACATGAAAGGAAGCACTGTTTCTTCTAAAAGGATGAAGAATCTGCATCGGATGCGCACCCACATCCACAGTTGCGTGGATTCTTCTCAGGTGCAGCATGATGTTTCTTCAAAAGATGAGGTCAATTACACAATTTAAAAACTTTGGGATCAATTCAAGAATGGTGGCAGTTGGATTACACGCCAAAAGGTTATTGTTGCTTATATGGCCTTTATTTGCTATTTATGTCTTATTTATGTAACAAAATTAAGACAATTTTGTAGTAGAAATAGTTTATAAAATTACAAAAATACTCCGACACCCGCATCCTAGATTTTTGGAAACTTGACAAATCCCTCGCACCCACAACCGCACCCCCGAATCCGCATTCCTGCACCCGCGCCAATGTTTCCTAGGCTAATCCTAATAAAATAGCGTAACCTTTCTCAAAAGAAAAATATATGTGAACAGGAAACAACTGACACACTTTGAGGTAATAAATGGAGGTCCTCCCATGTTTTGGAACTATACCTAGTTAGATAGCTGTTAGCATTCATAGTAAGTACTTTACCAACATAACCGCAAGCCAATCCAACAACATAATTTCTCATATTGTTGGAAGAGTTGGGAGGAATTGCTATTTTTAAAACAATTCATATAGTTTCCTGATGTGTGAAAGTTGCAATACAGATTAGTACATACACAATTCACATCGTTGTGCTTAGGGGTATTCCTTGGAAACAGTGGCAATGTGGCACAGTTTCGGCTGAGAAACTAGTGGGAAAGCACCAGAGAATAATACAAAATTTTCTAACTCCTAGTGGTATTTAAGCATGGAGGAAAACACTAGAGAAAATAGTAGATAAATAGTTTTCCTTCTCGTTTTCTTTCCCTTCTATAAATCCGCAAACCAACAAAGCCTTAATCTACCTGACCTTATACATTGCACTAGACAACCACCCATATCATTAACTCTGATGATACATAAATTGGTTATGCTCAAGGATATCCCTAAATTTTGGCCTCCACAACATCAATGTATATAAATAGAACAAGGATGATAAAAAAAATTCCCCATTATACTCGGAAGAGTAATATAACCACTAACATAAGATTAAAGGAAAGCTACATTGATACAAACTGTATGCGTTCCAGAGAGAAACTCAATGACAAGTTACCATTGCAATTTGTTAAATTGAACTCCCATAAGATACAATTAAACAAGTCCACTCTCTTAATGTTAAAATAAACATTAAAACAAAAGGACTTCACTGAATATTCGAATGTTTCAATTATAAACCCAAAAAGAAACATATGATATAAATATACATATATATAATGCATTTCAAGGGACAAAAGAGTAGATGGCTAGATGCTATACAGTACAAAGAGGATGCTAAACATTCTTTTAAGTAACCTCTCAAGTAACTCATAACAGACATGTAAAGACAAATACGTAAACAAGGGGAAACAAAAAGATTCTTCCCAAGCAACCTATTGCATATTTAAATTAGATCCATAATTCATATTTTAAATAGATTTCTTTCAAAGCAAATAACACTACTCAGAGAACCCAATTCCCATACAAATAAAAGCACCAACAAAACAATTCAAGTGAGACCCAATCAAATCTATCAGGTATAAAATACACACAGCATCAGAATTGAGTCCAATCTATATATATAATATAATAAGGAAAATATATATAGTAATGTAGGTGCCATGTGGCACTCTAATTTTTTTCCATTCCACATGGCATGTTATACACAATATAGAGTATAGAGATACATGATACTCAACTTATATTGCAACTTATATCTATACCCCACTCTCTCTCCCCACATTCCCAATCCAATAAAACCACCCACCCTCCTAATCCTAACTGTCCCCACAGACCTCACGCTTACAATCCATCCCCACTTCTTCTTCTTCTTTTTTTTTTTTTTTTTTTGAATTGTTATATTTAATCTCCATTAAATTATATTTTTTTACACATCAATTAGTAATCCGATCTAATTTTAATAAGCTAGACAATTTGATCCAACCATTGTATTGTTATTTATCGTACCTAAGTTCAAAATTTTTTTTTTAATTTTGACTAACACATGTGCATAGCACGGCTCAACCCAAGTATGGATACATGTGTGTGTGTGTGTGTGTGTATAAGCATATTCATACCGTCCAATTATGTGTCTTGGTCAATCGCCTTGCAAGAGCATCTATGCAGTACGCAACATCGGCTCGAGGTCGAACTATGGACGTCGCAGCCAAAATTTCTGAAGAATTGAAGCAAAAAAAAAAAAAAAAGCCCCCCGAAACAATTAAAATAAATAAATAAATAAATACTCCAAAAATAGAAAATCCGAAAAAGAACAATTTGGGATCAGTGAATCAGAAAACTCACTTCTGAGGTGTCTGTCTTTGGGCGGACACTCGACGTGATTCGTAGCTTTAAGAATTGCAACATCAACATCCTAATTATAGAATATCAATATATAATCAATATAAGATATAAAATAGCGCATATATAAGTCTGTTTTACACAGTGTGTGTGTGTGTAATTGAGTAAAATGGGACCTTGAAATCGCTATTAACATGGGCGAGGCCGACTTTGGTTTGGTCTTTGAAAGCGCCGTAAGCCTTCCGCCATGTCTGAAGTGTCCCCATCTCTCTCTCTCTCTCTCTCTCTCTCTCTCTCTCTCTCTCTCTCTCTAGTCCGATGCCACTGCGATCGCTAGCCTTCTTCGTCTTCAGTAACCGTGCTTCTCTCTCTCTCTCTAGACGTGTTTCTTCAGACCCCTCTCCCTCTCTCTCTCTCTCTCTCTCTCTCTCTATCCAAAGACGAAAAGTGCAGAAATGGGGTTGTTGAACCACTCTCTGTCTCTCTCTACTCAGGAACGCTTTTTCCGACCTTGTTGGCTTTTTGGCGGCCCTCGTTCGGTACGTACAGACTTCGCCTAAAATAAATGAATTTTTTTTTATAAATAATATTAATTATTATTATAAATGGCTAAATTACACTTTAGTACCCTATAGTTTGGGCGAAGTTTCACTTTGGGCCCTCTAGTTTCAATTGTAACACTTTGGTCCCTGTAGTTTTGATTTGGTTTCAATGTGGGGCCTGCCTCTAACTCCGTCAATGTAACTTGACAGAAAACTCACGCGCCTTACATGAATTCATTTATTAGAGACATTTTGGTACCTATAGTTTGAGCGAAGCTTCACTTTGGGCCCTGGAGTTTGGGCGAAGTTTCATTTTAGGCCCTAGAGTTTGGGCGAAGTTTCGCTTTGAGCCCTGAAGTTTGCAAGGCACATAAGTGTCCCGTCAAGTTACATTGACGGAGTTAGAGGCAGGTCCCACATTGAAACCAAATCAAAACTACAGGGACCAAAGTGTTGCAATTGAAACTAGAAGGCCCAAAGTGAAACCTCGCCCAAACTACAGGGTACTAAAGTGTAGTTTAGCCTAATCCCTTATTATGTAGGTTTTGTTGCATCTAAATTATGAAGTTATGAAAACAATCCCTTAATTGGTGTACAATTTATGAATTAGTCCTTTTCCCTAATTTTCGTTTTTTTTTTAATGAGTAAAACTTCAAGCACACTCATTTCCACAACCTCTCCCCTCACAATCTGATGTAACAACCATATAGTGAATATCATATATGAAATTGTGTTAAATGGTGGGTCCCAATGTCTCATCCCACTACATGGTTGACACATCAGGTTGTGGGGGGTGAGGTTGTGAAAATTGGTGTGCATGAAGTTTTACTCTTTTTTTTATACCTTTATACCCTTTATCCGGAGGCGATCAAGTGCGGACCATTAACATGTAGACCAAAAACGGACCACTTTTAGCGACGAAATTTTCACTTTTAGCGACGAAAATTTTCGTCAAAAATGTGATCACTTTTTGTGACGAAAATTTTCGTCGCTAAAAGTGAAAATTTCGTCGCTAAAAAGCGGTCCGTCCCAAACCCGTCCCTTTAAGTCCGTCGAGATCCGGACTGACCCTTTATCTGTTTTAAATAGGAGTTAATTAATATAATGTCCATTTTACTCTACGTTTTTTTGTAATAAGTCTAGCTCATTAAAATTCTTAATGTTTAGTCCATTAAGTTTTATTATGACATGTTTGCCATAACGTATACATACATATAATTTAAAACACCCAAAATTAAGGTTTAAAATTTAAATACCATACATACATACAGTATAATATATCTATATAAATACATCTCTCTCTACCCAGTTTCTTCTCATCCCTCCTCAACGCCAATTTCATCTCCACCGGCCACCCACCTCCAACCCCACATCACCATTGCCGACCACTAGCCCCCTAGCTACCCACAGCCTCCACCGTCGCCCAATCCACCACCACTACCTCCTCCTCCTCCTCAACCCCCATTTCATCAAGCTGCACAGATTGAAGCAATAAAATACCAAAAAGCCAATGATTCAACGGATCATGGCTGTTTTATGAGAAAAATTGAGAAACAAAAAATGCTAACGCCTCCGATACAGTACACTATTTGAAGGTTGTTTTTGTTTTCAAATCCATAGATTTGTCGAATCCTCTTGGAAGATCTCATGGTGCTTATCCCCCCATCTCACAACCACTGTTGATTACTAGGTTTTCTCTTTGATATTTTTGTTCTTATGACTTTTTGTAGTGTGAAATTTAACACTCATAATTTTTGTTCAAAGATCGTGCGAAATTGTATAATATGTTGTGGTTCAAAGGTTGTAGTATAAAATTTAACACTCATGTAAAGTGCTAATTATAGTATTTATATTGTAAATAGCAAGAGTCTTATAGTGTGAAAATTCAAATTGAAATTCATAATTTATTTCTTATAGTGTGAAATTTCATATTAGAATTCATAATTTGTTTCGTATAGTGTGAAATTTTATAATATAAATAGTGGTGCATTATGAAATTTCACACTTGTTGGATTTCTGGGTAACCTAAGTGTGATATTTATTAGGTGGAATACACTCAACCAGAATATTGTCGAAAACACTTATGAAATTTAACACTACCATATGTCTAATTTTTCTTTGCTGATTTATCTTCACCCAGAATTGTCAGTGTGAACTTCGCATTATCAAACTAATCATTGTCAAATACATTCATGGAATTTCACACTTCAGTCTGATGTAAAAAACAACACTGGTAAAAACAACAATCATCTTATCCAGGTATTGTCAGTGTGATCTTTCGCAGTATAAAAATTAAACATTAACAAAAACGAAATTTCACACTACCATTAGTTGAAAAACATTACAGTGTGAAATTTCGCACGGTCAAATGCACAGAATGCAAAAACTTCAATCCAAAACGTAAGAGTGAGCCCAAACTCGTTAATGATGTGATATCTTGATTGAATATGAAATCCAGTATAAATGAGAAATGGTGAAACTCGTTTGTAACAAATTTATAAAGTAATATCCTAAAATATGGGAATATCATTTCTATATATATATATATATTATAATCAACATCAATTGGAATTTGATAAGATTTGGTCAAATTTAGTAATTGATTCAATATTTAATTCTGTATTAAAATATGTGTATATATACAGTTCCATATATATATATATATATCAGTTAGGGGTAGAAATGTCATCTAATAATTCCATAATAGGATATTTTGGACTATTCTCTAACAACAATCACAATCATAGGACATATTATTATGAAGTACCAGTTGGTGGACCTATTATAAAAAAACATTGGTAGAGTGGGACTTTTCACCATATTTTTCTTTAAATAGAAGTTAATTTGAATATAAGTTATTTTTAGTCATTATGTAATATAACGGAAGTGGAGGAGTTATGGGATCATGGCTTCCTAAAATTATGGTAGTTGATTGTGTGTGGTTTAAATGTGATTTTAAATTGAAAACATATGTTGACATAGGATAATCATAATTCAAAATTTTTTGAATTCTAGATTTCTCATTGTTGTGATTAAAAAGGTGATAAATTTGTTTGTATCATCACTTAGTTCGTTATAACTGTACAGGAACGTACGTGATAAATTTCTCACTTTATTTATTTCAAATATTATGAAGCTAATGAGATATTTATGACATTAACGTACAAAATGAGAAATTCTCACTATTTTCATCACAGTGAGAAATTCCCACTTACTTCACAAGAGTGAGCTCACTATTAACGTAAAAATACAGACTTCTCACTTTTGAACATGTTGCTCTATCTATAGTTATAATGTATGAGAATATCTCACTTTTCTAACATAAAAATTTTCCAATCTTGTGCGTTAATGTCACAAATATCTCACCAGCTTTTCAATTTTTGAAATCAATAAAGTGAGAAATTTCTCACAAAAAATCTCATTATTATCACTAGAGAGGAATTTCTCACTTTCTTCACTATAGTGAAAAATTCTCATGTGTGTGGCTTAATCCATGTAGTGCTTAACCTCATATTATTTGACTAGCACAAACAATTTGAATCGTTATCATATGCACATATCAATTCATACAAGCATATGAAAATTTTCTCACAGAAACAAGTGAGAAAATTCTCACCCAACTAAGTGAGAAATTTATCACAGAAACTGATAAATATAGCAGATTTACAACCAACTAAGTGAGAAATTTCTCACATAAACTGATAAATATAGCATGTTTACAATAAACAAAAAACAAATACAAAAATAAAAATCCAACATGAAACAAACATTTGAATTTTAAAACAACATAATTTTAGCAAACATTACCGCCACCTCCCTTATATTCAGCCGGATAATCTCTAGGAGGTGTATGTTTCTCACCTTTTTTTTGTAAGAAGGAAACATATATATATATATATATATTGGGCTTCTCGATGAACACGACTTTCCGGCAATAATGCCACAACTTTGGTGAGAAATTTCCATGCAAGTGGATTTAAACCGCGACTTTCCGGCAACAATGTCGTAGAGATTGGCAATCGAAAGTGTCCATTGGAAGAGAAGCTTGAGCCAAACGATGCCGATGAAGAAATTGAGTTTCTGGGCGACCAAGTAATCGCCGTACTCGCGGGTGTACCAGTGCTTGAGATCGACGAGAAAGTCAGAAAAGAGGTTTAGAGAAAGAATGGTCTGTGAGTCAATGAGCGGAGATGTGACCGCGATGAGGATGAAGAAGACGAAGAATATGGCATCGATTAGCTTCATCACAACCCCCATTTTATTATGCCAATAATTGGGAGAGAGAGAGAGAGAGAGAGAGAGAGAGAGAGAGAGAGAGAGATTTGGAGGAAGATTTGTGAAATTTTGATGACAGTTACATATATATACTTTTATAATATGGGGGAATTCTGGTTCATGAAATAGGTGAGGGACTAATTCTTAAGTTGTGTTATACTAGGAACCAATTTCTAAAAAGGGGTTATAATGGACTATATATTACGTATCCTTTAATTAATTTGTGTTAAGTGCTCCGTTAAAAAAATAAAGTTAATGATTAAAGGACTCAATGAAAAAAAAATTAGTGAAAATTTCTCACATATAAAATTAGGCCAAAAAAAAAACTGACGATTTTGTAAAACATCACTAAACTTTTCACAAGAAAGTTAAGTGAAATTTCACAAAATCATTAGGTTTTTTTGCCTAGTTTTATAGGAGTATTGATGGACTTTTCACTCAAACAAATTTCGCTGTTGGATCTAATGCTTAAAAAATACTCTAAAATTGACTAAACTCTAATCTTGAATTGATCCCACCATTATTGAACATGGTCCTACTTCACATGTGTTGAGAACCCCACTTAGATTACAAAACTTGAGAAGCTTAGTGTTACTCAACTATTATGAAGGTAATTCTATTTATACCCACCTCATTTACTCTCTACACGAGTAATGATTGGTGCACATAAAGTGTGCATAAAAAGATTTGGGCCATTAATTTCAATGGGTCTCATGTATGCAGGTACGAGCTCCACCGAAATGAATAGGCCAGATCTTTATGTGCATATTTTATGTGCACATAGCATTACCCCTTTCTATACTCACACAATCTCTACATCCATCCAAATGCAATTAAAACAAGTTACTTTTTACAATTATCCTTTACTCTGAAACTACTCCAAGTTTAAAAAACTCTAAAAGTACCACATTATAAATAAAAGGGTAATATAATATATAGTCCTTTACATGTACTGCTTTTAGAAATAGGTACAATGAGTAGGTCCACTTATAATTAGTCCCTCAACTATTTTGAGGACCAAAATACCCTATATAATTATTTGTATGTATATATATATATATAGAGAGAGAGAGAGAGAGAGAGAGATTAATTACTCCCCACATCAATGAGGAAAATTAGGGTTTCAAAATTCAAAACCCTATATATATACACACATAGAGAGAAGTATGCTAGAGAGAGAAAAAGATGAGAGGGAGATAGAGACTCCATCCACCCACCCACCACCAGCACCACTACCACACCACCACTCCCCTCTTTGCCGCCGCCGGCAACTCCTCCATTGATCACTCTCCGCCATCGTACACCCCTCTTAATCCATAACCATCACCCTAACCTCCGAAACCACGCTATCTCCGGCCACCTCTTCTCCACCACACCACTACCTCTGGCCACTCCTTTCACTCGCCGGCTAACCTACAGAAGGTGATCACTCAGTGTAAAAAAAATTTCCACCAATTTATGAGAAATTCTCAACGTTTGATTGAAATATTGGCCGAATATGGAGTCGATGAAGTGAGAAATTCTCACTGATTTTTAATGACCGTGAAAAATTTCACCAATTTGTGAGAAATTCACAACGTTTGATTGAGAAATTTCCTAATATGCAGTTGACACGAAGTGAGAAATTCTCACCTTTTTTTTGACGAATTTCTCACACATTGAACGATAAAAATGACAACTAAAATTTCTCACCTTTGAATTCTCACACATTGAACGAAATCATTCACCACTGGTTCAAAACATGTAAAGTATGTGCAAATTCTACGAATCAACATGAACAAAATCAAAAACAGATAAAATCATATAATATAATCACCAAAATAAAAATTAAGATACATGTCTTTACGAATTACGTTCTATTCAAACTCTCCCATGTTGATAATTCCGCACTCATAAATGGAAAAATATATAAAGATGAATATGAAATTGCTCACTTAGTGAATGTAAAATTTCTCACCAATGGTTGATAACATAAATCGTATGTTAATAAACCCATGAATATCATGCACTCAAAATAGCAATGGAATAATATACATATAATTTACATACATAATACAGTAGGCCAAACCCATAAATCAACTCATAATTGAAATTTTTCAAAAGGAAAGTGGATCAATCCACTTATCCTCAATTTTAGGAAAATGATTTCATAAATCACGACTTAACCATTCCCTAAATAGAAGGCATCAGTTACAATGAAAATATACTAAAAAAAGGATAAATCAAATAGTGTAAATATCATCAAAAGGGTATAACCGTCCAAAAATTATGCATCAAAATTGGGGAAATGACTAATTCCTAGGATATCTTATTGATTAATGATGAATTTAAGGTATTAAAAAGTCAAAGTGACTAATTATATGTTGACTAAAATTTGAGGGATCAAATCGTATAATTCTATAAATAAAAATATGATTAAATAGAGATGGTGATGTAGGTTGAAGATTGACAAAATAGTGAGTATTGTGTGAAAGAAGATGGTGGGTGTAGAGTGTAATAAGAAAGGTTGAGAGAAATTTGACAATTTTTTAAATGTTTGGGGGAATCAATGATTAGGGGTGGGCACACTTCGGTCCAACCCGAAGTTTCGACCCGAACCTAAAGTTTATGTACAATTTGGGTCGGGTAATTTGTTGCCCAAATCAGGTCGAAGCCGAATTGTTCTTTCAAACTGCAGTTCGGGTTTTGGATCGGAAGTTAAATTTCAAAACCGACCCGAATATCCGACATTTCAATGATATAAAAATCAAGTGAGTAAAATTAGTGCTCAAATAAATCAATTTCACTCAGCCTCATGGCCTTCGTCATCGTGCAGACTGCTCAAACCTCACTGATCCTCCTCTCGAGTCTTAGTGACTGCACACACTCTCTCTCTCTCCTCTCTCTCTCTCTTTCTCATTAGTCCGGCGGCGGCATGGCTTGGTTCGGTGATTCTGGCAGGCCAAAGCAAGAAGCCAAGGTGCAGTCTCTGCCTCTCTCAATCTCTAACTCTCTGGCGTGACAGCGTCGGCGACGAGGCCCACAAGGTAAGGTATCTCTCTCTATGGTTCTTTTTCTCTCTCTCTCTCTCTCTCTCTCTCTCTCTGTGAGTCCCTCTCTCAGATTCAGTGACTCAGTCTCTCGCTCTCTCTCAATCCAAAGGCTCCCACATGAGGTAGCTCAAGGCCCCCTTAGATTTTTAGAACTATTCAGAATTTCAGATGAGATCTACATCTATGATCTACCCTTAAAAATATATATATATACACACATTTAGCATTTGAGTTTTTGTGTTGATGAATGATGAATCTCTTGAATCTCTCTCTGAATTTCAGATATACATTTAACATTCAGAATTTCAAAAATTAAGTCATGATGAATCTCTTGAATCTTGATGTCAGTTTATTTTATTCATTGCCCACTCATTTAAGTTTTTTTTTTTCTTTTTTTGATAGATCTATTGTTCTGTTGTTCGTTAGTTCAATAAACAGGGATTTAGGCTACCCCAAGAAGAGAGAGAGGAGGAGGAAAAAATAATAATAATAATTTCAGTTTATTTTTAGCCAGAATTTTTGAACTGAATCTGAAGTTTTATTTTGAACCCAAACTATACTTTTGAACATTATTTCAGTTAGGATTTCGGCACCAAAAATCCCAAACCGAACCCTGTGGACACGCGGATTTCCACCACTCGTTTGTTTGATTTTGAGATTGATTTGGATCAAAGAAAGAAAAATGGTCTGTTGAAAACAAAAAATGGTATGTTGAAAACAGATACAGAGTCGCCACTTGGTCTTTAGGGAACTAAGAAACCTAATTTTGACTCACCCAAACGGATAAAGGGCACCGGCCCTTCATAACCAAAGAACTTGGCTCGGGGTTTTGATACGAGAGATGAAGGAGCCTTTGTCGCGACTAAAACACCCTCAACTCGCCCCGTCTTTCGACGGGCCTCAATTAGCATCCAAATAATAATCTTATACTATTATGGTTCGACAATTAGTACTATGATAGTATATTACATCACATAAGAAAATTTGAAATGGAAGATCTAAAGATAAGATATCATTCATAAGATCTAAGCCAAATATCACACAATGCAAAGTGAAAGATCACACAAACAAACCTATGAAAAATCGTCTAATCATATATCAAGTAATCAAGTTTTCCTAGTCTAAGGGGACATGAATTGTTCTCGATGTTGGGTTTGTGCCCTCAAACCATTACTTTATGTATGAGACATTAGCATTATAATATATGGATATCAGCTTTACATTTTATTGTGTATGTTTCTTTCATGAGATGATTGTTTTGTCCTTAAGTATCATAGTAAGCAATTTGTGTGTGTATGAGATACACACAAGTGAGATACGAATTACTATTCTTTGATACTTAGAATATGTCACAGTGGATGATGAGACTGGATACCTCATCAGGTCTACACTGTAGCATAATTAACTACCATTGGATGGAGTGATTAATCTCAATCACTAGAGTGTAGCTCTTAGTTGATATGCTAGTGCTTATAGTGCATTGACGGACCTGAGCTTTCCTATTGACGCTTAAGGCTGTCAACAGTCAATAGGAACTCATAACTTGCATAAGGTACGTGTTCTCAATCTTGAGATGATTATGAACACAGACTATGGATATGGCTGCTTTGACTTACCAATCAGTGAGGTCTATAGAAGATCAACACCTGGGTATCTTGGGTATGTCATGTCCATAGGGTTGTGAACATATATTGTCAAGATAGAATCTACCCTCTGATTCAGAGTAAGCATTCCCTTGAGAATGTCACCAAGTTGATTACTGAGTACTGCAGTCTTGTTGATAAGAGTTATCAACATGTTTGGTAATCATGAGTAGTGAATGGGACTCAAGGAATACAAGAAGTAATCATGATTCAGGTTGACAGTAACAGTTATCCGACTACCTGAATATGATTACGAATGCTGACGGTAGAGGGACATTAGTACACCATACAAGTCTAGTTATCGCTTCGGATATGTTCTTTTGCGTTGGAGTTCAGTTATCGTTTTATAGTGGAATAAACGTTAACTGACCAGTTAGTTAGTTTGCTGATCAAAGAGTTTGGTCATGGTAATTAACAAACTAGTCTGAGCCAACAATAAAGAGCCTAGGAGGTCCCACTCTTAGCTCCGCTAGGATGCTTGGAAAGACACTTGAGGAAGCTGTTAAGACAGGTTCGATCGATCGAAGTATGTTCGATCGATTGAAGTCAGCAGGTTCGATCGATCGAGAATGGTTCGATCGATCGAAGGTTCGATCGATCGAAGTCACTTCGATCGATCGAAGTCTAGGTCGGTTCTGGAAATCTATAAATAGGGCAGCTGCGTTCTGGAAGAAGGTGATCGTCGTTTTTATACGCAGAAGCTGCAGAAACTATCATAGTCTTCCCAAAACCTTCCTATCCTCTCTATTAGGGTTCCCACCAACCCTAGTCTTTCCGGCAGGCATCCGCAGGAGTCATAAGGGTGAAGATCATCTAGTGGAGGTTGCTGGAAGTTAAAGTTTCAGAATTGGGTTCAAGACACTAAGGTATAATTCTTGCACCCTTGTACGCATCTATGGAATTGACAAGTAGTAGATCCTGGAATACCAAAAGTTTTATAACTTAACCTATTTCCGCTGCGCGTTTAAACTCTAACTTTAAACCACTTTTTCCTTCAATTGGTATCAGAGCCACGCTCGTTTGGATCTATAGATGCGTTTTGGAACTCCACTCGCTGTCTACTAAACGAGCGTTAGAGCGAGCGAGCGAAGCCTTCAATTTAGTGGCTTCCCCCCTTTTCCCTCACCCTACTCTTTCATTTCCGCTTAAGCTTCCCCGGTTTGGTTGGTTTGGGGGATTAATTGATTGGATACCCGAGAACCATAATCTTTCCACGGAACAGCTTCTACGACGATAATCAACAATTAAGAAAGAAATTTGATAGTTTTGATTTGCATGTTGATTTTAGAACTGTTTTCGAAACTGCATCGTCACAGATCTGTTTCTGCAGTGTTATCGTAGCAGAATACAAAACTGTGATTGCATAGGATGCAAGGTGGGTTCGATCGATCGAACTTGTTTCGATCGATCGAACATTCTGTTCTCAATCGATCGAACTCGTTTCGATCGATCGAAGCCTTCTGGTGTTCGATCGATCGAATAGTGTTCGATCGATCGAGACAGATTCTCTGTCCAGGTGTTCTGTTCACAGTTGTAAGGGTTTTTTTTTAAATTATACTTTAATCTTAAATTATTTCTGTAAAATTTTTAAATCATTCTGTGAAACAGAATGTTCAAGCGATTGAACAGTGTTCAATCGATCGAAGGTTCGAGCGATCGAACGGTCTTCGATCGATCGAACTGTGACAGAGAAGTAAGATGCTGTTTTAAGTTCTAATTCAGTATGTAAAGTGTTTATATACTGTGTGAATCAATTAAGTGTTCCAATAGTTACATATATTTGTTATGTATGTGTGGATGCGTGTACGACTAACCCTTTTGCAGCAAAATTAGTCGCTATCTCCCATGGCACCAAGTCGTTTAAATATTTATATTTAAATTGTTTGAGATTGGTGCATGTTGTAATTTATTAATGGTTTGGTTTTAAGGCGTATGTAAAGGGCGCTGCGGCTTCAATCCTACGAAAAGGAAAGTCGCACCGGTTTCCCTAGCCTTTTATTTCCTTTTTGCTATTTCCTTTTTCTAGATAAATTGTAAGCTTCAAAAGAAGCATAGGTCCAATGTAATAGAATTAGAAATTCCATGAAGATGGAGCAAGGAGCCGTTGTCCATAAAGATGGAGCCGGAGGCGACCAAACCAAGAAGGTGGATCTATGGAAATAGAGCCATGGGAGATAGAGGCATTGTTTGAATGCCTATATTTCATTTTAGTTTTTTGTTTTATGTGCTTGTTTTGTGATTGGCGTATAATACATTGTTGCATGCACTTAAAACAAGTTTTCTAAAATAAAATTCAAAAACCGTTTTCAACACATTAGTAAACATTGGATGTTTATGGGTAGTGTGTGGAAACATTTTTCAAAAGCAAAATCCTTAATTTACTAAATCTAGTGGGAGAGGGTCTTATCAAATAACACCCACGATCTTCCATTAACGGTTCATTGTAAGATGAGTAGTGTATTATGTGTCACCTCGCCAGGGGTGATCATTCCATACGGAGGGTACGCTGCTCATTGGTTACTAGATGTGAACTTTCTATGGATAGGATCAATCAGACGTGTTAGAGGGTGACCACCACACGGAGGCGCTACTTGAGACGGTTGTGATTGGATCCTAGTTAATGGTACACACTAGCTAAGCTATGGATAAGGGATCCCACACGGGGCATTATTCAGAAACTTAGAGATCAAATAGGTTCGGGAGTCATGGCTATTTTGCAAGAGTTGCATAGCGGATAAGTCATGATAAATCGAAAGATCGAACATTGACCACCACACGGAGGCTTTATTCTTTCGTTTCGATATTCCGGCGACTTTGTTTTTAAATAAGAGTTTTAAGGATTCTTTTATTTCAAACTGTCAATTCTGATATCCATATTTATTTTGTTTGTTTGATTTTCAGTAATCATAATGTCTGGATCTGCATTTAGTCCACTTGCTACCATACTCACTCAAAACAAGTTAACTGGAAATAACTACACTGAATGGAAACGTAACCTTGACATTGTTTTAACTGTGGAGGATCACATATATGTCCTCACCACCCTAAGCCCTGAAGAACCCGCGGCAAATGCTTCAGCAGCTGCCAGACGCGAGTTCGACAAATGGAAGAAGTCGAATGGAATGGCCCGTTGTTACATTCTGGCCTCAATGGCTGGTGTGTTACAACACCAATTCCAATCGAACGATTCTGCCAGTGACATTATCACATCCCTGAAAAAGATGTTTGGGGAGCATGGCAGGCCTGCCAGACAGGTAGCCATGCAGAAGATAATGAGTGCAAAGATGTCGGAAGATACTCCAGTCAAAGAACATGTTTTAAAAATGATTGGTTATTTAAACGAACTGGAGACCTTGGGAGCCAACATCGATGCATAGACCCAAGTTGATATGATCCTCAACTCGCTGTCGCCATCATTCGCTCAATTCAAACTAAACTATAATATGAATCAAATGGATTTTTCAATGAGCGAATTAATGAGTTCTTTACTGGCAGCAGAAGGGGTGATCAAACCTGGGGGCAGCGTTTTAAACGTTGAGAAAAACGCTTCTTCTTCCCGATCTACACCGAAAGGTAAGAAAGGAAAGAAGAAGGCTGGCACTGGTGGTTCAAGTGTTGGACCGGTCCCTAAGATTGCAAAATCTAAGGGAAAAGGTAAGGGCAAAGGGAAGGTGGGTGGCCAAGGCAAAGGAAAGTGTTTCCAATGCGGTGAGAAGGGCCACTGGAAGAGGAACTGTCCAGAATTCTTAGCTACAAGAGTTCAAGGTATGATTGAATCACATGTGATTGAAGTAAGTTTTATTACGGATACTTCAAACACTTGGTGCATTGATTCTGGTCAAACTTACAGTCAAACAGTGCACTTCCAGGAAATTCTGGGAAGTTCTGGGAGCCTCCAAAGACTGACGTTTCCGTCCGATTTTCTTTTAAAACATATTTTAAGACTTCTCACATGATCTAGGATGATATCGGAACTTTTGGGTGAATTCGGATGATTTTGGTCAAACCTTGGTCAAACTTGGTCAAACTTTGGTCAAACCAGTCAACGGAGACTTTCTGGGAACTTCCGGGGATCTCTGGGAGCTTACGATTTCAAATATTCATCTTTTAAAATACCTTTTTTTTTGTTTTGAACAATATCGAATGATTTTTGAGATTCTGGGCCAAACTAGAGAGTTTTGGGCTTTTAGGGGCATTTTGGTCATTTCTGCAAATTCTTTGACTTCTTGAGAGTTAGAGGCAATCTATGAAAATCCGATCTTTCTAATCATCGATGTTTAACATGCTTGTGGCCTCCTAAATCTGTTAGCCGAAAAAATGGGGTGTCTACAGTTTGCCCCTCTTTGGTAGGAACTTGCGAAGCAACGCATGTCGCAAGCGAGTGCCAAAGCTTTGAAGAGACAGGTCTTTTTGGAGGCTATAGATTTAGGATAAAAGCGTTGCAAAAGATGCACGGATGATGCTGAGGCTAGTGCTGGTCGTGCTCTTCGTGAGCTGCCTATGTATACCAAGGGGAATCAGACCAAGACGTAGTTCGGGGCACAAAGAAACAGAACATGCAAATACACAACAATCAGGCGGATGCTATGCTGTGATGATGCTATGTTATGACAATGATATGCAACGCATGGATGTGATATGAATTGTGTCCTGAGTCCTATCATGTCTAGTGTCCTGATCCCAGCATGAACTGGTGTTGTGGGGTGTACCACTCCAAGTGGACTTGTGTCATGCTTGTGTTGTGTTCTAAAGTGCTTGTGGTCCTAGTACATGTGTTCTGTGTATTTGCCACTCTCAGTGGGCTTGGTGATTTATGCTTCGCTATGACTAATAGACTTTGTGAAGGATCTCGACTCGGGGGTCTTACCCAAGGAAGAGCGTTGGTGCTCAAAGTGACACTACGGTGCTCAAAAGAATGCTTATGGTGTGTTTGCCACTCCAAGTGGGCTTTGTGATTTGTGTGTGCCGCGACTGATGGGCCATATGTCATGTCATGCCCAATTTGTTGTGTTGGGTGAAGTGACCCTCTAGACTTGACTCGTGCTCCCCTTAATCATGATGTTGTGGACTCGGTGACTCTCAGATTCTCAACAGTGCTTCTTAAATTTCAATGATGATCCTCAATTCTCAACGGTGCTTATGTTGTTCCTCAATTCTTTGACAGTGTTTCTTAATGCTTCTTTATTTGTCAACGGTGTTCTTCAAATCTTAGCGATGCTCCTCAAATCTTTAATGATGCTTTTCAATTCTTCTGATGCTCCTCAACACATCTGATGCTCCTTCAACGACACTCCTCAGTACATCTGATGCTCCTCAATTCTTCAACAATGCTTATCAACTCTCCTGATGTTCCTTGATGCTCCAACAATGCTTCTCAACTCTCCTGATGATCCTCGACACATCTGCTGCTCCTCCTCAACAATGATCCTCAGCACATCTGAAGCTCCTTCACACTTCAAAGATGCTCATGAACAAATCTGATGCTCCTCAACTCTTCAACGATGTTCCTCAACATATCTGATGCCCCTCGATACATCTGATGCTCCTCAACAACACACTTGGACTTTGAACCCTAAACACCTCAACAACACATCTTATCAAAACATCTAGACTCTGAGCCCTAAAACACATCTGGACTCTGAGCCCTAAAACACCTCAACAACACGTCTCATCGACACACCACATCAACACATCAGCAATAGTTTCTTGGTGTTGGCGATATTTCCTCTGATCAGCCACCTTGAGAAACAACTATCGGTTTGTAGTTTGCAACCACTAACGATTTTATGCCACTCATACCTGGGACACTTCTCATGTTGCGACCTTGACTGGTGTAGTAATAATGTTTGGTACTTCTACTTATATCCAAAGTTTTTTTATAATTGGGAATTACCTTTAACCCACACATTTAAGACCATCAGGACAAATGGACTTAACAGGAACGACAAGGAAAGTTGGGTTAGTTTGTATGAAACCTCGATCTCTGACACACTTGTGATTAGATTACTACTGACTCAATTAAAGAAGGATTAACTTGGACATGAAATTCTCAAATTGCCACGATCCAATGTGCCTTCATTATGAATGATGTACCGCTCATCTTTTATGTTCACTCCTCATCTTAATATGTCAGCACTTTGCTGATAAATCTGGTTTTTGAAAATTCCTCCCTATTGATCTAATCAATTCTCTACTTCTCCCCGGAAGTGCTTTGAATTAGTACCTTAGCTTTTAGAATAAAAGATGCTCCATTTCAAAAAATTTCAAAACAACTTGGTGACTTGAAAACTCGCCCTTGGTGTGAAGGGATCGTGTTAGGCAAACGGAGTTTGCCCCTAGTTTGAGGTGTACGAAGTGGAATTCATAGGCAAACGAGGTGGGTGACCGAAGTTTGCCCCTAGTTTGGAATGATGGTTTATTGGAGGTTTTGGGCAAACGAGGTAGGTGACCGAAGTTTGCCCCTTGTATGAAGGGTAGATAGTAGAATTCAGGCAAACGAGGCGAGTAGCCAGGGTCGGTCCTGAGTATTTGGAGACCCGGGACGAACTACTAAAAGGAGGCCCTTATACGGTGTTCGGGAGTAGTGCCACCGAGATAATTTTTTCGGGGGTCTATTTATACGTAATTGATAATTTTGTAGGGTTTACTTATACATAATTGACGATATTTTTGGGGTCTAATTATAATACGAGTTTTTGTGAAACTTAAACATTGTATGGTGTCTTTCAAAATTTTAGAGGGGCCTATTTCTAAAACTCAAAAAATTCTTACACTAAAAGTGTAAATTTTAAAATTCTAGGGGCCTTTGCTTTTGAGTTTTATATACATCCATATCAATATATATGTAGTTAATAACACTAAATTGGGCCTTGGGGATGGCCTAAATGTAAAACACTAAAAAATCTCAAGGTAAAAATATAATTATGAAAATTTTATGGAGGTCCTCAAAATTTTATGAACTTTGGTGGCCCGGGGCGATTGCCCTTTTGGCCCCTCCATTGGGCCGGCCATGCGAGTAGCCGAAGTTTGCCCCTAGTGTGGAAGGTGATTTTCTGGCTTGAGGCAAGGACCGTGACTTTAATCTCTCAAATGCTCATAACTTTTGCCTAGGCACTAGTGAGGTGACCTAGCGAGCTCTTTTCTCTCTTTTATTATTGCTCACCTTGGATTCAGCTCTAATTTTTGCCTAGGCGTCCTTTAGGATTTGTGACCTAGCGAGCCATCCTTCTTTTCTTTTTGAAAGTCTGCCTACGTACCCCCGAGCAGGGATAAGGTCCAACGTAGTTCAGGCCGGGACCTTTAAAGAAGAGGGGTTAATATTGATGGTATGGACCGAACCGATGCGGTTGCCTACGTATCCCCGAGTGGGAATCAGGTCGAGCGTAGTTCAAGGGAAGGCTTCAAAGAAAAAGGGGGGTTTTTCAAACCAATCGTCATACAAGTTCAACTTTGGGTTACTTGTGGTGGCCTAGAATAAGTGGATTCAGTTTCGATCTCCCTTTTTTTTCTTTTTTTCTTTTTTTTTTTGTTTTTTTTTGTTTTGAGGATTGATCTTTTTCACTTTTGCCTAACCAGTCAATTTTTCTTTTCACATAGTTGATTCACGTGAGATCTTCTGATCGCAATCTCGAAATTTTACAATGTGCATGTCAGCTCTCATAATTTTTTTGTGGTCATTCGGAGCCTTTTGAAATGTGATCTAGGCACGTTTTTATGATGTACCTTGAAGCGTACAATTCTCTCATTTGTAAAATCATTTTGACTGGCTAGGGTCAGATCTTGGAAATAACTTTTGCCTAGGTGCCCTTGTGGGTTTTCAACCTAGTGTAGACACCCCATTTTGTCGGCTATCAGATTTAGGAGACCCATAGTTTGGTGGTTCACAATGATCGAAAAAGACAAAAAGGACTCTTGGAAGTTAGTTCTATTTCTCAAAATGCTCAAAATGACCAAAACGCCCCTGAAAGCCCAAAAACTCCCAGATTTGAACCAAAAGCTCTGGAAACATGCTACGTCGCAAGAAAAACGATAAAATGAGTTTTTAAGTAAAATCGAATAAAATCGTCAGCTCCTAGAGACCCCCCGAAGTCCCGGAAGTTCCCGGAAAGTCCCCGTTGACCGGTTTGACCCAGGTTTGACCAGGTTTGACCCAAGTTTGACCAAGTTTGACCGAAATCATTCGAATTCACCGGAATCATTAGAAAAGTATTAAAATGAGTTTTAAAAGAGAATCGAGCGAAAACGTCGGCTCATGGGAGCTCCCGGAGGTTCCCAGAACTTCCCGGGAATCCCAGGTTTGACCAAGATTTGACTTTGGAATCTGGGCACCGAAACAATTTTCAAATATTTTTCATGGATACTAGATGTCAATAGCTTTCCAACGGTATATCGCACATAATTCCTGGATTTAGAACGAATTTATTTTGAATTTCCGAAGGCGAAAAAGGCGATCAAATCGGCTTTTATCGCGAATACCGCAAAACTTTTCAAAGTGACCTATCCCCAAACTATTTTTTATGTAAAGTAGACTCCATTACCTTTCCAACGGTATATCACAACCTCAGTTTGGAGTTCATACACATTTTCTGTGAATTTCGGACGAAATAGGGCCTTTTCGCTAATACCGGAACCTCTGGGGGCCTAAACAGCATTATCTGGACAAAGGAGGAGCAGTGCCGCCGCGGAACTGGGCACTCCCCTCCAGAACAGTGTATTTTTGTAATTAGTTTTGTGGTCCCATTTTGATTAATTAAAAACCAAAACGACATAGTTTTATGATTTCAGATGTTTGGAGCCAATGGGAATACTTTCTAAATCCCAAAACCACCCCAAGTTGGCCTATTTAAACCCCCCATTGCTCTTCATTTTGGGGGTGTGAAATGAAAGTTTAGGAAAAGTTTGGGAGAGAAAGTTGTAGAGATGAGGTTAGAATAGAGAGAAAAGAAGCTTCCTTCTTTGATTTTCAAAACAAAAGTGAGTTCTAAACTTTGTTTTTACTTCATTACTCCCATTTACTTCAACATTCAATACACCCAACCACCATTTTAGTGAGCATTTAAGAGAGTGGAAGCTTCTTCCATGTCCAATGTCATTACATATGAGTGAAACACCAATCTACAAGTTCAATACTTCATGAATATCATCTATTGAGCATTATCTACTTGCTTGTTTATTCATTGTTTATCTCTTCTTACCTCATTTCTTTTTTATTTTCTTTATTTACTTACTAGTTCATCATCATCATCTAAATGATGACATGAAGTTTGGGGTGAGTGAATCCTTATGGATAGTAGATCTTGACCTCAAAAACATGTTTGATAGATGATGATCATAACTTCAATACCTCCAAGGTATTCTTGAAGTGTATTGAAATTATGTTCAAATAAAAATAAACCTCTCCAACAATCTTGGAGGTTCTTGATGATGAGTTTGAGGTTGGCATTTTAAGTGGCTATAACCTTCATTGAGTGTTGAAAATATACTTTCAAAACCTCTATTTCAAAACCCTCCTTAAAACCCCTCATTTTAATCTCAAGAGAGAAAACTCTAGTTTTTCCCCAAAATCTTCAAAACAGTGAGTTAAAACAGTGAGTGATCCGAGTTCAAAGATTTTTCTAGAGCTCAATACTCAATGTATGGATGCAAGGCCACTTGGAAAGTCTTCCTAACTCATTAGAGAACACCCATGATTTTTGGTTTGACTTGGAAGTACTTGGAAATGGTCCATTTGGATCCAAACATTCCTTCCAGACATTCTATTTTTGCTGTCACAGCAGCTAGGTCCACTTCCAACCTCTTTTTCAGAAAACTTTTCCAAAGGTGGTGGTCCTAACTTATTTTTTCATTAAACTTCAATGTCTTAGGGAACTTTGTGTATAAAATGGGCCTCTAGATCATTCGTTTTCATTTTCTAAGATTTTCTAACATTTCAGTCGACAGTACGGACTCTGTTTCTGAGTGACCTCTGTTGTTCATATGATTTCTCTCAATATGTGATAGTTATTAAAGATTGGCTTTTTGGGTTGTATTCTAGACACAATAAGGAACATCTCCATAAAAAATTATGCATTGAAAACATCCCTAACCCCTCTTTTCAATTTTCCAAAGATCTAGTTACTATTCTGTCCACTATTCACTGCAAGCACATTTTAACTTTCATTCTTTGATTTGATGCTTATATGCATTCCAAATTAGTTCATATCTTAGGAAGTAGTTCATACTACATTTGTACATATCCCATGTTGATTTCATCCATCCATTCATACACATTCTAGACTTCTAAGTCATTCTAGGAATCCATGAACACAAAGCACACTACAACCTTTACACATTCTAGATACATACATTGCATCCATGCAAAGATTTGGGGTTTTTGTAACTCCTAATCTAAGAAGATTATAAGGAATGATCATGATCACACGTTTATGCTCTCCTCGATCTAATCATCCTTTCTCATCCGTCCCGGGGATTGAGAGATCTTCTTTTCTCAAAGAATGACATGCATCATACTAGCTTGCTAAGCATATTTTGATTTCTTTGTTTATTTGTTTCAATAACAATTTATGTCCCCTTTAGATTAAGGAAACTTAATTACTTGATACATGAGTAGACGATTTTTCCTAGGTTTATTTGTGTGATCTTTCACTTTACATTGTATGATATTTGACTTAGATCTTATGAATGATATCTTATCTTTAGATCTTCCATTTCAAGTTTCTTATGTGATGTAATATACTATCATAGTATTAATTGTCAAACCATACATAGTATAAGATGATTATTTGGATGCTAATTGAGGCCCGTCGAAAGACGGGGCGAGTTGAGGGTGTTTTAGTCGCGACAAAGGCTCCTTCCTCTCTCGTACCAAAACCCCGAACCAAGTTCTTTGGTTATGAAGGGCCGGTGCCCTTTATCCATTTGGGCGAGTCAAATTAGGTTTCTTGGTTCCTTAAAGACCAAGTGGCGACTCTGTATCTGTTTTCAACAGACCATTTTCTTTCCTTTTCAAAATAATCTCAAACTAAGAAAGAGTGGATGAGCGATTCCGCGTGTCCACACCTAGCGAGTTTTTCTTTTCTTTTTTTTTTCTCTTTTTATTTTTTAAAAAGTGGAGATGAAACTCACTGAAGTGTTTGGCTACCATCAAGGACCAAGTCCACACAGATTCGCATGGCTATTAATTGGGTTGGGCCTAAGGCTTTGAAATGGTGGAAAGGGTGTTGGGTAAGTCCCAAATCAGTCTCAAGTGTGTCTTTTTGAGATTTGAGCAAAAGCATCTTTAAATTCTTAAAGTTAGACTATTCAATTCTCAACTCTTCTTTGGGGTCAGTGCGAAAACGACTTTGGCCTTTTTGGGATTCTTTTTTTTTTTTGTTTGATGCAAAAATTTATTAGCAGAGTAATGTCCATGGTAATTTGAAAAGTGACATTTTCAGTTTAGCGATTCATGCACTTATGAATATACACATCAGATTAGGCAAAATGAGAATTTATTCCATCAGAAGAGAAGGATTACATTACTCGATACAAACTCGCAACAACTCGATGACATACAGACTTGACCACAAGACTAAACTTGAAATATACTCAAAACATAGAACAGACTCGACCCGGTCTCAAATGGAATGTCGCGGTGACTCGCTTATTCATCTTTTTTTATTGACAGAAGTTCCAAACACTATCAACTCACCGCGTAGCTTCAACAATCATTGGCCTCAGCAAAGGGGATCATTTGAAAGGGCCGGACAGGGGTTGAATGGGTGGTGGCTCAATGATTCTTCAGTCAATGAGGTCTTAGATATCATGGTGGAGATGTATGCACCGATCGGTGTCATGGCCTGGGCCTTGGTGGTAGGCACACTATTTCGACAGGTCACAGTTAGGTGGTGGGGGATCGGCACGAGGCTGAAGGAATTGGAGGTGTCCCTTTTTTAGCAGGCGGCCTAAGGCTACGGAGGGGGAGATATCTAGCTTGAAAAACTCACGGGGTACCCTATTTTGGTAAGGGTGGCTAGGTGAGCTGGTTTGGTTTGTGAACTGGAATGGTTGGGGAGAATAGGCCATAGGTTAGTTACTAAGGGCGTTGACATGCGAAGGGTTTCGGGAGTAGTTGGGCCTCTTGGACTGGCTTTGTGATTCTTCATTCTTGATTTTTCCTTCCCTGATCGCATCCTCAATTCTAGTCCCAATCTCAAACAGTTCTTCAAATGTTGAGATGGACTGGTGGAATAGTTTCTCATGGTACAGTGGCAGTAGATTCTTGATCAACATCCGGACTTGTTCCTTTTCGACTGGTCGGTGGGTCATTTGGGCCACTTTGTTCCTCCATCTACTCAAGAACGCAGCGAACGACTCATTGAAGTTCTGCCGTGTAGTCTCCAGATCCCGGATGGTGACATCGAGCTCTTGGTTGTAGGAGTAATGATCAACGAAGACCTGGACTATATCTTCCCAAGTTTGCGTCTTAGAAACCTCCAAGGTCAGAAACTAGGATAGAGCAGCCTTGGCGAGGGTTTGAGGGAACAACATTGCGATGTGCTCATGGGTGTAGCCCATTGATTGAAAAACACTCATGCTGAACTTTACATGGCTCTTTGGATTCCCAGTTCCATCAAAACGATCAATTTCAGGCATCTTGAAGTTCTCAGGCAGCTTTAATTTGTTGGGCTCAAACAATCCTTCCAAATCTAACATGTAATCGTTAACCCCCTTACTCTTTCTCAATATGTTCTCAAGCTTGTCGACCTTATCCAATTTTTCTTGAATTTTCTTCTCATATGCAAGTGGCGGGACCCCTTGAAACCAATCTTCTTCTCCGCCGTTCTTATGTATACCGACGAGAGGTGGTACAAACCTTGGTGGTGGTAGCGGCATGAATCCCGGTGGTGGTGGGAACCTAGGTGGGTATTGTAGTTGTTGCTGTTTCAGTTCTTCCATAAAGGCTAAAACTTGGGCCAACCGGTCAGACTGTTGGTTGATCATTTCTGTCACTCTGGCTTCCAAACCTTCTGGATCCATAAAGCTGACTTTCGACTGAGTGATTCTGACAAGGTGACTCCCTAATCCTCTGACTCACAAATGCAGATCCTGGGTGCTCAAAACTTGTACTGACATATAGGTGTGAAAAACTGTGTTAGACTTTTAACAGTGATGATTGAGATGACAACTATAGTGATGTTAATAGACGTGGGCTGACTCGTGCATAGCCTGACTGAAACAGTGCGTGCAGACCGATAGGAATGGTATATGCAAATGAGACAAGCATGCGGATGTAAGCCCTAATCTATATGATGCTCCTATTTCTAATAGATAGCAGTTAAACAAATAAGGTCCTAACCATATAGAGTGTGCCAACCCTACTTTCCAATATGATCTCCAAGGGATAACAGGGGTTTCCAGGGTTTTATGAAGGCTTTTAGGAGAGACTGGGCATTTCTGGTTGATTTGGACAGAGTTTCTGAGAGAAAGTAGCATATCTGGACATTTCTGGTTGGTTTGGACAGAGTTTCTGAGAGAAACTGGCATATCTGGGATATTTAGACAGAGTTTCTGGGAGAAATTGGTTAATTCGGTTATATCTGGGATATCTGGACAGAGTTTCTAGGAGAAACTGTTATTTTAGGTATTTCTGAGAAATTTAGACAGGGTTTCCGGGAGAAATTGGTATACCTGGGAATTTCTGAGTATTTTGGGAATTTTTGGAAAATCTAAGCGGAGTTTCTGGGAGAAACTGGTATATTTGAGAATTTCTGGGAAATTTAGACAAAGTTTCTGAGAGAAACTGGGATACCTGGGAATTTCTGAGTGTTTTGGGAATTTTTGGGAAATCTAAACGGAGTGTCTGGGAGAAACTGGTACATTTGGGAATTTTCGGGAATTTTAGACAAAGTTTCTGAGAGAAACTGGGATATCTGGATGAGTTGGGCAGAGTTTCTAGGAGAACAGATGTATATGACAGGAGCATGTGATGATGGTGATCATACTGTCTAGCACGTTTTCATACTCCTATATATGTCTTAGGACCAACAAACAAGATTTGCGGTGTATATCTTTGTAAACATGGAGCAGACATCCTTATCATGGTGCCTAGACATGTCAACTCAATGTAATCACATGTGAGTGATTGCCTTGGGAATCACAAAAAAGAGGTTCTGTTCTATGCCACATAAGCGTCTACACCGCGCAGGTAATCCCACCAAGGCATACAACAGTTATATCACATTGTCCTATTTGAAAAGATAAATGAACAGCCCTAGCTATGAAAGGTTCTACAGGAATCTATATGCAAAGGCTGGGTTTAGTCAAAAAGGGTCCGTTGACGAGAGTTCCAATATACCGTCAGAGAGACAGTACGGAAGTCTTTACTCTTTTTGATATACCTTGGTAGGTACAATATCAACGACGACTTATGCCCTGGCACAACAAGACCTGAACAATGTCAGCGCTGTGTTTCAGACACAGTCGGAGGGGGAGAAATGCAAGAGTGCAATGTGGTGAACCAGAAACAGTAAAAAGATGATTTTAAGGATTCTTTTTATGAGTCAAACCTCTGTATTATTTTGTTTTGAAAATAAAATCATCCCCAGCAGAGTCGCCAGATTGTGGACACGCGGAATTCCATCTCTTGTTTGTTTTTGTTTGAGATTGATTTGGATCAAAGAAAGAAAAATGGTCTGTTGAAAACAGATACAGAGTCGCCACTTGGTCTTTAAGGAACCAAGAAACCTAATTTTGACTCACCCAAACGGATAAAGGGCACCGGCCCTTCATAACCAAAGAACTTGGCTCGGGGTTTTGATACGAGAGAGGAAGGAGCCTTTGTCGCGACTAAAACACCCTCAACTCGCCCCATCTTTCGACGGGCCTCAATTAGCATCCAAATAATCATCTTATACTATGTATGGTTCGACAATTAGTACTATGATAGTATATTACATCACATAAGAAAATTTGAAATGGAAGATCTAAATATAAGATATCATTCATAAGATCTAAGCCAAATATCACACAATGCAAAGTGAAAGATCACACAAACAAACCTAGGAAAAATCGTGTAATCATATATCAAGTAATCAAGTTTTCCTAGTCTAAGGGGACATGAATTGTTCTCAAAACAAGTAAATCAAAGAAAACAAGGATGCTTAGCAAGCTAGAATGATGCATGTTAATCTTTGAGAAAAGAAGACCTCTCAATCCCCGGGATGGATGAGAAAGGACGATTAGATCGAGGGGAAATATGAACGTATGATCAAGTTTATTCCTTATAATCTTCTTATATTAGGAGTCACAAAAGCCCCAAATCTTTGCATGGATGCAATGTATGTATCTAGAATGTGCCAAAGTTGTAGTGTGCTTTGTGTTCATGGATTCCTAGAATGACTTAGAAGTCTATAATGTGTATGAATAAATGAAGGAAATCATCATGGGATATGTACAAATGTATTATGAACTACTTCCTAAGACATGAGTTAATTTGGAGTGCATGTAAGCATCAAATCAAAGGATGGAAGTAAAAGTATGCTTGATGCAAATAGTGGATAGAACAATAACATGATATTTTGAAAATTGAAAAGAGGGGTTAGGAATGTTTTCAATGCATGATTTTTTATGGATATCTTCCTTGTCGTGTCTAGAACACAACCCAAAAAGCCAATCTTTAATAACTATTACAGATTGAGAGAAATCATATAAACAATAGAGGTTATTCAGAAACAGAGTCTGTACTGTCGACTGAAATGTTAGAAAATTTTAGAAAATGAAAACAAATGATCCAGGGGCCCATTTTATACAGAAAGTTCCCTAAGACATTGAAGTTAAAGGGAAAAATGAGTTGGAACCACCCCTTTTGGAAACGTTTTCTGTAAAACAAGTTGAAAGTCAACCAAGCTGCTGTGACAGTAAAGGCAGAATATCTGGAGTGAATGTTTGGGCCAAAATGGAACCCTTCCAAGTATTTTCAAGTCAAACCAAAAATCTTGGGTGTTCTCTAATGAGTTAGGAAGACTTTCCAAGTGGTCTTGCATCCATATATTGAGTATTGAGTTCTAGAGAAATCTTTGAACTCGGATCACTCACTGTTTTGACTCATTGTTTTGAAGATTTTGGGAAAAACTAGAGTTTTTCTTTCTTGAGATCAAAATTAGGGGGTTAAAGAGAGGTTTTGAAATAGAGGTTTTGAAAGTATATTTTCAACATCAAATAGAAATTATGACCTCTTGGAATATCAACATCAACCTCATCATCAAGAACCCCCAATGTTATTGGAGAGATTCATTTTTATTTTGAATACAACTTCAAAAATACCTTGGAGGTATTGAAGTTATAATCATCATCTATTAAACATGTTTTTGAGGTCAAGAGTTACTATCCATAAGGATTCACTCACCTCAAACTTCATGTCATCATTTAGATGATGATGAACTATAAGTAAAACAAATAAAATAAAAAAGAAATGAGGTAAGAGGAGATGAACATTGTATATAAGCAAGAAAATAAACAATCAATAGATGATATTCAATGGTGGAACCACAAGCATTCAACCTCTCATATATGTGTGTATGTGGGTGTAGATTGCTCTCTAACTCATTGGAAACTCAAAGAAGATGAAGAAAATGAATTAAAATCTTGTAAATACTAGTTTACTTTTGAGAAAACTAAATAAAAACTCACATTTGGCTTGGATTTGAAGAAGAAACCTTTATTTCTCTCTCTATTTCTTCCTAACTCTTTATATCTCTCTCTAATGGCTTCCAAGCTCTTCCCCAAATGGAAGCAAATGGGTCTCCTTTATAGGCCAACTTGGGGAGGTATTTTGGGTTTTAAAAAGTCTCTAATTGGTCCAAAATCCCAGAAAAATCAAAACTATGTCGTTTTTATTTGTTGAAAATTTGAATTAAAACCCAAAAATTAACCAAAAATTACAAAAAAATTAAAAAATCACTCAGAGTGATGTCGTGGCACTTTCCCACTGCCGCCGCGGCAGTGGGCCAGTGCCGCCGCGGTAGTCAACTCCCCCGTTGACTAGAAATTGCATTTTGGCCCCCGAAACTCCTGAAATTCGCAAAACAGCCTTATTTCGTCCGAAATTCACAGAAAATTCATACGAAATCCAAATTGAGATTGTGATATATAGTTGGAAAGGTATTGAGGTCTAATTTCCATAAAAAAATAGTTTGGAGTTGGGTCACTTTGGAAAGTTTTGCGGTATTCGCGATAAAAGCCGAATTCGTAGTTTTCACCTTCAGAAATTCATAACAAATTCGTTTTAGATCCAGAAATTATGTGCGATATACCGTTGGAAAGCTATTGACCTCTAGTATTTGATAAAAATATTTCAACATCGAAAATGAGACTTTGATTTTTGGTCAAACTTGCAGTCAAATCAGTCAAACAGTGCCCTTCCAGGAAATTCCCGGAAGTTCTGGGAGCCTCCAAAGACTGACGTTTCCGTCTGATTTTCTTTTAAAACATATTTTAAGACTTTTCACATGATCTAGGATGATCTCGAAACTTTTGGGCGAATTCGGATGATTTTGGTCAAACCTTGGTCAAACTTTGGTCAAATCGGTCAACGGAGACTTTCTGGGAACTTTCGTGGATCTCTGGCAGCTTACGATTTCAAATATTCATCTTTTAAAATACATTTTTTTTTTGTTTTGAACAATATCGAATGATTTTTGAGATTCTAGGCCAATCTGGAGAGTTTTGGGCTTTTAGGGGCATTTTGGTCATTTATGCAAATTCTTTGACTTCTTGGGAGTTAGAGGCAATATCTGAAAATCCGATCTTTCTAATCATCGAGATTTGACATGCTTATGGCCTCCTAAATCTGTTAGCCGACAAAATGGGGTGTCTACAAACCCGAACAACCCAACCCGAACTATTCGGTTCGACCCCGAACTGTCCGAATGCCCACCCTATTGATAAATCTAAATTATAGAAAATATAATGGTTTTAAGTACAAGTAGGAAAAGTTTTTAGGATTAGGTCCACTCCTTGGTCTTTTGACAAAACTACCCCGAACATTGCTCTACACAAAGACTTTCAAAGTCTCTACACCTCCAGCGACCACCACCATGACGTCGTCTGAGCTTTGGTGACCTCCCTAAAGCTCCGACGACCTCGCATGAGCTCATTTGAACTTCGGTGACCACCACCACCACCACACCAGACCCCCAACGACCACCACCACCACCACATGCACTAGACCTCTGCCAATCACCGCCATTGCCACACCAGACCTCTGTCATTCTCTTCACAACCAAACCACCACATCAATATGAAATGATCACAAAACAAGGTTCTGAAAAATAGTTTCTCATACCAACGAAAAAAGTTGTGAAATTTCACAAATTTCATAAAAAATCAGAAAACCACCACTGCCATACTAGATCTCTGTCGATCACCACCACGACCTCACCTGATCGATCACTTCACAACCAAACCATCACATCAACATGAAATGATCACAAAGCAAGTTCTAAAATTTAATTACTCATACTACTGAAAAAGTTGTGAAATTAAAAAAAAAATTTGAGATTGCAAAAAATAAAGTGTTATAACAAACATTGCAAATTTTTTTTTATTTTATTTTTTTTAACAAATTTGAGCATTCATATCAATCTGCAACTTTTTTTTTGTGTGCATAAAATCTAATTTTTTACAACTTACTCAACAAGATCTATCAAACAAGTACCATAGTTGATATCAAAATCTGGGAAAAAAATTTGCTGAGAAAGTTCATTGGCTTATATATATATATATATATATTTCACAAAAAAATGTGTTTTTAAAAAAGAAAAAAGAAAAAAAAAGCACCATACCAATTCGGTGAAGAATCTATGCTAGGAGAAGAACAACAACAATGAAGAAGATGCTCACGGGGAGGTCAGATCTACATCTAGATCTCATATCTGGATCTAGATCTTGGCCATCTTTCTTATTTTCGTGGGCGGTTCTCGGCGATGGTAGTGGTGACGACGATGGTGGTGGTGGCGACGACTGTCTACGGTGATGGCGATCTCGTTCATGATTGTAGTGGTGAAGTCCAATGAAAATGAGAGAGAGAGAGAGAGAGAGAGAGAGAGAGAGAGAGAGAGAGAGAGAGATGATTGCAGAAGTGGTCGCGAAGGTGGAAGATGATCTGACCAAAGGTGGTGATGTCTCGTCGGCGATGGTTGTGAGATGGCCGTGGACGGTGGTGGTCGGTGATGGTCGTGCTTGGTGGTTGTGGCGGTGGAAAAAAATACTTAGATTGGTGGAATGGAGTCGGAGGGGGTAAAGTTGTAACAAAAAATAGATGGTCAATGGTCAAAAGGCCTTTAGGCTGTAATGTTTTAGCATTTAGAGATTTATCACTATGATAGTTATCTTTGTATCCTATAACCAAATACATTTGGTAAAAATGGATTTAATACCAAATTTATATTTTTTTAATTTAGGGATAGTTTGAGAATGAAGGATGAGTGTAAAAAATAGCTTATTTTAATTTGTACTAATAATTGCATGAATAATTACCCAAGTAAGAGTACAACTACAAGTAATACCAACATGTCCAACTCTATTTTCTCAGCAACTCTATAGATACAAAGAGATCCACAAAGAGTTTGTTTATCTCTTAAGTGGTACTGTGGGGTTTAGTAATTTCAGTGGACCTCATAGTGCCATTGGGAGAGATAGACTTTTTGTGAATCTCTTTGTGTCCATAGAATTATTCACTTTCTCAATGCTACTGGGGTTAATATCCAGTGGATTCTGAAAAAATTATGTATTTAGAGAAGGGAAGTTGGGAAGGAAGCTTGGGTCTCAAAGATATAAGACCCGCTTGGCAATAACTTTTGAAGTTTCATAATGTTATCAACTCCAAAGATAAAATAAAAGTGTTTTGCAAGCTAGCTCTGCGTTTCAATCGTAATAATGTGTTAGTCAATTGCAAAATTTTGAAATTAGGCTCAAAAGTAATTTTCTATGATTGAATTGCTAAAGTGAAAGGGCCCAAGGATTCTCGGCAGCCAATGTGAGCTGCAGTTGTGGGCAACACTCATGTGACACTTGTAGGACCACAATTTTTTATTTTTATTTTTGGTATTTTTTAAAACGTAAAAATAAATAAATAAATAAAATTATGTGGTCCTGCAAATACTACGTGGGTACTGCCCACAATGCTTGCCCAAAGGGGAGTCGAGGATCTGTGCTCAGTGAAATGTGTTACAAAGAGAGCATTTTTGCTCATCCATTTTTGGTTCGAGTAGTGATACACACACACACACACACAATTCCACACTCAGTAATCTTGGCCCTCGATTCCAATAGGCCCCATGTGAGTCCCACACAAGATCCACTGGAATCAAGAACCATGATGTGCTAGGTGTAGAATTGTGTGTGTGTATCATTTTTGTTTTGGATTATCATTGCTCAATTAGGCATTTCTTGGTCACACGTGTCTCATTCCAGTAATTATATTGATAGTATATGAGGAAAATGGAAATAAAATAGGACATATATCACTCAATAAAAGTCTAGGTGAATAATAGTGAACCAATCAAAAATGCTCTTGTTGCAAAAGGGCCCATATTAGAGTAAAGATTGGAACACACTCAAATACACAACTTTTAATACACAACTCAAAACATGTGTCTATCTTTAATGAGAAATAAACTTATCTCTTAAATTGTGTCCTAAAAATTATATACTTAAATGTTTCCTCCTAAATATGATCCTTATTGTTGTTCCACAAGTCTCCTTGGAAAATTTATACTTTACACAAATTCTTTATTTTCTCCGCTCTTGATTGTTATATCTGTCAATTTATGTCAATCTTCAAACTTTGAATTGACCATCCTTGGGTAGCCGACTTTTGTCCCGCGTTTCATATGGTCGAAAACACGTCAACAACTGTTTATGACTTGACCTCTAATTTATTTATTTATTTTTTTTTCTAATTATTTGGAGTAATACTTGAGACACAACCAAACACACAATTTTTGGGACACAACCTAATTAATGTGTCTATCTCTCTCCTGTGTTATTGTAGGGTCCAGTAACATCACAGGAGAGAGATAGACACATTAATTAGGTTGTATCCCAAAAATTGTGTATTTGATTGTGTCCCAAGTTTTACTCAATTATTTGATGTAGAGTAATGCTATGCTTTTAAAAAAAAAAATTTAAAGGCATTTTCTAACACATATGGTAATGAATTCCTCTTCATTAATGGTAGGATCATTTCAATATCACATAATTAAAAATAAATTGAACCCACTGACACATGTATTGAAAAACACTTTAAAAAAAAAAAATTTGAGAAGCATAGAAATAACTTGGGTGAAAAGGAGGTGGGAGATGAGATTCAAACCTTGATGATGAGTATGACATATAATGCCTTTTTTTTTTTTTTTTTACCAAGGTGGGTATGATCTCTATTTTGACCCCTTGAGTACCAACAGAGACGCAAAAAAAGGGGAGAAAAAAATGAACTAAAAAGTTCTTGAATTTAGTGGGTAATTTTCTCTCTTTTCTCGAGTTTTTACTATTTTTAAAATTTTGTAGATTTAATGTTATTGAAGCGTAGAAGTATTAGGTGATAAAAAAAAAAGTATAGAAGTATTAGTAGGAAAAACACCAGATAATTTTTTTTTTTTTTTTTTTTTTATTGTTTTTCCCTTTCTCTAAATTCGTAACTCGAATGAGCCTAGGAAAACCATGGCAGCAAAGACTTTTGCCTCTAAATGCAAAGTTAATGTTACAGAGAGTGCAAGGCATATCTTTCATCAACAACAGCACATTTTAGGCAATTTTAATGCGTGTAGATTTTTAGATCCAAAAAAAAAAAATGCAAATAGATTTTCCGTAAGTACCTTTTGTGTATAGCCCTTGATTTCCAGCCTTCAGAGTTGCTGAGGTACCAAATGATCAATACACACGTTGTTCATTTCTATTTTATTAGTCTGCCTTTTTAAACTAAAATTGTTATCCCTAAAATCTGCATTGGAGTTGCGGTCTATGGTTTATGAAGGGAGAGGAATTACATGACTTTTCATGGAGCTTCCACTCCAAAAGAACAATTGTTGCAAAATATGATCTCACAGATCAACATCCAGATTAGATCTCAGTGAAAAAATCATTCCCAACTTGGCTTATATGTACAATCATGGACATAAGGGTTTCACTGCTTAGATTTCCTTTGAGCTTGTTAGTTATCTTTATGGATTTGAATTTGTTCTAAGTTTGTATAAGACATTGTTTTTTTTGCTTTTGCCTTCTTTTATGTGGCTTTCTTTGCCATAGTCCTCATGCTCTAAACTCATTATTTTTTTCCTGGGGTTATGTCCCTAATACTTTTGTACATCCTTTTTTTTGGAAAAAGTTGCTTTAATTAATAATTTCTAATATAGGCAACGGTTGGTGATGTGGTTGAATATGTACAATAGTGGTGGTAACAATAATGGTGGTTTGAGGAAAAAAATTTTGGTAATAGAGGGAAAATGACGAAAAATTTGTTAAGAGGGGGCAAAATTGACATTCTAATTCCAAAATTAGTCAATGTAAATTTTTTGTTAATTTCAACAGAAAGCTTATCATTTTCAGTTTAATCACAACTACGAAGAGTTAAGTGACACTCTTTAACATAAAGGAGCAAAGTAAACAACGGACCAAACAAGAACGGACTAAACTGTGTCTAAGCCACATCACCAAACCAGTGCATAAAACTCCAACCACTGCAAATTAAATATATTCAGCCTTACCTTGCATGTGGAGATTGGAGAGGAGATTTCATGGCTTTTGAGCTATGATGCCAATGGAGCAATTTGATCCTCACACCAAGGCTAGTCCTCTCATTGAAGCACTATTTAACATAAGTTAACTCATTCTACTTACTTCATCATGAAACTCACATAACAGAGTTTACATCAGACTCTCAAAGATCATAAATAAAAATTCAAGAGTCATACAGTAGCAAAATGAAAAAAATAGAGTTACAAAGCAAACATGTAAACCTAAAAAATTGTAACAACTGATATAATGTGATCACTTGATGCAAAAAATAAAAATAAAAAAAGTTAATACACCAAAATTCCTTTCTGATGGAACCAAGTTCACGATCATTTTTCCGGCAAAGATGTTAAGAGGAAACCAACATAATGAGGTCAACACCTAAGAAAATAAATAAATAAATAAAGAGAGTACAACCAAATTGGTGCTAAATTACAACCAAATTGATCGGGCTTACACAAAACTTCCAACTATTTCTAATTTCAGTATCCAAACGCACGCATAAAATTCTACACCAATTTCTCAACTTCCCAAACTTTTTTTGGGACTGCAAATTTGATTTCATTTGCTTGCTCTGCTGCAATCTTGTTAACGAGCAAATCGCTGGTGTGTCAATGGCTAATTGGTATGTTTTTCTAAGCCCTTGTTCTTAGAAGGACAGATGAGTGTTGAACATTACAGACAATTTGTTCCAATCCAAAGACTCCATGTTTGGGGACATTATAGCAGCAGCCCCTACACCAATTGCTATGATGGTAAAAGCCGTAATTGACACGCATCCGAAACCATGTGATAGCCTTCCCAATAGCGCCTTACAGTACTTGTCTGCGTCCTTAAGGAGTGTTTGCTGAGCAGCGTCCTCTCCTCCAGCCAATGCTTTCTCATTCTAGAAAAGAGAAACACACAAGAAATATGGGAGGGTTAAAAGGGAGAGAGAGAGAGAGAGAGAGAGAGAGAGAGAGAGAGTTCAAAAAACTGTCCAGTATGATTCACCCACCATGAAATTTAAGGCATTAGTGAGGAATAAAGGAAAAGAAAACATCGAGGAGAGCATTTATCTTTATTTACTTAAACAAGGAAAACAAGGAGAAAAATAGGAAGAGAAAGAAAATCGGGTGAAAAAAAGGAAATAAGGACTTTTAATTTTAGTTACTTTATAGTTACTTCCATTCCTCTTTTTCTTAAGTTCCTATACTATTTTAAGAATTTTATTTCCTTAATTTCTAATGTTTTTTAAGCATGGAGGAAAGCATTAGGGAAACCACTTGGGAAATAGTTTTCCTTCTGCAAATCCACAAACTAAACAAAGCTTAATTTTCTACTATAAAGTATAAACCCTGGCATGGAATGATGATGGTTGGTCCTCATCATTCACAAGTTGTTTTGTACATCATCACCAGCCTTAGTGAGAGAACGCAAAAGTTCACATGCTTCTGTGCAGCTAATACTGAATTAGGAATAGACAATATATATATATATATATAGATAGAGAGAGAGAGAGAGAGAGAGAGAGAGAGAGAGAGAGAGAGAGAGAGAGAGAGAGAGAGAGAGAGAGAGAGAGAGAGAATACCTTTTGCCTGAAACTCTTGAGAGTTTCCTCCAGAGTGTCAAGAGAAGACTGTTTCATAGATAATTCCTTCCATTCCTCGGCAAGCTTTCTCAGAACAGCAACACTTGGCTTTAAATTATCCATATAAATATTGTCCTGTTTCCAACAAATTTATGAGAATAAAATGTACACATGTCATGGTGAATTCTTAACAAAGAGAGATGAAAAAAAAAAAAAACCAATAGTTGCCAGACATAAATGCACAATGACAATTGACAAACAGAACTCACCCACTGCTTGTAACAATCAGGGTGTTGGGTCAAACACCAAATAAAGATGCCAGTCGCTTCCTTGGATAGCTCTGGAATCCCTGCAATATGGTTGATATCTAAACTTAACTCACTGATCTATTGTTAACTCTAAGGCTCTGTTTGGTTCATGGATTTGGTGAGGAAAAGGAAAGGAAAAGACATAAACACATTTATTTCGCGGGACTGAGGGCGGGACTGGACTAAATAGTCCATTTTAATTGAATAGTCCACTGTTTGGGTACGCCTTCAATTTTAGCTGAATAGTTCCCCCATATTAGGGACTATAAAATCCCATGGTGGGTGGTATTAATAGTCCTTGGACCATTCAATAAAAATAGACTAATATTCCTATCCCACTCTTGGCACCCAAATGTAAGAAAACACTTTTCTGTGTTTGGTTAATAAAGAAAATAGAGAGAAAAATAGGAAGTAAAAGAAAATATGGTGAGAAATATATTAACATTTTGAATGTTGTGAATCACCTCCCTCCCTTTTTTCCAAGTTACAATTCTGTTTTGAGAATTTTTAAATTTTAATGTAATTCAAGCATGGAGGAAAACGCAAAGTGAGTATAGCTCGTTTGGTGCCGAGCTGGGCCTTGAGCCATTCTATTGCATAGTTCGAGTGTTCGACACCCACCTCCTTCCCCTTGTACTAATTAAAAAATAAATAGCATCGAAGAAAACAGAAGTCAACTTGTTTTCCTTCTTGTTATTCCTTCCCTTTTCTTTTCCTTCTCTAACACCACACACGAAACAGAGCCAAATAGTAAAATAATTGCAGAGACGATAAATCAGTCAATTTAAGTTCAGAACTTACCCTCTCCAGCTGCTTTCACGGAAAAAGTCAAAATTTGAGCAGAAACTTGCTTCATGGTTTTGCTTCCGGGGGAACCAGCAAGAGCCACCTCTTTGAGGGTCGGATATATGGCCTCAAACCTTTCTGTTGCCTGCATAAACAATGCAACAGCCAAAAAGAAAGGAACAACATTTAGGAGTGAAAGCACTGAAAGGAAAAGAAGATTCTTTGTTTGGTTAATAAGGAAAATGGGAAGGAAACAAAAATAGATGAGAAATAAATTCAAAAAAGTTCGCATTTAGAAATCACATCCCTTCCTCTTTTAGTGAGTTTTTGTGTTTTGAAAATTTTCAATTTCTAATATTATTTAAGCATGAAGGGGAAAAAAAACACTAGGAAAATTGATTTCCTTCTTGCTTTCCTTTCCTTTATCTCTTCCTTCTCAAAAACGGAGCCTCATTCCGTCATACATTTAGGAAAAGAAACCTCCACCCCTAGAAGGAAAACAACAAATACTTGAAGAACTACCCAAAAATTCCCACCTTGACGCGAGCTGAGGATGGTGGAAATGCCACTCGCAAAAGCATGTCAAGTGCTGAAGGTGGTACCAAACGCTCCCCCTTTCTCACAGCACCATTTGCTAAAATAGTACGAGCTTTTGGTGCTGACAAAATCCTGCAACCAAAAGATACAAAATAAAATTTACCAACTGGTAGTTGGCTCAAAGCACGATATAGTAAGCGACCCAGAGAACAATATATGCTTACATACCTTTCAGCCAACTGCAAAACCAAATCCCTAGATTGCGGGTTAGAGCCTGATTTGCTCCCCAGTATAGGCAGGAGGAAATGTGCCCAAGAGTACAATCCTACCGCCAGATCACCTTGACAGACCTACACACAATTAATTTTGTTAGTTCTGAAGTAAGTAGCAAGCTATTGGGATAACGAATTCACATTGATTATTTCCCTTATAAGATACTTTTAAGGTTTTTTGGGTCATGGATTTAGTGAGGAAAAGGAAAAGAAAACATCAAGGAAAACGCATTACTAAGGGTGTTTGATAACCCAATTAAGTGGTGAAAATGAAAATTTTCATCACTTAATTTTTTTCAGTGCGTTTGATAATGTACCACTTAATTGAAAAAGTAACCAAAAATCCACTGAAAATGTTAAGTGAAAATTTTCTACTGAAAATAATCACTGAATGCAGTCTATTTTAGTTTTTGAAACACTGTTTTCAGTATTGCAAATACAAATCACTTAAAATTTTCAGTGCTTAAATTCAGCACTTAATTTTCAGTACTTAATTTTCAGTTTTATCAAACACACCCTTAGTAGTTTGGTGAATATGGAAAACAGTGAGGAAAATAGGAATCCAAAGAAATTTTGAATTTCGAATTTTGTGAGTCACTTCCCTTCATCTATTTCTTAAGTTAGTACTATATTTTGAAAATTTTTAATTTCTAATGTCATTTAAACATGAAAGAAAACACTAGGGAAATCATAAGGCATTCCTTCTTGTTTTCTTTTCCCCTTTTTTCCCCCTTCTCTAAATCTGTGAACCAAGTAGAGCCTAAATGTGCTGAGGTTATCGTCAACCACTATTTTTTTCATTCACCTGAGCTATCATCCAAACAAACACTGGAAGCTTGTCTTGTCCTTGATACTTTGAGCTTTCCTTGAAAGTCGGTAATAGGCTAATTAAAACATCAGGTTTCCTTCGTAATACCATTGCTAAAACTGAAAAAATTGCAACCTGACATTCCAACAATAAGTAAAACGTACATCAGTCAGCACATGAGTACAACTCATTACATTTATTAGCATTATGTGATGATAAAGAGTAGGCTCTTTATGAGAATCTGAAGGCATGCACAGTGTGAAATTCTTCAGCATAAACAGTAAGAACATTAATGGAAGAAAAGAAACTCATTACACGATGGTTTTTGTCAATATTACACTTGCATATTAAAATTTTCAGTGAAATCGTGATCTTGGTAACTTAATTTGTGCAAGGAAAGAGCAAATTCCCCTATCTGCCTTGTGAGAGGAAAGGGAAGGTGTGGCCTATTGCACACTTTAGATAACTGAGAAAACAGCGCACACTTCGGATTTGTTGCCTAATCTAAATTTAGAGACATTATTATTCTTGACAAGTCAGGATAGCTTGCATGAGAGATAGGAAAAAAAAAGAAGAAAAAAAGCAAGACAAAAGGTTATAGACTTGTAGTTTTCACCTCCAAACATGCTAAGAATGTGAACGTAAAATCATTGTTCCAAACTATGGTTTTAAAGATTAAAATATGGCAGTGGTAAAAGAGGTTTTCGAGCTGATTTTAAGTTTTGGAACTGGAAGGTTGATGAAATTTTTTGGGTTTGAGAGTTTGTATATGGGTAACAAAAGGGATAAATTTTAGACTGAAATATGAAGATGATAACTTGAGGGCTGTTCAGGGCACTTTTCCAGGACTCTAATGATTTTCGGGTCATTTGTGTTGTTTTGTGTCTAAGGTTATGTAAAGTGCAGAAATTATGAAGACAATGATTATCTAGGAATCACTCCTAAACTTCCACAGGCATCACACCTAGAGTTTGAACTGTATCAAACACTTCACAAGGGTATAGCTACTGGCAATCTCTCTGAAAACATTCTCTCCATAAATAAGCCCAATATAGAGATAACTATCACTACACAAAATATTCACTTGTTTCTTAGCCAACTCCCACAAAAAGTATGTAGTATCCCAAAAACATGAAAAGTCTAAAACTATCTACGTATAACTCAAGGTATAGATTAATATAACAAGAGGGACCGGCTAGTTGTCCAAAAAGGCAATGTTCAGCAGTAAAAAGAAAATCTAGGCAGAACAGATATAGTCACATCAACATAGCCAGTGATCAACAACATAATCCCTTAAATCTAATGCACAAAAGTATAACACAAAAACAGAAAAGAGGAGGAAGAAAAATAAGGGCGGATTGTTTCTAAGAATTACCTTAGATTTTGAGGATGTTTGTTGCATGCCTTTCTTGGAGCCCTTTGAACCCACTTGTTGGGTGGCTAAGTCAGCAAGAATGCTGTCTAGTGACCATAATACAAAGGAACCAAGTGCCTCATAGGATCGTTGATTAATCCAGTCAACTGATGTCTTATAAACAGCTACGGAAATATGAGAGACAGGAATCTGTTGGGAGAAAATCAACTAATTATGCTAATAACTGGGGAAGCAGGGATATACAGACTACAAACCCAAAAGGCAAGAAAAACAAAACAAATGATAAAATGCATAAAGCCCAGTCAACAAATGTATTTTTGAAAGAAGAAAAAGGATGAAATGGTTGCATATCAAGGAATACAAGCATTACAATTATCAACATAGAAACACACCATCTAAACCGGAAAGAAGAGAGAAACTTTATCCACATTCCATACTCACAGGATTATGAAGAGATTTATGCATTTAACTTGTCTTTCACATTTATTCTTCTAATATTAGCCAGCTATTTTAATAGGTTGAGTTGGTGCCAGTGCAGTCAAATTTGCGCAACTAGTTAGAACTTAGCTGGTTAGCTATGATATTCAATGGTTCACTACGAGTTACTTCCAGGGGGATCACCCACCTCACCCACTCACTCTGGAGTTATGTTGGGATCTTGTGCATTAGTACTAATAAGATCCCACGGTTCTCACCTTGTAAGCTAGGATGTGAGTTATAATATATGCTTTTGAAAATGTGATAGAAAATATGACAATATACAAAGACTCAAAGAGTTCGCATTTTTGAGTTTCATAGTCACCTTTGCAAAATCAATTTATTTGCCTCACGTGCTAGTGTACTTTCATAGACTCATAGTTAAACAGAAAAAAAATTCCTAAAATGAACAGATTCCACATATTCACCTATCCTAATTCACTTATGAGCTAGGAAGCACCGGGGACGGGGAGCTATGTAGCACAGGTACGGACACGTGACACGGGTACGATACGTTACGGGCACGGCAATTTCAAAAAATGCAGGGTACGGGTACGACTAGGGTACCTTGAATAAAAATATATTTTTAAAAGCATACCTTTAATAATTAAAAAAAAGAAAAAAGAAAAAGAAGAAGATTGAATAGCACTACAACATATTAATCCATAGTATATTAGCAAATAAGTAGTCTAAGGACTAAATAACATTGTTTTAGCATTACAAGTCCACAACATTAAAGAAAAAATATATATAAATAAAAAAGAAAAAGAAGAAGCAAGTCCACGAAGTACCATAGTTGTACCCCCCATAGTTTTCAAAAAATGCAATCTGACCCCTCTGCCGTACCCACAAAGTACCCGAGCTGTACCCAAGTTAAATTCTTCACTTAACAGTATCAGGACACCGCAAGAGGGGTACCCGACACATACCCAGGAGTATGGTATGGGTATTTCACTCAAAATGGAGTATCCATGCTTCCCAGATGGGGAGTTCGGCAATTTTCCCAAAAGTAAGGGTAAAGGTGCAGGTGTGGGTGCGGCGGGGTACTATTACGGCAGGGTACTATTACAAAATATTAAAAATCTATTTTATATATTACTATATATGAATTATTCTACCACTTCATCCTCTAGTTTCACTTCTTTTTTTCCCAATTAAGTCACAAATAATAGTTAACAAGCAAAAAAAAAATCATCATACACAAAAAAGGCTACATAGGCTAGTACGTAACGTCACAAAGCCACCCATTTAAAAAAAAAATAAAATAATAATAATAATAATAATAATCTAAATTTAAAAAAAAAATTGGAAAAACAAAAAATAAAAAATAACACCCAAGCCGCACCCCAAACGAGTCCCTCCCGCACCCACGCTCACCACCCTAAATTCTAGAAGAACTTACGAAGCACCCAGCCGCACCAGCACTGGGTGCGCACTAAGTGCTGGTGCGGCGACCTTTTTGGAGTGTCCGTGTTTCATAGCTTATGAGTAATGCTATGCTTCCCAAATTCACATCCCAAATGATGGCAGTTGGCCCACTGAATTTTGATTGGATGATGTTCAAGTGGTCCATATTATTGAAGATGTTTGGGATGTGAATATGGGGAGCATAGCATTACTCTTCACTTATACTCGGTACTAATAATTTTCTTGCCATTATCAAATATTACATTAATCAGCTCATACTTCGTCCGAATAGAGAAAAACATTAAACAGCTTGTTACAGATCAGAAGACCAGCTTCTGGATTTCATATTAGATCAAAATCAGAACGGCTAACAATTGCGGTTATCCCAGAGGACTCGGGATTTGACGAGGCTGAACAGCAGAACATGGAAGGTACTCTTATATTATTCAGCACTTGAGTTAAAGTTCTATTTGATATTGGTGCTTCGAATTTAATACTCTTATATTATTCAGCACTCAAGTTAGTCAAAGTATAACTAGCTTGTTATCCGTGCAATGCACGGAGCAATTATTTTTAGTCTATTGATTGTTAAGATATAAATTTGAATTAAAGCAATTTCTAACAAAATAAAAATAAAAATAAAAATAGATACAACACATAAAATAAACTGAAAAAAAATTAAAAATTTGTCAATCTAATACAAACGTAAAATAAGTTGCGATATGTACAATTACAGTTTTGGGCCATCATATAGAAACATGTACCAAACATCAAATCTCAAAACACCAAAAGCAAAATATCAAAGACCCAAACCTTTAACCCTAGCCCTTTTGTACATGTATATATATACACACTTATATATATTCACATGCATCGAGAGAGAGTGAGAAAGAATTATGGTCGCAGTTATGATCAGTCTTCTAGCCTTGATCTTTGGTTTAATTTCGTGCATTTTGTTCAGCCAAAAAACGCTTGGGTTTGGCTATTTTCATTATCTACGTATTTAAGGGTCATTAATATGATTTTCAATAGTTGTTTGAACATTGCGCATGGAAAGAGATGCCAATATCGAAAGATGCAGAACCAACATCTGTAGCATTTTCTTTACCCTTGGAAAAAGACCCTGTGACATTGTCCATGGTGGCTTGTAATTGTGTCAACTTAGCATCCATTGATTCCACCATTTTTGATAATTGAACATGGACTTGATGTAAAGTATCAAATTTGGAGTTTAATTCGAATTTGCAACCATGGTGACAAAAGAGGTAAAAGAAATGGGGGTGTTTTGTGAATTTTGAATATATCGAGCACTTTTTTTAGGAGTGATTTTGGCATTCATGGAAATTTAGGGGTGGATTTTTTTGGAATTTATGGAGATTTGGGGGTGACTTTTAGACCTTGTTGAAACCTGGGGTGGGTTATGGCCGAGGTTCAAATGATATAGAAATTTAGCACAAAAAAAAAATTGAAATTGACATAGCAAGGGGTCTCGAAGTGGGCCGGTCAAAAACAAAAAAAAGTGGGTTGGTCAACTTGGAGAATGGGGTGGTGGCTACGAATTGGAATTGATGTGAAGGTTAGGGGCTGTTTGGGTAGTGGCTGTGATGGTAGGTGATGAACAATGCTAGGATTGATGATGGAAGAGAAAGAAAGAATTTTGGCTCTGATACCTATTTGGTGTAGTGCCTAGACAATGAAGGAGATTAAAGAGAGATTTACACACACTCAATATCAATTCTATTTCATTCCAGTCTAACAGTTTACTACATCCTATATAAAGGCTAAATTAAAATTCTAGCATTTAAGTAAAAACCTAAATAAATTCCTAGGATCGGGCCAAGTCAATAATCCCTAGTAAATGCTGAAATCAAAACCATAATAAGTACTGAAATTAAATCCCTATTTTCACGCCCAGTAAATATTATCTATTGTAAATATTTTCTTGTGATTCCCATCATTTAAATGTGGATTAGCAATTAGCAAGAAACTAATAAAAAAAAATTAAATGAGAAAAATTCTCAGAAATTGACACGTGGCAAAAGCAAAGGCTTTTGGCATTTAAGTAAAAACCAAAATAAAGCTAATCTAAATACAACTTTAATGTTATACAAAGATATTTGCATGTTATATTAATTTTTTCCTTTTTTTTTTTAAGTTTATACAAAGATATACGTTATACAAATATATAGTTATTGCATTTAATTTAATATTTAGTTGGTCAATTAACATAATACTTTTCATAGAGGTGTATCACATGGGCGCTTAGGTGGCAAAAGCAAAAGCTTTTGCTTTCATATATATACAAGTTATGACCCAGTGCATTTGCACGGACGGTTTCCTTATGAAACAAAAAAAAAAGTATTATGCCATTAAAAACAATAGAAGTAAATGACAAAAATAATGAAAATGAAATAAAGTTGCATATTCGTTGACATGTAAATCAACCTAAAGAACCATATCAGCATAAAAATGATGAACAGTATTTTGTGACATTAATCAGCCTAATGAATGAAAAATTAGTTAGATGTAATTCGTAATTTGTTTCGTAGTCTTTCACGTCTTGTATTAGTCTATAATATTAGAAATGAGTTTTATGATTACTTTTTGTCATACTATGTGACGACTCACAGTTTGTGAGATTTATTTTATTTATTTATTACTCAATAGTTTTATAGCGTGAGATTTATTGGTTATTGTATGTTATATCAGTTTATGAAATTAACGTTACTTTGTCACTATTTACGGATGCTACTATTGTATATGATCTTGTTCAAGTACTCTACTTAACAGTCTTAACTAAAAACATCCAAACGGCAATGTAATCACACTCGCAAAATTAATGCGTAAACTTTCAAACTTATTTGGATATAATAAAAAAAAACAATGCTAGGTTTCATTCTTCTATGCCAAGTCTTCTTCACCAATCTCGCTCAAAAAGAAACCATGCATGAGATTGATCCAACTCAAGAGAAAAAAGAAAAGAAAAAAAAACATATGTATAAATACTAATACTAACAGATGAGTTTCAAATCTCATATTAGCATGAGAGAGAGAGAGAGAGAGAGAGAGACAGAGAGAGAGAGAGAGAGAGAGAGAGAGAGAGGATCCTCTCCTCATTAAATTACTTAGAATTAGATTTAATTAGCATTAATTCCTATTTATTTAACTCAAATATTGGGTGAAATAAAAAAAAAAAAAAAAGGTATTTTGAGGAAATTACACATAGGCACTGAGAAGGCAAAACCAAAGTCTTTGGCTTTCATATATATATATATATATTAGAATGGTTACCCCAGAACAATGTTCTCTTTTAGGCCTTTCAACTAATCGATACAAACCCAGATAGTGACTTTTGCCAGAACTGAAGCAAGTTCTTGAAACTCGCTTAGGATATGAAACTTATATTGCATGTGTATCTCCTCGTGACATTTTGGGCATCAGACAACTTGAATAGTTGATTGAATTTTACACATACCAAATCACATTGCCCCAGCAAAGCTATGGCATAAATTAATAACACTGCATCCCAATTTCCAGAGTTACAAACGCATATCTAAAGATATTGTTATGCGCGGGAAAGAAAATCATCAGGAAAACTGGGGAAACGAATTAAAAACAAAGGCATTAGGATTGGATTTGGAATTCAAGATCCAAGTAGTTCCAATTGGTTTAATTTATTCACTGCAATGTCGATGGGGTATGTTTTTCATAATCAATTAGCTTAGCAAAATTGCATAAATCAATAGGTTATCAACATATTTGCAACATAAAATAAAAAATTAATCAAGCTACTCTGGTTTTATCATATGCATATCCAATAGATACATGACACATCAGTTATGATAGATGCACAACGAAATGCACAATGAATTGCACAAATGCGCAGTACAGGTTTGTACCTTGTGCTGAAAAGCTGTACACACAAGGTCCAAAAAGATGTGTACAGGCTTTTCAGCCAAAGGTCCAATCATGTGTTGCACATTTGTGCAATTCATTGTGCATTTTATTGTGCACCTATCATTACTCATGACACATGCACAAAGAAATTGGAAAGCCTACTCACATCGGCTATCTTCGCAACAGTGAACTCCCTGAACATTTTTGCCCACGGAAATTGAGACGCACTCACAGCCGAAAACGCGCGACCAAAATAATCAGCAAATCGCATCAACTGTATATCCTGTTGCGATTCATAAGATCCCTACGAAGTACGAACCAACACAATTTGAAATCTTCACAACCAACAATTCTCATCTCAAACCAAAAGATCAAAAAAATGAGAATTCACATGAATCAACAAACACACCGATATATCGATCAGAAAAGCCGCTAAATCAGCCGCATCGATCTTCGCCGCCGCTTCGGCAACCGTGACCTTCGGTTTCTTAGGCTTCTTCGGCTTCATCTTCTTGTCATCTGCAATTCCGTTCCCTACATCTCCGGCGATCACTTCGGCGTCGCTATCGTAATCGTCGTCGTCGGATCGGAGCTTCGATCTGACCGGAGCCTCAGAAATAGTAGAGATTGCTGCTTTCTGAGCTTCAATTCGCCGCCTGCGATCCTCTGAATGCTTCTCAAGGGAGCTGAAAACCTTATCGCCGTCGCCTCCACCAGCGGATCCGTAAGGGAGGAGATTGCCGGAATCGAGCTGCTTCGCCGGAAGCTTTCTCTGCTTCTTGCCGTAGGTGACCTTTTGCCAACCGTGGTTGTTCGCAGTGGTGATCTCGTCTTCTCCGTCGTGGCTCGAATCGAACTTTGTGAGCTTTTCTTCCATGGTTTTTTGCCTTTTCTCTTTCTAGAGAGAGAGAGAGAGAGAGGGTAAAGAGAGAAAGCGGAGGGAGAGGATGGGGAACGATCAATGAAGAGAGTCAGAGAGAGATCTGAACGGAGGAAGAAGAGAGAACGAAATTTTTTTGAGGATATTTATAGGGAGTTGACCGAGTGGATTTTGACCACTGTTAGTTTACGGAATCAATTATGCACCCACACAAAATGCCAATCCCAGCACATCTTTCATTCTTTACAAAAAAATTAAAATTATTGAGTTTAAAATTTTGTGTAGTTCTACCATTATTCTTACAAAATTATGGAAATGTTTTGACCCATTTTATCGAGAGTAATATTTGGGGCACTAATAAATTTTAGGGTAAATTGCATTTTGCACCTTTAAATTATACCATGTTTTGTATTTTGGTCCCTAAACTATCATTTTTCGCATTTTGGTCCTTCAACTATCATTTTGTGGCAGTTTGTCCCCTCCTTCACTTTCAGTGACGAAAAAAGTCACTTTTTAGTGACACCAAAAGTGACGCTAAAAGTGAGGGAGGGGGCAAACTGCCACAAAATGATAGTTGAGGGACCAAAATGCGAAAAATGATAGTTTAGGGACCAAAGTGCAAAACATGGTATAGTTTGAGGGTGCAAAATGCAATTTACCCTAAATTTTATTAATATTCATACTCACACTATTCTCTCAGTGGTATTATAGGATCCGCAGTGGATCTAAAGTGCCACTAGGAGTGAATCCAAAGTGCCAATAGAAGAGAGATAGAATGTGGGTGTGAGTATTAGTGTAATTTATTAGTGCCCCTAGCATTGTTGTTCTATCAAAATGGCTAACTTTTTGACCGGACCATTTTAACATTTTTTTTTTTCCAAACTTGGTTTGGTCCATGGATTATTTTAGGTGGATTCTGATTACCAGAAATCATAATACTAGTAATCAATTTATCATGAATCTGAATCCCTACAAAATATTTGGTTCACGACTAGAATCCTAGCTGGATTTAGAATCCAGTGTTTGATTGGGTCAAGGAAAATGAAATATAAATGTTGTTAAATACCCAAGCAACCCTTAAGGGCTAAAATAAATTATGAGCTGAAATTCAAATTGTTACACTTCTAACTTAAGTTGGAGGATTATTTAGAAGGGTAATTTAATATATAGTCCTAATATATGCATCTAACTAGAAATATGACATTTTTTAAAACGAATCTAGAAATTAGTCCCTTGCCTAATTTAAAGACTAAAATACCCCTATATCATTTTTATAGAAATGTATATATATATATATTTATATGTATAACTATATATGGTAACTGATTTATCATCATTTACTCCACAATTCATACATGTACATATATAAACTAATTTATATATGATAAATCAGTTACCATATATAGCTAAAAACTGAGAAAATATCTCCATATAAAGCCCACCAACACCAAGAAATTTCTCACAAACTCTTGATAAATTCGCGCTACATATTCAGAACTTTATACTTAAAAACTGAGAAAATTATCAATGAGAGTGAACTAAAATAATGTGAAATTGCTCACTATATTGACTAAGTATTGAAAATAGTGAGAATTTCATATTATAATGTGTATAATAATGAAAAATTTCTCACTCATACTAGAAGGGTAAAACAGCCCACTTTTTAAAACAAAAATAAGCATACACATAGAGAGGATTTGATGAGAAATTTATCAACAATTAACCATTTATCGAGAAGAATTCCAAAAAAAATAAAAAATAAATTCACACCTTTTAAATTGATATGACGAGTAATTTCTCACTTTTTAATACAAATTTCTCACTTTTCAAAGAGAAATTCTCACTTCTCTCGATACCAGAACTCCAGACTGTGCTTCTCTCGAATTTCTGATCTGTGATTCTCTTTCTTGCATCAATCTGTGTCGAGAACTCTGGCCCTTAAGTTTCTTGTTCTTATTCACAACACAAATTATTACCAATCCTGTAGAACCTCCAAAGATGGCATGTAACTCTCTAAATCGTCAACTCCGATGACGGCATCGGCATCAATCAAAAGGTAAGGATGATTGGTATATAGTGCCCACCGGAAAGTGATTGAGGAGCTTTTTTAATGGTTTGTAATAGAAAAATTTATCCCTCCAATCGGGTATGGCTGCTTCAATATGCATTGGAAATCCCAAACTTCATCTCAACGATGATGATGATGATGAGTATAATCCTTTTGTATGATTGTATTTTAGAGAGAGAGAGAGAGAGAGAGAGAGAGAGAGAGAATTGGAAAGATATATATATATATATATATAATTTGTGGAGTCCCTATCTCTCTCTCTCTCTATATATATTTATATATAGATAGTTGTTTGGAATTTAAATTTAAAATCCCCTAAATTTAAGTCTTTTTTACTATATATATATATATCTTTATTATTATATATATAATCCGGATCTTAAAAAACGGACTGTGTAAAAAGTGAGAATTTCTCACAAAAAAGTGAGAAGCGTGTAAAAAGTGAGAAATTTATTTTCTCACATATATATATATGTATGTATGTATGTATGTATGTATGTAACGAAGGGCATATTGGTCCATAAAATCTCTATCAAATTGGAAAAAGGGACTAAATATTGATTACCTTCCAAAATCAGGGACTAATTACTATACATGCAATATGGCTATGTCCAATTCCTATTAATGGTCCAAAATAGGGACCAAATCTTATATTTCTATATTTAGAAATGATGGTTTAAATCTACAAATTGGCAATATTAGATTCATGGGGAAAAAGTGAAGAAATCAGAAACCTCATGTTTTAATATTGTATAGGAAAGTTTTAGAAAATTTAATTCACAACATATTTCGAAAAGTCTATTTAATCACTTATACGAAGTCAAATTGCAACAAAATCATCTAATTAATAAACAATCAACCATTGGCAATTAAAAAAATAAAATCAAAAAATATCGGTAAACTGAAGAAAACAATAGATTTATGCTCCAAGTTAAAATAGTTTAATAACCTAACTTATACCTTCCACAAATATAAGAGCTAATTTAGGTAGTATAACATTAGTAAATCAAAACCCCAGTAATCTTTGAGAATACCACCTTCAAGCTAGGATTTAGAATCCACTCTATTTTTCACCTTTGGGTGGATTCTAAATCCAGTGGGATCCATAATTCAATGAATAATTCATGAACTAATAAGGATAAATTTTAAGATTACTAGTAATTTTAGGGTGGAATCAAAATCCACCATAAGACTCCATAAACCAAACGGGCCGTTAAAGACATCTTTTCAAAAGAAGCTTTCAAAAAGTTGTGAGTCACCCTAGACACATCTATGTGAAGTTCTAATAAAAACATAAGTACTTTTTTTTAAGTCACATTTTGAAAAGACAACTTTATAGAAAAATTATTTTGTAAAGTCGTCTTTTTTAAAATATGCTTTTAAAAAGTTGATGACTTTAAAAAATAAGTTAAAAATTTGATGAATATAATAAAAAATTGAAAGAATTGATGGGTTGGCTCAAAAGTTTGAATTATATGAATGCCATGGAGTCAAAACGGGGCATAGTTTTCGGAAGAAGATGAGAAGGAAAATATGTTAGTTTTTCTTAGAACAATGATGGAGCACTACTATGCATACACATTTTTGCACATATTTTTTCACATTTAGCTTTAAATGTATGCACCATGTGCTATATAAGTGGTACACAGAAAAGTGTAAAAATTCAAACAACACAAGGTACTTGTATTTAAAACATAATAGTGCAAAAGTGTGTATACCTAGCATTATTAATAATGATATATTTCTCAAATTTGAATCTTAAATTTAGCTCCCAATTAACATTTGTATCATATGTTATGACATTGATAGGTGGTACCACATGTCATTTTACATATTGTCCAACAAACAAAGTACTTAAGATTCAAATTTAGAAGCATAACATTACTTTTTTTTCTTTTTCTTTTTTTCCTCTATAACTGCTTTTAAGAAACTTATTTCTTTTTTTCTTTTCTTTTTTTGGTCAAAAGAAATTTATTTCTCAAACTCACATTTTTGCTTAAACAAGTATATTCAAGATGTGTGTCACACCCGTCCCGGGAATTTCATCATTTAAAATTTGCATATTTGAAATGCTGTGTCACACCCCAACCCGTCTTGTGCGGATTAGGACACGTGTAACAATGCTACAAGTGCTCAACTATACGAATTAACAAAGAGACACGCGAATTACTAAGAAACACGTGTATTAAACGACATAAAAGAACTTTATGATGACAAAAATAGCCTCAAGGGAAAAATGGTCATTAATAATATATATATATCAAATTTTATACCAAAAGTTAGGTCTTTGAGTCCCAGTTCCAACGCAAAAAACGGCGCGCGAATCCAAATTTTCTAGAGAGAGTTATGTCCGTTTCCGCAAAGGTCAATAGTGCAGCAAAATGGCCTGCGGATCGATCCACCCCAAAACTGGATCGATCTGGTTTTGACAGAACTTCATTTTTGGCCCTCCAGAAGTGCCGGATCAATCCGCTCAAGACCCGGATCGATCCGGATTCTGCTGCACACATTTTGACAGTAAAACCCCCTGTTTAAACCAGTTTAAACATATCCAAAACATAATCAAACCTTATGGAACCTTGAATATCCATTCCAAGACCATTTAAAACACACTCAAACCTTTCTAAATACAAATTCAAACTCTTTCAAATTTTCAAATCATGAACATAACCTCATTTGGATCAAACCAACCCATAGACACATCATTTTTGAATCAAATCAAGTTTTGAAGTTTTAAACTCTTGACAAACGCTAATGCCTCATGAAATCTTGTTGAAAATGAACATAAGCTATAACTAACAACATAGAACATTAGGAAACCATATTTCCAAGTATTCCTAAGTATTACCAAGAATCTAAATCATAAACTCCAAGTCTCTTGAATCAAATTAAGCATTCGAACTCAAGTTTTCATTTAACCAAGCAAGCATTTACATTAAACCTTCCAGCAAGAGAATCAAACTTTGCAAAACATTTGTTTACAAAAAGAACTTGACTAAAATCTACCACCCATGTATCCAGACTTGTCGGAATGATCCAAACATACAATTTACGCATAGTCCAACATTTCACATAGAAATTTACATAAGTTTCTCCGAATTTACATTAAACACACGAGTCATAGGATTCCAAACTAATTCCCAATCTCTCTAACTCTACAACCACAAGTCAAGGCTTCAAGCCACAAGTTAAGGATCCCAAGCCACAAGTTACACCATATTACAAGTTAGAAACATAACTACAAGTCCCAAATCTCTCCCCTATTCCCGAGCACGTTAATTTTTCTCCGGATATTGCTCTGTACCTGCGGTGGTTGTTATTTACCACAACAGAAACAGAAAACGGTTTTCTTAAGCATTACGCTTAGTGAGTGATCTAAACATGATTGAATGCTTAACATGTACAATACTATAATTTAACACATAAATCATATCCGTAATCGACGAACCACCGGTTTAATGATTCATGCAGACCCGAAGACCTTCCCTTGGTCCCGTGGCCACTTCTATTCCTTGGATTTCCGTCTTTATCGAACTCTTCTTCTTCATCTCCCTTATTCCTCCCAACTAATAAATCATTTCTCCGGTGTTCATTGATTACCACATAATCATATAAACATATAAGCACATAAAACATGTAAGCACAACGATTTTTATATAATTAACATGCAACTCACAATTTCAAACATCTCCATGACTTCTAAGCATGAATAATCAATACAATAAGACATTTTCATAGCTCCTAAGCATGAATTGTTATCTCTAACATCATTGAAGCCTTGAATATAGTTAAACACAATCATTCTTTAGTGTAGAAAACTCACCTTAGCAAGATCTACCTAAATTCAACCAAGTAGATGCTAAATTTCACCAAACTAAAGCTCAATTTATACCCCAAAGTGAATCCTACATAGTTTGGTACAACAAATATCGTCTATCAAGAACGGTTGCTGGAAAAACGTTGCCAAAAATAAAAACAAGTTATGTGCATGTGATCCTCTTACCTCTACGAGTCCAAAAGTGGTCTCGGATCGTAAATCCGGCGTCGAACGACGAAGGAACGGCGAGAAAATGGTGTTGGCGACGGCTCCGTCTTTCTCTCTCTCGAGCTCTCTCCTTTCTTTTCCTTAAATTTGATGAATTTTCTGTAAATGGGAGACTTCTCCCTTATTTTGACACATCCTCACACATAAGCTTGAGGTGTCAATACCTCATTTTCCTTTATTTTCACTTACACCCTCGGAATTTCCTAAGTTCCTATTATGAAATCCCCCAGACATTCCATTAACTACCCAACTATCCAAATGAGTATTTATCTAAGTTCTGTATGGGTCCCTACGTGGGTCCCAAATATTTTGTGAAGTTACTATCGCTCCTACTAATTATGAATCTTTTTCAATTATACCCTTATCTGGGTGTCCAAACTAATGCTAACACATAACAATATAATATGGAAGCAATGTAGCAAATATCCATGTAATCATATAAAATGCACTTAACAGATAAAATTGCACATTTATTTTATCCGGGCCCTTCATTGGGTCCTACTTCATTACCTGTCCCACCTCACTGGGGACTTTTCCAAATGGTGTCCTTCTTTGAACACTTTTCATACGGGCGAGTCCAAGCCTCCCCTTAATCCGTTTTATACACTAATTATATTAATTAATGCATATTAACATGATAATTAACCCGTTCTTCGGGTACGGGTGTTACATGTTGGGATTATTAATGTTGATTAATAATCGAGATGTGGTTGGCGTGGGTCAACGGTGAGGTGTCATTCGAGGACATGGTAACCCAAGATCATGAGACATTGACTCGATTTAAATGGCATTTATATGACTAAGTGTTATTTGAATTATCTGATATATGTGAATAGTGCAATATACCTGTGTAGCGTAATTTATGATAGTTTTAATCCTATTTAGGATCAGTTCAATGGTTTTGACGATAACCAATATGATTACACTGCATAAAAGGTAGGTTATCTAGAGATTTCACAGAAATTAGTTTTCGGACGTAATTACAGCAATAAACGGAATTTAGTCGAAAACTTTTATAAATTATGGTTTTCACTTGTGAAGAGGTAATATGGTAGTGTGCAACGTTTCGGAGAATAGTTAGGAGTTTTGAAAACTCGTGGGGAAGTAAATGTAATTTTCAAGACTTGTGTCTATATATATAGCAAGTCAAGATATTTTCATTTCACAACTTTTCTGTAACAACCTGTATTTTTATTTATTTATTAAATGTGATTTTCATAATTTAAATTTGTATTACTTGCTTTTATTTCATTAAGCAATTCTTTAATTGGGGTAAAAAGGTAATTTCATAAATTGAGCAATACATGTGATGAATTTCAAAACTGTATTTCAAAACGGTGAAAATATTTACTTATGACTCAAACTGTATTTTTTTATAACTGGAAAATTACTTCTTACGTTAATATAATTTTTCTGTATTTTGTGGTGATCACTGTGCCACGAAAATACCAGTTTTTGTAACGGAAACTGTTCGCGCGCGCGTTGGACTTCCTCAGATTTCGGAATCTACGTAAGCAAGATTAGAATTTTACGTTTAAGTTCTTTTAATTCATCATATGATTGGCTAGGCTTGTTTGGGAATACTAAATTGATGAGTTTTAACTTTGTACCATAAGCTATTTTCCCAAACACACTAGAAAATTCTTAGGCAACTTGCTTAGGCCTTGTTTGGGAGTGTTGATTTAGTGTGTGCTAGTTTGTACTTATAAGCTTCAATTCCCAAACATCGAAATTGACCCTAGTTCAATTACATTGCCCCTATAATCTGTGCATATTATGTATATACGTATGTATGTGTGTGTTGTGTATAATAAGTATATATGTTATTAGTAAATCAATTCATTTGTAGAGTGAAATTCAAGGTGCTTGGCCACCAAGTATTTCTAGTTACTTTATATATATACATACATACACATATCTTCACAATTGGGAGGATTTTTACAAAAACAAAATCAGAGAGAAAAGAGTGTGTTGCAGAGAGTATAGAGAAAGTTCAGAGAGAGAAAGCTCTTGATCACCATAGCCAAGCTTGCTACTTGGATTCTTAATTCTTGATTTTTTTTTTCTCAACCAATTCTATCTTCTTATCATAGTGAGTATTTCTAACTCACTTGGAATGCATTTCATTGCCTAATCTCTGTTTACATGTGAGTAATTTGTAAAACCACCATTGTTAATTTTGTATGAAAGCTTGAAGCTCAAAAATGGTGATTTTCCAAACTTAACCAAAATGAGTTTTTAGAGAAGATCATGAAAAATTTCAATCTCTAGAAGTCATGTCTAAAGTATTAAAGCTTAGTTCATTCGTTTGAGAAAGTATATTAGAAATTAAGTTTCGTCACCTCTTCGAGAGATACGTTTTGATTCATGTTAATCTGATCACATATTCGTAATCCTTGCGGAAAAACGAAGAGATTCATATATTATAGGTCCTGAATACTTTCGGATTGCAAAATGGGCCAAAAAGGACCCTTAAGACTGAAATAGGGGAGTCACAGCGAAGAAGATGAAGTTTCTGTGAAAACTCGCACGCGCGATCGCGCGAGTGGCCCGGGCGAGCGACCAGTCGCGCGAATGGCCCGCGCGCGCGACATGTGTAATTTTTGACAATCGAAAATTTTTATAAGAAAAATAAAAAAATGAGCATATCATGCGAACGACCAGCCTATTTCTGGTTTTTGTCTGTTTTCTGTCAAGGGACTGTTTGAATAAAGTTTTAAGGATTTTTAATGTTCTGTTTGGGTATTAAGTTAAAACAGAAGCTTGTTAGTAATGTTTTATTATATATATGGAAGATCAAAGATTTAATTATTCACGTGCATTGTTATTATTTCCCTGTAATTCATACTTTGTATATAGTTATATGACATACATGTGGAGTCAAGTTTACATGCATGGTAAAGTCAGTGTAAAAAGAGTATGTGGATTAGTTGTGAGTGGACACTCCCTGGTAATTGTCTGCTAAAGTGTGATGTTATGAGATTGGGGTTTAGAGTATCTTTGAAATGCGACGGTGACAAACTTGGACACTCCCTAGCGCCCATGGTAGCGCTAAAGTATGTGATGCCGACTTGGACACTCCCTGGCACCCGTGGTAGTGCTAAAGTGTGGCCTACTAGACACTCCCTGGCATTTGTGGTTTGGCTAAAGTGTGAGGTAATTGGACACTCCCTGGTACCCCGTACTAATGTATGAGGCAAACTGGACACTCCCTGGTACCTCTGTACTAAAGTGCGGTTACCTTAGTGTTTCAAGATACTAGAGCGAGAGAGTTGGGTGATGTATGGTTGAGAGAAAAGAGTCGAGTGAGATGGTTGCATCATTCCATGCACAGTCACATATTTTATTGCAGATCATGTCTTTATCTGGAGTGTTTTATAGTTGAATTCTTTTCTATATTCCTAACTATTGAGTAAGTAAACCTGTGAAGCGAAAACGATAGAGGGGTATGTTTTACATTACAAGCACATGTTTTTAATACTCACCAGCTTCATGAAGCTGACGACGTTGATGCGTCCTAGACATTCTTGTTTAGGCTTTTCAGGTTATGACCAGGCTGGGCAATATGACTATGCTAATTGAGAACGGTTGCTTGTGAAGAGAAACTATTTTTAAATACTGCCTTAGTTGATAAACTGAATTTGTAATAAGGATGGCTGTAATAGATATTATTATTATTTTGTTTTGGGGTGGATTGTGCCGTAGTTAACCGTGCTGTGATAATTCAGAATTTTGAAAAATTTTGTAAGCCTTGATTGCTTTTACTCTGATTTATATTATTATTGTCCGACGTTTGAGAAGGAATCGATCCTTCAAATTGTCGCGACCTACCGGTGCATAAAGGAAATTAAATGCTTTCCCTATTTATGCTACGTCGGGGTGTGACATTTTTTAACACCTAAATTCAAGAGGTGATTTATTGCTTAGAGCTTCTTGACGCAAATCGACGGACTTCTGCCCATTTATTTTCTCTCAAATTTCATATTTGAACTCCTCGAGGTAAGAGCTTCATTATGTTACCTATTAGGCCTTGTTTGGCTTAGTTTTTATAAAATCTAATTTCTAGGATTTTGGGGGAAAACCTAGTAAAACTTGTAGGAATCACTTGAAATCGGAGATCCAACGTTTAATTGGGTCTCTTATTCATCCTTCAAAGTTAGGAAGAAATAGCACGAGGTATGAATTCTAGATCTATGAAATATATGGAATTTACATGTTTTGAATATCGAGTTGATATTTTAGATCCGGGCGAAATTCATGTGGTAATTAGGCCCGTTAATTATGCACGCGAAAATGTAAGAAAAACATATATAACAGTTTATGTGAACATGTTATGTGTCTACGTGGGTCAAAGGGGAGTTTGGTGCAAATTCATTCGAGGGTAAGCTCCTCGAAGTTTGAGGATTTTAACATTGTTTGTGTGGTGTCTGGTATGAAGGAGTGCCCAACTAGGACACGGTACCTGGTATAGAGGAAGGCCCAATCAGTGTACGGGATGCGTGGAAGAGGTATGCCTTCCACAACATCGGTTTCATTTACCGGATGAATGTGTACTACTCACCCTAGAGACTATTTTGATGTGTTTTAGATGTTTTAATCATGGATTGTCATATAAACATATGTTTAGAATTGTACACTCAGCATATAGCTGAGCAGTGGAAGCTTACTCCATTGCAGGTAAAAGGAAGAAAGGGAAAGTAAAAAAAAAAAAAAGCGAGATGAGTGAGGCCGATGGAAATGTCGGGGATCCTCTTATATATGTTTTTGCTTTCCGTTCCAATCATTGTATTAGTGAGCTTTTCGGGTAGCTAGAACTTTGTAGTGGAATTGGAAGGATTGGAATGGTATTGTAAGATTGTAATATGTACTTAAACTTCTTATAGTTAGTTTTGAATTCGTCCGAACTCCTAAGTTCGTGATTTGTAAACTTAACTTGTCAAATTCGGATTTCGAAGGAATGTGGATAGAGTTTTGTGAATCGAGCCAAACAAGCCTTAGCTTGTTCCATTATTGTTTCTTTTCATGGATTAGTAAGATTTAACTTTGTTTTGAAAACTTGTTATAGCTTGTGAAGTTTGGATTTATGTATGCATATTTGGAGTGGTGTAAAAAGTGAAGGTTGTTTGATGCCTTAAGCAAAATTCTACTGCAAGAGGGAATTCTGCTAAAGGGTCATTCGACCGGTCGAAGAAGGTCGTTCGACCGGTCGAAATACTCCCTACATGAAATATTTTTTTACCCCTTCCGAAACTTATTTAAATGTTTTGGTTAGTTCATAGGGTACCTTTGGGACTCCTTTTAATATAAATTCAGCCGGTTCGAATTTATAACTCGGAAGGTATCGTTTTCTAAAAGTTTTAAATACTCAAGGTTGTTTTAAAGTTCTTTTCTGCTACGTATAGTTATTTAATGGTTGGATGAGCCTTGGTGGCGTGCCACGTGTCCTATTTCCACGCATAGTGGGATGGTTCATGACAATGCGACTCTTCAATTTTCAATGGGTAATGCTAGGGAGACAAAATGGTCACAAAGAAATACTCACAAAAGCGTTACATGTGGCACCTATGTCGCATCCTATGTGTTGAATTAAGTGTGATGAGTCCTATTGCAACATGAGAGGTCACATTATTTTGTGAGCATCTCTTTATGACCATTTTGTGTCCCAAAGGACCCAAATATTGCCTATTTTCAATGGCATCCTAAAGAGTAAGTTTTTGGGCAAAAATAAATCTCACAAACACAATCCACAAAATACCATAATGTGTCTATCTCTCTTCTGTGGACCCCCAGAGTGTCAGTGGACTCCATTAAGAGAGAGACACATTGTGGTATTTGTGAGATTTATTTGTGCCCAAAAACTTGCTCTATCCTTAAAAATTATCTTGGGAATACATTTCAAAATGCACCTCTAAGAAATGCAAATTAGAGATGCGTTTTTAACTCAATTTTTAAAAAAATACAAAAAGGAATTGAAACATGCATCTTCAAAATGCTTAAATTATTGTAGAAAAAAATAACGCTTCAAAATGTCACATGATCACTTTATACAAAATTAAATAAAAATAAAAGCCCAACTATAAACCAGTATCATTATTTATTGAGACTTAGGGTGTGTTTGATGACTCAATTAAGTGGTGAAAATGAAAACTTTCAGCATTTATTTTTTTCAGTGCATTTGATGATGTACCACTTAATTAAAAAAGCAGCCAAAATATCACTGAAAATTTTAAGTGAAAAATTTATACTGAAAAAAGTTACTGAATGTAATCGATTTCAGTACTAGAAAACTGTTTTCGGTATTCCAAATTCAATCGCTTAAAATTTTCAGCGCTTAAAATTCAACACTTACTTTTCAATACTTAATTTCAATTTTATCAAATGGACCCTTAGTTTGAACTAGAATTACAAGGCCGTGCAATCTTAATAAGGACTTATTTAACAAACTTCAAATAATGAGGCTCTATTAAACTAGACTAAATTTGGGAGGAAAAATATCATAAAATTTGGAGTCTATTTTAAAACCACTTTGTGGTTCCAAACATGCTTTGAATGCTCAAATGATAATCTTTAACTGTTTGATTAACTTGTGATTGTAATATGCTAGCTGTTGAATAGAAGCAATCCAAGAATAGCGCCTGTCAATTATTATTTTTTTGCAATTAACTGTTGGAGAATTTTTAAAATAAAGGGCAAAAGAGGAAATGAAATTGGAATTTTGTTTTGTAGCTGTACGATCGTGATCAAAAGGGGACGAGTCATTTATTTAGTGTGTGTGAGACACACTGGATAAGTTCTCTCTTATGGATAGATATATATATATATATACAGATACGATTATATATTATACATATCTACAGACACCAATTCAAAAGAAATGGTGTTCAAAGCCTGAAGCACCCATTTGGCATTCTTGAAAAGGTGCCTACCCATTTGTTATCTAATGGGTATATAACTAATATATATATATATATATATGACATATAATACTAATAGACATGCGTCCGTTGAGTTGGCAGTTTAATTCACAATCTGATGCATTGATTATCGGTACATTGTTTCGGAATTGGGTGCTTAGGTGTCACTTCATCTATATATTATGGAACAAGAATTTCATTGAAGACATATAGATATTCAGGATAAAAAAAATAGTACTCTTGTTGATCTCTTTCTCTCTCTACGAAACCATTTCCTTTTGCATTTGCTCTCCGTCCTTATACTCTGCAAAAGTTATATTCCTTTGTACTCTGTTAACTGCAGTAATAGAATACAGACTTGGTTGAAAAATATCAGTGATAATTCTAGGGCTGTCTTCAATAGTGCATTTTGCAGACAGTGATTGCTTCATAGTATCTTGAATACAAACTCACAGAATACCCAGTTGCACACCGATTATAATATCTGGTGGGGGCGAATATTGTATTTAATTAGGAAAGTGCCTAGTACACGCTTTGAAGATCTAATCAGTGACTTTTTGAAGAATTTCCGCCAACCGGAGGACGCTTTATTTTCAACAATTTAAATACAATATTTTACTAATGGTGGATACTTCTTTGGCAAAGTCACTTCGTCAAATGACCGAAAGCTTAGTGAAGTTGGACCATTTCGATGGTGGTAATTTTCTTCATTGGCAAAGAAAGTTGCATTTTCTACTCACCACTTTGAAGATAGTATAGTATGTGTGCTCAAAGATGACAAACCTGCGGAAAGAGAAAATGAGATGGTGGCACAAGCAAGGGAGTGCACTAAATGGGAGATGGACAATTATCTTTGTCGTGGTCATATTCTCAATGCTATGTTTGACTCTCTTTTTGATCTCTATCAAAATGTGGGCACTGCCAAGTGTAGACACCCAAATTTGACCGAACTATTAAACTTAGGGGGATTTACCTCTGCAGATCAATGATGAATATGTCTCAACGGAATCAAGACTCTTACAAGCAATCTTACTCTCTTCGTAGAAGAATCTCGGTTCAAAATCACCCTTTTCAGCCAAAAGACCAAAATTCTCATCTACCCGTCACCTTGTAGACCATGAGTTTTGAACACGTATAGGAACATGGTAATGTTCTCGGAGCATCTTAAACCCCGAAAGAAAAAGTCAACAGTTGACCCAGTGAAAAGTCAACGGGTCAAAAGGGAGTCAATCGTAAAATTTTTTAATTTCAAGATGAAAAGTCCCGGTAATTGTTCATTGGGTCTCCCTTATGCTAGAAATGATTTTTTAGAATTTTTAAATGAAAGGAATCATGGTGAAATTGAAAGGCTTGTAAGAAGAATCGTGCATAAAATCGATATTTTGCCTTCGGAGGGAGAGTTGACTTTTTTTCCTTAAGGAATTTGATTTTTTAGATATTTTTATTGAATCCAAATGGGGGGTATTTCCTTAATTACATTTAATATCTTACGTAAATAGTGCTGAACTGCTGTGAATAGTGCTGAACTGCTGTGCAGCGGCACTTAAAGTGCCCGAACGGCAGTCAGTGAATGCCGCTGCGACACTCACTCAGTGCCGTTCGGCATTCAGCGAGTGCCGTTCCATCTTCATTGAGTGCCGGCCGGGGCTGGTTTGCATTTTTAAGCCAAAAATCTTTTTCAATCTTTGATCAAATGAATGCACCAAACGATGCCATTTTTTGTGTACGTGTTTACTACTCCTAGGTCATGCAAACCATGCCCCTACCATCCCTAATTGACCTATCTACCGTTATCTTAGCCCCTAAGATAATGCAAGTCTATAAAAACCCCATTTTCTCTCATTTTGAGAGGTTGGAGACTTAAATCTTGAGAGGGAGACTTGAATCTAGGAAGATGAGGCTTGAATCTTGAAGAGAGAAGCTAAATTTTGAAGATTGAGTTTGTTCTTAGAGAAATATAGAGAGAGAAATCCAAAACCCTATAGAAATCCTACCCAATTCCTCAAATCTCCATTGAAGAACCTTGAAGTTTCAAGGAAGAAGAAGAAGAGTATTGCTTGTAAGGCTTGGATCTCTCCAAATCAATCAAATCCTGAGAAGATCTAGAGGTTAAATCCTTATTTCATACTTGTTCTACATAATTCAATCACAAATTCATAGATCTAGGATTTTTACACATTTTCAAAACTTCTCTTCTTGCCTCATTTCATCACACACCACATAGAATTTGTGATTGAATGATCATGTGTTATTTTCATTGATTTGGGTCTAAATAGAGCTATGGATTTAAGATTAAAAGAGTTTTGACTTGAAATTTTCAAATAACCTTTGATTTCATTTCTTTTGTTTATATTCTTCTCATAGGATCTATGAGATCTTCAATATCTCATTAGATCTCTTTGAGTTTGATCCTCTAGTCCCTTATGATCCTATGATTTATATGGGGATTAAGATTGGTCATGGTCATATCTACACATAGTTGATTGGGTTCAAGTCTTAGCTCATGACTTAGATCTCTCTACTAGGAATCTTATGGAATCCATACTATATTCCATGGAGATTTGAGTAGATTTGGGTCTCATTGAGTCTCCAAGGACCATTAATTTGAGAGGAGAATAGTACATCATAGTTCTAATTTCCTCAAGGATCATATGTTTGAGAGAGGATTTAGATGTAAGTCTTCAAAGTTTGTTTGTTGAAATCTAGGGAACTTGTATATTCAAGAGTTCATAAGATTGAATAAGACCTTAGGATTCTCTTGCTATGAGATCTATGATGGAAATACATTAAGGTTAAATCTATGGATCACTTCATGTTTCATTATCTATTCTATTGGGGAATAGATAATGAAACAACTGCCAGAAAAAGGTGAAAAGAATCAACCGCCATAAAAAAAAAAGAAAAGAAAAGAAAAAAAAGGAGAAGAAAATAAAAAAATAAATAAAAGGGAGAAGTAGTTCATGTTCTCATCATCTTGTTCAAAAGCTACCACAAGGAATCTGTTTCAGAAAATCTGCCCAGAAAAAAGCACTCATTGGACCCAAATGAAAACATGGCTTGAAAAGCCCATAAATTCTTGAAGCCTTATTCTTTCAAGACCTCCAGAGTTGATGAACTACATTTTGACCTGATTCCCACTTGGGGATACATAGGCAGCTAGTGCGGTTCGGTCACAAATATCATTACACCACGTGATATTTCTCTTTCAAGCCTTAGGCGAACTACTTTGGACCTGATTCCCACTTGGGAATAAGTAGGTGAACCTTCCAAAGTTCTCGGTCTATAACCATTCCTAAACCAAAAGCATCACCCTTTTCACCTTTGGTTTCCTTCCTTCAGACTAGGGGAAAACTTGTGTTTGCCTGGAGCCATATATGTATTGCCAAACCAGGGACAGACAAAGTTTTCCCATCAGCATTAGGTTTCCCACTTCAGTCCACCACATTCATGATGATTACCTCTAGGTTGGGAGTAAATGCACTACAGGCATCCTGTACCATCATATTCTCAAAACCCTTGGATGAGCCTATTTGCCCTTAAGACTAGGGGCAAACTTTGTTTGCCAAAAGCCCTCTATGCCAAAGGCAAGTTCTCAAGTAATTGAGTTTGTTTTGAAAGGATTGAAATAGAGTGCCTTTCATTCTATAAAGCAATAATTTGAAGCATACTCTAGATAGGCAAAGAATTCGCTAAATCAAAAAGGGAAAGTTTTCAAAACTTAGATTTATCAGCAAAGCACTACCATTGTTAGATGATGAATAAATGAAAGGTGAGATGATAAATTATTCACGATGAAAGCACATTCATTCATAATGAATGTAGAGTTTGAGTCAGTCATCTTGAGTAACTAGCTTTGTCAGGTCTGTCCTCCTTTGATGAGTCAATAAATGGTCTCAAATGTATGGGTTTAAGATGATGAATAAAGATTTGAAAAGTCTTCATGAGCATCCCAAGATCAGTACGAGCAGAGGTTTCGAACACTATCACAGCATAAAGTGGCAATATAAGAAGAGTCCAAAACTAGGGGCCAAGGTGACTTCCCTCTTTTAGCAGAATCGATGTGTTTCTTCGAAAGGTCCATAATGCAGAAAATGATTATTTCTATCAGCTCTGTTCAAATTCATTGAGTCTCGTTTAGAAAATAGATTGATTTGAGTTTGATTGACTCCCGATTTAAGAAATTGGACTGAATTGAATTGATTTGAGTCTGATTCTCATTTTTTGAATTAAATTAACATAAGTCCTTGCGAGGCTGTTGATCTTCGTTTTTGCAACACAAGTCCTCTAAAGGGCTGTTGATCGTCGCTTTTGCAACATAAGTCCCCAAAAGGGCTGTTGATTGTCGCTTCTGCAACATAAGTCCTTGCGAGGCTGTTGAGCTCTACTTTCGCAACATAAGTCCTTGCAAGGCTATTGGTCTCCAATTTTGCAACATAAGTCCCCCAAAGGGCTGTTGATTGTCGCTTTCACAACATAAGTCCCCAAAAGGGCTGTTGATTGTCGCTTCTGCAACATAAGTCCTTACGAAGCTGTTGATCTCTACACTCGCAATGTAAGTCCTTACGAGGCTGTTGATCTTCGCTTTTGCAACATAATTCCCCAAAAGGGCTATTGATTGTCACTTTTGCAACATAAGTCCTTACAAGGCTATTGATCTCTGCATTCGCAATGTAAGTCCCTACGAGGTTGTTGATCTTTGCTTTTGCAATGTATGTCCCCAAAAGGGCTGTTGATCGTCGCTTTTGCAACATAAGTCCTTACGAGGCTGTTGATCTCTGCATTCACAATGTAAGTCCTTACGAGGCTTTTGATCTCTACTTTTGGAACGTAAGTCCCCAAAAGGGCTGTTGATCGTCGCTTTTGCAACATAAGTCCTTACGAGGCTGTTGATCTCTGCATTCGCAATGTAAGTCCTTACGAGGCTTTTGATCTCTGCTTTTGAAACGTAAGTCCCCAAAAGGACTGTTGATTATCGCTTTTGCAACATAAGTCCTTACGAGGCTGTTGATCTCTGCATTTGCAATGTAAGTCCTTACGAGGCTTTTGATCTCTGCTTTTGGAATATAAGTCCCCAAAAGGGCTGTTGATTGTCGCTTTTGCAACATAAGTCCTTACAAGGCTGTTGATCTCTGTATTCACAATGTAAGTCCTTACGAGGCTTTTGATCTCTGCTTTTGGAACATAAGTCCCCAAAAGGGCTGTTGATTGTCGCTTTTGCAACATAATTCCTTACGAGGCTGTTAAATTGTTGCTTTAGCAACATAAGTCCTTGAATGGCAACCTTGCGTTAGTCCTCAATGGCAGCATTATCGGTGTTAGTCCTCAATGGCAGCATCATTTGTGTTAGTACTCAATGGCGATCTCTTTTAGGCCTCAATGGAAATCCTCGTCACTCCTCAATGGCAATCTTTTTGAACTTGCGTTAGTCCTCGATGGTAGCATCTTTTTGGTCGATATTAGTCCTCGATGGCAATCTTTGATGAAGTCCTCTATATTGAGGCAAATATGTTGAAGTCCTCTAGATTGAGGCAAATCGATGTCTAAGTCCTCTAGATTGAGGCAATTTCTGTTGAAGTCCTCTAGATTGAGACAAATCCATTGAAGTCCTCTCGATTGAGGCAAATCCTTGTTGAAGTCATGTAGGTTGAGGAAATTCATGGTGGTGTAAGGCATAGAATGCATTTATATCACCAAGAAGAGCATGATCTTGGATCTTTGCATCTATATAGCACGACGCATGACATTGCATTGACAGTCGTTATTCCATGAGCACGTGTATCACGATAGGATATGTGCATTCATCTGTGTGATTATTTGTGCTTAGGAGTTGTCCCTTGCCCGAACTACGCCCTGGTCTGATTCCCAATGGAATACATAGGCAGCTCACCGTTGAGCACGACCAGCATCGATCGTCTCCGCGAATGTTTTTGCAACGCATTTTATTTTACCTAAGTTCAATAGCCGGTCAAAGGATTGTCTTCACACAGGCTTCGACATTCACTTATGATACGCGTTGCTTCACAAGCTCTGCCAAAGAGGGGCAAACTGTAGACACCCCAATTTGACCGAACTATTAAACTTTGGAGGATTTACCTCTGGAGATCAATGATGAATATGTCTCGACGGAATCAAGACTCTTACAAGCAATTTGACTCTCTTCCTAGAAAAATCTCGGTTCAAAATCACCCTTTTCAGCCAAAAGACCAAAATTCTCATCTACCCGTCACCTTGTAGACCATGAGTTTTGAACACGTATAGGAACACGGCAATGTTCTCGTAGCATCAAAACCATTTTCAAAAGGAGAGGAATTCAGCATGAACCCCGAATGAAAAAGTCAATAGTTGACCCAGTGAAAAGTCAACGGGTCAAAAGGGAGTCAATCGTAAAATTTTCGAATTTCAAGATGAAAAGTCCCGGTAATTGTTCATTGGGTCTCCCTTATGCTAGAAATGATTTTTTAGAATTTTTAAATGAAAGGAATCATGGTGAAATTGAAAGGCTTTTAAGAAGAATAGTGCAGAAAATCGATATTTTGCCTTCAGAGGGAGAGTTGACTTTTTTTCCTTAAGGAATTTGATTTTTTAAATATTTTATTGAATCCAAATGGGGATTATTTCCTTAATTACATTTCATGTCTTAAGTAAAGACATTTACTTAATGACATGAAATGAAATTAAGGTGCTGAATTGCTGTGAATAGTGCTGAACTGCTGTGCAGCAGCACTCAAAGTGCCTGAACGACAGTCAGTGAATGCCGCTGCAGCACTCACTGAGTGTCGTTCGGCATTCAGCAAGTGCCGCGCGGCACTCAGTGAGTGCCGTTCCATCTCATTGAGTGCCGGCCTGGCCTGGTTTGCATTTTTAAGCCAAAAATCTTTTTCAATCTTTGATCAAATGAATGCACCAAACAATGCCATTTTTTGTGTACGTGTTTACTACTCCTAGGTCATGCAAACCATGCCCCCACCATCCCTAATTGACCTATCTACCGTTATCTTAGCCCCTAAGATAATGCAAGTCTATAAAAACCCCATTTTCTCTCATTTTGAGAGGTTGGAGACTTAAATCTTGAGAGGGAGACTTGAATCTAAGAAGATGAGGCTTGAATCTTGAAGAGAGAAGCTGAATTTTGAAGATGGAGTTTGTTCTTAGAGAAATATAGAGAGAGAAATCCAAAACCCTATAGAAATCCTACCCAATTCACCCAATTCCTCAAATCTCTATTGAAGAACCTTGAAGCTTCAAGGAAGAAGAAGAAGAGTATTGGCTTGTTGTATTTCTCCAAATCAACCAAATCTTGAGAAGATCTAGAGGTTAAATCCTTATTTCATACTTTTTCTACATAATTCAATAACAAATTCATAGATCTAGGTTTTTTTACACATTTTCAAAACCTCTCTTCTTGCCTCATTTCATCACACACCACATAGAATTTGTGATTGAATGAACGTGTGTTATTTTCATTGATTTGGGTCTAAATAGAGCTTTAGATTTAAGATTAAAAGAGTTTTGACTTGAAATTTTCAAATAACCTTTGATTTCATTTCTTTTGTTTATATTCTTCTCATAGGATCTATGACATCTTCAATATCTCATTAGATCTCTTTGAGTTTGATCCTCTGGTCCCTTATGATCCTATGATTTATATGGGGATTAAGATTGGTCATGTTCATATCTACACATAGTTGATTGGGTTCAAGTCTTAGCTCATGACTTGGATCTCTCTACTAGGAATCTTATGGAATCCATACTATATTCCATAGAGATTTGAGTAGATTTGGGTCTCATTGAGTCTCCAAGGACCATTAATTTGAGAGGAGAATAATACATCATATTTCTAATTTCCTCAAGGATCATATGTTTGAGAGAGGATTTAGATGTAAGTCTTCATAGTTTGTTTGCTGAAATCTAAGGAACTTGTATATTCAAGAGTTCATAAGATTGAATAAGACCTTAGGATTCTCTTGCTATGAGATCTATGATGGAAATCCATTAAGGTTAAATCTATGAATCACTTCATGTTTCATTATCTATTCCAATAATCATGGTCATACTTGATCCTAGTTCTCTCTAGAATCATTGATCAAGTTTGATTCGAAATATGAACATCAATTTAACAAAGATGCAGTGAATCCATAAACCAACCGTGATCAAAGATTTTTACAAAATCATGGTTAATTTGAAATTGGATGAGACCAATTGGAGGATGTTCATAACTCATTTAAGCACCTCTGTAATTTTTGTTTTGATGAAATTCCATGCTTAAGATGGTTTGGTCTTATGATTTCAAAACAAGCAACTCTCTGTCCAAAATTTCAGAACAGTAAGTCCGTTTTAAAATTAATAGAATTACCCGGGTCTTTAATAATTTTTTGTAAGTACCTTAATGTGTTATGAAGATACCCTAAAAAGATCTAAGTGTTTCTCATTTTTTTTACTATTTTTAGAAAATCGTACAAGATCTCTGGACACAGAGTTGTAGATTCCTGAGTGATGCCTAGTGTTTTCCATATTCCCAAAGATCTAACCGTTCAAACCTTGATTTTCTTTTTGGGTTAGAAACCAGACTTACAGAGGCATATCATATCCAAAAATCACTAAGATCCAATTGTTCGAAGTATGGTTTTTCTACCTTTTAAAATCTGGTCTACTCTTTGTAATTTAGGAAAAACGGTCACTGTTTTTGTCTAGTCTCATTGATTTTAACTTAAATGGTTTCCTAATGTCTTGGGACCCAAATCATGTTTTGAATAATGATAATTTAACTTAAATCCAGAGGCTAAGTGGTCCAAATTCATATCTCATTCTTGTTCATGATCATTCATTCATTCATGTATGTTGATGCTTACGATTAGAACTAGTTCTTGGATAAACTTAGGCTTAGTTGAACCTAATTGAATATAAACATGGATTCCTTATGATCATGTTGGAATTATAGAACCCCTATATGGACATTACACTGGCTCCTAGTTGAGGCTTGTATATCTATAGAGATGCTATGGCTCCAACTAATCAATAGGAATTCATAGTTTTGTCAATTCTTTCCATGCTTGATAAATCTAAGCTAGAGATTTAGGATTGATTATTTGATGTCATATTATTATGTGAAGCATGTGGACTAACCTTTGTTTTGTAGCGCTTTGGATGTATGACTTCTCATCTCTTCTCTAGTTTATTTCATTTGTTGATTTTATTAATTTTCAACTCCATGCGCGACACCTTAGCTTAGGTCTTGCCTTATGTGTATATGTGATTAGAGACATTTTTCCTAGGATTTCTATTCTTTGTATGCATTGCACGTTTAAATTCGCAACTGGATCCCGGGTAAGTTTCCTAGTTCCCTATTTGCACATCATCTTGATTGCTATTTGAACTATGTGGCTTATGAATGGTATTTTGTCGTTAGCAATTTTGCACCCTTTTCAACATGCTTGTGTAATGTATTATTTATATGTATTAGTTGAGGGCATACTTAGATTAATAATTCGATTAAAAAGGATGATGAGTAGAGGCCTATCACGAGATATGATGAAAGGGGGTGTTTTAGTCCGCCGGGCTCCTTCCCCTTTCATTCCATAATCCCCGGACCTAGAATTTCTGGTTTCGCAAAAGATTGGTTTGCTTTTAAAATGGTTTCTTAATTTTCCTTTAAAAATTAAGTGGCGACTCTTTGATTTTGAATTTGAAATTTGAAAAAATGTTTTAAAAACAAAAGTGGGCCCAAATGCCGGTATCCACACCAAGGAACTTTGGGACAAATTGGAGGCAAAATATCTTGCGGAGGACGTGACAAGTAAGAAATTTTTAATTGGTCAATTTCTTAATTATAAAATGGTTGATAGTAAGTTGATCATTGATCAATTTCATGAGATTCATTGTATTCTCAACCATTGCAAACTTAAGAAATTAAATATGGATGAAGATGTCATAGTTTCTGCAATTATTGAAAAACTTCCACCATCTTGGAAAGACTATAAGAAAAGTCTTAAATATAAACAAAAAGGACACATCACTCGAGGAATTGGAGACTCATCTCAAAATTGAGCAAGAGTCTCGAATTCGAGATGGTAATGAGGAGCAAGATAAAAATGCTTCTAAGGTCCATGTGGTGTAGGAAAAGAAGGAGCATAAACAACCCCATCATAATGCTCACCAATGGAAAAATAATAATAAGAGGAAAAATAATTTTAATGACTCTCAAAACAAGAAGAAAAATGGTATTTGCTACTATTACAACAAGTCGGACCTCTTCAAGAAGGATTGTCGTTTATTCAAAAAGAAGCAACAGGAAGCATCAAGCTCAAAAGAAATTCGTAGCGATAATATCCAAGGTTAATCTCCTCGAAGATGATGGTGCTTGGTGGATAGACTCGGGTGCCACAACGCACGTGTGCAATGACAAAGCTATGTTTTCTGCCTATGAACCTGTCGAAGATGGAACCGTTCTCTACATGGGAAACTCCTCTACTGCAGCGGCTAAAGGCAAAGGGACTGTGGATCTAGAATTTACTTCCAAAAAAGTCCTTAGCCTCACCAATGTCTATTATGTCCCTAAAGTAAGAAAGAACTTAGTTTCTGGAAGCCTGCTTAATAATCATGGTTTCAAACTTGTATTTGAGGCAGGCAAATTTATTTTGTCTAAGAGTGGTACCTTTGTAGGCAAATGTTATATGTATGAGGGCATGTTTAAGCATAATATTATTAATAAAATGAATATTTCTGCTTATATGGTTGATTGTCTTTCTTTATGGCATAGTCGTTTAGGACATGTTAATATTAAGAAAATGGATAACATGGTTAAATTGAATTTAATTCCTAGATATGAAAATGATATAAATAAAAAATGTAAAGTATGCATGCAAACCAAAATAACTAGAATTCCATTTCCAAAAATTAAAAGATCTTCTACTTTGTTACAATTAGTACACAGTGATGCATGTGATATGCATAGTACTCTTACTAGAGGTGGTAAAAAATACTTTGTTACATTTATTTATGACTTCTCTAATATTGTTATGTTTATCTTATGAATACTAAGGATGAAGTTCTAGATAAATTTATTATGTATAAAAATGAAGTAGAAAATCAATGTGATACTAAAATAAAATGTCTTAGATCTGATAGGGGAGGTGAATATCACTTTCCTAAATATTGTGAGGATGTTGGAATCATACATGAATTAGAACACTAACTGAAAGAAAAATTAGAGTAGCAGAAAGAAAAATTAGAACACTAACTAAAATGGTTAATGCTATGCTTTCTTATTCTGGTTTAGGTAAAGGTTTTTGGGGTGAAACTATGTTAACTACATGTTATATTTTGAATAGAATTCCTTCTAAAAATCTAAAAGAAACACCCTATGAATTTTGGAAGAAAAGGAAACCTAATTTAAATTATTTGAAAGTTTGGGGTTGTAGGGCCATTGTTAGATTGCCTGAACCTAAAAGCAAGAACTTAGGTGAAAAAGGAATTGAATGTATTTTCTTGGGATATGCCAACATAGTAAGGCATATAGATTTCTAGTATGTGAACCAAATGAATCTGTTGAAATAAATACTATTATTGAATCTAGAGATGTCATGTTTTATGAAAATAGATTTAGTACTATTCCTAAATTGCATGATACAATTGAAATAGGAGAATCTTCACATTCTAAGGAAATTGAAAATGAGGAACAAGAGGAACCTAGGAGAAGTAAAAGAGCTAGAAAGGAGAAGTCCGTTGGCCCTGACTTTGTAGTATACCTTGTCGAGGGCACTAGAGATTCACATTGTGAACAAATTGCTCTTTATTTAACTATTGAATCAGAGCCTCAAACATTTGAAGAGGCAATGAAGTCTCAGGATGCTACATTTTGGAAAGAGGCTATTAATGATGAGATGGATTCGATAATGGGTAATAACACTTGGGTGTTGGCAGATCTACCACCAGGTTCAAAACCAATCAAGTGTAAATGGATTTTCAAAAAGAAAATAAAAATAGATGGAACTATTAATAAATTCATAGTTATAGGTTAGTAGCTAAAGGTTTTACACAAAAGAAGGAATAGATTATTTTGACACATATGCACATGTAGCTAGAACATCTACTATTTGAGTTTTGATTGCCTTAGCTTCTATTCACAATTTTGAAATTCACCAAATGGATGTAAAAACTGCTTTTTTAAATGGTGATTTGGAAGAAGAAATTTATATGGAACAACCTGAAGGTTTTGTTGTGACTGGACAAGAAATGAAAGTGTGTAAATTAGTTAAGTCACTTTATGGTCTTAAACAAGTACCTAAGCAATGGCATGAAAAATTCGATATGATTGTTGTATCTAATGGTTTCAAAATTCATGAATCTGATAAATGTGTTTATAGCAAATTTAATAATGGTAGATGTGTTATTATATGTTTATATGTGGATGACATGCTTATTCCTAGTACTGATTTAGATATTATTAATGATACTAAACACATCTTGTCATCTAAATTTGAAATGAAAGATATGGGTGTTGCCACGCCCCGGAAACCGAAGCGCGAGGAAAGAGGAAAGATAGAGAGGAAAGAAGTAAAAACCCAATCACAATGCGGAAGCGACTTTGGAAACCCACGGGGTTCCTACAAGGATGACTTACTAATACATAAATCCAAAATGGACTTACATGTTAACGAGTCCATCAAAGATGAAAGCATTTGAAAATAACATTAAAAAGCCTTTCCGGGCAAGCACTATATCAAGGAGAAAAGGAAAAGTTACAATGAATTTGATAAAAGGTCATTTTTGACAGTTGCTGAATTTTAAAACACCCGTAAGTAACTATATCTTTGAAATTTTCACATTCTGTTCGCGTGAGTCCATGTAAAATTCGATTCTTCACAACTTTCGTCTAATGACTTTTTTTCCAATTCTACACCATTTGGGCAGAAAATAAAAAAAACAGTAGCAGTTTTTCTATGACAGCAACTTTTGACAGCATTTTGACAACTTGTAGAAATGTTCCCAATTATGCTAAATCCTCAAGTTTAAACCTCAATACATGACTAAACAAGTCCTAAATGACATATAACACATGCCTAGACCAAACGGAACTTCATATACTTGAAATTTATTAGAAGCGAGAAGTGAAAGAGATAAAGAGAGGAAAAAGGGGAGAGGGAGAGATTGGGAGAGATATAGGGAGAGATAGGGAGAGAGATATAAGGAATGTATTCTAAACACACACACATGTGTATTTTCACAATCGGAAACCTTTTAAAAACATATATATACATAATTTCAACATAAGTAAAAGGAGAGAATATTTGAAAAAGGGAAAGAGATCAAAGAGGGAAGAGGAGAGAAAGGGAATGGGAGAGATTTTTGAACATTTCCTTTAAAAACAAAATGGACAAATCCGGCAAAGATTTCATACAAATAGAATGAGTCCAGTAGGGACAAAACCAAACATAAAAGAATCCGGCAAGGATTCCATACAATTACAATGAGTCCGGCAAGGACAAAACCAATCATAAACGAATCCGACAAGGACTCAAATCCACACACATACATAAAACTTTAGAAGAAATGCTACGGTCTCGGAAACATAGTTACATAACATAAATAAAAGGACTAACACTTGTCCATCAAACTTACAACAAGACCTTCCGATGACAAAATTATGGAATCCAAACTTTAGAAGTTTAATAAAAGCAATACAACAATTTTCTTGAAGAGCTCTAACTATTACAAACTTCTCAAAAGACTAAAATTTACATGGGAACTATCCATTTACATATGTAGACACGAGTCCTCAAAATAGAACAAAATACACCAACGTCTATGCGTCGGTCACATGTGCCCTTTTGCCCTTATCAAGTTCACCTGAAAAATGTTTTGTCATTTTTATGAGAACGACGGCTCGTAGACAACATTGTAATAAATTTATATGCTATCCATGACTAAAATGAAATGAGGTGCAATGAATCGCCACCATGGCTACCATGAAATGTTTAAAGCCGCAAGGCTATGCGTGACAAATGCACATCTTTCTCGTTACCGGACCATGAGCCACCCACGCATGGAGTGTAGCATACCAACTTCCGGAAGCTACCCGAATATAGTTTGGAGTTTGAATGTTTCTAAGGGTCATTCTCCCTGTCTTACATCACAACCCACGTCCGGATTTCTTAAATCAAATTCCCACACATGGGGTTTTCCTCTCTCTTTTCAAATAAAACCTTTATGTCGTGATACGTGAATGCTTGCCGATTTGGCCTCAATGCATGAAATGTTTAAAACGACATTATAGATGCTCCAACAAATTAGTGAACACAATAATTCATGCATGTTGAACATGTATCAAAGACATCAAGAGTTGAATTAAAACTCATAATATAGCATTCCTAACAAGGATTTCTAAACTAACGTCCTAACATGCTTTTACACATAAAGGGAGCATCCTAAACATATCTAGCATCATGTAATCAAGTTAAGTACAACCAAAACATGAAATTCACCATCTAGCATACAATCTCCAAATTACCACTTTGAGGAAAAATAATGCATGTGTCCATATTATTCCCTTAACATCATTTTAATTACATTTAACACCCCAAATTTTACAACTTACATAACTAAGGCATATAATTCCACAATTAGGCATACAACCCTTACATTACTACTTTGGGGAAATATCCATTGCATGTGTCTAAATCATATTTTTAACATCCTTTTGATCACATATAACACAACAACATCACAATTTACACAACCCAAGCATGTAAATTATATTTAGGCATATAACCCTAACATTACAACTTTGGGGGAAAAGTCCTAATACATGTGTCTAAGTCTCTCTTAACATATAAATATACTCATAGCATCTTAGGCAAGTATAACATATATAATTGCACAATGTAAATCTACCTCAATGCTTAGCTTCCAAAGGATCAATGGCAACTCAAGAGAGCTAAGCACAACCAAAATAACTTCAAGGCTTGTGCTAGGATCTTGAAGAATACTTCAAGAATGCACCTCTAATCAAGAACAACCCAAGGTTAGGATAGAAGTCATGAAACTAGTAAACCCTAGGTTGTTAGAGATTGGAAAAACTTACCCACACTAGAAATCCTCCATAGAAATGGTTAGGATGTGAAAGAGGTATTCTATATACTCCAAGGAAGCTATAAAAGAGAAGAGAAGTTCAATAAAAATCCAAATTTTTGAAATCAAGTGAAACCCTAGAATTTGGGGGTTTTCTAGAATGCTTATCAAATGATGCTTCCAAGCTCTAGGATGGTTAGAGATGCTAGATAATGATCATCTTGAGCTTCTCTTGCAATCTTGTAGAAGGAAACCCAAGGAATAAGAAGAACTTTGGATTTTCTTGGCTCTTGAAGTGTATAGAGAAGAAGAGATGAAGAGAAATGCTTCCAACCCAAAACTAACGTGAAAATGAAATGGAGAGGAGGGGGTGGCCGGTTATAGTGGTGTGGGGTAGGACCCACATCACTTATTTGGTCAATACTGAATGTTTTGATACCCAAACGGACAGTCTGACTCAACGTGTAACCCCAAAATTAAATAAACACATCCACGGGTACAGAAATTAATTTCTAAAGCATATGAAAGACAAAATAAAATAATTTAATCATGCTTTGAAAAATTTAAATACAGTAAATTAAAATACCAGTCCACACAGAACATGCGAAATTACCCAATTACCCTTATTAAAATTCTGAAACATTACAGGTGTGGCTGATGTTATTTTAGGCATGAGAATAATAAGACAAGGTAGAAACATTGTTCTTACACAATCGCATTATATTGAAAAAAATCTTAAAGAAGTTTAATCAGTGTGATTATACACATGTTAGCACATCTTTTGAATCACAAATAAGATTGTCTCCTAACACTGGTAAAGCAGTTTCACAATTAGAAAATGCTCGGGTTATTGGTAGCTTAATGTATGCTATGACATGTACTAGGCCGGATATAGCTTATGTTGTAGGTAAACTTAGTAGATATACTAGTAATCCTAGTCAGTTACATTGGCATGCGGTCTATAGAATTTTAAAGTATTTAAAAGGAACCATGAGTTATGGAATATCTTATTGTGGTTATCCTTCAGTTAGAAGGATATTCAGACGCCAGTTGGATTTCTGAGCGGGAAAATCATTCATCAATGAGTGGATGGATATTCACTCTTGGTGGGGAGCTGTCTCTTGTGGATCCAAGAAATAGACTTGTATAGCTGACTCTACCATGTTAGCTGAATTTGTAGCATTAGCTGCAGGTGGTAAAGAGGTAGAATGGTTAAGGAATTTACTTTTAGAAATTCTGATTTGGCCTAAACCTATGTCTCCTATATCTATCCATTGTGATAGTGAATCTACACTTTATAGGGCCTATAGTAAAGTGTATAACGGTAAGTCCAGACACATTGGACTTAGGCACAGTTATGTGAGACAATTGCTCACGGATGGTATAATAACTGTCGATTATCTGAGGACTTGCCAAAATTTGGCAGATTCGTTCACAAAAGGACTTGCAAGGAATTTGGTGTCTAAGACATCGGTAGGGATGGGACTAAAGCCCAACGAACATGGTCACTCTTGATGGAAACTCAACCTGACACTTGACATTTCAAGTCCTCAGGTTCAACGAGTAAAGTACATCATATGTCGTGATTGCAAGCACTTTAAATAATAATTAAATATGTATATATAAATCGTCCCAAGGATAAGTGCTTGGCATCTGTAATGTATTAAGGAGGAGGGTGAGCTACTATGCTCTTAATAGATTTATAACAATTGTGTTGGAGTGTCTTAGTTATAGGGACACTTCTGATAAGTCTACCTATACGAGTGTGGAAGTGGTGTCGCTTCCTATGCATCCCAGGCTTGACTCTAGAGCACTCACAAAATCAAGGTACAGACACAAGGCCTAATTCATGTGACGGCTTATATGAATATTCACTGATATAAAGATTTATGTGTGGAGATAAGTCCGGTTGGTCAATATGGATTGGCAGTTCAAAGACTTGTCTACTAAGCTCTCCTGATCAACTTTGATGAGTCTTCACAAGGTAAATGGTTCAAGTGGCAGGACACCTTTACTGATACATAAATCTTACAATCGGATTTTCAAATTTTATTTCAAAAATGGTGGGGGATTGTTGGAGAATTTTTAAAATAAAGGGCAAAAGAGGAAATGAAAATGGAACTTTGTTTTGTAGTCGTACGATCGAGATCATGTAACAACATGCATTTCATTTAATTTTAAATTTGCATTTCATATTTAATTAGTGTTCCTGATGTTATCTCAAATTTGCAATTCTCATGTTTAGAATTCTAATACTTGTTTCAATTCATATTGAAATTCTTGTTGGGCTCAAATTGTAATTTTACAAATTTAGTAATACGTGTATTGAATTTCAAATCTGTATTTCAAAACGGTGGAAATGTTTGCTTTTGACTCAATTAGTATTTTTATAAAACCAAAAAATCATTTCCTATGATAAAATGAAATTTTTGTATTTTGTGGTGATCACCGTGCCACGAAAATACCAGTTTGTGTTCAAAACTGTCTGCGCCGTGTTAAACTTCCACATATTTTGGAAGTGACGTAAAGTTGGACATGACTTATGCTTTACTTTCCATTTATGGCAAGTGATCATTGGCTTAGGCCTTGTTTGGTTAGACTTGTCTTGAGTGTGTTAATGTTGTGCCTATAAGTTCCATTACCCAAACACCTCAATTTGCCTCCTATACACCTATAATTGACCCTTGGTGAACTGTGGAGTTAATAATCTGTGTATATATGTATATGTATCTGTTAATTTCTGTGTTAATTAGACATCTTAACCCCTTAATCTAATTGTTGAGTGTGGAAGATCTTTCTTGGTAACCAAGTTCACCCAATTGAGTTCCTATTTATACAACACTCTCATTCATACACTCTCACATTCTGCACACATACAAACATAGAGAGAAGAGAGTGAGTTAGAGAGCTTATACAGAAAATTTGTAGAGAGAGAAGCTCTTAATCCCCAAAGCCAAAGCTTGGGTTTGAATTTCCTATATTGTTTCTCTTTCATAACAATTTTCTTCTATCTCAATCTCTGTGGGTATTTTAAACTCACTCCAAATGTAATTTGTGCTCAATTACTGTTTGTTTGTATGTATGTATATGTTGATCACCATTGTTAATTCTCATGAAAACTTGAAACTTGAAAAAGGGTAATTTAACAAACTTAACCAAAGTTTGTTTTCTGAATGAAATATGAAAGATTATAGTATGTAGAGTATACGATTGTAAAATTAGAGCTTAATTTGTTTGTATGGTGACGTATGATTAAAACGAAGTTTCCGTCAACTCTCGGTTTTTCATAAAATCCGGGAGCTACGGATCGATTCAAGTAAATTTGATCATAGATTCTTAATCCTTGCGAAAAATCGAAGAAAATCATATATTACATGTCCTGTTTACTTTGGAATTGTAAAATAGGTCAAAATGGACCCTTAAACTGAAAACAGGGGATTTCTGACGAAGAAGACGAAGCTACTACCTGAACTCGCGTGCGCGATCGCATGAGCGGCCCGTGCGCGCGAGTTGTGTGTTTTCTGGCTGAAAGAAAGGTTTTAAAAGAAAACAAAAATTGGGCATGTCGCGCGAGCGACCCGCGCGAGCGAGGTGGATGGTTTCAGGCAGACAGAAAAGATTTTAAAAGAAAATGAAAAATGGGCATATCGCGCGAGCAACCCGTCGCGCGAGCGCGACTTCTGACAGTTTCTGGTTTTTGTCTGTTTTCTGCTAAGGGGCTGTTTAGATGATATTTCATGAGTTTTTAAGGCTCTGTTTTGAAGTTATGTTAAAACAAATTACGTTTTGGTTGTTAAAGGATGATTATGATTTTGATTCTTTTCAAATATATACGGTTATCGATCCCGGCATTTCATATGTTCTCTTGCACGACATTCATATGGTGTTAGTTGTACATGCATGGTGAGTGTGAGTGTTGGTCAATGTGGAAAAGAGTAATGGTCAGTGTGGTAAAGAATGTGTGGTTGAGATTGTGTTGTGGACACTCCTTGGTAAGTGAGTACCAAAGTGTGTTGTGGTTGAGATTGCGGCTAGAGTGTCTTTGGATTGCGATGGTGGCAAAACTGGACACTCCCTGACGCCCATGGAAGCATTAAAGTGTGTGACGCCGAACTTGGACATTCCCTGGCACCCATGGTAGTGCTAAAGTGTGGCCTACGGACACTCCCTGGTACCCGAGTCTGGATACTGTGTGATGTATTTGCGAGGTGGATTAGGTACTAAAGTGTGAGGCATTGGACATTCCCTGGCACCCCGTACTAAAGTGTGAGGCAAACTGGACATTCCCTGGCACCCCTGTGCTAAAGTGTGGCTATCGGAGTATTTCAAAGATACTGGTATGAGAGAGTTGGGTGTTGTGCTTGTCGAGAGAAAAGAGTCGGTAAGATGAGATGGTGCATTGTTTTCATACACGGTCACATATATGTGAATTATAGCTTTCCAATGATATTATGGTTGTTTTCTAAAATGAACTCTTTACTCTAATGTAAACTTGTTGAATTAAATGAGAATTGGAAAATGGTAAATGAGTATGTTTTACATTCAAAGTTATGTTTTTAATACTCATCAGCTTCTTGAAGCTGACGACGTTGATGCGTCCTGGACATTCGTGTCTAGGCTTTTCAGGTTTTGATCAAGCGGAACATTATGACTATGCTAACTGAGAATGGCTGCTTTTGGAAGATAAAACTGTTATCAATATCCTATGCTTTAATTTATGAATTATTTTGTAATAAGGATGACTGTAATAGATGTTAAGTTATTGTTTTGATTTAAGGTGGTTTGTGCCTTTAGAGACCCCATGCTGTAATAACTATTAAGTTAGAAAAACATTGTAAGCCTTGATTGCTCTGCTCTGATTATTATGTTTTTGTTGTTGACGTTTGGGACGGAATCGATCCTTCAAACTGTCACGACCTACGGGTCCATAAAGGAAATTAAACGCTTTCCTTATTTATGCTACGTCGGGGCGTGACAGATCAAAAGGAGATGAGTCATTTATTTAGTGTGTGTGAGATGCACTGAATAAGTTCTCTCTTATGGATATATATATATACAGATATGATTATATATTATACATATCTACACACACCAATTCAAAAGAAATGGTGTTCAAAGCCTGAAGCACACATTTGGCATTCTTGAAAAGGTGCCTGCCCATTTGTTATCTAATGGGTATATAACTAATATATATATATATATATGACATATAATACTAATAGACATGCGTTCGTTGAATTAGCAGTTTAATTCACAATCTGATGCCATTGATTATCGGTACATTATTTCGGAATTGGGTGCTTCGGTGTCACTTCATCTATATATTATGGAACAAGAATTTCATTGAAGACATATAGATATTCAGAACAAAAAGAAAACAACACTCTTGTTGATCTCTTTCTCTCTCTACGAAACTAGTTCCTTTTGCATTTGCTCTCCGTCCTTATACTCTGCAAACGTTATATTCGTTTGTACTCTGTTAACTGCAGTAATAGAATACAGACTTGGTTGAAAAATATTAGTGATAATTCTAGGGCTGTCTTCAATAGTGCATTTTGCAGACAGTGATTACTTCATAGTATCTTGAATACGAACTCGCGGAATACCCAGTTGCACACTGATTACAATATCTGGTGGGGGCGAATATTGTATTTAAATAGGAAAGTGCCTAGTACATGCTTTGAAGATCTAATTAGTGACTTTTTGAAGAATTTCCGCCAACCGGAGGACATGTTATTTTCAACATTAACATCTCAATCACAAGCAAACGCTTAAAATGTACCAAGTGAGGGTAATAACTTTGGCATAGGCTAATGTAACAAGGCGAAGCATAAAAAAAATTCCAAGTTGTACTATTTTATTTTAGTAAACATGCAAACATATATGCATTTGCTAAAATATAGTGGTAAATAGAAATATGGGTATAAATTTGACCTTCTTTGAGGTAAGAACATGACCTCCCTTGTGGTATACATAATTACACTTACATACTTTATCAAAGATGAAAACCTATCAAATTTAAGAGTATTGATTGGTGCATATAAAATGTGCACATAAAGATCTGGGTCATTTATGTCGGTGGATCCCATGTGTGCAGGCATGGACCCCACCGAAATGAATGGCCGAGATCTTTATGTATGTGCACATAGCATTACCCTAAATTTAATGGTGCATGCAAAATCAACTAAATAAGTTATTTGCCCTCATGCAATGCACGAGTTAGTTGAAAACCAAAAAAAATAAAATAAAATAGAAAATTGATAATGTTTAATTTGAAATTAGTGACATAATTAGTTTATATTTCAGTAAAAAAATAACTTCTGTTTGGATTTTTTTTCTTTTACATTTCATACACTTATTAATTTAATGCTACTTTTCAAAATTATTAAAAATACATGTTCTATCAATTCATTAGTTCAATCAAAAAATTTTAGCCCAATGAAGTTATTTAAGGTTTAAGCCCTTACTTGGTGGAGTTTGGTGCATATGGAAGTATTTGAACTCTACATTTGGAGTATATTCTGTTATCGAAAATACAGTCATAGCAAAATAGTTTTTTAAAAAATCCTAACAAAGTGCAATAACCTGGGTCGTAGCATGTATTCTGTGAAGTCTCAAGATCATTAATTTAGTGAATTAATAATTCCTGCACACTTTTAATATACTACAACTAACTTATAATTCTGCTTAACCACATAACAAAACGTATAAAAATAAAACACTTACCTATTTTGTGAGAAATAAATCTTTATTTCCTTTCAAAATAGTATGATGTGCCTATCTTAAGTAGAAATCAAAAGTCGTAATATACATGAGATGACCCAAGTGATGAAAGTCAAGGTAAATTTGAAGTGAAATAGAAACACAAATTATACACATATACACATGTTTAATATATACACGTTCGTATAGAAAGATAGATCAACAAACTCAACTCTTAAGGAATTATTCCTAATGAAAATTGCACGATATAAAAAGGAATACAAATCCTTTGACGTCAATGTGCTCCTTAAATTTAAAAAGTTGGGAAATGCAAAGCAAATGTCAAATGCAATGAGTTCAAAATTTATTGAATTCAACACAAATCTTGCTAGTACTCAAATTTAATATGCTCCTTAAATTTAAAAACTTAGACATAGGGGTGTTCAACTCAACCCGAGACCCGACCAACCCGACCGACCCGAAGGCATTTCATCGGATTAGGCGAGTTGTGGTTGGAGTCACGGGCTTTGCTAGTCGAACCCGATAGCTTTTGGTTCGGTTGTCGGTTTCTCCTTCACAACACCCGCCAAACCCGACCTGATTCGAGAGTGCAATCTGCATAGTAGTACAGTACATATTATACATATATTATATACACTGTAGCTGTTTAGACTTCCGAGTTCCGACACACATACATACAGTGCATTCATTATATATATAGATATATAAATGTATATATCTACTTATATTGATCTGCACCTTTTAAAAGGAATGAAATCATAAATGATGAGTAAAACCCTAAAGAAATTTAAACAGATGTAAAGTAAAGTTCACTAACTCGAAGTCCCAAACCCAAAAAATCTATCTTCTCTCATCTCCTTCATTTGGGTCGGTGGCATCTCTTTCATCTGGTGAATCATCTTGTGGGCGTCGGCATGGGCACTGGTGATTCTTACACCACGCCACCGCCGAAACAAGTGTTCGACTCCCCAATTCCTTCGTCGTGAAGGTAAGACCGTATGAAACTCAAAGCCATTTTTTATGTGCGGGTATTCTAGATCAGATCTAACAATTTATGCAATAAATCTTATATTATATGTATTTTTGGTCCTCTTTGGTTTTTTTTTATTTAATGGCTAAAACAACCCAAAAAAAACACCCCATATCACAATCGGGTTTCACCCGAACCCGACTCGAACCAACCCGAAACCAATGAGTCGGTTTCACCCGATATGGTGGATAGATGGCGGGTGACAAGCTACCAACCCGACTGTGTTCAGTGTTAGGAAATTGCGTTCCCAGAATCCATTGACAGCGCATATAAGTTGGTACTGCAAAAAATTACGTGAAAACTACAATAACCCTACAAGGGCGGAACTAGGGTTACCTTAAACTGCTAAAAGGGATTGCTGTAGTAGACGAATTGAGAACACGGGCTCGATAACAGCTCACGATCTTCTACCGTATTCCTTTGCTGCCAGAATATCAAACTGAGTGTGGGCTCCTTCAAAATCCTTTATGTTTCTGCTCTCTCTTTTTACGCTCTCTTTTCTATTTCGAGTTATAATACTATTGATAGAAAAACGCAAAACTGAGGAGAGAGCCAAAGCAGCATATATTTAGGCTACGATAGGGACCATAAGAAGTCAATAAAGAATAGGCTTCCTTATGGAATTAGGAAACCCTAATTCGAACAGATTCAGATTCCTATTTCCATAAATTATAATTCATACCAGTAAAGAATTATAATTGCACTCCTACCCTTATCTCAAAAATATATTTCGAGCTCCATGTTATTAAATGCTTATTATCTCCCCATGTTAAGATTACAGATATCCATTAATTAATTATAATTACTGACAATCAAATTTAATTAATCTCTTAAAATTCCTTGAGATCCTCTACTTAACTTATATGATATGTCGGATACAAAATCCATCTGCAGGGTTTGACATAATCAAAACTTATAAGCTTTCTTAAGGGGATATCATCAATCCCAAAATTGAGACATGGATTCCATCATTAATTAATATCCACCACACAATTAATATTGTCACCCAATCCAATGAGATATTGACCCATTTAAGGATCTCACCCTTTTGGGGATCAAAGTGTAAATATCAAATGTACATGTCTAAATATTAACTTAGGATTTAGAGCATAAGCACTCATAATAGTCATGAGGTATTAATTATCTTATAAGTCAGTATAAAGATAATTACCCCAAGTCGGTCCCGTTTAATACACAAAGTGTACCAGCATGGTGATTTGAAACTATACCATTTCCCGTAGTCAAGACAAACCTACTATAATACCATGCTGCAGTCCTACCGATGGTGTGTCCAATCCATCTAAGAGTGTAAACCAAAATCTTACATTGTACAAGATCCGATGGTGTGATCTTTCGTGTATAAGCCGAACTCTACACACCAAACCACCTACTATGTAGAATGAAAGACACACATGCATAATATTAAATAAACAATATAATACAAATATTGCCCACACATATTCTCATAAAAATGGATTAACTGATTTTATTAAATGAATAATCAATCAACTACATAAAGCATGGCTTTTAGTATATATCCCTAACATTCGGGTGGATGAGCGAGTGGGGGTCAAACCCGACTCACCCAACCCATGAACACCCCTACTTAGACATCTCCAAAGTAGATGTCAAAACTCCCACATCAAATAACTCATTTGAAGCACAAAAACACATTTGATGCATGAATTAAATTTATGCACTCCAAAGGATGCATTATATTAAATGGTATCTTTCTTAGAGTGTTTTGAAAATTCCTTCTTGAACTATGGAAGCTCGTGTTTATTTATTTGGATAATTAAAAGAATTTGATTGGGTTGGGATACAACATCATCCCTATCACCGTGATACCTAATTTTTTTCCCCATTAGCATGTTCAATGCAATTGAAACACATTACTATAGAACCAAACGTGTTATAAAAAATATGAAAATTAGAACAGAAATAAGCAAGGCAAATAATAAATACACAACCTCCTAAGTAGTCTTTGATAAAAAATTTTAAAAAAAAACCTCTCAAGTAGTCCTAACCAAAGAATAAGATATGAGAACAAAAAAAACAACACATTTTCATTTTCTCCTTTTCTGAATCTGTCACGCTCCGACGTAGCATAAATATGGAAAGCGTTTAATTTCCTTTATCGACCCGTAGGTCGCGGCAGTTTGAAAGATCTATTTCGTCCCAAACGTCGAACAAACATAATAATATGAATCAGAGTAGAGCAATCAAGGCTTACAAATATATTTTTTTCAAATTAATAGTTCTTACAACATAGGGTTACTAAAGGCACAAGCCCCCTTGAAACAAAATAATATCTTATGTCTATTACAGTTATCCTTATTACAAAGCGAGTTCATAACTTAAAACATATTATAGTAAATTCTTCTTCGGTAATCGTTCTCAGTTCGCGTAATCATATGGTCCAGCCTGATCATAACCTGAAAAGCCTAGACACGAATGTCCAGGGCGCATCAACGCCGTCAGCTTTATGAAGCTGGTGAGTATTAAAAACATGACTTGAATGTAAACCATACTCACTTACTATTTTCCATTTACAGTTTCATTATTCAACAGGTTAACAATATAGAAATGAGTTTACATTATAAACAGAAAGGATAACATTAATTAACTTTAATTCATAACACATGTGACCGTGTATGGGAACAATGTAACCAATCTCATCTTATCGACTCTTTTCTCTCCACAACACTTCAACCCTACTCTCTCACTCTAGTATCTTTGAAACACTAAGATGACCACACTTTAGTACAGGGGTACCAGAGAGTGTCCAGTTTGCCTCACACTTTAGTACGGGGTACCAGGGAGTGTTCAATGCCTCACACTTTAAACATATCACGCATGTCAGGGAGTGTCCAGTAGGCTATACTTTAGCACTACCATGGGTGCCAAGGAATGTCCAAGTCGGCGTCGCACACTTTAGCGCTACCATGGGCATCAAGGAGTGTCCAGTTTTGCCACCGTCGCATTTTAAAGACACTCTCGCCGCAACATCATAACATCACACTTTGGTACACCAATACCAAGGAGTGTCCACACACAATCTCGACCATATACTCTTTTCTACACTGACCACCACTCACCATGCATGTACAACTGACTCCACATGAATGACATGTGACTTAATACAGAAATATAAAGTACTGGGAACGATAACCATAGATATACGAGAAGAAATCAAATCTTATATGAAACAACCGGTGAATTCATCATAGAATGCTTTAATATGCTTTTATCGCTACTAGAACATGAGTGGGTCTACTTTGAAGCAATGCCCTAAAACATGAGTTATTTTTTTGTGCATGAATTATATACCAAAAGAAAGGTCTTTGAGTCTAGTTTCCAATGCTTCAAACGGTGTCCGTTTTCGAGTTTCCTAGAGGAAGTTATGGCCGTTTTACTAAAAGTCGTCAGTGCTGAATAATGCCAATCGATTGGCAAAAGTGCCAATCGATTGGTATCAGCAGTTTCTCCCCTGTTACGAATTTAAAGACTATTTTTGACCTATTTTGAAATCCGAATGTAAACATGACTTGTAATATATGGTTCTCTCCGTTTTTTTGCAAAGATCGTGAATACGCGATCGATTTTAACTAATTTCAACCATAGCTCTCAGATTTTACGAAAAATCGAGAGGTGACGAAATTTCATTTTTAATATACGTCGCGATATGAATGAATTAGGCTCTATAACTTAAACTATAGCCTCTATGTACCATAATCTTTCAATTTTATCTCTAAAAACAGATTTTGGTTGAGTTTGAAAAATCACCATTTTTGAACTTGAGCTTCCATTGAGAAATTAACAATGGTGATTCTACAATAGATTATTACCAAATCAAATAAGCATGAAATTTACATTCTAGGTGAGTTTAGAATACTCACTGATATAGAGAGGATAGAGATTTGTTGAGAAAGAAAATCCATTTAAAGACCCAATTGAAACTTGCAAGCTTTTGGAGATAATGAGCTCTCTCTCTCTCACTAAGAATTTTGCATGAACTCTCAAAACTCTCTCTGTGAAGACAGTGAGAATTTCAGATTGTGTGTGAGTAGTGTAGGGGGGTGTACATATATAGAAGCACATAATGGGAGAACTTGGTGTCCAAGTATACCTACAATGATACATACGTATCTCTACCAATATGCAACTCCACAGTTGCTCTAAGGGTCACATATAGGTTAGTAGGGGTCAAAAGTTAGTTGTTTGGGAAATGATATTTATGGCATAAATTAATACACAACATAGAAGCATAACCAAACAATGCTCCCACAAGTTGGCTAGAAATCACTTGTGATGTTTGGCAAATTAGTTTAAGGCACTGAATTAACACATACACACAAAATGTATTCCCAAACAAGGCATGATCAATCATTACTTTCCATAAATGGAATAAAGCATATATCCATTCTAACTTTATGTCACTTCCAAAAGAGTAGTGCTACATACACACTTTTTGACACACAACTTTAAATGCATGTACCTTGTGCTATGTAAGTGGTGCACAGAAAAGTGTGAAAATTTCAAACAGCACAAAGTACATATGTTTAAAGCATAGTGTGTCAAAAAGTGTGTGTACCAAACATTTCCCCTTCCAAAATCTGTGGAAGTTTATCGCGGCGTGGACAGTTTTGAACATAAACTGATATTTTTGCAACGCGGTAATCACCACAAAAATACAGAAAATTCATCTTAATGTAAGAAATACTTTTCCGGGTTTATAAAAACACAGCTTGAGTTAAAAGAAGATGTTTCCACTGTTTTGAAATTTAATACTGGTATAACTAAATTTTATAAAAATTGCAGTATGACCCCAAAAGAACTTTGACATGCAATAAAACAAGTAATAAAATTTAGAACATAAGAGTTGTAATTAAAATAAAACCAGCAATACAGATTAAACATGAAAATTCAAATTGAATTTAAATATGCCAAATGCAAATGCAAGTAATTAAATGGAAATGCAGGTTGTTACAGAATCTAACACGTGCACATATCAATGTGTGTGTATATATATATATATACTTTTGATACAACATAGTGCTCATACAAATCATGCCACAGTCAACTTCTTGGATCCAAAATGGAGCAAGGGATGTTCAAAATTACAAAAGCAACCACACTCTTTCAGCTTTCAAAATGTGAGCTCAAAAGAATAATTACTCAAAAGCCACATATCAAACTGGGTAGTATTGTAGTTTTAGACATTTTATGTCTAGAAAGTCAAGATCAAGAATCCAAATCAAAGTGGTAGTTTCTTTTCGTCCACATTAGAATCTTGAAAAAATCAAAAGCCATATATTAACCATGCATGAATTCATTCACAATATAATCCAAAAAAAGAGGACGTGTAGCAATTGATAAAGAAAGGGACTTACAACTTGAGACGTTACAAAATGCACATAATCAGTGTTAAAGAAAATTTGATAGAAAATAGTCAAAAAAATCTAAACAAAAAGGGAAAACATATAACAATGGCGGTAATGCTAGTTCAATTCCTTTATTGACCTCCTCAGCTAGTACCATCAAATCCTTTAGTTATCGCCTTTGCTTCGTATCTGATTATATATAATAAAAAAAGAATTCAAATGGCAAATCAAACATATAACCAAGATTTTAAAAACAAAAAAAAATACAAATTTAGCAATTTCGGACTTTGCTCATTATCATCTCTAACGTAAGTCCGATTAATTTCAAAATTAATTTGGTTGAAGCCAATATTGAAAAGTGTAAATGATGATGTTTTTTTTTTTTTGCTAAGAATGTAAATGATGGAGTTGAGAAACTAACAGAATCATCCTTTTTTTTTCTTTCTAAATGAATAACATTAACAAGGCACACCTTAGTTCTGTAGTGATTGCAGGAATGCGTTAGATACTCACTCTATGTTAGTAGCATTACTGACAAAAGGTGGTCCAATCCTATAGCAAGAATTTATTCTAGAAGATCAATCTATTATATATATATAAAAGACAAGGCCAAAAGCCTTCCTACATTGTGCCACATGGCACCTACGTGGTTTTTCCTCCTGAAGTCTTTTATCCACGTGGCTACGTGGCCTCTTCCTCATGATCAAAACTGACGTGGCAGTGAATTGTGTCTTCTGCCCTCTCTCTCTTCCTAGAAGACTTAAACCGCCTTCCCTATTTTTTTTATTTTTATTTTTAAGAACGTCTCTCTCTCTCTCAATTCCCCCAACGTTTCCATCTTTTGGATTATGACGACACCTTCTCCCATTCTCGCAAACCGACACCTCCTCGCCTCCCCTTTCTTTCCAACTGACGCATCTTCATCTTCTCTCCAACGGATTGGAAATGAGGTCTCTCTGCATTGATAGCATTGATATGTATTCATTCATCCTTCTCTGTACAAACTATCGATTCCTTCAATTCTACAATCTGACGCTCGAAGCTTTCAAAGACCACGATTTCTTGAATCTTTAGGTATTTTTACTTTGCATTTTGATTTCCCAAGTTTAATAGATTGGACAATTGGTTTACTTACTCGATTGCAATCTTCTTTCTGAGACCTCGCTCTCTTTCTTCTCGCCGTGCATGCCCACTTTGTCGAGCTCTTCGCCAAAGCTTCCGATTCCACCGCCTAATTCAAGACAAGGTACCATCGTTTAGCACTCTACCAATTGTCAATCTGTTTGGTTCAGATTATATGCCCATGTTGTGTTTGTTTTAATGTCTATTTGAGTTGTTTTAGTTTTTTTGTGGACAGATTGGTGTGTTGCTTTTTATTGCTGTCATTTATATAATCTTTCTGTAATTTTACACATTTTTTATTTTTTTTCCCGGTTCACACTTTTGGCCCCCTTGACAGGGACGGATCTAGGAATTTAGTTTAGGGGGGGCGAAAACATACGGGGGTTCGGGGGCAGCGCCCCCGAAAGAAATTTTTTGGCATTTACGAATACATTTTTGATAATGAAATAACTGTATAAGGAGAGAAAATATGAACTATTTGAATCAACAAGGTATGGAGTAATTTGTAAACTAAATTCAGAATTTATATTTATAAATACACCAAACTTTTTCACAAATTATATATACATATTAGTTTTTTTTTTTAAATCTAAGGGGGGGCGAGCTTAATAATTTAGAAAAAAATTTAGGGGGGCGAGTGTATGTACTTAACGTGTATTTACGAATAATACTAGCATAATTTAGTGTTTTTTTTTTCAAATCTAGGGGGGGCGGTCGCCCCCCCTCGCCCCCCCCCCCCCCCCCCCCCCCCTAGATCCATCCTTGCCCCTTGATACCCCACGTGAATAAGATCATTGCAATGCTCTATGAGGGAATTTATCTTATCTTGCTAAAACATGCCTCAACTATTTCAGAATTTGAGATTTGTTTTGCTATCTAAGCATGGAGATTATGTGCCTATCCGTAGTTTGGAGGCTGTTAAAAATTATTTTCGCAGATGGGTTTGTGGGTAGGAGCAGGAAATTTTCTAATTGTAGGAAATGTTAGGCTTAAACAATCCTTTTACATATATCAAACTTGGCTTGGAAATGTTTTGGAGGTGTACGATGAATGTTGTTTTTTATGTTAAAAAACTTGTAGTGTGCACTCTTATATGGGACAAGTCTCACGTATTTGGCATTGGTATTCTTACATTGAGTTGATCATTATTCTTTCTCACCACTTGAAAGACATGGTACTAAAAGTACATGGTTGTTCTAGACCATTATGATTTATAGCGCATTTGCTATTGTTATACAAATATTGTTTTTTTAGGTTCAGTGGGACGTTCATATACCATTTTTTTCTCTCTCTCTCTTGCCTGATGACTAAGCTATTCAAGGTCTTTATCTTGCTATCATAATTTTGTTCTCTAACAACCATTTCTATTCTTTACATACAGTTACCTTAGTTGCTGATTTTCACTGCACTATTTTCATTTGTTGTGTATGCTTCAGATCTATCAAAGTGTTATGGAAACAGATTATGAGCACTCTTCCAACCGTGATTGATCTTTTGGCATCTTTGATCTTTTGGTCGACACAATTCAAAATTTGGCCTGCTGTGAGCATTATTTACAATATAGTTTTGCGTGTTTGCAACTCTTTATATGCTGGTATGGCTTCACATTTTTTTCTTGCATTGATTTGAATAAGAGTTATGATATACCTATCAAATTACTTTTCTCATTGTTTTCTAAGGATGATAGATGTTTGTAGCTTGAAATAATTATGTGGCCTTTAGGCTTTGTTCAGTTCGTGAGCCCGTGCAAATGCACGGGTTTTCGACTAGTTTATTCAAAAACCCAAACCCTGAATTTATTCAAGAATAATCAATTTAAAGATTTGATTTCTCCCAATATTATGAGCAATCATCATCATTTGCATTAGGGTTAAATACACTTACAACTCCTGTGGTTTGGCCGATTTGCACTTACCCCCTTGTGGTTTAAATTTTGGCACTAATACCCCCTATGGTTCGGACTAATGTGCAACTGTTAATTACAAGGGGGATAATTTTAGTACTAATACCCCCTGTGGTTTGACCGATTTGCACTTACCCCCTTTAATTCCTTAGCAAATTGTAACGGTTGCACTTTAGTCCGAACTATAGGTGGTATTAGTGCCAAAATTTAAACCATAGGGGGTGTAAATGTATTTAACCCTTTGCATATAGCACCAAAACAATCATCGTATTTAACATTTCCATAAAATAAATAAATAAATAAATAAAAACTTGTATAGAGCAAACCACTTATGTCACACCGGTTCCAGAATTTGCAAACATTTTATTTCACATATGTGGTAACAAGTGGAAATTATTAACGTTGATTACTAATTGAATTGAGGTTGACTGGAGGTCAACAGAAGGTGTCAAGTAAGGACACGGAAATTTGATAAGCATTGTTGCGTTGGCATAAGTAAATGACATTTATGTGCATTAAATATTATTTGATCTTATTTGGTATTATCTGGTATTTTATGAATAATGAATTATACCTGTGTAATATACTTTCTGGTAGTTTTGGTATTGTTGTAGAGCATTTTGAACACTGTGGTGAGAACGTGAATGACACGTTAAATAAAAGGTAGGTTGTGTAGAAATTCCACATACTTTAGTTTCCGAACGTAATTTTGGACCCAAACGGGACTTAGTCGAAAACTCTTGTAATTTATAGTTTTCACTCATGAAGTAATAAAATGGACGTGTGCGAAGTTTTGGTAGATAATTAGAAGTTCTGAGAACTCGCGGGGAGGTAAACGTAAATTTTTGGAAGTGTCACGACCCATCCCACTACGCGTGGAGATAGGACACGTGGCACGCCACCAAGGCTCATCCAAACATCATATGACTTATACGCAGTGGAAAGAACTTTAAAAACAACCCTGGGTATTTTAAAACTTAGGAAACGTTGCCCTCTGAGTTGAAAATCTATTGAAATCAGAGTTATAAAAAGTTTTGTTCAATTGAAAACACATCCAAAAGAATCAATTTGGAAAACAGAGGTTCAGTCGACTGTGCCTAGCAGAAACCAAAACCCTAAATTCTTAACAGAGGTCCAGTCGACTGATCAGGGAACCCAGTCGACTGCACTGGTTACTATTTGGATCAGTAGCTGGAATCTACAATAGTTCAGTCGACTGATCAAAGGTCCCCAGTCGATTGTGTTAAGCAGAACCAAAATACAACATTTTCAAAAGGGGTCCAGTCGACTGATCTGGAGGTCCAGTCGACTGGTTTTACCTTTATTCGAACCAGTGGCCAAAATCAACAATGTTCAGTCGACTGATAAAGGGTCCAGTCGACTGCTTCTCTTACTATTCACTTTCACTGTCTCAACCCCACGGGATCCAGTCGACTGATCCATGGTCCAGTCGACTGCTCCCCTGCTGGGCAGCCTGTAATGAAATTTAACAACTCGTGCTACTCCAAACTTAACACCAATACAACCACAACTGATTTTCAACATTTGAAACATAATCACAGATGTTCAATTACAAGATCACAATACTATGAAACTAATCTATGATTCTATTACATCATATTATTACAATTTCCCAATCCTTACACAAATTTTAAGATTAAAACAAAAACATATATACAAAGGTGATTCCCCGGCGTTCCTCGGCCTCACTCAACACGCTTCTTCTTGTCTTTCTTCTTACCTGCAATGGAGTACATCTCCACTGCTCAGCTATATGCTGAGCGTACAATTCTAAATGTATGCTTATATGACAGTTCATGGTTTAAGCATCTAAAACACATAGAAATAGTCTCTAGGGTGAGTGGTACGCATTCATCCGGTCGATGCCATAGGAGGCCCACCTCTCCCACGCATCTCGTACACTGGTTGGGCCTTCCTCCATACCAGGTACTGTGTCCTGGTTCGGCCCACCTCCAATCCAGACACAACTACAATTCCAATTCCATCACAATTACAATCAAATCACAATCCTCAAGGGTCGAGTAGCTTACTCCGGATGAATTTGCACCAAACTCCCTTTTGACCCAAGTAGACACATAACATGCTCACATAAACAGTTATACGTGCTTTTCATATAATTTCACGTGCATAATTAACGGGCCTAATTAATACATGAATTTCGCCTGGATCCAAAGATATCAAAAATGATGTTCAAAATATGAAAATCCATATATTTCATAGATCTAGAATTCATACCTCGTGCAATTCTCTTCAAATTTTGAAGGATCGTCTAGGGAGCTAATTAATCGTCGGATTTCAAATTATACGCGATTCCTACGAGTTTTACCTGATTTTTCCCAAAAGTCTAGGATTAAGATATTTACAAAAATTGGCCAAACACGGTCTAAGTAGTATCAAAACGTAGATCTTACCTCCACGAGTTCAAATATGAAATTTGGTGAACATCTGACAGACGAAAGGTCGTCGATCGGCGTCGCAAAGTTCAAAGCACCCAATCTCCTTTCTCTCTCATCTCTCTCATCTCTCTCTAGATATTTTTGGCAAGTTTTGGATGAGAATGAATCTCATCCATTACTATTTATAGGCAAACGTTCTGGAAATTACATTTACCTCCCCGCAAGTTCCTCAAACTTCTAATTAGCTCTCGAAACTTCGCACACGTCCATTTTATAACTTTACGAGTGAAAACTATAAATTTCAAAAGTTTTCGACTAGGTTTCGTTTGGGTCCGAAAATAACGTCCGAAAACTATATTCTGTGGAATCTCTACTCAACCTACCTTTTTAATTAACGTATCACTAACGTTCTCACCACAGTGCTCAAACTGATATAACAATATCAAGATTACTAGAAATTATACTACACAGGTATAATTACTATTCACAGGAATACCAGATAAAGTCAAATCACAATTAAATCATATAAATGTCATTTAGTCATGCCAATGCAAAATGTGAAATTCCATGTTCTCGTGTCCTCACTGACACCTTACCGTTGACCCACGTCAACCTCAACTCAAATTATTAATAACATTAATAATTTCAAAATCTCAAATGATGTTTCAAAAATCATAAATTTCTGGAACGGGTGTGACAAGAAGATTGCCTATAAATAAGCGAGGGTGAGTTTTCATTTCTTATAAAACTTGTAAAAATATCTTGAAAGAGGAGAGAGAAAAGGGAAATTATTGCCACGAGTTTTGCGATGACGATCAACGACGTTTCGTCCGTCAGATTTTCTCCAGATTCTAGATTTGGACTCGTTGAGGTAAGACCGACATTTTGATAGTCATTAGGCCATGTTTGGATAACTATTAAAAAAATCAAATTTCTAGAAATCTAGGAAAAACAGGGATAAACTTGTAAGAATCATCTAAAAACGAAGATGTGACGTTTAATTGCCTCCGCAGTACTTCCTTCAATGTTTGGAGGAATTCGCACGAGCTATGAAGTCCTAACTTATGAAATATAAGAAATATACATGTTTTGTTTTCAATGACGAAATTGAGATCTGGGCAAAATCCATGTGTTAATCTTAGGCCCATTAATTATGCAAGCGTTAAAATGTGAAAAGCATGTCTACTTTTACGCGAGCACGTTGAGTTGTCTATATGGGTCAAAAGGGGGATTTATACAATTTCATTATGGAATAAGCTTCTCGATGTTTGAAAATTTAGTAGCGACAGCTACTGTGCATGGTTTATAGACTTGGACTAGTCATGACACTTGGGGATGCAATGGTTGATACACTTAGACTTGCCATTGGTATCGTGGTTTAAGACTTGGACTTGCCATTACCGGATGAATGCGTGTTTTTTTCCCTAGAGACTATTTGTTATGAATTGTGGAATTAGAGCATGTTTTCATATATTGCATATGTTAGAACTTGTGCACTCAGCATATAGCTGAGCAGTGGAGATTTATTCCATTGCAGGTGAAAAGAATAAAAAGGGAAAGAAGAAGCGTGAGGAGTGAGGCCGAGAAACGCCGGTGAATCAACACTTTGTTTATATTATGTTTGCTTCCAAATTTGTAATAAGAACATTGAATTCGTAGCATATTGTAGTAGAAGCTTGGACTAGTTCTGTGGTTTTGTAATCGCCTGTAAACTTTTATAGTTTTGTTTTGAATCGTTGGTATACCACTGTGTTTGCGTTAGTTTTGGAATCGGTAGACCTTAGCTTGAAATTCTGCAGAATACATACTGTGCTGATGCAAATCAGTCGACTGGTTTTTGATACAGTCGACTGGATCGTTGTTTTGAATTGAACACTGCTTGTTATGGCTGGAGATCAGTCGATCGGATTGAGAAAACATTCGACTGGATGGGTCCCCAGAACATGACTTTCTGCTTGAATAGTATCCCAGTTGACCGGACAAGGTCAATTGACTGATAATTTGAGGTCCCAGTCGACTGAGTCCTCGACACAGTCGACTGGACAGGCTATTAAACTTTTTAAACTCACTGCTTTAAGCTTCAGTCGACCGGAGCCCCGATCCAGTCAACTGAACCTCTGTTTTCAAAACGAATTAGGTTGGAAATATTTTCAATTGAATAAAACTTTTTATAACTCTGATTTTAATGAATTTGACTTATATTTCCGCTGCTATTCAAACTTTAATTGAATTGGATGCGCCTTGGTAGCGTGCCACGTGTCCTATTTCTGTGCGTAGCGGGATGAGTCGTGACATTTATTGGTATAAGAGCTATCGGTAACAACACTTCGGGAATGTTCGATGACGAGGGGAGTGTTGAGTGAATTGGCACGTATTCTAGAGTCCATCTATACATGAAGAGATGTTTGATGCATATGTATGTTGTTATACATACATGTTATAGATATTATTGTGCATGCATAGTATTTATGCATCGAGACTTACAGGAGTTACAATCATGGGTGACCTAGAATTATCACCATATACCCGACGCCCGACATATGAATGAAATGACAAAAATGATTGGGAACATGGGAGATATGATACGAAACATAGCGCAGCGATTGCCTCCAAAGCCTCCTTATGAGCCAGCACCAATAGCCATGGTGCCGGTACCTGAGAATAGGGGTGTAAGATCCGTGTCAGAACAATTCGCAAGGAAAAAATTGACAGAGTTTTATGGGACTTCTGACACAACACTGGCAGAGCATTGGGTTATGGATATGGAAAGAATCTTCCGATCTATTCCAATGTCTGATAGGGAAAAGATTGAAAATGCTAGTAATATGCTAAAAGGTGGGACCCAGAATTGGTGGGTAAATGTCTTGGACCAAGGGGCATCGATAACTTGGGAGGGATTCAAAGCGGAGTTTAATCACCGATTCTTTCTGCGAGCCACACACAATGCGAAAAAGAGAGAGTTTGACAACCTCAGACAGGGAGACATGACTGTAACCGAATACACTTCCAAGTTTAATTCATTGTTGAGATTCTGTAAGGGTTCAGTACCGGAGGAGGAAAATAGAGTGAAAAAGTTTGAGGAAGGTTTAAGAGAAAATATCCGTTTGAGGGTAGAAACCTATGAGCATTCAACCGTCACAGCAGTGCAATAAACGACGCTTGTAGCCGAAAGTGGGGTGGAAAGGTCGAGGCAAAATCAGCAAGGTAAGCGAGGTAATGATGGTGGAGATCGGAACCAAGGTGGGACTTTCAAGAGGCCGTTTGTACGAGGCTCTGATTCTAGTTTCAGTGATTTTCGAAGGACTTCCAGTAGTACAAGAGTACCCGAATGTATTCCCAGATGACCTACTAGATGTTCTTATTGAAAGAGAGATTGAGTTCACCATTGAGGTTATGCCAGACTCAAGACCTGTATCGAAGGCACCATATAGAATGGCACCCGTGGAATTAAAAGAGCTGAAAATTCAACTATAAGAATTACTTGACAAAGGTTTCATTCGACCTAGCATATCGCCATGGGGAGCTCCAGTATTGTTTGTGAAGAAGAAAGATGGTTCGATGTGAATGTGTGTTGACTATCGAAAACTAAACAAGTTGACAACCAAGAACAAGTATCTGTTGCCTAGGATCGACGACTTATTTAACCAACTCCGTGGAGCACAAGCATTTTTAAAGATAGACTTGAGATCAGGCTACCATCAGTTGAAAGTAAAGGTCGACGACGTAGAGAAAATAGCTTTCCGAATGCACTACGGGCACTACGAGTTTCTAGTTATGCCATTTAGAGTTACCAATACACCAGCCGCGTTCATGGATCTTATGAACTGAGTTTTCATGGATTACTTATATGATTTTGTGATCGTATTCATTGACGATATCCTTATCTATTCACCGAGTGAGATGAAACACGAGAACCACTTGAAGTTGATACTTTAGAGATTGCGTGAAAAGTAACTATTTGGTAAATTGAAGAAGTATGAATTTTGGCTGACTGGCATTACTTTCCTTGGTCACGTAATTGACAAGAATGGAGCTTCGGTTGATCCTCATAAGGTAGAAGCAGTATCTAATTGGCAAAGACCGACATTTGTATATAAAATTCGAAGTTTCTTGGGATTAGTGGGATACTATCGTCTTTTTATCGAGAACTTCTCGAAGATAACGCTACCTATGACAAAGTTGATGAGTGATCTTGTCAGAATCAAGATAAAAAAGTATGCTCTACTTTCTAAGGATTTGTAGTATGGAAGTAAAAGTCGAACCCTCAGAGATTGAAATACTAAACCATTTTAATTTTAAAATCTAAACCTAGTTAATTAAGAAAAATAGAATTTTGATTTTGATTTTAATTGAACTAAGAATAATGAAAGTAAATCTAAACTATGAAAGCGATTAAAAGTTGTTATAAACGATATTTAAAGTGAACCTAGGATTGCAAATCCACCACTAGTTTCGTAATAAGGGTATCTATGCATTCAATTAGCTTATTACATTGGATGATAATGGGGGATTGTAGCTATAAGCCCAATTTCTCCTTTAAGAAGATAACTACAATTCAAGCATCAACATAATTCATCTTTGGTTGGCACGGATTGTCTCACACTAAACTAGGGTTGCGGCACACTCCGTCTTCCCTAGGCATGAACTATTCGACTACTTAATATCACAATTCAAATAAGCACCATTACATATAAATAATCCATACAAGCACAGCAAATATAGATCATTGGACACATCACATTCAAAATAGATCAAAGACAAGAATAAACTTTGAAAGTAATGATTTAATCAATAGAAGTTTGATTTTATTATTTAAAATCCTTTAAACATGTAATCATCATCCATACATAATAAATCTTGAAAAAAAAAACATAAATAACACCCTATTACTTGGCTAGGGTTCATTGAAACCCTAGATATCGGTCTAAGCGGCCATAGAATCGAATATTAGGAAGAGGTTGATGGAGGAGGCCATGGGAATCCTTGGTCTTCTTCTTCTTATCCTTGCTTCTCCCTCTTCAATGGCTGTAGTTTTAGTTGTTGAAGGATGTGTATAATGTGTGTAACAATGTGTAATCTCAAAATTGAATTAGAATAGAGTACATATAGATTTAGAGCAAGTTTTGGAAGCTTTTCTAAACCTATTCGCACTGAACTGCAATATTTCACTTTCTGGACGTAATTAGGCAGTTTTGTTCGCGTAGGGATCTTTAGTTCACTAAAATACGCAACTTTGGTTTTTACATAGGTCGCACGAGCGGGCCGCGCGAGCATGATTTTGGGAGGTAGCGCTAGCGGGTCGCTCGAGCGAGGTTCTGGTCTTTCGCGCGAGCGGGCCGCTCGTGCGATGTGGCTTTTTCTACTTCTCTCAGTCTGTTTTTGCACCCTTTTTAGCCTGGATTCTTGTTTTCTTCCAAAGCCTGACAGAAAATGAAAAATGAAATAAAAATACAATAAAACAGGATAAAAAGTACTAACAAATGTGAATTAAGGCGTGTAATTAAAACTTGTTCACTCCCGATCAATGATGTAATACCCTAAATTTCTAGAGAGTATTAATAAATAAAACTTCGTTCTATATAATTGTATAAACTTTTTCTTTCTTTTGGTGAAATTTTGTTACCAATCGATTGCCTTGTTTCCCAATCGATTGCCACTTTTTGGGTACCAATCGATTGCCATTATACCAACTAAAAGCAATGACGTGGAAACATACCAATCGATTGCCATTACTTCCAATTGATTGCCTTCAAATATCTGTTACCAATCAATTGCCATCATTACCAATCGATTGGCATGAGCTGAGACAAGTTTTCTTCTTTGTTTGAGAATTAAACGTGTGGCACTCTCATAACTCTATATATATGAGTCCATTATTGGCCTTGGGCCAGTTTCAGACCTTGAGAGAGAGTGTGTGTGTGTGTGTGTGTGTGTGTGTGTGTGTGTGTGTGTGTGTTGTTATATATATATACATATATTCATATATCTATATCTATATAGATACACACCCTCACACACACTCACTGCCTTGGCAGAGAAGAAGAGAAGAAGAAGAAGAGCAGAAAAAGAAGGAGAAGATAAGGAGAGAGAGCTGGACAGAGCAAGAGAAGAGGAGAAAGAGAGAGGAACTTGAGGTTTTCAAGCAAACACAAGCCAAACACACCTTAGGTGAGTTTCTAATTCACTTGGTCCCTTTATATGAAGTCTTTACAAGTTATTATGAAGCTTAGATGTAGAAAATCACTACCAAAAAACATGTATTTTGTGACGGAAAAAATCCGTCACAAAAAAGGTGCAATTCCGTCACAAAAAGTGTTTGTGACGGAATTGCACCTTTTGTGACGGATTTGTACCCGACACAAGTTAAAGGCGTCACAAAAAGTCTGTGTCGGTCAAATTCCGTCACAAAAAAGTATTTGTGACGGATTTTGTGTCGGATTTGTGTGTGACACAAAAAATAGTGTCACATATACCTATAATTTGTGACAGTTTATTTGTGTCGACCCAAACCGTCACAAATAGTATTTGTGACGGATTAGTGTGTGACACAAATAATAGTCACTTTGAGACACTTTATTTGTGTCAATCCGAAACCGTCACAAATAGTATTTGTGACGGTTTTGAACAAATAGTATTTGTGACGGAATAAATAGTGTTTGTGACGAAATTTTAAATATTGTGACCACAATTATTACCAAAACCATCACAAATATTATTTGTGACGGAAATTTATATATTGTCATCAAAAATCATTATTTTTCCATCACAATAAATTATACCATACTTATTTATAACAACAAGAACCACATAAAATTTAAAAGCATATTAATTAAAGATAAAACAAGAGATAATAAAGTATACGTTCATACATAATTGTTTCATAGTTGACATTAGTAGAAAAAAAATGATAATAATCTAAGTAAAGTCATTACGCTCATAATTGATTCAATTAAAAATGGCAAATTATGCTCGAATCCTTTAATCCCTCGCCACAACCTGAAACAGAATATGAAAGTTTAATTGAAAATATAATAATGCAACCACCTAGCAACCCAAAGAGCAAAACAAAACCAAAATACAAATAAAAAAACTATCCAAATAAGCAACACGAGCAAAAAAATAAACAGCAAAGATTCCTAAAAAAAATCGGCAGAATTTCCTCTGTTTCTATAACATCCGAAAATTTTCATAAACCTGTGTAAATAAATTTATCACAATCCAAAATCAGCATACAAGAAGCACCAAAAGATCAGGGTGAAGTAGTACTTTTTACAGGTTATCTTATGACCTTTGCTTTCAAAACATCCCCATAACACATCAAGTTGTTTCATTTTCTTACTTCATTTATTTTTTGCTTAACTATTCTTTTCTTCTTCTTCTTTTTTATGGGTATTTTAGGCTTATTTGCACATATTTCTTCAAGTTACTAAACCTACTCAAAGGATGTCTCATAATGTAGCCAATGTCACAAGAAGACCAGAAGTACCCAAACTTGAGGATTCCAATACCTATTAACTTCCTCTGAATGTTCTCATCCCTAGCAGCCACCATAAGAGGACTCTAAATCAAAATATTGGTGCTGCAATTCGACATGTTGATAACAAGTAACTGACTTCGAAACGAACGAAAGATAACAAAAGATCAAGTCAAAGAGAAAAATACTAAATCAAAATTGGATAATTGTCATAAATTTGTACATACCAAGGGCAAAGCCATCAATTCTTAACCAACTCGAGGGAAGATAACACACATTTCCCATTAGTATATGGAATGTTCACTGCATTTAATAATAATGAAAATAGAGAGGAAATAGAACATACAGGGTTGTGTATTTCTTCACTCAGCCCGAAGTTGACGAGAATAGAATTAATCAGCATGGAGAAGTAATGCAACAAAAAAGATCCAGCTCCAAGCTGAAATAAAAATAAAACCACCAATGACGTATTTAACTGTACCAAAATTACATCCTACTAAGTTAGGAAGCAACAGTGCGGGAGCGGGTACGGGGAGTTCGTCAACTTTCTCAAAATCAAGAGTGCGGGTGCAGCAGGAGTATTTGTATAAAATATTAAAAATCTACAAATTACATTCTAATAAGCTATAGGAAGCAACGGTGCAGGTGCGGGGAGTTCGTCAACTTTCCCAAAATCAAGAGTGCGGCGGGAGTACTTGCATAAAATATTAAAAATCTACTTTTAAATACATTTATAAACTATACATGTCTTGATTTTTTTTTATGCAATTAAGATTTTATGCAATTAAGATTAATAACAAGTAAAAAAAAGCAATACTAGCATGTTGGTATCCCTGTACCTTGGTGTAAGAAAAAAAGAAATGGGCTGATGCATGTGGGCTGATCCCCATTTCTTTTTTCCTCGTGAGGCCATCTTGAAAATTTATTCCAGTAATTGCCTGATGCATGTGGGAATAGGGAGACTGTGTTTGCCTAAGATGATTAGCCAAAATATATCATTGTTAAATAAACATAAAAACAACAAACTACATTAGACGACGGATTTACTTTGGTATATTTTCAGAACATGCATCCATATTTTAAGCTATCATTATCACCTCCATTGCGAAAGTGAGATAGCATTGTGGCAGCACATCAAGTCCTCTGGCCTGTTTTACGTCTGTTTGGTTTTTCATGATTGTTGAAACAATTCAAACTATTCAACACATTGGACAAAAGAATTTCTAGGAGATGTCTGGTAATTTGTCATTGTTTTCTAAGGTAGTAAGGGAACAAGGGTAAATTCAAAATCCTACCGGTTGGTGATCCCAAAATGTACAATGTTTAGGAGTATAACCCAAGTCTATAAATATAACCTATACATTTGTATCTAGTCACTGAGTTTTTGAAAGATTGTGGCCACAAATTGTGGGTCCTAGAAGAGCATATGCTACTGGTTGCAAAAATGTTCCCATATTTATGAAGTCAAACAAGAGACATGTGTAAATGGTGGTTGGTAGCTAAAGAAATATCTCTGTTACTGTGACTACTCATATATTCTAGATTGATTGATTGTTATTGAAAAATTTTGGGGTTTGACAACAGTTTTTAGCGTTTATAAGTGATTATTACGAAATTCTAGAAGTTAAAATGAAAAAATAGTTTTGAAAACCAACTACTTAATTTGAACAACTTTTGATTAAAAATAGTTTTTACCAGAGGAGCACTACATTTGAAATTTCAAAGCTAACAGTCATGTAGCATAACTTGAAAGGTTACAATAAAAAACATTTTTAATGAAATTCAGTCTGCATTAATATATCATATCACTACCAACTCAAATTGACAGTTCACATTATAAATATAAGTGACAAAATTAAAAGCTGTATTTTCAAACTCTTATGATTCACAAATTCCTCTTATGATTCATACAACCCATAATGATTCATGATTCATAACTCTGAACTTTGAAGTTTAAGTTCATAATGGGAAACCTTCAACAATTTAGCCCATGATAGTACATGAAACTTGTGTTAAATGGTAGTTTTGATCATTAAGCACCGTACATGTGTTTTTTTAATATACATACAATACATATATAACTACATGTTAGTGTTTATTTTCTAAACAAAACATAATCATACGATTAATGATTCGAAAAGTTACACAATTCATAATTTTGGAAAATGGATTCATGATTTGGCAACAATGGGAACAACAATAATGGTGGCACTGGCAGTAACATAGCAATCCTAATGGAACCAATTGCCAGTAACACCATCGTCGCTTCAAGCATCAAAATCAACTATAATTAAGCAATTCAACCAAACTGAAATCAGTATAATGGAGTATCTGTACCAAGGCCATTACAAATCCTTCTCACAGCCAAACAAATGCTCCAACTTTTTTCTTGCCTAACTACCTATTCTTTAAAAAGTAACAAAAAGTCAAATTATTGAACATCCATGAAACGTTTGATTGCTAAGAAACTCATGAACAAAGTCGAGGAAGAAGAAAGAACACCGAAAAGAGAAATAAATGTCCACTTTTTAAATAAATAAAAAATTTGACAGTAATGGAAATTTGCTCTTTAGAACAAGGTGATGCTTATCTACTGTTCAACTTATATCTCTCATAAAATTATCGTTGTAGTGTCTCATGGTTAAATGCATCTGCAAATTTCTTGCTTTGCTTGGGAATCCCTCAATCTATAAAATAAAGCATGGATAAAATAAAGCATGGAAAGACCCTTTTTAAATGAAAACAAACGAGAAATGAATACATCTTAAGAATTGTTTCAAAATGTGTAAGTTTCCAAAACTAAAATAAAATTGTTTTACTTATCTAGTCCTAGCCCTTGCAAGTCCAAGCTACACATTCATAATTAACAAACTTAAGAATGGTATTTGAAGTTCTTTTTTATTACTATTTTTTTGGCAGGATAGGCAAATGAAGTGAAACTTGAGAGCCTGATTGAGCAAGCTCAGACTACATCTTTGGTCCATACGCGATTTACAAATTTGAGACTACACAAAACACAAATATTGATAGAATCAAACAAGAACCAAATTTGATCGATCATTTTAATTGTGAGATCTTCTATGATACAATTTTTTTTATCATTTGGTGTAGTGGTCTCCTACGATGACATAAGTGCTAGGCCCAAGGGAAGAGGGAATGCTCGAACCCTAGTATGATAGTGTGTGTTGGGAACCACATTTGTGATATAAATTCACCTTAGCAAAATCACAAACAGATGGCAAGCAAGGACCCAGCAAAAACAATTGCTCAAAACTCGCCCCGAACAAAAATAACAAATGGGACAATACTGAACCTATTATTGTATGATTCATTAGTGTTTTGCATCTATTCAATTAACTCATTACCAAATCAAACAATATATGTTAAGCAAAAATATGCACTGAAATAACTCAAATAGGCTCACAGGCTCACAAAAAATTCATAATTTCGTAAAATTCTCGATCAAAGGCTCACAAAAATGGTGTAAAAACAATCAAAGATAGAGGGATATTATACCCATTATATCAAGCTTTCTTCTGCCCCAAAGTTGCTTCAAAATTGGTTTCTGATTTCAGTGAATCAAGAGGCTCAAAATTGAATGCTAGAAATTTTAAAAAAATTAACATATTCTCTTAGAAAATCCCAGATATGCAACCCTAAACTTAGAAATAGATATAGTCTTATAGAGAGAAATAAAGATTGAGAGAGTACCAAGAGAGAATCGTGGTTTTGTGGTGGAGGTCCGACCGGGTGTGATCGATGATAGTTGTAGAGGACCACGGCTAGGGTTTCAAAAGCCGAAGAAGAAAAGAAGAACATGGTGGTTCTTTCTCACCGTCGCCGGTCTCCCACATTGTCGCCGATGGTCTCCGCTCGCCACCGGTGCTCATGGCCGTCGCTGCTTCCTAGGGACATCTCTATTCTCTCTCTCAGGGACATCTCTGTTCTCTCTCTCTCTCTCTCTCTCTCTCTCTTTCATCTAATCTCATGCTCTCAGTGTTTAGAATAGTAGTAGTCATTTGGACTGATTTGGGTAAAATCGATGAGACGAGAGGGAAATTGTTTTTTTGGTCAAAAAATGAGAGGGAAGTGAAAACTTTTTAGTTTATAAATAGGTACAAAAAAAGTCATAAATAAAGCACTAATTTATTTGTGATGGATTTATTTAGTTTGAGACAAATAAATATTTTTTGTGTCAGATTGGTGCGTTTCCGTCACGAATAAAAATTTATTTATGTCGGATAGGTACGTTTTCGTCACAAATAAAATTTATTTGTGTCGAATAAGCACTTTTCCGTCACAAATAAAAATTTATTTGTGTCGGATACATTTCCGTCACAGAATCCGTCACAAAAACATTTTTTGTGACGGATTTGAATCCGTCACAAAAACATTTTTTGTGACGGATTTGAATCCGTCACAAAAACATTTTTTGTGACGGATTTGAATCCGTCACAAAAATATTTGTCACAAAAGCCTGTTTTCTTGTAGTGAATGCATGTGGTGTACGTTTATATATGTTGTTTTTATAAACTGTTGGTGAAGACAAAGTGCCAATCGATTGGCAAAATTACCAATCGATTGCCATTATTAGCAATCGATTGACATTATTTTTATCCCAATCGATTGGACCTTATCCCAATCGATTGGCATTGGCAGAACATGGATTCCTTTGCCTATTTATTATATTAAGGGTTCAATTGTTCATTTCTCGATTCGGACTTCTGTTATGCGATTTTTGGGGTTGATCAGGGACAATGTGACGACAAAGACAAAGTATGATTAAGAATAAGGGAATTAACGTGCCGACATGAGTAACGTATGGATTCGTGTATGAGTTCGATGTATCCGTTTCTTTTAATCAAGAGTAGTCAGGCCACATGGGAATTGTCATGTATCGATAGAAGTACTGAGTTAAGTAGGTTTGATAAGTTCTGGAAATGGTACGTGGGAAGACGCCTGGTCATAATATGCTTTCACATGCTGTGGATGATTTATATCCTTAACGAGCAGTGGGCAAGACCATGTAGTCCTAAGGTAACCAGATGATCCATGTTATATCCTTAACGAGCGGTGGATGGTTTATATCCTAAACGAGCGGTGGATGGGGGATCACTGGTATACAACGATGAGTCATGGCAATAGATTTGATGTGCTGTTGTTCAAAGCATTTTATCCCTGACATGCGGTGGATGGTTTATATCCTTAACGAGCGGGGGATGGACTGACGTGGTGTCCATGTATGTGGTGGATGGTTTATATCCTTAACGAGTAATGGACAGAATAATGGTATATCTATATATGTGAAACGATTAAGTTTGTTTTTCTAGACAGAATGTGTTGATTTCGGTCTTCGAGTAACAAGATGATAAGGGTTAGATAACGATGTTGAATAAGGAATAAGATATTATTATAGTAAGACTTAACTCATGTCTTCATAAGCTTGTTATTGCTTCAGGTAACTGGTACCTTGTTAGTTTATACTCACTCAGCTCTCAGTAAGTTGACGGCCTTTATTTCCTGGACTTTCCCCCGTCCAGACTATCCTGTACCTTATTCTACAGGTTACAGATCCTACAACGATGGTTACTATTTGGGAGAGGAATATACCAAGGGTGGCCCCACTTATGACACATATGCCAGGGAGGACTACTATGCTGACGTTTACGCCAACTGAAGACTTGGATATAGTTTTTAGTTTATTTATTTCGATTTAGACTATTTTGTTATATTTGGTACTTGGGCATATGTTGCTTCCAAACCTTATATACTTCCGTTGTAGCTTCACTGTTGTAATAACTCTGATGTTGTAATAGAAGCAAAGGTTTTGTATATCCAGCTTGTTTTTATTACTGTTCTTATTGTAGACTAGCACTGTATGGTGTGGATCATTAGTGACATTCACCAGTCATTCCCTATGGACCTAAAAAGGAATTTATTTTTCTCTATTTTTGCTGCTCTGGGGCGTGACAAATGAGGAAGAGAATTACTTTTGAGTAGAGTTCAGAATGTGAAGACAGTTTTCAAGAGTTGAAGTCGCGTTTGACGAAAGCACCTATCTTGACAATACCATATGGAATCGAAGGGGTTTGTGATCTATATTGATGTTTCGCATCAAGGCTTAGGATGTATACTTATGCAAGGGGACAAGGTGATTGCCTATGCGTCTAGACAGTTAAAGACACATGAGATAAACTATCAGACTCACTATCTTGAATTGGCCGCAATAATCCATGCTTTGAAAATTTGGAGACATTACTTGTACGGGAAAAAATGTGAGATTTTCACGAATCACAAAAGCTTGAAATACATTTTCACCCAACGGGATCTGAACATGAGACAGAGGAGATGGCTAGAGTTGATGAAGGATTATGATCTTTCAATTGAGTATCATCTGGGAAAGGCTAATGTAGTAGCTGATGCGTTAAGTCAGAAGACGACAAGGAACTTAGCCGACGAGCTAACCAAGCAAAAGGAATTAGTAAAAGAAATGGAACGTTTGGAACTAGATGTGATTCCATAGACGAATAGTAGTTTGATGATGGAAATCATAGCTCAGCCATACATTATTGATGAAATCAAGGTAGAACAATTTAATGACCTCTACTTGTGTAAGATGAGAGACGAGATACCTTTGGGAAGACGACCCAAACTTACATTGCAACCAGGAGTATTGATGCATGGGAACCGATTGTGTTTACCAGATGTGAAAGACCTGAAAGAACGACTCTTAGAGGAAGCTCATAGTACGAAATATTCAGTTTATTTAGAAAGTAACAAGATGTACCAGAACTTGCGAGAGAACTTTTGGTGGAGAGGTATGAAGCGAGAAGTTGCTAAGTACGTTTCAGAATGTTTAGCACATCAGCAAGTGAAGGTAGAAAGACAAGTACATGTGGGGTTACTACAGTCATTACCTGTGTCAGAATGGAAATGGGACGAGATTACGATGGATTTTGTTTCGGGATTTCCACGATCACCCAACAAGAATAATAAGATTTGGGTCATAGTTGACAGATTGACAAAATTAGCTCACTTTCTACCGATCAAGACGACTAAACCTTCGAAGTTAGCTGAGTTGTATGTGACGGAGATCGTAAGACTACACGGAGTTCTAGCAGTGATCATATCATATCATGATAGTAGTTTTACGTCGAGGTTTTGGGGAAGTTTTCAGAAAGCTATGGGTACGAAGCTGAGTATCAGTACCTCATTTTACCCTCAGATCGATGGACAGTCAGAGTATATGATTCAGACATTAGAAGATATGTTGAGACTTTGTGTTTTAGATTTTGGGAGTGACAAGGAGAAACATTTACCATTGATTAATTTGCTTACAATAACGGGTTCCAGTCAAGTATTGGAATGGCACCGTATGAAGCTTTGTAGGGGCGTACGTGTCGATCACCGGTTTGTTGGGCCGAAGTCAGAGAAAAAAAGTTGCTAGGACCTTAGCAAATACAGGTGACTACTAAGAAGGTAATCAAAGTCGTTATAAGAGTTACGGGGACTCGAAGCGACGACCGATGACGTTTGAAGTAGGTGACTTTGTATACTTACGAGTATCACCTTCGAAAGGCATTGTTCGATTTGGAAAGCAAGGGAAGCTTAACTTGAGATTTATAGAACCTTTCAAGATCCTAGAGAGAGTAGGACCAGTGGCTTACCAGTTGGCTTTGTCATCAGAATTGAAACATGTGCACAATGTATTTTATGTATCTATGTTAAGACGGTGTATGACATATACGAGTAAAATCATTGTACCTGAAGCGTTATAGATGCAGAAAGACTTGACTTATGTGGAGCAATCGATAGAGATTCTAAATCGAAAAGAGCAAGTCTTGAGAATTAAGACAATTCCAATGGTGGAAGTACTGTGGCGTAGTTACACGGTTAAAGAGGCTACGTGGAAAAGTGAAGAAGAAATGAAGAATGAGTATCCGTACCTGTTAGATATATGAGGTATAAGTTTGGGAACAAACTTCCTTTTTGGAGGGGATAGTTATCACACTCGTTCCAGAATTTGCAAACATTTTATTTTACATATGTGGTAACAAGTGGAAATTATTTACGTTGATTAATAATTGAATTGAGGTTGACTGGAGGTCAATATAAGGTGTCAAGTAAGGACACGGGAATTTGATAAGCAATGTTGCATTGACATAAGTAAATGACATTTATGTACATTAAATGTTATTTGATCTTATTTGGTATTATCTGGTGTTTTATGAATAATGAATTATACCTGTGTAGTATACTTTCTGGTATTGCTGTAGAGCGTTTTGAACACTGTAGTGAGAACGTGAATGACACGTTAAATAAAAGGTAGGTTGTGTAAAAATTCCATAGAATTTAGTTTTCGAACATAATTTTGGACCCAAACGAGACTTAGTCAAAAACTTTTATAATTTATAGCTTTCACTCGTGAAGTAATAAAATGGACGTGTGCGAAGTTTCGGTAGATAATTAGAAGTTCTGAGAACTCGCGGGGAGGTAAGCATAAATTTTTGGAAGATTACCTTTAAATAGGTGAGAGTGAGTTTTCATTTCTTATAAAACTTGCAAAAATATCTTGAGAGACGAGAGAGAAAAGGGGAATTGTTTGCCACGAGTTTTGCGATGACGATCGACGACCTTTCGTCCGTCAGATTTTCTCCAGATTCTAGATTTGGACTCCTTGTGGTAAGACCTACATTTTGATAGTCATTTGGCCATGTTTGGCTAACTTTTGTAAAAATCTAATTTCTAGAAATCTGGAAAAAATAGGGATAAACTTGTAGGAATCATCTGAAAATAGAGATGTGACGTTTAATTGCCTCCGCAGTACTTCCTTTAAAGTTTGGAGGAATTCGCACTAGGTATGAAGTCCTAACTTATGAAATACAGGAAATATACATGTTTTGTTTTTGATGACGAAATTGAGATTCGGGCAAAATTCATGTGTTAATCTTAGGCTCGTTAATTATGCACGCAGTAAAATGTGAAAAGTATGTCTACTTTTACGCGAGCAAGTTGAGTTGTCTATATGGGTCAAAAGGGGGATGTATACAATTTCATTCCGGAATAAGCTTCTTGTTGTTTGAGAATTTAGTAGCAACAGCTACTGTGCATGGTTGATAGACTTGGATTTCCCATGGCACTTGGGGATGCAATGGTTGATAGACTTGGACTTGCCATAGGCATCGTGGTTTAAGACTTGGACCTGCCACTACCGGATGAATGCGTATTTTTCTCCCTAGAGACTATATGTTATGAATTGTGGAATTAGAGCATGTTTTGTCATATATTGCATATGTTAGAACTTGTGCACTCAGTATATAGCTGAGCAGTGGAGATTTACTCCATTGCAGGTGAAAAGAAGAAAAAGGGAAAGAAGAAGCGCGAGGAGTGAGGCCGAGAAACGTCGGGGAATTAAGACTTTGTTTATATTTTGTTTGCTGCCAAAGTTGTAATAAGAACCTTGAATTCGTAACATGTGTAGACACCCCATTTTGTCGGCTATCAGATTTAGGAGACCCATAGGTTGGTGGTTCACAATGATCGTAAAAGACTCAAAAGGACTCTCGGAAGTCAGCTCTATCTCTCAGAATGCTCAGAATGACCAAAATGCCCCTGAAAGCCCGAAAACTCCCAGATTTGGTCCCAAAGTTCTAAAAACATGCTACGTCGTAAGAAAAGCGATAAAATGAGTTTTTAAGAGAAAATCGGGTGAAATCATCAGCTCCCAGAGACCCCCGGAAGTCTCGGAAGCTCCCGGAAAGTCCCCGTTGACCGGTTTGACCAAGGTTTGACCAATGTTTGACCAGGTTTGACCAAGTTTGACCAAGTTTGACCGAAATCATCCGAATTCACCAGAATCATTCTAAATCATGAGAAAAGTATTAAAACAAGTTCCAAAAGAAAATCGAGCGAAAACATCAGCTCCCGGGAACTCCCGGAGGTTCCCAGAACTTCTCGGGAATCCCAGGTTTGACCAGTTTGACCAAGATTTGACTTTGGAATCGGGGCACCGAAACAATTTTCAAATATTTTTCATGGATACTAGAGGTCAATAGCTTTCCAACGGTATATCGCACATAATTCCTGGATTTAAAACGAATTTATTTTGAATTTCCGAAGGCGAAAAAGGCGATCAAATCAGCATTTATCGCGAATACCGCAAAACTTTTCAAAGTGACCTATCCCCGAACTATTTTTATGTAAAGTAGACTCCATTACCTTTCCAACGGTATATCACAACCTCAATTTGGAGTTCGTATGCATTTTCTGTGAATTTCGGACGAAATAGGGCCTTTTCGCGAATACCGGAACCTCTGGGGGCCTAAACGTAATTTTCTGGGCTTCTGAGGAGCAGTGCCGCCGCGGCACTGGCCCACTGCCGCCGCGGCACTCATCCCTCGCAGAGTCCATTTTTGTAATTTTTTTTGGGGGTCCAATTTGATTAATTGAAAGCCAAAACGACATAGTTTTATGTTCACAGTTGTTTGGGACCAATGGGAGTACTTCTAAAACCCCAAAACCACCCCAAATTGGCCTATTTAAACCCCCCTTTGCTCTTCATTTTGAGGGGGGGCCAAGTGCAAAAGCTTGAAAAGTTGTAGAGAAGAAGAGAGAGAGAGATAGATTTAGAAGAGAGAAAAGGAGCTTCCTCCTACTATTTTGCTATAGAAAGTGAGTTTTAATCTTGTTTGCTTCCATTTCCTCTCTTACACTTCACATTCCAAACACCCCCAATCACCATTCTTGAGCATTCTTGAGTTAGGAAGCTACTTCCATGTCCAAATGTCAAAATCTATGAGTGAAACACCAAGCTACAAGTCCAAAATCACATTGATTATCATCTATTGATTGCTATTTACTTGCTTTGATTATATATATGTTCATCTCTCCTTATCTCATTTCTTCTTCTTTTCTTTATTTACTTACTAGTTCATCATCATCTAAGTGATGACATGAAGTTTGGGGTGAGTGAATCCTTATGGATAGTAGCTCTTGACCTCAAAAACATGTTTGATAGATGATGATCATAACTTCAATACTTCCAAGGTATTCTTGAAATGTATTGAAGTTATGTTCAAAAATAAAAATAAATCTCTCCAACAATCTTGGAGGTTCTTGATGATGAGTTTAATGTTGACATTTTAAGTGGCTATAATCCTTATTGAGTATTGAAAATGTGCTTTCAAAACATCTATTTCAAAACCCCTCTCAATCCCCCTCATTTGATTTCAAGAAACAAAACTTTGTTTTCTCCAAAATCTTCAAAACAATGAGTCAAAACAGTGAGTGAGTTGAGTTCAAAGATTTCTCTAGAACTCAATATTCAACATATGGATTCAAGGCCACTTGGAAAGTCTTCCTAACTCATTGGAGAACACCCATGATTTTTGGTTTGACTTGGAAGTACTTAGAAATGGTCCATTTGGGTCCCAACATTCCTTCCAAACATTCTGTTTTTGCTGTCACAGCAGCTAGGTCAACTTACGACCTCTTTTCCAGAAAACCTTTCCAAAAGGGGTGGTCCTAACTTATTTTTACCTTAAAAGTCAATGTCTTAGGAAACTTTCTGTATAAAATGGGCCTCTAGATCATTCTTTTTCATTTTCTAAGATTTTCTAACATTTCAGTCGACAGTACGCACTCTGTTTCTGAGTGACCTCTATTGTTTATATAATTTCTCTCAATCTGTGGTAGCTATTCAAGATTGGCCTTTTGGGTTGTGTTCTAGACACAATAAGGAACATCTCCATAAAAAATCATGCATTGAAAACATTCCTAACCCCTCTTTTCAAATTCCAAAAGATCATGCTACTGTTCTGTCCACTATTCACAGCAAGTACATTTCAACTTTCATTCTTTGATTTGATGCTCATATGCATTCCAAATTAGTTCATATCTTAGGAAGTAGTTCATACTACATTTGTATACATCCCATGTTGATTTAATTCATTCATTCATACACATTTTAGACTTCTAAGTCACTCTATGAATCCATGTACACAAAACACACTACAACCTTTGCACATTTTTAGATACATACAATACATTCATGCAAGATTTGGGATTTTTGTAACTCCTAATCTAAGAAGATTATAAGGAATGATCATGATCACACGTTCATGCTCCCCTCGACCTAATCATCCTTTCTCATCCGTCCCGGGGATTGAGAGATCTTCTATTCTCAAAGATTAACATGCATCATCCTAGCTTGCTAAGCATCCTTGTTTTCTTTGACTATTTGTTTCAAGAACAATTCATGTCCCCCTTTAGATTAGGAAGTCTTGATTATTTGATACATGATTAGACTATTTTTCCTAAGTTTATTTGTGTGATCTTTCACTTTACATTGTATGATATTTGACTTAGATCTTATGAATGATATCTTATCTTTAGATCTTCCATTTCAAGTTTCTTATGTGATGTAATATACTATCATAGTATTAATTGCCGAACCATACATAGTATAAGATGATTATTTGGATGCTAATTGAGGCCCGTCGAAAGATGGGGCGAGTTGAGGGTGTTTTAGTCGCGACAAAGGCTCCTTCCTCTCTCGTACCAAAACCCCGAACCAAGTTCTTTGGTTATGAAGGGCCGGTGCCCTTATCCGCTTGGGTGAGTCAAAATTAGGTTTCTTGGTTCCTTAAAGACCAAGTGGCGACTCTGTATCTGTTTTCAACAGACCCTTTCTTTTTCTTTGATTCAAATCAATTTCAAACAATCTCAAACAAGAGAAGTGGTCCACTTCCGGTGTCCACAATCTGGCGACTCTGCTGGGGATTTTTATTTTCCAAACAAAATAATACAGAGGTTTGACTCATAAGAAGCATCCTTAAAATCATCTTTTTACTGTGTCTGGTTCACTGCATTGCACTCTTGCATTTCCCCCCCTCCGACTGTGTCTGAAACGCGGCGCTGACATTGTTCAGGTCTTGCTGTGCCAGGGCACAAGTCACCGTTGATACTGTACCTTCCAAGGTATATCAAAAAGAGTAAAAACTTCCGTACTGTCTCTCTGATGGTATATTGGAACTCTCGTCAACGGACCCTCTTTGACTGAACCCAGCCTTTGCATATAGATTCCTGTAGAACCTTTCATAGGACTGTTCATTTATCTTTCCAGATAGGACAATGCGATATAACTGCTGTATGCCCTGACGGGATTACCTGCGCGGTGTAGACGCTTATGTGGCATAGAACAGAACCTCTTTCTTATGATTCCCAAGGCAATCACTCACATGTAGTCACATTGAGTTGACCTGCCTAAGCATCATGACAAGGATGTCTGCTCCATGCTCGCAAAGATATACACCGCAAACCTTGTTTGTCGGTCCTAAGGCATAGGAGTAGGAAAACCTGCTGGAAAGTACGATCACTATAACCATATTAATCAGTTTCTCCCAAGAACCCTGCTCAAATTTCCCAGAAATACCAGAAACTCTGCCCAGATATCCCAGATATAACTGTATTAACCCGTTTCTCCCAAAAACTCTGCCCAGATATCCCAGATATAACTGTATTAACCAGTTTCTCCCAGAAACTCTGCCCAAATTTCCCCGAAATGCCCAATCCCTCCTAGAAGCTTTCATAAAAACCTGGAAACCCCTGTTATCCCTTGGTGATCGTACTGGAAAGTAAGGTTGGCACACTCCATATGGTTAGGGCCTTATTTTTTTAACTGCTATCTGTTAGAAATAGAAGCATCATATAGATTAGGCCTTACATCCGCCTGCTTGTCCCACATGCATGCACCATCTATCTGCACGCACTGCCTCGAGTCAGTCCACATCACTGTCTTTGTCTGTCTAAAGTCGTCACTATCAGGACCTGATACACCCTTTTCTCTTGAAATCTGTCAGGTCAGTATAGATTCCCGAAGTCAGCAACTGGGATCCTCGTCCTGAGTCAGAAGTTCGAACAGTCATTTGGTCAAAATTAGCCCGCTAAGTCATTCCAACATGAATCAGGAAGAATTAGAAAACAAGGTCACTGAGTTGGGAGCAACCATAAACCAGCAATCTGATCGCATGGCCCAAGTTTTGAGTTTCATGGAAGAACTGAAACAGCAGCAGCCACAGTACCCACATGGGTTCCCACCACCACCGCCTGGGTTTGGACCGCCTCCCGAGAATAATGGGGAAGAAGACTGGTTTCAAGGAGTCCCGCCGCTTGCATATGAGAAGAAGCTCCAGGAGAAAATGGACAAAGTTGACAAGCTTGAAAGTGTGTTGAGGAAGAGCAAAGGGGTTGATGATTACATGTTAGACCTGGAAGGCCTCTTTGAGCCCATCAAGCTAAGGCTGCCCGAGAACTTCAAAATGCCTGAAATTGACCGTTTTGATGGAACAGGGAATCCAAAAAGTCACATCAAGCTGTGCATGAGCATCTTCGAATCGATGGGCTGCACTCATGAGCACATTGCGATGTTGTTCCCGCAAACCCTTAAGAATGCCGCACTATCCTGGTTCCTAACCCTCGAAGCCTCCAAGACCCGAGTCTGGGAAGACATTGCTAGAACTTTTATTGATCACTACTCTTACAACCAAGAGTTTGATATCACCATCCGGGATCTAGAAACTACCAGGCAGAACTTTAATGAGTCCTTCACTGCGTTCTTGAGCAGATGGAGGAATAAAGTGGCTCAAATGATCCACAGACCTGTTGAGAAAGAGCAAGTACGTATGCTGGTCAAGAACATGCAACCAGTATATCATGACAAGCTATTCTACCAATCCATCTCCACATTCGAAGAGCTATTTGAAATAGGCACCAGAATAGAGGATGCCATCAGAGAAGGAAAGTTCAAAAAGGATGAACCCCAACACCAGTCCAAGAGACCTAACTACTCCCTGGACTCCCCGGATATCAGTGCACTTAGCAACCAATCAATGGCCTGCGCCCTTCGTCCATACCAGTCCATTCCGCCAAATCGCCCAAAAGGCCCTCGCGAATTCTCCAAACTTGATGTTCCTCTTTCCACAGCCTTGGACCACTTACTCAGAAAGGGCCACCTACAGCTCCTCCCTCACAAACCGCTACCGGATCCCATACCCTCCCACTACAACATGAGCCTACGATGTGCTTACCATCAAAATCTAGGCCATGCCACCGATCAATGCATCCGCCTCCGCCATGACATTCAGAACCTCATAGAGGATGTATCCCATCCTAATCCAATCCACTATCTTGGCTTGGACCAACCGATCGAATGATCCCTTCCGTCGATGCTAATGAATGTTGAAGCTACGCAGTAAAGTGATGGTGTTTGGAACTTCTGCTAAAAAAATTTAACAAATGGGTCGCAAAGACACTCCATTTGAGACCAGGTCGAGTCAAGTTGAGTCTGTTCTATGTTTCGAGTCCATTTCAATTCTAGTCTTGTGATCAAGTCTGTCTGTCATCGAGTTGTTAATAAGTCTGTAAACCTTCTCTATTGATGGAATGAAATCTCATTTTGCTTAATCTAATGTGCCCAGTCATAAATGCATGAATCACTAAACTGAAGTGTCACTCTTCGAATTACCATGGATATTACTCTGGTAATAATTTTTCTACGACAAAACAAAAAAGAATCCTGAAAGGTTAAAGTCGATTTCACGCTGACACTGATGAAGAGCTGGAATTGAATAGTCTTACTTTAAGAATTTAAAGATGCTTTTGCCTCAATCTTGAAAAGACATACTTGAAACTGACTTGGGGCTTGCCCAACACCCTTTTTTCCACCATTTCGAAGCCTTAAGCCCAATCCAATTGGGAGTCACGCAATCTGTCTGATTGAAAAGCAATGCGAACTTAGCCCTTGATGGTAGCCAAACATTTCAGTGAGTTTCATCTCCACTTTCAAAAAAAAAAAAAAAGAAAGAAAAAGAAAAGAAAAGAAAAAGCTCGCTAGGTTGAAAACCCGAAAGGGCACCTAGGCAAAAGTTAGAGCTGAAAAAGGTGTTGATTTCCAAAATCTGACCCTAGCCAGTCAAAATGTTGGAGGAAAATTTTGATAGAATCATACGCTTCAAAATACATCTAAAGAACGTGCCAAGATCACATTTCAAAAGGCACAGAATGACCACAAATAAATTCCGAGAGCTGACATGCACATTCTGAAATTCTGAGATTGCAATTGAAAGATTTCACAAGAATCGACTACATTAAAAGGCAAAATTGACTGGCTAGGCGAAAGTGAAAAGGATCAATCCTCAAAACAAAACAAAAAGAAAAAGAAAAAGAAAAAGAAAAGAAAGGGAGATTGAAACTAAATCCTTTCATTCAAAGCTACCACAAGTGGCTCAAGTTTGAACTCCTTTGACGATTGGTTTGAAAAACCCTCATACCTCTAACCCCTTATTTCAGACCTTGCCTTGAACTACGCTCGACCTGATTCCCACTCGGGGATACGTAGGCAACCACAACGGTTCGGTCACCCCACCTACCTAAAAATCAACCCGCTTCTTTCCGACCATGGCCCGAACTACGTTGGACCTGATCCCCACTTGGGGGTACGTAGGCAGACTTACAAAAAGAAAAAAAGGATGACTCGCTAGGTCGAAAATCCGAAAGGACGCCTAGGCAAAAATTAGAGTTAAATCCAAGGTGAGCAATAGCAAAAGAGAGAAAAGAGCTTGCTAGGTCACCTCACTGGTGCCTAGGCAAAAGTTATGAGCATTTGAGAGATTAAAGTCACGGTCCATGCCTCAAGCCAGAAATTCACCTTCCACACTAGGGGCAAACATCGGCTACCCGCCTCGTTTGCCTGACTTTTACTATCTACCCTTCATACAAGGGGCAAACTTCGGTCACCTACCTCGTTTGCCCAAAACCTCCAATAAACCATCATCCAAACTAGGGGCAAACTTCGGTCACCCACCTCGTTTGCTTATGAATCCCACTTTGTACAGCTCAAACTAGGGGCAAACTCCGTTTGCCTAACACAATCCCTTCACACCAAGGGCGAGTTTTCAAGTTACCAAGTTGTTTTGAAATAGAGCACCTTTTACTCTAAAAGCTAAGGCACTAATTCAAAGCACTTCCTGGAAGAAGCAGAAAATTGACTAGATCACTAAGGAGGAATTTTTAAAAATCAGATTTATCAGCAAAGTGCTACCATGTTAAGATGAGGGGTGAACACCAAAAGAGAAATGGTACATCGTTTATGACAAAAGCACATCAAGTTTTGACAAAACGAGCTTGTGTCAAATATGTCATCCTCGTGCGTCAATGTCTGTCAAGTTTTTGAGTCTGTTGTAGTCTCAAATGTGTAAGTCAACAGCGACTAATAAAATTTTCAAATCAAGTTATAAAGAGCATGCCAATACAAGCAGGAGTACCAAACACCATTACTGCACCGGTTAAGGCGTCAGCATGAGAAGCGTCCAAACTTAGGGCAAATGCGAATTTCATCCCTTTCCAAACCATCGAAAGTTGACCATCATCTCCTTGCAACATAAGTCCATGAGTGGCTGTTGATTACCTTCCCTCCTCCTTGCAACATAAGTCCATGAGTGGCTGTTGATTACCTTCCCTCATCCATGCAACATAAGTCCATGAGTGGCTGTTGATGGATCCCGGTTCCGGGCCAGCAAGATTTGATCAACTATGAGAGATTCGAATTTGAATCCTGGTTCCCGGTCAAGAGAAGTAGTTGAAGAGAGATCCCAGAAAGAGTCGCTTCATCCCCAACAGATTCAGTTTAATCCCCAGCAGGCATATCGATTCGTACATCATCAGTTCAATCTATAACAGTCATAGTAAGTTCACTATCGACTCATCATCTCGATTCGTACATCGTTAGTTCAATCATGACAGTCACAGTAGTTCACTGTCGACTCGTCTTCTCAATTCGTACATCATCAGTTCAATCTATAACAGTCATAGTAAGTTCACTATCGACTCATCATCTCGATTCGTACATCGTTAGTTCAATCATGACAGTCACAGTAGTTCACTGTCGACTCGTCTTCTCGATTCGTACATCATCAGTTCAATCTATAACAGTCATAGTAAGTTCACTATCGACTCGTCATCTCGATTCGTACATCGTTAGTTCAATCATGACAGTCACAGTAGTTCACTGTCGACTCGTCTTCTCGATTCGTACATCATCAGTTCAATCTACGACAGTCACAGTAGTTCACTGTCGACTCATCTTCTTGATTCGTACATCATCAGTTCAATCATAACAGTCATAGTAAGTTCACTGTCGACTCGTCTTCTCGATTCGTACATCATCAGTTCAATCTATAACAGTCATAGTAAGTTCACTATCGACTCGTCATCTCGATTCGTACATCGTTAATTCAATCATGACAGTCACAGTAGTTCACTGTCGACTCGTCTTCTCGATTCGTACATCGTTAGTTCAATCATGACACTCAGAGTAGTTCACTGTCGACTCGTCTTCTCGATTCGTACATCGTCAGTTCAATCATGACAGTCACAGTAGTTCACTGTCGACTCGTCTTCTCGATTCGTACATCGTCAGTTCAATCACGACAGTCACATTAGTTCACTGTCGACTCGTCTTCTCGATTAGTTCGATTGTCAGTTCAATCTATGACAGTCATAGTAGTTCACTGTTGACTCATCATCTCGATTCGTACATCGTCAGTTCTTCTAGTCACTGTTAGTACAACTGTTGATCCAATCCATGATAGTCACAGTAGTCCACTGTTGACTCATCCTCTCGATTCGTACATCGTCACTTCTTCTGGTCACGATTAGTCCAACTGTTGATCCAATCCATGATAGTCACAATAGTTCACTATTGACTCATCATCTCGATTCGTGCATCGTCACTTTTTTCGGTCACGGTTAGCCCAACTGTTGATCCAATCCATGATAGTCACAGTAGTTCATTATCGACTCATCAGCTCGATTCGTACATCGTCAGTTCATTAATCATCATTGGTTTATCATCACTCTCATTCAAAATATGTCGTGTTCATCATTCTCATTCAAAATCTTAGGCTTCTATGTCCATTAATGGGGCTTCCATGTTCATCGCTTGGCATCTCGGGATTTCATGTCCATCACTTGACGTCTCTTGACTTCTGTGTCCGTCTCTTAATTTCCAGGGCTTCCGTATCCGTCGGTTAACTATAAAACGGCATCTCCGAATATAGTCCTCCGGGACCCCACATCTGACTACATCGCTTATGAAGCACACTTCCCAAAATTCAGAAGGTTGCTCCAAGACCTAGAGTATTCAAACCTTGATGTCCCTATTCGGGTTAATAACTGCATCACAGTTAGAAATACTAGCACATCATAAGTCCACTTGGAGTGGCACATGCCCCACAACACCAGCTCATACTAGGGTCACAACACTAGGCATGATAGGACTCATGACATAATTCATATCACATCCATGCATTGCATATCATCCTCATAGCATAGCATCCGCATGTCTTGTTGTGCATATGTGATTTATCCCTTTGTGCCCTGAACTACGTCCTGGTCTGATTCCCCTGGGGATACGTAGGCAGCTCACACTGAGCACGACCAGCACTAACCTCATCATCCTTTCATCTTTTGCAACGCTTTTTATCCTAAATCTATAGCCTCCAAAAGACCTGTCTCTTCAAAACTTTGGCACTCGCTTGCGACATGCGTTGCCTCGCAAGTTCCTGCCAAAGAGGGGCAAACTGTAGACACCCCATTTTGTCGGCTATCAGATTTAGGAGACCCATAGGTTGGTGGTTCACAATGATCGTAAAAGACTCAAAAGGACTCTCGGAAGTCAGCTCTATCTCTCAGAATGCTCAGAATGACCAAAATGCCCCTAAAAGCCCGAAAACTCCCAGATTTGGTCCCAAAGTTCTAAAAACATGCTACGTTGTAAGAAAAGCGATAAAATGAGTTTTTAAGAGAAAATCGGGTGAAATCATCAGCTCCCAGAGACCCCCGGAAGTCTCGGAAGCTCCCGGAAAGTCCCCGTTGACCGGTTTGACCAAGGTTTGACCAATGTTTGACCAGGTTTGACCAAGTTTGACCAAGTTTGACCGAAATCATCCGAATTCACCAGAATCATTCTAAATCATGAGAAAAGTATTAAAACAAGTTCCAAAAGAAAATCGAGCGAAAACATCAGCTCCCGGGAACTCCCGGAGGTTCCCAGAACTTCTCGGGAATCCCAAGTTTGACCAGTTTGACCAAGATTTGACTTTGGAATCGGGGCACCGAAACAATTTTCAAATATTTTTCATGGATACTAGAGGTCAATAGCTTTCCAACGGTATATCGCACATAATTCCTGGATTTAAAACGAATTTATTTTGAATTTCCGAAGGCGAAAAAGGCGATCAAATCAGCATTTATCGCGAATACCGCAAAACTTTTCAAAGTGACCTATCCCCGAACTATTTTTATGTAAAGTAGACTCCATTACCTTTCCAACGGTATATCACAACCTCAATTTGGAGTTCGTATGCATTTTCTGTGAATTTCGGACGAAATAGGGCCTTTTCGCGAATACCGGAACCTCTGGGGGCCTAAACGTAATTTTCTGGGCTTCTGAGGAGCAGTGCCGCCGCGGCACTGGCCCACTGCCGCCGCGGCACTCATCCCTCGCAGAGTCCATTTTTGTAATTTTTTTGGGGGGTCCAATTTGATTAATTGAAAGCCAAAACGACATAGTTTTATGTTCACAGTTGTTTGGGACCAATGGGAGTACTTCTAAAACCCCAAAACCACCCCAAATTGGCCTATTTAAACCCCCCTTTGCTCTTCATTTTGAGGGGGGGCCAAGTGCAAAAGCTTGAAAAGTTGTAGAGAAGAAGAGAGAGAGAGATAGATTTAGAAGAGAGAAAAGGAGCTTCCTCCTACTATTTTGCTATAGAAAGTGAGTTTTAATCTTGTTTGCTTCCATTTCCTCTCTTACACTTCACATTCCAAACACCCCCAATCACCATTCTTGAGCATTCTTGAGTTAGGAAGCTACTTCCATGTCCAAATGTCAAAATCTATGAGTGAAACACCAAGCTACAAGTCCAAAATCACATTGATTATCATCTATTGATTGCTATTTACTTGCTTTGATTATATATATGTTCATCTCTCCTTATCTCATTTCTTCTTCTTTTCTTTATTTACTTACTAGTTCATCATCATCTAAGTGATGACATGAAGTTTGGGGTGAGTGAATCCTTATGGATAGTAGCTCTTGACCTCAAAAACATGTTTGATAGATGATGATCATAACTTCAATACTTCCAAGGTATTCTTGAAATGTATTGAAGTTATGTTCAAAAATAAAAATAAATCTCTCCAACAATCTTGGAGGTTCTTGATGATGAGTTTAATGTTGACATTTTAAGTGGCTATAATCCTTATTGAGTATTGAAAATGTGCTTTCAAAACATCTATTTCAAAACCCCTCTCAATCCCCCTCATTTGATTTCAAGAAACAAAACTTTGTTTTCTCCAAAATCTTCAAAACAATGAGTCAAAACAGTGAGTGAGTTGAGTTCAAAGATTTCTCTAGAACTCAATATTCAACATATGGATGCAAGGCCACTTGGAAAGTCTTCCTAACTCATTGGAGAACACCCATGATTTTTGGTTTGACTTGGAAGTACTTAGAAATGGTCCATTTGGGTCCCAACATTCCTTCCAAACATTCTGTTTTTGCTGTCACAGCAGCTAGGTCAACTTACGACCTCTTTTCCAGAAAACCTTTCCAAAAGGGGTGGTCCTAACTTATTTTTCCCTTAAAATTCAATGTCTTAGGAAACTTTATGTATAAAATGGGCCTCTAGATCATTCTTTTTCATTTTCTAAGATTTTCTAACATTTCAGTCGACAGTACGAACTCTGTTTCTGAGTGACCTCTATTGTTTATATAATTTCTCTCAATCTGTGGTAGCTATTCAAGATTGGCCTTTTGGGTTGTGTTCTAGACACAATAAGGAACATCTCCATAAAAAATAATGCATTGAAAACATTCCTAACCCCTCTTTTCAAATTCCAAAAGATCATGCTACTGTTCTGTCCACTATTCACAGCAAGTACATTTCAACTTTCATTCTTTGATTTGATGCTCATATGCATTCCAAATTAGTTCATATCTTAGGAAGTAGTTCATACTACATTTGCATACATCCCATGTTGATTTAATTCATTCATTCATACACATTTTAGACTTCTAAGTCACTCTATGAATCCATGTACACAAAACACACTACAACCTTTGCACATTTTTAGATACATACAATACATTCATGCAAGATTTGGGATTTTTGTAACTCCTAATCTAAGAAGATTATAAGGAATGATCATGATCACACGTTCATGCTCCCCTCGACCTAATCATCCTTTCTCATCCGTCCCGGGGATTGAGAGATCTTCTATTCTCAAAGATTAACATGCATCATCCTAGCTTGCTAAGCATCCTTGTTTTCTTTGACTATTTGTTTCAAGAACAATTCATGTCCCCCTTTAGATTAGGAAGTCTTGATTATTTGATACATGATTAGACTATTTTTCCTAAGTTTATTTGTGTGATCTTTCACTTTACATTGTATGATATTTGACTTAGATCTTATGAATGATATCTTATCTTTAGATCTTCCATTTCAAGTTTCTTATGTGATGTAATATACTATCATAGTATTAATTGCCGAACCATACATAGTATAAGATGATTATTTGGATGCTAATTGAGGCCCGTCGAAAGATGGGGCGAGTTGAGGGTGTTTTAGTCGTGACAAAGGCTCCTTCCTCTCTCGTACCAAAACCCCGAACCAAGTTCTTTGGTTATGAAGGGTCGGTGCCCTTATCCGCTTGGGTGAGTCAAAATTAGGTTTCTTGGTTCCTTAAAGACCAAGTGGCGACTCTGTATCTGTTTTCAACAGACCCTTTCTTTTTCTTTGATTCAAATCAATTTCAAACAATCTCAAACAAGAGAAGTGGTCCACTTCCGGTGTCCACAACATGTTGTAGTAGAAGCTTGGATTAGTTATGTGGTTATGTAATCGCTTGTAAACTTTTATAGCTATGTTTTGAATCGTTGGTATACCACTGTGTTTGCGTTGGTTTTGGAATCGGAGGACCTTAACTTGAAATTCTGCAGAATACATAGTGTGCTGATGCAAATCAGTCGACTGGTTTTTAATACGATCCGATGGTCAAAACAGAAGCCCTTTCTTTGATAAAAAGAGGGCGTCCTCCTTAGAGCCTGACTGACTGTATATTAGATATGCAAAACCAACTATTTAAAAACCAATTTTGTGGCTCCAAACGTGCTTTGAATCCTCAAATGATAACCTTTAATTGTTTGATTAAGGGTGTGTTTGATAACTCAATTAAGTACTAAAAATGCTAATTTTCAGCACTTAATTTTTTTCAGTGCATTTGCTAATGTATCACTTAATTGAAAAAATAACCAAAAATTCACTGAAAACGTTAAGTGAAAATTTTCTGCTGAAAATAATCACTGATTGCAGTTGTCACACCCGTTCCAGAATTTGTCTGCTTTTAAAATATGACATTGTGGTAACACGTGGAAATATTAATGTTTATTAATATTGAGATGAGGTTGACTGTGGGTCAACGGTGAGGTGTCAGAGAGGACACAGGAACATGGTATTTCATGTTGCATTGGCATGGTTAAATGACATTTACATGAATTAAATGTTATTTGAGATATCTATTATTTCGTGAATAGTGAATTATACTGTGTAGTATAATTTCTGGTAATTTCGATATTGTTATATCAGTTTGAGCACTGTGGTGAGAACGTGAGTGACACGTTAAATAAAAAGGTAGGTTGTGTAGAGATTCCACATAATTTAGTTTTCGGACGTTATTTTGGACCAAACGAGACTTAGTCGGAAACTTTTGAAATTTATCATTTTCACTCGTAAAGGCATAAAATGAACGTGTGCAAAGTTTCGAGAGCTAATTAGAAGTTTGAGGAACTCGTGGGGAGGTAAACGCAATTTCCGAAGAGTTTGCCTACATATAGTAGTGGATGAGATTCATTCTCATCCAAAACTCTCTAAATATCTTGAGAGAGGAGAGAGAAAAGAGATTTGTTTGCCACGGACTTTACGACGCCGATCGACGACCGTTCGTCCGTAAGATTTTCTCCAGATTCAAGATTTGAACTCGTGGAGGTAAGATCTACGTTTTGATACTAAGGCCGTGTTTGGCCAATTTTTGTCAAAATCTTAATTCTAGACTTTTGGGAAAAACCCGTAAAACTTGTAGGAATCGTCTCAAATTCAAAATCTGACGATTAATTGGCCTCCTAGTCGATCCTTCAAAGTTTGGGGGAAATCGCACGAGGTATGAAGTTCTAACTTGTGAAATATAGAGAAATACATGTTTTATATTTCGATGACGAAATTGAGATCCGGGCAAAATCCATGTGTTAATTGTAGGTCCGTTAATTATGCACGCGCTAAATTGTGAAAAGCATGTCTAGATTTACGCGAGCACATTGAGTTGTCTATGTGGGTCAAAGGGGGGTCTTATACAAATTCATGCCGGAGTAAGCTTCTCGTTGTTTGAGAATTTTAGTAGCGACGGTTACTATGCATGGTTTAAGGCTTGGACTTGCCATGGCACTTATGGGATGTAATGGTTATAGGCTTGGACTAGCCATTGACATCGCGGTTTAAGGCTTGGACTTGCCGCTACCGGATGAAGGCGTTTTTTTCTCCCTAGAGACTATTGATATGATTTATGAGATTAAAGCATGTTTTGTTATATATTGCATCTGTTAGACTTGTGCACTCAGCATATAGCTGAGCAGTGGAGATTTACTCCATTGCAGGTAAGAAGAAAGACAAGAAGAAACGTGATGAGTGAGGCCGAGGAACGAAGGGGAACCAAAATTGTATATGTTTTTATTTTAAATCCTAATCTTGTGTAAGGATTGGTAAATTGTAAAATGTTGTAATAGAATCATGGATTAGATTCGTAGCATGTTGTAGTATAATCTGAACTTAGATTTAGTACTTGTAATCCCTAGTAAACGCTCTTATATTTATGTTTTTGAATGATGGAATGGAGTGGATATATGTTGGTTTGGATTTGGGAGAACCTTGATTGGGAAAAATTGCAGTTTTGGGTTTTGCTGACAGAAACCAGTCGACTGGTTTTTGATCCAGTCGACTGGATCATTGTGTTGAACTGGTTACTGCTTTGTTTCGTCTGAGATTCAGTCGACTGGGCTGAGAAAACAATCGACTGGATGGAGCCCCAGGCAATGACATTCTGCTGGATTAGGGTACCAGTCGACTGGATATTTTTTAGTCGACTGATAATTTTAGGCACCAGTCGACTGGGTCCCCGACACAGTCGACTGGATGGGCTGTTATATTTTGAAACCTTTCTGTTTAAGGTCACCAGTTGACCGGATTCTAGATCAGTCGACTGGACCTCTATTTCTCAATTGAATTCTTTCTAAACGATTACAACTGGACAAAACTTTTTTATAACTCTGATTTTGATGGATTTTAATAATGTTTTCCGCTGCTATTTTACTTTAATGGAACTGGATAAGTCTTGATGGCGTGCCACGTGTCCTATTTCCACGCGTAGTGGGATTGGTCGTGACAGCAGTCTATTTTAATTCTTGAAACACTATTTTTAATTTTGTTAATACAAATCACTTAAAATTTTCAGCACTTAATTTTCAGTTTTATCAAATACACCTTAACTTGGGATTGTAATATGTTACCTGTTGAATTGAAGCAATCCAAGAACAACTTTTGCCAATCATAATTTTTTTTTGCAAAATTTAATTACAGAACACCCCTGTGGTTAGGCCTTTTATCAGTTACCCCCTATACTTTAAATTTTATCACTAATATTCCATGTGGTCTGGACTAAAGTGAAATAGTCACTTTTTCCGTTAAAGTTAATGAAAAATGGGTAAAAATACGAAATTACCCCTATTACATGCTAATAAGAACACCCTTATATGCTTAAATGTTTATTTAGGCATATGTGATATACTATTATATTATTTTGATATTATATTTGTTGTTAGAGACCATTCTGTAGTCACTTTGAGGTACATTCATGAGAGCAAATTTATTTAATTTTTGATCTACCCTTGGACACACACACACACACAGAGTCTTAGTGATATTTTATTTATTTTTAATCTACTTTTAGACACACACAATCTTGGTGATATGTTAGTTTTTTTTTTTTTAATCTACTCTTGACCACACACACAGTTAAGAATGGCAACGGGTCGGAGTTGGTACGGAGTTCCCCTATACCAACTCCTACTCCGTTTATTTTCCTCCTACTCCGACTCCGCCCCATCCCGTTTAAGTAAAATACCAACTCCTACTCCACTCCTACTCCGTTTACTATCGGGTACTCCTATTACACTCCTACTCCGTTTGTTAATCACCATTGCAAAATTAAATGTTCTTTTATAATTCAAAACCCACTTAATTTTAGCTTGATTTCTTAAAAATCACTCACGCAAATGATTCTCAATTTGTTAATCACAATTCAGAAATTAAATATTAAAATTGAAGAGAAAGAGATGTACATATATGCCCTAATTTGTTATAAATAACTGTAAGTATGAGAGTAATTTCGTAACTTAATGAATTAATCGGGGCGGGGCGGATTTTAAATGGTAGTATTTCATGGATACCAACTCCGCCCCGATTCCTATAGGGTTTTTATATTTCCATACCAAATCCACTCCTACTCCTATTATAACTCCTCCAAACCTGTTCCATTAGGAGCGGGGCGTGGCGGGGTGGAGGTCCAGTGGGACGGGATAAATTGTCATCCCTACACACAGTGAAATCCAGTGTAGTGATGTATTAAGATCTAAAAAAAAAATTATCCCCCAAATTTTTTGTGTGTGTATGTGTGTGTCAAATTTGCTCTCACAAAGGTACCCCTAAGTGACCACATAATGGTCTTTAACAACAAATGTAATATCAAAATAATATAATAATGTACCACTTATGCCTAAATAGACATTTAAGCATATAAGGGTGTTATTATAAGCATGTAATAGGGGTAATTTTGTACTTTATCAATTTTCCGTTAACTTTAACGGAAAAAGTGACTATTTCACTTTAGTCCAAATCACAGGGGTATTAGTGATAAATTTTAGGATAAATTGCATTTTGCACCCTCAAACTATACCATGTTTTGTACTTTGGTCCCTAAACTATCATTTTTTGCATTTTGGTCCTTCAACTATCATTTTGTGGCAGTTTGCCCCCTCCTTCACTTTCAGTGATGAAAAAAGTCACTTTTTAGTGACACCAAAAGTGACGCTAAAACTGAGGGAGGGGACAAACTGCCACAAAATGATAGTTGAGGGACCAAAATGCAAAAAATGATAGTTTAGGGATCAAAGTGCAAAATATTGTATAGTTTGAGGGTGCAAAATGAAATTTGCCCTAAAATTTAAAGTACAAAAGGATATTTGATAAAAGACCTAACCACAGGAGGTATTTATGTAATTAACCCTTTTTGCAATTACCATCACAATCACAAGCAACCGCATAAAGTGTACCAAACGAGCGGTAATAACGGAATAGAGAAAGTATTACTCAATATTCCCAACTATCAAGGGTGGTCATTACAATTTTTCATACCTCAAAGGAGGTTACAGTAATTGGACATTATCTCTCGGGAGAGGTCACTGTAATTTACCCTAGAAACTTACTAAATCAATTGTAACTCTACCAAATAAATTCTAAATGATGTTTTATTCACCTGAATAAGAAAAATTCTCAATGGAAGTTTTATTCCAAATTGAAAAAGAAATTCTAGAAAACTACCAAAATAGTTTTTCCAAAAGTAAAGACCTTAGAGTATCTCTAATGCTAGGGTCAAATCTATAATTAAAGCTAAATTTTGATAAAGTTGCACAAAATGTGTGGTCCAATGCAAGACCAATTGTGTTGTTAAAATTTGAGAAAATCATTTACTTTCTCAAATATATAGCAGAGAATTTGGCTTTTGTCAAATTTTTACCATTGTACTTTTTTCTTATTTTTTCGTTTTTAGTGCACAATAATATAATGCACAATATTAATTGCTTTTGTATAAAAAAAAATTATTTTTTATTAGTTGTCGCAAAATTAATATACAAAATGCACTATTAAATGTACAAGATTAAAAACTTTTGTGCAAAAAATAACATTTTAAATAACTTTTTATATTAAAGCATATCTGTCAAATTTTAAAATTTTAACACTATAAGATTACTAAAATATAAGTTTAAAATATACAAAATAAACTTTTTTTCATTAGAGATACTGTTACCAATTGGCATTGAGTCATCTGTCTCGTAAGTACCTCTAATTTCTTGTTATTAAAGCGTGTGCAAAAGTTAGACAGTTGTCAGCTAATGGACACTGGTGAGTATGGGATATGGCTTGACCCACGTATGCTACTAAAAATAGGAAACTACCAACTGCTTTCAAAGGTGACGGTGGGGACCACTAAAATGATAGTATCTTTACACATGGCAAAATCACGTGTATTTAGAGGTGGTGGAACCAGTGGTCTATAGGAGACTTAGGAGTCATATCAAATCGAGCTTGGTCAGTCGGCTCGAATTGTTAAGGACCAAGTTCGAGTTCAAATCCAGTTTAAAGAATAAGGGTTAATTACATTTTTTTTAGTTAGATCTATTTTTATTTCATCTCTTTATATTTTAAAAGGTTAGTGTTAATGTTAAAGTAAAAAGTGCTAATACTAAAGTAAAAAGTGTTGCTAAAAGTTTTAGCGATAGTTACTTAACTGTTGCTAAAACTTTTAGCGTCATTTTGTGCTTTGATATTAGCACTTTCTGCTTTGGCATTAGCATCACCCTTTTAAAAATGATACTTAACCCCCCGACGTTTTGAATTAAAGTAAAACTGTAAAGAATTCTCTCAAAACTGATAAAAATTCTAAAATTGGCCAAAAATATGAACACTTAACCCTATGTGAAGGTTAATTTTGGAACAAAACCCCTATGTGAAGATATTGCTACCATTTAACTCAATTATTCGGGGCTAGTTTTTAGCAATCAACCCTTTTATGGGGATATGTTTAGGGTTAACTGCATACATGAAGGTAATTGTGATACTTAAACTCTCCTTTATGGGGCTAATTTTATCATTAATCCATGTATGAGACTATTTTGAGAGAAATTTTTACAGTTTCACTTAAATCTGAAACTACAAAGGGGTAAATGTCCAATTTTGAAGTACAGGGGAATACAGTGAAAATGAACCTACTCACAAGGGGTAGAATTTAATTAACCAAAAGAATACAGCTCGAACTCAGCTCGAAGAAAAAGAGAGCATTTTTGCTCACCTAATTTTGGTTCACCACTGCTCACTCAGCCTTCACTGGGTGTAGCGCCCCGATTTTCTAACAACCCAAAATCAGAACACTACTTGACAAAAACAAAATAAACTAGAAGCTTAAACGGTAATTGTCAATTTAAAACCAAAATAGACTAATTCCGAAATTATGATAAATTTAAACCGAAATACAAACGATATTAACTCTCAAATATCAGTTTCTAAAACGATTGCCACATGCGCCAAAAATCCCGAAGGTACAAAAACTCACTAAACTCCAAAGTTTAGAACTCCAAGCTTGCTAATCCTAACATGATCCAAGCCACTACTAGATACAACGATGATAACATGAAAACATTCTCTAGCTACGTTCGTAAATTGAACGCACCCGAGATGCATGGAGACATCCGAGTCAGTATAAACTGGTATGAGTAAAACATGAGACCCGAAATAATCCATGAACAAACAAAAAGAAACCAAAATAATATGTCATGACAAAACAAAAGTACCTCTGCTGAAATAGATCAATACCAAGTCATTAACTACATTTTTAGTGAAAACTCAAACATGCCAACTATCCGAAATTAAGTTTTACCTGTTCATACCACTCTTTTATAAGTTTCTGAGGTCGTTAATTATTTTTAATACGCTCTAAACAAAAAGAGGTTATGAACTTCTACAATAATAACGTGATAAGACACAAGACTTTAGTTTCACTCACAAGATTTGAACCAAGGGATGACAGTTAGTTTCCCGTGCTCATACTAAATATCAACTCTACTTACTTTACGTAGGGGAGGTCTAACCTGCACAAAAATGTTAGCGGACCCACCCTCCTGCAATCAAAAAAATTAATACAAAATGACATTTTAAATGTTAAACCTGAACGGACTAAAAGTCCTTCCTTATGACTCTATCTCAAACAACCAAAAACATGAAAGCTCTTCCTAAAATTGTTGACCAACCGGTATAAGACTCGAGAATTAAAGGTCTTCCCATTCCTAAGACCAAACATGCGGAAAGGAAGAGTTACACAATCTGTCCACTCGACCACTTGGATGTAAATTCCAATCTTGATACTATAAACGGCATTTTCAGGAAAAATATAAAACACGAAAAAAGTCAATAACAAAGTTTCTCTTTAAGATATCAAATGCCTCAATTTTACCAATTCATTTACTATTTTTAAATAATATAAAACTCTACTGCCTGTGTAGGAGATATTAAGCGTCTAGATGTAATAAATGACCTCAATTACAATAATATCAAATAAAGAAAATGTCCATAATAGTACTTTACATTAAATCGTCATAGCCTAACATATTCGCGCATATCAAACAACATATTCAACAATATGAAATATCGTGACAAGACATAAGTTCTACCACCTCTTCCAACAAGAGACTCCGGCAGTTAGTTTCTTATTCACGATCAATATACAAGCAAACCATTATCATATCTATGAACAACAAAAATATTGTACAATATCGTGATAAGACATAAGTTCCATCATCTCTTCCAACAAGAGACTCAGGCAGTTAGTTTCTTATTCACGATTTTCAAAGCTTATAAATATTACTTTGTAGTAGGCTACCCTGCAAAAGTGTGTGTGTGGCCTACCACCCTGTTCCAGGAAAACATGTTAGAATATTACACCGTAAAAGCGCATGCAATTTTTAGTTTGTACCAAATCCACACTTACTACCACAATTGCATCTCATATCGTGCCAAAACCAACATACCCATAGGTCCCCCTCATACCCTAGCCACTTCTCCGAGTTTGACACTTACTCCAATCGGGCGTATCGAGTATCGAGTGTGCCCCAATCCCGAATAGCTACGACGTATGAGAAAATAATAATAAGCCACTATTCGGCTAAAATGCGCATATGATCCAACGTCACATATTGAGACGGGATGAAACACCACTATTCGGTGAACAAAACAAAAAAGGGCATCAACCCAAATTCATTCCTCAAGACATGCACCTCTGATTGGACATGAGTACTAGTTGCCGCAAGACATAAGGGTTAGTTTCTCTGTAAGCAGTGGATTCAAATAAAAACAAAAGGGTTGTGGCGGTGGCTTTGGATTTTTCCTTTAGGTTCATTATCATCGTAAACAATATCACAAATATGAATATTTCATATTAAATCATCATAACAAATTCCAAACTCATCTTTGGGTAAATCAAATCATGAAAATTCCACATATCTTATATTAAGACATTTGCAAGTTCCCACCGTAACAAAGTAATTCAATGAAGTAAATTTTACTTACAATATCAAATTCACAATTCTCCACCATAGGAGAGTAAGTAATAAATCAATTATAATCATCCCAAATGAATCATATTCCTCAATGTACAAGAGCAATACCACAATTATATCAATAAGGTAAAACTTCACTCACATTTCCATATAAAATACCAAAGGATTCATAATCCTCAACCTATGGGATTAACACCACAGTTAACATTTACAAGGGTGCAGATTTTTCTCACAATAGTATAGAATATCAGAAGATTTATCATTCTCAACCTATGAGAGCGACACCACGATTTATGTTAATCAAGGAAAAAGCTTTACTCACGTGGATAGCTTCACATTATAATAGTTTTTCTCGAAATATAAGTTATGTCACGATCTCTACAATTCATATCATGATAGAATAACAATTAATTCCATGTTCTAAATGTAGGGACAAAACAATAATTTATGCTCCTACAAGGGCACTTTCATAATTCAGCAAAAGTATATCTGAAAATCAATATGATGATCCTCACATCATTCTAGGTTTAAAATCATTAACGAGATTCAATCTGGAGACTGTCACAGTTTTCTATGTGAAATCAGAGGTTTCTATAGCAACGGGAGTCTAGAAATAAGATATATTTTAGACGGTGTAGAATTAAATGTCTGCAAACTTAGGAAAACTATTCTAAACATTATTCTAAGACTTTAGGCACTGACAACGTATTTTTCAAAAATACCAATAATTAATTACGCATCTTTAAAGTAAAAATACTATTTGACAATAGTAGTAATAGAACTGTAATTCCATAACTATACTCAAATATAAGAAATCACACATGAAACAATCTTTAAGAGGTACAAAATTCCATAGGAATAATACTGTATTTCACCAATGTACGCAATGTACGTAATCTCTAAAATGATTAAACCTTCCATACCGGTAATATATTTATAGGAATTTTCTAGCATTTATAAAATCTTCAAGCATTTAATGCTAATTTCTATAACGAATAAACAAACATTTTAAAGGTAATATAATTAAAAATAAATAAATACCGTCATCATAAAAGTATGATATTTTACAGAATAATATGAAATAATTTATAATGATTGAGCGAAATTTTAGAACATCCAAAATAGCTTTTTTAAAAGTTTTGGGACAACTATGTAATTATACTAGAATAAAGGGATTTTATATAAAAAAATCCAAAAAAATGTAAAATAAGTATTTGAGGCTATAATAAATAGAATTACAAGTACCATGCTCGAAACAGTGACCAAATCCGATGTCAGTTGTCACGCCCCGGATCCATACATATGAATCTAGGTTACGTGGCACGCCATCAAGGCTTACCAACGATGATTAAAGTTCCCAAAATAACCTTAATAAAATTTTTGCTCCAAAATAACCAACTTCCAAATAGTTTTTTCATAGGTTATATTAAACACGTGTCCAAACACGCCTTAATGAGTTTCGTTTTCAAAAGTAACATTTTCATAGGTCAAAGGGTCCCCAAAGGTACCCCCATGCCTAGTTAGAAGTTGTTCCGAACATTGGGAGAAGGAGTTAAAGAATTCTTGCAGGGGGTATTTCGACCGGTCGAACAACCTCCTTCGACCGGTCGAATGACCCTTTAGCAGAATCCTGCCCAAAGCTGCAGAATTTTGCTAAGGCATCACCCAACCTTCACCCGTTGCAACCCTTCAAACATAATCCAATTCTTAGCAAACTTTACCAATGTTATAAGGACAAGTATAACAACTTTCCTAAGTTTGGAAAACGTTAACTAATTAAGTTGAGGGTTCGTTTGGATCAAAATCTCATAAGTACTTCAACAATTCATAAAACATGAAATTCAACTTGTTAAACATCAAGACGCGAACTCAAGATTCCAAGTCGCTTCCAACCAACTTAAAAAGGTTTTTAAAAAAATATTACATCAATCCAAAAATAATACAGAGCTTCTATAATTCGGTTACAAAAATGTTCTATACACCAATTCCTCCGATTGATCCCCAACGGCCTCATTCCTCGCATTCCATCTTTCCTTTCTTCATACCTGCAATGGAGTAAATCTCCATTGCTCAACTATATGCTGAGTGCACAATTTCTAACATATGCATATATGACAAATCATGCTTTTACCTCATCATAACACATAACTAATGGTCTCTAGGGAATAAGTGCACATTCGCCGATCCAAAGTCTTAAGACTCAACCATGACCCATGCCCCTTCGACATGTCACGTAATGCCTTTCTCGGCCAAGTGACCGTCGTCACTGCTAATCCTCCCCCTTCGAGAGGACGCCTCACGGTGAATTAGCACAAATCCCCCTTTAACCCACATAGGCACATAAACGTACTCATTTAACACATATACGTGCTCGCGTAAAACTTAACATGCTTTTCACATTTAAGCGCGTGCATAATTAACGGGCCTAAGATTAACACATGGATTTTGCCCGGATCACAATTTCGTCATCGAAATATAAAACATGTATTTCACCAATATAACATAGGCTAGAAATTCATACCTCGAGCTATCGTCGTATAACTTTGAGGGAACGACTATAAGCCCGATTAAACGCCAAATCTCCGATCCTACGCGAAACCTACAAGTTTACACGTATTTTTCCCAAATTCCTAGATTTAGAAATTTATAAAAACTTAGCCAAACATGGCCTAAAGACTATCAAAACGTAGCCCTTACCTTGGGAAGTTCAAATACGAATTTTGGTTGAAAACAGACGGACGAAAGGTCGCCGATCGTCGTCGCAAAGCCCGTGGCAATAATCTCCCTTTTCTCTCTCATCTCTAACGATATTTTTAGAAGTTCACAACTAAATGAATTTCCCACCCTTGCTATTTATAGACAAACTTTCCAGAAATCGTGTTTACCACCCCGCGAGTTCTCAAAACTCCTCATTAAGTCTTGAAACGTCGTGCACGTCCATTTTATAACTTTACGGGTGAAAACTATAAATTATAAAAGTTTTCGATTAAGTCTTGTTTGGATCCAAAATTATGTCCGAAAACCAAATTCTGTAGAATCTCTACACATCCTACCTTTTATATAACGTGACACTCACGTTCTCACCACAGTTCTCAAAATGATATCTAATAGTATCAAGATTATTAGAATTTACTCTACACAGGTAAATTTACTATTCATCAAAATACCAGATAAGTCAAAAAATATTTAAATCACATAAATGTCATTTAGCTATGCCAATGTAACATGCCTTTCCATGTTCCCGTGTCCTCTCTTGACACCTTCCGAACTGCCTTTAAGGCCAATACTGGGTTCTCAAAAGACACCCTCCAACAACTAGTGAGTCATCACTCACTTCACACACGTTAATTAACACAACCATAAGCATGCTAAAATGATATAAATAAATACCGCAGGAGCGGGTATGACATCAGTAGACCTCTATACATCCGTTTAAAGTTTTAGGGGTATAAATGAAATTTTCGAAAATAAAAATCTGGGCAGTGTGCACTTTTTGGACAGCCTACTATGTCCAACTTTGAAAGGTCATAACTCCATCATTCCTTAACCTTTTTAAGTGATTCAAGAGCCTATCTTGTGTGAAAATTTGCATAGAATCCAAATCAAGAGTCGGTTTTACCATATTCAAATCACAGAATGTGAAATTACCAATTTACCCTTTGTGCAAGAAAATCAAAAACTGTTTTAAGAGTAGTTGTATAGGTATTTTAGGAGTCTACCTTTAAAATTTCAGATATTAAAAATGTCGGAGTAAGGAGAAATCTAATTTTTTACTATTTTAGACCAAACCGAACTATGATCATGAGTTTTTCTAAACCTAATTCAATTTATCAACTAAGAACTTCAAAATTCATAAAATAGAAGTAAAACAATATAAAAAATAACGAAACACTATAGAAAACAATGTGTATGATTTACTCATCAAAACAAGAGAAAGAAAATAATAGAACTTTGAGAATGAAAGCGTTTTGAGAGCTCCAATCCCCCTTCTTCTTCTTCTTCTTCTTCTTCTTTCTCCACCTGCTTCTTCTTCTTAGATGTAGATTATGTGTGTGAAATGTGAGTAGGGAGAAAGAGAGGTGGCTAGGGTTAAATTAGGTCTAAGAAACTAAAAATATCAAAATAAATATTAATTCCCGTTTTTTGGCTTTGGGCCTCACAAAAAGGCTTCACATATATAGGCAGGAAACACATTTTTAAATATTGAAAATGCTAACACAATGGGTATATGATCGGGAGATAACAAATCCTAATTATACGCCTTAACTCACATTTGTTAGTCGTTTTTATCCTGTTTTTATGTAATTTTACTTTATTTTCTATTTTCTAGCAGGTTTTAGAAGAAAACAAGGAGATCGGGTTAAAATAGGTGAAAAAGCAGGAAGAAAGAAGCAGAAAAAGACACATCGCGCGCGCGGTCCGCGGGCGCGAAAATTAGAGAATCGCTCGCGCGATCCGCTCGCGCGAAACCTCATAAATCGCTCGCGCGATCCGCGCGTGCGAGATGCCAAATGTCGCGCTCGCGCGACCCGCGCGCGCGAAACCTCATAAATCGCTCGCGCGATCCGCGCGCGCGAGATGCCAAATGTCGCGCTCGCGCGACCCGCGCGCGCGATATGTGTAAAAATCAAAGTTGCGTATTTCAGTATTCTAAGGAGTTCTGTGCAGACGAAATTACTTGAAGACGTCCAGATTGGAAATAACAGCTGTTTCAGTGCAATACGAATTGAAAGAGGCTTCTAAAAACCCTTGTAAACTATATATATCTAGTTTTGATGATTTTCAAGGGTTACACACCTGGAGAGCAATTCACCAATACATTCATTCAGCACTTTTTGAAGGCAAGAGGAAGGTTTTTAATGGCTTACATCAACTCCATCTTCATGCTTTCACCTATCATGAGCAACTAAACTCCTCATCTAGGGTTTCAATGAAACCCTAGCTATGTAAAGGGGGATTCTACGCTTCTTTATTCTAAGATTTTATGTTTATGGATAGTGATTGTATGTTGGTGGATTTTATATAATCAGTTTTTAATGTTAAAAATCAAGAGTACTTTGGATCTATTCTTGTCTTAGATTTTTCCTTATACTTATTGAACTCAATAGTCCTTGATATCTGTGATTGATAGGAGTATTTACATACAATGGTGCTTATGTGATTGTGATGTTTACTTCTTTTATAATCCATGCTTAGGAAAGATGAGTTATGCTACACCCTAGTTATAGGTAGATGATTCATGTGAACCGTAGATGGATTATGTTTAGATTAAACTAACGATTTCTTCTTGACGATACTATTGGGCTTGTAGCTACAATAGATCATAACTATCCAAACATAAAACTTAGAATAAGAAGTATAGACCCTCAATGCATAGTTAGTGGTGGATTTGTAATCCTAGATCCCATCTCCATATATTTATATCAATTTCCAATTTTGCATTTAAGTTTACTTAGATTTAATTCTAGATCTTAATCCTAAAATTTCATAGTTTAAAGTAGTAGTGGTAATAAAAACCTAAATCAATTCAACTTCCGATTTTCTTATAACTAGATAGATTAGATTTTAGTAATTAAAGGATTAAAAGTTAACAATCTCTGTGGGTTCGACCTTTACTTTCCACACTACAAATCTTTTGAAAGTAAAGCAAAAATAAGCATACTTTTATATCTTGATTTTGACGAGATCAGTATACATGACCCGAGTACTTAATTTCAATGCTAATTATATCACTAAATACATATAAGGCCATTAAACACTAACCCAAAAATAAACTGATACCTTAACATATTTTAAAATATTATATTTTGTATTAAAAAAAAATACGGGGTACTACACTGGATGACATGTGTCCCATTGCAGTAATTGTGTTGATAGTGTAGGGACAAAATGAGAATAAAATATGAGACATGTCACCTAGTGAAAGCCTAGGTGAGCAATGGTGAATTAAAAAATGGTGAGCAAAAATGCTCTCGAAGAAAAATGATCAAGCTTGATCTCGCCTCGATAATGTTTAAGGGCATTTTTGCTCACTTAGGCTCCCACTGGATGACATATGTCATATTCTAATAAATATATTGATAGTACATAGACAAAATGGGAATAAAATGAGACACAACACATATCACCAAGTGAAAACCTGAGTGAATAATGGGTGAGTAAAATTGCTCTCATTATGTTTCACATGTTCAAGTCTGAAATCAAACTTGTGATATAAACTCAACTCGATTAACCTGTTGTAAGCACTGTTGAAGAAGAAAAATGTATAAACAATCGGGGAATTATATCTACACCCACATATTTTACTACACTCACCTTTAATGAAAATTTCTTATTACCATTATATTCCTATATAAAATGACACAAAAGTACGAGAGTTTAGAAATAAATCTAAAAGATAACAATATTATTGACCTCCCCTCAAGTTTGTACATAATGCAGTTGAAACCTTTTTGATCATGCATGAACATTGATCAGTTTCTTTCTTTTTGATCAGTCGTCTTCTTGATTTTACGAACCACCATGGAAATTAAAATTTTCCCAGTTCTGTACGAAAAAATGGAAGGGTTTTTTTTTGTTGAACTTGAATATATTGAATCAAAATCGTAAATTTTACCCACGTAGAATAAGATTATTAGATTTGTTACTTGTGGATCTGTTCATAATATTTGATTTTTGGAGTTGATGTGTATGGATGATTGGGGCCGGGTTAGCAAATTTGGAAATCATGTAATCTGAAATATGGGCATCAAATACCCATCTACATATCACAAAACTAATAAAAACCAAAATCTAAACCATTAAACCTCGTGATCAGTGCACCACTATATATATATTAGATATAACCCGTGGTTAAAGTCACTAAAGTCACTACCAAATAATTCTAACCATACGTGTGTTTGGCTTTTAACTAACGTAATGTATCATTCTTAGCACGTATAGTTAATAACAAAGATGTAAGAACATGATCCATAGAAAATTCCAAAACACCGCAAGTGGAATTGCACAGGCACAACCAAAAGAAAGGGCTAGAAGTATGGGGACGACGGCAAGTACATGGTTGTGGGCACTACGGAAAAAATAGTTTGTCAAAACCTCAACAGTATAATAAAACATATTTTTAACACGAATCACAATAAAATACATTAACTTTAAACTCGTCTTAACTGGTAGTAAACCATGAATGCGTATCAAATTACAAAATCGGTATTCTCTTAATACAAATTAGTGTCCACTTTTTTAAATTAGTAAACAATTTTTACTTGCTTTCCAAAACTACCCTCCCTTGACATCTATACCAAAACAAAACAAAAAAATATTATAATAATAATCAAGGACAATTGTAAAAAATAGATATAAATTTTTTGTGTCTACTTAATAAGTTGAGTTTCCAAAAATGAACTACTCCCTCCGTCCCTTTTTTAGAGTCCTATATTCCATTTTGGTATGTCCCAAAATTAGTGTCCACTTTCCTAAATTGGTATACAATTTTTACCTACTTTCCAAAACTACCCTTCCTTGAAATCTACACCAAGACAAAACTAAAAAAGTTATTGTAATGATTAGGGGCAATTGTGGAAAGTAGGTGTAGATTCTATTTGTCCCCTTAATAAGTTGAGTTCCCAAAGATGGACTCAAAAAAAGGGGCGGAGGGAGTATAAAAAAAGGGTCGAAGGGATTACATGACTAGAGTTTCTTAGAGCGGCTCAACTCCTCGATCTATTCTGATTTCTTACCGTACGGATTGATGATGTGGTTGTGGCGGTGGTGGAGGGACCCTGTGTGTGCGTGTCGTTAGCACCATTCCACGGTGCAGACGTCAGGTTCAGTTTAGAGAGAAAAGATGAGAGATATGGGACGGGGGACTGCACATGGTGATGGTGTGAGAGGAGAGAGAAAGTAAAGAACGCCTGCTGTGCTGGCCTGCTGGGGGCCTGGGGCCTGGGGCATGGGGAAAGAGGATAATAACAAGGGACAGTGTTTCTGTGCAGTAAACACAGTGTAGTTCGCATTGTGTTACTCACAATTTGTATTGTAAAATTATTTTTATAAAAATAATTTTAAAAAATTAAACAATTATATTACGGAGTATATAAACTGTGAGTATTACAGCACTATGTTAATTACACAGAAGCATTTTCCAATGACAAGAGAGAGGCTGTGAATGACTCCGTTAGTACTGTAGGGTGTTCTTTTTTGACGGTGGAGTTTTGAGCTAGACGGCGGAGGCTATTTTGTCAATTTGTCTCCTTCAGGTAGGGCAATTCTGACAGTGAATTAATCATTAGACCAGTGACCAGAGAAGTAGATAACCATGCGCCATATTAACACCATTTTATTGCGAAAGTTCTAGGCATGTTGGTTCCCAAATTTAATTCAGATATCAAAAGAGTAATGATTCTTTATTACGTATAAAAATAAAAATAAAAATGAATAATTAGATTTCAGTTAAATTTTTTGTACGAAATTTAAAAGTTAATTTACTATGGAGTAGTATTTTTTTTGTAAATTAAAAAAATATAAAGAATAATTAAAAAAATTAAATAGTTATCAAAAATATTAAAAAAATATCAACTTTTTAATGATTATTTTGTACTTTAGTCTACCTTTTATTTTCAACCACCAAAATGTTTGAAGATTTACTCTCCATATTTGAAGATTTGCTTTCAATATTGTGAAGAATTGCACCAGACTTTTAAACTGGTTGTTCTTTGCGTTTGGAAGAGTACCTCCCAATGTTTCGAAGAGTTGCTCCCACCCATATAAAGAGTTGCTTCAAAATGTCATGTGAAATTTGATTACTTTTTTATTTTACAAAAAAATTGATAATTTTTTAATTTTGAAAAAGTAATTGACACATAAAAATAACTTAAATGTAATTACCAAAAAAAAAAAAAAAGAGTATTGATATGGTTCGTAACTTAAATATGGTTTTTCATTCGGCGGATAAAATATTTATTATATATATATATATATATAACGGTTATTTTGATATTATGGTGTGTAATTAATCAACCAGAGTAATGCTTGAGACACATAAAATATTCACATAGAGTTGTTTATAAAAATTTATTGTGTTTATCTCTCTCCTCAGCGCACCCCACAGTGTCAGTGGACCCCTCGAAGAGAGAAATATACACAATAAGTTTTATGTTTTATGTGTCCCAAGCATTACTCGATCAATAAAATCTCCATATTTAAACATTGTGCATCCAAAAAATAAGGGCATGTTTGGCAAAGCCTGAAATAGGACTTGGTTCAATGTAAGTCCAACTTTTATCTGGTTCTTGTGAAAACTTAGTTTGGTGAGTGTATGTTACTTACATAGGAGTTTGTGCCCAGTGTAATAAAATTTTTAAAACAGGTTCTGTGTTTAACCAACTTCCAATTGGTTCTCACAAGATCCAGATAAAATGTAGACTTGCACTAAATCAAATCCTATTTTGCATATTCTCAAACAGGGCCTGAGGAAAATATTCTTCACATCAGCAATATACCTAAGTGTATTAGTAATGTAACACGGATGACGCGGTATCGCCGTTAAAATGAATATTTTCTCGTAGCAGTGGGGCTGCTTCATTTCATTGGAGGATGTTGAAGTGGTCCCATTATTATCGAAGGCACTACCGTTGGAACCACAATGGAATATAAATTATGGGAAGCATAGCATTACTACATATCACAAATGCTATTAGACTAGAATCATATGTTGTGAGAATGGTAGTGGTACCGCATACCAATTAATGTATAGTAATGTTATGGTTTTCAAATTTGAATATTAAATATAGTACTCATTGCTTTAACAGTTCTATCACATGCTGTGACAGTGATTGTGGTATTACTAACCATTATATATGATGGCGCTTACATAATATTTAGGATATCTTAAATGTGGGAAACATAGCATTACTCTGAAAATTTATTTTATGGAATTTGTTGTTTATTTAAAGCGAAATTTTTTGGTGAACTTTAAAGGAAAAAACATGAATGAGAAGTGATTGTTTAAGTATTCTGAGCAACAACTTAGCCTAGTTGGTAAAAAGGCTCTTTATGTCACGCTCACACCAGAGTTCAAGCCTTGTCCCCCTCCCCCGAGCCATATCACTTATGTCCTCACTCGAGACCACTACACCAAATAATAAAAATAAATAAAATTTAAGTATTGCTTATTTCAAATTGTACTAAGATAAGAAAGTTTTTATTTTACAATAGCTTGAATCCTTGCCAAAAGAATAATGTTATGCTTCTTAAATTTGAATTCCAAATTTTGCTGTCAAATACTTTAACAGTTGCACTATATGTTGTGATAGTGGTCTGTAGTACCACATATCACTACATGTGGTACAACTGACAAACCATTTGAGAATCAAATTTGAAAAGTCTAGCAATAAAGAATAATGTCATGCTTCCTAAATTTAAATCTAAATTCGGTTTTCAAATACTTTAACAGTTTTATACCATATATTGCAACAGTGGTCTATAGTACCACGTATCACTACATGTGGTATAACTTGCAAACCATTTGAGAATCAAATTTGGGATAATGCTTTGCTTCCCAAATTTGGTTTCCAAAAACGCTTACAGTTATACCATATGCTACGGTAATAGTTGGTGTCTCATACGAATACATGTGATACGACTGATAAAGTATTTATAAATCAAATTTAATATTCAAATTTGAGAAATATAACATTACTCCTAACAAATTGTGATGCTATTAGCATCACAGATAGGCACTAAAAATCAACTCTCAGTCTCTCATCAATATATTTAAAATTGCCAAGATACAAGATCATTAATCAAAACATTGAGTATGCATTTTCTTAAGAGTACTATATGTCAAATTAAAGTTATGAATGTTAGATTTTAACATGGTTAGTATTTTTCCCTAAAAAATGTTTATTATTTTTAGTTCGATCTTTGTTGTGTTAATGATATAAGCAATTTGTTTCACTTTAACCTTGGTTGTAGATGAATTATGGACAATTGTCATCGAAATGATTCAGAGTAGATAAACTTATACAACTCAATTCAACTCAGCTCAACTAACTCAGTCACAGATAGGGGTGTCATTTGGAACGGAAATTCCGATTCTGACCGATTCCGATCCGAAAAATTTCAATTTTGACAACTAAATATGCATTCCGAAAATTGCAAAAAAAATTGGATCGGAATCGGAATTGTTTTTAGAATTCCGAAAAATTTTCGAAAATATTCCGAAATTGTATTTTCTGAAACTTTTCCGAAAATATTCTGAAATATTCCAAAAATTTTCCGAAATTGTATTTTCCAAAATTTTTCGAAAATATTCTGAAAATTGTGTTCATCCCACATCGAAAAAACATAAAAGAGGGGATATGATGTGCTTCTATAAAAGGCCTACAAGTCTCAAGTGAAATTCCATTAAGCTTGAATTCCAAAAAATTCTGAAAAAATTCTGAATATTCCGAATCTGATGATTTCAAAATTTCCGAAATTTCGGAATCGGAAATAATTTTGGAATTTCCAAAATTTTGGAACGGAATTCGGAATGCATTTTTGGCTTCCGAAAATTTCAGAATTTTTTTTCCCGAAAGGGGTGTTTCCGATCCGTTCCGGCCGAAACACACCCCTAGTCACAGATTAGTTAGAAACGACTACTTTTTCTCATTTCGCTTGGTCCGCTATTATGGCCTTATACACATTTATCAAGTCATTCTTTATTATCGTTATTCATATCAATTTTGGTCTTTTGCTTATCAAAATAAACTTTTAATTTAAGACAGAGAGAATAATAATTGGGTTATTGTTGGTTCATATCTATTATATAAAGTCTAAGGCCAAAAGCCTTCTCTAAGGCTATCCACGTGGCCTATATCTCCTCACTAAAAAAATCCAACATGGCTTTAACTCTTCATCTTGTTGGCTTCTCTCTCTCTCTTTCTCTCTCTCTCTCTCTCTTCTAGATTCTTGTTTTCCTTTTCCTTTCTACATGGCTTTTGTAGATGCTTCTTTTCGTCTTCCCAGAAGGGAAACCTCCTCCCCTTCATCTGCACACCCTTTCAAGAATTGTGCCATAGGACCAAATCTCATTCTCTCTCTGTAACACCCGTACCCGGAGAACGGGTTAATTATTGTGTTAATATGCATTAATTAATATAATTAGTGTATAAAATGGATTAAGGGGAGGCTTGAACTCGCCCAGGTAAAAAGTGTTAAGAGAGGGACACTAGTTGAAAAAGTCCCCAGTGAGGTGGGACAAGTATTGAAATGGAACCCAGCGAAGGGTAAATTGGCAATTTGCATTTTAAATGATTAAATGCATTTTTACGTGATTACATGAATATTTGTTTAAATGCTTTCATATTATATGATAATACATGTACTAGCAATGAGTATTAGTTTGAACACCCAAATAAGGGTATAACTGAAGAAGATTTAAAATTAGTAGGTGCGATAGCAATTTCACAAAGTATGTGGGACCCACGTTGGGACCCATACGGAACTTAGACAAACACTTATTAAATAATTGGGTAGTTGATGGAATGTTTGGGGGAGCTCATAATAGAAACTTAGGAAAATTTGGGGATGCAAATGAAAAGTTGCAAAATATGTGGGATTGACACCTCAACATGCAAAACATGTGTGTCAAGAGACCATGGAGTCTCTCATTTGCACAAAAATTAAACAAAAAAAGAGAGAGCTCGGGAGAGAAGACGGAGACGAGACGCCGACACCGTTTTTCCGCCGTTCTGTTGCCGTTGTTCTGTCGTCGCCGTTCCGTCGCCGCCGTTTGTCGGATTCACGAATTGAAGCAATTTTCGGACTCGTGGAGGTGAGACGGACATTTCTATACCCTTAATTTACGTTTAAATTGCTGGATTTTGGTAGCTTATATTTAACGGTGAGACGTTGTCTACCGAATTCTTGTAAGATTCATTTTGATGTTGAAATTGAGCTCTAATTGGTGAAATTCAAAACACCTCTAGCCTGAATTTGGCTAAAATTTGTGAATAAGGTGAGTTTTCTATACATACTAAATGATTGTGTTAAATGGGTTCAAAGCTATATGTGATGTTAGAGATGATAATTCATGATTAGGAGTTATAAAGATGTTAATCATGTGAATTCCATGTTAATTCTATGAAAATTTTATGTTGGCACATGAATATGTGTTTATGTGCTTATATGTCTATGTGGTAGTCAATGAGCACCGGGGAAATGGTTCATTGTTGGGAGTAATAAGGGTGGTGTAGAGGAAGAATCCGATAAATACGGAAGTTCAAGGAATAGAAATGGCCACGGGACCAAGGGAGGTGAATTCATAGTTGCTTTGATCCAATCATAAGTGTGAATGTGTTCCACAAACTTGGTTAGTGCTAAAATGTATTTAGAAATGTGTTTGGGAAGTTTCTTGCAAGTTCTATGTGATTTGGATTAGTGTTGGTAGGTTTTGGTAAGTTTAAAACTTGTTTGACAGCAAAATTTAGCAGCAAAAACCATTCTGCAGGAACCCGGATCGATCCGGGTACAAAGGGTGGATCGATCCGGGGTTCTGGAGAGACATTCTGCTAGAAAAATACCAATTCGGATCGATCCAGATTTTGTGGGTGGATCGATCCACCCCTGTTCTAGCAGCCGCCCACTTTTACGAAAACATGCATATCTCTTTCTAGAAAACTCGGATTCGTGCACCGTTTTTTTTTTTTTTTTTGGAACTGGGACTCAAAGACCTATCTTTTTGTAATAACCTGCATTTCCATTTAATTTTAAATTACATTTTCATATTTAATTGGTAATTGCATTGTCATATTTAATTTCATTTGGTATTGACTGCTTCATTTAATTACATTTCCCATGTTCTAATTATTATCCCTTGTGTTATTTCATATTAAAATTCTTGTTGGGGTCAAATTGTAATTTTTACAAAATTAATAATACCTGTGTGGATTTCAAAGTCTGTATTTCAAAACGGTGAAAATAACTTCTATTGACTCAATCAGTATTTTTATGAAACCAGAAAACCATTTCTTAAGTTAAAACGAATTTCCTGTATTTTTGTGGTGACCACCGCGCCCCGAAAATACCAGTTTATGTCTAAAACTGTCCATGTTGTGTTTAACTTCCACAGATTTTGGAAGTGACCGATTTAGACATTTACTTTATTTCCAATTATGGCAAGTAATCATTGGGTTGGGCTTGTTTGGGAATGCTTTGTTTGTGTATGTACTTCTAAGGCCATAAGTTGTTATTCCCAAACAACTCAACTTGACCCCCTACGTACCTATGCTTGACCCTTGAGAGATTGTTGAGTTAAACAATCTGCAGATGGGATTGATATATGTATTTGTGCTGTGTTTTCTCCTGTATAATAGAAATTGTGATATTAAAATCAATTGTAGAGTGAAGAGAACACAACTTGGGCTCCAAGTTCTCCAAATTGGAGTTCTATAATTAACCACATCCCCTTACTTCATTGCACATTCTGCACAAGCTCACACTGAGAGTTTAGAGAGAAACACAGAGAGTTAATACAGATTATTTTAGAGAGAGAGAAGAGCTTCTATCCTCCATAGCTTACAAGCTTTGATTTGGATTTCTATATTGGGTTTCTTTCTCAACAATTACTTCCATCTCTAATCTCAGTGAGTATTCTAAACTCACTAAGAATGTAATTACATGTCTATTTACTGTGTGTTTGTTTAATTTTGTAATACACCATTGTTGATCCTACGTATGAAAATTCATAGCTTGAAATCAAGATTTTCAAACCTTAATCTAAATTCGTTTTTAGAGATGAATATGGAAGATTATAGTATGTATTGACTATGTTTGAAGTTTTAGAGCTTAATTCGTTCATATAAGAAAGTATATTAGAAATCAAATTTTGACATGTTTTAGTTTATCATAAAATTGGAGAGTTATAGTTAGAATCATGTTAAATTGATCATAGATTCTTAATCCTTGTTTAAAAAGGAAGAGATCCATATATAACATGATGTACATACTTACAGAATTGAAAATGGGTCAAAAAGACCCCTACTTTACTGAACCAGAGCAGTTTCTGCGGAGAAGATGAAGCCTCAGCTTCATCTCGCGCCACGATCGCGCGCGCGAGAATCGCGCGAGCGGCCCGCGCGAGCGACCCCTCGCGCGAGCGGCCCGCGCGCGCGAGGTAGGCTTCCCCAGGCAGACGTAAGAGTTTATATATATATATTTGAAAATTGGCTGGTCGCGCGAGCGAGGGTCGCGCGAGAACCCCTTCGCGCGAGACCTTGTTTTCCTCAGGCAGAAAGAAAAGTTTATTAATAAAAGGAAAAATGGGCTTATCGCGCGAGCGGCCCGCGCGAGCGACCCTTCGCGCGAGCGGCCCGCGCGCGCGAGGTATTGCAGTTTCTGTTTTTGTCTGTTTTTCTGTTAAGGGACTGTTTGGATGAAATTTATATACTGTTGAGGTTCTGTTTGGGAAACTTGGTTAATCAGAACTCTATTTGTGTCACAGCCCGGTCCCACAATAGCGGAACCGGAGCCCGTGGCACGCCACCGAGGCTCTTCCTACTCATTTCAAAGTTGTAGCAGCGGAAAAATAAACTTTAAATATAACAAATAGTAGTCGTTCCTTTGAAACAATATACCCGAAGTTGGTAAAATCCATATAAATTTGAAAACGTAATTATATTTTGAAACGAATGAATTTATATTCAAAGGGATCCCAAAGGTGCCCTAACAACCAATCAAAACATTTAAATAAGTTGCGAAAGGTATATAAAAAGTTTTCATGCAGGGGTCATTTCGACCGGTCGAGATTCCCCTTTCGACCGGTCGGATGACCCTCGGCAATAATCCTTCACAACAGAGGGTACTTCGACCGGTCGAGCTGTCCCTTTCGACCGGTCGAATGACCCTCTGACAGCAATCCTTCTTGCACAAGGAAATTGCCTAAGGTCAAACGACCCTTGCGACCGCAAACTATCTCAACATTAATACAAGATATAAAGTCGACAAGTAAAACATTTCAAACCGTGAACTCTAGGTTCATGTACATGATAACTTAAACAACCCAAACCATGCTTTCAAAGTCAAAACAAAACGTAGTAATTCCTTACAGGATTTGGAACTAAAATAAAACGTTTACAAGACGACTCTCCATTCTATTACAAGTCCCTTAACAACTCAAATGAAATAGACTATACGATTACAAAATCACGAGATTAAAGCATTGAGTTGCCTTCTAAGCGAACTCCCATAACCCCCGTGCTCATATCTTCGATTCCTCGCCAACATTAACACCTGAAATGGTTATTTGAATAACCACACATATTTCGATTTGTTTAAGCTAATGCTTAGTGAATAAATCAGCATATGTACATGAATGATAAACATGTCCGCATTCACATCTCTACATTTCATACTAGTCGCCGGAGACTCACGTGCCCGTCCATATTCCCAATCCGCGACTCCTCGCCAATAAGTCCACGCGAAAGGGTAAGACCCACGATTCTACAAACAATCGTGCGACCTTAATGCCACTCTATCGGCTCCACAAAATGGTACGGTGACCACGTGCTCCTTCTGACCCAAATAAGCAACTTAACATGCTCAAATACATATCACCATGCTCGCGGTAATAAAAACATATCACCGTGCTATTGAGCCTACTTATCAATATAATTGCCCAATATGAACTACACAATATATCTCTAAGGATTAATACATGTTATTCAAACATAACATGAATACATATCAAGAAACCATTCCAAAAACATAGTTGAATCACTCACCTCCGATTTACGCTCCTATTATTCAATCTGAAGAAAACCCGTGCACAAAGAACGTGCAGAAGTCCGTCTAGTACAATTCCTATGGATCAAAATTCCATTTACCAACTTTTATGAAAAATTCTAGAAAACAACTTTTTGAAAAACTTGGCCAAACAAGTCCTAACATATATCAAAACGAAGCTCTTACCTCGAGGAGCTCAAATATGAAATCTAGGAGAAAACAAACTGACGGAAAGTCGTCGTTTGGCGTCGCAAAGCTCTAAGCAAAACAAATCTCTCTCTAGCCTCCTTTCTTGAACTTTAGGTTAAACTTATAAAAAATATGGAAGTCATCACTTCCTATTTATAGGCAAAACTCTCGGGAATTACGTTTACCTCCCCATGAGTTTCCGAACTCCTAATTAGTCTCTGAAACTTTCTATACAACTTATTCATAGCTTTACGAGTGAAACTTCAAAATTATAAAAGTTTCCGACTAAGTTTCGTTTGGTCGCTAAAACGCGAATTTCTACATGACGTTTCCGATGTTGCTAATTAGCCTACCAAATTAATAGCGTGTTCATTCGTTCTCACCAGGATACTGAAACTAACAGTAGATATAAATTCTAAAACAGAAAATAATACAGATATTGAAATACACAGGTAAACATTTATTTCCAGATAACCATTTAAAGTATTCCACAGTGACCGTCTCATACTCGAAGAGACTTCACAAACAATAAATCCTCAATTACCACAGTTTCAAAGGGTTCTCTAATACAGACACCCAAATCAACTCGTGAGTCAAAACTCACTCAACCATGTGTCATAGGACACGCCATATCACATTATCATGCATGACAATATGATACAAATGCAATAACACAAATGTGGGTGTTATAATACTCTCCCCCTTAAAAGAAGTTTGTCCCCAAACTTATACCTCATGTCTCGAAAAGGTGCGGATACTGAGTACGCATCTCATCTTCTATCTCCCATGTCATCTCTTCCGTAGTTTGACTACGCCATAACACTTTCACTTTCGACATTACTTTATTTCGTAAGACTTGATCCTTCCTGTCTAAGATTTCTACCGGATATGCGACATACGTTAAATCACTCTGAATCTCATTCGATGTCGGAGTCATTACTTGATCCCTATCTTCCACTAATTGTTTGCGTAACAATGATACATGAAACACGTTATGAACTTGAGCATACTCGCTTGGCAAGTTCAAACGATAAGCTACGGGTCCAACCTTTCCAATGATTTCAAAAGGTCCTACATACCTCGGATTGAGCTTCCCGTATCTACCAAATCTGGTTATCCCCTTTGAAGGTGACACCTTCAAATACACTAAGTCTCCTACATCAAATTCCAACGGTCGTCTGCGCTTGTCGGCATAACTCTTATACCTACTCTGGGCTGTCAGTAACCGTTGTCTAATTACCTTTATCTTATCCGTCGTCTCTTGTACAATTTTCGGCCCTTCAATCTTTCTTTCTCCGACTTCTGTCCAACTAATCGGTGAACGACATACACGACCATATAAAGCTTCATAAGGAGCCATCCCAATACTCGACTGAAAACTGTTATTATATGCAAACTCAATCAATGGCAAATGGTCTTCCCAATCACCCTGAAAATCAAGTATACATAGCCTAAGCATGTCTTCCAAAATCTGGATTACTCTCTCTGATTGACCATCGGTCTGAGGATGAAAAGCTGTACTAAAGTGCAATTTGGTACCCATTGCTTCTTGCAAGGCTCTCCAGAACTTCGATGTAAAACTACTATCCCTGTCCGAAACAATAGAAACTGGGATACCATGTAGTCTCACAATTTCGCGAATATACAACTTAGCTAACGTCATTGGCTTAGTTGTTCGAAGTGGTAGGAAGTGCGACGACTTCGTCAAACGATCAACAATCACCCAAATAATAGTGTTCGATCTCTTCGACCTCGGAAACCCACTAACAAAATCCATTGTTATGTGCTCCCATTTCCACTCAGCTATCGGTAACGGTTGTAACAATCCCGAAGGTACTTGGCGTTCGGCCTTTACTTGTTGACAACTAGTACAATGTGAAACATATCGTGCTATTTCCCTCTTCATTCCCGGCCACCAATAAACATGTCTCAAATCTCTATACATCTTGGTGCTTCCCGGATGAACGGTATACTTTGTATTGTGTGCTTCCTCTAGGATGTTTCGCTTCAACTCTTTCTCACTAGGTACACAAATTCTACCCCTCAATCTCAACACATTGTTCTCAAACGTGAATCCCGGTTGTTTGCCCATTGGAATCTCATCACAAATCTTCTTCATAGCCACGTCTTGAAGTTGTTTCTCCGTGATCTCGTGAATCAAGAGTGGTTGTGCCACAATCGTCGACATCAATCCACCTTCAATCCTCGGAATCACCTCAAGCTCCATATTCTCCATATCTCGTATCAATTCCTTCTGAGAAGTCAAATCTGATGCGGTATTGGTTGGTACTTTGCGACTAAGAGCATCGGCGACAACATTCGCCTTGCCCGGATGATACTGAATTGACAAGTCATAGTCCTTCATCAACTCTAACCATCTCCTTTGCCTCATATTCAAATCTCGTTGTGTAAACAAGTACTTCAAACTTTTATGATCCGTATAGATCTCACATTTCTCTCCGTATAGATAATGACGCCAAATCTTCAATGCAAAAATCACGGCGGCCAATTCTAGATCATGTGTTGGATAATTCTTTTCGTGCGGTCTAAGTTGTCTCGACGCATACGCAATAACTTTATCACCTTGCATAAGGACGCAACCTAAACCTCTATATGAAGCATCACTGTAAATGATAAACCCTTCAGTCCCTGATGGAACGGCTAAAATTGGTGCTTTCACTAGTCGACCTTTCAACTCTTGAAAACTTTCTTCACATTCTGGACTCCAAACAAAAGCAATATCTTTCCTCATTAACTGTGTCATCGGCATTGCTATACGCGAAAAATCTTTTACAAATCTCCGATAATACCCAGCTAATCCTAGGAAACTTCTGATGTCTGTCACATTCGTTGGTCTCGCCCAGTTAGTAACTGCTTCTATCTTCTGAGGGTCTACAGAAATTCCCTTTGCCGATACTATATGCCCAAGGAAAGCTATCTCTGTCAACCAAAACTCACACTTCTTCAATTTGCCGAATAATCTCTTTTCACGCAATCGTTGCAAAGCTAATCGCAAATGATGCTCGTGATCTTCTACGCTTTTGGAGTAGATTAGGATGTCATCTATGAACACGATAACAAACTCATCTAAATAATCTTTGAAGACACGGTTCATCAGGTCCATGAAAGCAGCTGGTGCATTAGTCACTCCAAATGGCATAACCAAAAATTCAAAGTGACCATATCGAGTTCTGAAAGCTGTCTTCTCAACATCTTCCTCTTTGACTTTCAACTGGTGGTAACCGGATCTCAAGTCGATCTTCGAAAATATCTGAGCCCCTTGTAACTGATCAAACAAGTCATCTATTCGCGGCAACGGATACTTGTTCTTGACGGTCAACTTATTTAACTCTCGGTAGTCGATGCACATGCGCATTGTTCCATCTTTCTTCTTCACAAACAAGACTGGAGCTCCCCATGGTGAAACACTAGGTCGGATAAAACCCTTCTCCAACAGTTCTTCTAACTGAACTTTCAATTCTTTCAACTCTATCGGTGCCATTCGGTACGGTGCTTTGGATACCGGTTGTGACCCTGGTACTACTTCTATTGTGAACTCAAGCTCTCTTTCAATCAATACGTCGGGTAACTCATCGGGAAAAACATCTGGAAATTCTCGAACTACTGAAATGTCTTCTATTAGTGGTCCAAGAACTCTCGTGTCGATAATTGAACATAAGAAACCCGAACAACCCTTCTGTAACATCTTACTTGCTTGAATCGCCGATATCAAGTACGGCGGTACTATCACTCCCTTACCCTGAAAAGTAAACTCTTCTCGCCCTGACGGATAGAAACTAACCCGTTTTTGTTCACAATCAATTCTGGCTTGATTAACCGACAACCAATCCATACCCAAGATAACATCAAAGTAATTCACTGTCAACGGAATCAAATCAACGCTCAAGACTTTATCACCTATCTTGATCTCACATGACTTGAATATCGAAGAAGTAACTAACGGTTCACTACTAGGCAATGATACACACAAATCATATCCTAGCGGTTCTGACTTAACAGTTAAATGCTTAACAAAATCACGTGATACAAATGAATGCGTTGAACCAGAATCCATAAGTATACGTGCAGGATACGAACAAATAGGAAGAATACCTGATACGACGGTATCATCCGTATTCCCCGGCCTGAGCTGGAAGTATCGTCCTTGTTGTTGCGCAACTCCTTTCCCTTTATCCACTCGAGGTTCTACCCTTGATCCGCTTGGCACACTCGATGCCCCGGTACTCATTCCCGGTTGTCTCTTACTTGGGCAATTCTTCGCTATGTGCCCCGGTTGGCCACACTCAAAACATTTTCCTCTCGTTTCTGGGTTATAGCTCTTGGCGTTCGAGGTGGTGTTTGGTGTAGTCGAATTTGCGTTCAAAGGACAATTTCTAGACACATGCCCCAATTGTTTACAAATATAGCAAGTGGTCAATTGATAGCAGGTTCCTCTGTGTCGCAGGTTACATGTTGGACACACCGGTCTCGAATCTCCAACAAACACACTTCCTCCTTGACTACCCATATTCGATCCTGAACCTTGCGTGAACGGTTTCTTCGCATTCCCTTGACTCTTACCCCGACTGTCATTTGCTCTCTTCCCTTGTTGTCCCTGTCGATATCTGTCGACACTTTTCTCAGCAATACGAGCAGCTTCCTCAACGAGAGAAACGGTCGGGTGTTGCAACATGTCCACACGGCCACGGATATTCTCTCTAAGCCCTTCCTCAAACTTACGAGCTTTATCCCTATCAGTCGGAACGGTAGTTTTCCCAAATCGTAACAAAGCATTGAAACGAGAAACATACTCACCCACGGTCATATCTCCCTGAACCAAACTTGCAAACTCTTGACGTTTCTGAGTATAAGCAGATTGCGGAAAGAAACGTTTGTTGAATTCTTCTTTAAATGCTTCCCACGTGGTCGGCTTTCCTTGTTCAAGTACGTTGTTCCACCAATCCAATGCTTCGCCCATCAACGTATCGGAGGCGCATAAAATTTTCTCCTCATCGGTACATTTTACCTGACGGAAATGTCTTTCCATATCCATCATCCAATGATCGGCCAAGTCTATGTCAACCTGTCCATGATACAAGGTCGGTTTCCGCTTATGAAACTGTTCCACGATTGTGTGTTGAGGTCGCGGTGCCGGTGGTGCATTGACATAACGAATTTCCACTTGTGGAGGCTGAACGTTCATCTGTTCTCTTTCACTTACCGCTTGTATGAAATTTCCCACCATATTCACTATTTGGTCCATCCGCGAATGCGGTGACAATTCTCTCGGCAGATCCGCCATAATGTTTCAAATATTCCCCTGTTGAGTTCAATGCATAATGACCATGCATGCTATGCCACAATATAGATATATGCGCACAGTTCATCACAATCAATAAATGCTAACACATGAAGCATTTCTACAATGATAACAATTATCTTCATAATTACACGCTCCACTCGACGTCACTCAACAAATATAATGTCACTCGTTCCCAAGGCTCTAAACTTATGCTCTGATACCACTAAATGTCACAGCCCGGTCCCACAATAGCAGAACCGGAGCCCGTGGCACGCCACCGAGGCTCTTCCTACTCATTTCAAAGTTGTAGCAGCGGAAAAATAAACTTTAAATATAACAAATAGTAGTCGTTCCTTTGAAACAATATACCCGAAGTTGGTAAAATCCATATAAATTTGAAAACGTAATTATATTTTGAAACGAATGAATTTATATTCAAAGGGATCCCAAAGGTGCCCTAACAACCAATCAAAACATTTAAATAAGTTGCGAAAGGTATATAAAAAGTTTTCATGCAGGGGTCATTTCGACCGGTCGAGATTCCCCTTTCGACCGGTCGGATGACCCTCGGCAATAATCCTTCACAACAGAGGGTACTTCGACCGGTCGAGCTGTCCCTTTCGACCGGTCGAATGACCCTCTGACAGCAATCCTTCTTGCACAAGGAAATTGCCTAAGGTCAAACGACCCTTGCGACCGCAAACTATCTCAACATTAATACAAGATATAAAGTCGACAAGTAAAACATTTCAAACCGTGAACTCTAGGTTCATGTACATGATAACTTAAACAACCCAAACCATGCTTTCAAAGTCAAAACAAAACGTAGTAATTCCTTACAGGATTTGGAACTAAAATAAAACGTTTACAAGATGACTCTCCATTCTATTACAAGTCCCTTAACAACTCAAATGAAATAGACTATACGATTACAAAATCACGAGATTAAAGCATTGAGTTGCCTTCTAAGCGAACTCCCATAACCCCCGTGCTCATATCTTCGATTCCTCGCCAGCATTAACACCTGAAATGGTTATTTGAATAACCACACATATTTCGATTTGTTTAAGCTAATGCTTAGTGAATAAATCAGCATATGTACATGAATGATAAACATGTCCGCATTCACATCTCTACATTTCATACTAGTCGCCGGAGACTCACGTGCCCGTCCATATTCCCAATCCGCGACTCCTCACCAATAAGTCCACGCGAAAGGGTAAGACCCACGATTCTACAAACAATCGTGCGACCTTAATGCCACTCTATCGGCTCCACAAAATGGTACGGTGACCACGTGCTCCTTCTGACCCAAATAAGCAACTTAACATGCTCAAATACATATCACCATGCTCGCGGTAATAAAAACATATCACCGTGCTATTGAGCCTACTTATCAATATAATTGCCCAATATGAACTACACAATATATCTCTAAGGATTAATACATGTTATTCAAACATAACATGAATACATATCAAGAAACCATTCCAAAAACATAGTTGAATCACTCACCTCCGATTTACGCTCCTATTATTCAATCTGAAGAAAACCCGTGCACAAAGAACGTGCAGAAGTCCGTCTAGTACAATTCCTATGGATCAAAATTCCATTTACCAACTTTTATGAAAAATTCTAGAAAACAACTTTTTGAAAAACTTGGCCAAACAAGTCCTAACATATATCAAAACGAAGCTCTTACCTCGAGGAGCTCGAATATGAAATCTAGGAGAAAACAAACTGACGGAAAGTCGTCGTTTGGCGTCGCAAAGCTCTAAGCAAAACAAATCTCTCTCTAGCCTCCTTTCTTGAACTTTAGGTTAAACTTATAAAAAATATGGAAGTCATCACTTCCTATTTATAGGCAAAACTCTCGGGAATTACGTTTACCTCCCCATGAGTTTCCGAACTCCTAATTAGTCTCTGAAACTTTCTATACAACTTATTCATAGCTTTACGAGTGAAACTTCAAAATTATAAAAGTTTCCGACTAAGTTTCGTTTGGTCGCTAAAACGCGAATTTCTACATGACGTTTCCGATGTTGCTAATTAGCCTACCAAATTAATAGCGTGTTCATTCGTTCTCACCAGGATACTGAAACTAACAGTAGATATAAATTCTAAAACAGAAAATAATACAGATATTGAAATACACAGGTAAACATTTATTTCCAGATAACCATTTAAAGTATTCCACAGTGACCGTCTCATACTCGAAGAGACTTCACAAACAATAAATCCTCAATTACCACAGTTTCAAAGGGTTCTCTAATACAGACACCCAAATCAACTCGTGAGTCAAAACTCACTCAACCATGTGTCATAGGACACGCCATATCACATTATCATGCATGACAATATGATACAAATGCAATAACACAAATGTGGGTGTTATAATTTGGTTATGTTTCAATGATTAAAACATTGTAGTATGACTCATTAATCCCCGTACGCGTGTTGTTTCTTAATTCAGCATTTTTGTTTAAGTGCATACCATTCATGTGGGTCAGTGGTACATGCATAGGGGTGTCAGTCTGTGTGGAAAAGAGTAATGGTAGTGTGGTAAGAGTATGTGTTTGTGTTTGTGGTCGTGGTTGTGGTTATGGCTGAGTATGAGTTTGTGGTTGTGGTTGTGGTTGTGGTTGTGGTTGCGATTGTGGAAGAGGATATCTTTGAAATGCGACGGTGGCAAATAAGGACACTCCCTGACGCCCATGGAAGCGTTAAAGTGTGTGAAGTCGAACTCGGACATTCCCTGGCACCCATGGTAGTGCTAAAGTGTGGCCTACGGACACTCCCTGATAACTCAAGTCTGGATACTGTGTGAGGGGTAGCCCCGGTATTTGCATGGCGGTTAGGGTATTCAAAGTGTGAGGCATTGGACACTCCCTGGTACCCCGGACCAAAGTGTGAGGCAAACTGGACACTCCCTGGCGCCCCGTTGCTAAAGTGTGGCTATCTGAGTGTTTCAAAGATACCAGGAGTAGGATAGTGGGTTGTTGTGGCTGTCGAGAGAAAAGCGTCGGCAAGATGAGTGTGGTGCATTGTTCTCATACACGGTCCCATCTGTTTAAATTACCCTCTTTAAATAATGTTGTGAATGTTTTCTAAATGAGCTCCTTACTTCAATAATAAACTTGTGGATTTAAATGGGAATTGGAAAAAGGTAAGTTGGTATGTTTTACATTCAAAGTTATGTTTTTAATACTCACCAGCTTCTTGAAGCTGACGACGTTGATGCGTCCTGGACATTCGTGTTCAGGCTTTTCAGGTTACAATCAGGAGGAATCCTACGATTATGCTAATTAAGAATGGCTGCTGTTGGGACGAGAAACTATTTATTATATGTTTTAAGTTTATCTGTTTTAAGTTATGAACTGTTTTGTTTTAAGGATGACTGTAACAGACTCTAAGATATTATTTTATTTTCAAGGCGGTCTGTGCCTTAGTTGACCTCGGTTCATAAGATGTAATAAGATAGAAAATTTTTGTAAGCCTTGATTGCTCTACTGATTATTATGTTTTGTTGTTTGACGTTTGGGACGGAATCGATCCTTCAAACTGTCGCGACCTACGGGTCCATAAAGGAAATTAAACGCTTTCCTTATTTATGCTACGTCGGGGCGTGACAGGATTTAGTGGTATCAGAGCCAGGTTATTATTTATCACAAGATAGTTTAGCCAGGTTAGGGTTTACCAGTATAGACCCGATTCCACATTCCATTAAGTGTTACACACCCGATGATACGACAGGGAGGATAGACTCAGAACCCAAACGCCTAAGATTATTCTGTTCTGACTTTAAGTAGTACCTTTTCAGGTATGGATCCAGCTCCCCCACTTTATGTACCAGACAGGTTTGGGGGACACTTCGTAGTTCCTGGGGCTGTGATCCCAGCTTTTCTCGACTTATATCAGGCGGCCGTAGAGCAGTTGGCCGTGACGACGGTAGTATCTGAGGTTTGGCACCAGGTTCACGTGGTAGGCCTAGTTGACCTGACCCGTATCCGTTTTGAGCTTCGATATTTCGCAGAGGCTCAGCGTCTAGTTTTGGTCGAGATTCTGCGGTTGGTCGATAGCGATGCTTTCTACCTTCCCCTCGAGATTCAGGTTGTGCAGGCCCACCTTGCACAGCTGGAGGTACCTCCACCGGTCGTCCCTGCTGTTGAGGATGACGGTGACGTTGATATTGTGCTCGCTTCTATTTCCGAGGAGGATGGCCTAGGATGGGACGACTTTGCGGTCGACCTTGAGGAGGCGCTTGCACTGGAGCCAGCCTTGCCTGAGGCAGATGTCCCTGGACCTGCTTCACTGATGACCTCTCACAGCTGTAATTTTGGGGCAGGTCCCTCCCATGTTCAGCGACTGCATCAGGCCGAATCGCTTGACCTGTTGATGGCTACCTACGGCGATGACTGACTATTTAGATATCGCCTTGTACATATGGACTGTTTTGACTATTAGCTCTGTCTCTTTTTGCAACTGTAATTACATGCATTAGAGTATAGGGAAATGACCCCATTTTTGTAACATTAACTCTTGCATGCGTCCTAACCCATATAGATAGGGTAGGCATTGATCTGACCATACATGTTTTTGTATCTACTTGACAGAAGTTATATATATAAGATATACTCTTTTGAATGTTGTTGTCATTTAAATTACTTAATAGCACTGTTGCATGCATGTTTCTCATTCTACTACCACTATCATGCATAGAATGGCTGGAGGAGTCAGGAGGAACAGGAACCTGATCGAGGGAGCGCCCGAGGCTGCTGATCCTACAGGGATGTTTGAAGCGTTTATCAGACGGTTAGAAAGAATCGGTAATACGAACGACAACCGAAGAGACCGTCAAACGGGAGACAAGTTGCTAGAAAGATTCCGTGCTCTAAGGCCCGAACAGTTTGCGGGTATCGCGGAACCCTGGAAGGCGGAACAGTGGTTGAGACAGATGGACCGGATGTTCGAAGCTGTCCAATGCAACGAGATAGACAAGAGAAGATTAGCTACATTTCAGTTGACCGATGCTGCCGCAGATTGGTGGGATTCGGTCATAGCTACTATCGGGAATGGAGCTGCAACGGGAATGACGTGGACTGCGTTCAAGGGGAGATTTTTGGAGAAGTATTTCCCGGCTACGGAGAGGCACAGAAGAGAGAAGGAATTCATGGACCTGACGCAAGGAACCAAGTCGGTGCAAGAGTACACCACACAGTTCGAAAGACTGTCTCGGTTTGCTCCACACCTGGTTGATACTGAAGAGAAGAAGATCCGCAAGTATAATCAAGGGCTGACACCGCAGATTCGTCGCTTGACTCTCGGCCACTTGGATAAATCGTTTGAAGGACTTGTTGGTTTGGCTACTGATCTGGAAGAAGATGCTCGAGTGAGCCGAAAACAATTTGAATTCCGACCGCCTCAAAGGGGTAATTTTGGGAATAGACCACCAATGAACCGTACCCAAGGGCAGAAGAGAAATTTCGATGGAAGCAAGAAGACCCAGGCTATTACCTATCCGACTCAACCTCGAGTAGGAGAAGGAAGTAGTAGTGGAAAGTGTTTCAACTGTGGCAACCCTGGTCATGTGGCTCGTGATTGTAAGGCACCAAGGCGTGCTACTCAGCAAGGGATAGTCTGCTTCAACTGTGGTGAACCAGGTCACATCAGCAGGTTCTGCACTGCTCCAAAGCAGGTGACTTATGGTCAACAGGGACAGACCCGCTTGAATGCTGTTATCCCTGATGCCGCTGGATATGATGGAACTGCGTATGAAGAAGGAGATTTTGGAGAAGCTCAACCTGATCAACAAGCAGTAGAAGGTACATTAACTCTGTTTAACTCCCATGTTAAAGTGTTATTTGATACGGGTGCTGCTCTTTCGTTCATATCTGTTAATACAATTCGAAGATTGGGTATTTTACCTCATCGCTTAGAGAAAGCTTTGAAGGCTACTTCGCCACTAGGAGCTGCGGTCAGATTAGGACACGTGTGCAAGGATTGTCCCTTACGGTTAGGAGACCGTGAAATCCCTGCTAGGTTGATTGTCCTATCAATGAAGGAGTTCGACATAATCCTAGAAATGGATTGGCTTTCTCAGAATCAAGTGAAGTTGGATTGTGCGAGGAAGAGAATTACATTCCCCGACAATGAGAATCAACCCTTTGATTTTCAATGTAACCCTTCGGGAGATATGTTCCTCACGAGATGCTTAGCCAACGTCGAAGTCGTCAGTACAGAGGTGACAGCGTCATCTATACCTGTAGTCAAGGACTTCGAAGAAGTATTTCAAGACGTTTCTGGTTTGCCGCCCGAGAGAAGTATAGAGTTCTGTATTGAGCTTATACCGGGTACCGTACCGATCACCAAGGTTCCCTACAGAATGGCCCCCACAGAACTATTAGAATTGAAGGAACAAGTTCAAGAGCTCAAGAACCTAGGTTTTGTACGCCCAAGTACATCGCCTTGGGGAGCACCGGTGTTATTCGTAAAGAAGAAGGACGGGACACTTAGACTGTGTATCGACTACAGAGAATTGAACCGAGTAACTATCAAGAACAAATATCCTTTGCCTCGGATTGACGATTTGTTTGATCAACTACAAGGAGCTACGACATTTTCCAAGATAGACCTGAGGTCGGGATATCATCAGTTGAGGGTACGGAAGGAAGACATACCTAAGACTGCTTTCAGAACCCGATATGGTCATTATGAATTCCTGGTAATGCCGTTTGGAATGATGAACGCCCCGGCAGTGTTTATGGATCTGATGAACAGAGTGTTCAAACCTTATTTAGATCAGTTTGTCATCGTCTTTATTGATGATATTTTGATCTATTCTAAGTCAAGAGAAGAACACGAGCAACATCTACGGATTGCGATGCAGACGCTCAAGGACCAGCAGTTGTATGCCAAGTTCAGTAAGTGTGAGTTCTGGCTGCAGGAAGTGAAATTTTTGGGACACAAGGTGTCATCTCAAGGAATTTCAGTGGATTCATCCAAGACCGATGCTGTATCAAACTGGGTTAGGCCGAGCAACCCTACAGAAGTTTGGGGTTTTCTTGGACTCGCAGGCTATTACAGGAGATTCGTTGAGGGATTCTCAAAGATAGCAGCACCTTTAACTGGGTTGACGAAAAAGAACTTGAAGTTCGAATGGACAGAGAAGCATGAGCGAGCCTTTCTAGAGTTGAAAGAGAGACTCACTACCGCACCGGTACTAGCAATACCCAAGCCTGATGAGAAGTTCACTATCTTTAGTGACGCATCATATCAAGGGTTAGGGTGTGTACTTATGCAAGATGGCAGAGTTATAGCCTATGGATCCAGACAGCTGAAGCCGAATGAGTTGAACTATCCCATTCATGATTTGGAGTTGGCAGCAGTAGTTTTCGCACTCAAGATTTGGAGACACTATCTCTACGGTGAGAAGTTTGATTTATTCTCCGATCACAAGAGTCTAAAGTATTTGTTCACACAGAAAGAGTTGAACATGAGGCAGCGCAGATGGATGGAGCTGATCAAAGATTACGACTTCACATTAGAATATCACCCGGGTAAAGCTAATGTGGTTGCTGATGCCCTGAGTCGACAGACTCGTGAGACGATCGCCTCCTTAATGGTGAGAGAGTGGCGAGCTTTGGAGACTTTGGCGGAATTCGATGTACAGGGTGCTGAAGAAGGAGAAGGACAATTGTTCGGATGTCTTATCCTGCAGCCTGTTCTTATCGACCGCATTATTGGAGCTCAGAAAGGAGATGAGAAGTTTTAGGCATGGTTCGTGAAGATGTCAGAAAAAGACCCGACAGAATGGAAAGTGGGAGTCGATGGAGGATATCGGTGCAGGAATAGATTATGTGTGCCAGGTAATGAAGAATTAAGGAAGGATATCCTGGAAGAAGCACATAAGTCAAGATATACAGTTCACCCGGGAGGAACGAAGATGTACAAAGATCTGAAGAGAAATTTCTGGTAGGAAGGTATGAAGAAAGACGTGGACGAATTTGTATCCAAGTGTTTGACGTGTCAGCAAGTCAAAGCTGAACATCAGAGACCGTCAGGATTGTTGCAACCGCTACCTATCCCTGGTTGGAAGTGGGAACACATTACGATGGATTTTGTAGTAGGATTACCTCGATCGCAGCAGAATCATGACGCTATTTGGGTAATCGTGGATCGATTGACGAAATCCGCTCATTTTATCGCTTATAGTATGACATACCCGGTAGAGAAGATGAGCCGGATGTACATACAACAAGTTGTGCGACTTCACGGTGCACCTGTGTCGATTGTGTCAGACCGTGACGCGCGTTTTACCTCTGGATTTTGGGAAAGTCTGCAAGAAGCTATGGGAACTTCACTCAAGATGAGCACTGCTTTTCACCCTCAGACAGATGGACAAACTGAGCGTGTTAATCAGATCATGGAAGATATGCTCAGGGCTTGTGTGATCGATTTTGAAGAATCTTGGGAGACACACTTGTCGTTGGTTGAATTCGCCTATAACAACAGTTATCACACGAGTATCGGTATGGCTCCGTTCGAAGCACTGTACGGACGACCATGTCGTTCCCCTTTGTGTTGGGCTGAAGTTGGGGATACAGAGTTGCTGGGACCAGATTTGGTAAGAGAAACCAATGAGAAGATTACTTTGGTCAAGGAGAGGATGAGAACCGCTCAGAGCCGGTATAAGAGTTATGCTGATCGACGACGGAAGGATTTGGAGTTTAGTGTTGGAGATCACGTACTCCTTAAGGTTTCACCAACCCGAGGAGTGGTACGTTTTGGTCTCAAGAGAGGGAAGTTAGCTCCGCGTTTCATCGGACCGTTTGAGATTTTGGAACATGTCGGGAAAGTAGCTTATCGACTGGCACTACCACCGAAGATGTCTGGGGTTCACAACGTATTTCACGTAAGTATGTTGAGGAAATACATACGAGACCCCTCGCACGTGGTTAGTTATGACGATATTGAGACGAGTCATAACGTTTCTTACAAGGAGAGACCTGTGAAAATTTTGGATCAGAGTATCAAGAAGTTGAGGAATAAGGACATCCCGTTGGTGAAGGTTCAGTGGAATCACCATGACGAAAACGAAGCCTCGTGGGAAGTTGAAGCTGATATGAGGAAAAAGTACCCAGAGTTGTTTCAGGACTAGTTAGTCTTGATTTCGGGGACGAAATCCTGTTTAAGGGAGGAAGGGTGTAATAACCTGCATTTCCATTTAATTTTAAATTACATTTTCATATTTAATTGGTAATTGCATTGTCATATTTAATTTCATTTGGTATTGACTGCTTCATTTAATTACATTTCCCATGTTCTAATTATTATCCCTTGTGTTATTTCATATTAAAATTCTTGTTGGGGTCAAATTGTAATTTTTACAAAATTAATAATACCTGTGTGGATTTCAAAGTCTGTATTTCAAAACGGTGAAAATAACTTCTATTGACTCAATCAGTATTTTTATGAAACCAGAAAACCATTTCTTAAGTTAAAACGAATTTCCTGTATTTTTGTGGTGACCACCGCGCCCCGAAAATACCAGTTTATGTCTAAAACTGTCCATGTTGTGTTTAACTTCCACAGATTTTGGAAGTGACCGATTTAGACATTTACTTTATTTCCAATTATGGCAAGTAATCATTGGGTTGGGCTTGTTTGGGAATGCTTTGTTTGTGTATGTACTTTAAGGCCATAAGTTGTTATTCCCAAACAACTCAACTTGACCCCCTACGTACCTATGCTTGACCCTTGAGAGATTGTTGAGTTAAACAATCTGCAGATGGGATTGATATATGTATTTGTGCTGTGTTTTCTCCTGTATAATAGAAATTGTGATATTAAAATCAATTGTAGAGTGAAGAGAACACAACTTGGGCTCCAAGTTCTCCAAATTGGAGTTCTATAATTAACCACATCCCCTTACTTCATTGCACATTCTGCACAAGCTCACACTGAGAGTTTAGAGAGAAACACAGAGAGTTAATACAGATTATTTTAGAGAGAGAGAAGAGCTTCTATCCTCCATAGCTTACAAGCTTTGATTTGGATTTCTATATTGGGTTTCTTTCTCAACAATTACTTCCATCTCTAATCTCAGTGAGTATTCTAAACTCACTAAGAATGTAATTACATGTCTATTTACTGTGTGTTTGTTTAATTTTGTAATACACCATTGTTGATCCTACGTATGAAAATTCATAGCTTGAAATCAAGATTTTCAAACCTTAATCTAAATTCGTTTTTAGAGATGAATATGGAAGATTATAGTATGTATTGACTATGTTTGAAGTTTTAGAGCTTAATTCGTTCATATAAGAAAGTATATTAGAAATCAAATTTTGACATGTTTTAGTTTATCATAAAATTGGAGAGTTATAGTTAGAATCATGTTAAATTGATCATAGATTCTTAATCCTTGTTTAAAAAGGAAGAGATCCATATATAACATGATGTACATACTTACAGAATTGAAAATGGGTCAAAAAGACCCCTGTTTTACTGAACCAGAGCAGTTTCTGCGGAGAAGATGAAGCCTCAGCTTCATCTCGCGCCACGATCGCGCGCGCGAGAATCGCGCGAGCGGCCCGCGCGAGCGACCCCTCGCGCGCGAGGTAGGCTTCCCCAGGCAGACGTAAGAGTTTATATATATATATTTGAAAATTGGCTGGTCGCGCGAGCGAGGGTCGCGCGAGAACCCCTTCGCGCGAGACCTTGTTTTCCTCAGGCAGAAAGAAAAGTTTATTAATAAAAGGAAAAATGGGCTTATCGCGCGAGCGGCCCGCGCGAGCGACCCTTCGCGCGAGCGGCCCGCGCGCGCGAGGTATTGCAGTTTCTGTTTTTGTCTGTTTTTCTGTTAAGGGACTGTTTGGATGAAATTTATATACTGTTGAGGTTCTGTTTGGGAAACTTGGTTAATCAGAACTCTATTTGGTTATGTTTCAATGATTAAAACATTGTAGTATGACTCATTAATCCCCGTACGCGTGTTGTTTCTTAATTCAGCATTTTTGTTTAAGTGCATACCATTCATGTGGGTCAGTGGTACATGCATAGGGGTGTCAGTCTGTGTGGAAAAGAGTAATGGTAGTGTGGTAAGAGTATGTGTTTGTGTTTGTGGTCGTGGTTGTGGTTATGGCTGAGTATGAGTTTGTGGTTGTGGTTGTGGTTGTGGTTGTGGTTGCGATTGTGGAAGAGGATATCTTTGAAATGCGACGGTGGCAAATAAGGACACTCCCTGACGCCCATGGAAGCGTTAAAGTGTGTGAAGTCGAACTCGGACATTCCCTGGCACCCATGGTAGTGCTAAAGTGTGGCCTACGGACACTCCCTGATAACTCAAGTCTGGATACTGTGTGAGGGGTAGCCCCGGTATTTGCATGGCGGTTAGGGTATTCAAAGTGTGAGGCATTGGACACTCCCTGGTACCCCGGACCAAAGTGTGAGGCAAACTGGACACTCCCTGGCGCCCCGTTGCTAAAGTGTGGCTATCTGAGTGTTTCAAAGATACCAGGAGTAGGATAGTGGGTTGTTGTGGCTGTCGAGAGAAAAGCGTCGGCAAGATGAGTGTGGTGCATTGTTCTCATACACGGTCCCATCTGTTTAAATTACCCTCTTTAAATAATGTTGTGAATGTTTTCTAAATGAGCTCCTTACTTCAATAATAAACTTGTGGATTTAAATGGGAATTGGAAAAAGGTAAGTTGGTATGTTTTACATTCAAAGTTATGTTTTTAATACTCACCAGCTTCTTGAAGCTGACGACGTTGATGCGTCCTGGACATTCGTGTTCAGGCTTTTCAGGTTACAATCAGGAGGAATCCTACGATTATGCTAATTAAGAATGGCTGCTGTTGGGACGAAAAACTATTTATTATATGTTTTAAGTTTATCTGTTTTAAGTTATGAACTGTTTTGTTTTAAGGATGACTGTAACAGACTCTAAGATATTATTTTATTTTCAAGGCGGTCTGTGCCTTAGTTGACCTCGGTTCATAAGATGTAATAAGATAGAAAATTTTTGTAAGCCTTGATTGCTCTACTCTGATTATTATGTTTTGTTGTTTGACGTTTGGGACGGAATCGATCCTTCAAACTGTCGCGACCTACGGGTCCATAAAGGAAATTAAACGCTTTCCTTATTTATGCTACGTCGGGGCGTGACACTTTTGGTATAAAAAATTGATGTACTTATTAATGAATATTTTTCCCTTGGGTTGGTGTTTGTCACAACAAAGCTCTTAAAGGTGGTTTAATTCATATTTTTTTTTATTCCTAATTAGTGAATTTTGGGTGTGTATCGCCTTGTTACATGTGTCCTAATCTGCTGGGGCGGGTTGGGGTGTGACAATTTTTGGTATCAGAGCTATAGGTTAGAGCCTTTGGGGACGAGAGACATACGACGCGTAGTGTGCACACAACGACACGTAGCTACATGAACATGCATACACATTTACTTAGCATGCTTTTACTGTTGTTTAACATGCCATGGGTATAATTAAAGTAATGTATGTATATGTATTATAATGTGGGTGCCAGGCATTATGTCTGGAGGTGACACCTCAAATCGGATGGAACGAGTTGAAAGGGAAATAGAAGGATTGGTTCGAGTCGCTGAAACTTATGTGGTCGAAGAAAGGCTGGTACAATCGAACCCAAATCCGAGGGAGGAAGTTGTTACAATCTCAAAATTCCATAAGCAGAAACTGACCATATTCCGTGGGGAGACTGACCCGATGAAAGCAAACTTTTGGGTTTTAGATATGGAGAAGATTTTCAGGGTATTACCATGCACATAGGAACATAAAGTTTTATTTGCTGCCAACACGTTAAAGGATGAGCGCAATATTGGTGGCGTACTAAGCTGGGCCCGGGTCAAACAAAAATGTGGGATCAATTTCTTGAAATTTTCAATGAACAATACTTTCCAGAATTGTTTGGGGATCAAAAAGCTCAGGAGTTTATGGAGTTGGTGCAAGGGGGAAAGTCAGTCCGAGAGTACTCGACACAATTTATGAGTTTGGGAAGGTTTGCGGGGGATGTGATAACAACTGAAAAAGTGAAAGCAAGGAAATTTGTGGCAAGGCTTCGAAACGACATCCGAGGACCAGTGACCGTATTCCGTCCAGAGTCCTATGCTAAGGCATTGGACATTGCTTCGATTGCTGAGAGAGACCTTGGGTATACTTCAAACATGCCACCACCCCCAAGTCAACAAAGTAAATGATCGGGATCAAGTCAGTTCAGTAGTCAAGGTAGTGCGAAGAGGCAGAGTCTGAGAGGTTCATCGGCTAGTATTGGTAGTGGTTCTAGTGGAAATAAACCGAGGTGTCAGACTTGTCAGAAATTTCATTTGGGCCGATGCAATCAACTTCCAAACCCACTTATTTGCAATGTTTGCCAACAACCGGGACACATCGCTAGGAATCGTCCAAATCAGAATTAAGATATGAGGGGTCGATGCTTTACTTGCAAGGAGTTGGGGCATCAAGCTAAGGATTGTCCTACCAATCGTCAAGGAGCTTCAGGTTCTGGTTCGTATGCGGCAAATGCTATTACACCGAGACCTACTTAGCAACCGCCGAGGAGAGAGCAGCGGGAGGCAAGGTCGTATCAACTCAGGCTGGGAGAGACCACTTCAGCTGACACTATTGTTTCAGGTATGGTTCCCATTTGCTCACACCAAGAAAATGTACTTGTAGATTTGGGATCCACACACTCGTTTGTATCACATCACTTCGCTAAGCAACTAGATAAACCATTAGAATTTCTAGACTATGATTTATCTATTGTAATACCGTTGGGAGCTCCGTTGGTGAGTTCAGGTGTATTTCAAAAATGTGAGCTTAACATGAATGGTAAAGAATTGACCGTCTATTTGGTACCGTTAGTTATTCAACACTTCGATGTCATATTGGGTATGGACTAGTTAGCGGCTAATCACGCGAATATTGATTGTAACAACAAAGGGGTAGAATTTCGTGTTCCAAATCAAGAGGCGTTTTATTTTCAAGGCACGGGTGTTGTCGCACTGCCATATACTGTGTCAACCATTGAGGCATATCGACTATTAAAGAAGGGTTGTCGGGGATTTATATGTGGTATTTTTTATACTAGAGGCGTCGATCTTAAACTTGAGGAGATTCCGATAGTTAGAGAATTTCCGGATTTATTTCCCGAGGAGTTGCCTAGTGTATTGATTGACCGAGAAATTGAGTTTGGTATCGATGTCATGCCGGGGACCCAACCTATTTCACGAGCACCGTATCGAATGGCACCAATTGAATTGAAAGAGTTGAAGACTTAGATACAAGAGTTGCTATACAAAGGTTTTAATCGGCCTAGTGTGTCTCCGTGGGATGCACCTGTGTTATTTGTAAAGAATAAGGATGGTACAATGCGGATGTGCATTGATTACCGGGAAATCAACAAAGTAAAAATTAAGAACAAGTACCCTTTGCCACGTATTGACGACCTATTTGATCAGCTTCAAGGGGCTCATGTATTTTTAAAGATTGACTTGAAGTCAGAGTATCATCAATTGAAAGTTAAAGCAGAGGATGTGGAGAAAACAGCCTTTAGGACTCGCTATGGACACTATGAATATCTAGTGATGCCGTTTGGGGTTACTAATGCACCTGCAGCTCTCATAAATTTAATGAACCGTGTGTTTAAATCTTATTTGGATAGTTTGTGATAGTTTTTATTGACAATATTCTCATTTATTCCAAGAGTCCAGAGGAGCATGAACAACACTTGAGGTTAATCTTGCAACGACTTCGAGAGAAACAATTGTTTAGGAAGTTGAAGAAGAGTGAGTTTTGGTTGACAAGTGTCACGTTCTTAGGGCATGTGATCTCTAAAGAGGGCATTTCCGTGGACCCACAGAAGATTGAAGCTGTTATGAATTGGTCGAGACCGAAAAATGTGTCAGAGATTCGAAGTTTCTTGGGATTAGCTGGATATTATATAAGATTTGTCAAAGACTTCAGGAAGCAGCGAAACGAGTCGTAAATCGACGAGTGAGCGGTAGCGTCATATTAGGAACAAGATTGCAACTCCAATGACAAGACTAATGAGGAATGATGTACCGTTTGAATGGAATAAGGAGTATGAAGATTGCTTATTAACATTGAAGGAGAAGTTAACAACAGCACCAATACTTGCAATTCCGACTAGTACCGAAAATTTCAGAATTTACAGTGTTGCTTCTCACCAAGGCTTTGGATGCGTTTTGACACAAGATGATAAGGTAATAGCTTATGCTTCGAGGCAGTTGAGATCTCACGAAAAGAACTATCCGACTCACCATTTTGAGTTAGCAGCGGTAATCTTCGCTTTGAAGATTTGGAGACACTATTTGTACGGTGAAACATGTGAAATTTTTACCGACCACAAAAGTTTGAAGTACTTGTTCACTCAGAGAGATCTTAATATGCGACAAAGGATGGTTGGAACTCATGAAGGATTACGATTTAAAAATTCAGCATCACACTGGGAAAGCGAACGTGGTCGCCGAAGCCTTGAGCCGAAAGTCATCGGAAAACTTAGCATATGCCTTGACTGGACAGGAAAAGTTGATAAAAGAATTTGAACAATTGAAGCTTGAAATAGTTCCTAAAATTAGAGGTGGTTTAATGGCTGCGATCGTGGCACAGCCGAGTTTAATTGGTGAAATCAAGGCTAACCAGCTTTTAGACCCAGAATTCAAGAAAGTTGTAGACGAGTTACCTGAGGGTAGAAGGCCAGAGTTCAGCTTTCAAGACAGTGTTTTGAGATACATCAACCATTTATGTGTTCCCAATGTTGGAAATTTGAGAGGTAAGGTTATGAAAGAAGCTCATAATACAAGATATTCAGTACATCCGGGTAGTACCAAAATGTACCAGTATTTACGAAAAATTTATTGGTGGAGTGGTATGAAGAGAGAAGTAGCGGAATTTGTATCTAAATATATGATATGCCAAAAAGTGAAAATGGAACATCAATGGCATGTAGGAGAACTACATCCTTTAGAGAATACCAGAATGGAAGTGGGAGCATATTAAAATGGATTTTGTATCGAGATTTCCAAAATCTCAAAAGTCGATTCAGCCCATTTTCTACCTATCAAGACCAAAGATCCATCGAAACTTGCAGAGATTTATATTAGAGAGATTGTATGGCTTCATGGAGCACCGGTTTCGATAGTGTCAGACCGCGACACTCGATTTGTGTCTAGATTTTGGGAGAGCTTACAGAGAGCTATGGGGACGGATTTACATTTTAGTACTGCGTTTCATCCCCAGACCGATGGTCAGTCCAAAAGGGTGATTCAGATTTTGGAAGATATGTTGAAGGTATGTGTTATGGATTTCAAGGCCGATTGGGAGACCCATTTGCCTTTAATCAAATTCTCTTATAATAACAGTTTCCAAACTAGCATTGGGATGGCGCCTTACGAGGCATTGTACAGAAGAAAGTGTAGATCATCGGTTTGTTGGACAGAAGTTGGTGAAAAATAACTTTTGGGACCAGAAATAGTGCAAATTACTACCGACAAGATTCGATTGATCAAACAGCGGTTACAAACGGCTCAGAGTCATTATAAAAGCTACGCAGATACGGGTAGAAGACTGTTGGAGTTTGAAGTGGGTGATTATGTGTTTTTGAAGGTATTGCCTTCGAAAGGCATATCACGCTTTGGTAAGCGTGGTAAGCGAGGTAAGCTCAGTTCGAGGTATGTTGGACCGTATTTGATTCTGAGTCGAGTTGGATCGTTAGCTTATCGGTTAAAGCTGCCACAAGAGTTGGAGAATGTTCATAACGTGTTCCACGTGTCAATGCTTCGACGTTATGTGCCGGATTCAAAACATGTAATTATTCTAGAACCATTGGAGATTCGGGAAGATTTGACTTACGTTGAGCATCATGTACAAATCCTTGGTAGGAAGGATCAAGTGTTGAGGACCAAAGTGATTCCTTTGGTAATGGTTCAATGGCGAAGCCATTCGGTGGAAGAGGCTACTTGGGAGCGGGATGATGAAATTCGAGCCAAATACCCACATCTCTTTGATTCTTGAGGTAAGAATAAGTTTGGGGACCAAACTCCCTTTTAGGGAGGGAGAAATGTAACACCTGTACCCGGAGAACGGGTTAATTATTGTGTTAATATGCATTAATGAATATAATTAGTGTATAAAATGGATTAAGGGGAGGCTTGGACTCGCCCATGTAAAAAGTGTTCAGAGAGGGACACTAGTTGGAAAAGTCCCCAGTGAGGTGGAACAAGTATTGAAATGGAACCCAGCGAAAGGTTAATTGGTAATTTGTATTTTAAATGATTAAATGTATTTTTACATGATTACATGAATATTTGTTTAAATGCTTTCATATTATATGATACTACATGTACTAGTAATGAGTATTAGTTTGGACACCCAAATAAGGGTATAACTGAAGAAGATTTAAAATTAGTAGGTGCGATAGCAATTTCACAACGTGGGACCCACGTTAGGACCCATACGAAACTTAGACAAACACTCATTAAATAATTGGGTAGTTAATGGAATGTTTGGGGGAGCTCATAATAGAAACATAGGAAAATTTGGGGATGCAAATGAAAAGTTGCAAAATATGTGGGATTGACACCTCAACATGCAAAGCATGTGTGTCAAGAGACCATGGAGTCTCTCATTTGCACAGAAATTAAACAAAACAAGAGAGAACTCGAGGGAGAAGACGGAGACGAGACATCGACACCGTTTTTTCGCCGTTCTAACACCTCCGTTCGTCGGATTCACAAATCGAAGCCATTTTCAGACTCGTGGAGGTGAGATGAACGTTTCTATACCCTTAATTTACGTTTAAATTGCTAGATTTTGGTAGCTCATACTTAACGGTGAGACGTCGTCTACCGAATTCTTGTAGGATTCATTTTGGTGTTGAAATTGAGCTCTAATTGGTGAAATTCAGCACACCTCTAGCTTGAATTTGGGTAAAATTTGTGAATAAGGTAAGTTTTCTATACAAACCAAATGATTGTGTTTAATGAGTTCAAAACTATATATGATGTTAGAGATGATAATTCATGATTAGGAGTTATAAAGATGTTAATCATGTAAATTCTATGTTAATTCTATGAAAATTTTATGTTGGTCCATGAATATGTGTTTATGTGCTTATATGTCTATGTGGTAGTTAATGAGCTCCGGGGAAATGGTTCATTGTTGGGAGTAATAAGGGTGGTGTAGAGGAAGAATTCGATAAATACGGAAGTCCAAGGAATAGAAATGGCCACGGGACCAAGGGAGGTTTTCGGGTCTGAATGAACCATATAACCAGTGTCTCGGCGATTACGTGTGTGTTTTATGTCTTAATTGTAGCATTGCACATGTTAAACATTCAATAATGTTACATTGCTCACTAAGTATAATGCTTAAGAAAACCGTTTTCCTATTTCTGTTGTGGTACATAACAACCACCGCAGGTTCGGAGTCTTATCCGAAAAGGAAATGACGCGCGATGGGAGAGATGAGAGAGATTTGGATATTGAGTAGATGAGCATCCTTTGGAACTTGTAAAAAGATGTGAATTATGGTTTCTTTTATGTTAATGTTCATATTTGGGTTGTAGGAAAAGAGTTTGAATCCTAAATTTGTATTTTGGTGGTTGGAAGTGAATTTGAGGACCAATGTATAATCTCTCTTGTTTTGCTGAAGTGGTGTAAGTTGGTAGTTAGGACCATCTTGGCAAATTCGGATGAGTCGCAAGTGTTGTTGACAAGTTAAATTTGTATATGTAATGTTGGTTATAATCTTGGGTTCATGTCTAGTAAGTTTTATAAACTTTGGATGAGAATTGAGTTTAAACCTTCCAAACTTGTTTTTGATTCAAATTGAGGTGAATTCATAGTTGGTTTGATCCAATCATAAGTGTGAATGTGTTCCACATACTTGGTTAGTGCTAAAATGTATTTAGAAATGTGTTTGGGAAGTTTCTTGCAAGTTCCATGTGATTTGGATTAGTGTTGGTAGGTTTTGGTAAGTTTAAAACTTGTTTGACAGCAAAATTTAGCAGCAGAAACCATTCTGCAGGAACCTGGATCGATCTGGGTACAAAGGGTGGATCGATCCGGGGTTCTGGAGGGACATTCTGCTAGAAAAATACCAATTCAGATCGATCCGGATTTTGTGGGCAGATCGATCTGCCCCTGTTCTAGCAGCCGTCCACTTTTACGAAAACGTGCATATTTCTTTCTAGACAACTCGGATTCGTACACCGTTTTTTTCGTTGGAACCGGGACTCAAAGACCTATATTTTGGTATATAAATTTGATATACTTATTAATGACTATTTCTCCCTTGGATTGGTTTTTGTCACAACAAAGCTCTTAAAGGTGGTTTAATTCATATTTTTTTTTTATTCCTAATTAGTGAATTTTGGGTGTGTATCGCCTTGTTACACGTGTCCTAATCCACTGGGGCGGGTTGGGGTGTGACACACACACACTCTCTCTCTCTCTCTATGGCAGTACTCTTCTACATCTTCTTATTGTTCTTCCCTGAATTGTTCATGATCTTCCATAGCTCTGTTTGTCTTCTTTTCTGTAGGAAACTTTCAATCCTCATATAAATAATAAATTTATAGAAAATTGGAGGATCAAACTCAAGGAATTCACATGGAATATCAAAGATTCCACGAACCCTAAGAGAAGAGTATGAGAAAGAAGAGATGAAATTGAAACTAATTTGACTGATCCAAAGTAAAATTCATTTAGACAACATGTTTTTACATAAATATTATGATCATCTAGATCCAAATTAGCAATTATGCATGAGAATTCAATCACAATTCAAGTGGTGTGTGAATAAGGGGATAAAGAAGAGACTTTTTGAAAATGTGAAAAGATTCTAGTTAAATCTATGAATTGTGATTGAATTATGGTAAGAAAATGATCTAAGATTAGAGAATTACATCTGAATTTCCTCAGATTTTCTTGGGTTTGAGTGGATCTTTCAAGATTCTTCATGCCCTTCTTCAAGATTCTCTTCAAAATTCTTCTAAGTTCATAGCAATCAATCTTCAAGAATAGATTAAATTCTTCAAATTCTTCAAACCTCTTCGATGGAGATGTAAACTCCCTTTTATAGACCCTCTAAGTGAGGATATATAAGTAAATTTAGGGTGTTTACAGCATGCAAAAGTGTGATTTTTGGGTGTTCAATACGCACTTGGGATTCTAAAAACAAAATAAAACTGTTACAGGCAGCAATACTCAGTCAGTTGTCTGCGGCACTTACTGAGTGCCGCACGACATTTACTGACCGTCGACGTGGCACTCGGTGAGTGCCATCGCTTTCAGCACCTGCCATTCAACCTTTCCTTCTTTATACATTTTTTTTTTTTTAGATTTCCAAATAAATTCTTTTTTTCTTTTCTTTTTCTTTTTCTTCTTCTTCTTCTTTTTTTTTTTCAAACAAATTCTTCTTCCTTTTCTTTTCTTTTCAAAATTCAAACAAAACCTTTTTAAAAAAATAAAATAAAATGATCTCTTTAATAGAGAGATTTTTTTATTTTTATTTTTTTAAGAAAGTAAAAGGATTTTTTTATTTTATTTTTCTATCTTACGTATATTTTGGAAATGTTTTTCAATTTGGAATTTCAAACAACCTTCTATGTTAATTTTCTTTTAGTGCGTATTATACACCCATCATCCCCTTAACATCCTGTTCTTGTCCTTTCCTTTACAAATTTTGTGGACCTTCAGATCAAGAAACTTTCTGAAAAGCATGAATTATCCTTAAAGATTTCGTATTCCGTCAAGCATTGTTGTTATCGGTTTCAAAGGTAACAATTCCCTAATTTCGATTGTCGGTCAAAATTGGGGTGTCTATATTCTTTTCGGACATTGGCTACGTGAATCCCCAAGTGTACAATTTTAAATGCTTTGTCAATTACGTTTGGAGCAAAGTTCCTGCATTTTCAAGGTAATTTAATTCGCTTGCTTATTTTCACAGCATTTATCATAATTATGCTTGACTTCTTATCTCTCTGCATCCCTAAATGATCCAGATCTTCAAAATTTGAACATCTATATCAACTACAGATACAGATGATACCGACATACAGAGAGTTGTTGAAGCAATGACTTGAAGCAGACCTCATGCTTCTATTTTCCTCCCACACCAGTCATATCCTCACATCCAGATATAATTTTCAAATCTATTGTTTTACAAAGAATATTCTCGGCCAATGAAATTTATCTTCACTATGCTGTTGTGAATTCTAAGGATCTACACTCATTGGAGTTTTGAGTTATTTTTCCTAAATATTGAAGTTTTTGATTTTGGTAATAAATTTGTTTCTGTGCCTTCGGATTTTGTTGTTAAGTCAAGATGTTTTACTATTTCACAATAGTTAATAGTTTATATATTGTACAATCCGTGCATAGCATTAGATATCGACTAATTAATACATAAACGAAAGTTCATCTGTGGAAAAATGATTTGCCTCAAACATGTTAAAGTTTCTCACATTTAAAAAACATAGAGGTAACTTGCATAAATTAAATTTACGTATCTCAAGGTTCTCATTTTTGTTGTATTATGGTACGTACATAAACTATGAATTTCTTTATATTACAAATAAGATATACTAGTTCTTTGGAATCTGCGTAGAGTATATTAATCCAGTAGTACTCAACACACAATTTAAATGAAGACCTCAGTGTAAACATAAGTGAAGTCTCAAGATTAAAAAAAAAAAAAAAAAAAGTCTCAGACAACTGGATTTTCAAAATGAAAAGAGAGTAAATGTTTTCCACTTTTCCTAAACTTTTGCATCATAAAGTGGTTACTAAACACATGTAATGCTATAGTTTGACCATCTTTAATAACAGTGAGACCAGTGTAAACATGCTCTAATGAAAATTAAATAGATCCACTTATATATGTGTTTGAAAATGATTTGAGATATAAATTTGGGAGAGATTATATTACAAAATTTGGGATAATTATATTTCAATCAACTTTTTGCATAAAATTTAAAGTCAGTCTATTACTTTTTTAAAATTAAAAAAATTTAAACAATCATTAAAAAAATTAAAAAGTCTTCAACAAAATTAAAAAAAATCAACTTTTGAATTATTATTTTGTGTTTCAGTTTATTTTATATTTTCAATATTGTGAACTTGCGCCAAAACGTTGGGATAATTGCTCCCAATATTTACAAGACTTGCTCCTGACGTTGTAAAGTGTTGCCCCCGACTTTGAAACGAGTTACTCCCTACGTTTTGAAGAGTTTCTCCCAAACGTTTTGCAGAGTTGTTCGTAACATTTGAAAGCGTTGATATACAATTTCATGTAAAATTTGATGACTTTTTTATTTAAAAAAAAATGATATTTTTTTAATTTAGAAAAAGTAATAGACTAACTTTTAAATTCTATATAAAAAATAAACTAAAAGTTAATTATCTCTTTTTTTTTAGAGTAATATTAGGCACACCTAAACGGGATACTTAAACCATCCATCTACTAATGTGTACTTCTAAAATTATTTATCAAGTTTTAAATAAAATTCAAATTAATTTCAATACTACCACGACACATCTAATAGGTGAATAATTTTGGTTTCTCGCATTACACTTTTTTTTTTTTACATGTTTTATTTACTGGATAGAAATGAAATCCTTCAGCTTTATCTGCTTGTGCTCATCTGTTGGTTCCTCAGAGCTTCCCCACCCCCCTCCTTATCTCTCTCTCTCTCTCCTCCACTTTCTCACTCCTCTCTTTCTCTCTGTCATCACCAGCAGAGGGCACCAATCCCCAATTCTCAGATTCTTCACCTATTGAATTCAAAACTCTCCTTCGGTTTGCGAACCAGATCCTCAAAACCCTAATACAGAGCTATGAAGCGAGAACACCACCATCCTCCTCCTTATCCAGACATCTCCGGCGGCGGAGGCGGTTGCTCCATGGCGGCGAGCGGAAAACCCAAGATGTGGGACGAGGACGACGAGCTTTTGGCGGTTCTGGGATACAAAGTCAAGTCTTCCGAGATGGCCGAAGTGGCCCAAAAGATCGAACAGCTCCAAGAAGCCATGGTTAGTGTTCAGGAAGACGATTTATCTAATTTTGCATCAGAAACAGTTCATTACAACCCATCTGATCTCTCTTCTTGGCTCGAATCTATGATTTCCGAGCTCAACCCTCTTCCAAATCAATCAATTCTTGACAACCCATTTCTCACTCCAGCCGAATCATCAACTATAACCTCTCTCCAAAACCAAAATCAGAATCAAAATCAAAATCAAAATTCGTCTTCAATAATATTTGAGGACTCTTGTTCTGATTACGATCTAAAAGCGATTCCGGGTAAAGCTGTTTACCCCCAAATTCAATCGCAGAACAAGCGATTGAAATTGAAACCCACCTCAGATTCATCGTCGTCTTCGATTAATTCTTCAAACCCAGTTGGTGCTTGGGGAAGAATTCCGAGTGAGTCAACTCGGCCTGTAGTTCTAGTTGACTCACAAGAAAATGGAATCAGACTTGTTCACGCACTCCTGGCCTGTGCCGAAGCTGTTCAACAAGGCAACCTCAAACTAGCCGAAGCTCTGGTGAAGCAAATCGGGTTCCTCGCCGTTTCTCAGACCGGAGCGATGAGAAAAGTAGCCACCTACTTCGCCGAAGCTCTGGCGAGACGAATTTACCGATTATACCCTCAAACCCATCAAGAATCTACTTTCTCTGACTTCCTTCAAACCCATTTTTATGAAGCTTGTCCTTATCTCAAATTTGCTCATTTCACAGCAAATCAAGCTATACTCGAAGCTTTTGCAGATAAAAAACATGTTCATGTTATTGATTTCAGTATCAAACAGGGTATGCAATGGCCAGCTTTATTACAAGCTCTTGCTTTAAGGTCCGGTGGCCCACCTACTTTCCGGTTAACCGGAATTGGGCCGCCGGGTCATGGTAATTCCGATCATTTACAGGAAGTGGGTTGGAAATTAGCTGAGTTGGCTGAATCGGTTCATGTGAAGTTTGAGTATAGAGGCTTTGTTGCTAATAGTTTATCGGATTTGAATGCTTCGATGCTTGATTTAAAGGAAGATGAGGCTGTGGCGGTGAACTCGGTTTTCGAGTTTCATCGGTTGTTGGCTCGACCGGGTTCGGTTGAGAAGGCGTTATCTGCGGTGAGAGAGATGAAGCCGGAGATCATGACGGTGGTTGAGCAGGAAGCGAACCATAACGGACCGGTTTTCTTGGACCGGTTCACTGAGTCGTTACATTATTACTCTACTCTTTTTGACTCGTTGGAGGGGGGTGGTGGTGGTGGTGGCGGCTCACCGGCTGCAGCGGCGGCGCGTAATCAGGACAGGGTGATGTCGGAGGTGTACTTGGGAAAGCAGATCTGTAACGTGGTGGCCTGTGAAGGGTTGGACCGGATTGAGCGACACGAGACGCTGGCTCAGTGGCGAAACCGGTTTGACTCGGCCGGGTTTGAGCCAGCTCACCTGGGTTCAAATGCTTTCAAGCAAGCTAGTATGTTGTTGGCTCTATTCAATAGTGGTGATGGGTACAGAGTTGAAGAGAACAATGGGTGTTTAATGCTGGGTTGGCAAACTCGGCCACTCATAGCCACCTCGGCTTGGAAACTCAGCAAACTCCCGAGTCAACTCAGTTGAAAACCGCTATTCCTACCAAGTTGCACACCAAACAAAGCCTGAACGCCTGAGTCAACCAAGTTGGGAGAGACCATTTGGTTGGGCAGCTGGGCTCACCAAACAAGCCCTATCTGAGTGCTCTTTGATGAGCGGGGCTGACTGATGGTGAGTGAGGCCCACCACTCCCAAGTGTGTCTCCTCTCTCCTTTTTCACTGTTATTTTTAGCCTTGCCTTTTCTTTGGGTGGGAATCTTGTAATTTTGGGGTTGAAACTGAAATTGGTAATGTGTATTTATATATGTAGCTTTTCTTATGAATAAAAAGATGGGATTTCTATGTATTTTTGGAAGCACTGATTGGAGGCCAAACTGGTTTACTTTTTCTTAGTGGGGTACATTGATTAGCAAATAAATGATATGCATAAATGATAGTATATAAGGAAAAATGGAGTAGTGATTAATCAAATAGATCGGATTGCTCAATATTTATCAAAAATTTATGAATTTTGGACACGACAAAGCTGTCATCGAGACGCAGCTGTTGTCAAAATTTGAGATTAATTGGAAATCGTTTAATCTCTCTGCCGAGCACAACTAGTGTGTCAATATGATAACAGGGCTTATCATATCAGGGCTTACCGAGCACAACTGATTATATTTGCGTGGAGTTATAGCGAATTTGGACCTGTATATATTTTTCTCTCTCTTGACCTGTATATATATACGTGTGGAAGTTTGTTAATGCAATAGATGGCTCTTATTTTTTTTTTTTTTCCTTCTTATTTTTTAAAGTTTATGGCAATGTTTTAAAAAAGGGAAGTCAGATTCCACCCGTTAAGGAAACGGTCCAGTTTAGACCGGTAAATTGAGAGTAAAACAAACCAAAAATATTTAAGAAAATATTTTTTAATCTTATTTTAAATTATTATTGATATTAGCTGGTGTTAATATTAGAGTAGCTTTAACTAATGTCAGAATAGATTTTAAAGCTTTTTAATTTGTAACCAAAAAAAGTTATTATAAAAATTGTGGACTGCTCAAGCATTAGTGCCAACTTATTTAGTACGTAATTATGATACTACGTTCATTTCAGTTGTTCTGTTGGTTGAATCAGCAACCAATGATACGGATCATTTTTATGATTCGATAAAACGATTCCGTTTTCAAAACATTAATTTTTTGAATTCAAAAGCAAGCATGGGAGGGTACATGTCACGACCTAAGTCTCGCTCAGTAAGATATTGTCCGATTTGGGTTCAAACCTGCACGAATTTGTTCTTGGATCACTATCCAAAAGACCTCTTACTAGGGAGACTTAGAACCACATATATAGCACATTACTTTTCTACCCAGACGGTGGGACGAACTTCCCATAGTGTGTAGCCTGTCAGAACTTACTGCAGCCACAAAGGCACTTACAGCAGCCCGTCCACAACACCAAGGTCGTTACATTCCACCCCCGTAGGGCCCAACGTCCACGTTGGCACACTTCTGGCTGGGTCTCCCCCTTAGGGCGCAACGTCCACGTTGGCACACTTCCGGCTGGACCTGGTTCTAATACCATTCTGTCACGACTCAAGTCTTGCTCAGTACGATATTGTCTTCTTTGGGCCTAAACCTGCACGGATTTGTTTTTGGACCACTATCCAAAAGACTCTTCTTACTAGGGAGACTTAGAACCACGCATATATAGCACATTACTTTTTCACACCCAGTTAATGTGTGACGAAGTTTCCATAGTGTGTAACCTGCCAGTACTTTCTGCAGCCACAAAGACACCTACAGTAGCCCGCCCACAACACCAAGATTGTTACAATACATGTACACAATGGGTGCGATCAACATTGTAAGGTTGTGCAAAAGAGCTTAGAATGCTTTTTTTTTTTTTGAGCGTAGAATACTTCTTTTATTTTTTTTTTGTTAAGAGCTTAGAAAACTTGCATGCACGCAAGCTTCGTTTACATGTAAAATTATTGCGTTACAACTCACTCTCTTATCCCGTATCAATGAGTCTATGACCATCAAATACTTGATCAAAGGGAAAATTCTTATTACACCCTCGGACCCCTTTTTTTTTCATAGCAAGCATGAAAATTTTATTTATCATAACAATGACAAGTTTTATAAGAAATAAATACAAGTAGGAAGAAAGAAAGAAAGAAAAAAACCATGATTGAGCACATACACCCATCTTCTAGCAAGTACTGCAATATCTAAAATTATGATATCTCGGACTGTGGCGTAGCTCAATATTGAGTTATCTGAAGGAGAAAGTTTGCCAACAACCACAACAAAAATTAGAACTCCAAAGTCATCGTGAATGCGAAAGAGCTCCATCAAACACTAGGTTTGACGAAAAAATGCCACATCTGAGAGTGACAAGGTCGGAACCAACCACAGGAAAAAGAAATGAAGAGATCTAGCAGTAGAACCCACACCCAAATCAAAAACAAAAACAAACCCTCCTAAGAAGTGACAAAACCCTCCCAAAGAGGGACACAACCCTCAAACCCTTTTTGATTGCACTTAATATTTAATGAACCTTTTTTTTATTACAAACCCCTATACAAATAATTTAGAAGGATGCAATGTATAAAAAAACTTAGGTTTTCTCTCCGTTATCTCTAACTTCTGTGCTCTGCTTGTGGCTGTCCCTTAGGGCCTCTTTCATACACCATGGGAAAGCCCTTATCCATTTTCTTTGCTTTTTTTTTTTGTTGCTTTCAATAATATGTCCCTTCTTGTGAAGGGGTTTGTCCCTCTTTATTGGGGGTTCTGTTCCTCTTTGTTGAGGGTTTGTTTTATTTTTTGTTTGGTTTGGTTGATTGATGCAGCAAGATCTCTTTGTCTCCGTATTCCGTGGTTGGATTTGACCCTGTTTCTTACAGACTGTATTAGATCTGTTGTTTGTTTGGGCCTTTTTTTTGCAGTCACGGTGATTTTGAAGCTTTTGGATTTTTGCTGTGGTTGTTGGCAGCTTTCTTCTTCAGACGACTCAGTGTTTGAGCCACGCCACAGTCTGCGATACCATAGTTTTGGAGATTACAGTACAAATCATAAGATTGCTATAATTTATCATGTACTCTTTCCTTCTTCTATTTATATTTGTTTATTGTGAGCTTACCTGTTGTAAAATGAAATATTCATGCTTTGCGATTAAAAAAAAGATACAATGTAAAAAGAAAGTTTTTTAAAAAAAATAAAATCTTTCCACCTACCCAGCACATTGCCACCTAAGCCGATAAATCATAACACTATTCCTATATTTTTTCTGTGTTAAATAGTATTAAGTAACATGGGACTTCATGTTAAGAAAAATTATTGGTTAAATGACAATGAATTTTCTTTAGCGAAAAGTCCTCAAATATAAAAATGATAAAAAAAATTCGAACAATTTTAATTTCATTAAATTTTCTTGTGAAAAAAAAATGAGAAATCTTTCCCTATCTCAGATCAAGCAATTACCACCACAAACCATAGTCGCGCTCCCATATTGAGGCAGCCATTAAATTCAAAACGTCTTATAATTAACTCAGCCAAGAGTATGAAAGACATAGAGTTACACATCGATTCTATCAGGGAATCTCTAAAGAGGGCGTCTTTCCTTTAATATAGGGAGGACCTCTGTTTTGTCCGTCAGATTGTGTTTTAATCGTCTGAAATAACGAAAATACCCTTAATAAAAATACAATCTGACGGTCACAATAGAGGTCTTCCCTTTATTAAAGGGAGAGCGCCCTCTTTAAAGATTCCCTGTGTCACGAGCCATCCCAATATGCGTGGAAATAGGACACGTGGCACGCCATCAAGACTTATCCAATTCCATTAAAGTAAAATAGCAGCGGGAATTATAAGTGGAAAAAAAAATCATTAAAGTCAGAGTTATAAAAAGTTTTGTCCAATTGGAATAGTTCCAAAAGAATTCATTTTGAAAAGCAGAGGTCCAATCGACTGAATCGGGAGTTCAGTCGACTGAAGGCCCTAAGCAGTAGGTATAAAAAGCCCAAGGTTCATTCCAGTCGACTGTGTCAGGGACTCAGTCGACTGGATCCTTAATTTATCAGTCGACTGATGCCTTTTCCAATCAACTGGACACTATGCATGCAGAACATGGTGTTTTCGTGCAGAAACCAGTCGACCGAAAACCCTTCCAGTCGACTGTTTCCTCACAAACCAGTCGACTGAAACATGGACCAGTCGACTATTTTATTTCAGAAAAGCCCAATTCTGCAGCTTTCAAAACCAAGGTTCTCCGAACCAAGTTCCACAATAACACGATTATAATTCACGATTCAACATATATATATATATATATAAAACGTTTACTAAGTAATTACAAGTACTACAACTAACCCATGATTCCATTACAACATATTAAAATAACCAAATCCTTATTACAAGTTTTGGAAAGAGACAAAAGTATGAACAAGTGTGATTCCCCGATGTTCTTCGACCCACTCCTCACGCTTCTTCTTGTATTTCTTCTTACCTGCAATGGAGTAAATCTTCACTGCTCAGCTATATGCTGAGTGCACAAGTTCTAACATATGCAATATATGATAAAAAATGCTCTAATCTCACAATTCATACAAATAATCTCTAGGGAGAAAAATACGCATTCATCCGGTAGCGGCAAGTCCAAGTCTTAAACCGCGATGCCAATGGCAAGTCCAAGTCTATCAACCATTGCATCCCCAAGTGCCATGGCAATTTCAAGTCTATCAACCATGCACAGTAGCCGTCGCTACTAAATTCTCAAACATCGAGAATCTTACTCCGGCATGAATTTGTATAAGACTCCCCTTTGACCCACATAGACAACTCAACGTACTCGCATAAAAGTAGACATGCTTTTCACATTTAATCGCGTGCATATAATTAACGACCTAAGATTAACATATGGATTTTGCCCGGATCACAATTTCGTCGTCGAAATTTAAAACATGTATTTTCCTATATTTCACAAGTTAGAACTTCATATCTCGTGCGATTTCCTCCAAACTTTGAAAGATCGTCTAGAGGGCCGATTAATCATCGGATCTCGAATTTGAGGTGATTCCTACAAGTTTAACTGGGTTTTCCCCAAAAGTCTAGAAATTAGATTTTTTGCAAAAGTTTGCCAAACGTGGCCTAAGTGGTATCAAAATGTAGATCTTACCTTCACGAGTTCAAATATATAATTTGGTGAAAATCTGATGGACGAAAGGTCGCCGATCGTCGTCGCAGAGCCCGTGGGATCAAATCTCCTTTTGTCTCTCCTCTTTCAAGATATTATATAAAGTTGTGAGAAATGAAATTCTCACCCTCACCTATTTATAGGCAAACTCCTCGGGAATCGTATTTATCTCCCCGCGAGTTTCTCAGACATCTAATTAATTCCCGAAATTTCGCACACGTCCATATAATGCCTTTACGAGTGAAAATTATAAATTTACAAAAGTTTTCGACTAAGTCTTGTTTGGGACCAAAATTACGTTCGAAAACTAAATTCTGTGAAATCTCTACACAACCTACCTTTTATTTAACGTGACACTCACGTTCTCACCACAATTTTCAAAATAATAAATATCAATATCGAAATTATCAGAATTTACTCTACACAGGTAATTTGCTATTCATCACAATACCAGAAAAGTCAAATAACATGTAAATCATATAATTGTCATTTACTCATGCTAATGCAAAATGAACCACCATATTACCGTGTCCTCACTGACACCTTACCGATGACTCACAGTCAACTCCATCTCAATCCAAATATCAATTAACATTGATATACTCACAACTGCTCAAGTTATGTATTTTAAAATCATGAAATTCTGGGACGGGTGTGACACCCTGCTGATTACATCTATATATATATATATATTCGGAGAAGCTCTGGTGTGGACATCCATATACGGATTTTCGATTTTAGTGACAAAAAATTCGTCGCTAAAGGTTAACCACATCTTTTGCGATGGTATTTTTCCCCTTTAGCGACGAATTTTCATCAGTAAATGTGAGGTCCGTTTACGGAACCTGCCCAGTATATATATATATATATATATATATACACACAAATACATATATACGAATTGTAAGATTTTAAAGTTCACCTTTTACCTTTTTGCCCCTTTGAAGACCAAGCCAAAGTATATTCCTAGGGTGATTAAAAGGTCAACAATAATATGTGTTTTTATTTTTATTTTTATTTCTTTACATTTTTACTGAAAAATATAGTAAAACCTTTTGTGGGAAGTGAGTTGCTGTCAAAAAGCAAGTAGTACTTATGGAAGGAATACAAAAGAAATTAAAATGGGAACAGCTGTGGAGACAACTCTACTCGATCAACCTCCCTTTTCAGCACTTAACCCACATTTCATTGGCTACTAATCTAGTTAGCAACCAGGCATTGCAAAAAAAAAAAATCTAGTTAGCAACCATGAAGTAGTTACAAATATATATATATATATATATATTTTAACAAAGGCAAAGCACCCACATGTGCCACACACACACTCAGGCGGGGTCACAGATCTACAACTCAAACAAGCCTCACAAGGCAAACTTCTCAAAAGGAGTGACTCCCATAGGAGTCGAACCTTGGCCTCCTCCATGGGAGAAGCCAGTCATACCAACTATGCTACAAGGCCCGTGGTTGAAGTAGCTACATTTCACTTTTGAGTGCTTTTATACTATTGTTGAAATAGATGTGCCTATTTGGCTTTGAGTAATGTTATATGTGATATTTGGGTCAGGTCTAATTCAGTGGGACCGGTTAAATTTTGATTATACGTTGTTTATTTGACCCCACTAATATATTATTTGGGAAACACTTTTGAGATAGAAATTTGAGAAATATAGCATTACTCTTTGGCATTTGCCCAAAAATAAAATAGATTACCTTCTACCAAGTAGTGTAATTTCTTATTGCGAAATTAAGTAGTGGTATGTGGTATTACTGATCAATACACAACATCTTTACAAATGAAGTCCATTTATCTGTATCCAAATTACAGAAAACACCCTAATACAGGTTTAGCAAGAGTTTCAATCAGAATGAGGAGAAAATATTCATTATAATGGCTGTTTTGATGTAGTGTAAAGTCAATAAAATCTCATTATTTAACCATTTGTGCCTCTTAAAATTAGGGAAAAGATCCTTACACATCAATATTATACTCAAGAGTATTAGTAATATTACACGGATGACGTGGTATCGCTGTTACGCTGTTACAATAAATATTTTCACACGAATGAGATATTTTTAGGGCTGCAAACAGCCAATGTTTATTTGTTTATATCTAGGTTAATTAATATGCATAAAATGTATATGCCCAAATGGGTTCAGTGTATTATCACGATTATAGAAGTGACTTGGTATACCAACTCAATCAATTTCATTTATCCATCCATCTGTTCCTCTATTTTTAGGAAAATCCCTTTTCGCATAATTCCAAATCTCCACTATATTAGGAAGGTTACAATAGTTACGTGGTATCCCCGTTGCAACCAATATTCTCTCCCAGTGTACACATCTAATAAGATGTATTTTATCTAAGATAAAGTAAACATACATACATATACATATGGCCGGCCATTAACAATTAAAAATACATGATAAGATGTTTCTACAGTTAGCTCAAGGAAAATGCTAAGTATACCGATTTGTTTACTTAAATTGATCCCTGAAATTAAATCTAAATTTGTATTGTGTTACTTTGTAGTTAAAAAAGATTTTTAATTGTCCACATCATCTGATATCTTTTTTTTAGTGTTTCAAGCATTAGTCTTAACTCCATGTTTCTGTTTCTAGGATTTGATTATATATAATTATCTTCACTGATATTTTCAGAACAATATATATACACAATTGCATAGACCAGAAGAGACTGATCGAGACTTTGTCAAAGTCACTACCTGATTTTTGAATCAATTTTATTTCAACAGTCATAAGGCAGGATATTTTTCAAAATAGAGTATTGGTTTTTATAATTTGAAACAATAAAAAAAATAACTTGCCATAACGGTATGTGCATTGGCAATGCTATCTATAGTTTTCTACAAAATCTGATTCCATTTAAAGTTTTAACAGTTTTTTTTTTTTTTTCCCTTTTATTTTAAAAAAGCTCCAATTTATAGCTTTTTTTTTTTATAAAAAAAATTTCATTCTAAAAAGTCATTTATATGATAACCCAAATGAGCTTTAATCTCAATAATAAAATGGAATGAAAATTAAACCATTTTCAATCCAAGTGGGCTTTTTTTTTTTTTTTTTTGGTAGTAAATTCAGCTTCAAAATCTTGTCTTTTTAAAAAGGTGAGATCACATTTGCAGAAAATAAGGAGGAAAATAAAAAAGAAAAAAGAATACCTGATGAATTACATTTGATCATAGTGCTAAATGGATTGCGACTGAGAGATTCGAGCCAAAGATTCGAGAATAGCCAGATCACCATTTCACATGCAACAAAAATAATGAGTTAACAAAAGAGATAGAAGGGGACATTATTTTTTAAGTATCCAATGACAAATATATGTATAAATGAATGAAAGGAAGCAAAGGATCACATTAGTCTACACATATTGGACAATGTTACTTATACAACACTAGCTATACAAATCCTATGTAAATGTTAAAAAATGGAATCATTGATGCCACATGTCATTGTTATAGCTTTGCTCATTTGTTAATTTTCTCCTCTCTGGTTTTTTTTGGTCAACTTTATTTTTATTTATTTTTTATTTATTTTATTTTTTATTTCTCTCTCTTTCCCTCATTTTCTAACTTTACATACTTATTATGAACATAGTTATCAGATCTGGTCCATGCATCAACCAAGTGATGTGACCGGGTGGATGGGTCACTGGTTTAACTATTGGGTTAGTTGGTTGGATCTGATTTATATAATATCAAGTAATATAATAATAATAATAATAATAATAGTAATAAAATTTGGCCCAAAAAAAGTTTAACTTTTAACACAATAGAAGTTCCTAAAAAAGATATGGTTGGATGCACTGTCAAATCAAATATAAACTAAAATGGAACTTTTTTTTTTCCTACTATTAAACATTAGCAATATTGACAATACTACAAGTATGAAAATTTTGACACGCTATCAGCCATTTGGATTAATAAAAAAATTGCTACATAAATCCAACTCTGATGAATATATATATATACACATACATTTGTGTGTGTGTGTGTGTGCAAGATGAATTGATGAACCAAAACACTAATAATACAAAACGAGAGATAAACAAGATATTGGCATTTAAAAAAAAAACAAGATATTCAAACTTTAAATTGACAGTATTATAAAGTTTGGACAGGTCGCACGGGCCAACACGGGCTTCTTCCTTCTCCGGTCAGATATTCAACTCGGATCAGTTTAGTACCGGATCACCGATTCTCCGGTCGGACCATCGGGCCTGGCCGATTTTGATAACTACGATTATGAGCAATGATCTTATCCCCTCTCAGTGCCGTCTTTTCATTTCTAACCCATTCAATTTATGTTTCTTTCTAAATTCCAAACTCTATCCAAATCCTTCCCCCATTACACGCATTCAAAATCACAACTGTCTCTTCATTTTTCACCCTTAACCTACAACTCTCCAATTTCTAAACTTTATATCGAAACCTTCATCATAATCAATTACTCCAAGTCAGTCTCTTTCTCTCAAACATGCATATACCGAGCATCCATTGTCAGCTGAGTTAAGAACCTGCCCTACCATCGTCTACACAAAGTCCCTTTCTCTCTACAATATTAATGTGCATCATTTTTTTTTTTTACATTCCGTAATTATAAATGAGTACTTGCATAGAATATTATTTAATTTGTTAGATTTTTTCCTAGTCATTATTTCTCTTGATGTACAAATACTTATGTAGTGCAATTATGTTTGAGTAATGCCATGCTTTTCAAATCTAAATTCCAAATCTATATCCTAAATGATGTGACAGTACTTGACTCACTAGATTTTAATTGAAGGATGTTGAAGTGACCCTACTACCATATCATTTGAGATGTGGTTCAAGGATTTAGATTTGGGAAGCATATAACTTAGTATGTTTTGCAATGTGTATATACACACTGGAAAATGGGAATGCTAACATAATCATGAATAAAGTACGTGTAAAGTAACCGTTAAGTTTGTCAATTCACTAATTAAAAAATGAGCACACTAGACTAAATTTACAAAGATTTAAAATAAAATTACTTTAATACTACCGCAACAATGTATGGAAGATATTCTTAGAGCATCAACAATGGGTACATTAGTACAAAATTTTTTTAGTGGAACTTAGCATTGGAATGTTAACAGTGTACGTGTAGGCTATTCAACAAACTTAAGGAGTGAAACTTAGTGGAACCTAAAATTAGAGTATGTTTAAGTTTCACTACAAGCCATACGTACACACTGTGTCGTGGGATTCCAAATGGGTAATCCCCCCCCCCCCCCCCTCTTCTTCCTTTTTTTTTGTTGGGTTCAAACGGAATTTCATCCCAAACTGCTTTGAAAGTGCCGTTTGATTACTACACCATTGCAACTGCTTTGGAAATGCCGTTTGGTCACTACACCATTGCAAGCACTCTCATCTTGTACAACAAATTTAAGTTAAGTTTTGTTTAAGTTTGTTGTACCCATTATGGATGCTCTAACACAGTACTACTACTAACCTACACTAGGATAACATGACCCTATGTATTCAGTTATGTATATTTGTATTAGGGGTGAAACATTAAATTGAAAAATTGAACCACTGAACTGAACCGATTGGTTCGGTCAGTTTTCATAATATATATGTACAGTGTAAAAATCAAATTGCACCAAAAATTATATTAAAATTGAAAAAATCAAAACGAACCGAACCATTCGATCGATTAAAAAACTCCACCAAAAAGAACCGAATCGAACCGATTTCTTTCTTAGTTTGTATGTATAATTGTACACCCGGGGCCATGTACAACACCACTTGCCAACTTGTGTGTTTGCTATCGGAGGACTGGGCACTCCTCTCACTAATGGTTAGAGATCACATCACACCTCTTATCGAACCCCACATGTCTTTTGCTATTTTTATCTTTAATTAGGACTACCAACTAAGAAGCCAAGTTAGACTAAAATTGTTGACAAGTGTCAAGTACTGTTGGTTCAAAAGTTAAAAGAAAACTGAAGGTGAGTGAGTTGAAAGAATATATCAAGGTAGAATTGTTGTTATTTTCTGTTATGTGGTCACTTACACATACGTACACAAAATGCTAGCACTCTAATGTATAAAAGTATAATTCTAAGAGCATAAAAAATGGGATGGTGGTATAGGATAACTTAGGATAATTTAGTCTAAAGTCATTAACAATGCGGGGCTTTCAGCTAATGTCTAGGATAGTAAAACTTATTAAAATTTAACTTTGTGGTAGCACTAAGTTCCAACTTAGGGAGAAACGACATATGTTGTGTGCCGTCCAAAGACACACGACACATGTTGTGCCACTCACTTCTACATGGCCATGGAATTTTAAAATTTACCAACGGCACAAAGTGTGCCGCATGAAGCACACAGCACATGTTATGCCACTCAAATTCCTCACGGCACATGTTGTGCCGTGTGGGTATTCCTTCTCCCCTGTACAATAACTTAGCCTAAATTTGCCTTAAATTCCACATTCCCACTGTGGATGCTCTAAAAATGTGTTTAAAATACTTTAAACAGGATCAGGTTCACAATCATCATTATGAAAATTGGTTGTTGATGTTAGAAAGCAAAATGCCCATGAAAAGAGGCTGTTGATGCTAGAGCGCAAACAACCTCACGCGTCAATGACTCTTCATCTCGTTGGGCTGCCTAAACCTGCAAAAAGACTTTGGTTAATGAACCAAAGTCATTCCGATACCAAAATTAACCTTTTGTCTCAAAATTAAAGTACTCTTCAGTCAAGAGCTCCTACCTTTTTTTTACGTTACAGATTCTATACTCATGGGTAATGATATTGTAATCAATTTCTTATATAAGAAAGTATCCTTTAACCATTAGATGGAGATTTGGTCCAAAGAAAGTATTACCCAAAAAATATTATTAAAAAATACTAAATTTTCATCCAACGGTTAAAAGTTATTTTCTTATATAAGAAGCTGCTTACAATATCATTACCCTATACTTATACCTATTACCTTTAATTTTGTCACGATCAGCTCATGCCTGATATCATGGAACAATGTGCAAATCGGTTGGGATTGTTCCTGAATATGTGGGATTGCACTTCGTTTAGAGGCATCTTGCATTTATGGCTTCTCCGGAGAGAAAGTAGCTAATTTTTAAGTCGGGTATTGGGTGTAATGAAGTTCATCGAGTCATCTCAATCACTGGAGTACAGCTCGGGTTTGCGGGCTCTATGCTGTGGCTTGACCTCAGATCTCAACCTTTATGCTTGAGATCGGTTACCTTTCCAAGTTGTACTTATCATTTCTCTATTTTAATTTAAAAATGAGGAACCTAACTACAAATTACTATCTTTTTACCTTTGCGTACAGGATGGCAAGACCTATCAAATATGAATAATGTTATATTTCTTAAATTTGTATCCCAAATTTGGTTCGCAATTGACTTAATAATTGCCAGTTTTACCATATGCTCTAACAATATTGATCGGTGGTATCAAATGCCACTACATGTAATACAACTGACACGTACGCAATTTGGGATTCAAAGTTTTGAACCATAGAATTTACTCACGAAATATATATACATGTCTTTGCATACACATAGAGAGAGAGAGAGAGAGAGAGAGAGAGAGAGAGAGAGGATTAGAGAATGGTTGAAGGTGGTTGAGGGTTAACATCGCTCGTGAGATTCCAATAACTAAAATGGTCGGGGGTGCTTTGAAAATGACTTTCAATTTTATGAAAAGAGAACTTTTTTCTGAGTTTTTGACTAAACAAAAAAGTAGCAAAAAACTATATCCACAATCCACTAGTCTATGTCTCCACTTTCTTTATACTTAGCCAGTCAAAAATTCTAACCAATGGGCACTTAATTACGCAACTAATCCAAAAGTATGATCACTCAGCTCTCTGGCTCAAAATTTGTTGCTCGAACACTCAAACCAATTAAGTGATTTTAAAACTTGCAGAAACACCAAAGCAAAATTCTATCATGTTTCTACGACGTGTTCGTCTGTCCACGAATTTGAATGTAATCACTCATGATTTATAAAGCATTTTGGAATAGAAGTTCATCATTGTGAATGCCTTGTTCAAGAAAATGCTAACAAAAAACCATAAATAGTTCCATTCAAAGTCATGGATGCACTAACAGGCTCTTGGTGATTTTGGTGCTAAAATATTGCACATTTATAAAAATAATTTATTTATTTATTTTTAAGTTTTTGAAAGTTATGTGGTTTAGTTACAATTATTAATTATAACATTTAGAAAACAAAGTGGTGCCAAAATGCTACAAGTTGGGATGTATTGTACTTTCTAAACCACTAGAATGTATTGTAGAAGATCCCAAAACGAGCTTCATTCAAAAGTTTTTAATTTTCTGTGTTAAAAAAATAATTTTTTCACAATATAGTTTTTCTATGGTCGTGTTGATCGGGAGAGAACAAATCCTAATTACACACCTTAATTCACATTTGTTAGAACTTTTTATCCTGTTTTCATGTATTTTTACTTTGTTTTCCTTTTTCTAGCAAGCTTTGGAAGAAAGCAAGGATTCCAGGCTAAATGGGGTGAAAAAGCAGAAGAAAAGAAGTAGAAAAAGGCATCTCGTGCGAGCGGTCCGCTCGCGCGACAGACTAGAAACTCGCTTGCGCGGCCCGCTCGCGCGACCTCCCAAAGTTGCGCTCGCGCGGCCCGCTCGCACGACCTATGTAAAAATTAAATACACGTATTTCAATGTACTGAAGATTCCCACGTGAACGAAACTGCCCAATTACATCCAGAATGTAATTTACAGCAGTTTTAGTGCGAATTGGTTTAGGAAAGCTTCCTAATTCTTCCAAAGATTATATATACTCTATTGTAAATCAATTTTAGGGTTATACACCTTTACACACACCATAATACACATCAATATACAACTAAACTTCAGCCATTGAATAGAGGAAAGTAAGGAGAAGAAGAAGAAGACCAAAGATTTCCATGGCCTCCTCCGTCAACCTCTTGCCGTTCATCGCTTCTATGGCCAACTAAACCTAAATCTAGGGTTTTAATGAAACCCTAGCCAAGTAATAGGGTGTTATTTATGTTTTTCTTTTAGATTTATTATGTATGGATAATGATTACGTGTTTCGAGAATTTTAAATAATAAAATTGTACTTCTATTGATTAAATCATTGCTTTCAAAATCTATTCTTGTCTTAGATCTATTTTGAATATGATGTGCTCAATGATCTATATTTGCTGTGTTTGTTTGGATTATTTACATGTAATAGTGCTTATTTGAATTATGATATCAAGTAGTCGAATAGTTCATGCCTAGGAAAGATGGATTGTGCCGTAATCCTAGTTTAGTGTGAGACAATCTATGCCAACCGAAGATGAATTATATTGATGCTTGAATCGTAGTTATCTTCTTGACGGAGGAATTGGACTTGTAGCTACAATTCTCCATTATCATCCAATGTAATAAGCTAATTGAATACATAAATACCCTTATTATGAAACTAGTGGTGGATTTGCAATCCTAAGTTCACTTTAAATATCGTTTAAAACATCTTTTAATTGCTTTCATAATTTAGATTTATTTTCATTGTTATTAGTTTAATTAAAAAATAAAAATCCAAAATTAATTTTCTTAATTAACTAAGTTTAGGTTTTAAAATTAAAGTGCTTTAGTAATTCAATCTTTGTGGGTTCGACCTTTATTTTCACACTACAAATCCTTAGAAAGTAAAACATACAATTTTATCTTGATTCTGACAAGGTCACGTCTAATAATTTATTTTTTGAAATTGATTGATTTTCATCAAAACATACAATCAATATATCTCTAAAAGTGAGGGTAATAAGTATATAAATTGCTTTCATTAAGCCTGCGTCTATGGTGTAATTTTTGAAAATACGGAGGAGGCAGGCACTGCCCTGGGCATAGGCCACATAGGCCATTGCCTAGGGCCCCCAATTCTACTCACATTTTAAGGGCCCCCAATTTTATGCTATTAGTATTAGACCAACCCAAAAGTATTTTCAGCCCAATTGAAAAAAGCCCAAAGTCCAATGCAAAAGAGGCCAAACTCTCCTAACCCTTTAAGATACCTGCGTATCCTGCGCCCAAATTTTCATTCCCACCCCCAAAACCTTAAAACCACAGTCCCTAAATTTTTGGAAAGTACAAAATTATGTGAAGTAATTGTAGATTTTATATATAGGCTCTCTTAAATTTCACACAAGTCCCCCCTAGACTTCTGAAAATTCTAGATTTACATGTAATATTTTACAAGTTTTAGACACAGGCCCCCCTGCACTCATGAAAATTGTAAACTTACATGTAATATTTTACAAGTTTTAGGTATAGGCCCCATAAAATTACATAATTTACTCCAAATTAGGGGTGTTAAATCAATTCTACAATTTTACAAATAATTATGTATAGATATACCCAAAAAAAAATTTGACTCGGAGGCGTTGCCCCTGAATCCCTGTATAGTCTAGGCCCCCCCGAACCAAAAATCCTGGCTCTATCCTTGTTCTATACGGTATACCAAAAGCATTCCTAGCCCAACTGAAATGATGTGCTTGCTTCGTCTCCGACTCTCCGTCTCTGGTAATCTCTCTCTCTCTCTTCATTGAAAAGTAGATTGCTCTAAAGTTAATTGTATGCAAGGTTATTTTTGTATCACATTTTAGTTAAATACGTTGTGCTAATAAATAGAGGGCCCAATTTTAGAAGCTTGCCTAGGGCCCCCAAAAACTCAGGGCCGCCCTGGGAGGAGGTTGCTGCACGGCCAATATAATTTACCCTTAAAAACTAGTACTACCACATACAAAGAAGAATAAAGATTGTGGCACAAATAAAATCCACAAACACAATCCATAAATACATAAACGTGTCTATCTCTCTCCTAATGGGGTCCACTGACACTATGAGGTCTACTGACACTGAAAGGTCCACAAATGAGAGAGATAGACACATCTATGTGTTTGTTGATTATATTTGTGAATTTTATTTGTGCCCATAGAATTACCCAACAAAGAATTCTTTTGAGTTAATTTATTTCCATCAATAACACCTATGTAGAGTCAAACTCATTTCCTTCTCTCTGAAATGGTTAACTTCTTCAGTACTATGAGTTGTAAATTGCTTCTAATTTGTCCTATAAAAATAAAAAAATAAAAAAAAAATAATTTTGCTTCTAATTTACAAAGATTTTGAGTTATTTTTCACATTGGTTTGATTCATTGCTAGTTAGTTTCTCCACTTAATATTTCGGCTATGTTTGGTCAATTAAAAGATTTAGTAAGGAAAAAAAAAAAAGAAACATGTAAAAAAAAAAAACACTTATCTTTGTTTGGATTATATAAATAAGTACTAGCAAGGAAAAAGAAAGTACGTTGAAAAAAACCAGTTCAATATTTTCAAATTTCAACACAGAGGAAGCTCAAGCTATGTCAAGTACAAATCAAGCACAGACAAGATGTCGCAGGCTCCATTCCTAGGGTCTGTTTGGAAAAACTTATTAAACATACATTTGCAACTAAACATTTTGGATGAAGCAGATTTAGAGGTGTTTCCACCCACGTGATTTTTTAATGGGTAATATTTGGGGCACAAATAAATCTCACAAACATTACACCCACACTCTATCTCTCTCCTCGTGGCACTGTGGGGTATCTCTCTCCTAGTGGCACTGCGGAGTCTGCTGTGGACCCCATAGTGCCACCAGGAGAGAGATAGAGTGTGTGAACCCCATAGTGCCACTAGGAGAGAGATAGAGTGTGAGTGTAAGTGCTTGTGAGATTTGTTAGTGCCCTAGAATTGTTGTTTTTTAATTCCCACCTTGACCCTCACATTAGGTTTTTTGGTTCTGTTTACATGGAAAAGCCACAAACAAGCCAAACGGGCCGTTAGATGTAGAGGCTTAGCGGAGGCAGTGGCCCATTTTGTTGGCTAACGTCTTGTTGGCGGGTTGTCCAGTCCATTTCAAATTTTCAACTACTACTTGGGTTAAAGTAAGATTGTAGCCTTGCTAAGGTCAGCCCAGGCCTGTAGACCAGAACTTAAAACCCAAATCTTGCATTGTTGGCTGTTTGTAAGCATTGGGATGTCCAATTATTAACTTATTGTTCATATCTCATTTTAATCTTGTAGTTTTAATTGCAATAATTTGATCCCTAAAGTTTTTAAATAGAAGCAATGCGGTCTAAATGCCCTCATTCCGACAGAATTCACCCATTGCTATGCACAATTATACTAATAGATAGGTTGGGAGATTGGTAGTGTTCTATTATTACCTCTGAAAAGTGTGACAATACATAGCATGTGAGTAAATTCGTTAACATTTCTCACAGAATTGGACATTTGAACCACATTACTTCTATTTAAAAACTTCAGGGACCAAATTGATGTAATTGAAACTACATGGACTAAAATGACACAGAGACCAAAATTCAAGGGTATGTTTGTAATTAAGCCCAACTTTTCTATGTGTTTTTTGTGCAACTAAGTGACTTTCAAAGGCTTGTGCTAATAGTTCATCTTAATTTCATAGTCTGTTGTTTGAACACTTCGTTATCGGAAAACTAATTGTCCATTTTAGCAAAATAGATCAATATATAAGCGATTATTCTATTCCGATGCGTGTGGTATTAATATTCCCTCTTTGTAGCCTCAATTCAAACCACCAAACAATCAGTTATTTTACCACTGTCTGTTTAAAAAGTGACATATGACAACAATTATAACTCAAACATTGACAAGCAATAGTATTTTCAAATTATGTGGACTCTTAAGTATTCAAAAAACTACACAAATCGATTCTTTTCACAACATTATGTTAGCACAACCAAAAGGGTTGGGTAGTAGCAGCGAGAGTCTGTGGAAGAAAAAGAGGATCCCAATTGTCTGAGTTCTCAAGGTAGTATGCTCTTTTTTCTCCCTAAGCTATAAGTGCACCTTCAATGGTAATTTTTTAGAATTTTTTAACAAAATATATGCAAAAGTATGGGTTATTAAAAAGAAATGCAATATTTATGTTGTAAATGAAAGTCAAATATGTGGCAGACTTGGTCCAAAAACAAATTCCTCATTAAAATGGCTGAGTCGACCTTTTTCTCTTACTAGTTTGCTTTCCAACGGCTATATAATCAGTTCGGAGCATAGATATATAGTGGTTATATATAGGGAATTGTTATTGCCAATCTATCTTTGAATTAAGGCACTCCATGGTATCACTCTCAGAGCATGTGGTATCATGTATGTAATGTATGACATGTATGGTACCACATGCTTTAAGAGTGGTACCATAGAGTGCCTTGATTTAATGACAATAGCATCACCCAATATATATACACGATTTAATACATAAATATACTACTGTCCTATATCAAAATTATAGAGACACATAGGTCTCGTTTGTTTCGCGGAATTGGGGGTGGAATTGGGCTAACAATCCTTTTTAATTCCATACCCCACGTTTGAATGCACAAAAAATACAGGATAATCTTTAGGACAACTTGTCCCCACGCATAACTAAGCCCACAAATGGGCCACTAAATTAACCCACGGAGGGGGTGGGTTATAGAATCCATAGCTTAAGCTCATCTTGGACTAAAAGGGAAAAAGACAAGATTAACCTCCTAAGCATTTATACAAGGAAAAACTCGTCGATCAGTTCATTATTTCATTCTAGATTCTCATACCAACAGCAAGAATATCTCGGGTGAAGCCGTTCCAGAAGAAAGGGTTGTGTGCTCGAATTTCTCGCATCTGTCACTTTCTCTTTTTGCTAAGATTTGATAGGTAAGTTAGATCTACACTTCCTTTTACATAAATATAAATGATGATGATCATGATAATTTTTGTTTTCGAAATAGTTGCTGTTTACATATTATTATGCTCAGATCTTGATGGTTGGTGGTAGATCTATGAAATATACGTAGTATATAAAGATATTTGTTATTTTAAAATTTTATGGCCTAAAAACAAGTAGTATTTATGAGTAAATCTGCGGCTTTCGATGTTGTTTTGGTAAGATATTCATAAATATTGATGATTTTTTTAATAGCTAGTATTTGCAAAGTATTTTGCTCAAGTTTTGAAATTTGTTAGTAGATATATGAGATATTCTTTGGATATAAAGAATTTTATTGAGATTTGTTGGATATAAAGGTAACATGTTTGTCACTATTTTGAGTGGGTCCCAAAATATTGCAACTTTGGTAACCATCTTGATTTTTAAAATCATAGTAGTTGCCAAAGTTACAACTTTTTGGGACTTGCCTACAACATTTTGGGACCAAAACTAGTACGCAGGTTTAGTTTACAAAATGTATAAGGTGATTGGCTATTTTGTTTTTTAGATTGATGTGAACATGAGCCACGTAGAGGCCTTTTTGGTGCTTGAAGAGATTATGACGGAGATCATATATATATATATATATATATGTGTGCAATGTACATGGTATTAGTCCAACTTGTGTATGGTAGGCACTTTGCTAAGCATTTGGTTAGGAGTCGAGCTTTAAATAGAGTTGAGGCTCAAGTAGAGCATTTAGATCGAATCATTGGTGGAAGTGACATAACTTGTATTGAGCAACTACGTATGGATAGAACACATTTGGCACACTATGCGGCCTTTTACCTACCGTTGGACTTTTGAGGGATACAAGACATGTTAATGTTGAAGAACGAGTAGCTATGTTCTTGCCTTGGGGCTTTAGACGGCACATACATTAAAGCTAATGTTCCTGATATTGACAAATCGCAGTAACGCACAAGGAAGGGGGAGATTGCTACAAATGTCTTAGGAGTGTGCTCTATGGACATGCAATTTATATATGTTTTACCGGAGTGGGAAGGGTCTGCAGCTGACTCTAGGATTTTGCGCGATGCCGTTACACGAAGAAATGGATTAAAGGTCCCAACCGGTAATTACAAATAAGTATTAACACATTTTGACAAACAATTTAGGTATTTTCATGGTAGTGTAACTTAGTATTTGCTAATTGCAACACATGTTACTACTACTTAGTAGATGGTGGCTATATCAACGGTGAAGGATTCTTAGCACCATATAGAGGGCAACGATATCATTTGTCCCTTTGGAGGGAAGGATCAACTGCCCCCCAAAATCATGAAGAATTATTCAATTTGAAGCATTTAGCAGCTTATAATGCGCTTGAGCGAAGCTTTGGCCTTCTCAAACTTCGGTGTGCAATTCTTAGGAGTCCATCATACTATCCAATCAAAACTCAAACTCGAATAATAACTGCATGTTGTCTTCTCCATAATTTGATTAGAAGAGAGATGTCACTTGATCCACTTGAACATTTTTTTTTTGGTCATAAATAATGGAACTTGATGACCTTTTGCCATTACTTCTCAATCATTAGGATGGTCTGTAATTAATAAATAATGGCTACTTATGTATGATATTGTTGCATGTAAATAGGTGGTGCAACATAACTCCTACGTATGTTTTGGTGCTTAGTTGCATGTGTGAATCATGCAGTCCGCCCGAGCGGGCATGTGTGCAAGCTGTGGAGCGAGTTTGGTTAGTAACTTTCTAGAATGTTGCTAGCTGGGTATCCCGACCGAGCGGGCGAGCTGTTTGTTGATAATTGATTTTGGAAAGTTCTATATGAATCCTGTTCCTTATTGGATTTTGGTAAGTTTACTATAAATACCTAAACTTAGGTTATTGTAAAGCGAGTGGTATCTTTGTATCTTTCACCTTTTGACCTAGAGAGCTATTGGAAGGCATTGTAAAGCTCTCTAAATTTGTTTTTCACCATCATCATAGACATTGATTCGAGTTGCTCCGGGGGTGTGGATGTAGGTCTCATTGGCCGAACCACACGTAAGTATTTGTGTCTTGTTTCCTTGTTCTTTATTTATCGAATTGGATTATTTGTTTGTGTTTTGAATCACGTGCTTCCGCACAACATAAGCTAGACTTCCCCTCCCCCCACCCAAAAAAAAAAAATGTACTCTCTATCACTCAAACAGGAATAATATACACTCATCTAGCTTTTGCCAATATTGTGCATTAAGGACAAGCTTGCCAAGAATTGGTGCATATTACCATGTCACACTGCAACTTGTGGCGACCCATATACTAACTCCATGCTTGTGCTTTTGAATTATATCTCCAATTTAACCCTTTTTATCCACATCTATTTGTAACCTTCAGAGTAGCTCGGTTGGAAGGTATTTGCTTGGGACAATCTATAACCCAGGCATTGTGTTCTGACAAGTCTTATCCAATTTTGGTGGCTCTCTTATGGTTGCCTGTACTCGGGGATTAACCTTGTAGGTTAGGTCCTTTGGCGTCTCCTTGAAGGCGTTAACACGTCGTTGCTCCATTCGTCCTAAATTAAGGCACCCTATTTTGGAATTCCAACTTGTTAAGGAATTTTATTTTATTGAGGTAAAACTTTTCATTATTCTCCTTCTTTTAGTTTTAGGGTTTCAGTGTAGGACAAAAGAAAATGAGAGAGTTTTATATAATAAAGTATAAACTTGGAAGTGTCTAATTAAACTATTTTGACTATTCAAATAGGACTCGTAGATTGAAAATTCTAAATGGAATATAGGACTCTTAAATTGAGACGGAGGGGGAAAAAAAAACAACCCACAGATGTAACAGCTTGCATTTTTATTTATTTATCTGTATTTGCATTTCATATCTAAAATCAATTTGTATTTTATGCTCTTATTAATTACAATTCTCATATGTTAAATCTTGTTATTGGTTTTATTTCATATTAAAATTATTGTTGGGGTCAAACTGCAAATTCTATAATTTTTGTAATACCTGTGTTGGATTTCAAATCTGTATTTCAAAACGGTGAAAATAATTTCATCAGAATTTCATCAGACTCAAACTGTATTTTTATAAAACCAGAAAATCATTCCTTACGTTAAAATAAATTTTCTGTATTTTTATGGTGATCACTGCGTCACAAAAATACTAGTTTACGTTCAAAACTGTCCGCGCCACGTTAAACTTCCACAGATGTTGGGATTGACATAAGCTAGATTAGACATTTGCTTTATTTCCATTTAAGGCAACTAATCATTAGTTAGTCCTTGTTTGGATAATGTTTTAGTGTATGAGTTATTATAGTGCTACAAGTTGTTTTCCCAAACATACTAAGTAGTTCCTGGGCAACTTGATAGAGCCTTGTTTGGCTGTGTTTATATGTTGTGTGTTGGTTTCTGCCTATAATCTAGTTTTCCAAAACACATAATTTTTGACCCCTATGGAAATTACATGACCCCTACTAAGTTCCCAGCTCTTGGTGTCCATAAAATCTGACCCTTTGAGCATGTATACATGTGTATATATGTGCTGTGTATAACTTGTATTTATGTAATTAGCTAGTTAAATCATTTTGTTGAGTAAACAAGAAATTTACTTGGCCTCCAAGTTCATCTACTGTATCTTCTATAAATACTACACTCACACACACACACATTCAATCCATCTTTGAAGACTGAAATTCAGAGAAAATAGAGAGAGCTATAGAAGTTGTGCAGAGAATATTTTAGAGAGAAAAACTCAAGACTTCCATAGCCAAGCTTCAATTGGATTTCTTAAATTGGTTATCTTTCTCAACAATTTTCTCCCATCTTTATCTAGGTGAGTATTTAGAACTCACTATGAATGTAATCCATGTTCATTTACTGCTTGTGTATGTGTGATTGTGAATTTACCATTGTTAATTTGTCCATGGAAGTTCAAGCTAGAAAAGGGTGAATTTCAAACCTTAACCAAAATGAGTTTTTAGAGATAATAATGAAAGATTATACATCATAGATGCCATGTTTAAAGTATTAGAGCCTAATTTGTTCATGTGAGGAAGTATATTAGAAATTAAGTTTTGACGTCTCTCGGATTTTCATAAAACTCAGAGAGATACGGATCGATTCGTGTCAAATTGATTGTAGATTCATAATTCTTGCGAAAAATCGAAGAGATCCATGTATAATAAGGTATGGTAATAATTGAATTGCAAAATGGGTCAAATTGGACCCTTAAGTTGAAAACAGGGGAGTTTCAACAAAGAAGACGAAGCCACCGCATGAACTCGCGCGCACGATCGCGCGAGCGGCCTGGGCGCACAATCCCTGTGTTTTCTGACAGTAATTCTATAAGAAAAATGGAAAAATGGCATATCGCGCGAGCGACTTCTGACAGTTTCTGATTTTTGCTTATTTTCTGTTAAGGAACTATTTGGATGATGTTTTATAAGTTTTCAAAGCTCTGTTTAGGAAATATGTTAAAACAGATTATGTTTTGTTATGTTTTTGTTATTAAAGAATGATTATGATTTTGGTTTTTCTCATATAGACATGATTGTCATTCCCAGTACTTTATATGTCCCGTTGATAGTAAATGTCATTCATGTGGAGTCAGTTGTACATGCGTGGTGAGTGATGGTCAGTGTGGAAAAGAGTATGTGGTTGAGATTGTGCTTTGGACACTCCCAGATAAGTGAGTACCAAAGTGTGATGTTGCGATGTTACGGCTACAGTGTCTTTGAAATGCAACGGTGGCAAAACTGTACACTCCCTGGCGCCAATGGTGACAAACCGCCTTAAATCAAAATAATAACTTAACATCTATTACAGTCATCCTTATTACAAAACAGTTCATAAACTAAAGCATAGGATATTGATAACAGTTTTATCTTCCAAAAGCAGCCGCTCTCAGTTTGCATAATCATAGGGCCCAACATAGTCATAACCTGAAAAGCCTGGACACGAATTTCCTGGGAGCATCGACGCCGGCAGCTTCAAGAAGCTGGTGAGTATTAAATACATAACTTTGAATGTAACACATACTCATTTCCCATTTTCAAATTCCCATTTAATTCAACAAGTTTACATTAGAGTAAAGAGTTCATTTTAGAAAACAACCACAATATCATTTGAAAGCTATAATTCACATATATGTGACCATGTATGAAAACAATCCACCATCTCATCTTATCGACTCTTTTCTCTCGACAAACACAACAACCCACTATCTCATACTAGTATCTTTAAAATACTCCGATAGCCACACTTTAGCACAGGGGTGCCAGGGAATGTCCAGTTTGCCTCACACTTTAGCACGGGGTGCCAGGGAGTGTCCAATGCCTCACACTTTAGTACCTAATCCGCCTCAAATACATCAGACAGTATCCAGACTCGGGTACCAGGAAGTGTCCGTAGGCCACACTTTATCACTACCATGGGTGCTAGGGAATGTCCAAGTTCGGCGTCACACACTTTAACGCTTCCATGGGCGTTAGGGAGTGTCCAGTTTTGCCACCGTCGCATTTCAAAGACACTCTAGCCGCAATCTCAACCACAACACACTTTGGTACTCACTTACTAGGGAGTGTCCCCAACACAATCTCAACCACACACTCTATACCATACTGACCATTACTTTTTTCCACACTGACCAATACTTACACTCACCATGCATGTACAACTGACACCATATGAATGTCGTGCAACAGAACATATGAAATGTCGGGATCGATAACCATGTATATTTGAAAAGAATCGAAATCATAATCGTCCTTTAACAACCAAAATGTAATTTGTTTTAACATAACTTCCAAACAGAGCCTTAAAAACTCATAAAATATCATCTAAACAATCCATTAGCAGAAAACAGACAAAAACCAGAAACTGTCAGAAGTCGCTCGCGCGGGCCACTCACGCGATGGGTCGCTCGCGCGATATGCCCATTTTTCATTTTCTTTTAAAATTTTTTCTGTCTGCCTGAAACCAGCCACCTCGTTCGCGCGAAGGGTCACTCGCGCGGGCCGCTCACGCGATATGCCTATTTTTCGTTTTCTTTTTAAAATCTTTTCTGTCTGCCTAAAAATACACAGCTCGCTCGCGCGGGTCGCTCGTGCGGGCCGCTCGCGCAACCCTCGCTCGCGCGAGTTCAGGCAGTGCCTTCGCCTACTTCGCTGAACTTCCCCTGTTTCTGTTTTAAGGGGTCTTTTTGACCCATTTTGGAATCCCGAAGTAAATAGGACATGTAATATATGATTTTCTTCAATTTTTTGCAAAGATTAAGAATCTATGATCAATTTTACTTGAATCGATCCATAGCTCTCGGATTTTACGAAAACCCGAGAGTTGACGGAAACTTCGTTTTAATTATACATCGCCATACGAACAAATTAAGCTCTAATTTTATAGTCATATACTCTACATACTATAATCTTTCATATTTCATTCAGAAAACGAATTTTGGTTAAGTTTGGAAAATTCATGTTTTTCAAGCTTCAAGTTTTCATGAGAATTAACAATGGTGATCAACATAAACATACATACAAACAGTAATTGAGCACAAATTACATTTGGAGTGAGTTTAAAATACTCACAGATATAAAAAGATGAAGAGTATGTTGAGAAAGATTCACAAATAAGAACTCCAATGATCTTGGCTATGGAGGTTGATGTTTTCTTCTCTCTCTAAAAATTCTGAAATTATGAACTCTCAAGCTCTCTCTTTTCTCTCTGTTTATCTCCAGATTGTGCAGGAAATGAGAGGGAGTGTGTGAATATATTAAACTCACAATCTGGGGCTCCAAGTTGTGTATTGTAAGCTTCGCTCTACTAATTCAATTTAGTTAAATAAAAGACCAATTCATGAGAAATACACAGCCTATACATATGTACATACACTCTTAAAAAATTTGAAGAGGCAACATAGGCTTGTAGGGGTCAAATTAGTGGTGTTTGGGAAAATTAGCTTATGGCATAAGAATACACACACACACACACACACAAAGCATTCCCAAACAAACCCAACCCAATGATTACTTGCCATAAATGGAAAATAAGCAAATATCAAATCCAACTTTACGTCACTTCCAAAATCTGTGGAAGTTCGATGCGGCGCGGACTGTTTTGAACATAAACTGATATTTCACCACAAAAATACAGAAAAATAATTTTATCATAAGAAATGGTTTTTTGGTTTTATAAAAATACAGTTTGAATTAAAAGAAAACATTTTCACCGTTTTGAAATACAGACTTTGAAATCCAACACATGTATGACTAATTTTGTAAAATTGCAGTTTGACCCCAAAAAGAATTTAGACATGAAACAACACAAGAAATAAAATCTAGAACATGAGAATTGTAATTAGAATAAAAGCAGACAATACAAATTAAATTTAAATGTGACAATGCAAATATGAATAATTAAGTGAAAATGCAGGTTGCTATAACATGTTTCATGGATTGAAATTTATAACATCATTCCTATTGATTAAAATGCGAATTCATTTCCATATTGATAACCTGTTAATTTATGATACTGTAAAATAAAGAATGGTAAATGAATATGTTTTACATTCGAGTATGTGTTTTTAATACTCACCAGCTTCAATAAGTTGACGGCGTTGATGCGCCCTGGACATTCGTGTTCAGGCTTTTCAGGTTTTGATCCGGTGGCACACTATGACTATGCGAATTGAGAACGTTTGCTGAGGAAGAACTTATTATTATATGTTTTTAAGTTATGAACTGGTTTTTGTAATAAGGATGGCTGTAATAGATTATAGACATTATTGTTTTGTTTTAAGGCGGAGTGTGCCTTAGTTGACCCCGTGCTGTAATATTTATTAAGTTAGAAATTTTTTTGTAAGTCTTGATTGCTCTACTCTGATTATTGTTTATTATGTTGTTTGGCATTTGGGACGGAAGCGATCCTTCAAATTGTTGCGACCTACGGGTCCATAAAGGAAATTAAACGCTTTCCTTATTTATGCTGAATCATGCCTGCCAAATAAACAATAGTGGTTATGAGAATCTAATCGTTGGGGTTAATATAAAATTAAATTGATGTACTTTTATTATAATCTTTTTTGTTTGCTTATACCATTAATGTTGTTTTTTTTATAGTAATAATAATAAAAAAATAATAATTGAAGTACATGTTGGTGAAGTAGGAAAGCTATCACAGATATTTCAGTGGAGGGGAGAGGAGGACAAAGATCCTCCATATATGAATATTAAATGAAGTTTCATTGAATCTTACGTGAATGTTAAGTGAAACTTTTCTTTCAGGAACTTTTGATAAATATTATAACTTTGAAAATTTTAAAATTTTTAATTTTTAATATCATTTAAGAAGGAAAAAAAAACTCTAAAAGAATTGTCTTTTTCTTTTCCTTTTAGGCATCTAATTTCAATCAGTTATGTGAATACGTTTTTAAAACCAAGTTTACAACTGTTTGATTTAGTAATTTCAAAGCAATTTGATTTCAATTCTAATTTTGCCAACAAAAAGAGAGCCCATATAAGAGGAAAAGGGTCAAGGAAAATTTAAAAACAGTATTCAACAACTGGAAATTAGGATTCATACTATATAGGTAACTTTTTCAATTAAATAAAGTTCTAAATAGGATTCATACTACACCTTCCTACAATATAAGATACTAGAAATAGAGAGAGAGAGAGAGAGAGAGAGAGAGAGAGGAGTTGGTGGCCACTGTAAAACTAAAATAGAGGAACCCACGATGATGAGTGTTGTTTTGGTGTGAAAAGGGACCAATAACACATCACGAAAAATTGCATTTAGAAAGTAACGCGATTGCTTTTATATTTTAAAATTAGATACGTGGTAATAAATGAGTGGTTAGTTCAATGAATTTACGAGGAAGTTACCGCATTGGATAAAAACAGATCGGTGGTTTTGGTGTGGGGCAGTTTTTCCTTAATTCCCTTTTACGACAAATGGAAAATCGACAGGCTGACTGGATGTTGCTGAGCTGTCTCAATTACTCCAAACTCGGTTTGAACCGGGAATTAAATCGGCATTAATTCTGGAGATGTTGTAACTTACTTGAAACATAATCCTTTCCTAAAATTGTGATGAACTTTATTTAATTGAAACAGTTACCTATATAGTGTGAATCCTAATTTCCAGTTGTTGAATACTATTTTTAAATTTTCCTTGACCCTTTTCCAGTTAACGCATTGGATAAAAACAGATCGGTGGTTGTGGTGTGGGGCATTTTTTCCTTAGTGGAAAATCGACAGGTTGACCGGATGTTGCTGAACTGTCTCAATAATTTCGAACCCCGGTTTGAACTGAGAATTAAACCGACATTAATTTTGGTGATGTTGTAACTTGAAACATAATCCTTTCCTGAAACTGTGATGAACTTTATTTAATTGAAGTAGTTACCTATATAGTATGAATCCTAATTTCCAGTTGTTGAATACTACTTTTAAATTTTCCTTGACCCTTTCCTCTTATATGGGTTCTCTTTTTGTTGAAAAAATTAGAATTGAAATCAAATTGCTTTGAAATTACAAAATCAAACAGTTGTAAACTTGGTTTTAAGGAGCAGTTATCCAGAGAGTTCGAGATGAAGGACTTGGGAGCTGCCAATCAAAAGATTGAAGGAGCAGTTATCCAGAGAGTTCGAGATAAAGGACTTGGGAGCTGCCAGACAGATTCTTGGCATGAGCATAGTCAGAGACATAAGAGCTGGTACTTTAAAGCTTTCACAGCAAAAGTACATTCGGAAAGTCCTAGAGAAGTTCAACATGACAGATGCTAAAGTCAGAAGCACACCCATGGGGAGTCATCTAAAGCTCTCCAAGAAGCAATCCCCAAAGACAGATGAAGACAAGGAAGAGATGGCTAAAGTTCCTTATGCCTCGGCAGTTGGTAGCTTGATGTATGCTATGGTATGCACCAGACCGGATATTGCTCATGCAGTGGGAGTTGTTAGCAGATTCATGTCTAATCCGGGGAAGGAGCATTGGGAAGGAGTCAAGTGGCTATTACGCTATTTGAAAGGCACTTCTGAGGTTGCCTTGTGTTTCAGGAGGAAGAAGGTGGTCTTAGAAGGTTTCGCTGATGCTGATTTGGGAGGATGTGCTGATTCGGGTAAAAGCACTACAGGTTACGTGTTCACTATTGGAGGTACATCAATCAGTTGGATGTCCAGATTACAGAAGAGTGTTACTCTTTCAACCACAGAAGCAGAGTATATGGCCATTGCTGAAGCGGCCAAGGAGCTGATCTGGTTGAAGAATTTCCTTTCAGAGTTGGGCATGAAACATGAAGATTGTGTCCTACATTGTGACAACCAGAGTGCAGTTCACCTTGCAAAGAATCCGGTGTTTCACAGCAGGACGAAACACATTCAAATGCGGTATCATTTCATTCGAGAGTTGATCATTGATGGTACTCTGAATTTGAAGAAGATCCTTGGTACGAAGAATCCAGCAGATATGTTTACCAAGGCGGTGACAACAGATAAGTTGAAGCTATGTATGGCTTCAACTGGGCTTCCAGAAACTTGAAGAGGAGGCGCGGAGAGAGAGCGAGAGAGTTTGGGTTTACAGAAGGTGCAGGTTATTGGATGGCAGCTGAATGTCGATCAAGCCTCCAAGTGGGAGATTGTTAAGTTGTGGAGACTGATCACCTTTCGACCTTGAAGCCACTACGCATAATGGGGTCCCGCTCGGCAGATTTAGGTCAATGTTTACTTGTATAAATACTTTCTCTCCGTCCCTTGTAAACCCTGGCAGCAGCGGATTAATAAAATACATCTCTCTCTTTCCGCCGTGGAGTAGCACGATCATCCTGATTGTGTGAACCACGTAATATCTTTGTGTTGTTTCTTTGTTTTTCGTGTATCTTGTGTTGTGTGTTCATCGATTTTTTACCTAACAGTCTAGACTTACCATTATACATATTACTTTGTGCCCTTCCAATAGCAGATTGGCTATCGCAGTGTATGCAAATAGCTGGCATATGTTTTGACCATCTAGGAATATCTTCTACAAAATGGCGAAGCCATTCGGCCTCTTCGGCTGCCTTGTCTAGCGCAATGAATTCAGATTCCATTGTCGATCTAGCAATACAAGTTTATTTTGAAGATTTCCATGATACAGCTGCACCACCAAGTGTGAAAACATATCCACTTGTAGATTTTGAATCTTTCATATCGGATATCCAGTTTGCATCACTGTATCCTTCCAATACAGCTGGATATCTCATGTAGTGCAGTCCCTGATCACGTGTATATCATAAGTACCGCAGTACCCTTACTATCCCTTTCCAGTGTTCAGCACTAGGATTACTAGTATATCTACTTAGTCTACTAACAGAATAGGTAATGTCAGGCCTTGTACAACTCATTAAGTACATCAAACTTCCTATCACTCGAGAATATTCTAGTTGAGAAACACTCTCACCAGTATTCTTAGATAGGTGTAGACTTAAGTCCACAGGCGTCCTGACTATACTAGTATCAGACTTGTTGAACTTCTCTAGAATCTTGTCTACATAATGTGACTGTGATAGAACAAGTCCATTAGTATTTCTAGAGATCTTGATGCCCAATATAACATCAGCAAGTCCCATATCTTTCATGTCAAATTTAGAATTCAACATTTTCTTAGTAGATTTAATGATCTTATCATTACTACCCACTATGAGCATGTCATCAACATAAAGACATAATATGACATAGCCTTCAATTGTGTCTTTGACATAAACACATTTATCACACTCATTGATTTTAAATCCACTAGAGAGTATAGCTTGGTCAAATTTTTCATGCCATTGTTTTAGAGCTTGCTTTAAGCCATACAATGATTTGACAAGCTTACACACTTTATTTTCTTGCCCTGGAGCAGAAAATCCTTCAGGTTGTTCCATGTAGATTTCTTCATTCAAATCTCCATTAAGGAAGGTAGTCTTAACATCCATTTGATGTATTTCGAGACCTCGCAACGATGCGATTGCAATAATCATACGAATGGATGTTATTCTCGTAACAGGAGAATACATATCAAAGTAGTCTAGACCCTCGTTTTGTCTATACCCTTTGATGACAAGCCTTGCTTTATACTTATCAATAGTACCATCCGTCTTCATTTTCTTTTTTAAAAATCCATTTGTAGCCCAATGACTTACAACCAGGAGGAAGATCTACCAGTTCCCACGTATGGTTTTGTAGGATAGAATCAATTTCACTCTTGATTGCTTCTTTCCACAATGGACCATCTGGTGATCTAATAGCTTCATTATAGCTTTGAGGCTCACTTTCTATAACATAAGTTAGAAAGTTTGGACCAAAATATTTTGAGGTTCTAGCTCGTTTCCCACGTCTAGGCTCAATATCAACATTTTCTTCTTGGGTTTTACTAGTTTCCCCAACAATCTCAAATGTGTGTTTTTTAGAACTATAATCCTCTTTACAAGGAAATATATTCTCAAAGAAAGACGCATTTCTAGACTCCATGATCGTGTTCTTGTGTATATCTGGGTTTTCAGATTTATGTACAAGAAACCGATACGCACTACTATTATGTGCATAGCCAATAAATAAACAATCAACAATTTTTGGACCTATCCTTTCTTTCTTAGGAGTAGGTACAAGAACTTTTGCAAGACACCCCCACATTCGTAAGAACTTGTAGGAAGGTTTTCGACCATTCCATTGTTCATACGGGGTTTGATCAACTTTCTTTCGAGGTACCTTATTTAAAATATAATTTGCGGAGAGAATTGCCTCCCCCCACAAGTTCTGTGGCAATCCAAAACTTATTCATCATTTCCTTTTAAGGTACAATTTTTCCTTTCAGCAACTCCATTTGATGGAGGCGAATAAGGTGCGGTGGTTTAGTGAATAATTCTATTTTGTGCACAAAACTCACCATATGGCGCTACATATTCACCACCCCTATCACTTCTCAACACCTTAATCTTTTTACTTAGTTGATTCTCAACATCCGTCTTATATAGAATGAACTTATCCAAAGCTTCATCCTTACTTTTTAGCAAATACATATAACAGTATTTAGTGCAATCATCAACAAAAGTAATAAAATACTTATTGCCACCTCTAGATTGAACTATTTTTAAATCAAATACATCAGTGTGGATTAATTTCAGAGGTTCAGTGCTTCTTTCAATTGATTGAAATGAAGTCTTTGTTAACTTTGCTTCAACACAAGTTTCACATTTATAACTTGCATCAATATGATAGTTTGGTATGTGGTCTAATTTAATTAATCTTCGCAAAGAATTAAAATTAACATGTCCTAGTCTACCATGTCACAAATTGGAAGAGTCAAGCAAGTAAACAGAAGAGGTACTCATTTTATTAACTTTTGGGAATACAGTTGCTACATTAAGTTTGAACATCCCACTACAGATATACCCCTTCCCCACATACATTCCCGCTTTGGTCAACACCACCTTGTCTGACTCAAGCAGACAGATTAATGTCAGAGACATCCCTTTGTTGTCTTCTTCAATTCGAAGCATGACGATGAGATCTTCAATTTTCATCTCCTTTCCCTTGTGCTTCAAATAGTTCTTGAAGTCCTTCCAAGCAGGGGGTAGCTTTTCAATTATAGCAGCAACTTGAAAAGTTTCGCTCAAGGTCATCCCTTCAGCATGGATTTCATGCAAGATTACTTGCAACTCTTGAACTTGACTGATCACAGTCTTCGAGTCCACCGTCTTATAGTCGAGGAATCTCCCCACTACAAATTTCTTTGACCCGGCATCCTCGGATTTGTACTTTCTGTCTAAGGACTCCCACAGTTCCTTAGCAGTGGTCTTAACACTATACACATTATAGAGTGTGTCGTGTAGGCCATTCAACACATAATTTCGGCACAGAAAGTCTGAGTGCTTCCAAGCATCAATAGCTAGCACAACCTCACAGTCTTGTTCATTTTCGTTAGGCACAGGAGCCTCTTCCTTCAAGAACCTCACAAGGTTCAAGGTGGTAAGGTAGAACAGCATCTTTTGCTGCCACCTTTTGAAATCCACACCATTAAACTTCTCGGGTTTCTCCTTGTGGTTCACAAGAACCGTTTGGATTGAGGGAACCTTCACAGGTATGGAGCCAATCACCACGGTGTTGGAGCCTGTAGCACCATCAGTTGCAATATGTGGGTTTGCAGCAGTGTTCACATTCTGATTTTCCATTTATGAAATTATCACAGGAGAAAAGAAATTAAATCTAATATTTTCCTTTAACTTTAACAGCAGCAGAATTTTTTTTCCCAAATAATTGTTAGAAAACGAATGAATTTTCAGATTCTGTTCACAATGTCCCGAGCAAAACAGGATTCTGCACACTTTTCGTGTAATGCAATTTTTCCTGATTCTGCACCGTTTGGCCAGAAAATGAGGATTACAGTAGCAGTTTTTTGTAAGACTGTTTTCAAAAATAATTTTGTTTTTCCAAATCCGAATATGTTTTTGTTTTGTAAAAAATATATAGAATCTGTTTTAAGATTGTTGGAAAAATTACATTGATACAATTGGAAAACAGAAACAGATTCTTGATTACAAACTGGAAAATAGAACTTGAATAGAACCAGAATTACAATATATAAATAGAAAGCAATAATTGGAAAACTGTAACAAAATAAGATCAAAGCGAGGCCTGTGATATTTCACAGTTTCCTTAAAACAGATTCGCCGCCTCACCAGAAGTGCTTGAGGATATCTCCGTCGTCTGTCTCCCAGGATACATCGGCAATAACCAGCAGTAGACAAGCACGGTGTTCGACTGCTCCGACGAACCAACTATGTTCTGTGTCTCTCTTAGGAAGGGATATTGGAAGGAAGGTAATAGCTCTTGTTTTTCTGACTCTGAAATTTCTGAGGAGAAAGCTCAGAATATATAGGACTAAGGGGAGAGAGGATTCATTGCATGTACATTATGAATTTGTGGATTCATCCATGTATGTACATTATGAATCTATAGATTCATCCATGTATATACATGAGTACATTATGTATTTGTGGATTCATCCATGTATATCCATTATGAATCTATAGATTCATCCATGTATATACATGATTCATCTATGAATGTGCATTATCCATGAATGAGAATAAATACATTCATGTATATACATTTCCCATGCATTCATGTATGTACATTATATAAATGTATTCAATGGATTAATTTCTCATTCACTCAATAATAATTTTGGACATGTAAATATCCAAAGTTCATCTCCTCATGGAGGAGAACACAAATCCACAAGGACCACATTCAAACTCTAAATGAGTCCCACATTTATTTGACCTCAAACATGGCCAAAATTAATTTTTATCCAACAGTTCTTCTATACCTTATCAGGCTTTCTGATATTTGTGGCATTGACCTTTCTGATGCTGCCACAAAAAAATTTGTCAAGAATGCTATCAAATACCCACATAAGGTCTTCTAAGATTTACAAAATTGTACCTTCCAATTTTTGTATTCTGTTTGGCTAGCGAGAATTATTATTATTATTACTATTATTTTTAATTTTTTTTTATAATTTTTTTGTTGTCGAGATACCCATGAATTAGTAAAATAAAATATTGTTTTCCCTTTCTCTGCATTATGGACTCCTATGATATTATCACACAACTGATTTGGCTCTGCCAAGAGTCTAAACATGGAGTGGGGTTGAAAAAATAATTTCAACAACTTTACAGACAAAAATAATTTCAATGCATGAGACTTCCACTATTGCCAATTTAGAGAGAGTTTTAGATAGTAATGGATCAATCTTATCATTTGGCTGAGACCTGCCTTGTGTTGGTCATTTGGTTCTGATTTTTATTTTATTTTATTTTATTTATTTATTTTTTGTATGTTTAAAACTTTCACTTCACATTAGACACTAATAATCCATGTCCTCAATATGACAACACGTGTGGTCAATCTGGTGATGCATGTCATGATGGGAAAACTAGAATTGTGATTACTCACTCAAAAAAACCATAAAGTATGCAATAGTGATAAATTACACCGACCTCCCTGAGGTATATAATAAATATAGGGACCTCCCTCGTAGTTTTAAAAATTATACTAACCTCCCTTGTTAGTGATAAAACCCTAAAATACCATGTAAAAGTACCAAATTGCCCTTGAAGTAAATATATTTATTAATAAAAAAAAACCAGCATGTTATGAAATGGTAAAATTGACCTTAATAAATGTCCTTAAAACAAAGAGGAGGAAATCAAGTATTTTTATAATTTTTTATTTTCATTTTTTTTCTTTACTTTAATAAGGACAAAGTAATCATTTAAAAAAATTAACCATAAAATTAACGGTCGACTGTTGACTATTAATGGAAGGGATTGAGGTGAGTGTTACACAATAACAAATCTTAGTATGCAAATTTTGAAATTATGAAGGAGGTCTCTGTATTACAGCATACCTTAGGGGAGGTCAATGTAATTTACCCTTTTTGTTTTTGACAGTAAGTAATAAAGTTTAGTTAAGGTCATTGGAATTTGGATATCTAAAGGAGGTTTTTGCAATTGTTAAAAACCTCAAGGATGTCTTTGCAATTTAATCCCGTCATACCACGTCATTAGGCAGACGTGGTGTGATGCCTCAATCACATGGGGCCATGTGGTCACTAAAATTAGGAGAAAATGACAAGTCCCTTGAAAATAGGGGAGCCATGACTTGCTTAAAATTATTAATAATTATCATGCCACTTCAATTTAGTGGCCCCGTGTAATTGGAGCTGTCACATCACATCAATTGGATAAAAACAGATTGGTGGTTGTGGTGTGGGGCAGTTTTTCCTTAGTGAAAAATTGACAAGCTGACTGGATGTTGCTGAGCTGTCTCAATAATTCCGAACCCCGGTTTGAACCTGGAATTAAACCGGCATTAATTTTGGTGATATTGTAAATTACTTTTGAAACATAATCATCTCCTAAAATTGTGATGAACTTTATTTAATTGAAACAGTTACCTATATAGTATGAATCATAATTTCCAGTTGTTGAATATTGTTTTTAAATTTTCCTTGACTCTTTTCCAGTTACCGCATTGCATAAAAACAGATCGGTGGTTGTGGCGTGGGGCAGTTTGTCCTTAGTGGAAAATTGACAGGCTGACTGGATGTTACTGAGCAGTCTCAATAATTCTGAACCCCGGTTTGAACCGGGAATTAAACCGGCATTAATTTTGGTGATGTTGTAACTTACTTGAAACATAATCCTTTCCTAAAATTGTGATGAACTTTATTTAATTGAAACAGTTACCTATATAATATGAATCTTAATTTCCAGTTGTTGAATACTATTTTTATATTTTCCTTTGACCCCTTTCCTCTTATATGGGTTCTCTTTTTGTTGACAAAATTAGAATTGAAATCAAATTGCTTTGAAATTACAATTTCCTATTCCATATTTTTTGTCACATATTTACAAATATGGGAGATACGTATCTTTTGTTTTCAATTGTTTCATCGGATACTAATGCTAACTTGCAAAAGACACATCTCTCTAGTCAAATAAAATATTCGTTAATATATAGATCTTGACATGATCTTTTGACACTAGACATTAATTGTTGAATTTTCCATTGTGTGTAGAGGTTGGAATCTAAATACTCTTCCAATCCATCCAGATTCAACTACTTGTACACCTTTGTGCAAGCCGAAGTTGAAACAAAAACAAAAAAATCATGATCGTGAAGTTGTACCAATGGTCTTCTTTGATTGACAAGGTACTTAAAATACTATTAGTCTCTTTTTTGTGCTATGATTCATTTGGGCATAAAATTGGACAATTGACATAATCTAGGAGAAAGAGATTCCTTTTTTCTAAGATGTATATTTTAGGTACTAAACCATACGTAACTATGTGACAAAATGTGACTATAGAATAATTCCTGTTATGAATCATACATAACATTGTTACCCATGCATTTGATTGAATATGTGAGAATCTCACATAAACAAGATACAAAAATCACAATGTGTCTCTCTCTCTTCTGGTGGGGTCCACAGTATTAGTGGGATCCACAGAGGAGAGAGATAGACACATAAAGTTTATGTATCTTGTTTATGTAAGATTCTTATGTGCCCTAAGAGTTATCCATATTTAAAACCCATCTTGGTCTGGTTGGACAATAATTCCTTTTAAGGAAATTACAGAACCTTTTTTTTTTTTTTTGTAACCGTGGGTGTCTGGGCCAGCTTACGCGTATCTCGACTAATCCTACGACGCCAGGGCGTCCGGGTGAATCACCTAGAACATTTGTTTAACTAGTAATTTTTCGGTTCCTTTTTGATGTATGACATGATATAAGCTAATTTTTCAGAGCAATGGATTTCTTGGTGGAATTATTTCGCAACTTTCTCCAGAAACAAGATTAGTCAATGACGCAAAGCTTGTACTGATTCCTATAGCAAGACTTTGAAGAAATGGCATGGCTGGCTTGCTAGTTCTAGTTTTATGGTAAATGAATTTGACGCTTAAGTTCCATAAAACTATAAATTTTCTTCATCCAAAATCAGTACTTCTATGACCCAGTTTTTTTATATCTACTTAAGTGAATTACTTCTTTTCATATGCTTTGATAAATGTTCTTCCTTGTTCTCCACTTTCTTTTTTTTTTTTCTTCTTCTTGTCCTTCCATATACAATTCAAAATCGTCGCCTGTATAAACTATTAATATTCACCTTTCTTGAATTTTAAGAGATGTGGAATCATTTGCTAAGTATCTGCAGTATTATTGTGATTTCATATTTAACAAGAAAGAAAATAAAATAAAAAGAAGTTCCTGGAAGTGTTAGGGGGCGCTGGTGATATCAATGCCGATTTGGAAAGTTTTTGCAAAACCTTCTCTCCTTCAATTTCTTGAAGAGATTCACAAGTTTCTGGTAAGTCATCTTCATTGTGGGGCTAATCGTCTTCAATTGCAATTCTATTGTGAATTTCAAGTTGGGAAATCTCCATATCATGAGTGTGGACCTTATAATCACTAGCACAAATAAAATCTAGAAAACAGTAAGGTTATGCAGATAATAGCTGTGGTGTCAAATTTAAACATCAATGTTAAAATGCTATTTTTTTTTTTTGATTGGAAAGTGGGAAATTTATATCAACTCAAAAAACCGTCTCAAGAGAAACAAGAGACCGAATACAATTAGGAAAATTATCAAAGAAAATTACGGAGTACTTGAGAACGGTGTGAGTTAGCAAACCGCGCGAGCTAGCTCATGAGCAATCTTATTCCCATCACGGTGCAGGACGTGAGTAACATTCGAAAATCCCAACCGAGAAATAAACACATTAGCTGCATTAATAAGGTGACCACACGGATGAAGACAAATCCCCTCAGCCCTGAGCAAATGAACATCATTCAAAGAGACCTTCAAATAATAGCTGTGGTGTCAAATTTAAACATCAATGTTAAAATGCTATTTTAAATTCATCATGAAGTCCATTTTAGTCTTAGTAGTACTGTGTCACATAGAAAGCCCTTGAGGATCTGTTTGGTTGCCAGCAAATCATACTCTAAAACAGACCTTAGGATAAGCTAAAAAATATACAAGGAAAAAAAAATTAGGTCAATTAGAAAGTTCGATATTAATAGGGAAAAAAAACAGCATTACTACTATAAGTAAATATACTACACTTTCGGAACACAATAAATAGTAAGTTTTTTTGGAAATATTTTATGTGTATGAGCGTGTTAGCATTGAAATTTCTGTGAGTGATAATTGTGTATACATATTCGCATGGCAATATGTGTTTTCTTTTTTAGTATCAAGATTATTTTTCATTCAATTATCAATATGTTATTAATTTGTAAGTTTATTAATACATATTAATAAGTACAATGCGCTGCATTCTACGTTGTTCAAGTAAGTCTTCTTTTTTTTCTTCAATTTGTTAATTTCCAATCTGTTGAATCATCTATTCCTACTTTGAGTTTTGAGTATTGATATCTTCTCCAAAATTTGGTTATCAAATAATTTGCAAATTGTACATATGCTACCATTCTTAAGTCATTTAGGACTCAAATTCATATGAAATTGGAACGTATGGTATCAAAATTATTATTTGTTGGCCTGAAATGGAAACCTTAGAGGGGGTTGGGGGTTAAATAAGGTTTTAGTAGAAAATCAACATTTTTAAAACTTAATTACAAATTAAGCACAATACAAACAATAAAGAAAAGAAAGAAGGGAAAAGACACTTGCAAATCAAGTTTTCAAGTAGTTCGGCAATCCACACCCCATGGCCTACGTCCTCCCCTTAAGAACACATCTCGAGGATTCCTTTACCAACCTACTCACGGATGTAGATCAAACAGTTTTAATACACTTCACGAGTCTGCACCAAACCGTTGCAAGAGCTTTCAATCTCTTTCAAAGAAGAACATATCTTCTTTGAACACAAGGGTTACTAACCCTCACTATTTACAAATAATTGAAATACAAATGAACTCTCTTTGTAGAGTGGATAGATACAACTATAAATCTTACTAGAATTTGCTCTCATAAGAATTACAATTGAAATTTATAGATCAAATTGATTTTTCACTCAAACTAGGGATCAAATATAAATAATGATTAAATAAGATGTTTGAATGATTTCTCTTTTTGATATGGAAAGTATGGTATCATCCTTATTATATTTTTTTTTTGACTTTTGTGTATGGTTGAATATATCACCGCATTTTTCTTCTTTTTCTGATTCTTAATTTTTTCTAACGAGAAATGCTAGGCACACATTCCAAGCCACATTTCAAATCACATTCTATACTTTAAATGCATGTACTCTGTGTTGTTTGAACTTTTCACACTTTTATGTGCACCACTTACACAACACAGGATACATGCAGGTAAAGTAAGGGTATGATTTAAAATGTGATTTGGAGTGTGTGCCTAACATTTTCCTTTTCTGACTTCTTCCTTACACTGCACGTGGTATTGTAAGTTGATGTATTCTTTTTTTTTTTTTTTTTTTTCACACAACAATATTTGTTAAGTTTGGCAAAATATTACAAGAGCAATATTACAAGAGCAATCGTGTTGCACACGTATCACGTGTGTCTTTGTAAAAAATATTTTCCTTTGTGAATAGAATGAATTAAGTGTGTGGTAATAAAATTTGTGAACAAGATGAATTTCATGGGTATAATAAATTTGAAACAAACTTCATTTTTGTTAAGTTTGAAATAAATTACAAAAAATATAACGCGTTGCAAAAGCAATACGTTTGCCCCGACTGCTAGTGCATGTACAATTTTACACATGGCATAGAAAAAAACTAGTCCACGAGTAGGGGTGGCAATTTTTGACACGACAACCCGTTTTACAGAGACAACCTGAACATGACACGACATGACACGATTAATTTAAAATAATTTGTATTATAGATGAATAGCACTTGAAACTAAAAATTAAACCCAAAACACATAACCCGATTAATGACACGATTATGACACGAGAACCCGAATTGCCACCCCTATCCACGAGCCATGGCGAGGTATGACAGAATGTCATATTCCACATTAGAAGGGAACGGTTTCCACATATTGAAATAATTATGTTCCTATAAAAAATAGATAATAAATATTACCTATTGCATCAAAGGCCAACACTTGGTATAAAGAGAAACAATTAAACAAATACAGAGTAGGGGTGGTAATTTTTGACACAACACGGCAACCCGACACGAAAATAAACGGGTTTGGGTGACCCATATAAGGGCACGGGTCATAAACGAGTCGACCCGTTTGACACGATTAATAAACGGGTTGAAGCGGGTCAACCCGTCTAACCCGTTTGACCCGATTAAGTATTTAAGTGCAGTTGGGGTATTTTTTTTTTTTAGTTTTAAAAATAATTTTTAATAATCTGAAAGTCTAAAATAAAAGTAATATAAAAAAATTTATATTTTAAAAAAAATAATCATTATTTTTTTTAAGAGAAAAAAAATATTTAAAATATATATAGATATATATAAACTAAAATTGTTTTTTTTTTTTGCTAAAAAAAAAAGAGTAGTTACCAACTTACTAAACAAATAAATTTATATATAATAATTAATAACTAATAATGTAATAAAAAAATAATAATTTATAACTAATAAGGGACGAAGGAAGCTGGAGCATTCATGCATCAAGCATTGCATAAAAAATAAAATTAAAAAATAATTAAAAAATAAAAAAGAAAGAAAAAAAAAGGGAGGAAGCCCGTTAGGATTGCTGGATTGGGAGGGAGACAAATTAGTCAATTAGATAAATACAACTGTTAATCTTGATTCTTGATGAATAGCAAGTGAAGAAATTTTTTTATACTGTTAGTAAAAAAAATATTTCTTCTTATTCAGTTTGTGTGGATGTGCTTGAGTGTTAAGTTTATAATAGTTAGATATTGCTATATTTGTAGTATTTTGGTATTTAAGATGTACATGTTAATAATTGATACATTTGATGGAAGACTTGTTTGTGTTTTTAGTAGGGCTGTAAGCTTATTTCGAATAGCCGAACCGAGCTAACCGATTGGGTTTCTTAAATTACTTACAACTAAAAAAATTGATCTGATCGCCAAAATTGACAAAATAGATCGAACCGACCACTTTGGTTGGTTTTCAAAACATGAAAAAAAAAAAAAAAAAAAAAAAAAATTCGATTCGATCCGAACTGAACCGAACCGATGACACCCTACACGGGTTAGACGGGTTAAACGGGTGACCCGTATATGACCCGACACGATTATAACCCGACACGATTATGACACGTTAAGAATGACCTGATTATAACCCGACACGACAATGACCCGACACGATAATGACCCGACACGACCCGATTGCCACCCCTAATACATAGATGAGGTATGACGTAACCTATGCTTCGAAAAGAACGAGGCTGCCCTAAAACAAAGAAAAATAAAAAAAAGGTTCTAATAAGAAAATGACAATTAAATCACAACGAAATGGGATATTCAACATATACTTTTCCAAACAATGAAAAGTGCTAATTTTGATCATCATCCCATGTAGCTTCCTCAACATAAGAACTGTTTTTTTTTTAAGCAACAAATTTTATTAAAAGACACTAGGCAAAATTGATCAATACACACCCAACAGCCAACATATCCAACTTTGCAAAACAAAAGACAACCATCACCAAACTAGTCATTAAACTACTAAACAAACAGCCAGTACTCCCAAAATCATCAAAATGGAAGAGCAATCATCTATGAGGGTTCCCGACCTCAGGACAACATAAACTTCCAAGATTGAAGATAAAGCACAACTATAATGAACCAGAGAGTACCATAAGGTCCTTCCATAAACTTATTCAACTTTAGGCCTTTTTGGATTGTTTTCCTCCACGTCCTTTTATTTTTTAACCTATTGTTATGTAAGAAAATCAATAAAATTAAAGCATTTAAAATCCAATTTTAGCACTCAATTTAACTATGCAACAAGCTAGACTTAAATATTCAAATTCATTTTGGACCTTACTGATGGGAAAATAGGTTTTCTAAACCATATTTAACGCGCAGCGGAAAAATAAAGTTCAAAATTTTTTATCGGTAGTCTAGGATCTACTACTTATCAATTCCATAGATGCGTATAACAAGAGGGGACAAGTGTATTACCTTACAGTCTTGAGCCTAATTTTGAATCTTCAAACTCCTAGATGGTGTTCCACTAGGTGATCTTCACTCCTATGTCTCCTGCGAATAGGGAGGATAGAGAAGGTTTGGGAACCCTAAAATAGTTTCTGCAGCTTAGGGTTGTTAAACGACAAACTTTTAATTCTGGAGCAGCTGCCTTTTTATAGATTCCCCAAACCGACTTTCACTTCGATCGATCGAACCTTAGATCGATCGAAGCACTTTCGATCGATCGAATGTGTCTTGACTTCAATCGATCAAACTTGTCTTGATAGCATCCTCATATGCCTTTCCAAGCATCCTAACAGAGCTAAGAGTGGGACCTCTTAGGCTCTTTATTGTTGGCTCAAACTAGTTATAATTCCCATGACCAAACTCTTTGATCAACAAATTAACTAACTGATTAGTTAACGTTTATTCCACTATAAAATGATAACTGAACTCCAACGCAAAAGAACAAATCCAAAGTGGTGGCTAGACTTGTATGGTATGCTAATGTCCCTCTACCATCAACACCGTAATCATATTCAGGTAGTCGAATAAACTGTTATTGTCAACCTGAATCACGATTGCTTCTTGTATTCCTTAAGTCCTATTCACCTCTCATGATTACCAAACATGTTGATAACTACTTATCAACAAGACTGTAGATCTCAGTAATTAACTCAGAGACATTCTCAAGGGAATTCTTACTCTTTATCAGAGGGTAAATTCTATCTTGACAATATATGCTCACAACCATATGAACATGACATACCCAAGATACCCAAGTGTTGATCTTTAAGACCTCACTGATTGGTAAGTCAAACTAGTCATATCCACAGTCTGTGCCCATAATCGTCTTAAGATTAAGAATACATACGTTATACAAGTTTTGAGTTCCTATCGACTGTTGATAGCCTTAAGTGTCAATAGGAAAACTCATGGCCCGTCAATGCACTACAAGCACTAGCATATTAACTAAGAGTCATACTCTAGTGATTGAGATTCATCATTCCATCGAATGACAGTTAATCATGTTACAGTGTATACCTGATGAGATATCCAGTCTCACCATCCACTGTGACAATTTCTAAGTATCAAAAATAGTAATTCGTATCTCACATGTATGTGTCTAATACATATACGAATTACCTTAAGGATAAGCAATCATCTCATGACAACATACATAATGAAATGTAAATTGATATCCATATATAAAATGCCAATGTCTCATACATAAAGTAATGATTTGAGGGCACAATCCCAACACTTACCATGTAGTTTAATTCACACAATTTTCAAGTGACCACAACATAAATTAAAAGTAAAAATGATTGCTCATAAATAGGTTTTATCATTAAAACATTTGTCAACCAAATGTTCTATGAACCATTCTATCTTTCAAATCATGTATCTCCTTGCGCAATGTAATACCCTGTATTTTTGTAATATATTATATAACTAGACCTTGTATGTTTCTTTTAATACTTGTATGAGCTTGGCCTTACCCTTGGTATATTTTGGATACCAATCGATTGGCAAGTTTTCCAATCGATTGACTTGCTTTGGGTACCAATCGATTGAACTTTATCTCAATCGATTGATTGTATCAATCGATTGACACTTATGTCAATCGATTGGAGGCAGCTGGGCAGATTCTTTTGCTCTGGCTGGGGAGAAGCCACGTGAACACTCCCTCTCTATATATACCAGCCCATTTTGGGCGTATTTCTGTTTACAGAAATCAGAGAGAGTGAGAGGGAGGGTTTTGTGTGTTATATATATATACACTCATATATATATATATACTCACATATATACATATACACACACACACACTCAGAGATGGACTGAGAAGAAGAAGAAGAAGACCAGAAAGAAGAAGACCAGAAAGGAGAAGAAGAAAGAAGAGAAGAAGAAAGAAGAAGACAGAGAACTAGAGAGAGGGAGGACCACCATTGAAGCTCAAGCTCAAACACACATTCCCAAACACACCCTTAACGTCTAAGGTGAGTTCTAAACTCACTTGGTAGCCTTACATTGATGTTATGACATGCTTGAATGAAGAAATGGAGAAGAAACCATGTATTTCCGTTTATATATTGCTGGGCAGTCTTATCTGTGAAGAAGACGAAGTGTCAATCAATTGACATCTATACCAATCGATTGACATCTTTCAGGTTCCAATCGATTGAATCTTTATCAATCGATTGACATGGATTGTGATCCAATCGATTGAACTTTTTATCAATCGATTGACACTACTTTTATACCAATCGATTGAACCTCCTTCCAATCGATTGATGCCACTTTTATACCAATCGATTGACATCTATACCAATCGATTGACAGTTACAGTTTACTGTTTTACTTGTTTAGATAATGTAATAACTGTTTAGTTGTTTATTTACTTTTCAGTATTTCCCAGCATGCTTTATTATTGTAATACAGACATGATAACGAGTTAATGCAGCATAGGATCGTAGTAATAACAAGACTATCGAATAATGTTTATAATGTTAGATAACGGAATAGTTGTGAATCCTTTGGAGTTAACGTTCATTTCATTCAGAGTAGTCGGGCCACATTGGGATTGTCATGTATCGGTAATAGAGTTGAACTTAAGTAGGTTTGCTAAGATTCGGGAATCTTGCGTGGGCGGGCTTTGGTCGATCATATGTTCTTAAAAGCGGTAGACAGACGAAGGTGTCTATGACTTGCGGTGAACCGGACCATTTGCCCTAAGATAGCCAGATGATCTAATCATATGTTCTTAAAAGCGGTAGACAGACGAAGGTGTCTATGACTTGCGGTGAACCGGACCATTTGCCCTAAGATAGCCAGATGATCTAATCATATGTTCTTAAAAGCGGTAGACAGACGAAGGTGTCTATGACATGCGGTGGACCGTGATCACTGGTAGACGTCGCTAAGTCGTGGCATAGAATGATGTACTGTTGTTTAAAGCGTTATATCCCTGACATGCGGTGGACTGTGCATATGTTCTTAAAAGCGGGGGATGGACTAACGTGGTATCCATGACATGCGGTGAACTGTGCATATGTTCTTAAAAGCGGTGGATGAGCAATGGTGTGTTATAGAGTTGAACTACTGTCGAGTCTGTTTCCCCTATCTAGACGTGTTATCGGTCTTAAGATGAGTAAGACGTTAGTAATCGGATGATCGGTTTGATGTAAAGAAGTTACCCTCACAGAACTCTAACTTGTTACGGTTTATAACTTGTAATAACTTCAATAGTTGATACCCTGTTAGTATCTAACTCACTCGGCTTTCATTAAGCTGACGGCGTTTATGCCGCTGGACATTTCTACGTTCCAGCGCACCCTGGTTATGACTATACAGGTGAAGGGCCTGCAGGAGAGGACTACTATGCCGGTGACGGAGTCCCTGTGGAGGATTTCCCCGACGGAGGTCAGGCCGAAGAAGACTACTACGCCGAGGACTACCTTTATGCCAACTGAAGACTAGACTAGAATTGTAGCTAGCTGTCGTTAACCTTTTTGAACTTTTGTAGTCAGGCATATGTTGCTTTGGCATTTGTACTTCCGCTGCCTTATATTTGATTCGAGACTCTGATATGTAATAGTTAGTAACTTCTGTTGACTTTATGTTACGTTGTGATCAGAACCTAGACTTCACTCCTGTTACACTATTACTTCTTTTTGTTTAGTACTGCGTGGTGTGGACAATCATGTGACTTCACCCGTCATTCCCTATGGACCCATAAAGGAAATTTATTTTTCTCTATTTATGCCGTTCCGGGGCGTGACAGGATTTTTGGTATCAGAGCCTAGGTTGTATACCTTTTCGCTCACAGATTGTCCCACACCATCTGGTCCTAGAACCTTGAGATTCTATAGATGAGTATTAAGATTAGTTCTGACTTAAGGTAGTCCCTTTTCAGGTAGCATGGCACCGCCGCTGTTCGTTCCAGACGAGTTCGGAGGACACTATGTGTATGAGAGTAGTATTGCACCAGCAGACCCAGAGTACTATGCCTGGAAGGTTAGACAGAGAGCTATTGCAGAGACAGAGCGAGACATGCGGATCGAGCAGCAGAGATTTGGGACCCAGGACCCAGAAGTGATACGTCAGGAGATGATCTACCGCAAGGAGACCTTCAAACGCATCGAGGAGGATTCTCTACTGATGTTACGAGACCGTTCTTCGTACCAGGTTCTACTTGCACAGGTTAGAGCAACACCTCCACCCCCACCGGAGGAAGACATGGCTGATGCACCCCCAGCAGATAAGGACCCGGAGGATGATGATGAGAGCGATGACGACGATGAGCCAGAGGATGACGACGAGGAGATGGAGGATGAGGAGGACGAGGACACCGATGACGAGGAGCCAGAGTATGATCCAGAGGAGGAGGACCCGTGGACCCAGCCGGTATGGACGTGCCAGTTGGCATAGATATTGTGGTTGCAGAGGGTTATCCGATAGAGGAAGAGGAGGTAGCCGCAGACGATGATGCAGTAGTACCAGTCTTACCAGGAGGAGTTATAGCACAGCTAGCAGCTGAGTGGGCCACAGAGATGGCTGCACATCCCCATGGATTTGAGATCGGAGCACCGGAGTTGGCACAGGCTATGGTACAGGCTGAGGCACTTACAGCCGCATTTGATGCAGCCCAGGCTGACTTGGCCGCTGATGCAGGAGATTTGGGAGCTGTTGTGGAACATGATGGACCTGAGCTGATTGAGGATGTTGTGATAGAGGATGAGGACATGATGGATGACGATGATATGGATGAGGATGATGTTTTGTCTGAGGTTGCCCCAGAGGACGAGGCTTCCATCTATGGATCCGATGTGGACAACTTTTGAGTCCAGTACCTTTAGGACTTACACTTTTTCGTCTGACTTTAGGACATGTTGTCCGCTTACTTTTGACGCTTACATAGACAGCTATTGACCGTAGCCTTTTTGTATAGGTAGCCACCAGTAGTGGTTTTGTGTATATCTTTCTTTTGTTTAGATCTTGTATAGGATCATGTACTACGCGGTCCACAGATGATCTATTGTGTACTCCGCTGTACATCTTTTGGGTATATATATATGGCAGATCGTTTCTCTTGGTTATTTCTGTTATCATCTCATTGCTATGTTATGGTTGTGATTTTGATTCATGTTATGCTTTCTGTTACTTAAGTATGATCATTTCCCCGAGGAGATTGTCAGCTAATCGTTAGATCCTTCATAGGTACACCTCACACGGATCACTATAGTGGGACCCACAAGGAACCAAGCACGACTGGGAGCACCCATTCCCGAGGGTATGGACCCAACTGGAGTCTTTGAAGCTTTCATGCAACGGATGGAACACATCAGCGATACCTACAATCATGCCACCAACGACAATGGCAACAACCACTTTGTCCCTCCAAGGCAGACAGGCGATAAGCTGTTGGAACGATTTCGTGGCCTGCGACCCGAGAAGTTCGACGGCATGGCAGAGTCCTGGAAAGCAGAGCAATGGATACGAGAGTTGGAGCTAATCTTTGAAGCCCTGGAGTGTAGTGAGCTTGACAAGAGACGTCTAGCCGCATTTCAACTAACTTACTCCGCCGCGGACTGGTGGGAGGCCGAGAGAGCCACGATTGGGATTGACGCTGCAAGGAGAATGCCTTGGGAAGCATTCAAGACTCGATTTCTCGAGAAGTATTTCCCTGAGGACGAAAGAGACCAACAAGAGAGGAATTTCCTGAGTCTAACCCAAGAAAACTGGACAGTCAGGGAGTATACTACACAATTCGAGCAACTTTCCCGTTTCGCTCCGCATATGATAGACACCTCCGTCAAGAAGGTCAAGCGATTCCACCAAGGACTCAACCCACACCTCCGGCACATGATGATAGGCCATCTGGGCCAGTCATTTGAAGGGATTGTCCGTCTTGCTTCAAGTTTGGAAAAGGATGCTTACCCAGTGCAAGGACCACAAGTGAATCGACCTCCACCCAAGACCTTCCAACCAAGGAACTTTCCCGCGCAATCATCAAGGAACAATCAAGGATGGAAACCCCAGACCAACAACTATCAGGGAACCAAGCGCACATGAGATGGGACAAGGAAGCCCCAAGCTAATTTTCCTCGACAACAGAATCAACAGCGAGGACCACCTCAGGCACAGCCCGTCGCCCAGCGACAGAATACTGATGGATGTTTCAACTGTGGAGTGCCCGGACATATTGCAAGGTATTGCACAGCCCCCAAGACCAACCGTCGTAATGACCTCGTCTGCCGCAACTGTAACAAGCCTGGTCACATAATCAAGGATTGTCGAGCACCACGTGGAGGCTACTATGGAGCGCCTGCTCAAGGACAGCAAGGACAGGTTAGGGTGAATGCCATCATCCCTGACAATGCAGGGTATAGTGCGGAGGAACAGCAAAACTTGGAAGGTACACTCATTTTATTTCACTGTCAAGTTAGAGCTTTGTTTGATACCGGTGCCGCCCGTTCTTTCATAGCTATTAAGATGGTACGTGATTTGGGGTTGTTACCCCTAGCACTTGAGCCGACCCTTAATGCCGTTTCACCCTTGGGTGTATCCATTAAGTTAGGTAAGGTGTGCAAGGATTGTCCCTTGACACTAGAGGATAGAAATCTCCCGGCAGACTTGATAGTCCTGTTAATGTCTGAGTTCGATGTGATCCTAGGAATGGATTGACTTACTAAGTATGGCGCTAACCTGGATTGTGTTAGTCGGACCATTGTCTTTTCGACGCCTGGTTGCCCGCAGATCAGATTTTAGTGCCAACCGTTGAGCGACATGTTTATCACGAGCTGCCTAGCCACGATTAAGACTTCAAGCACGGAGCTTACTATCAAGCAGATCCCCGTTATTCAAGACTTTGAAGATGTGTTCCGAAGTATCTCATGACTTCCACCGAAGAGAGAGATAGACTTCTGCATTGAGTTAGCACCCGGAACGTTGCCGATTTCCAAGACTCTGTATCGGATGGCGCCAACAGAAATGCTAGAATTGAAGAAGCAAGTTCAGGAACTTGAAGATTTAGGTTTTGTTCGCCCCAGTACATCGCCTTGGGGAGCACCAGTTCTATTTGTGAAGAAGAAGGACGGAGAGCTACGACTCTGTATCGACTACAGGGAGCTGAATAAGGTCACGATCAAGAATAGGTATCCACTTCCCCGGATAGACGACCTGTTCGATCAACTACAAGGATCAAGGATATTCTCGAAAATCAATTTGCGTTCAGGATACCATCAATTACTAGTTCGGCCGAAAGATATACCGAAAACTGCCTTCAGGACGAGATATGGACACTACGAATTTCTAGTGATGTCTTTTGGATTGACTAATGCCCCGGCCGTATTCATGGACCTAATGAATAGAGTATTTAGACCCTATCTGGATCAATTCATTATAGTATTCATCGACGACATTCTAATTTATTCAAGGACGGAAGAAGAACATAAGAAGCATCTATAAATTGCTCTACAAACTCTCAGAGACAATAGTCTGTATACGAAATTCAGCAAATGTGAATTCTGGCTTCAGGAAGTTAAATTCCTAGGACATGTGATATCACAGGATGGGATTTCTGTAGACTCATCTAAGATCGATGCAGTCTTGAGCTGGAACAGGCCAACCAACGCGACCGAAATTAGGAGTTTCCTTGGATTGGCTGGGTATTACCGGAGATTTATGGAAGGATTCTCTAGAATCGCAGGACCGTTGACAAGCCTGACTAAGAAGGAGACGAAGTACGAATGGACCGATAGACATGAGGATGCATTTCGGGAATTGAAAGAGAGACTAACCTCAGCACCCGTGCTTGCAATACCTAAGAGTGGTGAACAATTCATAATTTATAGTGATGCATCATACCAAGGACTTGGTTGTGTGCTAATGCAAGAGGGGAATGTCATCGCATACGGATCGAGACAATTGAAGCCGCATGAGAAGAACTATCCGACGCACGACTTAGAACTAGCCGCAATCGTGTTTGCCCTGAAGATTTGGAGACACTATTTGTATGGAGAAAAGTTCGACTTGTTCTCAGATCACAAGAGTTTAAGGTACCTATTCTCTCAGAAGGAGTTGAACATGCGACAATGGAGATGGATGGAACTACTCAAGGACTACGACTTCTCTTTGCAATACCACCTGGGTAAAGCAAATGTTGTAGCCGACGCTCTGAGCCGGAGGCCACGCCTTTTGGTTGCTTCGATTTTGATTAGAGAATGGCGAGCATTGGAGACGTTAGTCGAATTCGACCTTCGACCAGTGGAATCAGGAGAAGGACAACACCTTGGATGTCTTGTTGTACAACCAACTCTCATCAGCCGTATCTTGGAAGCCCAACAGTCGAACGAGGATTTAAAGTTATGGATTGCCAAGATGTCCGCAAAGGAACCCGAGATATGGAGTATTAGTACGGACGGAGCACTAAGATGCAAAGGTAGACTCTGTGTGCCAAATGACGATGGACTCAGGAAGAACATTCTGGACGAAGCACACAAGTCAAGGATGACTATCCACCCAGGAGGAAACAAGATGTATAAGGACTTGAAGAGAAACTTCTGGTGGCAAGGAATGAAGCGAGAAGTGGCCGAGTATATATCGCAATGTCTTATTTGCAAACAAGTGAAGGCGGAGCAGCAGAAACCACCTGGACTCCTACAACCGCTACCGATTCCCCAATGGAAATGGGAGCACATCACCATGGATTTTGTGGTTGGATTGCCAAAATCTCAACAAAACCACGACGCTATTTGGGTAATAGTGGATCGACTCACCAAGTCAGCACATTTTATCGCCTACAGCATGACGCACCCTGTTGAAAGATTGAGCCGGATGTATCTAGAGCAAGTCGTGCGACTGCACGGTGTACCCGTCTTAATAGTTTCAGATCGAGATTCACGCTTTACCGCGGAATTCTGGAAGAGCCTTCAGACAGCAATGGGAACTTCATTGACTTTGAGTTCAGCCTTTCACCCACAGACAGACGATCAGACAGAACGAGTCAATCAAGTGATGGAAGATATGTTGCGAGCCTGTGTCATTGAATTTGAGAGTTCATGGGAGAAGCATCTACCTTTGATCGAGTTTGCCTACAACAACAGCTACCACACGAGCATAGGGATGGCACCGTTTGAAGCTTTGTATGGAAGACCTTGCCGATCGCCGCTGTGTTGGGCCGAAGTCGGAGATACTCAACTACTTGGGCCCGAGATGATTCGATAAACCAGCGAAAAGATCCAGATTGTACGAGAGAAGATGAAGACAGCGCAATCCAGACACAAGAGCTATGCCGACAAGAGACAAAAAGATCTAGAGTTTGCAGTTGGAGATCACGTACTACTCAAAGTCTCACCAGTTCGAGGTATCGTCAGATTCGGACAGAAGAAAGACAAGCTATCGCCGCGATTCATCGGACCGTTCGAGATCCTAGAACGTGTTGGGAAGGTTGCTTATCGACTTGCGTTGCCGCCGAAGATGTCAGGAGTACACAACGTTTTCCACATCAGCATGTTGAGGACGTGTGCCCACAACCCAGCGCACGAGATCAGTTTTGAAGATATCGAGGTGAACGAGAACGTGACATACAACGAAGGACCAGTGCGTATTCTAGACCGAGGAGTGAAGAAGCTCAGAAACAAGGAGATTCCGCTAGTGAAGGTTCAATGGAAGCAACACGACGAAGGAGAAGCTTCATGGGAATTGGAGTCGGAGATGCGAGAGAAGTTTCCATTTTTGTTTTAACCCAGTTTATTTCGGATTACGGGGACGAAATCTTTTATGAGTGGTGGATAATGTAATACCCTGTATTTTTGTAATATATTACATAACTAGACCTTGTATGTTTCTTTTAATACTTGTATGAGCTTGGCCTTACCCTTGGTATATTTTGGATATCAATCGATTGGTAAGTTTTCCAATCGATTGACTTGCTTTGGGTACCAATCGATTGAACTTTATCTCAATCGATTGATTGTATCAATCGATTGACACTTATGTCAATCGATTGGAGGCAGCTGGGCAGATTCTTTTGCTTTGGCTGGGGAGAAGCCACGTGAACACTCCCTCTCTATATATACCAGCCCATTTTGGGCGTATTTCTGTTTACAGAAATCAGAGAGAGTGAGAGGGAGGGTTTTGTGTGTGTGTTATATATATATACACTCATATATATATATATACTCACATATATACATATACACACACACACACACTCAGAGATGGACTGAGAAGAAGAAGAAGAAGACCAGAAAGAAGAAGACCAGAAAGGAGAAGAAGAAAGAAGAGAAGAAGAAAGAAGAAGACAGAGAACTAGAGAGAGGGAGGACCACCATTGAAGCTCAAGCTCAAACACACATTCCCAAACACACCCTTAACGTCTAAGGTGAGTTCTAAACTCACTTGGTAGCCTTACATTGATGTTATGACATGCTTGAATGAAGAAATGGAGAAGAAACCATGTATTTCCGTTTATATATTGCTGGGCAGTCTTATCTGTGAAGAAGACGAAGTGTCAATCGATTGACATCTATACCAATCGATTGACATCTTTCAGGTTCCAATCGATTGAATCTTTATCAATCGATTGACATGGATTGTGATCCAATCGATTGAACTTTTTATCAATCGATTGAACCTCCTTCCAATCGATTGATGCCACTTTTATACCAATCGATTGACATCTATACCAATCGATTGACAGTTACAGTTTACTGTTTTACTTGTTTAGATAATGTAATAACTGTTTAGTTGTTTATTTACTGTTCAGTATTTCCCAGCATGCTTTATTATTGTAATACAGACATGATAACGAGTTAATGCAGCATAGGATCGTAGTAATAACAAGACTATCGAATAATGTTTATAATGTTAGATAACGGAATAGTTGTGAATCCTTTGGAGTTAACGTTCATTTCATTCAGAGTAGTCGGGCCACATTGGGATTGTCATGTATCGGTAATAGTGTTGAACTTAAGTAGGTTTGCTAAGATTCGGGAATCTTGCGTGGGCGGGCTTTGGTCGATCATATGTTCTTAAAAGCGGTAGACAGACGAAGGTGTCTATGACTTGCGGTGAACCGGACCATTTGCCCTAAGATAGCCAGATGATCTAATCATATGTTCTTAAAAGCGGTAGACAGACGAAGGTGTCTATGACTTGCGGTGAACCGGACCATTTGCCCTAAGATAGCCAGATGATCTAATCATATGTTCTTAAAAGCGGTAGACAGACGAAGGTGTCTATGACATGCGGTGGACCGTGATCACTGGTAGACGTCGCTAAGTCGTGGCATAGAATGATGTACTGTTGTTTAAAGCGTTATATCCCTGACATGCGGTGGACTGTGCATATGTTCTTAAAAGCGGGGGATGGACTAACGTGGTATCCATGACATGCGGTGAACTGTGCATATGTTCTTAAAAGCGGTGGATGAGCAATGGTGTGTTATAGAGTTGAACTACTGTCGAGTCTGTTTCCCCTATCTAGACGTGTTATCGGTCTTAAGATGAGTAAGACGTTAGTAATCGGATGATCGGTTTGATGTAAAGAAGTTACCCTCACAGAACTCTAACTTGTTACGGTTTATAACTTGTAATAACTTCAATAGTTGATACCCTGTTAGTATCTAACTCACTCGGCTTTCATTAAGCTGACGGCGTTTATGCCGCTGGACATTTCTACGTTCCAGCGCACCCTGGTTATGACTATACAGGTGAAGGGCCTGCAGGAGAGGACTACTATGCCGGTGACGGAGTCCCTGTGGAGGATTTCCCCGACGGAGGTCAGGCCGAAGAAGACTACTACGCCGAGGACTACCTTTATGCCAACTGAAAACTAGACCAGAATTGTAGCTAGCTGTCGTTAACCTTTTTGAACTTTTGTAGTCAGGCATATGTTGCTTTGGCATTTGTACTTCCGCTGCCTTATATTTGATTCGAGACTCTGATATGTAATAGTTAGTAACTTCTGTTGACTTTATGTTACGTTGTGATCAGAACCTAGAATTCACTCCTGTTACACTATTACTTCTTTTTGTTTAGTACTGCGTGGTGTGGACAATCATGTGACTTCACCCGTCATTCCCTATGGACCCATAAAGGAAATTTATTTTTCTCTATTTATGCCGTTCCGGGGCGTGACACGCAACCTCTCATTTTTTGCTTCCAGTTCTTCTATCTCCCTTATCAAATTGATCTAAAGGCAGTTAATCTCATCTATCGCCTAGTTAGCATCTGTTACTACTTCCGAATAATTCTTGCAACGCTCTCCAATCTTGTTTTCTGCAATCACTTTTTTCTTCTCCTTTATTCATTATGTTCACCATCTCATGTTTTACATCATCGGACACTTTTTGGCATGGAAAAACTTTACCCTAAATGTGGGTCAAGTGATTCTTAAGCCTTGTGATACCACCGCTAATAGGCTTTTTACAAAACTTACAAGGCATCTTATAATTGCTATCTTTTTTATGAATAGAAATTGTAAAGGCCCATCCGGGGATCCTTATTCCGAGGAGCTCCATCTTCTGATTCAATTAATTAATCTGCAAATCATGATTCAATTTTAACAAAATATGTTAAGAACAAATAAAATGGAATCCGATCAATAAATAAGTGAATTATTCACATAAATAAAATGTAAATTTAACAAAAAGCCATTTCAATTATTTCTATCAACAAATAACATTAAGAGAAAACAACAAACCGTTGATGTGAGCCATGTCAATTGTTTGTTGTTTTCTCTTTATAATATTAAGAGAACACAACAAATCATTGATGTGAGCTATGTCAACGGTTTGTTGTTTTCTATTAATATCATATGTTGATAGAAATCACTGACATGACTTTTTGTTAAAGTTATTTTTTTTATTGATGTGAATCATTAACATATTTATTTACTAAATTACATTTTATTGTTCTGAACCTATTTTGTTAAAATTCTATCATAATTTGCAAATTTGACTCAGAATGTTAGAAGTTGGTGCTACTCAGAGTAAGGATCCCGAATGAACCTTTGCAATAACTATTCATAAAAAAGATAGGAGTTATAGGATGTCTTGTAAGTTTTGTATCAAGCTTACAAGCGGTGGTATCACAAGGCTTAAGAATCATTTGGCCACATTGATCAGGGTGAAGTTTTGCAATGCTAAAAAGTACGCGATGATTTTAAATAGGATATGATGAACATAATGAATAAAGGAAAGAGATAGATAAAACTGATGGCAAAAAACATGATTGGAGAGCGTTGCAAGAATTATTCACATGTAGTAGCAGATGCTAACGAGGTGCTAGACAATATTAACTGCCTCTGGATCAATTTGATAAGGAAAATGGAAGAACTGGAAGCAAAAAAGGAGAGGTTACACAAGGAGATACATGATTTGAAATATAGAATGATTGGCAATTGTTTTAATCATAAACTATTTATGAACAATCATTTTTACTTTTAATTTGTGTTGTGGCCACTTGAAAATTGTGTGAATTAAACTACATGGTAAGCAACAAAATGAATCATACAATTTGAAAATTCAAGCTTGATGCATAGTTAAATTGAGTGCTTAAATTGTACTTCAAATGCTTTAATTTTATTGATTTTCTTACATAACAATAGGTTCAAATCATGTATCTCCTTGCGCAACCTCTCCTTGTTTGCTTCGAGTTCTTCTATCTCCCTTATCAAATTGATTCAAAGGTAGTTAATCTCTCGTCTATCGCCTCGTTAGCATCTGCTACTACTTATGAATTATTCTTGCAACGCTCTCCAATCATGTTTTTTGCCATCACTTTTTTCATCCCCTTACCTTTATTCATTATGTTCACCATCTCCTGTTTACATCATCGGGACTTTTTGGCATGGCAAAACTTCACCCTGAATGTGGGTCAAGTGATTCTTAAGCCTTGTGATACCAACGCCGATAGGCTTGTTACAAAACTTACAAGGCATCTTATAACTACTATCTTTTTTATGAATAGAAATTGTAAAGGCCTATCCGGGATCCTTATTCCGAGGAGCTCTATCTTTTGACACTCTGAGTCAAATCTGCAAGTCATAATTCAATTTTAACGAAATAGGTTAAGAACAATAAAATGAAATCCAATCAATAAATATGTGCATGATTCACTTTAACAAAAAGCCATGTCAATGATTTCTATCAACATATAGTGTTGTTAAGAGAAAACAACAAACCATTGATGTGAGCCATGTCAACAGTTTGTTGTTTTATGTTCATATTATATGTTGATAGGAATCATTGACATGGCTTTTTGTTAAAGTTATTTTTTATGGATGTGAATCATTAACATATTTGTTGACTGAATTCCATTTTATTGTTCTTAACCTATTTTGTTAAAATTGTATCACAATTTGCAGATTTGACTTTGAATGTCAGAAGTTGGAGCTCCTCAGAGTATGGATCTCGAATGATAAAAAAGATAGGAGTTATAGGATTTCTTGTAAGTTTTGTATCAAGTTTATTAGCGGTAGTATCACAAGGCTTAAGAATCACTTGGCCCTCATAGTGAAAAGTTTTACCGTGCCAAAAAGTACCTGATAATTTTAAACAGGATATGGTGAACATAATGAATAAAGATAAGGGGGAGAAAAATGTGATGGCAGAAAACATGATTGGAGAGTGTTGAAAGAATTATTCATAAGTAGTAGTAGATGCCAATGAGGCGATAGATGAGATTAACTGCCTTTGGATCAATTTGATAAGGAATATGGAAGAACTGGAAGCAAAAAAGGAGAGGCTGCACAAGGAGATACCCTATTTGAAAGATAGAATGCTTGGCACAACATTTTGGTTGCAAATGTTTTAATGATAAGCTATTTATGAACAATCGTTTTTACCTTTAATTTGTGTTGTGGCCACTTGAAAATTGTGTGAATTAACTATACATGGTAAGCACCAAAAAGAATCATACAATTTGAATATTGTAGCTTGTTGCATATTTAAATTGACTGTTTAAATTGAACTTCTAATGCTTTAATTCTTTTTTTTTTTTACGCAACAACAGGTTCAAATCACGTATCTCCTTGTTCAACCTCTCTTTTTTTGCTTCCAGTTCTTCTATTACCATTTTCAATTTGATCCAAAGATAGTTAATCTTTTCTATCGCCTCATTAGCATCTACTACTACTTAGGAATAATTCTTGCAACGCTCTCCAGTCATGTTCACCATCTCCTGTTTGACATCATCGGGCACTTTTTGGCATGGAAAAACTTCACTCTGAATGTGGGTGAAGTGATTCTTAAGCCTTGTGATACCACTGCTAACAGGTTCGTTACAAAACTTACAAGACATCCTATAACTCCTATCTTTTTTATGAATGGAAATTGTAAAGGTCCATCTGGGATCCTTACTCTGAGGGAGCTCCATCTTTAGACATTCTGAGTCAAATCTGCAAATCATGATTCAATTTTACCCAAATAGGTTAAGAACAATAAAATGGAATTCAATCAATAAACATGTCAATGATTCACATCAATAAAATGTAAATTTAACAAAAAGCCATGTCAATAATTTCTATTAACATATAATCTTAAAAAAAAACAACCACCATTGATGTGAGCCATGTCAATGGTTTGTTGTTTTCTCTAATATTATATGTGGATATAAATCATTTACATGACTTTTTGTTAATGTTATTTTTTATTTATGTGAATCATTGACATGTTTATTGATTGAATTCCATTTTATTGTTCTTAACGCATTTTGATAAAATTGAATCATGATCTGCAGACTTGACTCAGAATGTTAGAAGATAAGAGCTCCTTAGAGTAAGGATCCCGGATGGGCTTTTGCAATTTCTATTCATAAAAAAGATAGGAGTTATAGGATATCTTGTAAGTTTTGTAACCAACCTGTTAGCGGTGGTATCACAAGGCTTAAGAATCACTTAACCCACATTCAGGGTGAATTTTTACCAGGTCAAAAAGTGCCCAATGATGTAAAACAAGAGATGGTGAACATAATGAATAAAGGTAAGGGGAAGAAAAAAGTAATGGCAGAAAACATGATCGGAGAGCGTTGCAAGAATTATTCCTAAGTAGTAGCAGATGTTAACGAGGCGATAGAAGAGATTTACTACCTTTGGATCAATTTGACAACGGTAATAGAAGAACTGGAATGAAAAAAGGAGAGGTTGCGCAAAGAGATACATGATTTGAACCTGTTGTTACGTAAGAAAATCAATAGAATTAAAGCATTAGAAGCTCAATTTAAACACTCAATTTAACTATGGAACAAGCTAGTATTCAAATTGTATGATTCATATTGGAGCTTAGCATGTAGTTTTAATTCACGCAATTATCAAGTGACCACAACACAAATTGAAAGTAAAAACAATTGTTCATAAATAGGTTTTATCATTAAAACAATTACAAACCAAATGTTGTGCCAAGCATTATATCTTTCAAATAATGTATCTCCTTGCTCAACCTCTCCTTTTTTGCTTCGAGTTCTTCTATTACCGTTTTCAAATTGATCCAAAGATAATTAATCTTTTCTATCGCCTCGTTAGCATCTACTACTACTTAGGAATAATTCTTGCAATGCTCTTCAGTCATGTTTTCTGCCATCACTCTTTTCTTCCCCTTACCTTTATTCATTATGTTCACCATCTTCTGTTTAACATCATCAGGCACTTTTTGGCATGGCAAAACTTCGCCCTGAATGTGGGTCAAGAGATTTTTAAGCCTTATGATACCACCGCCGATAGGTTTGTTACAAAACTTACAAGGCATCATATAACTGCTATCTTTTTTATGAATAGAAGTTGTAAAGGCCCATCTGTGATCCTTATTCTGAGGAGCTCCAATTTCTGACATTCTGAGTCAAATCTGCAAATTGTGATACAATTTTAACAAAATAGGTTAAGAACAATAAAATGGAATTCAGTCAACAAATATGTTAATGATTCACATCAATAAAAAAATAACTTTAACAAAAAGCAATGTCAATGATTTCTATCAACATATTATATTAACAGAAAACAACAAACTGTTGACATGGCTCACATCAATGGTTTGCTGTTTTATCTTAATATTATATGTTGATAGAAATCATTGACATGGCTTTTTGTTAAAGTGAATCATTCACATATTTATTGATTGGATTTCATTTTATTGTTCTTAACCTATTTCATTAAAATTGAATTGTGTTTTGCAGATTTGACTCAGAATGTCAGAAGATAGAGCTCCTTAGAATAAGGATCCCGGATGGGCCTTTACAATTTCTATTCATAAAAAAGATTGCAGTTATAAGATGCCTTGTAAGTTTTGTAAGAAACCTATCGACGATGGTATCACAAGGCTTAAAAATCTCTTGACCCACATTCAGGGCGAAGTTTTGCCATGCCAAAAAGTGCCTGATGATGTTAAACAGAAGATGGTGAAGATAATGAATAAAGGTAAGGGGAAGAAAAGAGTGATGACAAAAAAAAATGATTAGATAGCATTGCAAGAATTATTCGAAAGTAGTAGCGGATGCAAACAAGGCGATAGATGAGATTAACTACCTTTGGATCATTTTGATAAGGATTATGGAAGAACTGGAAGCAAAAAGGGATAGATTGCGCAAGGAGATACATTATTTGAAAGATATAATGCTTTTGTAATTGTATTAATGAAAAAACCTATTTATGAACAATTGTTTTTACTTTCAATTTGTGTTGTGGTCACTTGATAATTGCGTGAATTAAAACTACATGGTAAGCTCCAATATGAATCATACAATTTGAATACTAGCTTGTTGCATAGTTAAATTGAGTGTTTAAATTGAACTTCTAATGCTTTAATTCTATTGATTTTCTTACGTAACAACATGTTCAAATCATGTATCTCTTTGCGCAACCTCTCCTTTTTTCGTTCCAGTTCTTCTATTACCGTTGTCAAATTGATCCAAAGGTAATTAATCTCTTCTATCGCCTCGTTAACATCTGCTACTACTTAGGAATAATTCTTGCAACGCTCTCCAATCATGTTTTCTGCCATTACTTTTTTCTTCCCCTTACCTTTATTCATTATGTTCACCATCCCCTATTTTACATCATCGGGCACTTTTTGACCTGGCAAAAATTCACCCTGAATGTGGGTTAAGTGATTCTTAAGCCTTGTGATACCACGGCTAACAGGTTGGTTAAAAAACTTACAAGACATCCTATAATTCCTATTTTTTTTATGAATAGAAATTGCAAAGGCCCATCTGGGATCCTTACTCTGATGAGCTCTTATCTTCTAGCATTCTGAGTCAAGTCTGCAGATCATGATTCAATTTTATCAAAATGCGTTAAGAACAATAAAATGGAATTCAATCAATAAACATGTCAATGATTCACATAAATAAAAAATCACATTAACAAAAAGTCATGTAAATGATTTCTATCCACATATAATATTAGAGAAAACAACAAACCATTGGCATGGCTCACATCAATGGTGGTTGTTTTTTTACTTTATTTTATTTTAAGATTATATGTTAATAGAAATTATTGACATGGATTTTTGTTAAATTTACATTTTATTGATTGAATTCCATTTATTGTTCTTAACCGATTTTGTTAAAATTGAATTATGATTTGCAGATTTGACTCAGAATGTCAGAAGATGGAGCTTCCTCAGAGAAAGGATCCCAGATGGACCTTTACAATTTCTATTCATAAAAAAGATAGGATGTCTTGTAAGTTTTGTAACCTACCTGTTAGCAGTGGTATCACAAGGCTGAAGAATCACTTCACCCACATTCAGGGTGAAGTTTTGCCATGTCAAAAAGTGCCCGATGATGTGAAATAGGTGATGGTGAACATAATTAATAAAGGTAAGGGTAAGAAAAAAGTGATGACAGAAAACATGACTGGAGAGCGTTGCAAGAATTATTCCTAAAGTAGTAGTAGATGCTAACGAGGCGATAGAAGAGATTAACTATCTTTGGATCAATTTGAAAAAGGTAATAGAAGAACTAGAAGCAAAAAAGGAGAGGTTGAGCAAGGAGATAAATGATTTGAACCTGTTGTTGCGTAAGAAAATAAATAGAATTAATGCATTAGAAGTTCAATTTAAACACTCAATTTAACTTTGCAACAAGCTACAATATTCAAATTGTATGATTCATTTTGGTGCTTACCATGTAGTTAATTCACACAACTTTTAACTGGCCACAACACAAATTAAAGGTAAAAACGATTGTTCATAAGTAGTTTATCATTAAAACATTTGCAACCCAAATGTTGTGCCAAGCATTCTATCTTTCAAATAGTGTAAATCCTTGTGCAACCTCTCCTTTTTTGCTTCCAGTTCTTCAATATTCCTTATCAAATTGATCCAAAGGCAGTTAATCTCGTCTATCGCCTCATTTGCATCTACTACTACTTACGAATAATTCTTTCAACACTCTCCAATCATGCTTTCTGCCATCACATTTTTCACCCCCTTATCTTTATTCATTATGTTCACCATATCCTGTTTAAAATTATCGGGTACTTTTTGGCACGGTAAAACTTTTCATCCTGAGGGCCAAGTGATTCTTAAGCCTTGTGATACCACCGTTAATAAACTTGATACAAAACTTACAAGACATCCTATAACTCCTATCTTTTTATGAATACAAATTACAAAGGCTCATTCGGGATCCATACTCTTAGGAGCTCCATCTTCTGACATTCTAACTCAAATCTGCAAATTGTGATATAATTTTAACAAAATAGGTTAAGAACAATAAAATGGAATTCAGTCAACAAATATGTTAATGATTCACATCCATAAAAAAATAACTTTAACAAAAAGCCATGTCAATGAATTCTATCAACATATATTATTAACAGAAAACAACAAACTGTTGACATGGCTCACATCAATGGTTTGTTGTTTTCTCTTAACAACATTATATGTTGATAGAAATCATTGACATGGCTTTTTTTGTTAAAGTGAATCATTCACATATTTATTGATTGGATTTCATTTTATTGTTCTTAACCTATTTTGTTAAAATTGAATTATGACTTACAGATTTGACTCAGAGTGTCAGACGATAGAGCTCCTCGGAATAAGGATCCCTGATAGGCCTTTACAATTTCTATTCAGAAAAAAGATAGCAGTTATAAGATGCCTTGTAAGTTTTGTAACAAGCCTATCGGCGTTGGTATCACAAGGCTTAAGAATCACTTGACCCACATTTAGGGAGAAGTTTTGCCATGCCAAAAAGTGCTTGATGATGTTAAACAGAAGATGGTGAACAGACTGAATAAAGGTAAGGGGAAGAAAAAAGTGATGGCAGAAAACATGATTAGGGAGCATTGTAAGACTTATTCAGAAGTAGTAGCAGATGCAAACAAGGCGATAGACAAGAAAGGAATCATACAAGAAAGGATTATGGAAGAACTTGAAGAAAGAAAGGAGAGGTTACACAAGGAGATACATTATTTGAAAGATATACTGATTGGCACAAAATTTGGTTGGTAATTGTTTTAATGATAAAACCTATTTATGAACAATTGTTTTTACTTTCAATTTGTGTTATGGTCACTTGAAAATTGCGTGAATAAAAACTACGTGGTAAGCTCCAAAATGAATCATACAATTTGAATACTAGTTTGTTGCATAGTTAAATTAAGTGTTTAAATTGAACTTCTAATTCTTTAATTCTATTGATTTTCTTACGTAACAATAGGTTCAAATAATGTATCTCCTTGGTCAACCTCTCCTTTTTTGCTTCCAGTTCTTCTATTACCGTTATTAAATTGATCCAAAGGTAGTTAATCTCTTCTATCGCCTCATTAGCTTATGCTAATACTTAGGAATAATTCTTGCAACGCTCTCCAATCATGTTTTCTGCCATCACTTTTTTCTTCCCCTAACCTTTATTAATTATGTTCACCATCTCTTGTTTTACATCATCGGACAAGACATCCTATAACTCCTATCTTCTTTATGAATAGAAATTGCAAAGACCCATCCGGGATCCTTACTCTGAGGAGCTCTTATCTTCTAACATTCTGAGTCAAGTTTGTAGATCATGATTCAATTTTATCAAAATAGGTTAAGAACAATAAAATGGAATTCAATCAATAAACATGTCAATGATTCACATAAATAAAAATAACATTAACAAAAAGTCATGTAAATGATTTCTATCCACATATAATATTAGAGAAAACAACAAACCATTGACCTGGCTCACATCAATGGTGGTTTTTTTTATAAATATTTATATGTTAATAGAAATTGTTGACATGGCTTTTTGTTAAATTTACATTTTATTGTTGTGAATCATTGACAAGTTTATTGATTAAATTCCATTTTATTGTTCTTAACCTATTTTGTTAAAATTGAATCATGATTCGCAGGTTTGACTCAAGAGAAGAGTCACTTTTGTGTTAACTACCTACCGAGCTTTTATTGATTGTTTCAAGAGAAGAGTCACTTTTGTGTTACCTTCCGGGGACCTTGGTCGTTTTGAGGGTGACCGCTTAGACTTTCCGATGCGTTCACTTCACAGTTTGTGTAGGGGAAAGAATCATAATGACTACCTTGCTAGTTTGTTTTCCGATGAAGATGAGCCAACTTGAATTGAATTTCCTCCGATTGTTAGTGAATACTCCGATGTTTTTCCTGAGGACTTACCTGGTTTGCCGCCTATCCGTGAGATTGAGTTTGCGATAGATCTAGTTCCCGGTACATCACCGATTTCAATTCCACTGTATCGTATGGCACCCACTGAATTGAAAGAATTAAAGACACAGTTAGAGGATTTACAACTTAAAGGTTTTATTCGCCCTAGTACTTCTCCTTGGGGAGCACCCGTCCTTTTCGCAAAGAAAAAAGATGGATCACTTCGATTGTGTAAAGACTATCGTAAGCTAAACCACGTTACAATAAAGAATAAATATCCGCTTCCCAGAATTGATGATCTTTTTGACCAACTCCGTGGTTCAACTTGTTTTTCTAAGATTGACTTGAGGTTGGGTTATTATCAATTGCGAGTTCGCGATTATGACATTCCTAAGACAGCTTTCCGTTCACGTTATGGTCATTTCGAGTTTCTCGTTATGCCATTCCATTTAACGAATGCACCCGCCGCTTTCATGGATTTGATGAACCGCATCTTTAGCCCGTTCTTAGATAAGTTTGTGATTGTGTTTATAGATGACATATTAATCTATTCACCTTCTAGAGAAAAACATGAGGAACATCTCCGAATTGTATTAGAAGTCTTGAGAGGGCACCGGTTGTATGCAAAATTTTCTAAGTGTGAATTTTGGTTACTGGAAGTGAAGTTTCTTGGTCATGTTGTTTCGGGTGATGGGGTATCCGTTGATCCTTCTAAGATCGAAGCCGTCATGGATTGGCAATCGCCAAAGAACGTATTTGAAGTCCATAGTTTCTTGGACTAGTGGGTTATTACCGTCGCTTCGTTGAGAACTTTTCTCGTTTAGCTATGCCTATGACTAAGCTTACTAGGAAGGGAGTGAAATTCATATGGGACGATTATTGTGAAAATGCTTTCCAATAATTGAAAACCCGTTTGACTTCGGTACCTATCCTTGTTATTCCCGAGCGTGGATTGAACTATACCGTTTATTGTGATGCTTCACTTGAAGGTTTGGGTTGTGTATTAATGCAAGAAGGTAAAGTCGTAGCTTATGGTTCGAGACAATTGAAACCTCACAAGAAAACTTACCCTACTCATGATTTAGAGCTTGCCGTCGTTGTGTTTGCTTTAAAAAGTTGGAGACACTACTTGTATGGTGAAAAATTTGAGGTATTTTCCGATCACAAAAGCCTTAAATATATTTTTATTCAACGAGGCCTTAACTTGAGACAACGCCATTGGATGGAGTATTTAGGAGATTACGACTTTGACTTATAATATCATCCGGGTAAGGCTAATGTCATGGCCGATGCCCTTAGTCGTAAACCCTGTGGCACCTTAGCCTATTTATCTATCCAAGAGTGGAGGATGTTTGAACTCCTTGATGATTTTGAGATTTATTGCACAGAAAATCCTGACCAAGCTACTTTGTTTACTTTGACCGTTCAACCGTCACTTTTGAATCGAATTTTGGAGTTACAGAAATCCGATGATGAGACCATGTCCTTAAAGTCCCGTATACTTAATGGAGATTTGGAAAAGGGTTGGACTTTCGATGATAATAGAGGTTTGAGGTTTCGAAATCGAGTCTTTGTTCCCGTAGGTTGTCGAGAGGATGTTTTGAAAGAGTTTCATCATTCCCGTTTCGCCGTTCATCCGGGGGTACGAAAATGTACCATGATTTACGTCGTCAGTATTGGTGGAAAGGCTTGAAAAGAGCAGTTGTTGAGTACGTCGCAAGTTATCCAGTTTGTCAACAAGTAAAGGCCGAGCATCAGAGACCCGCAGGTTTGTTACAACCTCTCCCTATTCCCAAGTGGAAGTGGGAGCATATCACTATGGACTTTGTTTCGGCACTTCCTAGGACCTTGCGTAAGCATAATGCTATTTGGGTCATTGTGGACCGTTTGACTAAATCGGCACATTTTTTACCAATTAAGGTAACCGACACCGCAGACACTCTTAGTATGATCTACATCCGAGAGATTGTGAGACTTCATGGTATCCCCATTTTGATTGTATCAGATCGTGATTCAAAATTTGTATCTCACTTTTGGCAGAGTTTATAGAAAGCTTTGGGTACTCAACTTTTTCTTAGCACAGCATTTCATCCTCAGACAGATGGGCAATCCGAGCGTACTATTCAAATCTTAGAGGATATGTTGAGAGCCAGTATTATGGAACTTGGTGGTAATTGGGAAGAACATTTACCATTGGCCGAGTTCGCGTATAATAACAGTTATCAAGCTAGTATTCAAATGGCACCATTTGAGGCATTGTATGGCCGCCCGTGTCGATCTACTTTATGTTGGGGCTAGGTAGGTGAGACTATTCTTCATGGACCTGACATGGTGAGAGAGACGTCATAAAAGATTAAAGTGATTCGAGAAAAGTTGATTTCAGCTCAGAGTCGTCAGAAATCTTATGCCGTCTGTCACCGCCGGCCGTTGGAATTTGAAGTTAGTGATCACGTGAGGTTTCGCCGCGTCGTGGATTACAACGTTTTGGACAAAGCGGGAAATTAGCACCACGGTTTGTGGGACCGTTTGAGATCCTTGAAAGGATTGGTGAAGTCACGTATCGTTTAGCTCTTCCGCCTCAACTCTCGAGTGTTCACAATGTATTTCATATTTCAATGCTTCGTAGGTGTAACTCCGATCCACTTCGTCAACATTACCCCGATCCATTGCATATCATAGATTGGACCGAGTTGCCTCTTGGGGAAGACGCGTCGTATGAAGAGCAACCCGTCCGTATCATTGAGAAGAAAGACCGTGTTTTACGAGTTAGGGTTATTCCGTTGGTAAGAATTCAGTGGAATCATCATAACATTGCCGAGTCGACTTGGGAGGACGAGGATGAAGCTAGGAAGAGTTACCCTCACCTTTTCCCCGAGTAGAGTAAGTCTTTTTCATTTGTTAATATTAGTTAGTCAATGTTTGAGCAAGTCGTTGCTCCCTTTTTCGCTTATTTGCTCCGAATTCCGGGACGGAATTCTTTTAAGGGGGGTAGACAGTCATAACTTGAAATTTTAATTAAGGGTAAAACTGCAATTAAATGATTATGTGTGAGCCTGTTAATTATTTTAGGGCAGTATTTGAATTTATCTGAACTTGTGTCACTATATTTATTTATTTATTTAATTAATTTCCTTTCTTATTTAATTTAATTTTATTTTATTATAATATTTTTTTTATATTTATCTTGGTATTAAAGTGGGTGCATGTTTTAAATAAGGTGTGTAGGAGTAGACCACACATACACACACATGTACTACATATATCTACATCTTATTTAAATGCAAAGACCAAACAAAACAAATGTGGACCCCACCCCATTTTAAAGAGCTGGCCATATCTCTCTCTCTCCTCCATCCATTTTATTTATTTTTTCCTTTTCTTTCTCTCTCTCTCTCTCTTCTTCTCCTTCTTCATCTATATGAAATGGGTACACAAAACCTCCATAACCCCTCTTCTTCAACCTTCCACAAAAAGCCATTTTCGTGAGTTTTAGCATTTCACAAAATAGTCTTAGAATTTCAAGAGCTACCTAGTGGTACCCACGAAATTCATTTTGGTGGCCATTATCCTAGTTTACCCAAGTTTCATAGAGCTTCAAAATTCATCATCTTCAACCATGGAGTCCTATTGAAGAATTAGTGCATGCAGTGAGTCCTTATACTTCCTAGGACCTCTCTTTTCACTTCCTTGAAGTCATTTGGAGCTCCTTGGATTTTCTTGGAAATTTTGGGCATTTCCATTTATTTTGGAAAATCTCCACTAAGGTAGATATACATTGTTTTAATTTCATATGTTGTACTTGTCTAAATTGCTTTGAGTTCATTTATATGTGTTAGGAGAGAACTTAGACACATGTGCTAGGTTTTTGCCCAAATTTGAGAAATTAGGGCTTTATGCCTCTTTATTAGTTACATGTCCAAATTAAATTACTTACATGTTAGGTGGTGTTAAATGTAATTAAAATGATATTAATAGAATAATTTAAACACATCCATGAGGTTTTCCCCAAAGTTGTAATGTTGGAATTATTATGCCCAAATGTAATTTATATGCTTTAGTTGTGATTTTGGGGTGCTAAATGTAATTAGAGGAATGTTAGAATAATAATTTGGACACATGCATTAGAATTACTCAAAGTTGTAAATTTAGAGTTGTATGCTAAATTTTGAATTTTGTGCTCTTGTTGTACTAAACTTGATTATGTGGTGCTAGATATGCTTAGGATGCTCCCTTTATGTGTAAACACATGTTAGGACGTTAGTTTAGAAATTCTTGTTAGGAATGTTAAATTATGAAATTAAATTACATTCTTTGAAGTTCTTGATATCATGTCTAATGGACTAGAATTATTGCTTATATATTGTGGTGGATCATTCTTAAAATCATTATCAACATCATATGCATTGAGGCCAAATCGGCAAGCATTACATGAACATGACATAAATGTTTTGTTTTGAAAAGAGAAAACCCCATGCGAGGGAATTTTATTTAAGAAATCCGGACGTGGGTTGTGATGTGAGACAGGGAGAATGACCCTTAGAAACATTCAAACTCCAGCTATATTCGGTTGGCTCCCGGAAGTTGGTATGCTACACTCCATGCGTGGGTGGCTCATGGTCCGGTAATGAGAGAGGTGTACACATATCACACATAGCCTTGCGACTTTAATCATTTCATTGTAGACGCGGTGGCGATTCATTGTACCTCATTTCATTTTAGTCATGGATAACATATAGACTTGTTACAATGTCTTCTACGAGCCGTCGTTCTCATAAAAATGACAAAACATTTTTCAGGTGAGCTTGATAAGGGTAAAGGGCACATGTGACCCGACGCGTGGGTCTTGACATCTTTTGTTCTATTTTTGAAGACCCGTGCTCAATATGTAAATGGATAGTTCTCATGTGAACTTTAGCCTTTTGAGAAGTTTGTAATAGTTTAGTGCTTTAAAAAGAGATTGGTTATACTAGTTTTATTACAAAACTTCTTGAGTTTGGACTTCCAAATTTTTGTCATTTGGGAAGCCTTGATGTAATATTGATGGACAAATGTTAGTCCTTGTTTTTCCTACTTGTTAAACTTAATTATGTTATGTAAATTATGTTTCCGAGACCGTAGAATTCCTTTTAAAAGTTTCATGTATGTGTGTTGATTTGAATCCTTGCCGGATTCGTTTATGTTTGGTTTTGTCCTTGCCGGACTCATTGTAATTGTATGGAATCCTTGCCGGATTCGTTTATGTTTGGTTTTGTCCTTGCCGGACTCATTGTAATTGAATGGAATCCTTGCCGGATTTGTTTATGTTTGGTTTTGTCCCTACCGGACTCATTGTATTTGTATGAAATCCTTGCCGGATTTGTCCCTTTTGTTTTTAAAGGAAATGCTTTAAAATCTCTCTCCCCCAATCTCTCCCTCTCCCTCTCCCTCTCCCATTCTTCCTCTCTTCATCTCTTCCACTCCTCGTTTTTAATAAATTTCGAGTTCATGAAGTTCCGTTTGGTCTAGACACTTGTCATATGTTGTTTAGGACTTATTTAGTCTTATACCAATGTTTAAACTTGAAAATTTGGCATAGTTGGTAATGTTTCAAAATGTTGTCAAGAGGAAAAACTGCTACTGTTTTCTTTGTTTTCTGCCCAAATGGTGCAGAATTGGAAAAAAATGTCATTTGACAAAAGTTGTGCAGAATTAAATTTTACATGGACCCATGCGGACATAATGTGTTTTAAAGATATAACCACATAGAGGTGTTTTAAAATTCTGCAACTATAAAAAAAAATGCCATTTTTCAAAGTTATTGTATTTTTCTTTCTCTCCTTGAAACTAGAACTTGTCCGGATAGTCTCTTAATTAAATTTTCTAGTGCTTCCATCTTTGTTGGACTCATTAGCATGTAAGTCCATTTAGGATTTACGTATTAGTGAGTCATCCTTGTAGGAATCCCCGTGGGTTTCCAAAGTCGTTTCCACATTTTGTGTAAAGATTTTAATTCTCTTATCCCTATTTCTCTATCTTTTCTCTTTCCTCGTGCTTCAATTTTCGGGGCGTGACAATATAGTTACATGTCATTCATGTGGAGTCAGTTGTACATGCATGATGAGTAGTGGTCAGTGTGAAAAAGAGTATGTGGTTAAGATTGTGTGTGGACACTCCTTGGTAATTGTGTACCAAAGTGTGATGTGTTTAAGATTACGGCTAGAGTATCTTTGAAATGCGACGGTGACAAAACTGGACACTCCCTGGCGCCCATGGTAGCGTTAAAGTATGTGACGTCGACTCGGACATTCCCTAGCACCCATGGTATTGCTAAAGTGTGGCCTGCTGGACACTCTCTGACATGCATGGTATGGTCAAAGTGTGAGGCATTGGACACTCCCTGGTACCCCGTACTAAAGTAGGCCAAACTGGACACTCCCTAGTACCCCTATACTAAAGTGTGGTCAAGTTAGTGTTTCAAAGATACTAGATTGAGAGAGCTGGGTGTTGTATTGTCGAGAGAAAAGAGTTGGTGAGATGAGAATGGTTGCATTGTTCTCACGCATGGTCATATGTTTGTATGGATTGAATGTTTTAATATTATCCTTACTATTTTGTAAATTGAATTCAAGTTCTATGGTTAACCTGTTGATTTTATGAAACTGTAAAATGGAAGATAGTAAATGAGTATGTTTTACATTCGAGCTTATATTTTTAATACTCACCAGCTTCAAGAAGCTAACGACGTTGATGCGCCCTGGACATTCGTGTCTAGGCTTTTCAGGTTTTGATCATGCTGGATCTTATGAATATGCGAACTGAGAACGAGTACCGAAGAAGAATTTATTATTATATGCTTTTAAATTAAGAACTGTTATTGTAATAAGGATGACTGTAATAGATGTTAGATAATATTTTGTTTCAAGGCGGAGTGTGCTTTAGTTGATCTCGTGCTGTAATATTTGTTAAGTTAGAAAAATTTTATAAGCCTTGATTGTTCTACTCTGATTGTTCGACGCTTGGGGACGGAATCGATCCTTCAAAATGTCGCGACCTACGGGTCCATAAAGAAAATTAAATGATTTCCATATTTATTCTACGTCGGGGCATGACAGGATTTAGTGGTATCAGAGCCAGGTTATCTCAGAACAGTTTAGCTAGGTTAGGGTTTACTAGTATAGACCTGATTCCATAGTGTGCTAGCTTAAGCTATGTACACCCGATGATACGACAGGAGGACAAACCCGGAACCCAAGCACCTAAGATTAGTTCTGTTAAGATTAGTCCTGATATAAGTAGTACCTTTTTATCAGGTATGGATCTAGCTCAGCCACTCTTTGTACCAGATTTGTTCGAGGGACATTGGGTCACCCAGGGTGCTATAGTACCAGCCTCAGTAGCACTTTACCATGCCGTAATTGAGCAGCGAGCGACGATGACTGTAGAGATAGAGTTATGGCACCAGATCTATGTGATAGGATTGGTAGATCTGCCTCGTATTCGTTTGGAGATTCTATGTTTTATCGAGGTTCAGCGGTTGGTATTGTTGGAGATGGTTCACTTGGTTAATAGAGATGCCTTCTACATTCCCCTTGAGGTTCTGATCGTGCATGCCCATCTTGCACAGTTAGATATGCCTCCACTAGTTATCCCTACAGAGGAGCCAGCGGTTCCTGTTGCCGAGGATGATGACAATGAGGCTTTTCATTTGGTTCCTTTAGGTTGGGAGGATGATGATGATGATGATGAGGATGACATGGGCTTAGATGACTTTTCTGCTGAACTCGAGGAGAAGGTGGCACTTGAGCTAGTTTTACCCGAGGAGATGTCAATTGAGGCAGGTGCCCAGGAGCCTGCTTCATCATCGACCTCTCAGAGCTGTGATTTTGATGGGGTAGGCCCCTTCCATATTCAGCGATTTCTCCCTGTCGATTCGCTAGACTTAATGATGGCCACCTATGGAGACGACCGATGATTTAGATATAACTTTGTACATATTAACTATCTTGACTAGTAGATCTATCTCTTTTTGCAACTGTATTTACATGCATTCAAGTATAGGGCAATGACCCCATTTTTGGCATTAACTCTTGATAGACGATGTATGTCCTATCCCATACAGATAGGGTAGGCATTGGACTGATCATACACACTTTTTGTACCTACTTGACGAGAAGTTATATATATAAATATTCTTTTGAATATTGTTGTCATTTAAACTGTTTATATATCTGCTTCAATTATGTTTCTCATTCTTGTATCATTGACATGCATTTAGAATGGCTGGGAGACCAAGGAGGAACAGGAATTTGATGAGGAAGCACCTGTGGCTGCCGATCCCATATGAATGTTTGAGGCTTTCGTCAGACGCCTCGAGAGAATCAGTAATTTAAATGAAAATCGATGAGACCGTCAGACTGGGGATAAGCTGCTAGAGAGATTCCGTGCACTAAGGCCCGAATAGTTTGTAGGTATCGTGGAAAGCAGAATAGTGGTTGAGATAAATGGACCGCATGTTCGAAGCTATCCAGTGCAATGAAATGCATAAGAGGAGATTAGCTACCTTTCAATTAACCGATGCCGCCACAGATTGGTGGGACTCGGTGATAGCTACTATCAGGAGCGAAGCTGCTATGGGAATGACTTGGACTGCATTTAAAGGGAGATTTCTGGAGAAATATTTCCCATCTACTAAGAGACATAGAAGGGAGAAAGAGTTCATGGATTTGACCCAGGGAACTAAGTCAGTGCAAGAGTACACCACTCAGTTCGAAAGACTATCTCAGTTCACTCCCCACTTGGTTGATACGGAAGAAAAGAAAATACGTAAATATAACCAAGGGTTGACACTGCAAATTCGCCGCCTGACTCTTGGTCATCTAGATAAGTCTTTTGAGGGACTCGTTGGCTTGGCCACTGATCTAGAAGAAGACACTCAAGTGAACCGTAAGCAATTTGATTTTTGGCCACCTCAGAGGGGTAATTTTGGGAATAAGCCGCCAATGTATCGTACCCAAGGGCAGAAGAGGAATTTTGATGGAACCAAGAAACCCCAAACAAATGCCTATCCAACTCAGTCCCTAGTGGAAGAAGGTAGTAGTGTTGGGAAATGCTTTAACTGTGGCAACCCCGGTCATATGGCTCGTGACTGTAAGGCAGCAAGACGTGTTACTCAAAAAGGCATAGTCTGTTATAACTGTGGTGAACCAGGTCACATCAGCAAGTTCTGCACTACTCCTAAGCATGTGACTTATGGTCAACAGGGTCAGACTCATTTTAATGCTGTTATTCTTGATGCTGCCGGATATGATGAGACTGTTTATGAGGAACGGAACTATGAAGAATCTTAACCTGATCAGTAAGCTGAGGAAGGTACATTAACCCTGTTTAACTCCCATGTTAAAGTTTTATTTGATACGGTTGCTGCACTATCATTCATATTTGTTAATACTTTTCGAAGATTGGGTATTTTACCTCATTGCTTAGAGAAAGCTTTGAAGGCTACCTCACCGTTAGGAGCCACAGTCAAGTTAGGACACGTGTACAAGGATTGCCCCTTATGGCTGGGAGATCGTGAAATCCCTACAAGGCTAATTGTCCTATTGATGAAGGAGTTTGACATAATCCTAGGAATGGATTGGCTCTCTCAGAATCAAGCAATGTTGGATTATGCGAGGAATATAATTATATTCTCTGACAATGGAAAGCAATCCTTTGATTTTCAATGTAACCCTTTGGGAGATATGTTCCTTACAAGGTGCTTAGCGAACATTGAAGTCGTCAGTACAGAGTTGATAGTGTCATCTATACCTGTAGTCAAGGACTTCGAGGAAGTAGTATTTCAAGACATTTCTGGTCTACCACTAGAGAGAAGTATAGAGTTCTATATCGAACTTATACCAGGTACAGCATTGATCACCAAGGTTCCCTACAGAATGGCCCTTGTCAAACTGTTGGAATTAAAAGAACAGGTTTAAGAGCTCGAGAATCTGGGTTTTGTATGTCCAAGTACATTGCCTTGGGGAGCACCAGTATTATTCGTGAAGAAGAAAGATGGGACACTTCGGCTGTGTATCTATTATAGGGAATTGAACCGAGTCACTATCAAGATTAAGTATCCCTTACCTCGGATCAATGATTTATTTGATCAACTACAGGGAGCTACAACATTCTTCAAGATAGATTTACGATTAGGATATCATCAGTTGAGGGTACAGAAAGAAGACATACCTAAGGCTGCCTTCAGAACCTGATATGCTCACTATGAATTCTTGGTAATGTCGTTTGGAGTGACGAATGCCCCGACAGTGTTTATGGATCTGATGAACAGAGTGTTCAAGCCTTATTTAGATCAGTTTGTCATCATCTTCATACATGATATTTTGTTCTATTCTAAGTCAGAAGAAGAACACGAGCAACATATACGGATAGCAATGAAGAAACTCAAGGATCACCAGTTGTATGCTAAATTCAATAAGTGTGAGTTCTGGTTGCAAGAAGTAAAATTTTTGGGACACAAGGTATCGTCTCAAGGAATTTTTGTGGATTCATCCAAGACCGACGCTGTATCAAACTGGTTTAGGCTGACCAACCCTACAGAAGTTAGGAGTTTCCTTGGACTCGTAGGTTATTACCGAAGATTTGTCGAGGGATTCTCTAAAATAGCCACACCGTTGATCGGATTGACTAAGAAGGCTCAGAAGTTCAAATGGGTGGAGAAGCATGAGTGCGCCTTTCTAGAGTTGAAAGAGAGACTCACCAATGCGCTAGTACTAGCTATACCCAAGTCTGATGAGAAGTTCACTATCTTTAGTGATGCATCATATCAAGGATTAGGGTGTGTACTTATGCAAGATGGTAGAGTTATTGCCTATGGATCTAGGCAGCTGAAGCCGAACGAGTTGACCTATCCTACTCACGATTTGGAATTGACAGCAGTGGTATTTGCACTCAAGATCTGGAGCCATTATCTCTACGATGAGAAGTTTGATTTGTTCTTCGATCACAAAAGTCTGAAATATTTGTTCACACAGAAAGAGTTGAACATGAGACAACCTAGATGGATAGAGCTGATTAAAGATTATGACTTCACGTTAGAATACCACCCTGGTAAAGCTAATGTGATCGCTGATGCTTTGAGTCGACAAACTTGTGAAACGATCGCCTCCCTAATGATTAGAGAATGGCGAGCATTAGAGACGTTGGCTGATTTCGATGTGCAGGATTTTAAGGAAGGAGAGGGGCAACTAGTGGGATGTCTTGTCCTATAGCCCATTCTTATTGACCGTATCATCGAAGCACAAAAGGAAGATGAGAAGCTTCGGACATGGTTTATGAATAGTTCAAAAAGGGATATGACCGAATAGAAGGTGGGAAGTGATGGAGGATATAGGTGCAGAGACAGATTATGTGTACTAGACCGTGGAGATTTGAGAAATGACATCTCATGACCCAAGTCTCGCTCAGTAAGATATTGTCCGCTTTGGGCCCAAACCCGCACGGATTTGTTCTTGGGTCACTACCCAAAAGGCCTCTTACTAGGGAGACTTGAAACCACACATATATAGCACATTACTTTTCCACATCCACGCGATGTGGGACGAACTTCCCATAGTGTGTAGCCTGCCAGCACTTACTATAGCCACAAAGGCACCTACAGCAGCCCGTCCACAACACCAGGGTCGTTACATTCCACCCCCCTTAGGGCCCAACGTCCCTGTTGGCACACTTTTGGCTGGGTTAGGCTCTAATACCATTCTGTCACGATCCAAGTCTTGCTCAGTAAGATATTATCCTATTTGGGCCAAAACCTGCACGGATTTATTCTTGGGCCACTACCCAAAAGGCCTCTTACTAGGGAGACTTGAAACCACACATATATAGCACATTACTTTTCTACACCCAGGCGATGTGGGATGAACTTTCCATAGTGTGTAGCCTGCCAGCACTTACTGCAGCCACAAAGGCACCTACAGCAGCCCGCCCACAACACCAGGGTTGTTATATGATATTTTGGGGAAGCTCATAAGTCAAGATATACAATCCACCCAGGAGGGACAAAAATGTATAAGGATTTGAAGAGAAATTTCAAGTGGGAAGGTATGAAGAAGGATGTGGCTGAATTTGTATCTAAGTGTTTGACGTGTCAACAAGTCAAAGCCGAACATCAAAAACCTTTGGCATTGTTGCAACCGCTACCTATCCCATGTTGGAAGTGGGAGCACATAACCATGGATTTTGTAGTGGGATTGCCTCGATCTCAGCAGAATCATGATTCCATTTGGGTAGTCGTGGATCGATTGACTAAGTTGGATCACTTTATTGGTTATGTATGACATACCAGGTAGAGAAGATGAGCCGGATGTACATACAACAAGTTGTGCGACTTCACGATGCACCGGTGTCAATTGTGTCAGACTGCGATGCACGTTTTACATCTAGATTTTGGGAAAGTCTGCAAGAAACTATGGGAATCTCGCTCAAGATGAGTACTACTTTTCACCCTCAGACAGATCGACAGACTGAGCATGTTAATTAGATTATGGAGGATATGCTCAGGGCTTGTGTTATCAATTTTGAAGAATCTTGGGAAACACGCTTGCCTTGGTCGAATTTGCTTATAACAATAGTTATCACATAAGTATCAAAATGGCTCCATTCAAAGCATTGTATGGGTGACCATGTTGTTCTCCATTGTATTGGGCAGAAGTTGGAGACACAAAGTTGTTGGGACCAGATCTGGTTAGGGAAACCAACGAGAAGATTTCTTTGGTCAAAGAAAGGATAAGAACCGCTCAGAGTAGGTATAAGAGTTATGCCAATGGATGCTGGACGGATTTGGAATTTAGTGTTGGATATCACATACTTCTTAAGGTCTCACCGACCACAGGAGTAGTACGCTTCGGTCTCAAGAGAGGAAATTTAGCCCCATGTTTCATTAGACCATTCGAGATTTTGGAACGCATTGGGAAAGTAGCTTATCAACTCGGACTACCACCAAAGATGTCTGGGGTTCACAATGTGTTCCATGTGAGTATGTTGAGAAAGTACATACGAGACCCCTCACATGTGGTTAGCTTTGATGATATTGAAACGAGTCATAACGTTTCTTACAAGGAGAGGCCCGTGAAAATCCTAGATCAGAGTATCAAGAAGTTGAGGAATAAGGACATTCCATTGGTGAAGGTTCAGTGGAATCACTGTAATTAGAATGAGGCCTCGTGGGAAGTTGAAGCTGATATGAAGAATTAGGACTAGTTAGTCTTGATTTCGGGGACAAAATCCTATTTAAGGGAGGAAGGATGTAATAACCTGCATTTTCATTTAATTTTAATTGCATTTTCACTTTTAATCTGTATTCCCGGTGTTAATTTAAATTTCAATTCTCATGTTTTGAATCTAATAACTTGTTTTATTTTATGTCAAAATTCTTGTTGGGGTCAAACTGCATTTTTTGTAAACTTAGTAATACCTGTGTTGAACTTCAAAATTGTATTTCAAAATGGTGAAAATAATTTCTTTTTTTTTACTCAAACAGTACTTTTATAAATCGGAGAATTATTTCTTACGTTAAAAGCAATTTTTTGTATTTTTGTGGTGAACACCGCGCCGCGAAAATACCAATTTATGTTCAAAACTGTCCGTGTCGGACGGAGATTCCACATATTATGGAATTGACATAAAGCATGAAATGACTTGTACTTTATTTCCATTTATGGCAACTAATGATTGATAGGGTTTTGTTTGGGAATGCATTTTGTAAGTGTTACATTCTTATGCCTTAAGTTGTTTTACCCAAGCACATATATAATTTCCTAGACAACTTGTGTAGGCTTTGTTTGGATGATGCTTTGGTGTTTGAGTAATTGTTGTGCCATAAACTATTTTGTCAAACACCTAAGTGATTCCTAGACTTTTAGCTTGTGACATGTTTAACCATCCAATACTTATGTGTATTAAGTTATGCCTAAAGCTACCATTACCCAAACATCTTTAATTGACCCCTATACACCTAAAGCACCTTTTCAAATTGTGTATGATCATATACGTATATATCTATATATGTGTATAATTCACAGTTTATATAATTTCAAAACAAAACCCATTTTGTTGAGTATTAATCAATGTTCTTGGCCCCCCAAGTCTTGTTTCTCTATATACATACACTACACTCTTACACACACATTCGGGGAGTGTTTCAAACTAAATTATATAGAGAGTTTCAGAGATAGAGAGAGAAGAGAACTTACAGAATTCCTAGAGAGAGAAAGCTTCTTCTCTCCATAACCAAGCTTCATTGGAGTTTTCTTAATTGGTCTTATCTTTCTCAACAAATTCTTCCATCTCAACTTCAGTGAGTATTACTAGCTCACTATGAATGTAAATTTATGCTTGTTTGCTATTTTCATAAGTGTAATTATAAAACACCATGATCAATTTCATCCATGGAAGCTTAAGCTTAAGAATCATGATTTTTCAACCTCAACCAAAATTCATTTTTAGAGATGAATATGAAAGTTTAGAGTACGTAGATACTACGGTTTAAGTTTTAGAGCCTAATTCGTTTATATTGAGACGTATATTAAAAATGAAGTTTCGACGTCTCTCGATTTTTCTTAAAATTTAAGAGCTACGGTTTGATTCATGTTAAATTGATTGTAGATTCGTAATCCTTGCGGAAAAATAAAGAATTTTATATACTATATGTCATGTTTGCTTCCAAATTGCAAAATGGGTCAAAAAGACCCTTAAATTCTGTAACAGGGGATTCTCCACGAAGAAGATGAAGTCTCTGCCTGAACTCATGCGCGTGATCGCGCGAGCGGCCCGCGCACGCGATCCCTTTGTTTTCTGGCAGATAGAAATTTTTATAAAGAAAAACGAAAAATGGACATATCGCCAGAGTGGCCCGCGCGCGCGACCTGATAGTTTTTAGTTTTTGTCTGTTTTCTGGTAAGGGACTGTTTGGATTAACTTTTAAAGGCTGTTAAGGCTCTGTTTGTGAATTTTACTAAATCGGGATCCTATCTGTTATGTTTGGTCTATGAAAGCGATAAACTACGATTTATTTATCCTCGTACACACGTTGTTCCTGTTTCTAGTGGTTATATTTCTATATATAGTTACATGTCATTCATGTGGAGTCAGTTGTACATGCATGGTGAGTAGTGGTCAGTGTGGAAAAGAGTATGTGGTTGAGATTGTGTGTGGACACTCCCTGGTAATTGTGTACCAAAGTGTGATGTGTTTGAGATTGCGGCTAGAGTATCTTTGAAATGTGACGGTGACAAAACTTGACACTCCTTGGCACCCATGGTAGTGCTAAAGTGTGTGACGCCGACTTGGACGTTCTTTGGCACCCATGGTAGTACTAAAGTGTGGCCTACTGGACACTCCCTGATATGCATGGTATGGTCAAAGTGTGAGGCATTGGACACTTCCTGGTACGTCGTACTAAAGTATGAGGCAAACTGGACACTCCTTGGTATCCCTGTACTAAAGTGTGGTCATTCAAAGATACTAGAGAGAGATGGGTGTTGTATTGTCGAGAGAAAAGAGTTGGTGAGATGAGAATGGTTGCATTGTTCTCATGCATGGTCACATGTTTGTATGGATTGAATGTTTTAATATTATCCTTACTATTTTGTAAATTGAATTCATTATCTATGGTTAACTTGTTGATTTTATGAAACTGTAAAATGGAAGATAGTAAATGAGGATGTTTTACATTCGAGCATATGTTTTTAATACTTACCAGCTTTAATAAGCTGACGGCGTTGATGCGCCCTGGACATTCATGTCTAGGCTTTTCAGGTTTTTATCATGCTGGACCTTATGAATATGCGAACTGAGAATGACTACCGAAGAAGAATTTATTATTATATGCTTTTAAATTATGAGATGGTATTGTAATACCGATGACTGTAATAGATGTTAGATATTATTTTGTTTCAAGGCAGAGTGTGCTTTAGTTGATCCCGTGCTGTAATATTTATTAAGTTAGAAAAAATTTATAAGCCTTGATTGCTCTACTCTGATTGTTCGACGCTTGGGACAGAATCGTTCCTTCAAACTGTCACAACCTACAAGTCCATAAAGGAAATTAAATGATTTCCATATTTATGCTACGTCGGAGCGTGATAGAGGTAACTGTTAGTAGTTAAGGGGCTAATTTGTGTATGTAATGAATCCTCATTTATTTGTATTTTAAAGGGTAAACTACATTGGTTTTAATATGAACTACCGTTCTTCAAAACACGCATATTTATTTTGTAATTTAAATCACTCACCATGTACAGTTCCTGCAATATGAATCTATTTTGTTTTAAATGCACCTAACTGGTTCAAACTAAAAATCACTAATTAATGCCAAATGACATATACATTAGAGGCTGTTTGGGGCAATTAGAAAACCATTTATATGATATGTGAAATTAGCGATTTTGTTGAATTGTAATTTGTAATAATTAGTGTGGGAAGTTAGCAGTGTTATTTATTATTGTGTGGAAGTTAGCTGTGTTATTTTCCTAGAATAAGTAGTTGTCACATAAATAAGCTGGTATTAAGTGTGGAGAGAGTTGAAAGTCTTTTGTATTTTAGTTTGTCTAAAAATAGGTCTTGTGTAATGGCTATAAATTGCCAGTATTTGTAATCAGAAGATAAGAGAGTGGTAAAGAAATTACTTTGAAGGTGTGATAAATATTCAATAATTCAGAGCAAAGTTCTCTAGTCTCCAACAAATTTGGTATCAGAGCAGGGTTATTTAAAAGATTGTTCGATGGCATCTTCTTCGAACTCACAAGGACTAACTTATAGTCCTAGCTTAATTCCATTCTTTGATGGTGAGAGTTATGATATTTGGAGTCTTCAAATGAAGACATTTTTTGTTTCTCAAGAACATGGGAATTGGTCGAAGATGGTTTTGAACAACCAGAGTCTTCTACAGTACTGTCAACATGGAGTCAAGCCAAGCATAAAGAATGTAAAGAGAATAAAAAGAAGGATGCTAAAGCCCTACTCAATATACAACAAGGAATAAGCAAGTCAATTTTTCCAAGGATTATGGGTGCCAAAAATGCCAAAGAAGCATGGGACATTTTGAAAGTTGAATTTCAAGGATCAGAGAAAGTTATTCCTATAAAATTGCAATCTTTATGGAGAGATTTTGATATGTTAATAATGAAAGAGAGTGAATCAGTTCAAGGGTTCTTCTCTAGAGTGTCAGTGACAAGCACTGAATATTGCACATTCATGTGCCAATATAATAGATATAATACTCATTTAATCCCCCAAATTCCTAGTTTTACATGCATATTTGAATTAATATAATTTAACAGTGACGTCACTCAAATGCATGTAATAATTTGTTTTTACACATTTTATATGTGTAGGTGAAATGATGAAATAAAGGAAAGGAAAGAAGTAACAACCACACCGAAGCATTCCTCATAAAAAGTTAGTAAAAAATTTGCACAGTAGAGTCACTGTGAATCTTGTAAATTGTTAGAATAATATTAGAATATTTGTCTACATTCTTGTACCTATTGTATCTTACTATACTTACTGTCTAGATACATTATACTACCAGTTGTACTACTAGCCTAGGTACTTTTCTTTCCTTTTTAGGATTCTCTCTTGGCCTATATAAAGGCTACTCATTGTAAGGTTTCATCACACCATTCAATACATAATTCATAGTATTGTCTCACTATCTCTCCTTCTCTCTTATATATTCTAACATGGTATCAGAGCTATAAGCTCCTAGTGGCCTCTTCCTCCCCCAGGTAACTTCTTAAAAGGAAAGTATGCTTTATGGTTGCCACAATAGTGGATCCTCTACATCAGAAATCCTTCTTGTAGTTGCCTCAAGTTCGTAATCGTGCCACCTTAGCCCGATCACCTCCACTGCCCGGCTACTACCATCCACATCTACCCTACCCGACGTCTTCCTTTTGGTCACCTCGCCATCTCAACTTGGGCTCTACCGCTGTCACCGCCTTAGTCGCTCGGTCACCACCACTGCTGCCAGGTCACCACCACCCGGCTACCTCCATTGCTCGGCTGCCACTTCCTCATCCAGGCTTCCTCCATCATATCACCACCCAACCACTGTCATCCAGATCAATTCTACCACTCTCAGACTTATGTTACACATCATGGAGCCTCTCACAGATCCCTCCTGCAGATACTGTCACAAACCAGGACATATTCTGTTGCATTGTCCTATAAGAGTGTGTACTTTCTGTCACAAGCGTGGACCAGGGCACTATCTTGATGATTGCAATGAGAATCCTACCAGATATTCATAGGATAATCGGTCCCGAGGTTGTTCATCATCATCCACTGCTATTTCTACCAAAGGGTCATCATCTTCTAAGTCGTCTACCCCTTCATCCATCTCTGATTCTCTCCTTGCGGACATCATCAAACGAGTTCTGGATCATTCTGATAATACGTCTCCTACTACTCTATCTGTTGCCCCAGGTACATCTTCTTGGTTCTTTGACTCTGGTTGCTGTAACCATATGACCTCTGATCCCACTACATTCTCTACCAAACATTCTACTTTCAATGCACCATCCATACACACAGCTGATGGTTCCCGTATGAACGTCAGTCATATAGGGCAAGTCTCCACCACTCACACATCTCTCCCTGACACTTATCTTATTCCTAAACTCACTTTAAATCTTATATCTGTTGGTCAATTGTATGAACTCGGACTTACCGTCTCTTTCTCTAATTCTGGATGTCTAGTACAAGACCCAAAAATGGGCCAGACTCTTGGGACAGGTCGTAAAATAGGACGATTATTTGAACTGAACAATCTCTATATTCCATCTCACTTCATTTCACCAACTCAAGCTGCAACATCAGTATCGTCCACCTCACCTTTTCACCTTTGACACTCTCGTTTAGGTCATGGTTCGCTAAGTCGGTTAAAATCCTTAGTGTCAAGTGGTCAGTTAGGTTCAATTAAAGTCGAAAATGTTGATTGTTTACCTTGTCAACTTGCCAAACAACCAGCTTTACCATTTAATAACAGTGATTCTGTTTCTTCTGCACCTTTTGATTTAATTCACTCTGATGTTTGGGGTCCCTCTCCAACTGTCACAATGGGAGGATCTAGATATTATGTAATCTTTGTCGATGATTTTTCAAGATACACTTGGCTATATCTAATAAAAAATCGATCTGAATTACTCCAGATTTACTTTGATTTTGCTAACATGATCAAAACTCAATTTTCTTGCAATATCAAAGTGTTTCGAGCTGATAATGCCCAAGAATACAAAGAAAAAGGTGTTCTAAATTTTCTTCGCCAGCATGGCACTCTTCCCCATCCTTCCTGTCCAGGCACCTTCCATCAAAATGGAAGAGCCGAGCGTAAACACCGTCATATTCTTAATACTGTTCGAGCTCTTATCACATCTGCTTCATGTTCTGAACAGTTTTGGGGAGAGGCTGCCCTCACTACCATTTACACCATGAACCGTATCCCTTCTCCCAATACTGAAAATCAATCACCATATGAGCGTCTATATAACCATCCTCCTAACTATACTACCTTTAAAGTCTTTGGTTCTGCCTGCTTTGTCTTACTACAGCCACATGAGCGCACAAAACTAAAATCTCGAGCTCGCTTATGTTATTTCTTGGGGTATGGTATTGAACACAAAGGCTATCGATGTTGGGACCCTTACTCCAAACGTCTTCGTGTGTCTCATCATGTTGTCTTCTAGGAACACAAAATGTTCTCATCCATGTCCCAGTTTCATCTATCTCCTGCTAGTACTCCTTTCTACTTCACTGACCCCTTAGTAGATCTATTTCCTGACACCCCTAATATAAGTTCTCACTCTGAATCAGCAACTTTGCCTGCCCCTCTATCCATATCCACATCTACAGACACTTCATCTGATTTGTCCACCACAGTCTCTACTGAACTACCTGCTCCATCTGATGCGTCTGCATCAGACCCTGACCCTCTTCCTAGACGTAGCGACCGAGTAAAAGCTCCTCCAATTCATCTTCGGGATTACCACTATTTTTCTACAATTCTCTCTCACCATGAGCCTCAATCTTACCATGAGGCCAATTCTAATCCTCTTTGGCAGAAAGCAATGGATGATGAATTGCGGGCACTTGAACAAAATCACACATGGGATTTGGTGGACTTGCCAAGTGGCAAGAATGCTATGTGATGTAAATGGGTTTACAAGATCAAAACTCACTCAGATGGATCCATTGATCGCTACAAATCCTGTCTAGTAGCCAAGGGATTTACCCAGGAGTATGGGATTGATTATGAGGAAACATTTGCCCCTGTTTCCCGTCTCACCTCTGTTCGCAGCCTCATTGGAGTTGCTGCAGTTCGCCGTTGAGACTTATTCCAAATGGATGTCAAAAATGCCTTCCTCAATGGTGACCTCACTGCAGAAGTTTATATGCGTCCTCCTCCTGGTTATCATCATCATCTTCATCAAGTTTGCAAGCTCCGTCGAGCTCTATATGGTCTCAAGCAAGCTCCTCGGGCTTGGTTTGCAAAGTTCAGTACCATTGTTGAGCACTTTGGGTTCACAGGCAGCTCATATGATTCATCTCTTTTCATCCATAGAACTGACCGGGGCATTATTCTACTTCTCCTCTATGTGGATGACATGATTATCACAGGAGATGATACATCTGGAATTTTGGATCTCAAAACCCATCTCAGCCAACATGTTGAAATGAAAGATCTCGGCAAACTTAACTATTTTATGGGTCTTGAGATCAATTCCAGTTCTGACGGATATTATCTCTCTCAAGCCAAGTATGCCTCAGACTTGCTTACACGGGCGGGACTTACAAACAGCAAGACTAGTACCAATCCTCTCGAGCCTAACTCTAGGCTCACTCCTATGGATGGTATACCCTTAGATGATCCTACTCTATATTGTCAGCTTGTTGGTAGTCTCGTTTATCTGACAGTTACTAGACCTGATATCTCCTATGTTGTCTATATTGTAAGCCAATTTCTATCTGCTCCTCGTTCTCCTCATTATGCAGCAGTTCTCCGCATTCTCAGGTACATCAAAGGGACCTTATTTCACGGCCTCCACTTCTCTGCTCACTCCTCTCTTGAGCTACGTGCCTACTCAGATGTAGACTGGACAGGAGATCCTACTGATCGTCGTTCCACCACTGGGTATTGCTTCTGCTTGGGTGACTCTCTCATCTCTTGGCGCAGTAAGAAGCAAACTGTTGTTGCCTGATCTAGTACAGAATCTGAATATCGTTCCCTTGCTGATACCACTCAAGAACTTCTCTGGCTACGTTGGTTACTTGAGGACATGGGGGTCAATCATCCAACAGCTACAACCATCAGTTGTGACAACCAAAGTGCCATTCAAATTGCTCACAATGATGTCTTCCATGAACGTACAAAACACATTGAGATCGATTGTTATTTTGTTCATCATGATATTTCTTGTGGTACCATTCGACTTAACTCAGTCTCCTCTATCAATCAGACTGCTGACGTATTCACCAAAGCTCATCCACTGGGACGTCTTCAGGATTTAGTTTCCAAACTCAAGTTGGTTTCCATTCTACCACCTTGAGTTTGAGGGGGGCTGTTAGAATAATATTAGAATATTTGTCTACATTCTTGTACCTATTGTATCTTACTATACTTACTGTCTAGATACATTGTACTACTAGCTTAGGTACTTTTCTTTCCCTTTTAGGATTCTCTCTTGGCCTATATAAAGGCTACTCATTGTAAGGTTTCATCATACCATTCAATACATAATTCATAGTATTGTCTCATTCTCTCTCCTTCTCTCTTATATATTCTAACATAAACGAAATCAAAAGAAACAAAAAAAAATAATAATAAAAAAATAAAACAAACCATTGAATATGCAGGGGAATGGTGATGGTGACATTTTTTTTGGTTCTTTCACTCTCTCTCTCTCCCTCTCTCACTCTCATTCATCATGCAGGATCAATTTTCAAATACTGTCAGAAGCCAAAGACAATTGGGACAAAGAGCGAAGAAGAAGCAAAGATGATGAACGCAGTGAATCATAAACTTCGCCTATAAAAACAAGCTGCGAGGAGCCTACAAAAAAAAAAAAAAAAAAAACCAAGCTCTATAGCTACAACAATCACAACACTATTAGGGAGAGAATAGTATAGGGAGGTTATCATGTGAGCACTTCATATTGTCCCTAGAAATAGGAAACTTTAGTTTTTCTTAGTTTTTTCTAGTTCTAGTAGTTATAAAAATTTACTTTTATGTAATTGATGATTTCATGTTCCAAAAATATGTACCAAAACTTTGTGTATTGTATTTCTTAAAATAAAATATTTGCTTTCTTGTACAACCTTTGTCACTTTGTAGTAGTAAAATTTTCCTAGTAAAATTTAGATTTAATATTTTTAGTCTAGTAGTACTTGTAGTTGTCCCCTAAAATAGTTTGAAACTCCAAATTTTCAGTTTTTATAGCAATATTTCCATTCGCTAGAATACAGATTTTGCAAGTAAATGTCAGATTTCTTAGTCACGTAGTTGTTATAATTACCTACTAAAGTCCAAAAGTACACCATACCCATATCTCACTCCAAAAGTAGATTAGGATTTGGTTTGGCCTTGCTTGTGTTCTTGGAGTTTAACCACGTGACCCCATGAGAAGTTAAAGTTAAAGGTTTAGTATTTTATTATTAATTCAGTATTTTCATTTATGTATATTTTATTAGCCTAGTTGTACTAAACTTTTCTATTTTGCAAATTTCACAAATTCAACCCCAACTCATGTTAAAGCAAAGAAACAGTATATAAATATTATATTTCACCCTTACCTTAGTTTTATAACTTTAGTTTTAATTGAGCAGTCACTGTTTACATCTATTTAATTTATCTTTTAATTTTATTTTGAAAACAGTTTCAATTCCAAAATGGTAGGCTAAAACTTTAATTGGGGATATCCAATAAAAACTTAGAAACCACAGCTTCTGTGCACTAATCATAATTGGACAAATTTATCTGGATAGGTTGTTTTTCTATTTATGACCAAAAATATCTATGTATCTATAGTTTATGACCATTTAACATGTTTATATACTATGGCCATATTGGGCTCAAAAGTTTACATATTTGAAATAAGAATCTAATTATGTGGATTGTCAAACTATGCCTTTGTCATAAAAAAACACCTAGCATACTCAAATGATTCATATGACAAAATTTGTATTTCACGTATGTGTTTATATATATTTCTATCCACTAATGGACAAACAATTGTGTAGTGGCAGAGTGGTGGGGATTGGACGCCGAATAACCCACGTCCGCGGCGGGCACGGTTTCGAACCTGGCTACTGCCCAATTGCTTTTTTATTTTTCTTTAAACCAAACGACGTCGTTTCATATCAAACCTGACACACTTGATATGACCCTGACTAGTGAAAGTTTATTTTTAAATAAAGAATGACTCTGCGGTCTTAAATGTCAAATGCTTTTCAAATGCACAAAAGTTGTGGGATCTAGTGTTGTTTTGCATATTCCCAATTCTTTTAAATCATTTCTCTCAAGTTAGTTAATATTTCTTATTTTTAATAGTTTTGCTTAAATATTTGTATTATTTCTATCTTTCACTATTATTAAATCTAAAAAGTTTATCTCACAAAAATTTAGCTTTTATTTATTTTTCTTCCTTTTCTTACTAGTATCTTAGTTAATCTATTTTTCACTGTTAAAATCTTTACCATAAACTACTTAGGAAAAAATAACTTTTAATTAGTTTATTACGAAATATATAAAAACTAGTAGTTTAGTAAAATCCTACAAAAACCCATCATCTTTTATTTTCTTTTTCGTGACAAAATAGTTATTGCCTATCTTTGCTTCCCGTACCCTGTGGGTCCGACCTGGACTTCCAGAACTTTATTACCTGTACGATCAGCTACACTTGGGTGTGATAAGAAAATGCGTCAATAGGATGTCATTAGTCAGCAATTGTAAACCAAATTCGAAGCTATGGGGATACAATTGAAAATAAGAGAATTGTTGAAAAGATACTAAGAAGCTTGCCTCAAAAGTTCGATGTTGTTGCAGTAATTGAGGAATCCAAGAATCTAGCTAACTTGACTTTACATTAGTTAGCAAGTTCCCTTGAAGCCCATGAGAAGAAGATTTTAAGGTCTTTTGAAGGTTCCTTTGAACATGCATTTCAAGCCAAGGTGAATATGAGAGAAGGAAAAGGCAAAGAAAGTAGCAGAGAAGGTTCGAAGGGCAATTTTCAATAAAAACCTCACTTCGAACGAGGTTCAAATTCACTTCGAGGCAAAAACTATGGTCGAGGCCGTGGTTATGGAAGAGGAAAAGGTAGGAGTTTTTTTAATTCAAGAGAAAGATCAAATACACGGTGCTTTATTTGCAAAGTTTATGGACATCAAACAGAAGAGTGTAGATATAGGTGTACCAGATGCAAAAATCCAAATCATATAGACAAAGATTGTTGGTTCAAGAAGAAGAATGAAGCAAATTTTTGTGAAGAAGATGTTTCGAAGCAAGATGATTCAGTGCAATTGTTTTTTACTAGTCAGAGTACTTCAAAGCAATCATTTTTTTTCTGGCCAGAGTTCTTCTCATGATTCGAAGGACATTTGGCATGTGGATAGTGGGTGTAGCAACCATATGACTGGGAATCGAAGTAGTTTTGTAAGTTTGGATGAAAATATAACATCTCAAGTTAAGCTTGGAGATGGAAAGTTGCAGTAAGTTAAAGGCAGAGGTGTAATTTCAGTTCAAACTAAGTCTAGTTCAAAGCTGATGGAGGATGTTTTCTATGTTCCTGGACTGACTCAAAATCTGTTAAGTATGGGACAAATGATGCAGAAAGGGTATAAGTTGGTGTTTGATGAAGATGAGTGTCAAATAGTTGATAAGAAAAGGAAGGAGATTGTTTCGAAGGTAAAAATGGTTCGAAATAATGTTTTTCCACTGCATTTACCTTCAAACTCAGAATTTTCATTGAAAGCAGAAGAAGTGGATGATACACAGTTATGGCATATGAGATATAGCCATTTGAACAATAGATCCCTTAAAGTGTTGAAGAAGAAAAACATGGTTATTGGATTGCCAGACCTTCGAAGTAAAAGTAATGTGTGTGAAGGTTGTGTCTATGGGAAATTTCATAGACTTTCCTTTACCAAAACATCTTGGAGAGCTAAAGCCCTTCTCGAATTGGTTCATGCAGACATATGTGGACCAACTCGAACTCCATCCTTGAAGAAGAAAAGATTTTTTCTTTTATTTGTTGATGATTTTAGTAGGTATATGTGGATTTATATTTTGGAGCATAAGTCAAAGGCATTTTGTGTCTTTCAAAGGTTCAAGGCTCTTGCAGAGAAGCAAAGTGGTCATCAATTGAAGATTCTAAGAATAGATCGAGGTCGAGAGTTTACTTCGAAGGAGTTTATGAACTATTACAAAGAAAGAGGAATAAAACGTGAGTTGACTGTGAGGTATACACCACAACAGAATGGTGTAGCAGAGAGGAAGAATAGGACAATTGTAGAAATAACGCGGAGCATGTTGAAGTCACGAAAATTGCCAAACAAACTATGGGCAGAAGCTATAAACACAGCAGTGTATAGTCTCAACAGATCTCCAACAAAAGCAGTCATGAATAGAACTCCCTTTGAAGCATGGCATAACAAAAAGCCAGAAGAAAAATCCTTGAGAGTGTTTGGATGTGTTGCTTATGCTCATGTTCCATCATAACACAGAGAAAAATTTGATGAAAAAGGAGAGAAATATGTTTTTATTGGATATAGTGAAGAATCGAAGGCTTATCGTCTTCTTAAGCTAGAGACTAAGGAGTTCGACATTTCAAGAGATGTGATCTTTGATGACTTAAAATCATGGAATTGGGACAGTGAAGAGGAGAAGCCAATGATCATCGAAGAAGAAGAAGAAGAAGAAGAAGAAGAAGAAGAATCTCTGAATACTGATGATGATGATCAGTTACTTCGAAGCCCATCAAATCATGCAAGTTCATCAAATTCATCAAGTCCAAGGAAGATGAGGTCTCTTCGAGACATATATGAAGCTTCGAATGAGGATTTTGAAGCTTCGAATGTTGCATACGTTGTCTTCAAACCAAATGGCTTCGAAGAGGTAGTAAAAGAAGAAAAGTGGAGGAAAGCAATGAATGAAGAAATTGAGGTTATCAGGAAAAACAAAACTTGGGTGCTTGTGGACAAGCCAAAAGGAAAAGATTTCATTGGTGTCAAATGGATTTTCAAAATTACACCAGAATGGCCGATTTGTCACGGTTTTGGACAGTGACAAAGGCCCTTTGTCATGGTTTTGATCCGTGACATTTAAGGGTGTGACAGAAAAAATTGTCACTGTCTAGAACCGTGACAAATGCTCTTTGTCACAGTTTATTTGTTACACTTTAAAAGTGACTTATCACTTCCAATTGTCACGATTTTGTCACTGTTTAAAACAGTGACAATTTGTTTAGTTGTCACAGTTTATAACCTTGACAATTTGTGGTATTTGTGACATTCTTTGTCACGGTCTTGTCACGGTTTTGACCGTGACAATATATTGTACAAGTCACATTCTTAGTCATGGTTAAGTACAGTGACTAGTACGTATAAATAATGTTACAGTAATTTTCTCTAATTGTCATGGTTTAAAACAGTGACAATCAGAATTTTTGAAAAAACCAAAAAAAAAAAAAGCTTATTTTTGCAAGAATCTACCCTATTACTTTTGGTACCTGGCTCAATAGAAACATAAATAACAAAAATTGCAATCCCATACAACGATCTATTATAAACACAAATTGTAAGATCACTACAAAACACAACTGTGTATTCCAGTTGACAAAATAAATATATCACAACTCGAGTAGCTAACTCTACATGCCTTCGGCACTTAATACAATTTTTCTGTATTTTAATAATAGAGATAGAATATGATATTACTCTTCTTAATTTCAGGTCCCCTATATTGATAAAAAAAAAATAATAATAATAATAATTTAATTTAACAGTTTTAATTTATAAACTCAAAAGTTTTCAATCTTTATTTCTTTTCCTGTAGTCCCTTAATGAAGTCTTCATGGCTCAATCATTTCCACACTGAGAATTTTGAGACTGCCTCACCATATGCTATATTGATCTCATTGTCTGCTTCTGTTCAGTCTCATAAGAAACCTGCACATTGTCACAAAACGAAAATGTTTTGTCAAGCTAAATAAAAAAATGCTAAGTCTCGCAATCAAAGAATATTTGCACCTATTTTCAAGTAGATTATGTATAACGTTCAATCTAAATTTGTATGGAGGAACAACCATGGTTTAAAGCGCTGTGCAATACCACAATTTTCAATCTAAATTTGTATTTTACAATCACATCTAGTCTGAATTTTAAGTATAACGTTCGACAAACTGTTGGTAACCCACATTAGGGCGTAATTTTTATTTCTAGTTTTTTATGACGGTTAAAGTTAATTAACCTAGTAAACGTTTCTAACATTTTCAAGTAAACTCAAATATACATGCTAACCCACATGTTCTCCAAAGTTCATTAACAGTTGTAGACACCCCATTTTTACCCGGAAAAAATCTCTTGATCAGGAGGATTTTCATTTTTCTTTTGCAAAGAAAGAAAAATAAGTTTCCCTTGATTTCACTTTGGATCAGAAAAGAGAAAATTTTCATGAAATTGAAAGAGAAAAAAAATAGTTTCTTTTTGTGTTTGTGTGTGCATATAGATACAAGAGAGAGAGAAGAAGAAAAAGGAGTGGGAAAACAGATTGGAGAGGAGAAGGAAATTCGGACAAGAGAAGAAGAGGGAAGAAAAGGGAAAACAAAGAAGAAGAGAGAAAAAAACTCATTCCTTTCTTCTTCCTTGGGTCTACATCACCACCACTACCACCCATAACCACCACCGCACCACCACTTCCCATCATCTCTTCCGTCTCTTGGCCACCCTGCTCCACCACCTAAACCACCATCACATCCCTAACAACTCCCAAAACAGCCCCCTAATCCCCTCTGCAAAAAACAGAAAAGAAATAGAGAAAAAAAAGAGAGAAAGATTTCTCTCCCCTAAATCTCTCTCCCTAATCAAACTCTCCCTCTCTTACCACTCTCGGCTCCTACCTCTACAACACCACCAACCACCACCAAGAACAACCAAGAGCCACAATGGAAGAAAAAGAAAAAAAACAGATCCAAGGAAGAAAAAATCAGTTTGTAGAAGGGACAAGAAAGAAAAACAGGGAAGAAGTAAAAAAAAAAAAAAACCAAAAAATATCTCTACCTATCCCTAAACCTCTCTCCCTCTGATTCCAACCAAAACACCCCCAATAATTTCCTTGCTTAGTACACCCCACTCCCCCCCCCCCCCCCCCCCCCCCCCAAATAAAAAACAAAACAAAAACAAGGCTGCTCAGGTGCAACACTGTGTGCAGCATAGCACACAGCAGCCAGCCAGACAGGGCACAGGCAGCCCACTACCACGCACCAGTAAGAGTAGAACAGTGCACTAGCCCACTACCACGCACCAGCACCAGCAGCACAGAGTGGTTTGATCCGTTAAAACTAATTGACTTTAAAACTACATGCTCAGAGTTTTATAATCGAAGTAAAATTCTTACCTTGATCTTAGCAACCCTACTTTCATTCATATGTTTAACAAATTTAAGGTTTCAAATGTGGTCCAATTTAATAACATGGTAATGTCGTCTTGATTAAAAGAAAGAATAATGTTTAGATGATTATCTTCCACAAAGAGCAATATAATTATACAAAATGGATATCAAATTCATAAAAAGATGTTTCGCCCATCTAATGTAATTATTTGTAGTTTGCTACTTTCTCTATTTCCATGTAACTACTGATTGAAAATTTTTCAAACTGCGGTTGAACCAAATAAAGGTACACTAGAATGACTGAAAAAAAAGAAAAGAAAAAGAACCGAAAGAAAAGAATAACGCACCTCCATCTTTGGAAAGGTTGCTGACTTAATTGTCTAAAGTATCCTTCAAGTACGCCGCCGCAGCTGCCACTTCGTCATGAGTAACTTTTCCATAATAATCCCTGCACATATGGAGTATGCGTATCTCATATATCTGAGTACCACGAGTGTCAAATATTAACTCAGAGTCGACGATTGTCACCGGAACGGTGGAACCAACCATTCTCACTGCACAAGACTCTATCTAAGAGTCACGTAAAACATGGTTAGAATAGTTTAGTTTACAATTTAAGCACGACTATTCAACCGAAAGTTGTGTCCATTCAACTCTTAAAAAGTGAAGCATAACGTATTTTTTTGCACAAAATTTAGTTTTACCTCCTTATTGACAAAACTCAGGAACTCTTCACGCTCCCTACTCATTGACTGCACAAATTAGCAAAAGGATGTTAAACACAAAAACACAATTCATATGATAACACTAGCTAAATTTGAGAAACAAACAATCATGAGGAAATCAACAACTCAAAAATCTTAAAGTCACTCCGTAGAGATGCAGAAGCTAAAACAGCCAATGCACGACTGAGTTCACAAAGCTCCTCTTCCTTCAATCTGGCTTGCTCCTTTTCTTCTCTCTCTTCCTCCTATAATAAAAAACAGTTCTTTAAAGCAAATTAACAGAATTAATTCATGAATGAGACTAAAGAAATTCCTTCAGGTTAAACTATATTTTTTTATTGTAAAGCCGACGGCCCGACAGCGAATGCTGAGAGTCTTCACATTTCAAAATAAACATGCTTTAACAAACTATACAATTGGACAGCTATATATCAAGAAAAAATCTCTAGCAAGGTAAATTGAACGTAGAAAATTAGAATCCTACTGAGCATCACCTATGGGGGTAATGGTATATCAGCGAGGTTGGATTTCAACAGCCTTCTATAAGTTCAGTAAACGACAATCTTTTATGCGTGCCCTAATGATAACATCACACACCTCATTTCGTTAAATTAGTCATGCTATGCAGAGTTCATAATTTAGACCTCAATCATAATCCTAAAACTATTTGGGACAGTTGACAATACTACCCGGAAGACTTTCCGATGGAGAATTAATGAAAGCACATGAAACCACATGAAAGCCAATACTATAATTAAGTTGCAACCAGATTTCAAACTGTCAAAAAGAGGAGGCCAAAAATTCGTGCTAAAACAATGTTATACCCAAACGTAAAATTACCGTGCTAAAACAATGTTATATGAAAAAGGTAAACATAAAAAGGGCCAAAAAAGGACAATTGAAACCCAAGAACGAAATGGGTAACCATGACAACAGGTATCCATTTTTCAGCTCTACTTGTGCAAAGAATCGAAACATGTCCTTTTTTTCAGGTTTGCTAAGATCAGCCTTGAAGAATGGAAACTAGTATATATATGTACATGTTGTACTATTCATATGATTAACAAGCATGTATATATATACTATACATGTATATAATTGGAGTGATGAAGTCTATTTTCTATACTTTGAATTATCTATTGCTTTTTTAAGCATTCCATCTTCATTCTAAAGTTGGAATGGAGTCATGGTGTCTATAATGAACCAAATGAACTTAATCAATACAAAGTATATTTTTTAACCCAAAATAGTTGTTCAACCGTAAAAGTCGTCTTAGTGGATCTAAAAAGTTGTTAGTGAAGAAAATATGTACTGTAATTTTTTAGTAGATTTTATAATAAATTAAAATTTTACGTTACTTTGACAAAATTAGGTAAATTATTATGTAACTATACTAAAATAAGTAAAAAAAAAATTATATTAAGGAAAAATAAGTAAAAATTGAATTTCTAAGAATATCCTAACAATAATTACAACTATTTCATCATCTTACTTACTCCCTTCGTCCCTTTTTTGAGTCCTATAATCCATTTTCGGATGTCCCAAAATTAGTGTCCATTTTCCTAAATTGGCATACAATTTTTACTTACTTTTCAAAACTACCCTGTAACAACCTGCATTTCATATAAATTTAAAATTGCATTTCCATTTAATTTTAAATTACATTTTCAAATTTAAATTGTAATTGCATTGTCATATTTAAATGCAATTAGTGTTGTCTGTTGTTATGTTGATTTCATTTCTCATATCCCAACTTTATTTCTGGTTTGGTTTCAAGTTAAGATTATTGTTGGGGTCAAACTGTAATTTCCGTAAAGTTAGTAAAATTTGTGTTGAATTTCAAAACCTGTATTTCAAAACGGTGGAAAAGTTTACTTTTAACTAAATCAATATCTTTATAGAACCAGAAAATCAATTCTTCAACTAAAATGAATTTTCTGTATTTTTGGTGGCGACCACCGCGCCCCGAAAATACCAGTTTAATTTCAAAACTGTCCACGCTGTACTAAACTTCCACAGATTTTGGAAGTGACGTAAAGTTGTGAAGTGACTTGCACTTTATTTCCATTTATGGCAAGTGATCATTAGCATAGGCCTTGTTTGGATATTACATTTGGGCATGTGTGTTTGCTAGTGCCATAAGCCAAATTGCCAAACAACCAATAATTGGCCCCTATACACCTACTTGACCTTTAGCCCATCAAAGAGTCCTTTGCAATCTGTAGGATTTATATACGTCTGAGTGTATGCTGTGTATATTGGAGTGTTGGTCAATTGAAAAAAAAACAATTGGAATTTGTAGAGTATTAGAGAAACAACTTGGCCTCCAAGAATCCCTAATTGTTTTTTCTATAAGTACTCTCATATACACTATTACACAGACACATTCTCATTTTCACTGGAGACTCATTAGTTAACAGAGAGTTCTACAAAATTTTAGAAGAAGAAGAACTTCATCTTCCATAGCCCAACTTTGATTGATTCTTAATATTGCTATTTCTTTCTCAACAATTTCTAGCTTCTATATCACAGTGAGTATTTTAAACTCACTCTTAAATATAATTCATGCTTAGTTATTACTTGTGTGTGTGAAATTGTTAATCACCATTGTTGATTTTAACCATGGAAGCTTGAGCTTCAAAATCACCATTTTCAAAACTTAACCAAAACGAATTTTTTTGAGATGATTTAGGAAGATTATAGTCCCTAGTAGCTACTGTCAAAATATTAGATCTTAATGCATCCATATGAAAAAGTATATTGAAAATGAAGTTTTGACATGTTTTAGTTTTTCATAAAATTGGAGAGCTATGGATCAAATGGTGTTAAATTGATAATGGATTCTTAATCCTTGTGGAAAAACGAAGAAAACCACATACTATATGACCTTTATACTTACAGATTTGAAATGGGTCAAAATAGACCCTGTTTTGCTGAAACAGAGCAGTTTCTGCGGGGAAGAAGAAGCCTCAGCTTCAACTCGCGCCACGATCGCGCGCGCGAAGATCGCGCGAGCGGGCCGCGCAAGCGACCCCTCGCGCGAGCGGCCCGCGCGCGCGATCCTTTTTTCCCCAGGCAGACAGAAGAGTTTATATATATATATATAAAGAAATTTTGGCAGGTCGCGCGAGCGAGGGTCGCGCGAGGGACCCGTCGCGCGAGCGGCCCGCGCGCGCAACCTTGGCTTTTTCAGGCAGACAGAAAAGTTTATATATAAAATGAAAAGTTGGCATATCGCGCGAGCGGCCCGTGCGAGCGACCCGTCGCGCGAGCGGCCCGTGCGCGCGACCTCTGGCAGTTTCCAGTTTTGCTTGTTTTGTGATAAGGGACTATTTGGGATAAAATTGATATACTGTTAAGGTTCTGTTTGGAAATTTTATTAATGCAGAATGCTATTAGTTATGTTTGAAATGATTAAGGTAATGAATTACAAGTTATCAATCCCCGTACGTGCGTTGTTCCTTTAAATTCAGCGATTTACTGTATGTTTAAGTTCATGTCATTCATGTGGGGTCAGTAGTACATGCATGTGGTTGTCAGTCAGTGTGGAAAAGAGTAATGGTCAGTGTGGAAAGAGTTTGAGTTTGAGATTGAGATTGTGGTTGTGGTTGTGGTTGTGGTTGTGGTTGTGGTTGAGGTTACGGCGAGGGTATCTTTGAAATGCGACGGTGGCAAATATGGACACTCCCTGACGCCTATGGAAGCGTTAAAGTGTGTGAAGCCGATCTTGGACATTCTCTGGCACCCATGGTAGTGCTAAAGTGTGGCCTACGGACACTCCCTGATACTCGAGTCTGGATACTGCGTGACGGGTTGCTCCGGTATTTGCATGGCGGTTAGGGTATTCAAAGTGTGAGGCATTGGACACTCCCTGGTACCCCGGACCAAAGTGTGAGGCAAACTGGACACTCCCTGGTGCCCCATTGCTAAAGTGTGGCTATCTTAGTGTTTCAAAGATACCAGGAGTAAGATAGTGGGTTGTTGTGTTTATCGAGATAAAATAGTCGCAAGATGAGTGTGGTGCATTGTCTCATACACGAACATATGCTTTTATGAATGAACGACTTTTAATATATCCCTCGTTGTTTTATAAAATTAAATTCTCTTTATGTCAAATTATTGATTTTACAAATTGAATATGGAAAAAGGTAAACGAGTATGTTTTACATTTAAAGTTATGTTTTTAATACTCACCAACTTCTTGAAGTTGACGACGTTGATGCGTCCTGGACATTCGTGTTCAGGCTTTTTAGGTTACAATCAGGAGGAATCTTATGACTACGCTAACTGAGAATGGCTGCCTTTGGAATGAGAGAACTGTTTATTGATTATATGCTTTAAGTTATATGTTTTAAGTTTTAAACTGTTTGTTTTATAAGGATGACTGTAATAGACACTAAGATATTGTTTTGTTTCAAGGCGGTCTGTGACTTTAGATGACCCCGTGCTGTAATATGTAATAAGTTAGAAAATTTTTATAAGCCTTGATTGCTCTGCTCTGATTATTATGTTTTGTTTGTTCGACGTTTGGGACGGAATCGATCCTTCAAACTGTCGCAACCTACGGGTCCATAAAGGAAATTAAACGCTTTCCTTATTTATGCTACGTCGGGGCGTGACATACCCTTCCTTGAATTCTACACCAAGACAAAACTAAAAAAGTTATTGCAATGATTAGGGGCAATTATGGAAAGTAGGTGTAGATTCTTTTTGTCCCCTTAATAAGTTGAGTTCCCAAAGGTAGACTCAAAAAAAGGGACGGAGGGAGTATTAACGAAAGAGTTCGAACTCTAAGAAATTGTATATTTTGAGAATTGAATTTCTTAGAAAATGAACAAACTCGTAGGTCACATTTTGAATGAAGGTAGACATCAATTTCTTTCCTTTAGTTTAAAATAATTGGGACTGAGAATAATATAAATTTAAATCAGAGTTTGTTTACCAAGTGAGGCAAAATTCAAGTGGCAAAGAGTTTCCCTACTAGGTATGGTTCGAAGTTCAGACCTCCCCTTCCCCCATATAAAAAAAAAAATCAGAGTTTGTTTACCAAGTGAGGCAAAACTCAAGTGGCAAAGAGCTTCCCTACAAGATATGGTTCGAAGTTCAAACCTCCCCTTCCCTCATATCATAAAAAAAAAATCAGAGTTTGTTCCCTATTGACTCTCGTAAGGTCCCTTTAATGTGCAAATATAAATGAGGAAGAAGCCATGGATCTGATAACAACTAATCATTAAAGAAAAATAAAGACAAGGAATGGAAGGATGAATTTCTAGAGAGAGGTTTTCAGCTAGCAAATCAAATGAAAATGGGTTGATCAACTAACAAGCACTACACCAAAAGGGCAAATTTGTAACGGACAGTTTTTAGGATTTGTAACGGATATACCCGTTACAAACAAGTAACGGGTATATCTGTTACAAAACATGAATAATCGTTACAAATATGTATTATTCTGTTCCGTTAATTTATGTAACGGTTATATAAATATATGTAACAGTTATACCCGTTACAAATAATTAGCAAAATAAAATAAAAATAAAAATAAAACATTTTGAAACAAAAGTTACGGGCAAGATTGAGAAAAGGAGGAAAGTGAAATAGAAAGGGGGAAAGAGAGAGAGAGAGAAAGAAGGAGAGGGAAAAAAAGGCGATTGCCCTGCGCTCGCTGTGTGCATCCCTCCGCCCACCGTCTGCCGCCGGTCGCATGCCTTTTGCCACCTGCCGGTCGAAGTCCTCAGCCTACCACCCGCCATCCGCAGCTCGCCGTCTCGCAGGTAACTTCTTCTTCTTCTTCTTCTTCTTCTTCTTCTTCTTCTTTGTAATCTCTCTCACTCACAGATCTGCACTGTCACGCCCCGGAACGGCATAAATAGAGAAAAATAAATTTCCTTTATGGGTCCATAGGGAATGACGGGTGAAGTCACATGATTGTCCACACCACGCAGTACTAAGCAACGAGAAGTAATAGTGTAACAGGAATGAAGTCTAGGTTCTGATCACAACGTAACATAAAGTCAACAGGAGTTACTAACTATTACATATCAGAGTCTTGAATCAAATACAAGGCAGCGGAAGTACAAATGCCAAGGCAACATATGCCTGACTACAAAAAGATTCTAAAACGGTAAAGATAATTAGCTACAATTCTAGTCTAGTCTTCAGTTGGCATAAGGGTAGTCCTCGGCGTAGTAGTCTTCTTCAGCCTGACCTCCGTCGGGGAAATCCTCCACAGGGACTCCGTCACCGGCATAGTAGTCCTCTCCTGCAGGCCCTTCACCTGTATAGTCATAACCAGGGTGCGCTGGAACATAGAAATGTCCAGCGGCATAAACGCCGTCAGCTTAATGAAAGCCGAGTGAGTTAGATACTAACAGGGTATCGACTATTGATATTATTACAAGTTATAAACCGTAACCAAATTAGAATTCAGTAAGGGTAACTCCTTTAATCAACCAATGATCCGATTACTGACGTTTTACTCATTATAAGACCGATAACGGGTCTTGATAGGGGAACAGACTCGACAGTAGTTCAACTCTATAACGCACCATTGCTCATCCACCGCTTTTAAGAACATATGCACAGTTCACCGCATGTCATGGATACCACGTTAGTCCATCCCCCGCTTTTAAGAACATATGCACAGTCCACCGCATGTCAGGGATATAACGCTTTAAACAACAGTACATCATTCTATGCCACGACTTAGCGACGTCTACCAGTGATCACGGTCCACCGCATGTCATAGACACCTTCGTCTGTCTACCGCTTTTAAGAACATATGATTAGATCATCTGGCTATCTTAGGGCAAATGGTCCGGTTCACCGCAAGTCATAGACACCTTCGTCTATCTACCGCTTTTAAGAACATATGATCGACCAAAGCCCGCCCACGTAAGGTTCCCAAATCTTAGCAAACCTACTTAAGTTCAACTCTATTACCGATACATGACAATCCCAATGTGGCCTGACTACTCTGAATGAAATGAACGTTAACTCCAAAGGATTCACGACTATATCGTTATCTAATATTATAAACACTATCCATTAGTCTTGTTATTACTACGATCCTACGCTGCATTAACTCATTATCATGTCTATATTACAATAATAAAGCATGCTGGGAAATACTGAACAGTAAATAAACAACTAAACAGTTATTACATTATCTAAACAAGTAAAACAGTAAACTGTAACTGCCAATCGATTGGTATAGATGTCAATCAATTGGTATAAAAGTAGTGTCAATCGATTGGAAGAAGGTTCAATCAATTGGTATAAAAGTAGTGTCAATCGATTGATAAAAAGTTCAATCGATTGGATCACAATCCATGTCAATCGATTGCATAAAATATCAATCGATTGGAACATGAAAGATGTCAATCGATTGATAAGGTGTCAATCGATTGACACTTCGTCTTCTTCACAGAGAAGACTGCCCAGCAACATATAAACGGGAATACATGGTTTCTTCTCCATTTCTTCATTCAAAACATGTCATAACATCAATGTAAGGCTACCAAGTGAGTTTAGAACTCACCTTTAGGCGTTAAGGGCGTGTTTGGTTGTGTGAAATGAAGCTTGGAGCTTCAATGGTGGCTCCTCTCTCTCTCCTCTGCTCTGTCCTCTTCTTTCTCCTTCTCTCCTTTCTTCTTTCTGATCTTTTCCTCTTCTTCCTTCTTCAATCCATCTGTGTGTGTGAGTGTATGAATATATGCATATATGTGAGTATATATATATATGAGTGTATATATATATAAACACACACAAAACCCTCCCTCTCACTCTCTCTGATTTTTCTAAAGAGAAAAACGCAGGAAAAGGGCTGGTATATATAGAGAGGGAGTGTTCACGTGGCCTCTCCCCAGCCAGAGCAAAAGAATCTGCCCAGCTGCCTCCAATCGATTGACATAAGTGTCAATCGATTGATACAATCAATCGATTGGTATAGAGTTTAATCGATTGGTATAAGCAATCGATTGGTATACTGGTCAATCGATTGGTATAAAGAATATACCAAGGGTAAGGCCAAGCTCATACAAGTATTAAAAGAAACATACAAGGTCTAGTTATATAATATATTACAAGATACAGGGTATTACATGCACACACTAAAAAGCACATACACATACACACATTGTTCTCTTCTTTGTTTATTTGATTCCATAAACTAGGGTTTAGATCTGTGTTTTTGACCTTTAAAAAAAAAGATCTGTGTTTTTGTGATTTATGATATGTGTTCTCCTTAGATTTCGTGATTTCATGAAGTAGGTTTCAGATTTGTGTTTTCATTGATAATTTAAGATCTGTGACCTCATGCTTTCTTATAGATTCACTCCTGCCTCACCCAATATTTTTGGGTCACGGTCGGAACTTCAGGTGGGACCTATTGTTGGGACTGGAATACTCCCCACACCAGATCTGGGAGAATCTATTGGACCTTTTGGGTCTGATATGGAAACTCTGATGGCTTATTTTGCGAAATACATGGTATATAGAACACAGGTCTTTCAAATAGTCCAGAATCTGTACATTCTGCAGAAGATGATGTGAGTGTTTTATGTTGGAATTCATGTCTGTTGAGTAGTTTTTATTGAATGTTAAGGCCTTTTAAAGTATGATATAACGTTTTCAAAGGCCTTTTAAAGTTGACATTCATTTTAAAAGTTCTAGTGAACCTAAATCTGACTTCTATTGCTTGTTTTGTTGAGTTTAGCTTGGATGGGCCTTAAATTTGCGTTAAATATCATTTTTTTTCCTTACATGGTTTGTGAAATTGAAAAAAGAAAGAACTAATCCTCGTCATTTGGTTCCACGAATCCTCTGATTTATAGATTTTGAAAGGTTGATGATATTTTAATGCATAAGCATGTATATGTTATTCTATTAGGTGAATGACAATCTAAGAAGCAGAGATAAGGCACGACTTCAGGACAAATGCTAAAAAGTTATGACACGGACACAATGAGTAGACAACAAAATGATGAACATGTATTTAAATTTTGATAATCATGTGTGATAAGAAAATGGTATGATATACAATGCAGACACGTGCGTAATTAGCTTTAATTTCAGTCAAGGAAGCACGGACTCTTCTTAAAGGACGAACCCGATGCGCACCCGTACTGGCATGAATTCTTCTCAGAATATATAGACTGTCAATTATAATGGTGGCCTAGAAAATTCAAACCTGAATATGTATATGAACATTTGCATTCATCAAACAAAGTGATTACAACACTTAGTGGTGTTAGTCCTACTAGTAAACTTATCCTTGATTTTACATAAAACCATAGACTACTGTAAATTAGGCTAGGAGAAGCATTGAGAAACTTCTATTTATTATCATCATTTACTCTCACTGTTGATAATCTGATAATGTGGAGTGGCCATTGATTCACAATGTTCTTTTTGGTCCCAAGACGAAGTAACCTTTACCTGTGCTAGTAGTCATAGTGTTTTCTACACTTCTGTTTTCCTTACAAGTGTGTGGGATTGGGGCTTTGAAATTGGAATCATAGTAAATCACACAAAAATCTGTTCCAAATTGTGTTGATTTTGAGGAATGAGTACGCTTTTATAGAAGTTTGAAACCATGCCATGGTTCCAGTATCATCAAAATATAAACAAAGAATATCATACTTTCGCGTACACCGTAAATCACAAGTTCTATTCCCAGATAGTTTGATCCTATGCTTGATTTTTGTTAGTTTTTTTTTAAAGAAAAAAAATTCCTAGTCCGTTTGTTTGTTCAACAGATATCTGATTACTGTTGTTCTGAAAAACATAAAAAAAAAAATAGGTGAAAAAAGAAAGAAGCTGGAGGAAAAAGGTATTATTATTCGCTTTGTAATTGGTCATAGGTGGGGCTCTTGTACTTAGTTGACTAGTTATTGTGTGATGCTCTAATACCTTTTTTTCTTTCTAAATTTAAAATATTGTTACTTGAAAATTTGTGAACCCTTGGCCTCTTTTATTATTTATTTTATATTTTTATTATTTATTTTCCCTCTTTTTTGGGTCTTTAGTTGGATAAAAAGCAAGGGCGATTATTTGTGCAATGGTAAAATCTCATGTTACAAACATTAGAATGGGAGTTCAAATTTAAAAGCAACCACTTTTGTGAAAGTGATAGAAAAGGTTAGTTCGTGAATGAGACTCAATCATTGTATCCTACATAAGTTCTACCATCATTGGCTAATGGCTTGAAGTCAGTTTTAATCCAATTTTTTAGTGCCCATACACATTCAATTGTTAGAAACAGTAGCTTATGTAGAAGGGTGAGGACCAGAGTTTCTATAAGTGCCCATTAACATTTTATGATTTGAGAAAAAAAAAAACAAAAACAAAAAGTCCTTTAGTATAACTATGTTTTGCGTTTCTTCTAATCTAAGATGAGTTTTAGATGATTGATTGATCTTCTATTTTTTTTGAGTCATGATGATCACTAACTGATGGATATAGGATAATGGGAAGCACAGGCGTGCTAATAGTCACAAGAAATTTATCATTCATCTCTAAGAAAATACTAAAGTAAAAATGATCCATTTGAACTCGCAGAGAAACAACTTCCTATCACTGGAGCATCATGGTTCAATATAACCATCTTAAATTTTGAGTTTCAAATAGACTTCCTCATCTATATGATATCGACATATTATGTTTATAGTTTTAATTACTGACTAATGAACAGGATATGGTAGTTTTGATGTAGAACAACTCTGATGCTCAAACATGCTTCTCTGTTTTTATTTCTAGTTTTTAAATCTTTCAATCATCCACTGATCTGTGATGTTTTCATTAAGTAGAAAAGACCTGATCTTGATATGGTTCATACGCGACTGAGAACTCAATGATTCCAACTTTGTTAGAGTAAAGGTTTTATTGTTAATATTACCCCATTTCCTACCTGCTGCGATATTATATGGCATTCTACAATGGAAGAAGCATAGTCGAAGCAGACGTGCCACAGAATAAAATACATCATATGTTTCTGGTGCTTGCATTTGGTGACAGTATAATCTGAAACAAACACAGAAACATCGACTGTCTTGGTATTATAATTGTGTCTTGCTTTGTTCGATGCTCAAGAGTTTGCATACTACCCATTTGATCACATTCTTTTCTTAGTTCCAAAGGAAATATATGATTTGATTTTCTGCTTTTGCTGTATTGAAAAAATGACTCGTAGGCTTTTAATAGTTATTTTTTCCTTTATCATTAGATTTGTTAGTTTGGGATGTAATCAGTTTTGTGTTTCCCAAAAACTTGGGAAGTAGAATTTGTTATCTTTCTTAGAGCTTATATGATTTCAAAAGTGTTTTGTCATACTTCTCTCTTCAATTTGGTGATGATTTCACAGATTCTCATACCGAGTTCTAAAAGTGAAATTTTTTCATACTTCTCTCATATCGGGTTCTAAAAGTGAATTTTTTCCTTGGTTGTCTTATATCAATCTACAATTGTTTTGATTGATAAGCTATTGTATCTGTTCTTGTGAAGTAGCAAGAGACTTCAAGCTTAAGGATCATACTGCACTTCAGAGAAATTTTTGTTCTTCGTTTTATCTGAAATCAAAAGATACTGGAAAAAATATATATTCTATATCTTCAGCACTAGCAGAAACAGCTACTTCTATTGCAGTTGCTGCCATTGTCGTGGGTACAACAACTACCAGTCTTGTAAGGCGGGCCAAAGCTTCTAATACAACCGAGGTGCGTAACTAGCTTATATATATAAGAACCTATTACTTCTATCAGGAATGGCGGTGTAAATATATATATGGATTAGTGTCATAGACATAAACAATTAGAAAAAATGGAAATAATCTATAAAGAACTTTTCACAGAGTACTAATAGATGAAGGATTTGTACTTAAGAAACTGTCAGAGAAAAGAGCTGAGAAAGCAAGATTGACTGCAAAAAATATGGCCACTAGATACACGGCAGGGTAACACACACACACACACACACACACACACACACACACACTCTCTCTCTCTCTCTCTCTCTCTCTAACCTGTTAATGTTTATGGTCTCACCTACTGGATTTAACAGGCTTCCTAAGAAATGGAGCTATTGTATGAAATGCACGTCTGCCCGATCTTGTAGTTCGTGTGGTGGCAGTGGAAGGCTAAGAATCTAGTTTCACTCTGGTATTTCAATGGTTGGTGCTCCTATTTTGAGTAAAAGCTTCATTGTAAATTCTTATTTATTACTGATGTATGACATAGATATATTTTGGTGCTAGCTTCTATATAATCATGTCTCACTTGATAACATGTTCAAAGTTGAATTGGTTGGGGCTCAGACAACATTGGCAGTAAAGGCCAAAACTGAGATTGCTAATGTTTTTGCAATCCTTAATCCACTTGGAATCATTGCTTTTGCCTTTAGGGGTCATATTCTCATCCTTGAGATCTAGGTACGTACATGATTGCTTCGTCCTACGTATATATCCATATATAGAGTGATATATCTATATGTATCCATAAAGGCAATTACTCAGTAATCTTTTTTGTAAATGTCACAGGCCACCATGCCTTCTAGTGAGAAGCATCCATCATGCATGCCAATGTGGAGGGGAGTGAAGTTTGCATATCTCCTCGTTGCTTTGTGCTTGTTTCCCCTTAATATCGGTGGTTGATGGGCTTATGGTCGCATCACGCATGGTAAGAACTCTAGTGATCTAAAGACAAATTGTGATTCATCTTATTAATAAATTTTGGGAAAACATGCATTGGTGACCTCCCCAAGCTTGCATTTATATCAATTAGCCCAAAACATTTGACAATATAATACTAACCTCCCTTATTTTTTGTATTTCTGATGTTGTTCACTCCACTAGCTAAGTAAGATGAACAAAATGGCTCTAATACTTGACATATATAGTACGAATTAAAAATGATAAGTGCAAAAGCAAAAGTCATCGAAAGTGGTCGAAAGTGATGCTTATAAAACTAAGACATATGTTGCTCTAATCGTACCGTATATAGCTCCAATGATGCTTTTCATGGAATGAAAATGGTTTGTAGGGAGAACGAAATTCAGATTAGTGCAAAAGCAATGAATTGTAGTTCATTCACAGGAAGTTAAAAGGTAAGGGAGGTTTTTAACCCAAAAAGCTATCCAACTTTTTAAATTTTTCCAGAATATTTATTTTTCTCTACTACCCTGTCCATCGGTGTCTTAAAAATGGAGATCAACCGTGAACAAAGAGTTGTGTAGCGTGTTTCCAGTTGTTCTAAGTTTGATTAAAAAAAGGGGTAAGGAAGCATGTTATATGTTTTCAGTCAAATAAGGGCCTGTTTTGAATTAATTAGTTGCGTTTATTATTAAAGTGATTATGAACCAAGATAACCATTAGGTTTCTATTTACCCATTATTAAACCCCTTTCAAGGTCAATCTAACTTCTTTTGTCTGTTGACTTCTATGTTAATCCCCTTTGACTAAAAATTAATTGCAACTAAAAGTTGATATATTGGCCAGGGAATAGGGATTGTGTTTGGAGCTATGACACAAGAAATGATTACAGTGTGTTTGTTAATTCATAACATGGAAGTAAGAATCAATCAAAGTAGTAAAGTTTATCCAATAACTATGTGTCACTTCCATTAGAGCGTAAAGCAACTCTTGTTTTGTTGAATTTTCTAGCCCCTAATTAGAGCTTAAAGCAGCCCCCAACAATCCCTGTTTTGCTGAATTTTCAGCCCCAAACAATCCTTTCTTGTTGTAATGTTTTACTAATTTTCAACCCCAAGAAAATGGAGATTTCTTCGCCTCATTGTAAGCACCCAATACGAAATGAAAAAAATAAGAAAGTCTTCTCATCTTTTTGAAATTATAGTATTTCTTGAATCACCTACAAGAAATTTACCTTTCATCGTTATGATCGGCACTTTTTGTTCCTAGTTGGTGGTAGACACACCCCAATATAGTAATAAGTAAGATTGGGACTGAATAGATCAAAACGTTTGCATCCGTAAGTAGGAAATGGTTGTTTGGTGAACGAGTACTGTTTTTCATATAAGAAGTGTGTTGAAATGTGCAAATACGTTTGGTGGTTCATACATGTTCTATCTTATAATGCACTCTTTGCTAGTTAAGAAAACCTAGGTAAAGAAAATGGGTGTTTGTGATTAGTTAGTTCTTTGTTTTATTCGTTCTGCACATTTAGATGACGTTAGAAACTAACAAACTTCAAACCCAAGAAATTTACCTTTCATCGTTATGATCGGCACTTTTCGTTCTCTTTTCTCATGTTTCCTCCCATATTTTGGATTATGGATTGGATTAGTTTTCAATGGTTGCAGGTAAGTTTTTTTTTTACCTCATGTTTTCTCAACCATCTAGGAGGGCACAAAACCTAACCCCTCATGAAAAAACCAAGTCTACTTGCAATTTCTGAGAAACCCCAAGATTATTAGTTTTTGAGATTTTGAGTAGTGAAACTGTAAACCGCTTATCCGAACGCCACGAAACCTTACTCGCACCTCAAACATGCCTAAAAAAACTTATGAGAGTGCATGTGAAGCTTAATGTAATTTATTTATATCTCGACTCATCCGTGGTTTATTTATGTTGTCAAGAGTGTGATCCATAGTTGAACTATTATTTTGAATACAGCACATTCAAGAAGAAGTCTCCAAATGCCATACTGGAGATCAGAAAATTTGTACAAAAATCCATTGGTCACGACAAATGATGTGAAAGTGCATATGAAGCTTAACAAGTACATTTGGAGCAAGGGTATCTGTAGTGTCCCAAGGCGGGTAAGAGTTTGCATTGCTCATCAGAGGACTAATGATGAAGATGCGATAGAAGCTCTACAAGAGCTCAAGGGCCAAGGCACCAAGGTTGTTGAAGAAGATGATTGATTGGTCAATTCCTTCCAGCACCAAATGTGATATTGGGAGGAATGATACATGAGAATTTTTGTTTTTCTAATTGTTGAGTGTTATGAGATTGATTAGTGTTATTAAACTTCAAACATGATTAGGTTGGTGTAGTGAGATTTTGTTGGTTTTATATACATGTATGGACAATTTTCTTGGTATGATTACTATGAAATAATTTTGTTGTGTTCGGTATAGATTGAGCTTGTTATTTTTGTGTTTGGTATTAATTAATATGCCTGTTAATTAGGTGCAATTAAAAATTTTGGAAGCATATAAATTAATTGCATTTTTTTATTTGTAATTAAAATTTGTAACAGGAATATCCGTTACAAAATCCGTTACTAATTTTATGCATTATGGAAAATAGCAACGGATATAACCGTTAGTAATCCGTTACAAACTGTTACAAATATTTTCAAAAAATAAAAAAACTTGGATATCTATTTGTTACTAAACTAATTTGTAACGGGTATAACCGTTACAAAAATTATATTAGTAACGGGTATATCCGTTACAAATATCCGTTACAAATTTGCAACGCCATATTTGTAACGGGTATATCCGTTACAAATATTTTTTGTAACGGATATTCCTGTTACAAATCGGGCCATATGGTGTAGTGAAGATTTGCTCTACCAATAAGAAGTGAGTGAAATCACAATATATTGAGTTATAGAAAATCAGAGAGCAGTACTAAGTATCGTTTATAAACCAAGTTTACTTACCTCTGTTGATTGTTGCAATAAGCTCATGATTATGCTATAATTATCAAAATCAGTTTACATCTCACCTCTGTTGATTGTTGGCAAGCATAAGTCCTAACGAAGTATACTCAACAAGAGATCACATAAAAAAAACACTTACTCCGAAGAGTAGAAAATCCACATTTTGCTAAAACAACAAAGCAAAGATGAGTACCTGAGAATGCTTACCAGTATCATACTTTGAGTTAGGGTTTTTGGGGTCTGTGGTCTCAGATCTAAGTGTCTTCATCTCAGTGTTCGTGTAGAGCGAGAGAGAGAGAGAGAGAGAGAGAGAGAGAGAGAGAGAGAGAGAGATTAGTTGCAGAGAAATGAAACACACTTTTCATAAAAAGGGAATATATGATATATCAATCATTTTACGTATGGAAAATCAGTCCCTAAATTAACAATGAGTTCTCAAATTAGTCCCTAACTTAGCAAGCAAATCAATTCTAACCCAAAGTGAAAATTAAACCCAAAATCAAAGCAACCACATCTCTCATACGCACCACAAAATCAAGCTGGAATAGGGAAATAGTTTACCTCTTAGAAACCACATCAAGCCCTAACCTCAAACAATTGCAGTACAAAACCCTTCGTGACAGTGTGGTTTGGTGGATCTCGGCGACACTAGTGAGGGGAGGCAGTGGCCGGACTGGGTTGGGGAAGGGGGTTTGGGGAAAGGGTAGGGGGACCGGCGATGATGGTGGGTTGGATGTTGAAGGTGAGGTGAGGAGGGGGGGAGCTAGTTGCCGGGCCGGACTAGTGACATGCCGGTGTGAGGATGGGGCAGCGGCTTTGAAAAGGGGGAAGGAGGAAGATGATGGTGATGGTGTTGGATCATGGTGGTGCTGGTGTGGTGTGGTGCGTTAGATGGTGGTGCTGGTACGTGGGGGTGATAATACCCTAACTCGATGAGAAGACAAGCCTGTGAAAAGAAAGAATGATTTTTTTAAAAGACTCATTAATACCGAACGTGTCCTGAATCATGGTACCAAAACTGAAGAGAGGGAAAAAACGAAAATAGACTGCCTCTTAAAACATGAAAATTTTGCAGACATGAAAATTTTGCACTTGTTTTCACTGTTATAAGTGTAACCACTTTTGTCACTGGTATTAATTGTGACAATAAATAATATTGTCACAGTCTTAAACACTGACAAAACTTGTCACTATTATTAACCGTGATAAAAAAGATATATTGTCACGGATTGTTTATTGTGACAGTCACGAACCGTGACCAAATTTGTCACTGTTTAAAGCCGTGACAAACTGTCCAAAAATTAGTGTGACAATTCGGCCAATTTGGTGTAGTGAAACCAAATTTCATGAAGATGGTACAATTCAGAAGCACAAGGCTAGATTGGTTGCAAAAGGTTATTCACAGCAACCTGGAATTGATTTTAATGAGACATTTGCACCAGTAGCTCGAATGGAAACCATTCGAACTGTGTTGGCTATTGCAGCACAATTACCAATGAAAGTGTTTCAGTTAGATGTGAAGGCTGCATTTTTAAATGGGAATCTAGAAGAAGAAGTCTATGTTGAACAGCCTCAAGGGTATGTGAGTAAAGGAAAAGAAGGAAAAGTGTATTGACTTTGAAAGGCCTTGTATGGTCTGAAGCAGGCACCAAGGGCATGCAATAGCAAAATAGATCAATACTTCCAGAAAATCGGATTGCTTCGAAGTCCAAGTGAACCTTCATTGTATGTTAAAAAGGAAGGTGGTAATTTACGTATAGTCTGTTTATATGTTGATGATCTTATTTATGCCAGTTCAAAACATGAAATGGTGGAGGATTTTAAGAAAAGGATGATGGCAGAATTTGAAATGTCGAATTTAGGATTAATGAGGTATTTTCTGGGAATTCAAGTGAAGCAATCAAAAGAAGAAATATTCATTTCGTAGGAAAAATATGCAGAGGATTTGTTGAAAAAATTCAATATGGTTGGTTGTAAACCAATGGGAACTCCAATGGCATTGAATGAGAAATTGTTCAAAGAAGATGGAACTCAGAAAGATGATGGTCAAGTCTTTCGAAGCCTTGCTGGTTCGTTGATTTTTCTCACAAATACAAGACCAGATATAGTACATGTATGAGACCTAGAACCAAATAGGGTGATTTAAATTAATTAGTAAAGCGAATGCGATGCGAAAATAATATATACATTTTTTATGGGTATTTATATTTGTGAAGTGGGGGTTTATATTGTTAATTATTGATATCTTGGGGTCCTAAGGCGATATGGGGAAGTTTGGGAACTCAAGTGCATGTTTTAAAAAAAGTTGGGGGGTGTTAAACATAATTTTTAAAAGTTAAAAATCAGTCTTTAGGGAGACATACGTATGTTTCATTCACTGTATGTTTTGTGAGGGTTTACAAAAAAAAAAAAAAAAAAAAAAAAGAAGAAGAAAAAAGAGAGAAGAAGAACAAGAGTTTGAAGAAATATTGAAGCTTTAACAATCAAAACATTCAATTGAGCAAGAATTTCAAGTTACAAAGGGAAGAACAAGTGGGTATGTCTCTCTCTCTCTCTAGGGTTCTTTACTATTTGGAGGTTTTAGATGTTGGTTTTTGAAGTCTGAATATTAGTGTTTAAATTCATATTTAGATTTTGCTAAGATGACTCTTGGGTTATATATATGATGTAGCATGAATCTTACATGATAAATTTGAGTTTTGAGGAAGTTTGAAAAATGGGTTTTTTTGAGGGTTTGTAAAAAATCCGAAAATAGAAAGTTTGGGTGTATGAATTTGTTAGGTTTTGGAGTTGTTTGAGTGTTTATATATGCTTTAGATACCATTGGGATCCTTGGTTTCAAGTTGGGTAAAGATTGGTTGTGAATTGGAGGTTTCACCATTGTTGTGTTCTTGAAGCTTTCAAGAGCTTGAAGAAGAACTTTTGGGTATGTTTGAAAATCTGAAAATTGGTTTGAAATTGGATATTTTTTTTAGTTTGATAGATGGAATGATGATGTTGGGATATGTTCTTGAATAGTAGAAGTGACTTGTAGGTTGAAAATTCATGATTATGGGTTGTTTTGGGTCTTGGTATTACAAGAACAAAATATGGGCTGCTTTAAAAAGAATTAAAATTGGCTTGTGAAATCAATATTTAAGTTTTATTTTGATTATAAATTATGCTTATTAGCCTATATATGTGATAGAACTTAATTACTTAAGATTTCAGGATCAGAGGCAAGTGGGAGCGTCCCGAAAGAGCCGTCGGAGCGAGCGGACTAAATCATTGCACAAATTTACATAAAGACTTGAGGTGGGTTTTCTGGAAACCGAATAGTGTAGTATGAACATTATTTGTTGACTTTATATTTTGGTTGAATTAAATTTATGAGCGAATTGTATGAAATTCATACATAGAGCATGGCACGAATATTATATGTCATGCACGTGCATAGCGAAAGCGATAAAAATCCAAGTAGCGAACCTTGGAAACGGCCAAAAGAGCCGAGCTAAATGGGCCCGGGTGCGTGTGTCATTACATTTATGGGAATGCATTGCATTAGCGTACATGTTAGTTGAATTGCTTGAATACGGATTATGCGTTGATTTGAATGTTTATTATTTCATTATTTGGGTTTTCTAGCTGTGAGCCAAGGGTTACTCACACCCACACAGGCCTTTTTGCAAGTACTGCGGTGTAGGCGCCACTGCTGTGAGTCTCGAGTTGTTGTGTACGTTTAGGATGTATATGCATCGTTTTGGTTTGACTTGTTGGAGTTGTAAACATTTGTGTAAACCTTATGTTGTTAACAGATTTATATATGTATATTTTGGTTGACGGGTTGGGTAGTGTTTATGTTGTAAATATATGAGGTTGGGTTGGTATATATTTTGAGTTCTGATAGCATGTTAGTACAGACCAATGTGTATGATGGATTCATGCGATTGTTTTGGAGTTTCTGGATTTGTAATACATGTTGCGTTCTTGAGAAATCCATGATTTTATTTTGGATTAAGAAATAGGAATTTGTTTATGATATTTATGGTGATGTTTGGTTATGTATTAGAGGCCTAAAAGTGAAATGTTTGAAATGGTTGAAACATCCCTTTTGGGTTGGAAGTTTGGTGGTTTAAAAAAATGGAGTTTTGAGGCTTAAACTAAGAAAATAATAATAATAATAAATATTGATACGTTGGCTTTTTACAGAAACAGACATAATTTTCTCTAGAAAACTCGAAATTGCACACCGCTCGAACCTTTAGAACCATGTTTCAAATATTTTCTTTTTGATATAAAATTTGGGAAATTTTTTTTAAATGACCTTTTTGCCCTTGGTATCAAACTTTGCATAGACTTTATTTAGTTTGCGTTTAGTGGGGTTTTCGCGAGCGTTCCGGCCACAGCGGGTTGGGGTGCTACAGCTTGGTATCAGAGCCTAGGTTTATAGGTTCTGTATGCGTTGTTGTCAGTGTGTTTAGGTCATGGCAGTGGATTAGGCGTTGAGTTGGGTTGTATCGGTTCCCGTTTGTGGACTAATACTAAATTTTATTGTTATGTTTGCTTCGCAAACTTGTGTTATTTACAGAAATTGTGAAAAAATGATTCCGGGAGACCGATCGAAAGGTGAAGAGGGGGAGGGGACACATCATCCATCGGGTAATCAGGAGGTTAAACAATCACGACCAATGGGACAAGGACAACCTTCCCTAGCAGAACACATGTTCGAGTCAATGACGATATTTTTTGACTAAAAAATTAAAGCGACAGTCGCGGGGTCAAGTAAGAGTAAAGACGAGCCAGAGAGATTATACAAAAAATTTATGAAGTATCATCCGCTGTCATTTTCGGGAAAGGGTACACCGTTAGAAGCCGAAAAATGTTTTAAAAAGATGGAAGATATATTTGAAGTTATGAAAATTGACAACGATAACCGTGTGATGCTAGTGGCATTTACATTTACCGACAGAGCTGATTATTGGTGGAAGGACCTGAAGGCCCATTTGATGACACCGATGGTGGGGAGAAGAGAAACTAATGTGATTACTTGGGAGAAATTTGAGTTAGAGTTCAACAAAAAATATTTCACTAAAACATACTGTAATGAGAAGTGGCGAGAGTTTATAAATCTTGTGCAAGGCCAAGATGTGACGGTGGAGGAGTATGAAGCTCAGTTTATAGCCTTGTCCTGATTTGCAATGAGGTTGGTAGAAGATGAATATGAAAAGTGCAGAAAATTTTAGGACGGTTTGTAATTTTCCATCAAATCAAAACTTTCGTTGCTATATATACGAAACTATCTCGAATTGGTGGAGAGAGCGAAGTTGGTCGAGAAAGATGTACAAGAAGCCATGACCTTCAGAGAACAACAAAAGTGAGGAAGGACCGAAGCGAGTGGGCCTAGCCGTGGGAGTCCAAGACCGAGATTACAAGAGGCTTCGGGAGGAGGTCGAGGGTTTGTATAACCTCAACGAGGCGGAGGATCAAGCGATGCTTGTGGATCGGGTTCAGGATCTATGAGACCACCTTCAGGCCGTAGTGGTTCTTCTGGGGGTGTTACTTGCTACCGGTGTGGGACTCCTGGGCACATTTCACGTGATTGTCCGATGTCTGATAGGCGAGAATGCTATAAGTGTTGGAGACCAGGTCATATGGCAAGAGATTGTATTGTGGTGACCGAGGCCGTATCCTCAACGACTGTTTCATCAGGCAGGAGTCGTGGTCAGGGGCGAGGACAACCAAGAGGGGGTTCTAGCATGAGTGGTGCCGGAGGACAAGCTCGAGTTTTTACGATGACAAAGAAGGATGCAGAGGCGACACCGCAAGTAGTGATGGGTATGATTCTAATTTTAAACTATGTTGCGTATACATTGTTTGACTCGGGTTCTACTCATTCCTTTATATCTATAAACTTTGCAGAAAATTTTAACGATTATTTGACTGAGTTGAGAGAAAAGTTAATAGTATCTACGCCATTGGAAAATAAAGTTGAGATTAAGTGGGTTTATGAAGGGTGTGTGGTACAAATAGAAAATCGTGCAATGGGGGTGAATTTATTGCCATTAAATATAGAAGACTTCGATGTTATTCTGGGAATGAATTGGTTCTCAACTTATCACACGTCAATAAATTGTTTTAATAAAGAAGTCACCTTTAGAATCCCGAATGAAGCCAAGTTTGGGTAACACCAACAGGTTTGATTTCAGTAATAGACGCAAGATAAATGTTAAAAAAAGGGTATGAATGTGTTATTGCATATGCGATCGATGCGACGAAAGTAGAATTGCAAATAGAAACGGTTCCGATTGTGAATGAGTATTCCGACGTGTTTCCCGAGGAATTGCCAGGTGTTGTGCCAGAAAGAGAAGTAGCGTTTACTATTGATCTAGTTCCTAGATCTATGCCGATATCAATTCCACCTTACAGAATGGCACCAGTGGAATTAAAAGAATTGAAAATACAGTTGGATGATTTGCTAAAAAGGGGATTTATTCAGCCAAGTGTGTCACCACGGGGAGCGCCAGTATTGTTCGTTACAAAGAAAGATGGGACTATACGATTATGCATTGATTACAGGCAATTAAATAAGGTGAGCATTAGAAATAAATATCCGATGTCTAGGGTAGATGATTTGTTTGATCAGCTTGAAGAAGCGAAAATATTTTTAAAAATTGATTTGAGATCAAGCTATAACCAACTTAGAGTCAGAGAAAGCGATGTAGAGAAGATTGCATTCCGAGTCTGATATGGTCATTTTGAATTCCTTATGATGCCGTTTGGGTTAACGAAGGCGCCGGCAGTGTTTATGGATTTGATGAACAGAGTGTCCAAGCCATTTTTAGACAGCTTTGTGATAGTGTTCATCGACAACATTCTGGTATATTCACGCTGTGTTGAAGAGCACATAAATCATTTGAGATTAGTATTGCAGAAGTTGAGGGAAGAGCAATTATATGCTAAGTTAAGCAAGTGCGAATTCTGGCTAGATGAAATAGCATTTCTGGGGCATGTAGTTTCTAGTGATGGAATTAAAGTTGATCCCAAAAAAGTTGAAGCAGTGTTGTTCTGGCCGACATCAGTGAGCGTTATGGAAATTCGAAGTTTTCTGGGATTAGCAGGCTATTACCGCCGATTTATCAAGAATTTTTCATCGATTGCGCTGCCATTGACTAAGCTGACCAGAAAAGGGGTAAAATATCATTGGAGTAGAGAGTGCAAAGAAAGTTTTCAGGAACTGAAAAATCGGTTAACACAAGCGCCAGTACTTACTATTGTGACAAGTACAGAAGGTTTTGTGGTATACAATGATGCGTCACATCAGGGTCTAGGCTGTGTTTTGATGCAAAATGGGAAGGTGATAGCATATGCGTCAAGGCAGTTAAAACCACATGAGTTGAATTATCCGTTGCATGATTTGGAATTGGCGGCAATTATTTTTGCATGAAATTGTGGAGGCACTATTTGTATGGGAAAAGTTATGAAATTGTTACTGATCACCAAAGCTTGAAGTACTTATTCACACAGAAAGAATTGAATTTGAGACAGAGGCGCTGGCTTGAACTAATCAAAGATTATGATTGCACGATTAATTATCATCCAGGAAGGCGAATATAGTGGCCGATGCGCTAAGTCAAAAATCTCAAGGCCTACTTTCTTGTATACAATGTATCGGGGTCGATTATATTCGAGAGATGAAAACAATGGAAGTTGAACTAGCGATGTCAGACACTGAAGCCTTTATAGCACGGTTCTAAGTGAGACCGACTCTAGTGGATAGAATTTAGGAGCTACAAAATACTGACTCAAGGTTGATGAAATTTAGAGAAGAAGTGATAAGTGAAAGCAAAAAGACTTTATTATTCGAGCCGATGGATTTCTCTATTATGGAACTCGAATGTATGTACCCCAAAATAAGGAGTTACGAAAGGAGATCTTAGAAGAAGCGCACAGTTCAGCGTATGCCATGCACCTAGGAAGCACTAAACTTTATAAGACAATCAAGGAATACAATTGGTGGCTAGCGATAAAGAGAGAAATAGCGGAATTTGTGGCTCAATGCTTGGTATGTCAACAAGTAAAAGCTGAACACCAGCGACCGGGGGGCTTGTTGCAACCACTACCGATTCCCGAGTGGAAATGGGAACATGTTACTATGGATTTTGTGCGAGGACTTCCGCCAACACAAAAAGGTAATGAGTCAATTTGGGTCATTGTTGTCCGATTGACTAAGTCAGTGCATTTTCTGCCTGTGAAAGCAACGTTCAATCTTGATCGATAAGCAAGAATTTATGTGAATGAAATCGTCCGATTGCATAGAGCCCCAGTATCTATTATTTTCGACCGCGACCCTAAGTTTACCTCGCATTTCTGGAAACATTTATAACAAGCGATGGGAACTAAATTGAAATTCAACACTGTGTTTCACCCTCAAACCGATCGATGGACAGTCAGAGTGAACAATTCAAACACTTGAGGATATGTTACGAGCATGCGTGATGGAGTTTTCAGGCAATTGAGAGAATCATCTACCATTGGTTGAATTTGCGTATAACAACAGCTATCACAGTAGCATCGGTATCGCACCATTTGAGGCTCTTTATGGGAGGAAGTGTAGGACTGCTATATGCTGGGGTGAAGTGGGAGAAAGTAAAATTAAAAGCAGAATATTTGGGCCTGAGATTATTCAAGAAACGGCGAGTAAGATTGATATTATTCGTGAAAAGTTGAAAACCTCTCAGAGTCGGTAGAAAAGTTACGCAGATACTCATAGGCGAGAACTTGAAGTTGAAGTGGGCAATCAATTGTTTTTAAAAGTCTCACCGTGAAAAGGCGTTATGCGATTTGGGAAGAAAGGGAAACTATCTCCGAGGTACATTGGGCCTTACAAAATTATAGAGAAAATCAGAACCGCGGCATATAAATTAAAATTACCGGCCGAATTGTTGCGACTACATGATGTGTTCCATGTCTCAACGTTACGTAAATATGTCAAAGATTCATCGTACGTATTAGAATTAGAACCATTAGTGCTTGACAAGAATCTCTCATATGAAGAGAAACCGGTTCAAATCTTAGACCAACAGGTGCGGCAGTTGAGGAATAAAGAGATTCCTTTGGTGAAAGTTTTGTGGCGAAGTCAAGCGATCGAGGAGATGACGTGGGAAACCGAGGAAAGCATGCGAAAGCAATATCCGTATCTCTTCAATCACGGTACACAATTTCGGGGACGAAATTTATTTTAAGGGGGGTAGAGTTGTGAGACCTAGAACCAAATAGGGTGATTTAAATTAATTAGTAAAGCGAATGCGATGCAAAAATAATATATATATATATATTATGGGTATTTATATTTGTGAAATGGGGGTTTATATTGTTAATTATTGATATCTTGGGGTCCTAAGGCGATATGGGGAAGTTTGGGAACTCAAGTGCATGTTATAAAGAAAGTTGGGAGTGTTAAACATAATTTTTAAAAGTTAAAAATCAGTCTTTAGGGAGACATACGTATGTTTCATTCACTGTATGTTTTGAGAGGGTTTACAAAAAAAAGAGAAGAAGAGAAAAGAGAGAAGAAGAACAAGAGTTTGAAGAAATATTGAAGCTTTAACAATCAAAACATTCAATTGAGCAAGAATTTCAAGTTACAAAAGGAAGAACAAGTGGGTATGTCTCTTTCTCTCTAGGGTTCTTTGCTATTTGGGGGTTTTAGATGTTGGTTTTTGAAATCTGAAAATTAGTGTTTAAATTCATATTTAGATTTTGCTAAGATGACTCTTGGTTATATATATGATGTAGTATGAATCCTACATGATAAATTTGAGTTTTGAGGAAGTTTGAAAAAAGGGTTTTTTTTAGGGTTAGTAAAAAATCCGAAAATAGAAAGTTTGGGTGTATGAATTTGGTGGGTTTTGGAGTTGTTTGAGTGTTTATATATGCTTTAGATACCATTGGGATCCTTGGTTTCAAGTTGGGTAAAGATTGGTTGTGAATTGGAGGTTTCACCATTGTTGTGTTCTTGAAGCTTTCAAGAGCTTGAAGAAGAACTTTTGGGTATGTTTGAAAATCTGAAAATTGGTTTGAAATTGGATATTTTTTTTAGTTTGATAGATGGAATGATGATGTTGGGATAGGTTCTTGAATAGTAGAAGTGACTTGTAGGTTGGAAATTCATGAAATTCATGATTGTGGATTGTTTTGGGTCTTGGTATTACAAGAACAAAACAGGGGCTGCTTTAAAAAGATTTAAAATTGGCTTGTGAAATCAATATTTAAGTTTCATTTTGATTATAAATTATACTTATTAGCCTATATATGTGATAGAACTTAATTATTTAAGATTTCAGGTTCAGAGGCAAGTGGGAGCGCCTCGAAAGAGCCGTCGGAGCGAGTGGACTAAATCATTGCACTAATTTACATAAAGACTTGAGGTGGGTTTTCTGAAAACTGAAATAGTGTAGTATGAACATTATTTGTTGAATTTATATTTTGGTTGAATTAAATTCATGAGCGAATTGTATGAAATTCATATATAGAGCATGTCACGAATATTATATGTCATGCACGTGTATAGCGAAAGCGATAAAAATCCAAGTAGCGAACCTTGGAAACGGCCAAAAGAGCTGAGCGAAATGGGCCTGGGTGCGTGTGTCATTACATTTGTGGGAATGCATTGCATTAGCGTATATGTTAGTTGAATTTGCTTGAATGCGGATTATGCGTTGGTTTGAATGTTTATTACTGCATTATTTGGATTTTCTAGCTGTGAGCCAAGAGTTGCTCACACCCTCACAGGCCTTTTTGCAGGTACTGCGGTGTTGGCTCCACTGCTGTGAGTCTCGAGTTGTTGTGTACGTTTAGGATGTATGTGCGTCGTTTTGGTTTAACTTGTTGGAGTTGTAAACATTTGTGTAAACCTTATGTTGTTAACAGATTTATATATATGTATTTTGGTTGACGGGTTGGGTAGTGTTTATGTTGTAAATATATGAGGTTGGTTGGTATATTTTTTGAGTTTTGACAACATGTTAGTACGGACCAATGTGTATGATGGATTCACGTGATTGTTTTGGAGTTTCTGAATTTGTAATACATGTTGCGTTCTTGAGAAATCCATGATTTTATTTTGGATTAAGAAATAGGAATTTATTTATGATGTTTATGGTAATGTTTGTTGTGTATTAGATGCCTAAAAGTGAAATGTTTGAAATGGTTGAAACATCCCTTTTCGGTTGGAAGTTTGGTGGTTTAAAAAAAATGGAGTTTTGAGACTTAAGCTAATAAAATAATAATATTATTATTATTATTAATAATAAATATTGATACGTTGGCGTTTACAGAAACAGGCACAATTTTCTTTAGATTACTCGAAATCGCACACCACTCGAATCGTTGGAACTGTGTTTCAAATATTTTCCTTTTGTTATAAAATTTGGGCAAAAATTTTTAAATGACCTTTTTGCCATTGGGATCAAACTTTGCATAGACTTTATTTAGTAGTTTTTTTTTTATTTTTTATTTTTTTCTATTTGCGTTTAGCGGTTTCGCGAGCGTTCCGGCCACAGCGGGTTGGGGCGCTACAACATGCAGTTGGAGTTGTATCTAGATTCATGAGTGATCCTAGCAAGGCTCATTTCACAGCTGCGAAGAGAATTCTTCGATATGTAAAAGGAACAAAGAGTTTGGGAATAAGATATGAGAAAGAAGATGATAATAGTCTGGTTGGATATATAGACAGTGCTGGGCTGGATCAGTTGATGATAGAAAAAGTACTTCTGGATATGTTTTCAGTTTGGGCTCAAAGGTCATTTCATGGAGCTCAAAGAAGCAAAGCACAGTTGCTTTTTCGACAGCTGAAGCGGAATATATAGCAGCTTCAAAGGCAGCTTGTGAAACAGTGTGGTTAAGAAGGATTTTGGGAAATTTGTAGCCAGAACAAGTGAAGCCTACTATTATCTATTGTGATAACATGTCTACAATAGCAATGACAAAGAATCCAGTGTTTCATGGAAGATCGAAGCACTTTGAGCTTCGATATCACTACATTAGAAATCTGTTCGAAGCTAAGGAGATCAAATTGGAATTTTGCAAGACTGAGGAGCAAAGGGCAGACATTTTCACAAAGGTGGTAATTGTGGAGAAGTATAATTATTTCAGGAGTGCATTAAAGATTACAAATTAAGAGGGGGTGTTGAATTGTAATTTGTAATAACTAGTCTGGGAAGTCAGCAGTGTTATTTATTATTGTGTGGAAGTCAGCTGTGTTATTTTCCTAGAATAAGTAGTTGTCACATAAATAAGTTGGTATTAACTGTGGAGAAAGTTGAAAGTCTTTTGTATTTTAGTTTGTCTAAAAATAGGTCTTTTGTAATGGCTAAAAATTGCCAGTATTTGTAATCAGAAGATAAGAGAGTGGAAAAGAAATTACTTTGAAGGTGTGATAAATATTCAATAATTCATATCAAAGTTCTCTAGTCTCCAACAGATTCTAAATAGTTCGGTGTTTGAGAAGTTAATTTTAGGCTATGTGCCTCACTTAAAAAAGAGTAATATTGCTTCCCAAATTTCGTACCCCAAATTCTTTTCAAAATTTTGCTTCCTAAATTCTGTATCCCAAATTTTACCCACTCGAATTCTTCCCAAAATTTGGGACTCAAATTGATTCTGTTTCAAAAGTTTCCAAACAAACTCTTACGTGCATAATGGAAAGTGAACACCTGCAATAGTCACAGTTTAAACATATAGATCACACACCTATAGAGAAATGCCACTTACCTCGTTTCCAAACTCGGTCCTCGTCTAGTCGTCTTTATTTCTCTTCCCCTCAGAATCACACACCCACAGAGAAATGCCACTTACCTCGTGTTTAGCATAGTCTCTTGTTCCCCCGTCCGCCCGAGCGGTCTTCACCTCCTTTAGCTTTTTGTCTTCGTCTGAGTTTTTGTCACAAAATCCAACAATGGGTTATAATGAAAATAATGTGGACACCCCTCTCTTTGGCTTTATAGAATAGTATATCATTTGAAACAAAATTTAAATAACATATAATTCCCTTAACCACCCTCCAGGAGGTCTTTAATAGTTATTCAACTTATTCTTAAAACAATATCATAGCTTACCCTTTTTTTTTTGGGAGGGGGGGGGGGGGGGGGGGGGAAATGTCATAATTTACCCAATATTTATAAACAAAACATAACTCGATAATACTGTGTTTACGTCTTTTGTAATTTTCCCCAAAATCATAACCTAACGGTTCTAATCCAGTCCTAATTCCTTCACCGTCAACCAGATTGTGCCCCACTCACCATCGTGGTAATATCGCTAGCGTCTTCTTCTTGGTTCCTCCATTCTAGTAATTTCCCGTGCTCGTGGGCACAGCGAAAAAAGAAAAGAAAAGAAAAGTAAAGGTAAGTAAATATATGATAAATTATTATTATTATTATTATTATTTTTAAAAAAATGTAAATGAAGCTACAGTAAAAGTGGTTGGTTTGTATGTTAAAAGTGTCGGTTATTTCTTGGGTTTGAACAGATGTGCCAAAATGAATGCTGAAATGAGCCATGTTTGTCAAATATTCTCAAATCATGTTTGTCTTTGATTAGGAGATGCAGCAACCCTAACTAAAAACTACAAATGAACTGAGTAGGATAGAAAGTAATTAATTTCTTATACTCTATTCTATTCTGACATATTAAAAATGTTTAGGTACTTGTAATTTCCTGTGTTTTCTTAGGATTCAAACTCATCACTGGAAATATTTATACCACTTTTCTTTTAATGCCAAAATTATTAGTCATGACAATATCTATTTTTATTGGTTGACTTTATAATACATGATAACTACACCCTGTTCACACGCAATGCATGTGCTTGGCTATTAGTATCTATAGATGTCATTGATGAACTTGACAAAAAATTTTGAAAATTTTAGAAATAAAAAAGAATTAGTACCTAAATATTCCTTTTTTAAGGGCAATGCTTCTTAAAGGGGTAAAAAAAATAAGGAGATGGAGCAACCATCCCAACTCCCAAGCCGTCCAATGAGACTCTCAAAAATCAACTTGGGAATGTCCAATGTATTGTATAATCATCTTATTTCATAATTTGACGTTGGCACTGATACGTATAAGCAGTTCCATGCAAAGCCATGCACGTGGTGAAGAAGCAAGTTCAAGAGCTTGAAGACTTGAGTTTTGTTTGCCCGAGTGTGTCACCTTGGGGAACACCTGTACTGTTCGTAAAGAAGAAGGATAAAATGTTTCGACTCTGTATCGACTACAGAGAATTGAACAAGGTTATGATCAAGAATAGATATCCTTTTCTCCGGATAGACGACCTATTCGACCAACTGCAAGGATCAATAATCTTTTCGAAGATCGATCTACTTTAAGGATATCACAAATTGTTAGTTCGACCGGAGGATGTGCCGAAGACTGCTTTCAGGACGAGATAGGGGCACTAGGAGTCCCTGGTAATGCCTTTTAGATTAACCAATACCCCAGTAGTATTCATGGACCTATTGAGTAGAGTTTTCAAACCTTATCTGGATCAATTCATTATAGTATTCATCGACGACATCCTGATCTACTCCAAGACGGAAGCGGAGCACAAGAAGCATTTACGGATTGCTTTATAGACCCTCCAAGATAATCGGTTGTATGCGAAGTTTAGTAAATGTGAGTTCTGGCTATGGAGGTTAAATTTCTAGGACATGTTATCTCTCAAGACGAAATTTCTGTGAACTCATCCAAGATCGATGCAGTATTAAGCTGGAATAGACCAACTAATACAACGAAAATTAGAAGTTTTCTTGGTCTAGCTAGTTATTACCAGAGATTCGTAGAGGGAATCGCCAAGATTGCATGTCCATTGATGACCTGACAAAGAAATAGATGAAGTACGAATGGATGGATAAGAATGAAAATGCGTTTCAAGAGTTAAAGGAAAGATTAGCCTCTACACTAGTGCTTGCGATACTCAGGAGCGAAGAAAGATTTATAAATCTACAGCGATGCTTCACATCAAGGACTTGGTTGTATGCTTATGCAATATGGAAATGTTATTTCGTATGGATCTAGACAGTTGAAAAATTAAATCATGGTAAGGAAACTTAGGAAAGACCATATATGAAGGTTAGTTCTCTATTTTTTTTTTCAAAGAACAAATTCAAGATGACGAGTTTTTTGTTGTAAAATCCTTCACAAAAACCATGAATAATTCCATTCAAAGTTATGGATGCACAAACAGGTCCTGGTGATTTTGGTGCTAAAATCTTGTATAATTAGAAAAAATTGTTTATTTATTTAAAAAAAATTTTAAAAAGTTTTTGAAAAGTGATGTGGTTTAGCTACAATGATTAATTACAACATTTAGAAACCAAAGTGGTGCCAAAATGTTGTAAGTTGGGATGTATTGTACATTCTAAACTACTAGAATGTATTGTAGAAGATCCCAAAACGATCTTCATTCTAAAGTTTTTAATTTTCTGTGTAGAAAATTAATTCTTTCACTGCATAGTTTTTCTACGGTTGTCTATTAATTTAATTTTTGAAATTGATTGATTTTCTTCAAAACATACAATCGGCATATCTCAAATAGGGAGGTATATGAATTGCTTTCGTTAAGCCCGCCTACGGTGTAATTTTTGAAAATACGAAGGAGGTTGTTAGAAGGCCAGTATAATTTAACCTTAAAAACTACGGCATAGGCATAGGAAGATTTCTTTTGAGTTAATTTATTTCCATCAATGACACCTGTATAGTGAAACTCATTTCGTTCTTTCTGAAAATAGTTAACTTCTTTAATACTATGAGTTGTAGATTGCTTCTCATTTGTCCTATAATTTTTTTTTTTTTAAATTTGCACATTGCTTCTGTGCATGCAAGTAGATGATACATTGCTAGTTAGTTTCTCGACTTAATATTTCGGCTATGTTTGGTTTTTGTTAAAAGTTTTAGTAAGAAAAAGAAACAGAAAACATGTTAAAAAAAAAAAAAAAACACTTATCTTTGTTTGATTAATAGAAGTAAGTATTAGGAAGGAAAAAGAGAGTACGGTGAAAAAAACAGTTCAATATTTTCAAATTTCATCAGAGGAAGCTCAAGCTATATGTTAAGTACAAATCAAGCACCAGGCTCCATTCCTAGGGCCTGTTTCGGAATAACTTCTTAAACATATGTTTGGAACCAAACGTTTTTGATGAAGCAAATTTAGACGTGCTTCTGCTTCCACCCAAACGTGATGTGGAAGCCGATTACAAGTATTAATGAATTTTTTTAATTCCCACCTTGACCTTTACATTAGGTTTCTTCTTATGTTTAAACGTAAAAGCTGAAAACAAGCCAAACCGGCCCTAGAGACTTGGAGGAGGCAGTGTCCCATGGGAGTATGGGCCAGTCCATTTCAACTACTACTTAAGAGGTAGAGACTGTAGCCTTGTAGTTGTAGGCTTGGCCCAATTCAACTACTACTTGAGTTAAGAGGTAGACTGTAGAGCTGTAGTCTTGGCCCAATTAAATTCAAAGGGACCACAAAGCTTTGGTAAGGTCAGCCTAGGCCTGTAGACCAGAACTTAAAACCCAAATCTTGCATTGTTGGCTGTTTGTAAGCATTGTGATGTCCGATTATTAACTTATTGGCTTAAATACAAAATGTACCCCTGAAGTCTGGTTCATGTCTTATTTTAATTCTTGTAGTTTCAATTTAAATAATTTGGTCTCTAAAATTTTTAAATAGAAGCAATGTGGTCCAAACGCCCCCATTCCGACAGAATTTACCCATTGGTAAAGGAAAATCCATGCAAACCCAGAGCTCCGATTCGAAGAACACAACACCAGTGCTCTTATTCGCCAAGAACTCGATAAACTTGGCATTTCTTACACATACCCACTTGCTAAAACCGGTTTGGTCGCTCAAATTGGTTCTGGCTCTCACCCGGTTGTGGCTCTTCGTGCCGACATGGATGCCCTCCCTTTGCAGGTATATATATATATATATACATAGAGAGAATTGGAATTGCAAATCAATTCTATTTGGGGGGTATTTTAGAAAATAGCTTTGATACCAAAAAGGGGGCAAGACACTCTTAGCAAGCAAGAATGAACAGTCTATGATTAAGAGATCTTATCTCTGAAATAACACTGTTAAGAGAATACTGTAGATGCTCTAAAGTGTATGGATGGTAATTTCCTGAAGCCAGTAACCTGGCAATAGTTTCAATATAATATTCTTTAAGATCGACTAAGGTTCTAACTTGAAGTCTTATATCAAGTCTATCTCTCATTCAGAAAGCAATAAGTTTTAACTGCTCATTGTAATAGTCAATTTCTGTTTTTAATTGAGCAACTCTATCTTTTAAAGGTTGGAGTTCAATTTCAGGAATAGCATTAATGGATTCAAGTCTTTCAATAACTTGAATATAACGTTTCTTAATAGAAGTTTTAAGAAAAACAAGATAACGTAAATCACTCTTAAAACTCATAAATAGTCATAGCAAACTTACATATGAAAGCGAAGCTTTACAATGCACACCAGCTTCAGCTATAGGAGCTTTTTGCTTTCTTCAAACTTAAGCATTCTCAAAACTCACACTTATCTTACAAGCAAAGTGTAATTTCACACTTATATTACAAACACTCAAATATATACAGAAAGAGAAAGAAAAGGAGAAAAGAAGCATGAATTCACAAAAGACTTCAGAGGATTTCGAAGGAAGTCGAAGGATGCTTTCCAAGTGAAGAAACCTTCTGAATATATAGCAATCTTGAAGCCTTCAGGAGACGCCAGCTGGAATCCATTAAAAAGATTCCAACTTATCCAAAACATGAGCTGGAAGGATAGATTTTAATCCGTGAAAACTTTATTAAAGTTGGACTGTCAACAAGTCAAAAGTGAACTGCTTTATTCACGTGAACGCATCTGCTTTTTAAAAGCCATACTGTTTTCTTTTTTAAAGAATAAAGGGACAAAAACTTTAATAAAGTAGTTTGTCGGTAAGGTGATCACTTTAATGATTAAATTGGGTTTCGAACCCATAATCCTCATCATCTCTTGGAAATTCATTAGAAGGATAATAAGGATCACCCTGTCCTTCTTGCATTGAAGAATCTGATGGAGGAATGGACTCAGAATCACTGTCTGAATCTAAATCTAATTTTTTAAATAATTCTTCTTTAAATTTGGATTTAAACTCTAACGGAGTTAAATTAGGAAAGCTGGATTTTAAATCCATCTTTAATTGAGATTTAATCCCAGAAAGATCTGGAGAAGAGAATGAATCTTCTCTATGTGATGAATTTGAAGGAATATCAATATCCAAAATTTTCTCCATTCTGTCGGCAATAAGATCAGGATTGTTATAACGAGCCCACCACCATACTTGATATTTCCGGCATAATGACCATAAATGAGGAGGAGAATTGTTTAAGGCAAACTCCCATTTAAGGATCCAAGGGATTGAAAATTCTAGAAAGAAGTAAAATAAAGGACTGTCACTTCTTCCAGGTAAATTCTTATTTTTGTAGAGCTGGAAGCAACAACTAACTTCAAAAGGAAGAATTTCAATCTCAGGGCCATGCTTAAATATCCATGAGTGAAACCAATTAGGAATATCAAAGTTAAAATTCCTTTTAAATTGGAAGAACCATGTATGTTTATACAAAGGATTTTGCATGAGAAGAACTTTATCCCATGCCTTCTGATAGTCATAGTAATTATATGACTTTGAATCTTCTGGAAGAGAATTTAAAATCTTCCTTTCCTTATAAAGATCAAGTCCCCATTCGTAAGAGGAAATAATCTTCAGAATGAACATCTGGGAAAAGGCTGGCTTGCCTGCTGCATATTTATGCTTGATATCAACAGACCCAGATTAAATAAGAATGTCTTCATAATATTTTCTGGAATTGCCATTTGAAGTCTTTGGGTAATACCAGCTTGGGATATCCAAATAATGTGCCGCCACATCACTAGGCAGTTTAACTGCTTCTGAATTGTCATTTAAAACCAAAATAGGCCAAAGTTTAACTTTGTCTGTAGGATCAGAATAATTTATGATCCTTTCTGGAGTAGAGAAACCCTGGACTTTACCTTTACCTTTATTTTGATTATTATGGTAGTTTCTAGGGTGTCTACCTCCACCTCTGCCTTCAGGGTAATAACCTCTGAAGCTAGGCCTCATGGCTTGTCTGCAGGAATTCACGGGTAAGGAAGTCAGGAAGGGAGTTCGAACTTCCTTTTATAAATTCTATTTTGAAATCAAAAGCAGATAGAATTCCTTGCCATCTAGCAAAAATTTGTTTTGATGCAATATTTTTTACATCTTTAGTCAAAACATCTTTTGCTGCTCTGCAGTCAATTCTTATTAAGAATTCTTGGTTAAGAAGATCACTTTCAAATTTTTTAATACAAAGAACTATAGCCAAAATTTCTTTCTTTATAGTAGAATAGTTCTTTTGTGCTGGCTTCCAAGCACCAGAAGTGAATCTAACCAACTGCTCAGAGTTATTAACTCTTTGCTTAAGAATTCCACCATATCCTAAATCTGAAGCATCTGTTTCAACAATTTTAAAAGTTTTAGGATTAGAGAGACATAAACAAGGTAACACTTTAATTTTTCTCTTAATCCTTTTTACTGCTTCAGTATGGATACTTGTCCATGGAGGAGGAATCTTTTTCAGTCTGTCATATAAGACTGCTGAATCTTTATAAAGATTTTTATAATAGTCTGAAATATAATTAAGACTTCCCAAAAATCTTTGTAACTGAGTCTTGTCTTTTATTTCATCTGGAAATTTTTCTCCAAAGACAATGGCTCTATCAATAGGAATTATTGTTCCCTTATTAATATTGTGTCCAAGAAATCTAACATTTGTTTGAAATAAATTTATTTTCTTGGCTGACACAACCAGACCATTTTTCTGGATTACTTTATAGAATAAATCCAAATGTTTCCAATGTTTTTCAATAGATGAGGAATATATTAAAACATCATCTATATAAACAATACAGAATTCAGAGTAAGCATTAAAAATATCATTCATTATATTTTGATACTCTGAAGGGGCATTTTTAAGGCCGAAAGGCATAACATTCCATTCATAATGCCCAAATGGAACATTAAAAGCAGTTTTATACCTATCTTTCTCCGCCACTTGAATTTGCCAATATCCTGACTTCATGTCAAATTTTGAAAAAATAGATGCTTGGCAAAGTCTATTAAGTAAATCTTTTTTATTAGGTATTGGATACCTAATCCATTTAAGAGCTTGATTAAGAGGTTTGTAATTAATAACAAGTCTAGGAACACCTCTTTCAATTTCTGCATTTTTATTTACATAAAAAGCGGAGCAGCTCCAAGGGGATTTACTTTTCCTTATGAGGTTTTTATTTAATAAATCCTCAATTTCTTTTTTACAGAATTCCATTAATTCTTTATTCATTTGAATAGGGTGTGCTTTAGTAGAAATATTCTTTTCATCAAAGCCCTGTTCATATGGTAGAGACACAATATGCTTTTTCCTATGCCAGAAAGCATTAGGATGTTCTGAGCATATATTATTTTCAAGCAATTTTTTAAACTTTTCAATCCTTGTCTTTAAAGCAGTATTTTGTAATTGCTCTTGAATTCTTTTATGAATCAATTCTTCTTTTATGAAGCAAATTTGTTTTTCTTTAAAAACTATTTTCTCTTTAAGAGAATGGACTTCAGTCTCTATAGGCTGATGAATAAATTTGAATAAAACTTCTTCTCCAAGTAAATTTGTTAATAAACCTTCACTATTAACGGTGAATGGTTTAATAAGATTCAAAAAAGGATTTCCTAATATAATAGGCTGATTTAAGGTTTTAACTAGGATAAAAGTTGTGGGAATACAAATATCACCATTGCAAACAAAAGCCTGTGGGATTTTATATTTAATATCTAACTTGCTTCCGTTAGCAGCAGTAAGATTCTGATTGGTTTTTTCAAAATATCTAAAAGGAACTAGTCCTTCTTTGATACAATTCATATCAGCACCAGAATCAATCAAGGCTATATTGTCAAGAATGAAATCATTTCCTATGACAATAGAGACCCTAGCATACCATTTTTGATACACTAATTTTTCAACAGAGAAGATACCTGTTTCTTCATGCATTCCTTCTGGGAAATCAACTTTTATTCATTTTCCTTTGTCTAGAGAATCAAAAACTTCTACTTCTTCATCGATAAAATCTTCTTGTTCAAGAACTTCTATTCTAGTTTTTAAATCTCTAACTGTTGATTTTAAATCATTAATATCTTCTTGTAAATCTTTTATCGTAGGAAGATTATTCCTTGGTTTTTGTGCTCTAGTTGTAACTCTAGACACAACATCTTTGAAATTATAAACTTCAATAGGCAATTTGGTTTTCTTATTTTGATCTTGTGGAGTTCCTTCTTCTTTTAAGATTTCCATATATTGTTGTATAATTTTCTTCTTTTCCTCAAGATCAGGGATTTTATCAATGATTTTTAAAACCAAACTTTCTTGGTTTGTAATAGTGTTTATACTTAAACCATTCATTTTTAAAATAGATTCATAGAAGTCTATTTTATCTCTGCAATGATCAGAACATTCTTCTTCTTCATGTTCTTCATTAATTTCATTTATTTCTTCGTCTTCAAGTTCATCTTCAAGTTCCTCAGATCCATACAATTTTTCCAAAGCTTCTTCTTCTTCTTTACTTAGAAGCATAATTGAAATTAATTGATTTTTAAAATCTTCATCAATTTCTAAATCATTGATTTTCTGTTTTACTTTACACTGGCTCTTGTAATGACCAGGTTTTCCACATTTAAAACAGACAGGAACTTTTTTCTTTAAATTCCCTGTAGGTTTACCTTGTGGTTTACCACGAGGCTTGGTATATCTCTTAGTAGGTTTAGAATTGGGTTTTGGTGGCTTTTTAAAAGCCTTTCTGAGTTTTTTGTCAGGTGATCCCATATCATAACCTAACTGTTTACAAAAATCTCCAAGTTCTTTACTGCTAGAACCTCTTTCCTTTTTCATTTGCTTTTTTAATTTAATATCATTACAAAGAGCTAATCCTTCAATATTAATTTCACTGATTAACTCTCCATAAGTATAAAGATGATAAGGAAGAAGATTATTGTTGTTTTGCCTCAATCTTATTCTAATCTTTTCAGCAAAAAGACTAGGAAGTCCTGCAATAAACCTTTCTTTCCAGAAATCTTGACTAGCATCATTTCTGAAAAATAATCTGGATAAGAACACATCTTTATATAATTTAAAATGTGAGAGTGTAGGACATTTGAGATTAATTAATAAATCTCTTCCTCTTTCCATTATCTGTGAAACATCTCCCAAGAAGTGAAAGGTAATTGCCGTAATTAATGCTACTATAGCATCAGGCAAAGGATTCCTATCTATTCCTAAAATAGGATTCCCATCTTCATCAGTTTTCATTGAATCTCTTATCTCATTTCTTTGGGCTTCTGTTAAGAATTGGTTCCACCAACCATTAAGTTGTCCAGTAAATCCAGAGATAAGAAGGTTTAACACAGTACCTTCTGGATTTTCGTCAATTAACCTAGCTCTTATGGCATTGGCTGCCATAGTCATATGTTGGAGAACTTTTAAGATTTGATAATCTGATAATCCATCAATGTTCCATTCATAAATGGAATTTCCATTATATTGCATTCGATTTATCACATTTCTCTCTTCAAATTGAAGATCAATAGGAGTAGGCCTAGGATAATAATTCTGGGTTGGTCTAACCGTAGAATTAATAAACTGTCCTTCTAAGGCTGTTATATCCAATTTATCTATTTCCTCTTCAATTTCTGATGTTTCTCTATCTTCTTGAGATATGGTATTAACCATAGGATCATCCTTAACTCCTGACCCTGAAGGTTCTTCTTTAGGGTTTGTGGCCCTAGTAGAGGAACTAATAGGTGCTTCAACAATGTTTTTCCATTTGTCTTTTAAGACATCTAAGAGTTCAGGATTTATGGTATTTCTGATTAAAGGCTTTTGCCAAACCTTTTTCCTCCTATAGTTATGCTTACTGGGTAGAGCAGACGGAGCCTTAGAAGTTTCGATTTTATCAATCTCAAGCTGCTTCTTTATTATACTAACGTCTTCTTCAATTCTATTGTTCTGTCTTCCTAAAGACTGAAGATGAATATTAGCATAATTTAATTGCTCTGTTATAGATATTGTATCCGTTTTACTAGCAGGTTTATCAGCCCCAGGAGAACTAGGATCCACAGCCTTTCTAACTGGGCCTGCAACTACTCTGTCATTAGAATTTCTTATTTTAACCCAAAATCTATCATTAGGAGGGTGAATACCTGTGTAAATTCCATCTGGAAGTAATCCACATTCATATTTTATTGGTAAGGACATTAGTGACATTAATGTTCTTTGAAAAGTACCATTTTAACCAATCAAAATAGGGAATATGTCTTTTAATTATTTTAAGATGAGTTAAAAACATTTCTTTAAACTCATTTTGCTTTTCCTCAGGAAATTCTTTTAAAAGTATTCTATACTTTTTATTTTCTGGTTTTAAATAATCTTTATTTAAAAGATCTTTATCTATTTCAAAATCTGAAATAGTATTAACAGAAAAACCTCCAGTGTTCTCACTTTGATAAACAACTTTAGGAATTTGAGAATCACTTTTTTGAATACCTTGTATTCTAGGTTCTTCAGTATTCCCCATGGGTTCTTTCCCCGGCCTTCTTCTAAGACTATTCGTTCTTCTAATTAATCGAGAAGATGAACCAGTAGTCATATAAAGAACCCATGGGGAATACTGAAGAACCTAGAATACAAGGTATTCAAAAAAGTGATTCTCAAATTCCTAAAGTTGTTTATCAAAGTGAGAACACTGGAGGTTTTTCTGTTAATACTATTTCAGATTTTGAAATAGATAAAGATCTTTTAAATAAAGATTATTTAAAACTAGAAAATAAAAAGTATAGAATACTTTTAAAAGAATTTCCTGAGGAAAAGCAAAATGAGTTTAAAGAAATGTTTTTAACTCATCTTAAAATAATTAAAAGACATATTCCCTATTTTGATTGGTTAAAATGGTACTTTTCAAAGAACATTAATGTCACTAATGTCCTTACCAATAAATATGAATGGGGATTACTTCCAGATGGAATTTACACAGGTATTCACCCTCCTAATGATAGATTTTGGGTTAAAATAAGAAATTCTAATGACAGAGTAGTTGCAGGCCCAGTTAGAAAGGCTGTGGATCCTAGTTCTCCTGGGGCTGATAAACCTGCTAGTAAAACGGATACAATATCTATAACAGAGCAATTAAATTATGCTAATATTCATCTTCAGTCTTTAGGAAGACAGAACAATAGAATTGAAGAAGACGTTAGTATAATAAAGAAGCAGCTTGAGATTGATAAAATCGAAACTTCTGAGGCTCCGTCTGCTCTACCCAGTAAGCATAACTATAGGAGGAAAAAGGTTTGGCAAAAGCCTTTAATCAGAAATACCATAAATCCTGAACTCTTAGATGTCTTAAAAGACAAATGGAAAAACATTGTTGAAGCAAATTTAGAGGTGCTTCTGCTTCCACCCAAACGTGATGTGGAAGCCGATTACAAGTATTAATGAATTTTTTTAATTCCCACCTTGACCTTTACATTAGGTTTCTTCTTATGTTTAAACGTAAAAGCTGAAAACAAGCCAAACCGGCCCTAGAGACTTGGAGGAGGCAGTGGCCCATGGGAGTATGGGCCAGTCCATTTCAACTACTACTTAAGAGGTAGAGACTGTAGCCTTATAGTTGTAGGCTTGGCCCAATTCAACTACTACTTGAGTTAAGAGGTAGACTGTAGAGCTGTAGTCTTGGCCCAATTAAATTCAAAGGGACCACAAAGCTTTGGTAAGGTCAGCCTAGGCCTGTAGACCAGAACTTAAAACCCAAATCTTGCATTGTTGGCTGTTTGTAAGCATTGTGATGTCCGATTATTAACTTATTGGCTTAAATACAAAATGTACCCCTGAAGTCTAGTTCATGTCTTATTTTAATTCTTGTAGTTTCAATTTAAATAATTTGGTCTCTAAAATTTTTAAATAGAAGTAATGTGGTCCAAACGCCCCCATTCCGACAGAATTTACCCATTGGTATGCTCAATTATACTGAGAGATAGGTTGGGAGATTGGTAATGTTCTATTATTACCTCTGAAAAGTGTGACAATGCTTAGCATGTGAGAAAATTCGTTAACTTTTAGCACATAATTGGATATTTGCACCACATTGCTTCTATTTAAAAACTTCAGGGACCAAATTAATGTAATTAAAACTACAAGGACTAAAATGACACAGAAACTAAACTTCAAGGGTATGTTTGTAATTAAGCCTAACTTTTCTATGTTTTTTTGAGCGACTATGTGAGTGACTTTCAAAGGACTGTGCTAATAGCTCATCTTAATTCCGTAGTCTGTTGTTTGGGCACCTGGATATTGGAAAATTAATTGTCCATTTTAGCTAAATAGATCATCGATATATAAGCGATTATTCTATTCTGTTGAGTGTGGTATTAAATTCCCTCTTTGTAGCCTCAGTTCAAACCACCAAACAACCAGTTATTTTACCACTGTCTGTTTAAAAAGTTACATATGACAACAATTGTAACTCAAACATTGACAAACAATAGTATTTTCAAATTATATGGACTCCTAAGGTCCGTTTGATAACCATTTCATTTTTTTGTTTTCATTTTTTTGTTTTTGTGTTAGAAATTTTTGTGTTCATTTTAACAAAAGAAAATAAAAAATGCGTTTTGTAACTTTGTTTTGTTTTTAAAAAGAGAGAACAAAAACAAAAAAAAATGTGTTTGGTAAACTATATTTTTGTGTTAAAAATTTATAACTTCTTAGTAAAATGACTATTTTGCCCTTAAAATTTCAAAATGACATGACTTGGTCATTTTACAATATATATGCTTTTTAGCTCTCCAAATGGTCTTAATATTAGAATGAGTTCATAGGCTCTGACGATGTTCAATTCTAGTTTAGTCTTAACTAGTTATGACATTTTAAAGTATAAAGGGCAAAATAGTCATTTTACAATTAGATTCAGACCAAATGGAACTCGCCATTGAATCCAAAACCTCGAATAACTTTTGTTTATGTCACCTTGTGTTATTTGAAGACTTGATTTTTTTAATTTATTAAATGTAATATTTAAGGGCAATTTGGTCATTTTGCTATTATATACTTTTTTGGTCCCAACAAAAAAAAAATGTATGAGTATGACGACGTTTAATTTTGGTTTAATGTTAAATAGTTATGGCTTTTAAAATTGGTAAGGGTAAAATAGTAATCTTGGATAGCAAAATCGATTTTGCTTTTTTTGGAAGCTACTAATTTTTGTTTTCATTTTTGGTCCCTTTTTTGAAATTGATTTTGAAAAAAAATACAAAATTAAGTTTACCAAACGCTTTTTTTATTGTCATTTTCAAAAAAATGAAAACAAAAACAAAAAAAAACCAAAACGAAATGGTTATCAAACAGACCCTAAGTATTCAAAAAAAAAAAAAAAACAATTACACAAATCGATTCTTTTCGGAACATTCTAATATTAGCACAACCAAAAGTGATATGGATAGTAGCAGCGAGAATTTGTGGAAGAAAAAGAGGATCCCAATTGTCTGAGTTCTCAAAGTAGCATGTTCTTTTTCTCCCTAAAAGTAGCCTATTTGAGCAGCCAATTGTTCTTTGGAAACTTGAACTGTTTTACTATTTACTAAATGGACCTCATACATTCCAATCATCTCAGCTAAAAAGTTTTGTGAATTTTTTGCATATGGTAAAAAATTAATTTCATACATAATATGTGTACTCAACCCTTCCAAAAATTTTTAAAAATAAATTATGTGTAATATGTTGATCAAATTATAATTTAACCTACTTTAAAAATTTGTTATATCACCTGTTCTTATCATTTTTTAATTTAGTTTAATCCCAATTATTTTACCATTAGTCAGGCTTCACAAGTTAAAATGAGCGATTGACCCTAATAAAAACAAAAGTGACAACACAAAAAATCCAAAATAAAATAGAAATAAATAGACACAAAAAAAAAAAAAAAAAAAAAATTATCGTTTCGAGTGAGCTGAGCCCCCATATAGGTCCGTCACGTTCATCAAATCCCAACCCCCTAATAATAAGTTGTTTTTGACTAACACAAGTACACAACCCAACCCCTTTATTAAAAATATGAAAATTGGGCTAAGGTCTTTGAGGTTGGGTCAATAAGGCTCAAAGGACACCCCAAAAATTTTCTCATCCCAACAGGACATCTATTTTTCTTTTCTTTTTTTTTTTGGACTAAAGTCCCTCATTTTTAAAATTTTATTTTTGCATACGAAATTATCCTTTACACACATTGTACATTTTATGCTGATGTCAGCACCCCAAAATTGTGTGTGTGTGTGTGTTTTAAATAAAAAGTTAAAATTGAGATCAAAATTTGGTTACCGTAGCATTTATTCATAATATAAGGGATGTTCAAGAAAAGCCAGTAATAGACCGAAATCAAACTGACCAAACACCGATTGATCGGTATTTAAAGAAATACACAAGTTTAAACCGACCTGCCAAAATTTAAAAGTCAATTTTATACTAAAAATCACCCAAAGGAGATCGACCGGGAAGACCTCTAATTCATAATGTACAAATAAACAGTGTTATAAAATGTGGCAAAGATTGAAGAATGAACAAAGTTTAAAAAATACAAGGATGTAGACAAATAAGTTAAAACATTAATAAGAGATTCTGGAGGCGTACGATGCTAAACTAAAAACAAAAGATAGAGAAAATAATATATTTAAATTTAGAGGGAGAATAACTAGAGATTTTAATAAATCATACAATGTGTAAAGAAATGCAAGAAGGGCCCTAAACTATTTAATAAGATCATAACAACAAAGAAAACAGCCGTTGAAAGAAGAAAAAGTAGTTTGATACATATAAAAAAGTTAAGATTACTTTCAAAGTTGCTCAAAACATGTTAATAATGCCACTAGATATCGTCGACTCGATTTCAACAGTATAAAATTTGTAAAAATTGATATTCCAGATCAAAACTTACGGAGCTTTAAAGTTTATAAAACAATTTTAAAATAGGATTTGCTATTGTGTATGCACTTATACCATGCGAGCAGCACTACAACAAAAATAGGTTTTTGCAAGGAAAAATTAAATTCCTTGCTAAAGGCCACAATTTCGTTGCAAAACCCTTTTGCAAGGAAAGCTCAATTCTTTGCAGAAACTTCCTCTCTAAAGCTTCTAGCAACGAAAACAACTTTCCTTGCAAATTATTACTTTTGGCAAGGAAAATTTTCCTTGCTAGTGCTCAGCTTTTTCGTTGCTAAATGACTAATTTCCTTGCAAAAAACATGTCTTTGTGTTGTAATTTGGACAATTTGCAAGGAAAAAATTTCGTTGCTAAATATCCAAGTCTAAGGCAAGGAAATATATTCCTTGCTAATAGTTGTTTTTAACAAGGAAATCATGTTTCCTTGCAATAATATTAACATAAGGCAACGAAAATATGTTTCCTTGCCAATTATACAACCTCTAAGACAAGGAAATAATTTTCTTGCTAAAGGTTATTTTTAGCAACAAAAATATGGTTCTTTGTCCATTTTGTTCTCTTAAAAGTAACCCCAACAATACCTGTGCAATCCAATATATATTTTTAATCCTGTAATATTTCAAAACCTATTCAATTTACAAATATAGAATAATCAATACTTGTCCAACATAACATAATATTAAATATCACATCCAACATTACACAAGTTTCATATATCCGAAAAATACATAATAGGTCACAAAAAAAAAAAAATCCAACCTAACATAACATTTCATATATCCGACATCCTAGTTACTAAATAAAAAGGTGTACAAAGTTTTAACCCTATAGAGTGAGCGAGCCCAGGTTAAAGGAAGTAAAGCAATTACAAAGGGAGTTCAGGTTAAAGGACGTAAAGCGATTACAAAGGGAGTTCACCACTGTCTGAAATAACAACTTTGCTTTTGGGGACCCCACTCTGTCTCCCTTGAGCTTCAATCTTGTTCACAGCATCCATTCCAGATAGCACTTTACCAAACACAACAGATGTCCATCCAACCTTCAAACAAAACCCAAGTAGAGGAATGTGAGTTTAAAAGATTCCACAGACATTGCTCATTAAATGTAAATTTTGAGAAGGAAAATGAAAGAAATGAGATGAAAACTATTCTCTACTGCATTTTATAGTTTTTTTTTCCATCTATGCTTAACTAACATTGAAATTAAAGATTTTTCAAAACATAGTAGGAAGCACCAACACTTAAAAGAAGACAACACGTACACTTTTCTGGTTATGTCGAAGTGCATTTTTTTCGGACTTTGTTGTGTCGAATTAGTACCGGTGTCGTGTCGTATCCGTGTCAGTATGTGCGTGTCCGTGCTTCATAGGTGTCAACCATAATTTATTCAGTTATTTACAAATTTGAAAGCTTGCTTACGAATGTCATGTATTATAATATAGCTAGTGCATCTGAATTTGGTGTGCATGTTACCAAGTCTTGAATAATAATAGGCATCTTTCTATCAATAACCCGGTTCATTATGTAGACGCACACACACACACCCAAAATGAGCAGGTCGTAAAAAATGTCATATCTTCCTCACCTGAGCAGTACATGTCCGAAACATCATATCAAGTCCGAGAGAGCAACTTTGAACTGTATCGAGTCTATATGATTTGTTCTAATCCTTCGATTAAGTAGAACATAATATTGGGACGCTAATGCTATTGGAAGTATTGGCTTTTGCACGGATACTATGCCAGCTTGCCTTACAAGGTCATATTTACTTTAGTACTTAACCATAATTACGTTGAAGTCAACGTTGCGCATGTCTTAATTTATTTTTTTCATTTGTAAATATCATGAAACCTTTGCCCAAATTTTGATCGATATAACGGAAATTTTGGTTAATACATCTTAAATAAAACTAGATAAAAGGCTCGAGTCCAGAATCTACTTACATCAAACTCAAAGTCGCCAGACATACCCATTGATAGATCACACTGCTCTTCTGCTATTCCAAGAGTGCTGCAAACCTCACTGCTACAATTTGTTAGAGTTTGGAATCAACAAAATACTGGTATCAATGATCAAGAAATTTTTGGAGCATATGAAACATTATAAGAAGTAAAATTAAAATATAAGCAGATATGTCGAACCATCGCCTTGAAATTCTGTGGAATTGAAGTATAGTCCAGCATCCCAATTCTCATTAGGCCACAAAACTGAAGGTTTGGGCATCCTACACTATCAAATTAATTCAATTCATTCAAGAAGGTTTACTATACCAGAATACTCTCCAACAAGAAGGCAATACATCTCTTACTAGCAATGCCAACCTGCTCTTACCAGATCACACTGCTCTTCTGCTATTCCAAGAGTGCTGTAAAACCCCATTTTTGTTGTAGTGAAAAAAATATGATAGAGCAATTAAGACAAGGACTACTATAAAAATAGAATGTAAGAAGAAGAATCACCATTCAAAGCAATGCCAACCTGCTGTTCTAGTTGACGGGTGCGTTCTTCAAGCCTTCTTATTGTTGCTTGTTGATTTTTCAAATGAGTTGCTCTGTTCAGAATTCCTCAAGTTCAAGCTTCGTCTTCCGATTATCAGACTCTAATTCAGATAATTTCAAAATTTTCTCCTTCATAGAGACAAAATAAACAAATACATAAACCGACAAAGTAACACATAAGAGCTAGCACACCACACATACACACTCGCGACCACTACACCATATGGCCTCATTACTAACGGATATATCCGTTAGTAATATTTATTCTAACGGATATATCCGTTAGTATATTGGCGTTAGTAATATTACTAACGGATTTACTAACGGATATATCTGTTAGTAAAATTAATTTTACTAACGGATATATCCGTTAGAAAGCTGCTTACTAACGGTTAATTTTTGAACTCTTTTTAGAAAATTTGTATTGAATACTAACGGTTTGTGAAATGATTACTAACGGATATATCCGTTAGTAATTTCCAGAAAAAACAAAAAAAAAATACTAACGGATTTCTAACAATTATATCCGTTAGAAATATTAATAAAATTTCTTTAAAAAATTATTTAAATTATATGCTCCAATTTTTATTTGAACCTGGCTAATTTACAAGTATAATTAATTGAATTGCAACATTAAAATTTTACATGACAAAAACTAAAGAAGAAAAAAGAAAGAAACGCTATATATTTCTCAACTTTTCATTCCAATTTGACTTTTTGCAGAAATGCTCATACAATCAATTTATGGTATTCCATTCCAATTTATAGACATTTAACTGAATCTAACAAACACACACAAACACAAAAAAAAAAACTCTCCACTTCAATAAATGCTTGGAAGTGGCTCTTCGAAATCATCCGTTTTGTCCAAACGCTTCCTGGCTTTATCTACCTGGACATCCAATAAAACATCAAGAAACTGGTTAATTGTTTACCACACTATATTACTTTAAGTGATATCCCACTCACTGGTGAACACCAAATTTGTCAACAATCAATATCCTAATCCTAAGTATTCCTAAGTCACCATGGGTTAAATCCCCAAACCAATCCTTTGTCATACTAGACTTATTTGGTTTCCTCTTTTTCTTGGAAGGGAAAGAAAATTTCAATTAAGCCCCTACATCCTACAAGTCGGTGAGGACTTACTCCTCTTTCAAAGTTAAAAGAGCCCAGGATTCCACATATGGATTGGAAGTTCCATAGCTTACACAATTCAAAGTATGGGGGTCCACTACGTTGTACCTCTACAACCTTAAGGCTCCAATTAGTTTGTGGATTAGAGAAGGAAAAGGAAGGAAAACTATTTCCCTAGAATTTTCCCTAGTGATATCCTCCATGCTTAAATTAAATTAAAAGTCCCAAAATTTTAAAATATATGAAGAACTTGAGGAAATATAAAGCGAAGTGACACACAGTTCAGAAACTTTAAATTGATTTTTCACAATATTTTCTTTTCCTGCCTATTTTCCACGCTCTTTTCAGTACTAACCAAACATAGAAAAGTGTTTCCTCGATGGTTCTTTTCTTTCCCATCAGCAAATCTATGTACCAAACAATGCCTAAGAGGGATATTTATGTTGGTAACACCTTTCTATAATTTTAGAAGCTTATCTTAGACCAAGTAGGGGTATTCATCAAAAATATAAAATACCTTCGGATTTGTACGAATGAAAAATTTGAGAGATTCCACCGACTCTTCACAAAATGGCCTCAGCGGGTGATTCCATGGACCAGGCTGCAAATGGGTCTCGATAACTGAGCGGAGGGTTGTGTTTTCGTGTACTCTGCAGCAAAATCAGTTGAAAGGGGACTTTGAGCATAAATCCAAGCTACTGCAGGATATGAAATATTGAACAAGTGTTCAACAGAAGAGAAAATGCTAGAACACAAATATGGTATAAACTTGAACATAACCACATCCATGCAGCTATACCATATAAAATCATTTATAATAGTGACCGGCAGTGACAATAATGCTCGTAAGGAATGAGTCTTCCCCTACGAAAGCCTTCTTGAGACTCTCCAGATCAGTGCCCCAACACCCTTTGCAGAGCAAGTAAGTACTTATCATATATATATATATGTGTGTGTGTGTGTGTGTGTGTGTACATGTACTATTCTTAATTTCTTATTGATGCATCAGTGTGTTGACACAAACACGGTTGAACTCTTTTTCAATCTGCCAAGCATGCATCAAAAGCACTATTACCTTATCTTCATTATGAAATACACATTCACATAGTAATATGCATAGATACAAGTACACATACACGCAGCCACATACTTGTACTTGCTTCAAGTAGGCCTGTCCAATTTGGAGAGAAACAATTTCGGTTATCCAAAATCTCCCTATTTTCACTCCTAAATTTACAGGTGAATAAAAATTCCAAATAGCTTGAAGTTCTACTTCTACAATTTCCAAGTCTCACTCAGGTTTAGATAATCAAGAACTTGGAATCTGGTCCTATTTATTAATCTTCTCGGCTTTTATTTTGGGGGAAAAATAGGGATCAAAGCCATGGAGGTACACAGGCAAAGAAGCTAACATGGAGAGAGAGGACATCAAAATGCTTGTTTCGAAATGGTGGGATGTCTATGATGATGAATCACTTGATTATAAGAGCGAGGACAGTACTGTTGTGACTGATGAGTCCTTCTCTAAGCCATCAATCATGGCTTCCATGCCAGAACCTGAAATTTCCTACATTCCTGCACCCTCTGCTGCATAAAAGAAGCAAAGGGCTATGTCTTAAAGAGTGTTTCAAAGTTGGTGTTATTTGTATCGTATTCTGTTTTACAGTTTTTCTAGGCTACTTGGCCGCTTTTCTTGTTGGGTGGAGGCATTAACGAAATACGTATTAATTCTCAAATTATATGATGCTTATGTGATCTATATCGGAACTTGGAACTATAATGAAGTCGTTCTTTGTTGTGTACAAGTTTTGATCTAAAAATATGTTATTCAAGGGGTCAAAGTTCTACTTCTAGTTATGTACCTCGGACTAGCCTTCCTACTCTTTTATTATGAAAAAGGGGCATGATTCAAGTTCTGATCAAAAGGACATGCCTTTGGGAGGATTAGTGGGAAGTGGAGCACTTACTCCCCGAGTATTACCCAAAAACAATTGAACAGAATAATACATATATGGGTGTGTGTGAGTGTGAGTGACTGAGCGCGTGTGTGAGTATAACTTCAGCACTTGGCCCTTGTGCTTGATAGCAGGGAAGGCATTTAAATATCAAACTCTGTTTTCTCTACAGGTAAACATAGAAATGCGGAACATACCTTGCCTATATCAATCTCTGAAGTCATTTGCCGAGCAATTGGTAGACCTAGACTTCAACAGAATCCAAAGGTCTTCTAAGTTGTTGCTTGTTTATCCTAACTAGGAGATATCAGCAATATGATTAGTCATCATGATGGACTTCATATAGAAAAGCAAACCTAATGAAAGCGACATGCAAAATAATTATCTTACAACCAGCAACCAATTCGATGATTTGAATATTCAAGTGTCCAATAGTTAGTAATCCCTTTTCGAAGCGACCCACCTTAAATTTACATCATAAATCATAAGATACTATGCATTTATAACATAAAAAAGTTTCAGTCACAATAGAACATTAACAATTAAAGTTGGACCAACTTTAATGACTGCACATTCTATGAGGTTGGGCTGCTTGCTGGACAATGTTCTCCTCTTTTGGATTATCTTCATGTTGTTTCTGAAGCCGGACAAATTCACCCCAATCTTGTGAGTAAGGGTCAAAATGTTGGATGAGTGCTTCCATTGCTGCGGGTTCTCCATAGGACAAGTAAGGCAAAATTCTATCCTCAATTTTACAAATCTTGCAGCAGAAAGACATGAAGAAGATTAAATATAAAGCCTAGTCATATGATATAAAAGAAACTGATTAATTAGTTTACCAAGTACATTATAGGCTATGGCACTATGCTACAGGGACCTAGAAACATGGGTCAGGTGTGGGAATATATGTGCACGTTCAACCAGCTAAGCATATCCTTAATTCGGGTCTGCATGTTTTGTGCCGACACGGGTCCCTTAACTCACCATTTGCCTCGATGTAATTGACATTTCCCGGAAAATATTTTCAGTTTCCAGTGCTTGGTTGTCCGTAAAATGGTTGCCAAAGATTTTTAGGAAAATGAAATTATCTTAATATGCTGAAAATAATTTGCGGAAAAAATATCCAGAAGTCATTTTTCAGAGAATACTTACAACTGAGATGCTAAATTAATCAACATATATGTATATCGTTATTATGTGTATATGCATATACACACATGGTAGTGCATATGTATGCACGTAATATACATGTATATACACAAACCCATATACGCTCACAGATCACTTTATAATCATATGTTATATACATATGCAACACTTGAATATGTCCCTATATACTAATATTAAAAAACTGTTTTCTCCTCATAAAAGTGCATACAAGTGCATCATTTTGTTACTTGTAGTCTTTGTAGAGTATTTCCAAGTGTCAGCAAAACATTGGAAATAAGAAGTAAAATGATATATTTTTATTTTTATTTTTCATTTAAAACATTTTACATGGACAATAAACAGAGAGTTAAGACAATCCATGAAACTTAGCTTTTAGGTGCAACCTCCAGGTATTCTATAAATTAAACATGGATACAATGTAATGTCAAATTTTACATGTAGTGCATGACAAAGCCCAGATTCATGCCACCAAAGAAACAATGAAGAATATACAATTTCACAAAATTGAAACGCCACACCCATCATTCTTAAGAAGTTCACACACAAACCTTTTTGCAATTAAGGTCCATAATATCAAATTTTGCCCTCTTCTGAATTGCCCGTCTCATGTACTGTACAGCCACTTTGACTTGGATGGATTAAGGGGAAAAAGAAAGAAAATTTCATCATATGTTCAAGAGTAAATGGTTGTTTTTGCTCTTACCATTTATATTGGCAAATGGTTGTGTTTTGCTCTTACCATTTACGTGGACCAACCCTTTTAGCCATCTTGCAACTTTGGTCCCTTTAATTCCCAGTTCTTTAGACAAATACAACAAAAGTGACAATTCAAAAACAAGTGAAAATTCAAACAAAAGAAAAAAAAAAGAGTTAAAAATTGACTTTTCACGTCTAACAAGAACCTTCATAAGTTAAGAATGGCTACACAAATTAATCTCTATCCCCTTTTTTCTCCGTCACCAAAAACATGTCTTCCCTAAGAAAAAGAATTCCTACCTCTCATGGTTCTCATCCCATCTTTGTACACAAAATATTAGAACCCCAGACAAGTCAAGAAAATAAGTAACACAAATAAAATCACCAACCCAACTTCTAATCTTATGGGTAATCAAACAGATAGCTACTCATTGGCACAAATTCAGGAGGTGGTGATATGGACGTAGATTAGTGACCTGTAAACAAACTGACAGAATGCATTTGTAAATTTTTATGAATATGGACGTAGATTAGTGACCTGTAAACAATGTCAGTGACTAATTACAAGAGGGATCACATACCGATGAGCGCTATTGATTAAGGCCACCGTTGGCTTCAACAATCAAGTAACAAACATGCCCAAGGGACTCTGAAATTCAGAAATTTGGTACATTAGTATGCAGTAGTATATATTATCCTCACTTGCTTCATCAATACAAAAATGTTCACGTCATATAATACCAACGAGGAAGCACAGACACTTCTAAGAAGGTAACGTGTCGCGTGTCGTGTCATACACGGACACAACACTTCACGGACACTTTTCTTGCGGTGTCAACATGCGATTTTTTCAGGATTTGTTGTGTTGACGTGTCCGTGTTCGTGCTTCATAGATACCAACTAACTACTAAACAAATCAAGCGAATGGGGCAATTTGGGGATATGAGAGATGCAATTATTAAACACATCATTGTCTCATATCACATGATCATCCTTAGGAAAAATGGAAAACGAGTAGCCTTTTATACCATTGAGTTGAGTCTTAGCTAAGGTTTGGCAGGTTTTTTGCTCTTTCAGTTTCCTTTTGTATCTCCACACAGAGGACAACTACAAAAAGAAATGGCAAATTAATTTAGAAAATTAGAGACAATCATATAAATAATGAAACAAGACAAACATCAATTTATTTGATAACAAAAAATCCTATTTCTTTCGAATTTAGTAATTTATATCTGGGAGTAAACAACATAGAAGATTGGAAAAACTATATAACAAAATTAATGAAAAGGTTTTCCATATATATTATTTTTTCCACAAGCAAGGACATCAAAAAAAGTTGGATCTTCCGTCCACAAAGCCAAGAAGTTCATCAAATTCCCTCTTATAGTCATTTTATCAACTGTCGACGTACATTTGTTTTAAGACAATTCAAAATGAAAATTTCCTTTTCGTTTGTTCAGAAGCTAAATTTTAAAAAACATAATGGGGACCTCTATTAAAAACCACAACCATAAAAGCGTATATGCAGATACAGAAACAGAATAACAAACTAAACCCGATATCCACCTATCTTGATTCTGAAGTAAGACCACATTCACTAAGAAACTCTCCTCGAGATAAATTTTCTTTCCACTTAGTCCGTTTCCTAACAAATTACTGCTGTTAGCCACTATCAGTTGGTATCTGTAGCAGATATAAACTTGAAAAGAAACTATTAAGTATTAATTTGCTGGTCTTTCAGTTTTGAACTAAACTTCCACATGTATAACTTATTATGCAAAGAGAGAGCCATTCGCATATTTTACGGATATGATTTACACCACAAAGAACTTAGTAATTTGGGTTTCTTTTGAACCAGAAAATACTTAAGTTGGGTTTCTTTTGAAAAGGATTTGAAACAAGAGGGAGCTTTTAAAAACTCGCCAAAAAGGTTTTTTTTCTTCCCTTTTTCTGTTACACACTACACAGTGTTTTAACATACACACACCTACATTACCTTGTACACTTAGGGTGTGTTTGATAACCTAACTAACACTACACCATAAGACGAAACCAGCACATTTATCTATGTATGCATTTTGGGATGTTCATGTCTTCTGAGCAAGGGTCTACACTTCAATAATGTAAATAAACAACAAGGTTTACTTGGTCAGAATTTTGGTGGCACTGGTCAGTGATATTTAGGACTATCCAATATGGGAAGCATAGCATTACTCTACACAATATACTGACATGGATTCCATAGGAAAGAAAGAAAACAAAACACCCAATATCTCTATTTCCTATTCCCAAGTGAAAATCAACATAACATATGATAAGAAGGATATGAAAAAGCTTACCCGAGGAACTATTCATCAGCAATTTTTCCAAGCTAGCACTAGTAACTTGTGGTAACATGACAGCAGGGATGTGTACATCTAAATAAATTTCAAGTTCACTCAACATCTTGTAAAAGAGAAACAATGTCCAAGTTGGGGATTAATGAATATTGACAATTTTGCTTATACATCTCAGAGACAATTAAAACATATTTGACAAAAGGTTCCTCGGACAACTGTCCCAACATTCTTCATGGTGTTAAAACTTCATAGACATTAAAACTAAAATGCTTCAATTTAAAAAAAAAAAAACCATCCCAAATGATGTGGCAGTGGGATAGGTTTTTGGGATTTAGATTTGGGAAGCATAACATTACTCTAGAATATATTCCAGTGGGATAGGTTTTTGGGATTTAGATTTGGGAAGCATAACATTACTCCAGAATATATTCTAGACTTCAACTCTCTTGCAGATTAAGGTTCAAAATTTGAATAAAAAATGATCCCTTTAACAGTTCGAATGTCACCTTGACAGTCAGAAGAATAATACAATTGGAAGGCCAAGGAAGCAAGTAACCAAGATTTCAGTTCTACGTATGAACAATTCAACCACGTTTGCAAAATTAGATTTTCTTTAAAAAAAAATGTGAAAACTAGGGGGATATTGTAATATCAGTGCAGATAGGTGAATCCTTAAAATTCATTTAAAAAACTCTATTTTGCTTTATTACTGTAAAAAAAAAAATCTGACTTCAGGATTTGTGGAGATTTAACTATATAAGAGATTAGGAAGGGCCCAACAAATATCTAGAATCCAAGAACAGAATTATGAAATCATGATGAAACATGGGCTTGCCATCAACCCTCAACTAGTGAATTCACCCTAACAAGTACCTCGATTTCTACAATCATACACCCCATCATTTTATTTCTTTCCCAACATTTTAAAGAAGAAACTATAGTACAGGGGACTAACAGAAGCTGTTGACCACGAAATTGTCCAAGTTTAAATCCTATTGGCATTAAGAATGAAGCATTCTATATCCCAAATGAAAGCCCAATTGAGAACACATTTCTAATCATGACCACAGCAAGTAATCAAATACTTATAAAGTGACAATGAACAACTAAACATTGGATTGTTGCTTATCCCCCATAAAGTTGCTCCATTTCAGACCACGTGTAATATGATAAATAAATAGGCTCGGATAAAAAAAAAGCGGTAAATTCACAAGTAGCATTCATCCATATAAAACTCCAAAGGCTGTGTCTTTCACTGGCAGAACACATTACAAGGTCATTTGAAACACAGCAGTTGTAAGCAAAACCCAAAGACAATGATGCCAACAAAATTAGCTGATAATCCAGTTTTGAACAAACAAGTAACAACTAACAAGAAAGAGATACAATAAACCAACATTTGAAGAAACAACAAATCATAACTAGAAAATCCAGAAATTAAGGAAAAGAATTTAGATATAACAAATGTCTTACAGTTGCCAACAATTTCCTAACGTCAGTGACTTATTGATGCCTATTGCAAATCAAGTGCAAATGTAATTGAAATTCTTCGAAATCACACTATAACATGCTTAAAAAAGGTACTAAATTTGGGGGAAAACAATATTTCAAAGATGGAATTCTCTTTGAAATGCACATACAACACAAATTTACACAAACAATAAAAAATCGTAGAGACAAAATCTGCAACATCGGCATATAAGCTACATTGATCAGGAAATGAGTAATTAAAGAACAAAAAAAAAAAGCGCTGTGTATGTATATGGAGATACAGATCGAGGTGATATAGGGAATGAGAAGATATCAAAAATCACAGCAAAAGATCTAAGTGAGTTAGGGTTTTGCTGGAAAAAAATGAATCTAGGGACAATCTCGGTGCTAATGGGGTTGATGAAGCATCTCGAGTTTGGGGGGAAATAATTAGGGCTTGTATATGATGAGAAGAAGAAGAAGGAAGAAGGAAGAATTAGGGCTTGAATCAGATGAGAAGAAGAAGAAGAAGAAGAAAGAAGAACAAATTAGGACGTGTACCTGTTGAGTTCGGCGGCGGCAGGGAAGCTCGGCATAGAGGAGTGATGGTGAGGGGCGACCAGATCTCCTCTCTCTCTCTCTCTTTCTCTCTCTCTCTCGCCTCTTCTGTTCTTCTTTTGTGAGTGTTTTGGGGAAAAGAATTAGGGCCACCAGATCATATGTTCTATTTTCTTTTATTTTTCTTTTTTCTTCTTTTTGTATCATATTTTATTTCGGTAAATACATTCTAACGGATATATCCGTTAGTACTGTTTTTAAAATCGTTAGAAAAAATGTATGTCCATATGAAGGGTCATTACTAACGGATTTTTCTCATTTCTAACGGATATATCCGTTAGAAATTAGCAACAGATATATCCGTTAGAAAGCTTAAAACCTGTCCGTTAGAAATTTGCCCATATGGTGTAGTGGACACCGCAAGACGAATCTCTAATCAGGAAGATTATATATATTTTCACATCATCACAACTTCCGCCCCGACTCCCACAGGGTTTTCATTTTAATTATCAAGCCCGCCCCTACTCCTCTTACACCTCTTTCAAACCCGTTTTATCAGGGACGGAGGGCCAAAGGGAAGGGGTTATTGCCAGTGATGGATCCAGGAACCTAGTTTGGGGGGGGGTTGGGGTTTGCCCCCTAGAAAAAATCCAAACTATTTTATCAATAAGGTATGAAGCAATTTGTAAACTAAATTCAAAATTTATATTTATAAACACACACCAAACTTTTTACAAAAATTACATATACAGATCAGTTTTTTAAAAAAAAAATCTAAGAGGGGGCGAGCTAATAATCTAGAAAAACTTTAGGGGGACGAGGGTATATACTTAACGTGTATTTTTTTAATAATACTAATATAATTAAATATATGTATTTTTTTCTAAATCTTAGGGCAGTCGCCCTCCTTACCCCCTACCCTAGATCCATCCTTGATTATTGCTATCCTATCCATATATTAGATAGGACCTATTCTGTATACAAGTTGGACTCCACCCATCACGAGCACAAAATTTTAAAACAAAAAAAGTCAATAGACATATATATTAACCAAATAGCAACTCTTTTAACTAGAGATGCTAAGCTACCATATACATATGAGGACGACGCGCTTTTCAAATGAAATACCCAGTCTAGAATATAATGGAGTGAAGAGCACTACAAGACTTTCATGTTATTATAGGTGACACCCTTCTCAATATATATATATATATATATATATATTTTAGACTTTATTTTGAAAAAAAAAAACCAGTTAACCAGGGGGTGTTTAATCGGTTGTTAATATCATTACAACTTCCGTCCCGTCTCCTACAAGGTTTTCATTTTAATTATCAAGCCCGCTTCTACTCCTCTTACACCTCCTTCAAACCCATCCTATTAGGGACGGAGGGCCAAGGGGCGGGGGTTATTGTCAGGGATGGATCCAGAAAACTAGTTTGGGGGGGGGGGGGGGGGGGTAAAGACATACGAGAATTCACCCCGCGGAAAAAAAAATGGCGTTTATTTATACATTTTTTATAATAAGATAAATATATAAGAAGAGATAAATCCAAACTATTTTATCAGCAAGGTATGAAGCAATTTGTAAACTAAATTCAGAATTTATATTTATAAACACACACCAAACTTTTTACAAAAATTACATATACACATCAGTTTGGAAAAAAAAAAATCTAAGGGGGCTGGCGAGCTTAATAATTTAATAAAAATTTAGGGGGGGCGAATGTATATTCTTAACGTGTATTTTTTTAATAATACTAATATAAATAAGTGTTTTTTTTTTTTCTAAATATTGGGCCGGTCGCCCTCCTCGCCCTACCCTAGATCCATCCTTGATTATTGCCATCCCTATCCATATATTAGATGGACCAATTCTGTATACAAGTAATTGGAACGAGCACAAAATTATAAAACAAAAAAAGTCATAGACTTATATATTAACCAAATTGCAACTCTTTTAACTAGAGATGCTAAGCTACCATATACATTTTAGGACGAAGCGCTTTTCAAATGAAATAACCAGTCTAGAAAATAATGGAGTGAAGAGCACTACAAGACTTTCATGTTATTATAGGTGATACATATATAGCCCACAGGTAAACCTTCTCAATATATATATTTTAGACTTTTAGTTTTAAAAAAAAAAAAAGTTAACGTGCAACCTATATATTTTAATGTTTCACCAACGTACCTTTCATTTTTCTCTCCAAGCAACAAAGTTTTGACCAACTACCTAATTTATATCAAATATAAATTGTTGTTGAGCAGTAATAATTTAAGAGTCAGTCCCTTTTTTTTTTTTTTTTTGGCTGAAAGGATTAAGAGTCGATCTTGACGTACAATAACAATCTCAGGACAAGACAAATACACCCATGGAATGAAATATTCATTGCCATGTGCATTGTATAAATACAGTGTAATCGAATGCTTTAATTTTAAAGTTTCGAGGGGCTAGTGATGACAGATTAGATTAAATTGAAAAAGAATGACTTTGCGAGGTTGACTTGAGATTAAATTGAAAAAGAATGACTTTCCTAAGTTGACTTTTGGTGCTTCTTTTTAGTTAAGTGGCCAGAAGTTTTGAACACTCTGGGTTTTTAGTCTATTACCAAGAGTTGAACTCTTATCATCCTATAGAGTATCCAAGAGAATAACATAACAATGGCCGAGAAAGTTGTTGATTATGTCTTAACATCTTCTCCCCAGCTTACCGCAAGAACTCCCTTAGAGGAGCAACATATCGTGGGATTTGATGATCAGGCTCTGGCGATAAAAAATCGCCTTGGTGGATCTCGAACCCAGCTAGAGGTGGTTTCTATCGTGGGTATGGCTGGAATTGGTAAGACCACACTTGCCAGAAAAGTGTACGACGATCCTTGGATTGTTAATCACTTCGATTTTCGTGGTTGGACTACGGTTTCTCATGTTTATCCGAGGAGGAACTTATTGCTTGGGATTCTAAGTTCTTCGCAAGTCCAGCTCACAAGTAGCATGTACAAAATGAGTGATGAAAGATTGACTGACGAGCTCCACAAATGCCTCAAGGGCAAGAGGTATCTGATTGTCATGGATGACGTGTGGAACATTGAGGCGTGGAATGACATGAGAATGTGTTTTCCCAATGACAACAAGCGAAGTCGGATTATTTTTACGAGCAGGTTCAAAGACGTAGCGCTGAGAGCTAAACTCGACAGAGGTCCGCATCTTATGCCTTTTCTTTCTGAAAGTGAAAGTTGGGATCTATTGCAGGAGAAGGTATTTCAAAGCAAAACAAGCTGCCCTTCTGGGTTCCTTGAAGTTGGAAAGCAGATTGCGAGGAAATGCCAGGGACTTCCTCTCTCCATAGTTGTAATTGGTGGTCTTCTAGCAAAATCAGAGAAAACACTAGGCTTGTGGGAACAAGTTGCCCAAGTTATTAGTTCGTACATTGTTAGTGACCCAGAGCAATGCATCGACACGTTGGCACTGAGTTACAACCATTTACCTGATCATTTGAAACCATGTTTTCTATACTTTGGAGCATTTCCAGAAGATCTTGAAATTCCTGTGTCGAAGTTGATTTGGTTATGGATTGCTGAGGGATTTATACAGAGAAAAGAAAACAAGAGCTTGGAGGACGTAGGGGAGGAGTACTTGGTAGATCTGATACAGAGAAGTCTAATTTTAATTGTCGATAGAAGATCCAATGGTGGAATCAAATCATGTCGTATCCATGACATATTGCATGATCTAAGTCAGAGAAAAGCCAAGGAAGAAAATTTCCTGGAGCGTATTTACAGGTATGGGCAAGTCTCTTCTTCTTCTTCTTCTTCTTCAAGTCATGTAGTATTTAAGGGACCCGGCCGCTTGTGCATCTATATGCCGCTTCTTGATTACATATCATCAAATCCTTGTGCCATTGATGTCCATTCATTCTTTTGCTTCACCTCAAATTGGGATGATGAGTTTCCCTTAAGGTGTCCACCATTCATTTACGAGGTCTTAAAAACTGTAAGAGTGTTGGATTTATCACGCATACGCTTAGAGCTCTTTCCAGATAAGATAGAAGGACTAGTTCACCTGAGGTACCTAGCACTCCGGGTGGACACTAATGAGATCCCAGCATTAGTATCTACCCTTACCAACTTAGAGACCTTGATTGTCAAAGGACGAAAAGGAACAATTTCTTTACCATTTGATATTTGGAATATGACAAAGTTGAGGCATCTGGATGTTCGTGAGAGTTGTTACCTCCCTTGTAGGGGTATGTTAGACTCAAAGAGACATAAACCAGTTTTTGGGATACGTTATATTCCTGAACAGTGCAATTTTCGTCTTTGTGACATCTGCAAGTGGAAAGGGCGTAATTCACAACCTTCCATATTATTGGAGGAGTTGCAAACTATTTCCACTCTGACTTCAGAACATCATAGCTGGCTCTTGTTGAAAAATACTCCCAATCTTAGTAAACTTAGATGTATAATTATTTATGGAGATTGGCCTTTAGATTTTTTAACCAAACTTGAAACATTAAAGATGTTGTACCATGGTACTCCAAAGGCAACCCCTCTTCCCAAGTTACCTTTGAGTCTGAAAAAGATAAGTTTAGACAAGTTTCGTTTGCCTTGGAGTGAGATCTCGAAGCTAGGGAGGTTACCGAACCTTGAGGTTCTCACATTAAGGAACAATGCCTTCGATGGCCCAACCTGGGACCCAATTGATGAGGAGTTTCTTCAACTCAAATTCTTGAAACTCGACACGCTAAATATTGTGAATTGGAATGCCTCCAAAGATCACTTTCCAATTCTGGAGCGATTAGTGTTGATTAGGTGTCGACACCTTGAGGAGATCCCATCAAGTTTGGGGGATATTTCGACGCTACAGATGATTGAGGTAAGATGGTGTAGCAAAGCTCCAAAATCTGCCCGGCAAATCGAGGATGATCAACTAGAGGCTGGAAATGAGAAGCTGAAAATCCTTGTTCACCCTCCTGTTTTGTAGCTCCTACCATCACTTTTGATTGTGTTTGAACATGAGTAAATAAATGTCTGATGGTGCAAGTTCCTCAAATATTCTCTTCCATTTTCTTTAGTTATTGGACAACATTTCCATATTGGCGCTTTAGTGTATTGATAACTTAATTCATGAGATAAGAAACCATCACTTGGTCCTAAATGGCATGGTTGTATTTGACTTCTTTTTTTCTTTTTTTTTTCTTCTTTTTTTTTCTTTCTTTATTTATTTATAAAATGTGAAAACTGACTGTTTATTTTGATATAGTGTTTTGTGGGCTATGATTTGTTTGCCTACACAGTTTTTGTCCTAGCAATGGGTAGCTTTAGGGTTTATATCTTCGTTCAAGTCCCAGCCATGGGATTGTTTTTTTTTTGTTGGAAAAATGGTTAATTAAATAAAAAGAAAAAGGAGCCGGTACAAAGTACAAGGGACATTTCCCAGGATAAAACATGCTAGGAAGGAAAACATGCTAGGCATTGCCCAGGGTACAAAACATGCTAGGAAGGAAAATAATTCCAACAAACTAGCTACCATTTGCTGAAAGGCAAGAAAGCACAAAAAATAGAAAACTATCCATTGCATCGGCCCTTGTGGTGGCTTCCTATGAAATTCTTTTTAGATTCCTTTTCTTGCGTTGTCTAGCAGAGGTGGAGCTTTCGGGCATTAAGAAAATTTCCTCATAGACTGTATCATGCATGATCCTCCTCTTGGTCATCATCTTCCACTACGGGGGAGTTATTATAAGCCTCCCTATCATCTTCAAGCTCAACAAGGGTGTGGTTAGAGGAACTAGCCCCAGAACACTCAATCCTTGTGGAGAGAGGGACTACTATAGCCATCTTTGCCCAACTTTGATCAATGTCTGCATTAACATTGGAAAGAGATGAGAACATATTGCCTACTTTCTTGGGGTCACTCATGGGAACCTTACTTTTGGGGGGTGTGAGAGGATTCTTCAACGATCAATTTCCCTTTGTCCTTTTTGTTAACAACTTTTCACACACCAATTCCTCGGAGAACACTTCAGTCCTGTTCCTTCAGTACTGTTGAAACTGTGTTTTTTGCAAAAGCAGTTTTACTGTTGAAACTGTGTCTAGCACAGTTCCAACAGCACCGAAGGAACAGAACAGAAGTGTTCTCCCAATTCCTCCATTTTCTTGTAGCTATGGGTGCATATGAAAGGGGAGGGGTCCATGGTACTCAACACTGATTTTAGTCAAAATTGACTCTGCACTATCATCTTCAACATCTATTTAAAACTCATTAATGAAATCATGCTTAGTGCTTACCTCAACACGTACCCTGGCATATGACATATGTCTGCGAGTAGCAGTCATTTTGTCCAACCGAAGGGTCTTTATTATAAAACTAGTACAGTAATAAAGCTATACCCTTGGGCCACATTTGGATGGCAGAGGTGGGATTGAACAATTAGTCTTTTTTAAGAAATAGTCCCGGGACTACTAATACCACCTCTCCCATGGTATAACTTAGTCCCCCATATGGGGGACTATTCTTTTAAAATGGACAATTAGTCCTGTGCTCCATAGCGATGCCAAACGCCGGACTATTTGATTAAAATGGACTATTAGTCCAATCCCCCTCTATTCCCCCTTAGTCCTGCGAAACAAACGAGGCCCAAAGGGTTCTAGTATTCCAATGGAATCCCATAGAAGTTGACTCCAATGGGAATAATCTGAACCGCCTCCTTATCTAACATTAGGTAGCCATGGGATTGTTGGACATTGCGTAGTGTAACACTTTTGATTATCATATGTATATTACGAATATTTGTCATTCAAGCAAAAAAAAAAAAAAAGAATAGAATTCAAATGTGTAAAGTCTAATTTGATTCTGTTAAAAAGTTCCAAAAAAGGTAAAATTTCACCTAATATATATGTACAATCCAAGAAAATTTCACTTGATTGATATTCATGTACGGAGGACCTTTCTAAAATCAGAAATCTTTTAGTTCCCGTTTGATAACCATTTCATTTTTTTGTTTTCATTTTTTAGTTTTTGTGTTAGAAATTTTTGTGTTCATTTAAAAAAAAGAAAATAAAAAATACGTTTGGTAACTTTGTTTTGTTTTTTAAAAAGAGAGAACAAAAACCAAAAAAATGCGTTTGGTAACTATATATTTGTGTCAAAATTTTATATCTACTTAGTAAAATGATTATTTTGCCCTTAAAACTTCAAAATGTCATAATTTGTTATAAAAAGAAAATCAAATTTTAATATCGTCAAAGTCTATAAGCTCATATTATTATGAAAACCATTTTGGAACCTAAAAAATGTATACGTCGTAAAATGACCAAATTACCCTTGGGGTTTACATCTAAGAAGTTAACATTGTTAAAATCTTCAAATAATATGGAGTGATCTACTCCAAAGTTTTTCTACGCTCTAGATCCAATGGTAGGGTCCATTTTTCCTGGATATATTTATAAAATGACTATTTTGCCCTTCAAATTTTAAAATACCATAACTTGTTAAGACTAAAGTAGAATTGAACGCCGTTAGAGCCTGTGAGCTCATATTTAAGATAAAGAACATTTGAGACTTAAAAAGTACATATACGAGAAAATGACCAAATTACCCTTGGGATTTATATATACGAAATTAACATTGTTAAATTCTTCAAATTATACAGAGTAACTTACCCCAAAGTTTTTCGACATTCTGGATCCAATGGTAGGGTCCATTTGACCTAAAAATATTTGTAAAATGACTATTTTGCCCTTAAAACTTTAAAATGCCATAACTTGTTAAAACAAAATCAGAATTTAACGTCGTCAAAGCCTGTGAACTCATTAATTATGAAGAACATTTTGGAACCTAAAAAGTATATAGATCGTAAAATGACCAAATTGCCCTTGAGGCTTACATATAATAAGTTAAAATTGTTAAAGTTATCAAATAATACGGAGTGACCTACCCTGAGGTTTTTCGACGTTCGAGATCCAATGACAGGGTCCATTTGGTATCAGTCTATTTGTAAAATGACTATTTTGCCCTTCAAACTTCAAAATGCCATAACGTATTAAGACTAAACTAGAATTGAACGTCGTCAGAGCTTGTGAGCTCACATTAAGATGACGAATATTTGGAGACGTACAAGTATGTATATAAATACATATAGTAAAATGACCAAATTGCCCTTGGGGCTTACTTATAATAAGTTAACATTGTTAAAGTAGTAAAATTATACGGGGTGACTTACACTAAGGTTATTCGACATTCTAAATCCAATGGAGGGGTTTATTTGGCCTAAATACGTAAAGGCAAAATGATTATTTTACTCTTAAAAATTTAAAATGCCATAACTTATTAAGATTAAATCAAAATGCCTAAAAAGTATACAGATCATAAAATGATCAATTCTGGTTAAATCTTAACAAGTTACAGATTTTTAAATATATATAAGGGCAAAAAAAATCATTTTACAAATATATTCATGAAAATATACCCCACCATTAGATTCAAAACGTCGAAAAATATATATTATTTGAAGTCTTAAACAATGTTAACTTCTTATATTTAAACCCCCAAAGGCAATTTGGTCATTTTATCTTATATATATACATATATATTTCTTTTTTTTTTAGGTCACAAATGTTCGTCATCTTAAATATAAGCTCACAGGCTCTGACAATGTTTAATTATAGTTTAGTCTTAAAAAGTAATGGTATTTTGAAGTTTGAAGGGCAAAATAGTTATTTTACAAATATATTCAGGCAAAATGGACCCGACCATTGGATCCAGAATGTCAAAAAACTTAGGGATATGTCACTCTGTATTATTTGACAACTTTAACAATGTTAACTTCTTATATGTAAGCCCCAAGGGCAATTTGATCACTTTACGATCTATATATGTAACACCCCGAATACTAAAGCCACGAGGGCAAGGTCCAAGAGTCAAATGCAAGGTAAAGGTCTCACGTGGACCAATCAAATAGAGCGGAAGCAACAACGAATCCTACATGGATTTTGAATAGGATAAAAGTGGTCAACGGACCAAAGGGGTTTAAAAAAAAAATCAAACCAAGCCGCCAAAATGAGCAGTGCTCGCTCAAGCACGACAAGTAGTTTTAAAAGAACACAAGTATGATTTTCAAAGTGTTCAAATCAAAACCAAGCTATATCCATTTACATTAAGAATGTCTCTTTACAAAAATGCAACTCGAGGCCGCAATATAACAATTTTCCAAAAAAGACCCCAAGTCCATTACACGTAATTTATGAAAGGACTAAACAAATGCCGGAAGACTAATTAGTCAAATAAAACATTTTATCATTTCAATCTATCAAAAGAATGAAATATAAATGATTACAATTGATTGAAAGAAAGAACAAATGTAAATTCTAGCTTTCGAAGTAGACCACCTCATGATCACGTTCTTTAGGCTCTATAATCCGGTAACGGAACCTGCAAAGACTGTGTGGGGGTGAGCTAATACATATATATAGATCTCTATATACATATATTCTACAAGTGCCCACTACTACCAATCTAGGATCCCACTCAGACATGTCTGTACACCTTTAACACCACAATATAATTTATAGCTATTAACCAAAGTGTAGCATCACAAACCGTAATAAAAATCACTTACTATCCACATTAAACAAGAAAATGTAAACATAAACACTAACCCAAAAATTGGACCAAAGCCAACAACAACGCATAGTTTAACCATTAAAAGAACGCTTAATCAATATCCCTTTCACACTCTTCAGTATATAGATCATAAATCTTGACTCATACATCCAAATGATACACCGTTTTCGGATACAGGAAGAATAACTAAAGGGCTATAACTTTCTAGTTCGAACTATTTAAAGAGAACCAGTTATTCCAAGTCATAACTGTACCTCAAGTCTGACCATCAACACAGATTTAGAACAGTTTTCAGACAGATATTGTCTTAATAAAATAGACTTTTCTCTACACTCGGGACTTCAAACCATGCATCGTTTGCGGCTATAGTAAGATAACTCAAAGAGCTAAAATATTGAAGTTCGGACCATAATCTCAAACAGGTAGTATCTGGGGTGAAAATAACCTGGAAGTCAGACCAAAGCCTAAATAACAATGTATAGAATTATCCACTAATAATAATGTTTAATCAATATCTTTGTTAATTAAATTTTTCCGGGCCACTTAGCATCGCTGCACCATATAACCCCCTTCAAATTTTAAAACTCGCTCTAACGGTTCAATACCTACCCTAGGGGATCCACACGATTTATAATTAGTCTTTTATTCCACATAGGGGCTTTTGCCCAACTAAACTCTTAACTCGAATCTATAGCTCTAAGGCTATTCAATACTATGTAAAAAGATATGTATATATAGACACATATATATACACACACATACTCGTACACATACACACAAGAATCAGAAGAGTGGCACAACTATACTCGAGCAACTTATGTCATCATCTAAGCAACCAACCAAGCAAAGATACTAAACTACCAAGTAATGTAAATTTACACTCAAATTACACTACCAAACGATCCTCTATTGAAATACTACATAAAAATTCCTAATCACAAACCAACCAATTTAAGATCCAAATGATTTTAAATAGTCAAATCCTCCAAAAATCACACTTAGATCATATCACAAAATAACCACTCATGGTATGCCATAACTAACCTCATAAATACAAGTATATCTATTTTTCATTTTGCTAAATCACAAAAAGGAAATTAACCGTTTCAACAAGTATATCACATTTTTGATTTGATAGAATCTCTATAAGGCAAAAATTTAGACAATAATCCAAGCTAAGGGTACTAGAAAGGAAGTAAACCCCACCTTAGTGGATTTGACGAAATCACACTACCCAAAATAACTCCAAATAAAACTCTATGAACGCCATTAGAGAGCCCTCACCGAGATCCATAAGCTTCCCTTGGTGTTCTTGAAAAAGAAGCATCTAAACAAGCCCTATGGAGAGAGAAGAGAAATCCCGAGATGGTCATGGATGCCAAAATAGATGGCACCCAAGAGTAGCCCTTGCCAAGGTGATCATTTTCGCTCTTAAGGGTTTGCTCCAAAAATGGCTTGAAGGTCCTTAAAATGAAGCTTAAAGTTTGAAGCTTCCATGGGGATTTTTATCTTCCCTTATTGAGAGAGAAAGAGAGATAGAGGGAGAAGGAGAAAAGAAAAAAAATGAGAGAGAGAGAGAGAGAGAGAGAGAGAGAGAGAGAGAGAGAGAAAGAAAAACCTGAGGGATAAAAGGGGGGGGGGGGGGGGGGGGGGTGTTGGGTGATGGTTTAGGTCCCACCCCTACTCATTTCTCTAGGGTGTGTTTATGTGTGAATGCACACAAACCACCCATATATACACATATAAGTATCCAACTATTACCCTAAATGAACCCAATTTGGTCAAATTAAACTCTCTTAAATTTACTTACATGCATTTATTCCACGGGAAATTTTTTGGAAAATAATTACTTTGAAAACAAGGTCTTAAAATATGTGGAGGGGTACTCATTTAAACCTTGATATCGTATAGGGATCTTATGCTTTTAATCTATGCACTCTGATGAGAGTTGGATCAAGCGCAGAAAGTTCGATTGAGCGAACTCTGGGCAGAGAATTCACTCTGCAGAAGTTGGATTGAGCAGAGAAAAGTTCAATTGAGCGAACTCTGGGCAGAGAGTTCACTCTACAAAGTTGGATTGAGCAAAGAAAAGTTCGATTGAGCGAACTCTGGACAGAGAGTTCACTCTACAAAGTTAGATTAAGCACAAAGAATTCGATTGAGCGAACTCTGTACAATATTCAAAAGGAATTTCTAACGAGAACAATATCGACGACAAGCCAACGGGGAGAAGTTTAATAAGAAAAAATTCAACAAATCCGGCTAGGATTGACAGGGTAGGTCCCACCCCCAACAAATATTATGAACTATCATGTATAATAAATAAATCCAAAATTTATGGTTTACTACATTCTATCCCCCATAAAAGAATTTCGTCCCGAAATTCAGTCACCTAACTTGACATAATTCATCGCATCGTCACAACTACCGTTATTCGTTATTTTCTCGGTCTTTCATCGAAAGTTACAGATATTACTCGACCAATTAGCAACCCTATTCGCTTCACCTGTATTACCTGTGATGTAGAATGGAACTTACTTGAACACCTATGAAATCATGTAAATTACGCAAGTAAACAATGATAGCGGATGTCCAAGTAATACTTTATTGCTACATCACTACTCAACAAAATCTGTATCAGCCCTCAAGCTGGATAAACATGTCATCCCTGAAATTGCAACACATTAGTCCTTTTCGTCTTTCGAAAACATCGTTGAAAATACATTGATCGCTTTTGTCTTTCGAAAACACATTGATCGCTTTTTTTTTTTTTGTTTTGAAAACCCATTTTCTCCCGTAAGTGTTGGATCCTATACACCCTCCTCCCATACGAGAAGGAACTAGATTCTCACGGCTCAAGGGAAGGCACGGCTCAAGTCCACACACTCCGGTTTTTCGAAATCAATAACTTCTCCTCCGATAGTGTGGGATCCCATACACCCTCTTCCCATACAGGAGTCTAGTCTCCCACGGCTCAAGAGAAGGCACGGCTCAAGTCCACACACTCCGATAGTGGGTTGCAATGCAATGGGTGTAATGATGAGAAGCAATGCAATGCAATGAGTGATGCAATGATATGCAGTTCACCGCAAATCATAAACATTCCAAAAGAAAATGTCCTTCTCAAACATCCTAATCGATCATAGGTTTTTCTCAATAATTCCAATACACAATCTGGTAATTCCATCGCATTCAAGAAGTATAATGCCTCACACCAAATGTCATATGTACATGATGTGACGTCAATGTTCTGTTTCCCGGGCTATATTTACTGGAGGAGTCAGATCCCTAATCACACAGCATATATCCTGTTTACCGGGCTTATAACCAGAGGAATCAGGTACCAAATCATACAGAACATGCATATGCAATGCACGTAATGTAGTGCAATGTATGCGATGTAGTGATGACATGTAGTTGACAGTAATTATAATTTTCTCAAATCCCAAGGCATCACACGCGCACTTCCAAGGATACAACAAAGCATATTATATCGAATGTTCATATCCCAAGTACTGATAAGTAAAACTTCCAAGTAATAACATTTTATCAAATACCTAACCAACACCAAGTACTCGTTCCTTTAGAGTTTGTACGTGCACTATATCGTGCAACACCTAAACATGCTATCTCAACAACGTAAACGGAAATAACAAGTAACGTAAATTTTATAAACACAACAGAGGTCCTTAAGCATACAGCTCTGTGTGAAGCACTGATCGACACCTAACCACCAATCTTTCCAGGCATAGTACGTCGAGCGAATAATCCAAACAAGGAAACCCTCATATATATACTTTTAAACCTTAAACGGCCAATAGTTAAATCTCATTAGACATCCACACCAAGACATAATGCAAAAGATTCATAGATGGAAAACACATAGCACTTGAACATGCAAACATTTACCATGTAAGCACTTAACATAAATAGCATATCAAACATGTAAGCTCTTTAACATGTAAGCAAGTAAGTCCTGAAGGCACTTAACACATACGCATGCCCACACGACATCGCAACGCCTCAACATGTGCAACTTAAACAAAGAATGCAAAAAGGAGTAGGCACGGAGTAAACACAAATAGAAATGCAATAAACCCAAAAGGAAACACCCATAGCCCCTAGGTATTCGAACTCGGTTAGCTTTGATACCATTCTGTAACACCCCGAATACTAAAGCCATAAAGGCAAGGTCCAAGAGTCAAATGCAAGGTAAAGGTCTCACGTGAACCAATCAAATAGAGCGGAAGCAACAAGGAATCCTACGTGGATTTTGAATAGGATAAAAGTGGTCAACGGACCAAAGGGGTTTAAAAAAAAAATCAAACCAAGTCGCCAAAATGAGCAGTGCTCGCTCGAGCACGACAAGTAGTTTTAAAAGAACACAAGTATGATTTTCAAAGTGTTTAAATCAAAACCAAGTTATATCCATTTACATTAAGAATGTCTCTTTACAAAAATGGCAACTCGAGGCCGCAATATAACAATTTTCCAAAAAAGACCCCAAGTCCATTACACGTAATTTATGAAAGGGCTAAACAAATGCCCAAAAGACTAATTAGCCAAATAAAACATTTTATCGTTTCAATCTATCAAAAGAAGGAAATATAAATGATTACAATTGATTGAAAGAAAGAACAAATGTAAATTCTAGCTTTCGAAGTAGACCACCTCATGATCACGTTCTTTAGGCTCTATAATCCGGTAACGGAACCTGCAAAGACTGTGTGGGGGTGAGCTAATACATATATATATATAGATCTCTATATACATATATTCTATAAGTGCCCACTACTACCAATCTAGGATCGCGCTCGGACCTGTCAGTACACCTTTAACACCACAATATAATTTATAGCTATTAACCAAAGTGTAGCATCACAAACCATAATAAAAATCACTTACTACCCACATTAAACAAGAAAATGTAAACATGAATACTAACCCAAAAATCGAACCAAAGCCAACAACAATGCATAGTTTAACCATTAAAAGAACGCTTAATCAATATCCCTTTCACACTCTTCAGTATATCGATCATAAATCTTGACTCATACATCCAAATGATACATCATTTTCGGATACAGAAAGAAGAACTAAAGGGCTATAACTTTCTAGTTCGAACTATTTAAAGAGAACCAGTTATTCCAAGTCATAGTTGTACCTCAAGTCTGACCATCAACACAGATTTATAACAGTTTTTAGACAGATATTGTCTTAATAAAATAGACTTTTCTCTACACTCGGGACTTCAAAGCATGCATCGTTTGCGGCTATAGTAAGATAACTCAAAGAGCTAAAATATTGAAGTTCGGACCATAATCTCAAACAGGTAGTATCTGGGGTGAAAATAACCTGGAAGTCAGACCAAAGCCTAAATAACAATGTATATAATTATCCACAAATAATAATGTTTAATCAATATCTTTGTTAATTAAATTTTTTCGGGCCACCTAGCATCGCTGCACCATATAACCCCCTTCAAATTTTAAAACTCGCTCTAACGGTTCAATACCTACCCTAGGGGATCCACACGATTTATAATTAGTCTTTTATTCCACATAGGGGCTTTTGCCCCAACTAAACTCTTAACTCGAATCTATAGCTCTAAGGCTATTCAATACTATGTAAAAAGATATGTATATATAGACACATATATATACACACACATACTCGTACACATACACACAAGAATCAGAAGAGTGGCACAACTATACTCGAGCAACTTATGTCATCATCTAAGCAACCAACCAAGCAAAGATACTAAACTACCAAGTAATGTAAATTTACACTCAAATTACACTACCAAACGATCCTCTATTGAAATACTACATAAAAATTCCTAATCACAAACCAACCAATTTAAGATCCAAATGATTTTAAATAGTCAAATCCTCCAAAAATCACACTTAGATCATATCACAAAATAACCACTCATGGTATGCCATAACTAACCTCATAAATACAAGTATATCTATTTTTCATTTTGCTAAATCACAAAAAGGAAATTAACCGTTTCAACAAGTATATCACATTTTTGATTTGATAGAATCTCTATAAGGCAAAAATTTAGACAATAATCCAAGCTAAGGGTACTAGAAAGGAAGTAAACCCCACCTTAGTGGATTTGACAAAATCACACTACCCAAAATAACTCCAAATAAAACTCCAAGAACGCCATTAGAGAGCCCTCACCGAGATACATAAGCTTCCCTTGGTGTCCTTGAAAAAGAAGCATCCAAACAAGCCCTATGGAGAGAGAAGAGAAATCCCGAGATGGTCATGGATGCCAAAATAAATGGCACCCAAGCGTAGCCCTTGCCAAGGTGATCATTTTTGCTCTTAAGGGTTTGCTCCGAAAATGGCTTGAAGGTCCTCAAAATGAAGCTTAAAGTTTGAAGCTTCCATGGGGATTTTTATCTTCCTTTATTGAGAGAGAAAGAGAGATAGAGGGAGAAGGAGAAAAGAAAAAAATGAAAGAGAGAGAGAGAGAAACGTGAGGGATAAAGGGGGGGGGGGTGTTGGGTGATGGTTTGGGTCCCACCCCTACTCATTTCTCTATGGTGTGTTTATGTGTGAATGCACACAAACCACCCATATATACACATATAAGTTGTCACGCCCCGACGTAGCATAAATAAGGAAAGCGTTTAATTTCCTTTATGGACCCGTAGGTCGCGATAGTTTGAAGGATCGATTCCGTCCCAAACGTCGAAAAGCAAAACATAATAATCAAAGAAGAGCAATCAAAGCTTACAAAAATTTTCTAACTTATTACATCTTATGATACGGGGTCAACTAAGGCACAGACCGCCTTAAAATAAAACAATAACTTAGTGTCTGTTACAGTCATCCTTATAAAACAAAACAGTTCATAACTTAAAACATATAATCAATAAACGGTTTTCTCATTCCAAAAGCAGCCATTCTCAATTAGCGTAGTCGTACGACTCCTCCTGGTTATAACCTGAAAAGCCTGGGCACGAATGTCCAGGACGCATCAACGTCGTCAGCTTCAAGAAGCTGGTGAGTATTAAAAACATGACTTTAAATGTAAAACATACCCATTTACCATTTTCCAATTCCCATTTAAAATCCACAAGTTTATATTTAAGATAAAGAGCTCGTTTAGAAAACAACCACAACATTATTAAAAAGGTAAATTCACACATATGCGACCGTGTATGAGAACGATGCACCACACTCTTCTTGCCGACTCTTTTCTCTCGACAAAACCCAATAACCCACTATCTTACTCCTAGTATCTTTGAAACACTAAGATAGCCACACTTTAGCAACGGGGCGCCAGGGAGTGTCCAGTTTGCCTCACACTTTGGTCCGGGGTACCAGGGAGTGTCCAATGCCTCACACTTTGAATACCCTAACCGCCATGCAAATACCGGGGCAACCCCTCACGCAGTATCCAGACTCGAGTATCAGGGAGTGTCCATAGGCCACACTTTAGCACTACCATGGGTGCCAGTGAGTGTCCAAGTTCGGCGTCACACACTTTAACGCTTTCATGGGCGTCAGGGAGTGTCCATATTTGCCACCGTCGCATTTCAAAGATACCCTCTCCACAATCTCAACCACAACCACAACCACAACCACAATCTCAACCACAAACTCAAACTCAATCATAACCACAAACTCAAACTCGTACTCTTTTCACACTACCATTACTCTTTCCCACACAGACTGACACCCACATGCATGTACCACTGACCCCACATGTATGTCATGAACCTAAAACATGCGGCAATTTACTGAAATATAACTACAACATGCGTACGGGGATTAATAACTTGCAATACAATGTTTTAATCGTTCAAACATAACCAATAGAGTTCTGATTAACTAAATATCCCAAACAGAACCTTAATAGTACAAAAAGGTTGAACCAAATAGTCCCTTAACAGAAAACAGACAAAAACAGAAACTGCCAGACCTCGCGCGCGCAGGCCGCTCGCGCGAAAGATCGCTCGCGCGGGCCGCTCGCGCGATATGCCCAATTTTCCTTTTATATATAAACTTTTCCGTCTGCCTGGGGAAGCAAGGATCGCGCGCGCGGACCGCTCGCGCGAAGGGATTCTCGCGCGACCCTCGCTCGCGCGACCTGCCTAAATTTCACTTTATATATATAAACTCTTCTGTATGCCTGTGGAAACGAGGATCGCGCACGCGGATCGCTTGCGCGAAAGATCGCTCGCGCGGGCCGCTCGCGCGATTCTCGCGCGCGCGATCGTGGCGCGAGATGAAGCAGAGGCTTCATCTTCCCCGCAGAAACTGCTCTATTTCAGAAAACAGGGTCTAAAATTGACCCATTTCAATTCTGCGACTATATATGTCATACAATATATGGATCTCTTCCTTTTCTCACAAGGATGAAGAATATGAAATCAATTTACTATGAATCAAACTATAGCTCTTCAATTTTATGAAAAACTAAAACATGTCAAAACTTATTTTCTAATATACTTTCTTATGTGAATGAATTAGGCTCTAAAACTTCAAACATAGCATATATGATGAAAGATCTTTCATAATCATCTCTAAAAACGGATTTTGGTTGAGTTTGGAAAATTGTGATTTTTGAAGCTCAAGCTTCCATGGACGAATTTAGCAATGGTGCTTCAACTATACATACACAAGCTCAGTAACTAAGCATAGAATTACATTTAGAGTGAGTTAGAAATACTCACTGTGAAAAAGGGATGAGTGATGTTGAGAAAGATAGACAAATAAAGAAATCCAAATGAAACTTTAAGCTTGGCTATGGTGGATTGAAGCTTTCTCTCTCTATATGAAATCTGTAGAACTCTCTGTGTAACTCTCTAACTCTCTCAATTTAACTGAACTTACAAATGTGCAGATGTGTGTGTTTAAGAGAGCATGTGAGTGTATATATGCAAGTGTCAAACTTGGGGGCCAAGAACCACCTCTCTCATTCAACAAATAGATTAACCATTCTAATTCCTAAACAATTGCAGATTAAGAGGGTTAATCCATACTGAATTATACATACGTATGTATACATATAAGCTGCAGGAGGTTTGAAAGGGTGCTATAGGTTAGTAGGGGCCAAGGAGAGGTGTTTGGGAAAATAAGCTTTTGGTCACAACAACACACACACACACACACACACAAAGCATTGCCAAACAAGGCCTAAGCCAATGATCACTTGCCATAAATGGCAATAAAGTAATTGTTCAAATCAATCACTTCCAAAATCTGTGGAAGTTCACACAGCGTAGACAGTTTTGGACATAAACTGGTATTTTCGGGGTGCGGTGGTCACCACAAAAATACAGGAAATTCATTTTGACTTAAGAATTGATTTCCTGGTTTCATAAAAATACTGTTTGAGTAAAAAGGAAATATTTCCACCGTTTCGAAATACAGATTTTGAAATCCACACAGGTATCACTAACTTTGTAAAATTGCAGTTTGGCCCCAATAATATTTAAATGTGAATTAGATAAGAAATTAATATTCCAAACATGTGACTGAAATTAAAATAAAAGCAGACAATGCTAACTGAATTTAAATATGCCAATGCAAATACAAATAAATTAAATATGGACATGAATTTTAAATTAAGTGGAAATGCAGGTTGTTACATAAGTATCCAACTATTACCCTAAATGAACCCAATTTGGTCAAATTAAAATATCTTAAATTTACCTACGTGTATTTATTCCATGGGAAATTTTTTGGAAAATAATTACTTTGAAAACAAGGTCTTAAAATATATGGAGGAGTACTCATTTAAACCTTGATATCGTATAGGGATCTTATGCTTTTAATCTATGCATTCTGATGTGAGTTGGATCAAGCACAGAAAGTTCGATTGAGCGAACTCTAGGCAGAGAATTCACTCTGCAGAAGTTGAATTGAGCAGAGAAAAGTTATTGAGCGAACTCTGGGTAGAGAGTTCACTCTACAAAGTTGGATTGAGCAAAGAAAAGTTTGATTGAGCGAACTCTGGACAGAGAGTTCACTCTACAAAGTTGGATTAAGCACAAAGAATTTGATTGAGCGAACTCTATACAATATTCAAAAGGAATTTCTAACGAGAACAATATCGATGACAAGCCATTGGGGAGAACTTTAATAAGAAGAAACTCAACCAATCCGGCTAGGATTGACAAGGCAGGTCCCATCCCCAACAAATATTATGAACTATCATGTATAATAAATAAATCCAAAATTTATGGGTTACTACAATATACTTTTTAGGTTCCAAAATGTTCTTCATTATAATATGAGTTCACAGGCTTTGACGACGTTAAATTCTGATTTTATTTTAACAAGTTATGGCATTTTAAAGTTTTAAGGGCAAAACAGTCATTTTACAAATATATTCAGGCCATTGGATCCAGAACATCGAAAACCTCAAGGTAGGTCACTTTGTATTATTTGAAGACTTTAACAATGTTAACTTCGTTTATGTAAACCCCAAGGGCAATTTGGTCATTTTACCATATATGTACTTTTTAGGTCTCAAATGTTCTTATCTTAAATATGAGCTGACAGGCTCTAACGGCGTTCAATTCTAGTATAGTCTTAACAAACTATGGCATTTTAAATTTGAAGGACAAAATAGTTATTTTACAAATATATTCAAGATTCAAGCTAAATGGACCCTACCATTGGATCCAGAATGTCGAAAAACCTAAGGGTAAGTCACCCCGTATAAATTGATAATTCAAACTATGTTAACTTCTTATATGGAAGCTCCAAGGGCAATTTGGTCATTTTACCATATGTATGCTTTTAGCTCCCCAAATGGTCTTAATATCAGAATGAGTTCATAGGCTCTGACGACGTTCAACTCTAATTAAGTCTTAACAAGTTATGGCATTTTGAAGTATGAAGGGCAAAAATAGTCATTTTACAAATAGATTCAGACCAAATGGACCTGCCATTAAACCCAGAACCTCGAATAACCTTCGGGTATGTCACCTTGTGTTATTTGAAGACTTGATTATTTTTTAATTTATTAAATGTAAGATCTAAGGGCAATTTGGTGTTTTTGCGATTATATAATTTTTTGGTCTCAGCAAAAAAAAAAATTGTATAAGTTTATAAGCTCTGACGACGTTTAATTTTGGTTTAATCTTAAATAATTATGGTTTTTAAAATTTGTAAGGGCAAAATAGTAATTTTGGATACCAAATCGATTTTGCTTTTTTTGGAAGTTAGTTGTTTTTGTTTTCATATTTGGTCCCTTTTTAAAAATTGTTTTTGAAAAAAAAAAAACAAAATTTAGTTTACCAAACATTTTTTCTATTGCCATTTTCAAAAAAATGAAAACAAAAACAAAAAATAAAACCAAAATGAAATAGTTATCAAACAGACCCTTCTTAATTTTAAGTATGACTGATAATCTGAAGCATGCCAATTTGGATGAACACCGATCACATGTTTGAACTCCAGATTAAAGTCAGAAAATAACACCAATAGTTACTAGGCAAATTTTGTGATAAACCCCTTAAAATTGGGCTATAGTTTGTAAAACCCAACTAGACTTATTCTTCAATATAAAACCAAAGTACTAATTTATTTTTAAGCTAAACCCCTTCTTTTTAAATTATTTTTTTATTTTTATTTATGACAAATCTACCCTCACCACTACCACAATCGTCATCGTCACCACCAGCACGATCGCCACCGTCGCCGCCACCACCAGTATCGCCACCACGCCACCCCATCGCCATCGCGCCACCACCACTGCCATCACAGCACCACTACTGCCACCATCGCAGCACCACCACTATCACAGCACCACCATTGCCACCATCGTAGCATCGCCACCCTCGCCACTGTGTCTACCATTACATCACCGCCACCATCACGTCTACCATCGCAGCACTAGCACCAGCACCATCACTACCATCGTCGTCTCCATCGTCATCACCATTACCATCGTCACCACCACCACCAGCATCATCACTGCCATCACCACCACCATCGTCATGACTACCATCACCACCATCGCAACACCACCACTACCATCGTCGTCTCCATCATCGTCACCATCACCATCGTCATCACCACCACCACCACTACCATCGTCACTGCCATCACTACTACCATCGTCATGACCACCATCACTACCATCGCATCACAACCACTGCCATCACAGCACCACCACGACCACCACTAGTACCACAATATTATCTATTTTTTAAAATCGATAATATTATCTGTTTTGACAATATTATCTATTTTTAAAAATAGATCATTTCGCAGCAGCACTACTACCACCACCGCAGCAGCAGCACCACCATCACCAGCCCCAGCCCCCCCCCCCCCCCCTAACAGCACCATTGTGATGTTATATTCTATCATACTCAATAGATAATATTATCAAAACAGTTAATTTCACATCTAGTTAATATTCTGTCATACTTAATGTTATCTGTTTGGTAACAAATACTAATCATTATGATGTTATTATAGATCAACAAAACAGATAATATGCCATTAAACCCTAGAAATCTTGTAATATGTGATTAAACCCTAATATTTCACCTTTTCTATTCGGATTGCTGGTCTTTTTGGTTTCAAGAGATAGAATAATCTTTTTGATAACACATAATATTATATGTTTTGTAACCAATGACAAGTTTATGGTATATGATGGTCATGATATTAAAATAGATTATTATCTGTTAAAACAGTTCACAAACAGTTCACAACCACCGCCATCACAGCACCACCATGTCCACCACCAGCAGCACCACAATATTATCTATTTTTGAAAACAGATAATATTATCTGTTTTTGAAGACATATAATTTTGTAGCACCACGACCACCATCGGAGCACCACTACCACCACACCACTACCACCACCCCCATAACATCACAGTTCACAACCACCACCATCACAGCACCACCACGACCACCAGCAGCAGCACCACAATATTATCTGTTTTTGAAAACAAATAATTTTGCACCACCACCACCATCGCACCAAACCACCACCACCACCACCACCAATCTCATAACAGCACAGTTCACAACCATCGCCATCATAATACCACCACGACCACCACCAGCACCACAGTATTATATGTGTTTGAAAATAGATAATATTATTTGTTTTTGACAGTTTCTGTTATAAACTTCTTCTTCTTCACTCTCTTCCTTTTTTCTTCATTGCTATCTTCTTCTTCTTGTTCATAACTTTCTTCATTTTTTGTTTCTTTTTTTTGATCATTTTTCTTCTTCTTCTTCTTCTTCATCTTCTTCACTCTCTTAATTCCTTGTTGACTTCCTTTTCTTCTTCACTATCTTCCTTGTTGGCTGCTTCTTCTTCATCACTTTCTTCGAATTCTGCCCCTTCATTTTCATGATCATCTTCCTGTTCTTCTTCTTCATTTTCATCATCATTTTCCTCTTCCTCGCCGTCTTCGTAGATGAGCAGTTCTTTTTCCTTGGTTGTCATTCCCAATTCTCGTCCACGTAAGTACCTGCATAGTTGACAGAAGAGTGCTATTTGTTATTTAGAACATATAAAGTTATCTGTAATTCACAACAGATAATATTATGTGTTGGACAAAAGAATTTGTAATGCACAACAGTGAATATGTCATGAACAACAGATAATGTTATCTGTTGTGTACAAGAGCTTCAGTTGCTTAGTAGAACATATCTATTTATCTATAATGTGCATCAGATAAAGTTATCTGGTTCACAACATATAATATTATCTAGTTCAAAATAGATAATATTATCTGTTTCACAATAGCGTTCTGTTGCCCAACAGATAATATTATCTGCTAAAATTTGTCAACAAATTACAGAAAACATAAGTTGTATAGATAATTAGCATTGCAAAGTAAAAATTGTATGACGTAGAACAGATAAGTTATCAATAGTTTGCAAGAGATAAAGCAATTGAATGTTATATAAAAATTGTACACAGCAGATAACATTATTTGTTTTCCTGAATAAGTAAATAGACACACCCTCATTTGATATAGAGCAAATCAGACAACAAAATAGTAATGGTATGTGTTTTTCAACAGCAATTATGTATGTTTACATTCTATTTTCATCATCTTCATATTCTTCTTCTTCATTTTCATCATCATTTTCTTCTTCCTCGTCGTCTTCATAGATGAGCAGTTCTTTTTCCTTAGTTATCTGGTTCAAAACGGATAATATTATCTGTTTCATAACAGAGTTCTGTTGCCCAATAGATAATATTATCGTTTATCACCATCACCATCGTCGTCACCACCACCACTGACACAGAGTTCTGTTGCCCAATAGATAATATTACCTGTTATCACCATTACCATTGTCATCACCACCACCATTGACATCACCACCACCACCGCACCGCCATCACCACTACCACCACCCCCATAACAGCATAGTTCACAACCATCGCCATCATAGCACCACCACAACCACTACTAGCAGCACCACAATATTATCTATTTTTGAAAACAGATAATATTATCTGTTTTCAAAAACAGATAATTTTGCAACAGCACCACCACCATCAGAGCACCACTGCCACTGCACTACCCCCTCCCCCTCCCATAACAGCACAGTTCACTACCACTGCCATCATAGCACCACCACGAGCACCACTAGCAGCACCACAATATATCTATTTTTGAAAACAGATAATGTTATCTATTTTCTAAAACAGATAATTTTGCAGCACCACCACCACCACCACAATTGGGGCACCACCACCACCACAATCGGAGCACCACCACCACCACCACCACCACCACCACTACCACCACTGCACTGTGCCACCATCATCGTTGCTGTCATTGTTGTCGTTGTCGTTGCCGTTGCCGTTGCCATTGTCGTCACCGTCGCCGTTGACATCACACCATCATCACCTCCATTACCATCGTCATCACTACCACCATCACAGCACCACCACTACCACCATTGAAGCACCACCACTACCACCATCGCACCACCACCACCACCATCTTCACTTTCATCTACAATCAGAGCACTTCCACCACCACGTCACCTCCATCACTATAGCAACAACACCACCCGCCATCGTCACCACCATCACCATCAGCACCACCATCACCATCATTGTCGTCACTTCTGTTGTGTAGGAGAAGAGGACATTTTTGATTTCTTAGAAAATTAGGTCATTTTGGTTGGAAAAGGGGTTATTGAGTTAAATATTTGGGCATTGGGCTTTATGTAGCATTGTATTAGTTTTAGGGTGCTATGGTTGAGTGGCCCTAGTTACTATTAATACAAAAAAAAAATTATATATATATATATAATAAAAAATTATAAAAAAGAAGGAAGAAAGAAGCACGCGCCAAATAGAGTTGAGGAATGAGCACTTCACATTCAAAAACAAGAAAAGTACGCGATAAAACTGTTAAAAGTAAAGAAAAATTCTATGATACAATCTAGCGATTTTGGTTGTCAAGATAGTGTAGTTTTCAAAATTACTACACTATGGGACCTAGTTATACATTTTGGAACATTAATTATACCCTCTTGTCACCAAATTAGAATATAAAATATAACCAAAACCACTAGAATATATCATAAAAGTTCCCCTAAGTAAAAGAAAGGAAACAAGAAACAAATATATTCCAGGTAAGAAAGACGCATAGGTATATATACAAGGAATAATTATACATTAAGGCCTCATTTGTTTGCTGGATAGGATAAAGTGTAGTATTATTTTTATACTGTGTTTGGTTTGTACCGGATTATACTGGGGATAAAATTCAATTAGTACAATACTGTGTTTGGATGACCATGGTATAAACCTGGATAAATCTAAAACATTCCAAAAATGCCCTTTTGTGAAAAAAAAAAACAAATTGCCAAAATACCTTCATACCAAGTATTTTTCTACAACATCAGCTACAAAAATTTATAACTGTCACCATGAAAATGTTAAAGATCACCATTGAGCTAATTCCAATATAACCAAAGTTTAATAAAATAGAGTTAACATTAATTAATTACAGCAAACAAGTTTACCAAAGTACAACAAATGTCAAAAACTTACAACCACCAAGTTAAATAAAATACAACTATTCAAAAAATTCTCATAGAACAAAAAACCAATAACATAGAACCCAGTCAGACAAAAATTGCATAGTGCCACTCATAGAACTTGTACACACAACTCCCATCATTGCCAAATACTTCATTAATGGCCTTGAAGGCTTGAAGATTAACTCTTGTTCTTGGCTTAGCAAGCCTAATAGTTGTGATTAACATTCTGAGCTCATTCCAGTTATATGCAATGCTAGTTTTTGACAAAATTTATCTTGTAACAAAATGTAAAACTCATATCAATATCATTGTAAATTAATGTTACAACACAAATAAAACTCAGATATGATTTGCAAGGCCGAGGCATCCATCAACATCTTTAATCGAAGAAGGTAATTCCCAATACATATATATATACACACACATACACATAAAAGACTTTTCTTGATTCTATATTTACTAGATCTATATTTGGTCGATTTTAATTTATGTCTTGGTTGTTCATATAAAACAATGTAAATTTGTTGTATTTGTTTCCGATCATATATATATATATGATTCCACCCTATTTAAGAATTTTAATTAGTTCATATGAATTGTCTTATGTTCTCTAATTCCAAAATAACTTGAACAACTATTAACTCTTTTATTTATCAAATCACCATGAATCATATTTTCCTGTGTGACCCATGCCATAGATCTTATACATCTGGTTCAACTATACAAACCCTATTCTGAAAAGTCTTTTAACATTGTACAAATCCATGACTTAAAAAAAGAGAGGGTAAATTGCTTTTTACCTCCCTGTGCCCTCCTTTCTACATAAGTTTCTACGGTTTCCCAAACAAGACTCTACCTTGAGGGGATGAACCTAACAATGCCTTAACTTAACCAAAATTAAAAAACCAAAAAACAGAGTCTTAATTGCCATATCAATCACACACACAGACACACACACACACACACACACACACACACACACACATATTTGCAATATGTATATCTGTGTGTGTGCTGGGTAGACCTAAAAAGTAAACACTGTATTAGAATTTAGAATCTAAAAAAAAAAAAAACTGAAAATTGAAGAGGATAAATAATTAATTTTGGTGAGAATGCACTCCGAAAACATCAATCCAAACCCAACCTAAGTAAATACTTATTTCTCTTAAAATTAATGGTAGAATGCCAATTGTGATAACCGTAGGTATGGAAAACTGCAAAACTCAGATTCACCCTTAAGGGGTGATTCAACATTATCCTTCAACTTGAACATCAAAGCCTCAATGCCGACAGCTCGAGTATATCCAATAAGGCCTCACCTGAATAACTTTGTTCAATATTGAGAAAAAACTAAACTGGCAAAAAATTTGCTACTCCATATAGGTGAACATGAAAAAACACAGTTCCTACAATGAAGCTGCTTGGTAGACATACATTTGCAATAAAAAAAACCAAAAAAAAACAGAGCTTTAATTGCCATATTAATCACACACAAAAACTAAGAAATAGATCAAATATGACTTTTCTGATGGGTTTCTTCTCACCAACAAATTATCATGAATTTTCTGATTTAGTAGATCTAAGGAGAAGAAGATAGTAACAGTCCAAGTCAAGATCTAGTAGATCTAAGGAGAATAAGTGAATTTGTGTAGATTCCTAACAATTTTAACTTAAAACTGACAGATCCAAGCTCAATCTACAGATCTAACGATCTACTCACTTGCCTTGCGATCTCCTTGATCGCCTCTCTCGCTCTGTCGTCTGTTTGTTTTTAGAAGAATGAAATATCACGTGAATGGGTGTTGACTGCTTTTAAATAACAAGGGTAAAATTGTCTTTTGGGTTTCCTTATCCCACTAACCCTTATACCCGCATTTTTAATACTACCCATCCCTAGGTATTACTTAATACCCCCTAGCTAGCATTATTTTTAACCACATAGTATAATACCATGAGTTAACTTATACTGAAAAGGGCCAACCAAACACAGTATAGACCCAGATTGGACTATTTTAGTCCAATCCCCCTTAGTTATCCGCCAAACAAACGAGCCATAATTTCTATGGAATTGTAGTCACCAATTTTATAGGATAGACTTCTTGGTCTTAGGTCCAATTCGTTTTTGATTTCGTGAAATACCCCCAACGTAACTGGTAATTATGTGAAATTTAAAATTTTCTCATAACTAATTATATTAAATATTGTAACATAAGGATTTGATTTGATTATATTTCACTTCAATGACTTTTGACCAAAATTAAAAATGCGTGGCCTTTTAACTCACGTATTCCTAATCACCAGTTGTTTCAAAAGCTTAAGCTATTGGAGAAGAGGTCCAATAATGTATATCAACCTTCAACACACTTCCTCACATTCGACTCCACCTAGTCTAGCCAGGCCTGTCAATCAGGCTGAACTGAGCGGGGCCTAGGTGAGCCCAAGCTCGGCCCGAACAAATTTATAAAGTCCCGAGCTCGAGCTCGGCTCAATTTCAAGCTTTGATTATGTGTTATATGATTTTTTTTAAGCCCCAAAAAGCATGATTAGGAACTGAAGGATACAACCAATTTGTTATTTCATGAACTTAAAAAAATAATAATAATAATAATAATTGAACAAATTCGACAATTAGGGTCCAATTCAACAAAATTCAATAACCGTAAATCACAAGTTAAATTACAAATAATATAAATTTACACACACACACATATATATATATACACACTAAGTTATACAGGCTAAAATGCTAAGTTACCATGTTCATTTGAGTGAAGTGAAGAGTTAAAACTTCCAAGATATTATGGGTGACACATTGGTAATCCTTCTCAATTATAATTAAAAAAGTTAACATACAATCTATTCTAATGTTTCACCAACCAACTTATTTATATTATATTAATTAATGGTGGTTGAACTCTAATAAATTAAGAGTGGAAGTTAGCAAATCACAATATCAGAACAGGACAGATGCACACATGGTATGACATTTTCCATCCCATGTGATTGTATAATTTAAATTCTATTCATAAACAAAGTAGTAGATTTGATGTATTTTGTTGGACTTTAGTCCTTGTTTATTTTTTGGTTTATTTGTATTATCTGGGGTAATATGTATAGTCCTTTTTCGATTTTATACAACCCATCTATTTCCCGAAAAAAAATAAAAAAGAAAGAAAAGGAAAGAGAGATAAAAGGTACTAGATTATAAATTAGGAAACAAAATCTCAAGAACAATAGAAGTGCAATGAGTTACACCATGAACTAAACTCCCAACCACAGCGCCAAATGGATCAAATCTTCAAATGTCAAAACAAGCAGTCATCCCCATCAACAATAGAATATAGCCATATTATATGGCCAACAATAGAATATACTTCTCCACTTGTCAACTTCCAACTTTCTAACAATTGTCTCATAGGATACCTTTAATTACCTTGGCTAGGACTGTACTCGAGCTGAGTTTTTTGAACTCGAGTTGAGCTCGAGTCAAACTTTAAGAGTTGGCATCCTGCTCAAGTTTGAGCTTGGCTCGTTTATTATCGAGTTGAGCCGAGCCGCTCAAGCCGCCAACCCTTGTTGAGCGGCTAAACTCGTGTACACTCTTAATAGCAAATTCAAGTTACCAACCAAAACCCACGGACCAAGCTCAATGCTTGACAATTGGCGTATACATATATACATAACTATATAATATTGGAGCTTAGTGTGTCCAGTCATATTTTTAAGGTGTTTTGGTGTGTGTACAGTCAACACTTGACCAATTAAATTGTGCCACATAAGCTCTGATTTGGCCAAACGCCCCTCAACTCTCTCTCATTCTTTACCCAAACTCTCACCCGTCTCTCTCTCTCCGCCTCCCTCCATCACCTGCGCATCGCCCCACCTCCGTCTCTCTCTCTCTCTCTCTCTCTCTCTCTCTCTCTCTCTCTCTCTCTCTCTCCCTCCTAGCCCACCACCGATCGAAGCCCTCTCCGCCTCCCCTCTCTTTCTCTCCATCATAGCTATGCCCAAAGACCACCTCATGCCCTCCTCAGTCTCAGTGACCCAACCGGTTTGAGCAGCAGCCTATTTGCGCATATCTGGTGCAGATTCTGTTTAGTTATGTTCTGAGAGTTAAGACATCGCCTCTACCAGCACCTCATCGTCGTCGCCACCGCCAGCACTTCATGATTGTCACCTCTGCCACCACCATCGCCGTCTCCAGCTTCTTCGTCTCTATCTTGGTAATCTCTGTTTCCAATTTTTCTCTCTCCCTCCCTCTTTCTCACACACACAAAATCTATGAGGAAAAAAATCTATAGACACACATAGATCATAGATCTGCTATCTGTACACACACAGATAGCAAAAATTCTAGCCCTAACCCTAAACCTAATCCTATTTAGAAAAAATCTAGCCCTAACCCTAAATTTTTCCTTGTGATTCCAGGTTTTTGGTGGCTTAAACGGGTTAGCAGTTCACTCCAAGCTGAAGAGTATGATGAAAAGCAAGAAGAGGATGCAGAAGGTGAGAAAACCACTTTGCTTATGTTGGGGGAACTAATCCCATATTTTTCTCTATATATTAGGTTCAATTTTTGTTGATGGCTCTATGATTGCAATTTCTAACATTTAAATGTCTCAATGGATTCTTATATTCACATTTACATGTGATGGGAAGGTATCCTTTGAGAAACTTTTCTATTTTCAAAATTTTAATTTCAATACTCTCTTCAGAGGTGTAAAATGGGTTGGGTTGGCCCAACTTGCTCAAATAGCAAAACCCAGCCCAGCCCAGCCCAACCCACGTAGGCCCGGCACTCGAAACCCAGCCCACCTCACCGTGCCTGGCTGGTTCACTAATATGAAACCCACGACCCAGGCCCGTCCCGGCCCGCATTAACCCACTTTAACCCACGACCCAACCCTACCCGCGACCCAGACCAGCCCTTAACCAGTGACCCAGTCCAGCCTAGCCTGGTACATACCAACCCGTTCCAACTAAGCCTACTGCCCTACACAATCTACTAATACTATTTGCATTGCATGTGCAGTTTCCAACTGTGCTTACAAGTTTGTCAAGTCACATCACTTTATTACTTTAACTCTGCATTGTTCACAGGTTGCGGCCTGCAGAGTAGGTGTTCGTGTGACTGTGTGAGGAAGCTACAATTTTCCTTCATATGCAAGAAATGAAACAAAAAAAAAACAAAAAACAAAAACAAAAACTATATATATTATAACACAAAGAGAAGACTGAGAAGTACGAGAATAGAATAAAAAAAAGTATGTATTGTCTTTGTCAAAGTCACTACCATGCACGGACAAAGCCCACAAAAGCTGATACACACTTTCTTTTTTTCTCTTTGGAAGTTTTTTTTTTTTTTTTTGGTAATCGGGGGTGTCCGGGCCAGCTTGCGCGCACCTCGACTAATCCCCCGAGGCCTGGAGGCGCCGGGTGAATACTCTAGTGGCCACGCCTCCCATGACTCGAACACTAAACCTCTTGGGTAGTACACCCAAGAAGCTTATCACTCGGCCACAAGAGACTTGGTTCTCTTTGGAAGTTGAAATTGTCAATTTGACAATACACTCAACAGCCAACAGTCTCTCAACGGCTACTTTAAGAGCCGTTTGGCAGTCTATAAATGAAACTCATATACCCACATTATTTCTCACTCCACTCTCAAGTCTTGAGCATTTATTTTGCAATTCTTTCTCTCAGCTCTCTTAATTCTCTACAGACTACATTATTCCAAAAAAAAAAAAAAAATTCTCTACAGACTACAAACTACTAGCAATTCACCAAACCTATTCTTCAAGTTGAAGTATTATTGTGGTGTCCTCTACAATTGCAATTTTGAAGATTGTTTTTAGCAAGGAGTAAGGACTAATTCAGTCACTAGTAGGCAGCAACGATTTTTTGAATTGTGTAAAGCAAATCGTAAAAATCCTAGAAAATTAAAAGCGGATGTGAAAACTCGTTGGAACTCTACTTATCTTATGATTGAATCTTGTAAAAAGTACTACCTACTTATTACTCAATATATCAATGAGAAATTTGGAGATTTAATGCTAACATCTAGTGATTGGGAAATGGCTTTTGAATTTTATGAGTTTTTGAAATTATTTTATGATGCTACAAATTTACTTTCGGGTGTCTATTATCCCACATCTTGTTTGGTTCTTCCTGAATTGCTTAATTCGCTACGGCTTTTAAATAATATAGACATAGTGTAGCTTTTACAAATGTTTGTGTCCAAATGGAAGTAAATTATAGAAAATATTGGAATGAAATTCCGCCTATTTTTTATTTAGCTGCAATAATGAATCCTAGAATAAAATTAGACGGTGTATGTTTTCTCGTTGATGAAATTTCCAAAAACTTAGTAGAGGAAATCAAAACCACCAAAGAAGACGTAAAAACTACTTTGTTTTCATTATATAGTCTTTATGAAAGTAAATTTTCAAGAACTACATCATCATCATAGACTTCATCTTCCTCCTTGGTTTTGAGTAATCGTATGGGTGCGTCAGCATGGTCCGGGCTTGCCGCTTGGAAGTTTGTAGGGTTATCACAAGGAAGTGTAAGTTCTGGGCTGTAACACCCTGTATTTTCTTTTCCATTAATAAATGAATATTTCCATTTTATTCCTATTTATAATATTTTGTTTGGGGTCAAACTGTAATTTCCATAAATACAGAAACATGTTTTCTATGGTTTCAAAATCGATATCCATATTTTTGTATAAACCGGGAATTTATTTCCTACGCTAATATGATTTCTGTATTTTTATATCAACCGTAAAATACCAGTTTTATGTGTTAAATCTGCGTTATACCGCGTTTGGGTGTGGGAGCACGTGAGCTCAACCACACCGGAGTATTCTTGGGCATTGCTTGGAGCCCAATTTTTGGGCTGTCTATATCAGTCTCTCATCTCTCACTCTCTGCTTCTCTTAATTCTCTCCATTCTCTCAATCACTCTCTTGATCACACACCCACAAACAGTATATATATATATATATATACACACACACATTCATACTTGGAGACTCATATATATCAAGAACGGAGGGGTAATTTCTAACGGCGGAATTCTCGGCGGAAACTCTCGGTCTCAATTCTCTGTGTAATTAGACTCAGTGAGTACTATAAACTCACTCGCCATATATATATATATAAATGTATAATTCAGTGTATATGTTTGTATATGTGTATATATGTGTGATACACCATGGAAGCTTAAAATTGGAGTTTTGTAAAACTCAATCAAATTCAATTCCGTGAATTGGAAATTAAAGATCTTAGTCCCAATAAGCTGTGGTTCGAATCCTACGCAGTAATTCATCCGTATCGCGACGAACGGTTGATTTAAAGTTTTGACACCCTTACTTTAATCGCAAATATCTAGAGATACAATCCGTATTAGTTAAAATTGATAGCGTATTTGTAATCTACGCGAAAAATTGAAGAGAACCATATGTTACTTGTCCTGGTACGATCAGATTCTGAAAATGGGTAAAATGCAGTTTTGAAATTGAAAACAGGGGAAAAACGAGGAAGATGATGAAACTGCAAGAACTCGCGCGGCCCGCTCGCGCGAAACATCCCCCCTTCGCTCGCGCGGACCGCTCGCGCGACCTGTTCTGCCCCTTCGCTCGCGCGGACCGCTCGCGCGATCCGTCCTTCCCCTTCGCTCGCGCGACCCGCTCGCGCGACATCACCTCTTCCTCGCTCGCGCGATCCGCTCGCGCGAGGTGGCAGTTTTGAGCAGTTTCTGTATTTTTGTATAAGGGACTGTTTGGAAAATGTTTTGGGAAATTTCAAGGAACTGCTTGGCAAATATACTGTTTTAAAGGCTCACTGTTAGAAATTGGACTTGTAAGAATGTTTAAGATCGATATTTATGTTGAAAAGAATATTCAGCTTGTGATTAATAATTGTTGCTACAAACTGTGAACATTGACCTACCTATTAGGGTCGAGGTTGTGTCAACATGCATGTGTGGAATAAAGCGTGAAAAGAGTAAATGGGGGCGGTTTGGTGTGCGACCTCAATATCGATCGGATAGTATTCCTGGTAGTGGAGGCAACAGTGTTGTGTACGACTTAGATATCGATCGGATAGTATTCCTGGTATCTAAGGCGCGCGTTTCAGATATTGATCGGATAGTATTCCTGATATCCGAAGCGATGGTGATAGTGTTGTGTACGACTTAGTTATTGATCGGATAGTATTCCTGGTATCTAAGGCGCGCGTTTCGGATATTGATCGGATAGTATTCCTGATATCCAGAGCGATGGTCGGTTGTGATCTGCTTAGATATCGATTGGATAGTAATCCTGGTATCTGAGGCAGTAGTGTGGTGTGTGACTTCAATACCGATCGGATAGTATTCCTGGTATTGGAGGCGATAGTGTAGCGTGTGAATTGGATGACTGAGTAGTTATTACTCCTGGTATCTAAGGTGATGTGTTGGTTGAATTGGGTTGTTTTAAAGAAAAGAATTGGCAAGATAAGATATTACAAAATTCATGTACAATTGCGTATTTATTTCTTACTATATTCCCCCGTGATTTATGTTGAAAATGGAACCTTGAATGTATTGCTGTTAATGTTAATTTATACCTTTGTTCTATATGCTTATATATATATATATATTGCGAGCACATGTTTATATTACTCACCAGCTTTCATAAGCTGACGGCGTCGATGCGTCCTGGACTCTATGTCCAGATTTTCCAGGTCAGGAGCAGCCAGAGTTTGTTGACTATGCTAGTTAGATGACCGGAGGTGTTCCAGAAGAGCTGTTTTATTTTCTTTATGTCTTTCCTTTCAGAGTTGTAATAAACCTTGTTAGAATTTGAATAAGAGCGTTTGTGCCTAAGACCTCGACCTATGTAATAGTTATTAAGTTTTAATTCTGGAGCTTATGTTTATTAGTATCCTTTCTTTTAGAAATGTTGTTAAGTTATTTGTTGCAGGGACAATTGGTCATACTCACTTGTCACGACTTACGAGTCCATAAAGGAAATTAAATGCTTTCCTGTATTATGCTACGTCGGGGCGTGACATGGGCATAATGAACTTTCTAAATATTTAGAGACTGAATATGTCTACCAACTTAGTCAAGAGGAGTTAAAATCTTTTGAAGTTTTGTCATGGTGGAAAACACATCAAATGAGCTTTCCTATACTTTCCATCATGGCCCGTGATCTACTAACACCTCCGGCTTCCATAGTAGCATCGGAGTTTGCTTTCAATGCAGGTATTAGGGTGCTGGATGAGAGGAGGAGCAGATTATCCCCAGACATGTTGGACTGCCTTATGTGCTTAAAGGACTGGGAGGATGCAAAGTACCACTCTCAAGACCGCAAAAATGAAATTCTTGAAGATTTTGCGAACTTGGACATCGAAGAATAGAAGACAATTTATAGTTGCGCAATTTTTATAGGACTGGGATGACGCAAAGAACCGCTCTCTGGACTGCAATAATGAAATTCTCGAAGATTTTGCAAACTTGGACATCGAAGAATAGAAGATTTTTTCTTGTACTATGTCACTATTAGTTGCTTTTGTTTTACACTTCAAGTGTATTTCTAATTCTTACTTGTTCTATGTCACTGTTAGTTGCTTTTGTTCAACACTTCAACTTCATTTTTCAATTAACTCCAATATTTTGCTCTATTGTACTTTTTCTCAATTATTCTTCAATAAAATTCAGAGGTACATTCAGAAAATTTTGATTTTTTTATTATAATTCAATTACTTGTTTAAATATAGTTAAAATAACAATAATTAAATATATAAATCAAGATATAAGTAGTATGTATATTAATGAGTAGCATAAAAAGGTATAATTATAAGTATATGTACTTATAATTAGGTAATAGTGTTATATCTTTTCAAAAAATAAAAGTGTTATTAACTCATGTAAGTATACTGAATATACATAATAAGTTAATTAATAATACAATAATAGTATACTTAAATTTAGTGTAAGTTTACATAAGTTATATAAATCATAAAGTAACAATATTTTTAGATTTAAACCAACCCTTTGAACCCTCCCTGAAATGATATATAAAAAAAACCAGCTAATGACCAAAATAACATTAGACCCAGCCCACAAACCCAACCCAACCCAACCCATGATTATCAAATTAAAAGTCTGACCCAGCCCAACCCACAACCCTACCCACAAAACCTAGCCCACAAACCCAGCCCAGAAACCAGCTCACGGCCCAACCTGCCAACCCAACCCAGCCCGTTAGCGCTGTGCCAAGTGGGTCGGTCTGGGTCCACCCTTTTGTCTCCAAACCCAGCCCACCTGGAACGTGGGCCTAGCACGACCCTGTCCGCGACCCGCCTAGTGTAATACCCCGTATTTTATTTTCGCTTTTTAATTAAAAAAAAAAATACCAGTTTTGGAAATGGGCAGTATAAATTTTACCTGTGTGTGTGTATCATTGCGTGAGCTCAACACACACAAGGGTATCTTGTGTACACATGGAAACCACTCAAGAAATTAGTGCAGTGTGTGCTGTGTTTAGTGGAATGTGGGTGGAGTGTCTTGTGTGTGTAGTGCAAACATAATGGTGTGTTTTATATGCATAAGTGCCAAGCACTTTACATTTATATATACACCCATTAATTCCTCCCCTCATCAGACTCTCTATCTCTCATCTATCTCTCAGTCTCTCTGCAGCTCTCTCTCTCGGCAAGAACACACACACACACATATTATTACATACACACAGATTACATATATTGATACACATATACATATATATTCAGAGATTGGAGAAATTGCTCAACATTATTTTTAAGGTACGGGGTTGTGTACAATATGCTCTTAAATCTCCGGAGTATTTTCTTTGTCATCCCTATTTGTACTCTTTTTGATTTATGTTGTCTTTTTATTGGAATCCATGTCTTTTTGGTTAAATAATATTAATATATTATTTTGGCTAAGTGCTATGGGACTAAAGGGTACATGAGCAATGAGCACCTACCAACAGTCCAACAGGCCTCAGGGACCAAGGAATGGTGACGGGTGAGGTGAGGTGAGGTGGCTCTTTACTATGTGACCAAGAGGAACCTGGTATGAGGCTCTTGTGGGTGAGCGGGTAAATTGTGTGAACGGGTGGGTTGAGTGATTGGTCTATTTTATTTAATCCTAGCAACTTTTATGTCGTCGTGGTTGTTCATTGTACTTTTGAGCCTTTATTATTCCTGTCATATTGTATACTTCCCCGTGTGTTATTTTAGATGCAGGTACCATTGGTAGCAGTCAAATTGGAGCACATTAGAGTACCGTGTGGGTTCGAGTTATTTGGGTCCTAACCATGTAAATGAATTTAAATGTAATTTTGGGCACTCAAATGTAATTCATTTTATTTATTTTTAATAAAAATACCCTTTATTTTTGCGGGGCGTTACAAATGGTATCAGAGCCTGTACCCAGCCGGAAATGTAGGACTTAGTTCCACATCGCCTGGGCGAATCAATGAGGGTAGTACTATTTATTTGTACTACTTGGATTTTTGTCTCTAAAAAAAAAAAAAAAAAAAATTTGAAAATTTTCAAGTTGTTTGTCAAAATATTTATGCTGTAATTTCGCGGACGAAATTCTTTTAAGGAGGGTAGAGTGTAATACCCCGTATTTTATTTTCGCTTTTTAATTAAAAAAAAAAATACCAGTTTTGGAAATGGGCAGTATAAATTTTACCTGTGTGTGTGTATCATTGCGTGAGCTCAACACACACAAGGGTATCTTGTGTACACATGGAAACCACTCAAGAAATTAGTGCAGTGTGTGCTGTGTTTAGTGGAATGTGGGTGGAGTGTCTTGTGTGTGTAGTGCAAACATAATGGTGTGTTTTATATGCATAAGTGCCAAGCACTTTACATTTATATATACACCCATTAATTCCTCCCCTCATCAGACTCTCTATCTCTCATCTATCTCTCAGTCTCTCTGCAGCTCTCTCTCTCGGCAAGAACACACACACACACATATTATTACATACACACAGATTACATATATTGATACACATATACATATATATTCAGAGATTGGAGAAATTGCTCAACATTATTTTTAAGGTACGGGGTTGTGTACAATATGCTCTTAAATCTCCGGAGTATTTTCTTTGTCATCCCTATTTGTACTCTTTTTGATTTATGTTGTCTTTTTATTGGAATCCATGTCTTTTTGGTTAAATAATATTAATATATTATTTTGGCTAAGTGCTATGGGACTAAAGGGTACATGAGCAATGAGCACCTACCAACAGTCCAACAGGCCTCAGGGACCAAGGAATGGTGACGGGTGAGGTGAGGTGAGGTGGCTCTTTACTATGTGACCAAGAGGAACCTGGTATGAGGCTCTTGTGGGTGAGCGGGTAAATTGTGTGAACGGGTGGGTTGAGTGATTGGTCTATTTTATTTAATCCTAGCAACTTTTATGTCGTCGTGGTTGTTCATTGTACTTTTGAGCCTTTATTATTCCTGTCATATTGTATACTTCCCCGTGTGTTATTTTAGATGCAGGTACCATTGGTAGCAGTCAAATTGGAGCACATTAGAGTACCGTGTGGGTTCGAGTTATTTGGGTCCTAACCATGTAAATGAATTTAAATGTAATTTTGGGCACTCAAATGTAATTCATTTTATTTATTTTTAATAAAAATACCCTTTATTTTTGCGGGGCGTTACACCTGGGCCCAAAATTCGATGGGCCAGGCTGGCCCAGCCCGGCACGTTTTACACCTCTAACTCTCTTGGTTTTTCCAGCTTTTACTTTTTCTTTTGACTATTGAGTCATGTCCAAACTAAGAATTCTAAATATCTCCAAGAAAAGAAAAGAGATGAGAAGTAGGTTTGACACATTACCCACAAAAGGGTAGACCACCAAATGGAATGAGCAAAAAAAAAAAGAAAAGGAAATATAAAGTAAAAATCATTTCATTTCACATTATTAGTTTCATTTTATAGGCACATAACAATTCCCTAAAAAAAATCAAAAAAAAAAAAAAATTCAAAAACTCATTTTTATCTACATTTTTCATAGGACCTTAACCCTAACCCTACCTAAATTAATTTTGTTTGAGAGTTTCAAGAGGTTCCCAATATATGTGTTGTAGTGTATCCTGTTTTTCATTCACATTTTTTTTTTTTTACTTAATCTTGCTATTTTCAGTATACTTGAACTATTAGCATGGGTCTTTGAATTGGGTCTTTGTGGTGGCATATCTGAGTTGAACTAGAGAGAAATGATTGGTTCTGGGGTTGAAAGAGGTAAGTTTCTCCTTCCAAGTGGTGTGTGCATTTGCTCCTCACAACTCATTTGCTCCTTCTAGAAAATAGTAGCAGTGCAAGTAATGTGATGATGAGATCTTGCATATCCGTTTTTGATTGATGAAGAGGAAAGTCAAATTGTGTTTAAAGACTAGAAAAGGCTTTGTCCAAATAAAAGAAAATGCAAAACAGAGTGAGTAATCTAATTAACTCAAGTGAATACTGAGAAAATGTGGGTAAATTCATGGATCTATCTTTTACTCTTTTCTCCTTCAGATTCTTGGTAACAAAACAGAGTGCTATGCATTTCTTCAACTTAAGAGTTTGTAAGAATTGTGTTATATTTTCATTGTGTTAGCAGATTTTTTATTGTGGTATTTCTTCTTGGTTGGATTTGAACTCAGTGTGTGTCTCAAATAGGCGTGTGTTCTCTGAGCTACATCGTGTTCCCTAAGCAGCTCATAACAGCTCCAAAATCAACCCCTAACAGGCCCCAAATCAGCCTCTAATAAATACCCAAACAGACCCCCCCCCCCCCTCCCTTAACAGCCCCTAATCTCCTCCTTAACAGCCCAAAAACTGTTTGATTATTTTTACAAGGATTTAACTAGGTGTATTTGCCCCTAATCAGTGCCTTTGATCTTATACTAAATTGAAATTAAACTCTTTAAAAGTAATTTTCTGAAACTGTTTTTTTGGGGCTCATTCGTGTGGTTAATGACTTGGGGATTTGGTATATGAACTCTAATTGCTCTGAGTTTGAGTTGGAAATGGAATTGGGCTCATTCATGTGGCTAGAATTGGTGGAACTCCAATACTTCTCCTCATTTGAAATTCTTTAGGCGACTATTATTATTAGTTAGTGAGTTGCTAGCTTAGTCAGTATAATTTAATTTAAAACTTCTAATTCCATACAATTTTCAAGCTAATGCATGTGTGTATCAATAAATTTAGCTCTTGAAAGCTCAAACGAGACACTGATTAACTAAGGTAGTTTTTCCTAATTACATGATGACTTGGGGGTTTGGTATGTATCTTTTTCTTAATTCAACTTCTAGCTGCTAACAATGCTTGAATTTTCTCTCTAATCTCTTTGTATAGGAAAACAAGAATGGCATGGCTATTCTTTTCTATATCAGAAGCAAATCAAATCACTGAATAACCTCCTCTCTATTTTTCTTTTCTTTTATTTTCCGTAGACCAATTCGTATTAAGAGAATACCAACTTTGTAATTTGATGTGCATTCATGCTATACTACCAGTTAAGACAAGTTTAAAGTTAATGTATATTATGATTCGTGTTTAAAATATGTTTTATTACAGTGTTGAGGTTTTGGCGAACTATTTTTTTTCCTAGTGCCCAAAACCAAGTCGTTATCGTCGTTGTCCCCACACTTCTAGCCCTTTCTTTTGGTTTTGTGCCCGTGCAATTCCACTTGCGGTATTTTGGAATTTTCCGCGGACCATGTTCTTCTATTTTTGTTATTAATTACATGTGCTAAGAATGATACATTGAGTTAGTTAATAGTTGAACGTAGGTATGGTTAGAATTGTTTGGTAGTAGCTTTAGCCACGGGTTATACCTAATATATATATATATATATTACCTAAAACAATTATTTGGCACATGAATTTAGGACTATGCACACTATAATATGCTAATATTATTTAAAATTTAAATACTTTGCATAATAAATATATTATATTTTATAATTAATTATCTTATGTATAATATATTCTTTCAATTTTAAACAGTTTGTATTACACATATATTATATTTTTTTAATTATCATATATATATATATAATTAAACAAGCCCTTATCAAACCTATTAAAGAGATTTTTCACGAGCCTACAATACAAGCCTTAATCGAACTGTTCGCAAGCCTTATTGAGCCGAGCTCATGTGTGCTCAAGCTTGGCTCGTTTATTAAACGAGCTTTGTATTCAAGCTCGAGCTTGCATGGCTCGTTTATTATACGAGTAGAACCGAGTCGAGCTATTATCGAGCCGAGCCGCAAGCCCTTGTTGAGCGGCTCAACTCATGTACAGACACCTCCCCCCCCCCCCCCCCCCCCCCCCGCGGCTAAACAAACTTTCGCTACCCGCATTTTCTCCAAAATTTCATTTTTGAGCCTCTAAAATTAGTTGTTTCAATTAAGGCCTTTGATTTGATAAAAACATAAAAATTAAAAATAAAAATTAAGGCCATAGACTTTGAAATTGGTTTCAATTGGGAAAAATTGAGGACAATATAACTACTAAAGGACTTCAATAATCTCTTGATCCAATTCCATGTAAAATAAATGCATGAGGTTATAAAACTCACGAATGACTTAGCCACTGCCCCTTAACAGCCGATTTGTCACTATTGCTAGGGTCCATCAGTCTGTTGCTTCGGTCCTCGTGCCATGCTATTCCATGAACTTGCAGAAATACAGATTACATGGAAATAGCATAGGTGAAACATATCTAGATTGCTTATTTGCAAGAAATTTGATCCAAATTTTCCTTTACAATTGCCAAACAACTTACTAGATCAGATTTATTTCTAGGCTATTGGAAAACGATGAAGGAGAATTTTCTGATATTCTTTATTCATTCTATGTAGTCCATTATATACACATCCAAGATAACAATTAAAGGAAAGAAAATACAAGAAAGGAAATAAGAAAGAAAGGAAATAAAATCAATCTAATTCTAGAATGCTGGGATAGAATTTTGACTGAAATTCTATCCATAAAATCTTATCTCCAACACTCCCCCGCAAGGTGAGTCACGGAAACTTGATGACATGAGCAACTTGAACTTGGACTTTGGATGATCCTACCATATGTTGAACAACCATAACCAAGAAGCATGGAAGTTCCAGTAGAAGCGAAACAATCCCTTGACAAATTGCCTGGACATCACAGTGCAATAAAACGAACAAGGCTGCCGGAAACCATGGCAGAGCTAATTAACTGGAACCGACGAACGGAAGATTACCCGGACACTCGGTGCAATAAAAAGGGTCATGGCTGCAAGAAAATACGGCTGAGCAAATCAACCGGTGAGCACATACATGTTCAAGCCCATCAAGAGAGCCCACAAAGGGGCTGCACACTTCAACTCCCCCGCAAATGGCTGGCCAAGGGCTAGACAAGGTTCGAAAGGGTCGGCCAATGGCTTGATGATGTTTGATGGGGGTTGAATATGAAAGTAACAGAAGGAGTGTGGGTTTATTTGAAAAAACATGGGAACAAACAAAGTGCACACAACAGTAACCCAATAAATTTAACGAAGAAAAGAAGATTATAGGAGTCCGGCGGGCGGCGAGCCGCCACCCGCCGATGGAGCTTGAAGATATCTGGCTCTAATACCAATTGGAAAACGATGAAGGAGAATTTTATGATATTCTTTATTCATTCTATGCAGTCCATTATATACACATCCAAGATAACAATTAAAGGAAAGAAAATACAAGAAAGGAAATAAGAAAGAAAGGAAATAAAATCAATCTAATTCTAGAATCCTGGGATAGAATTTTGACTGAAATTATATCCACAAAATCTTATCTCCAACATAGGCTTTGAAGGAATCCAATAAAAAAAATATATTCATCATACACAACCAAAAACTACATATCTATGAACAATCCAAATGTAGAATTAAATATGATGATTCATGAACCTTTTTCTTTTTTATTTAACCTTTTGATCAATTAACGATCTGTGCAACCTGACTCTGATACCACTTGTTGGAATTATTATAGAGAATACAAAGGAAGGATTTCAAAAAAATTTCTAGATCCTCACAGTGGTTGATTAATCATACGATTAAGTAAAACAATATTATTTTAATTGTTACCTCAAACTCTGAAGTTGTAGATGATACGGTATATAGCCTTTTTCACCACCGGACTTTCATCGTTGTTCTCCAATCTACAGATGCGCAGGAAGATGGTAGGAATCTCTACAAGCCAGTACTCAAAGCTCTCAATATGGTGTATGTTATTTTTTTAGTCACGTTAGTTTTTCCTAACATATATGCATGTATATATAAGATATGGATACAGAGATATAGTAGCATTAAATCTCCTATCTCTTTTAAATTAAAAATTAAAAATTTAATTTAAATTTAATATACATATATATATTCATCTTTATAAAAAGAAAAATTATCCATATACTTATATATAAATACAATCTATTATATACAGACACCATACACAGCTTTAGTATGCACCCTACGGTTAGGAGCCAACGATGGGATCTGATGGCCATCCTTTTTTCCTGGCTTCCAGTTGCATCTTAACCAATCTGATCAATCCTTGATCTAACTAAAACTGATTAATTACAGACACACCCTATTACAATGCTATAATTGTACTTTAAGAAAATGGAAATTATATTAAGGTCCAACTCACTAAATTTATCTGCAAATATATCCCTCCACATGAATAAGTAATACAAGGTAAAATAATAATTGACTGTCTACCTTTTAGGTCACCTATTATTTACTACTTTTGGAAACTCTAGTTATCCATAATCGATCACGTATGGAAAGACCATACCACCCTTTTGCAAATAATTGTTATTTAACTATAAATAATATTTATAAAAACTGGTTTAGGAAAAACACATCTGAGTACTCAGATTTCTGTGATCGAATGAAACTATCCAAAAGTTATCCAACATGGATTTCATATTGAAGATACACGTTCACAGATCTCATATACTAATCACCCAAAATACCGAGGTATTGATCATAAGATCTCACTAACTATTATATTAAAGTAACTAGCATAAGAGTGTTGAGTCCATTGATCTCCTCAGGATTAAGAGTAATTTACAATTTAATGTACTAGATAAACAAACACTTAAGAGACACTCATTTAGTGCAGTAATCTAGTTAGCGATCATGTTCAACGCATTAATCACGTTAACATTTAAGTTGTGAGTTCAACCACTCCATTTGATGCAAATCATGGCACGTCTTCAAGGGAACCAATTCAAATTCCAATTGAACCAGTTACGAGGGCTCGGGCAAAGAAGTTCAAAGAGGCACTCAACGGGCTAATTCAAGAAGTTTGGTCTCAGAAAAATTCGTGGAGGCCTATTGAGCTTGGTCCACAAAGATGTCTCAATCTAATTCAAGTTCTAGAAGAATAATCCAACAGTTCAAGATTGAAGTCAAATTTTAGTTTTCCTAAAATTAGAATTTGATTGTCATTTTTTCTTAATTGCTTAAATTGCTGAATTGTAGGCTTGCATGCCAACTATGGAACTTTCCTTATTCCTTTAGTTTCGTTTTATTTTAATTTTGGGTGAATTTATTTTGGGGCATAATATTTCGTAGGCTTATAGGGCCCAATTGTAAGCCTCAGCTATTTAAACAGTTTTAGGGTTTGTAATATGCAGTTTTGATCATTAATAATATTGTGAGAGTTTTCTCTTTGGTTCTTTGAAGAACTATTCGAACTTATCGGATTTACTCTATGGCGTTCATACCTGGACTTATCAATCGAGTTTTCCATCCTTGATTGTGGCGTCTTCATCCTTTATACCTAGGTTCACATCTGATATAGGTGTTGGGTCGCAGTTCCCATTTGAATCTGACAGTAGAATGGTCTGAGGCATTAATCGTGTTACGGGTTTCGTCACATTGTTGGCGGGGTTCGTATCAGTTGGTATCAGAGCACAGTGCTAGTCTCAGGTTTAACCTATCTTTTTCGTTTCTATTCTTATTCGTTCTCGTTTCTGAACTGTATCAACAAAAAAAAAGGTGTTCGATTACGATCTAGAATTTCGTGTTTAGGGTTTGCGAATCTAATCTGTGATTTTCTCTTGTTACTTCGTGTTGGTCCATCTTCGTGATCATTGTTATTGTGGTCTTTTTCCTTCTCAGGAATTTGGGTTTCTGAATCAGATACGTGAACTGTGAAGTCTCCCTGATTATTCAAAAAAAAAGAAAAAAAAAAAGAAAAGAAAAGAAGAGAAGAGATCGGTAGTAAAAAAAAAGAGTACAAAAACTCGCCCCAAAATAAATTCGCCCAAAATTAAAATAAAACGAAACTAAAGGAACAAGGAAAGTTCCATAGTTGGCATGCAAGCCTACAATTCAGCAATTTAAGCAATTAAGAAAAAATGACAATTAAATTCTAATTTTAGGAAAACTTGATTTTTGAGTGTAAACACGAGTGAATCATATTCTTGAGTGAAACACGTGAGGGAGTGTAGTGAGTATCTGTTCTATTTCTAATCCGTTCTTGCAGGGATTATGGCTCAAGATCAGGGAAGAGTCACAAATGAAGAGGCTCAACAGCCGGTTGTTACGAATCTACAAATGCAAGCTTTAGTGGGAGAGATGAGGCGGATGATGAGGGCAGAATTGGAACCAATACATGAGAGATTGGATAGAGTTGAAGAGGGTACACCACATAGGCAACCAACTTATCAGATTTACTCTGTGGCATTCATACCTGGACTTATCAATCGAGTTTTCCATCCTTGATTGTGGCATCTTCACCCTTTATACCTAGGTTCGCATCTGATATAGGTGTTGGGTCGCGGTTTCCATTTGAATCTGACAGTAGAATGGTCCGAGGCATTAATCGTGTTACGGGTTTCGTTACATTGTTGGCGGGGTTCGGATCACCAATGACTGAGTTATGTCATCCCACACCATGTAGCAACTATAGTTACAGTCGTTCATATGAATTGTCCCAAATTCATACTAAATGTGAACCGAGTTTCAAGTTGAAAGGAACTGATGATCATGAACTCCCGTGTGTGAATCCTTTCCGTACACCTAGATCTTCTACAATTCAACTTGAGGACACATCAATTAATACACTGCTCATGTATTAAAATGATACAGGTATACCCATAATGTGTAATAACAATCAATAATAAATTCAATTTATTAATAATAAAATATCTTAACGAGTGGCTTTAAAAGCATACAATCCCAACAATAAGATCATAACAACAAAGAAAAATACCCAATGAATAGAGGAAAAGTAGTTTGGTACATATAATAAAGTTAGTTTAGAGGTTCAAATAATCATAGCATTTACTTGATGAGTCATATTACAAAACTTAGGAGGGTGATTGAGTACTAACGCATAAGACTTGAATATCAACATCTTAGACAATTAATTTGGATTTATGTCAAAGAGATTATGCTTTGAAACCATTGTTTTTAGGGTTCTTTAGATTTCAATCCTTTATTGTGACCTTTTCTAGAAATAGATCCATCCTATAAGTCAACTTAGAAATTAGTCCCTCACCAATTTTGATGACTAAAATACCCCCATTCCCACAAATTAAGGTTTTTAAATTCAAAACTCATATAACTATATATATACATATATATTTTATATATATATATATATATAACAAATCAGAATTTTGAAATTCAAAACCCATATAATACATACATATATATATCTAATAGAAATCTAGAAAATAGTCCATACCCAAGATTGATTGATTTAATATGAATTTTGATAGTGAGAAATTTCTCACCTTTTTAAACAGATTTGATGAGAAATTTATCACCAAATAAAAACAAATTTCTCACATTCAAACCTCAAAAGCAAAACTGCACACTTTGTGAGAAATTTCTTGACAAATTTCTCACCTTTTTTAAACTAGTTTGATGAGAAATTTCTCATCAAATAAAAACAAATTTCTCCCATTCAAAACTCAAAAGTAAAACTTCACACTTTGTGAGAAATTTTTTGACAAAAATTCATACACAAAGTGTCAAATTTCTCACCTTTTTTAACGGGTTTGATGAGAAATTTCTCACCAAATAAAAACAAATTTATGCCCTTCAAAACTCAAAAGTAAAACTTCACACATTGTGATAAATTTCTTGACAAAAATTCATAGACAAAGTAAGGGTATTACAGTAACAAAATAAGACCATTGGTGCCCCTGTATAGCCACCACCACTTGATTTGGACCCCCATAGAAGACGACAACTGTAGAGAGGAAAACACAGTCACTCTCTCTCAAGAATACATAAAAGATTCATTGATAAATAAATATTATAACATATATATATATATTGAAAAAGGGGAAAGTTGATGATTTGCAGAACGTATAAATCGAAACCAACAAACTGGTAGCAGCAACCATTTATGAAAAAAAAAAAAAACTCAACTGGAGAATGAAAAAAATAATGTAAAATCTGCCAAAGAGGACATATTGCATAAATCACACCAATCCCAATCATAATAACTCATGAAATGTTGCTCTGTCTCACACCCATCTGGATTTTGCAGTTGAACCCTTCTTGAGAGAGAACGAGAGAGACAGATCGTGACAGAGAGAAAGTGAGATCGTGAGAGATAGAGACTGGGATGTAATCTGCAGTTATTTGGGGTCAATTTAAAACCCCTAAATTCATGCCTTGATGGGGTGATGATACACATATATCATTATATATATATATGTATATATTTAATGATAAGGGTAATTTTGTCCATAAAAAGACACAAATTTAGGGAAAAGGACTAATCTTTAGTTTGTAATTATAATTAGGGATTAATTATTATACATAGATTTGGGGATGAATCAATTTTTAAAAGAGTAGAATTTCAGGGACTAAACCTTATATATCTATTGTTTTTATTGAGAGCATTTTGTTCATACAATTTTGTTTTGAGAAATTCTATTCACACCCACCTAATTTGCTCACTACACCCATTTACTCTCTACACTCACCTTTATAATTTAATTAAAAAAATTTACTCTTTATACCCACCCTTCTCCCAGAAATAGCCCTAACCCTATCACCCTCCAATTTTTGTTACTCTCTAAACCCACTCCTCTCTCTTTCCCTCATTCCCACCACAGATCAGAAAAATATACACTAGTCAGACACAAAATAGATTGCAATCAAAATGGGTGTTGATCGTTGAACTATTATCTACAAGATCAAATTGCCAAGTAATTGGGAAAACAATCAATTAGCTCAAAAGTAATTATACGATTGCCCAGATCAGTTTCATACTTGGATCAGTCATCAAATCAATGATTATCTTGGACAATGGTATTTTTAGTGTGTGTATAATGTATATATGATACTCCGTATATGGTTTCAAATGAGTATATATATTAGTTATAAATAGATGTGCATCATTTTTATAACACATTTATTCGACTATAGACCTATGAATCTATGTACGTATATATATAATGTATATTGTGTATATATGTATATACAAATGCATTACATATGATTTGTTATGGAGAATGTGTTAGTGAGTTAGGGTTTCTTGACCTTGAGGTAGGTGTGTGTAAAGAGTAACTTGTTCTAAGATTTCTCTTATTCATTTGTCCTTATATGTCATTTTGTATTGGGGTAAAGTTGTAATGAAAAAAATCATTAAATGTTGGTGTGAAGAGTAAAATAGGTAGGTGTTAATAGAATTGCCCTTTTGTTTTTCTATAGCTACCATTTTGATATGTATCCCATTTTATCCCTCATTTTACCTCGTTTTATAAATATAATTACTGAAGGCTAGTGCTAATGCCAAAGCACAAAGTACTAATGCCAAAGCAGAAAGTGTCGCAAAAAATTTTAGCGACAATTATCTAAGTGTCTCTAAAATTTTAGCGATACTTTCTGCTTTGGCATTAGCATCACCCTTACTGAATGGGACTTTAAATGAGACACATATCAAGATCGTGGACGTGTGTGATCAAAGAGTGAACAAAATTGGGTGAGCAAAAAATACTTTCGTATTTATTAAGGAGGCTGATGGGAGGATACATTAAGAAGATAGACTTCAAATTTTTTTTTTTTTTTTTGGTTAATTACATTTTATCCTCCGTGGTTAGGTTCATTTTCACTTTATCCTCATGTGCTTCAAATGTGGTGACTTAATCCCCTGTGATTTCGGACAAAAGTGAAAGCTGTTAAGATATTCCTCAAAATTGATGAAAATTCTAAAATTGGTCAAAATATTACCTTCACCCCCTTTATGAGTTTAATTTCGGTGTTAACCCTCTACGTGGGGATAATGCTACCATTTAACCCACCTATATGTGACTAGTTTTTAACATTTAACCCGAGGCTAAGTTTGTGGTTAACCCCTTATGTGAGAATAATGCTACCATTTATTCCAGCTATGTGAGACTAACTTTTACTAACACTTAACCTCTTGTGGAAATATATTTAGGATTATCTGCCTATATGGGGTAATTTTGATACTTAATTTAAGTTTTTTTTCTAGTTTGTGTCAAATCAAACGGAGCATGGTTAGTGTTTTCTCGGGCAGAGGAATTTTGTAGAGAGATTCCCTCTCCATTGAACTCCTTTCTTTTGATACTTGTGCTCTCGATTGGGGTTCACGCCCAATACTTACCATGAAGCTTATAGGATTGTGAATTGAGATCTTTCATGACTTTGATTATAACCTTCCGACTTGAGATGAGACTATTAACCCACGATTCTCTAATGAAAATTATAGAGTTTTCAAACATAGGCAAATCAAAAAGCAAACGCCACAAGAAAATTATTTCATAGCCAAAACGTTACAAGTACGAAGGATTTACAACCACGAGTACATGCCCCATAAACAAACAAGAACTACATAGTAAAGCCCCAAAGAAAAAGAAATCAAACAACAAGTACCACCGCCGTAACGATGACATACCACAATAGCTAGCTAGATATAACAAATACAAAACCACACAATTTATTGTTACTTCTGCAAGGAAAAAAGCAAGAGTAAGAGAGAGGAAAAGGACACCATGGCTGTTCCATCAAAATGAGGCTAAGACCATTTGTTCAGTTTCTTCTCGTTTATTTTCCCAGTATCAACCTGCAGAGATTTGAGTTGCATTCGATGAGAAATATGCATATATTGAATACCTTCTTTTGGATATTGATTTTTGACAGGGGCCTAATCATACTATTCCAAACCTCCCCTCAGGTTGAAAGACTAACTTCTTTTGCATATTAATTGGTAAGTGTAATTTTTCAAAATATGAGAAAGGCCCGTGTAATTAGACCATAGCTCATGGGAGGTGAGTGTAACTAATTTACTGATGTATTGGAATGTCAAAATCGAGAGGGAAAATGCGTGAAAATGCAACTTTCTTGAAACGTGTTAATTATTGAATGATAATACCAGAAATCAGGACTCTATCACCTTGTTGATTCGCATGAATACCAAGAACAATAGGAAAATATGAAAGAAACCCCAATTAAAGTGTTGTTTTATTATCAAAAGTTGGTGAGAAATAAAACGAGCTAACAATTTATAGTCTAAAAAAAAAAAAAATCCTAAAACGCACAGCAAAACAAAAAGACGAAAATATCCAAAAAGGCCGAAAAAACATATCTAGTAGGGCAAAGTAAACCCAATTGCAATTCCAGGAGTTATCTTTTCCTAGCTAGACATTTGATCAGTATCACACACACACACACACACACACACACACACACACACACACACACACACATACACAAAAAAACAAAATAACAAACAACGGTGAGGGCCATTTACTATTCCCTCCGTCTATTTTAAGTGTCCATCTTTGAAAGTTCAACTTTTTAAGGGGACATAATGATTGCAATTCACATGATATGGAATTAATGTAATTGTTCCAAAATAACCTTCCTTATTTTTCTTTCCTTGCGTAAGTTCAAAATCAATAAGGATAATTTTGGAAAGTAAGGAAATATTTATCATGGAATATTCGTAGTAGGAAATAGTTTTGGGACGGTCAAAAAAGTAGAGGACATATATAAAGAGATGGAGGGAGTAGTAACCAAGTTTACCATTAAAATTTTATATAGTACTACTTTCAGTGAAAAAAATAGAAGAGTGCATTTTCGCTCACCCCAAAATTGCTCATCCATTGCTCCCATTGGCTAATGCAATGGGACCTAGGATTAAATGTGGATTTATTAATGGTGTAAAGTCCTGGATCCACTGCATTAGCCAATAGGAACAATGGGTGAGCAATTCTGAGGTGAGCAAAAATGCACTCAAAATAGAAAGTGATTTACTCTTTTCAAAGCCGTATAGATCAACCCAAACTCAGTAATGTCACAGTTCCAATACTATCATCTCACAGAGACTCGTAAGGAAACTAAGAAAGAAAAGTAGCAGTGAATACTGAATAGTGATGAAAATGAAGATTTGAGGATTGAGGTTTCTTGAAAAAAACCTGCAGTGGCATTTTCTTAAAATTGTTTCGAAACATCGTTACTAACGTTGCACAAAAAGAGACTACAAATACAAACCATGTTAAATTTATTAGAGTTAGATATTATAATTAGTTTTATTTATATTTAGCTTTAGGGTAGTTTAGTCTTTTACTTTATATTAGGGTATTCCTAGATATACTATTATTCTCTCTTCTTTTTGTATTGTATTCATTCATTCAGTTTTGTGTGTTATGAGAAACTCTAGCTTTCTTCTCTCTTTTCTCTTTGTTGTTATCTTTATTTGATATATTCACAAAATTTAGTACTACATTAATATGGATGTTTCCAAGGCGGTACTGGGTATAAGCCACCGTTTTGGGCTCCCACTTCAATAGGGCCCCGCACAAAATAATATTCTATTATCCATAGTCCATGCATGTATGGTGATTTCGCAGCTCAAAATGCAAGAAGGCAATATTGAAGTAACACTGTAACGATGTATTATAGTTTTACTTGTCAATTGGATCTAATTTTTGTGCAAATAAATTTTGTGTTGGTAGATCATGTCAAGTAAAAATATTTTGTACAAAATTTATAGAGGCGCCTCCAATCTTCGAAGTTCGATTAAGGCCTCCAAAATGTCAGGACTTGCATTGGATGTTTCCTCCCCAGGGATCTAAAATTTATGGGTATTCAAGAAAACTATAATAATTCAGTGATTAAGGAACTCTTCGATCCATGGGGGGACTTTGATCCATGGTTTGAAGATTGAACATTTAATGTTTGATTGTGTAAAGGTGTTGTAGCTAGTGTATTGGGTTGCTTGATTTTTGGGGGTGTTGTCCAGTTAGTGTATTCTTGGGTTCTTGTGTACTAAGGGATTGGTTTTGGGGGTTATGTAAGGTCTTGATTGGGTACCTTGGTTGTTATATCTCTTTGGCTTTTTTGGCTATTCAATAAAAATTTGCTGCTGTTCAAAAAAAAAAAAAACTCTTTGATCAGTAAGTATTTTTTGAAAAATGATCAAGACACCATAGGACATTGTCAGACATGGTACTAAAATGTGATTGACAGTGGGAAGCAAAATGAGCACTGGAATGTAAATTATTATTATTTTTTTACTGACCTGTTGTTTAGAACTCCTTGGAGCCTGAAAAGGATATGCGAGAATATCACTGCTCTGGAGGGAAGACTGCGAGCTTAAACCCAATGTTTACCAAGCTGTGCTCTTGTTGCATTTTCTGTCTTTGTTCCTTAATCCTTCTTGCAGACTGCGAAATGTTAGGGGTGGGCCAATACAACTCCATTGTCTGAAGAGTGGATATATTTCCAAGACTATAAGGGATTTCCCGAAGTTTTTCGCAATGCCTAATAACAAGGCGCTGAAGTGTAGGGAAGTGAAGAGAAGAAGCGTTCCACTGTACTAGATCGGTCCTCCCAATATGCAAGAATTTCAGAAGTTGAAAACCCCCATCAAGTGGTTCCCATAGCCATCCCATGAAAGCGTGGTCATTTAACTTTAGCACCTCAAGTTTTTTAAGCATCCCTAGAATACCCATATGTTTCCAATCGACAAACGTCTCCGATAGAGTTAGCTTCTTGAGATTGGATGGAAATTGGTTACTTTTAGGAAGCCTGGGTAGTTTACTTTCTGAAGGAGGATCAGGATATGTGTCGTTCAACAGCTTCAATGTTTCGACGCTTTCTAATTTGGCAAGATTGCCAAACAAACTCGACCCTTCCTTCGTGCCCACGAGTGTGAGTAATTTTCCTCGGATTCCCAATTTCTTCAGGTTGGGAGTCCTGCCCAAGACATTTTCGGTGCAACTTTGTGGTGATATGCTAGACATTGTTTGGATGTTCCTTCTTACCCCAGCTGATTCCTCATTCTTTGGTGCATGACCTTGGATTTGACTTGATGCACTAGTGTATAGATGCCTCAAGTGCAACATCTTCCATATGTCTGCTTTTATATCAAGAGTGCGGGATAGTGTATTGACAATAAGAGTTTGTGTGTTCCATAGATTGGAGATCGATGCGGGAAGGATATTAAAATCACCGGAGAGAGCTATATACCTCAAATGAATCAGCTGGATGATCTCACTAGGAAAACATGGGAATTTAATAGGCTTTATATCCAACACCCTGATCAATTTAAATGCATCAGGAATGAATGATGTTTGGGCTAGAGGCAGCTTTGTTTCTTGCGAGGAAAAACATAACAAAGAGCGGACCTGTGGAGCTGAAGGCTTTGAAGAGATGTAGAGTGGGACATTGGAATGGATACAAAGGCGACGTTGGTTATTTTTTGACAATGAAGAATTTGGTACTAACCCTCCTTTAATTTCCTTGAAGAAGTTTTCTTCATCAGCTTCTTTCAGGCACAAGTCACGCAACATATCGTGAACACGACATGTTTTGATTCGACCATTGGACCTCTTCTTCTCCACCAGCACTAGGTTTCGGTCCACGAGATCCTCCAAGTACTCCTCTGCTATGTCCTCGAGGTTTACATTTTCTGTTAGTGGTATGAATCCCTCAGCGACCCACAGTAGGATCAATTTCCACACGGGGATCTCAAAATCTTCAGGGAAGATGCCCAAGTAAAGGAAGCAGGCTTTCAGGTGATAGGGTAAGTGCTTGTAACTCAGTGCCAGCACCTTCCTACACTTCTCCGGATCTCTCGCGAGGTACTCTTTCACACTTTGCGCCACTTTCGTCCACCAACCACTCGTTTTGTCTCTCTTTACGAGAAGTCCAGCAATTACAACAATTGCTAGCGGCAACCCTTTACATTCTTCAGCGATTTCCTTCCCTAGTTTCACCAACTCTGAAGGGCAGCTCTCTTTGCGAAAAACCTTCTTCCGGAGTAGCTCCCAACTTTCATCATCAGTTAGAAAGCGAAGATGATGAACCGAATCGGGGTTAGCATGGACGGCCACTTCCCTGCTCCGACTGGTCACCATGACTCTGCTTTTTTTGTTGTTGTTGGGAAAAGCAATTTTGAGGCGATCCCATGCACTTGTGGTCCATACATCGTCCAGAACAATCAGATATTTTGCCGCCTCCAATTTTTTGCGTAGCTCTTCGGCTAACCTTTCATCATTCATCGTAAACATGCTATCGGTAAATTGAGTAATAGAACCCAAAATACTGAGAAACACATTCCTTGGGTTATATTCTTCGGAAACATAAACCCATGCCCGGTTACAGAATTCATATTCAATATCAGGATGTGTATAAACTTTTCTAGCAAGAGTGGTCTTTCCGAGGCCGCCCATACCTATGACAGATATGATGTCTAGCTCCTCTTGTTCGGCGGTGAGTCGTTTAACGAACATTTTTATTTCGTTTTCAAAGCCAACCACGTTGTCTTCCTCCACAACTGGAGCTCTCTTCACGGCCGGCTTGCCTCTGTTAGATGCGTCTCCCACTTGCAACGCGTCAAAGCCGAACATCTTGTCGTCGTAAATCTGCTTAACTTGTGCCCTCATTTTCTTGATTTGCTTTGCTACCTTGCGGATCTTTATTGGATAATCGAAATTGAAGAGCTTCTTTAGGCCCTTTCTGGCTTTCTGCACGGTGGCTTGGATCACGAATGCGTCAATGGCATCTTCTGCATCGTAAACCACGTCCCTGATTTGTCTCACTAACTGTTTCACCATCTCGTTGTCAATTTGTTTCTCAGAAGAGTCCTTGAGGAAGGCTTTCAGGGTATCGAGCTCATTGTAAAGAGATTGAACATTGTCCTTCACGTCTTTAATCAACTCAGCGTTGTAGATTAGAAGCTGCTGTAGGTTCTCCATGAGAAACTGTATAGCAAAGTCAGCCATCTCTCTCTCTCTCTCTCTCTCTCTCTCTCTCTCTCTCTCTCCTCTTTCTAGAAGGATCGAGGAGGACGAGGAGAGAGGTAATGGTGGTGTTGGTAAGTCAAGGAGGAGGAGGAGGAATTAATGGTGGTGGTGGTGGTGGTAAGTCAAGGAGACTTCTCAACTCGGGTTATGATAGAATTGCACATTCGTGGTATCTAATTTATAGTAAAGGATGCAAGTGGATGAGTAAAAAATAGTGTTTGGGGAAAATCTAACATACATTCCCTCAAAAAAGGGTGGATTATGGTGTCGATACTAATCATATTTTTCATAACTAAACCACACTTCTCATAATAGTGTCGTCACATTTCTTATAATTGAGCCACTTTTCTCGTAACTAATTTTAATATATTTTTTTTATAATAATTTTGGTGATATGGCTAAATTTGAGCCATATAGGATTGACATCCATCTATTTTTGAGAGGGTGTATATTAGACTAACCGGTTGTTTAACATTTCTTTAGAGAGCTGAAATATCCAATCAGTTTAATATTGAATTTTGACAGTAATACATCATCATATACACACACACACATATATATATATATATATATATATGTATGGGGCGGCTGGCGAAAGCTCTCTACTATGGACCATAATGGGGGATAAATTCCTACGTTTTTTTTTTTTTGTGTGCTAAAGGACCCTGTGATTTTTAGCATACAAAAATATCAACTTTTCTTATGTTTAACAATTACACTATACATACGCCACATCATCTCATAATTCAAGGAAGTTAGTTATTTTAATTTTCCAAATTTTTAATTGTCATAACTTCTAAACTACAAATTCATTTTTCATAAAAATTATATATTCGTAATCTACAAAACAAGATCTATCAAACAAGATCCATGATGACTAAAACTTTTTTTTTAAAAAATCAATAGTGACATTGCCCACGACAGTGACATTGCCCATATCACTGTTTTAATCTCACTGTCATTTTTTTAAAACAACAACATTGCCCAAATGTGTCACTGTTTCAATGTTACTGTCATTGTTACACTACTACAAAAAAAATAAAAATCAAACAGTGACATTGCTCAAATATCACAGTTTTAATCTCACTATCATTTTTTTTAAACAGTGACATTGCCCAAATGTCGCTGTTTCAATGTTATTGTCATTGCTACAGTGCACTATGAAAAAAAAAAAAAATCAAACAGTAACATTGCCCAAATGTCACTATTTTAATGTTACTATCATTATGAAACAGCACAATGAAAAAACAAATCAACAATAACATTGTCCGAATATCACTATTTTAAAGTCATTATTTGAATATTACTGTTTCAAAAAAAAAAAAAAACCAACTCAAAACACTATCCAATATATCTAAGGTGCAAAGCCAAAAAAATAAAAATACAGTGCAAATAAATCATATCTATAGTCTAGATCATTTATTCACAAATATTGGGACTACAAACAAAAAATGATTTGAAAAGTCAAATAGAAAAGGCAAAGATAGAAGAATACAATCAGACCTGAAGAAATTTCAAAACCTCCTCGGTTCCTTCTCTAAAGATGCACACTTAGGATCAATTCATTTTCCAACTTTCGTTCATCATCCATGGCTTTCACTACCTTTTTATTTCCAGATCTGTGCTTTTGTTTGCTCTCTCCAGATCTATGCATTTGTTGCTCTTTCCACATATGTTCATTTTCTACCTTACTCTCATCATTCACGACTAGCTCGTAGAACGGAGGTTGACGACGGTAGTTGGAGGCACGGAGGTCGGCGATAATGGCCTCCCCTATCAGCGCTTCGACGAGTCCTACTTCGTCGTAACCGATCCGTCGAGGAAGATGATGAGTACTGTGATGAGCATAAATGGGGGCAAATTTGTCAATCACGGTTTGAAAAGGGATATAATATCACACAATTCAAAACCATTCGTCCTTATCCTCTTAAATCCAAACCACTTGTACTTATCCTCTATTTCCTTTTAAAGCAGGGACTTCTATTTAATTTTCCCTATATGTATATATATATATTCTTAAAGGGTAATGCTATTGCCAGAGCAACAATGGCTAATGCCAGAGCAAAAAGTGTCATTTAAAGTTTTAGCAACCAAAAAAAGTGTCGCTAAAGCTTTTAGTGACACTTTTTGCTCTGACATTAACCATTGCTGCTCTGGCAATAGAGCTAGCCATCTTAAAATGGTGTAACTAAAGTGGTATTAGAAATTTTATGACCTGATTACAAGAATTTGGGACCAAAGTTAACCCCTAAGATGTATCATAGAATATTCCTAAATATATAACTAGGATGGATTTGTAATATTTTACTTTGTACATACCAAGATTACATTTAGAAATTTTGTATAATACATTATGATCTAGGTTCCAAAATCCAGTATAGATTCCAAAATATTGTAACCATGTTCTAAGATGCAGTAACTAGGTTCTAAATTTGTAACTTTACCATTCAAGGTTATAACATTTTGAAATCTAATTTTATGACACAAATTAGAATGAATGATACGTCGTCCAAAATGTTTTAACTTTAAAAATCACTTATATATGTTTAGGTAGTTTTCGTTGTTACAACTTTTTGATCGAAGTTAGCTTAGAGCATTTTTGGATCCAAATTAAAATATATGATACATTCAAAATGTTCAAATGCTTGTAAAGTTACAGTATTTTTTTAATCTAATTACAATATTTTAGGATCCAAACTAAGATGTATGATACAGTCAATGTCAGTATGGCAATGTAGCATACCACAGAAGTTCTCTTCAGTAGATATCCTATTTTTCCTTGTATATAAGATGGGTTGTTATTTGACCTGAGGGACCCAACCCTGCTAATATACATCAAATCCAGAATGAAATATATGTTGCCTTCAGCCTGACTTGGGCTCCTGCATCAAACTGATCAAAGTGGTTTAGTTTATTATTCATCCAAATTTATAACATTTTGGTGCCAAAATGTTGTAACTTTAGAAAATACCCTATTTTTGAAAAAAAAAAAAAAAACTTATTTTGCTTCTGAAAAACCACTATTTTGTGAATGATACAATCTTTTAGTATCAAAATTACTAAAATGTAGAATACATCCTAAGCCACTTGGGTATATCTAGAATTTTCCCCCATTGTGTAGCATATCTTCACAGATTTGAAAGATTCAAACGGTTTAAAAAATATAATACAGAGACAAAGACATAAACTAAAGTAAATTCCATGTTCACTGCTATCTACATAGACTAGTGCTTATTTTCTCCCAGTTCACACCTGTAACCTAAATATTTTTGACTAATCACAACTGTAACTTAAATAGCATTTGTTCCAAAGAAAGATTGCATTTTAATACATACTGATATTATACTTACACTAGAGATAAAACTTAGGTAGGTATCCTATTTTTCTTTGTCAAATTATGTGTTCTCACTTTTTCTTTAGTAAAATCTTCCCGAGTCTTGTGCTTCCTTAGTAGCAACCTGAACCACATGGTGCCTCGTTACTAGGGCGATTGTTGATCAAGATTGGTGACACACATTAATTAAACATTGTAAAAGTATTGCACATGAGGCCTTTTCTAATGTTCATGTATGCATGCTCACTTCGGTACCTTGTACTTTTCTGAGAATTTTGTCCTGTTATAAATAGCATAATTTAATTGATTTCAATATTGAAGAATGTTGACGATGTTGATGTACATTGTCTATAATCACCTCCTGTCAAGATACGTATGCAGCCCTATTAGGGATACAACCATTCATCTCTTAAATATATCTCGAGTCGAGATACGTAATCAACAATTGCGTGTTACGGATGCTAAGTCCATTTCTTATACTTTCTCATATTTTAAATATCTTTCACTTATCTCGAGTCGAGATACGTAATCGACAACCGCGTGTCACGGATGCTCGAGTCTATTTCTTGTACGCTTTCACATTTTAATACATTTTACTTATCTCGAGTCGAGATTCGTATATCTTACATATTCTCGTATCTTACTATCTCTTACTTACGCCCAACTATTATGAAAACCACCAAAATCGGCAACCTTGTGTCACGGATGCTTGAGGGCGCCTAACACCTTTCCTCGACATAATCAAGTCGCCGAACCCATCTCAAGAACTCTAGTTTCGCATGACTATCAAAAGTCACACTTTTAAAGGGCCTACATTTCTCAAACGATTTTTAAAAGTTTAAGATGATTAAGCTAATCGTCTTTGCAGGGATCCTAACTCCTGATAAAATTAGGTGGTGAATCTGGAGCTTTTACTGGCCCTAATCACACTCACGTACTTTCACACGCTACTTTCACGCTTCTAGACGTAAACTGTCGCGATCCTCGAAGGGACCACCCTCCACTTTCGAGGTGGGCGCAACAACTTCTTTTCTTATTGGACATTTAAATGAAGAAATCTACATGGAACAACCTGAAGGATTTTTTATTCCAGGGCAAGAAAAGAAGTGTGCAAGTTTGTTAAATCATTGTATGGCTTGAAACAAGCTCCAAAACAATGGCGTGAGAAGTTTGACAATGCTATGATTTCTAGTGGATTTAAAATCAACGAGTATGACAAATGTGTTTACGTCAAAGACACGAATGATGGCTATGTCATCTTGTGTCTGTATGTTGATGACATGCTCATAGTGGAAAGTAATGATAAGATTATAAACTCTACTAAGAAAATGTCACGCCCCGAAGTAGCCAAAAATAGGAAAATTTTAAAATTTCCTTTCTGGACCCGTAGGGAATGAAGAGTTACATAAAACTGATCTGTTTGTGCAAACATTCTAACATGGATATATCAGAGTTAGAATTTCATAAAGTCTAATGGTATTCATGGGGGAACTTTAAAGGTTTGCTACTTAGGGTATTATAGAAGTTCCAAATGAAAACCACAAAATAGTTATAAGTTTGGGCGACTGAGGCCACTTAAGTTATTACGTACATTAACAAAAGATAGTTACTTAAAACATAAAAGAAGTCTTAATACGGAAGTAGGCCAGAGTCTCCTTCCTAGCTGGCATACCAATGCCCGTCGTTATCATATTCTTCTTGAGAGTCTTCCTCAGTATGACCTTCCTGATAGTTTCCCTCTTGAGGATAGTAATATGCATCTTCATGGTCACCTTGATAATTCTTCTCATTATAACCTAGACGTAAAATGTTCAAGGCAGAGGGAAGACCCATTAGCTTTTGAAGGTAAGTGAGTTTATCTTAACCGATCAATCTTAATACAATTAAGGATATATAAGTACAACGAATATCTTGAAAATAAACATTAAATGAGCATATGACATGGTAGCATGATGACACAATACAATATTAATATGTTCGACTTTACTCAAACACTGATGCTGACTCATGTGACTTGTTACATTACGAGTGTAACACCGTTATCTTAGAGTAGAATGATTATGTTGTTATCGTCGCCTAGCAGGGCCCTATAGTAGTTTTGGTTTTAAAAAGAGTGTAATCATTGGACTCTTAGGTCCTCGTGACCTTACCTAGAAAATTGAATAGTTACAGCGCTATCGTCGCCTAACAGGGCCCTATATAGGGGTGGCAATTTTTGACACGACAACCCGTTTTACAGAGACAACCCGAACACGACACGACATGACACGATTAATTTAAAATAGTTTCCATTATAGATTAATAACACTCGAAACTAAAGATTAAACCCAAAGCATACAACCCGATCAATGACACGATTATGACACGAGAACCCGAATTGCCACCCCTAGCCCTATAGCATTTGAAAGGTAACTATTGTATTCAAGCTTAGATGGATACTTTGCGAATATCGTCGCCTAGCATGGCTCTATAGCGTATTAACCATCAACTCATGTTTCACTTCAATGATTTCAATGGGTACCTTGGCTATCGTTGCCTAACAGGGCCCTATACGGACCTCCACGATCCACTCAACATGTATGACAATATGATTGGGTTAGTCCCCTTGACTAACCATGCAGACGTCAACATTGACATCATGACTCGATTACGTTCATATGAATATCCAAGTGATTGTATAATCGTAAAGCATAATAAGTATGAATAATAATCATTAATAACTAAGCATGGAGTTTGGTTATCTAAACATGCGTGCATCATATAAATAATAATCTTAACATTCACATATGTAATACTTATTAGCTACGTCCACACAGGACGCACTGGATATTTACATAACATGCAGAGAATACTTCTATAATATACCAAGTGAGTTAGGATGACTCACCTCGATGTGAGTGCGTAAAAGCAAGTGTAACTGCGGTTCCCACAAAGTATGTAAATCCATAGAACAGCGGTTAATATGCGTACTAGAATCAAGGACATGATGGTAATTGTGCCGGACAGGTCCCTAAACCTCAACGTCATTCTAAGTCTAGTGCCATTGACTAGACTCAAATCGGAGTCCGTCGCATAAAAGGTTGGATTTTCTATACTAGTGTGGGCCCTAAAGATAAACTGTATTTTTGACTGTGTCCAAAAGGTCACCAAACTTTAAAGGAATATTCTAGATATTATTCTAAGACTCTAGGAACTGACTGCGTATTTTTCTGAGCTACGGTTTATTTTCTATGAATTATTGAAGTAAAAATCGTCCAATAATAGACTTAGGGACACTCTTATTATAAAATATATTTTAGAAGAATATTAGGTCCTTATAATATTTTTATCAAATACTAGGCCTAAAAATAGGCTAGAAATATTTTTCTCATAATTTTCGGAGTTTGTTTGGTATTTAAATAACTTAAATACAACCAAACGGGCCCCTTATAACTAATTAAATAGTATTTAGAAAAACTAAAGTTTGGGTTTAATAAATAATAATTTTAAAAACAAAGGCAGTAGGCCTTAGGAAAAGTTGGTATAATTTCCTTATAATTAAAGTAGTCATTAGGTATTTATAACCTAATTATTTTGATTTAAAACTAACACTTATTCTTTATTGAAACTAAATAAATAATAAGTGTATTGTCACGCCCGCGTTATCGGAGCACCAGGCTGTCGGTGTGGGCCCGAATTTCTGAAAGTGGGTGAATTGCGACTTGATTTTTATTGGGAAGGGTGAAGAGAGTATGGTAGAGCCTATTTGAAAAAGTTCAGAGTCGCCACCTAACATTTGGGGTGTTAGGATCCCTGCAAAGACAATTAAAGTAATTCACCTTTGACTTTTAAAAAAAAGTTTTGAGAAAAGTGGGCCCTTTTAAAGTGTGACTCTGAATAGCTATGCGAAAACCAGAGATCTTTTAAAATATGGGTTCTGGGACTCGATTATATCGAGGGAAGGTGTTAGACACCCTCGAACATCGTGATTTTCATGATAATGGGGCATAAGTAAAAGAAAGAAAGTGTGAGAATGTACAAGTTTTGGAAAAAATGTGGTTATGGCCGCACCCAAGTGAGGGGTTGCATACGTATCTCAAGTCGAGAATCAAGCCATACATAGTTCTGTGCTTTGTACATGTGTGTGTGTGTGTGTGTATGTGTGTGTGTGTGTGTGTGTGTGTGTGTGTGTTTTAAAAAAGTTGGTCAATTCAGACCGTGTGAGTGTGAAGTAGTATTTTGAGCAAAAAGATAGTGTAGCTAAGAACTTTAACCTGTATGGTGTAGTCCTAGACTTTAACCTTTGAAGTAGTGAGTTTTGAAAGAGTGATTTGAATGAAAAATGATATAACTAAGAATTTTTGGAAAGTGATTGAGATTGAAACGGGCTTATGCAAGGAAGTGAATAATGAAATGTATTTTTGTATTTTTATATATTTTTTTTATTTTTCTGTTCTTTTATTCCTATACCGGAAGTAAGGTTCGGTGCCCAAAAGAAAGAAAATAGATTTTTTTTTTGTATTTTTATTTTTTATGTTAAAAGTAAGGGTCGGTGCCCAAAAGAAAGAAAATAGATTTTTTTTTGTATTTTTATTTTTTTTGCCGGATGTAAGGGTCAGTGCCAAAAAAAAAAAGAAAAGAGATTTTTTTTTGTATTTTTATTTTTTATGCCGGAAGTAAGGGTCGGTGCCCAAAAGAAAGAAAAGAGATTTTTTTTTTGTATTTTTGATTTTTTATGCCGGAAGTAAGGGTCCAAAAAGAAAGAAAATAGATTTTTTTGCATTTTTTATTTTTTATGCCGGAAGTAAGGGTCAGTGCCCAAAAGAAAGAAAATAGATTTTTTTTGTATTTTAATTTTTTATGCCGGAAGTAAGGGTCGGTGCGCAAAAAAAAAAATGTTCAAATTTCCTTTTATCACAGTTATTGATCAACTTAATAAATTAGGCATATTCGGTTTTAGTAGAAGTAGAAAGATGCTCAAATTTCCATTTATCAAAGTTATTGAACAACTTGATAAACGTGAATATTTGGTAAAAAAGAAAAATAAAATTTCCTTTTTTGTTTTCTGTTTTTTATTCTTTTTTCTTAGAAATTTTCTAATATACTAGGATTTATTCATTTGAAAAAGATCAAAACCCCAAATGAAAGAGATAGAAGGAAAGTTTTACAAAAATTCATGTCAGAGTGCAGTTTTTTTTACAGCTTTGAGAAAAGTCTTCCAAAAATGGAATAGAGAAGTTCTGTTATTCTCAATTTTTTGAAATTTTGAGAGAAAGTTCCTAAATGAGTCTAGTTTCCATGATAGAAAACCATTTTGCAATATCTTTTGGAGATTGGGAGAAATTGAGTTTAGAAGCACCCTTACTCAGAAATAGGGACTGCACTGTCGACTGAAATTGGACGATTTTTTTCAAAAATTAAACTGATCCAAAAAAAATCAAAAAAATTTACAGGCGTAGTTAAGAGGCTATAGTTAATGTACAAAAAAATGGAGTGAAGGAAAAATCTTGAAGTAGTCCAAACAGTGAACGTGATCTGGTGTCCCTGCTGTGATGTTTCTGGCATATTGTATGCCTTGTGTATTTGTGCTTTAAAAATGGGTCATATGATTTTTAAAAATTTTGAGAAAAATCATAGACCAATATCATTGAGCTAAGAACACTCTCCAATTGGTTTCATTTGATTTGAATCAAAAATGAATTTGTGGTGATACCTTGATTATCATCACAGTAGTGAACTTTAGCAAAATGGACTTGGTCCTTCAATGGTGATTGAATTTGAGAAGAGAGATGAGAAGGAGATGAGGGAGTGGGGTTCTCCCCCCTTTGTGCAGATGGGAATGTGGTGTATATATTGGAAATAATAGAAGAGGGGGAGGAATAAAGAAAGAAAAAGAAAGGTGAGTGGGAGACAAAAGAAGAAGTGATAGGAAAAAGAAAAGAAAGGATGGGAATGGGATCCTAGCATGTGTTGGATGTTTTTATTTTTTATTTTTTTTTGTTTTTCTCTTCTATGAATCCACCGAAAGTGTTTTGTCAAAAAAAATGTGGAGCAATAGTTGTGAGCAATAGTCATGTGTGGTCGGGTGCATGTGAGATTGTTGACCTTTTGACCCCATAGTTTTGACTTGTAATATCTTTTCCATTTGAGGTCAGATTGAGATGATTCAAAAAATGACAGGCTAGTGTCAGTGAGCACTTTGTTTTTTAAATGACTAGGTTGGGCAAAAATGGGGTGTCTACAACTGCCCCTCTTTGTCATGCTTTGCGAAGCAAATCATGACAAAGACAGGAGACACTACATTTTTGCCGCATTTTCTTTTAAGTGATGAGAATAAGTAAAAGACGTGCCAAAGTAGGCAAGTGAGTATGAGGTGCCAACGTGGGCGAGTGAATGTGAAATGCCATCGTAGGCAAGTGGGTATGAGGTGCCAACGTAGGCGAGTGAATGTGAAATGCCATCGTAGGCAAGTGAGTATGACGTGCCAATGTAGGCAAGTGAATGTGAAATGTCATCTTAGGCAAGTGAGTATGATGTGCCAATGTAGGCAAGTGGGGATTGTGGGTACCACCAGAGTAGGCAAATAGCTCCGCTGGGGATTGAGAGCATTACCAGAAAGGGTGAACGACTCTGTTGGGGATTTATGTGAGAATCGAGTAGAAGAGGGATGGTGTAGTCGAGAAGTGCATAACTGCGTAATCTTGATCTTTAACCAAGAATGTAGTAAAGTAAGGGTATGGTCGAGCTCTTAGAGCAGCCTACGTATGTAGTTCGTGGAATGAAAAGGATGCTATGTTAGGAAAGTGAAGAGCAAAATGTCACAATAGGGCGTGATTGTAGTGGATATGAGAGAAAAAAATGCCATGTGGGGCATGATTACTATAGAGCGTGGGATAGTAGGAAAAAATGCCTGATGCTTAATGATATGGACAGGACGCCACTTGACAGACTTATACCTGATGCCCAATGATATGAACAGGATGCCCCTTGACGGACTTATACCTGATATCAAGTGATATGAACAGGACGCCACTTGACGGACTTATACCTGATGCTGAATGATATGAACAGGATGCCCCTTGACGAACTTATACCTGATGTAAAGTGATATGAATAGGACGCCACTTGAAGGACTTATACCTGATGCTGAATGATATGAACAGGATGCCCCTTGACGGACTTATACCTGAAGCTGAATGATATGAACAGGATGCCCCTTGACGGACTTATACCTGAAGTTGAATGAAATGAATAGGATGCCCTAGACGGACTCACACCTGATGTTAGACGAGATGAACAGGATGCCACTTGATGGACTCATACCTGGTGTTGAGGATGAGGCTGAGGCTGAGGCTAAGGCTGAGTGAGATAGAAATGATGCCCCTTGACGGACTCACTCCTGAGCTTAAAGGGATGAATAAGATGCCCCTTGACAGACTTATACTTGAGACTGGATGAGATGATCAGGTTGATTCCGAGTATGGGATGTACCTCTTGATGATCCATAGAGGAGCGGTTGATTTGACATATGGACCTGAGCAGAGGGGTTGTTGTAGAGTTGGCAAGCCTGAGCAAAGGCTGCATGAAGTCAGAGGTTTTGGAAGTATGTTGGGCCAGGGGTTTGGCTTTGGAAGTATGTTGGGCAAGTGGTGAGGTTTTGGAAGTTAGGCCAGTAGTTGGGCTTTGGAAGTTTGACCAGTGGTTGGGCTTTGAAAGTTGGGCCAGTAGTTGGGCTTTAAAAGTTGGGCCAGTGGTTAGGCTTTGGAAGTTGGGCCAGTGGTTAGGCTTTTGGAAGTGTTGGGCTAGTGGTTAGGCTTTTGGAAGTTAGGCCAGTGGCTGGGCTTTAGAAGTTGGGCTTTGGAAGTTGGGCTAGTGGTTAGGCTTTTAGAAGTGTTGGGCCAGTGGTTAGGCTTTTGGAAGTTGGGCCAGTGGCTGGGCTTTAGAAGTTGGGCCAGTAGTTGGGCTTTCAAAGCAAGTTGGGCCAGTGGTTAGGCTTTGGAAGTTGGGCTAGTAGTTGGGCTTTGGAAGTTTGGGCCAGTAGTTGGGTTTTGGAAGTTGGGCCAGTGGTTGGGCTTTGAGGTTGGACCAGTGGTTGGGCTTTGGATGTTGGGCCAGTAGTTGGGCTTTGGAAGTTTGGGCCAGTGGTGAGTGTTCTCCTTACAAGGATGATGGAGGTATCAGGACCAGTTGCCCCTATTACAAAAGATATGCATTTTCTGTTATGCTGTAAAGTATGAATGATTTTTGTTTTTGTTTTAATGCAATGTACAGAGTATTTACAAAAGTATTTGATGGATGCATGAGTTTATCATCTGCGAAGGAATGTTCATAAGTTAGTGGATATTGTCTGCCTTGGTGCTTGTTGGAACACTATAGAACAACTTATTTGATTGTATGAGCACAGTGCCCCAGTATTCGGTGAATGCCCAGTCTTTGTCCGTATTTTCTGCGCCGACAGTTTTTCCATAGTCTTGGCTCATAGCGCCCTTTTGTTTTCACTACGCCCGCCGGACTATCTTGAAATTGACAGTATGTGACAGCCCATGTCTTTGGAATGATGCAAAAGTATGATTTAATGAATCCAACAAGACTTGTGTCAATCAGAGTGGACTTTTAGTGGGTTGTAGTGTAGGCCAGGGCCATGGGTTATGAAATGAAGGATCGCATGAAGGCTCAAAGTTTTTCTCTCTTTTTTTTTGAAAGGTTGACTAAAATCCCCGAGATCACCTTATGCTCTATTTTTTTTTTTACATGCCCTGTTTTGGTATGGGGTGAGTATTATTGAGTGGAATGCGACTTGGGGGGAATTGCCCCAGTTTGAAATGAGTATCCAAGTTGGATAGTATTCTGTGGGTTTTTTTTCAGCCTTCGTATTTTATTTATTTATTTATTTGCTTTTGAGCTTCATTTTTTTTATTACCCCAGTGTAAGGGGTGATACTCAGGGGGTTTGAATTTGGAAAGAGATATTCATTGTATGGTTCAAGTGGGCTACCAAGTGAATAATAGTGTATGGATAGCTGAAATGATTGCCTCTCATCATTTTGACACAAACATAATTGGAATTTAGAAATCATGTATGTGCAACATTGAAATTTGTGCGATGTCATGGGGAACAATAGGCCGCCCCACTTGGCATTTGATGGTGTGTAGCAAGTCTTGAGTTGAGGTATTTCTGCCCTTGAGAGTGTATTGTCTATATGCTACAGGAGTGGTAGAGCAGCATGCACTTATGATGATGAGCAGTGTCAGACACTGTAATGATTGATTATGGACTTAAAACCTTTTTGGCATGTTCTATAGTGTGTTGTGTCCAAAAATCCAATGTGATGTCCAAATTGGTTTCAACAAGTTACAAGACAGTCATATCCAGTGAATTATGAGACTTTAAAGCAAAATGATAATTATTGAATGATGGGAAAAGTTTTTTTTTTTTTTGAATTTTTTTGTGTTGTTTTTTTTTTTTTTTTTTTTTAAAGAAATGTATGTACTTATACAAAGCAGACAATGCATTTATTTAGTAGTGGAGAAACTGCCCCTATGTGACATTTTGATGCCTTGTAAGGAGTGACATTCTGGGTAATGGATGAAGTATTGGCTTTTTGCAAGAGTGACCAAAGGCTCGTGGGTGTATCGGTAGAGAATCAAACTGTTGGTAAAGGGTATAGAAACAGTGCATGGACTAGATAGCTAGGAACCACACATATGATTGGTTGCCCATGTATTTACATAACCCTTTACATTTACTTTTTATTGATGTTATTTTTTGATACATATAAGAGCAAAAAGAGAACAACAAGAATACCCTTACACTTTCATCAACCCATTGTTCATTGGTAAAGCCACCCCATCCAACAAATGATTCGAATCATAGAGGCGGGCCAAGTTCCCAAGAACATTTTTTCTAGTTTTTATGGACTTCTTCGTTATCAGGCGGGTTGAGCCAGAAGTAAGCTGCAGCCGTCATAGCCATCCAAAGAAGAATGCACACTTCGCAAAGTATAATTGTCTCGCCCAAATCCATGTTGTTCTCAAAATTGTTTTTTGAAAGAGCACCTTCACGCCTAAAACAAGATCAAATTTCTAGTCTTGGTCACAATGGTGGAAGACAATGACTATGAGTATGATAAGGAGAGAGAAGTGAGAGAAATATGTTAAGGCCGAGAAGGGAGAGGGGAGAGAGAGAGATGCAGAGATTAGTTGAGAAGAAGGATGAGAGGAATGAGGGAGAGAAGTGAGGGTAGGTTTTATGTTCTTTCCTCTCCCTCTCCACCGACGCTCTCTCTCTCTCTCTCTCCTCTTCTCCTTTTTCTCTTTCTTTTCCTTTTTAATTTTTGACTTTCTCGTGACCGACAATCTCCTTCTCTCCTCTTTTCCCTTTTTTTTGACTTTTATTTTTTTTTCTTTTTTTTCTCTGACACTTTCTCTCTCCTCTCCTTTTTCTTTTTCGTTTCCTTTTTTCTTCCTTTCTCGTGACCGATGTACTCTCTCTCTCTCTTCTTTTCAGTTTTCTTTTTCTTTTTGCTTTTTGCTTTTTTCTTTTTGATTTTTGTTTCGTTTTGGAAGAGAGTAAAAGTGTATTTGAGAGAGTAGAGCATCCTATTGATTTGGCAATGACTTGGCAACGAGATGATTTGGACAGTTGCGAATATGTCAGTATTACTTGGACTTGATAATATCAATGTTCGCAATTTTGACTTGTACGTGCTGCCATTGTATCGAATTAGGCCTGAATGAAGGATTAGGAATGATCAAGCATGTCATGTCAGCCTTTAAGCTGATTCAGATTGGTGATAGCAAATACAAGTGGATCGTGAAAGTGATGGGGATTAGAACCCTCATTTTAGAAAGTGCACCTATGTTATTAACAAGAGATAGTATTTCCATAGCTAATTCTTGAACTGATTGCCAAATGTGAAGATAGTGCTAAGGAGGATTTCTTTTTTTTTTTTTTTAGAAAAAAAAATGAAAAGTTATAATGCTACAAACGTACATTTGGATTTTGATGAGCGGGAACAGAGTTCTGCCAACGTGAGGCTTCCTTTCAGAGGTCGAATGCTAACGACATCCTACGCGTTATTCAGCAACCATATAGATCCTATAGTCCGTTCCATAGAACCTTGGGTTAATGTTCTTCAGGACTTACTTCTGAGGACAATACCGTCCTGGGATGCTTACCCTGCCAATTGCCCTATAAAGCAGTACCCAAAGGTCCAAACTACATTAAGCTGGTGGAGGGACACGCATAGTAAGACATGTGGGCTCAATCCCACGCACACTCGACATACAGGGACTACCTCGAATACGGACCGTGATGTTCATTCCACTTTTTTTTTTTGAATTTTTGAATTTTTTTTTTTAAAAAACAAAAAACAAAAAAAAGAGCCTTAGTTCTAAGGCTCAAGCCACCTCGCGACTTTTTTCCTTTCCTTTTAGAGACATGTTGACTCTCCACCATGTCAATTAAACCCAAGAAGGAGCTTTGAGCTAAGTTATTAACAGTGAAGAAAGAGTAAGGATCAGTGGATGGAGTATGTGCTTTTGATGTACTTGCTTGAAGATTTGGGGGGAGATTTGGATATCTTGGGACCTTTGGTTTTTTCGTTTGATCCAAGGGAATCCAGGACTTGTTAGATTGTGAGTGTTGGACTAGATTAGACCAGCAGGAGCAAGTTGGAGTAACAGAGGTGGTGGGGGCAGGACGAGAGACTGGAGAAATTGCGTTAGGAGTAGCGAGATCCATCGATCTTGGAGAAGTTTGTTGGTTGGTGCTAGATTGTAAGGACCGGACTGGAAAAATTGTGTTGGGAGTACCGAGATCCAATGGACTTGGAGAAGTTTGGTGGTTGCTGCTAGATTGTAAGGACCGGACTGGAAAAATTGTGTTGGGAGCAACGAGATCCAACGGATTTGAAGAAGTTTGGTGGTTGTTGCTAGATAGTAAGGACTGGACTGGAAAAATTGTGTTGGGAGTAGCGAGATCCAACAGACTTGGAAAAGTTGGGTGGTTGCTGCTAGATTGTAAGGACCAAATTGGAGAAATTGTGTTGGGAGCAGCGAGATCCAATGGATTTGAAAAAGTTTGGTGGTTATTGCTAGATAGTAAGGACTGGATCAGATTAGACCAAGGAGAGGTTGTACAAATTTGAGTGACAGGGGGAATATTGGTAGGGCTAGAGATTTCAGAAGAGATTCGAGTAATTGTGGCGGGAGAAATGAGATCGGAATACTTTTGAAGACTTTCTATGTTGTGATCTAGATCTTCCATGGCATAGTTGAGCGAAGGATCTAGATCGGGCTCTTTGGATTGTTTGGGTGACTCTTCTTTTGATTGAGCTTGAAATTGTGAGATATGTTCTTTCAGTTCTAGAACTTGTTGTTCGAGAAAAAAGATGTAAGAAACTCAACCCAAAATGGGATCCTGGAGCCTAGTTGTGGCTTCAAACACAAGGGATCGATTTTATAGTTTGTAGATGATCTGCCTCAGATACCCTTTCAATAAGGCGTAGAAAATTCCTATATCCAAAAAAACTGTGAATTGCCTCATAATCCTTCATACTCCCTGCATACTGAAAGTAGGGAGCCAAGGAACAGTCACTTTTGCACCGTCTTCTGTTGTACTCGCATGCACCACAACGACTAACTACCCTCTTAAAAGCCATCTTTGGTATGATTCTATGTTCCTCTTCCCGCATCTCTATGGGAAGCTCCTATACAGGACTTATTTTAGCTTCCTCTTATTCAAATCTGAGTTGAGTGAGGTTTTTTTTTCTTTTTTATTTTCAAGAAAAGAGATGATTTTCTGTCAAGAGGTGGAAAGAAGAGGAAGAGAAGAAGAAAGAGAGGGGGAAAGTGAGATAGAGAGAGGTTCACCAAAGAGAGAAAATAGGTGAGAAGGACAGAGAGAGAAGGGGACATGGAGGGTCTTTAAAAGGAGAGAGAGAGAGAGAGAGAGAGAGAGAGAGAGAGAGAGATAAAGAGTGACAGAACGAGAGGGGGCATGTAAGAATGACAGAGAGAGAGAGAGAGAGTCAGTGAGAGTGATTGACAGAGAGGGAAATAGAGAGAGAAAATGTGTGTGTGTGTGTGTGTGTCCATGAGAGTGACACACACACACACACACACACACACACACACAGAGGGAGGGACAGTGAGGTGATAGAAAGAGAGAAAGAGAGAGAGTGTGTGTGTGTGTCCATGAGAGTGACACACACACACACACATAGAGAGAGAGAGAGAGTCTGTGAGAGTGAGTGAGAGCACATACAGAGAGTGACATCACTCGATATTGATGCACACATAGAGAGTAAGAGCATGTGGAGAAAGTCATGTATCAACATTGATGCATGTGTAGAGAGTGAGAGCATGTGGAGAGGCTGATGTCTAATGGAAACTTAAATCAGGCATGGTCCCCAAACCTTCAAACCTCTAGCGCCGAAGCACTTTCTCAGGTTGGTGGCTCAAGCGGAGGAAGTTTCGGTGCTGGTACCGGCGGTACTACCGCAACGGCCATGCCACTTACTAATCCTCCTATCCAATCTTAAAGGTTTTCTCTTAAGGAAGGGTTATGTTATGCTTGCATGCCAGTGTGTAGTGTGCATGATAGTGAAAGATCTTGGCATTGGCCTTTGCAATTTTGGCATTGGCCTTACAATGTTGGCATTGGCCTTGCAATTTATTTCAGCCTGTGTCGCGAACACCTGTACAAAAGAATATGAATTTACAAAGAAAATGTAAAATAAAAAAAATGTTAGTACAAATGAAATGCCCCATTGTAACAAAAATCACTAAAGTGATGGCCTGAGTCTTCTTAAGTGTCCCCATCAGAGTCACCAACTGTCGCGCCCGCGTTATCGGAGCGCCAGGCTGTCGGTGTGGGCCCGGCTTCCTGAAAGTGGGTGAATTGCGACTTGATTTTTATTGGGAAGGGTGAAGAGAGTATGGTAGGGCCTATTTGAAAAATTTCAGAGTCGCCACCTAACATTTGGGGTGTTAGGATCCCTGCAAAGACAATTAAAGTAATTCATCTTTGACTTTTAAAAAAAACGTTTTGAGAAAAGTGGGCCCTTTTAAAGTGTGACTCTGAAAAGCCATGCGAAAGCCAGAGATCTTTTAAAATATGGGTTCGGGGACTCGATTATGTCGAGGAAAGGTGTTAGGCACCCTCGAACGTCCATGCAAAGCATGGTTGCCAATTCTAGTGATTTTCATGATAATGGGGCATAAGTAAAAGAAAGAAAGTGTGAGAATGTACAAGTTTTGGAAAAAATGTGGTTATGGCCGCACCCAAGTGAGGGGTTGCATATGTTTCTCAAGTCGAGAATCAGGCCATACGTAGTTCTGTGCTTTGTACATGTGTGTGTGTGTGTGTGTGTGTGTGTGTGTGTGTGTTTTGAAAAAGTTGGTCGATTCAGACCGTGTGAGTGTGAAGTAGTATTTTGAGCAAAAAGATGGTGTAGCTAAGAACTTTAACCTGTACGGACCTTTGAAGTAGTGAGTTTTGAAAAAGTGATTTGAATGAAAAATGATATAACTAAGAATTTTGGGAAAGTGATTGAGATTGAAACGGGCTTATGCAAGGAAGTGAATAATGAAATGTATTTTTGTATTTTTATATTTTTTTTTTCCATTTTTCTGTTCTTTTATTCCTATACTAGAAGTAAGGGTCGGTGCCCAAAAGAAATAAAATAGATTTTTTTTTTTGTATTTTTATTTTTTATGACGGAAGTAAGGGTCGATGCCCAAAAGAAAGAAAAGAGATTTTTTTTTTTGTATTTTTATTTTTTATGCCGGAAGTAAGGGTCGGTGCCCAAAAAGAAAGAAAAGAGATTTTTTTTTGTTTTTTTTTTTTTTTTTTTTATGCCGGAAGTAAGGGTCGGTGCCCAAAAAAAAAATGTTCGAATTTCCTTTGATCAAAGTCATTGATCAACTTAATAAATTAGGCATATTCGGTTTTAGTAGAAGTAGAAAGATGCTCAAATTTTCATTTATCAAAGTTATTGAACAACTTGATAAATGTGAATGTTTGGTAAAAAAGAAAAATAAAATTTCTTTTTTTGTTTACTGTTTTTTATTCTTTTTTCTTAGAAGTTTTCTAATATACTAGAATTTATTCATTTGAAAAAGATCAAAACCCCAAATGAAAGAGATAGAAGGAAAGTTTTACAAAAATTCATGTCAGGGTGCAGTTTTTTCACAGCTTTGAGAGAAGTCTTCCAAAAATGGAATGGAGAGGTTCTATTGTTCCCAATTTTTTGAAATTTTGAGAGAAAGTTCCTTAAATGAGTCTAGTTTCCATGATAGAAAACCATTTTGCAATATCTTTTGGAGATTGGGAGAAATTGTGTTTAGAAGCACCCTTACTTAGAAATAGGGACTGCACTGTCGACTGAAATTGAACGATTTTTTACAAAAATTAAATTGATAAAAAAAAATCAAAAACATTCACAATCGTATTTAAGAGGCTATAGTTAATGTACAAAAAAAATGGAGTGAAGGAAAAATCTTGAAGTAGTCCAAACAGTGAACGTGATCTGGTGTCCCTGCTGTGATGTTTCTGGCAGATTGTATGCCTTGTGTATTTGTGCTTTAAAAATGGGTCATATGATTTTTTAAAATTCTAAGAAAAATCATAGACCAATATCATTGAGTTAAGAACACTCTCCAATTGGTTTCATTTGATTTGAATCAAAAATGAATTCGTGGTGATACCTTGATTATCATCACAGCAGTGAACTTTAGCAAAATGGACTTGGTCCTTCAATGGTGATTGAATTTGAGAAGAGAGATGAGAAGGAGATGAAGAAGTGGGGTTCTCCCCCCTATGTGTAGATGGGAATGTGGTGTATATATTGGAAATAATAGAAGAGGGGGAGGAATAAAGAAAGAAAAAGAAAGGTGAGTGGGAGACAAAGGAAGAAGTGATAGGAAAAAGAAAAGAAAAGATGGGAATGGGATCCTAGCATGTGTTGGGTGTTTTTATTTTTTATATTTTTGTTTTTCTCTTCTATGAATCCACCGAAAGTGTTTTGTCAAAAAAAAATGTGGAGCAATAGTTGTGAGTAATAGTCATGTGTGGTCGGGTGCATGTGAGATTGTTGACCTTTTGACCCTATAGTTTTGACTTGCAATATTTTTTTCCATTTAAGGTCAGATTGAGATGATTCAAAAAATGACAGGCTAGTGTCAATGAGCACTTTATTTTTGAAATGACTGGGTTGGGCAAAAATGGGGTGTCTACATATATTATATAAGAATTACATTATAATTTCAGAATATAAGATGATTATTTGACTATAATATTTCAAAATATATAAAATTCATTTATAGCAATGAAAACTATTTTTAAGAAATTAAAACTATTTAAAAACCATTTATAACTTATTTATAACTATTTATAATCATTTATGATTATATACTATATTATAAATAATTCATATACACATTAATCCGAATTAACAGAATAATATAATATTAATTAACATGTCATTAAGCATTAATCAGGTTTTGGTAGAATAATTAATAATAGGGTAAATTACACAAACCTCCCCTGAGGTTTGCCTTAATTACACGGACCTCCCCTCTTGTTTCAAAAATTACACAGACCTCCCTTGAGGTTTGTAATTAGGTAACAAAACGCCCCCTCCCCTAATGGTCCGTTAGTTTTTTTATATTAGCCTTCCATGAAAATTACAATTAGCCCCCCTAATATTATAAAATTGTCATACTAAAGCCCCCTTTCTCTTATATTTTTGTGCTAATTATAAAATCCCTCCCCCCTCCTATGTTTTTGGGTTAATTTTTTTAGCATTAATTTATATCATCTACACAAAATATACACAAAACATATATAAATAGGTCCAAATTTTTTTTTTCCCCCGAACAAACCTCTATCAAGCCCCCCCCCCCTGTATTAATTTTCTAGATCCGCCCCAGTCCCTATGCTTCAAAAGTGGACACTTAACCCCCTGTGATTGTGGACTAAAATAGAACTGTTATGATTTCACTCAAAGACCGTTAACCCCAAAATTAACATCACAAATGGGTTAAGTGTTTATATTTTTAACCAATTTTAGAATTTTTGTCAGTTTTGAGTGAAATCATAACAATTCCATTTTAGTCCACAATCACAGGGGGTTAAGTGTCACTTTTGAAGCATAGGGACAGGGGCGGATCTAGAAAATTAATACATGGAGGGCTTGATAGAGGTTTGCTTGGGGAAAAAAAAATTGTGGACCTATTTATATGTATTTTGTGTAGATGATATAAATTAATGCTAAAAAATTAGCCCAAAAACAGAGGAGGGAGGAGGGATTTTATAATTAGAACAAAAAAAATAAGAGAAAGGGGGCTTAGTATGACAATTTTATAATGTTAGGGGGGCTAATTGTAATTTTCAGGGGAGGCTAATGTAAAAAAAACTAACTGACCGTTAGGGGAGGGGGCGTTTTGTTACCTAATTACAAACCTCGAGGGAGGTCTGTGTAATTTTTGAAACAAGAGGGGAGGTCCGTGTAATTAAGGCAAACCTTAGGGGAGGTTTGTGTAATTTACCCTTAATAATATAAAAAACATTAATTCAAGGATTATAACTAATATTAACTTAGATAAGTACAGGCGGGTCTGACCCATATCCAACCCGAGTCCATGGGTTACCCATTAACACAAACAAACTGATCCAACTTAAAAGATCCGACCCGGTTTGTTTTAATTTATTATAACCCAAACTGCTACCCACTTATACACTCGTATTAACCCGAGCCTACCCGAGACCCGACCCGACCCGACCCGACCCACGAGTAAACGATATAATCTGCAACCCACGGGTTTTTTCTTCTGCAGAAATCACCAAGTCGCTGCCGGTGCCACTTGTACTTGCCGAAAAACTTCAAACGTTTGTTTCTCTCTCCTCTCTCCATGTAAATAGGTGAAACCAACGCCAAAATGCTCGGTTTGAAACCCTCTATCACATAGTATGAGCTGAGAGTTGGGTTTACTCGATAAGGGTCCCCATTAATCGATTATTCTTTTCGGGTTTTGAGAGGATAATCCTATGCGTGGTGGACCAAACATTGATTTTTTCAAAAGCTGCTTATAGGGGGTCTATCTGGGACCATAAGGGTCTGTTTGGTATAATATTTAGGGGCTATGGTTGAGTTTAAGATTTCAAGCTCCGGTTAGTGAGCTCTAATGGCAATTTTGCCATTACCAGAGCTTAAGGCTCTGTTTGGTTTAAGCATGGGGGTCTGTGTGTGAGTGTTAGGGGGTGTGAGTGTATAGAATCAAATAGGGGGTATGGGTAATACCTCAGGGTCTCGGGTTCTCTCTGCTTTTTCCATCTCCAGTCAGCTCTCTCTCTCTCTCTCTCTTTGCGTCTCTTCTCCTCCTCCGGCATTCCTTTTCCTTCTTCTTCGGGTTAGTGTGAGGGTGTGTATGTGTACAGAGAGTGGGGCAGTGGTGGTGAGAGTTTGGTTCTCTAACTCTCTCTAACTCTTGGATATATATATATCTCTCTCAATAGTCTCATATATATATACACAAATCCATCCATACTTACAAACCTGTACATGCACACACATATACATATGCAGATCTCCATATCTGCAGGACTAGACAGGTTCTTGGGAGAAGGAAAAAAAAAAGGTAGCCGTCGTGGGAAGTGTGTGAGCATGCGTGTGCCTTGAAACTCTCTCTATGGTTCACTCAACCCCTCTTCATTGGCCCCAGCAGATTTGAAGGAATCTGTTTGTATACATGGGTATGTGTATGTGTGGTTATATATGTACATGTATACATAAGAACAGCAATTGGGAGATGTGCAGTTATGTTGATTAGGTAAGTTCAATGGTTATATATCTAGGGTAAGATTCTCATTGTACTAAAGTGCAAGACAGTCCAGATAAATGCAAATTTTACGGGTTTGCGTGATATGCCAATCTAGGTCGAAATTTTACAGTCTAAGTTAATAATAAAATAATATGCATTATTCATGTAGACATCAGAAATAACGAATTAAAAATACAGGGCCCATTTTATTAATAACAGAAATTTACAGGTATTACAGAAAATGTTGAATTCCAAATTTGACGTGAAAGATATGAGACTTGCTGATGTTATATTGGGCATCAAGATCTCTAGAAAACCAAATGGACTTGTTTTGACACAGCCACATTATGTTGACAAGATACTAGAGAAATTCAACAAGTCTAATACTAGTGTGGCTAGGACACCTATGGACTTAAGTCTATACCTATCTAAGAATACCAGTGAGAGTGTTTCTCAACTCAAATATTCTCGAGTTATAGGAATCTTGATGTACTTAATGAGTTGTATAAGGCCTGACATTGCTTGTTCAGTTAGTAACTGAGTAGATACACAATAATCCAGGAATTGAACATTGCAAAGGGATAGTAAGGGTACTACAGTACTTACGATACACTCGTGATCATGGGTTACACTATAGATATCCAACTGTATTGGAAGGATACAGTGATGCAAACTGGATATCAGATATTAAGGATTCAAAGTCTACAATGGATATGTTTTCACACTTGGAAGGATAGCTATTTCTTGGAAATCTTCAAACAAACTTGCATTGTAAGATCGACAATGAAATTAAAATTCATTGCGCTAAACAAGGCAGCAAAAGAGGATGAATGGCTTCACCAATGTGTAGAAGATACTCCGAGATGGTCGAAACCTGTGCCTGTGATTTGCAAACATTGTGATAGCTAGTCTGTTATCGGAAGGGCACAAAGTAATAGGTATAATGGTAAGTCTAGACATATTCGTTGAAGACACAATACCATTAAACAACTACTCTCAAATGGGATTGTCATGATCGACTATGTAAAGTCAAAGGACAATATTGCGGATCCGATAACCAAAGGGTTAAATCGAGAGTTAGTTAATAAATAATCTAAAGGAATGGGATTAAAGCCTATGACATTACAAGTTACTGAAATCGAAACCCAACGTAGTTGACTGGAGATCCCAAGATCTAGGTTCAACAATCTAATTTAACCTAACAAGAGAATCACTGAGGAGAAATACCCTCCTATCCATTTCTATTAGGGGTGAAATTCGGTCGGTTCGGTTCGGTTTTGGTCGGTTTTGGTCATTTAAAAAACCGACCGAATGGTCGGTTTCGGTCGGGTTCGGTCGGTTTTGGTCGGTTTTAGTCGGTTTGGTTCGGTTTATAGCTTGCAGGGTTTTTGGGAAAACCGACCGGACCGCTCTGTTCGGTCGGTCGGTTCGGTTGGCCGGTTTAAACTTTCACCCCTAATTTCTATGATACAGTAGTGATACCTGCATGGGTTGTGTCACGCCCCGACGTAGCATAAATAAGGAAAGCGTTTAATTTCTTTTATGGACCCGTAGGTCGCGACAGTTTGAAGGATCGATTCCGTCCCAAACGTCGAACAACAAAACATAATAATCAGAGCAGAGCAATCAAGGCTTATAAAAAATTTTCTAACTTATTACATATTACAACACGGGGTCTACTAAGGCACAAGCCGCCTTGAAACAAAACAATAACTTAATGTCTATTACAGTCATCCTTATTACAAACCAGTTCATAACTTAAAATATATAACTTAAAATCTGTAATGACGATAACAGTTTCTTTTCCAGAAGTAGCCGTTCTCAATTAGCATAGTCATAAGGCTCAGTATAGTCGTAACCTGAAAAGCCTGAACACGAATGTCCAGGACGCATCAACGTCGTCAACTTCAAGAAGCTGGTGAGAATTAAAAACATAACTTTGAATGTAAAACATACCCATTTACAAGTTTTCTCTTCTTTTTTTTTTTTTTTTTTTTTTACGTTTTGTAAAATCAACGGTTTCACCATAGAAAGATATCAATTATAAAACAACGGGGAAAGTATTTAAAAGTCGTTCATTCATTTAAAACAAGTAATCGTGTATGAGACAATGCACCACACTCATCTTACCGACTCTTTTCTCTCGACCAACACAACAACCCACTATCTCACTCCAGTATCTTTGAAACACTAACGTAGCCACACTTTAGCAACGGGGTGCCAGGGAATGTCCAGTTTGCCTCACACTTTGGTCCGGGATACCAGGGAGTGTCCAATGCCTCACACTTTGAATACCTAAACCGCCATGCAAATACCGGAGGAACCCTCACGCAGTATCCAGACTCGGGTATCAGGGAGTGTCCGTAGGCCACACTTTAGCACTACCATGGGTGCCAGGGAATGTCCAAGTTCGGCGTCACACACTTTAATGCTACCATGGGCGTCAGGGAGTGTCTAATTTTGCCACCGTCGCATTACAAAGATACCCTCACCGCAATCTCATCACGTCACACTTTGGTAAACAAAAACCAGGGAGTGTCCACCACACAATCTCAATCTCAATCTCATACTCTTTACCACACTGACCATCACTCTTTCCACACTAACTGACACCCACATGCATGTACAGCTGACCCCACATGTATGTCATGAACCTTAAATATAAAGGAATTCGCTGAATTAAAGAAATAACGTACGTACGGGGATTGATAAGTCGCAATACATCATTTTAATCGTTCCAACATAATCAATAGCATTCTGTTTTAATAAAATTCCCAAATAGAACCTTAACAGTGCTTTAAAATACTACCCAAACAGTTCCTTAACACAAAACTAGTAAGAACTAGAAACTGCCAGAAGTCACGCATGTGGGCCGCTCGCGCGAGGGGTCGCTCGCGAGGGCCGCTCGCGCGATATGCCCAATTTTCATTTTCTTATTAAAACCTTCTGTATGCCTGGGAACGCAGGGATCGCGCGCGCGGGTCGGTCGCGCGAGGAATTGCTCGTGCGGTCCGCTCGCGCGATCCTCGCTCACGCGATCGTGGTGCGAGATGAAGCAGAGGCTTCATCTTCCTCGTCAGAACTGCTCTGTTTCAGATTTCAGGGGTCTTTTTGACCCATTTTCAGATCCAACAATTCATAGGACATGTAATATATGATTCGCTTTAGATTTTCACAAGGATTAAGAATCCATGATCAATTTAACATGATTCTAACTGTAACTCTTAAATTTTATGAGAGATAAAAAGTTATCAAAACTTAATTTCTTATATGCATTTTCATGTGAACAAATTAAGGTCTAATACTTTAACCATAGTCTATACATACTACAATCTTTCATTATTATCTACAAGAACAGATTTTGGTTGAGTTCGAAAAGTTATGATTTTCAAGCTATGGAACTTCCAACGTGAACTCAAAAATAATGATCACAAATTAACTACACAAAATAGTAAATCAATGGTGAATTACATTCTGAGTGAGTTTAAAATACTCACCTTGATATAGATAGAAGGAATTGGTTGAGAAAGAATAGTAATATAAGAAATTCCAAACCCAAGCTTTTGGCTATGGAGGATGAAGTTCTTCTTCTCTCAAAGTTTCTGTCTATATGAAGTTCTCTCTAACTCTCTGTGTTTTGAACTTGTGCAGAATGAGAATGTGTGTGAGATAGTGTATAGCATATTTATAGAAGCCAAAGTTTGTGAACTTGGGCTCCAAGTTGTTTCCTTGATACTCAACAAATGAGTAGATTATCAAATAAACTAAATACACAGAACATAAAATCTGATATGCACTACGTATGCGTATAATTACAGATTGTATGAGCTCCATGCCAATGCCAAGGGTCAAGTATAGGTATGTAGGGGTTCATTTAGAGGTGTTTGGGAAAGTTAAATTATGGCCTAAACACTACACACACCAGTCAAGCATAGCCAAACAAGGCACTAACCAATGATTAGTTTCCATAAATGGCAAGTAAAGTGTATGTCACATCTAGCTTTACATCACTTCCAAAATATGTGGAAGTTTAGCACAGCGCGGACAGTTTTAAACATAAACTGGTATTTTCGTGACACGGTGTTCATCACAAAAATATAGAAAATTCATTTTATCGAAAGAAACAATTTTCCGGTTATAAAAATACAGTTTGAGTTAAAATAATTTATTTTCACTGTTTTTAAAAATTACCGATTTGAAATTCAACACAGGTATTTCTTAATTTTTTAAAATCGTAGTTTTGACCCCCAAAAGAATTTCAAATCAAGCAAGTAATAAATTCTACACATAAGAATTGTAATTAAATAAAATCAGACAATGAAATTTGATTTTAAATATGACAATGCAAAAATTACAGATTAATTATGAAAATGTCAGATTAAAATTAAATGTAAATGCAGGTTGTTATATCCTTCCTCCCTGAAACAGGATTTCGTCCCCGAAATCAAGACTAACTAGTCCTGAAACAACTCCGGGTACTTAATCCTCATATCAGCTTCAACTTCCCACGAGGCTTCATTCTCGTCATGGTGATTCCACTGAACCTTCACCAACTGAATGTCCTTATTCCTCAGCTTCTTGATACTCTGATCTAGAATCTTTACAGGCCTCTCCTTGTAAGAAACGTTATGACTCGTCTCAATAACGTCATAACTAACTACTTGTGAGGGATCTCATATGTACTTTCTCAGCATACTCACGTGAAACACATTGTGAACCCCAGACATCTTCGGTGGTAGCGCCAGTCGATAAGCCACTTTCCCGACACGTTCCAAAATCTCAAATGGTCCGATGAAACGCGGAGCTAATTTCTCTCTCTTCAGACCAAAACGTACCACTCCTCGGGTCGGTGAAACCTTAAGGAGTACGTGATCTCCAAAACTAAATTCCAAATCTTTTCGGCGTTGATCAGCATAACTCTTATACCTGCTTTGAGCGGTTCTCATCCTTTCCTTGACCAAGGAAATCTTTTCGTTGGTTTCTTTAACCAAATCTGGTCCCAACAATTCTGTATCTCCCACCTCTGCCCAACACAACGGAGAACGACATGGTCGTTCGTACAATGCTTCAAACGGAGCCATCCCGATACTCGTGTGATAACTGTTGTTATAGGCAAATTCAATCAAAGGCAAGTGTGTCTCCCAAGATTCTTCAAAATCGATAACACAAGCCCTAAGCATGTCCTCTATGATCTGATTAACACGCTCAGTTTGCCCATTCGTCTGAAGGTGAAAAGCAGTACTCATCTAGAGCGAGGTCCCCATAGCTTCTTACAAACTTTTCCAAAATCCAGAAGTAAAACGTGCGTCACGGTCCGACACAATTGACACAGGTGCACCGTGAAGTCGCACAACTTGTTGTATGTACATCCGGCTCATCTTCTCTATCGGGTAAGTCATACTATAAGCGATGAAATGCACAAATTTCGTTAATCGATCCACGATTACCCAAATGGCGTCATGATTCTGCTGAGATCGAGGCAATCCTACTACAAAATCTATCGTAATGTGCTCCCACTTCTAACCAGGAATAGGTAGTGGTTGCAACAATCCTAACGGCCTCTAATGTTCGGCTTTGACTTGTTGACACGTCAAACACTTGGATACAATTTTGGCCACGTCTTTCTTCATACCTTCCCACCAGAAATTCCTTTTCAAATCTTTATACATTTTAGTTCCTCCCGGGTGAACTGTATCCCTTGATTTATGTGCTTCTTCTAGGATATCCTTCCTAAGCTCTCGAACATCTGGCATACATAATCTATTCATGCACCGATATCCTCCATCGACTCCCACCTTTCATTTGGTCGGGTCTTTCTCTGAGATCTTCACGAACCATGTCTGAAACTTCTCATCTTCTTCCTGAGCTCCAATAATGCGGTCAATAAGAATAGGCTGTAGGATAAGACATCCAAAAAGTTATCCTTCTCTTTCTTCAGCACTCTGTACCTCGAACTCCACCAATGTCTCCAATGCTCGCCATTCTCTAACCATTAAGGAGGCGATCGTCTCACGAGTCTGCCGACTCAAGGCATCAACAACCACATTAGCTTTACCCGGGTGATATTCTAATGTGAAGTCATAATCTTTGATCAGCTCCATCCATCTGCATTGCCTCATGTTCAACTCTTTCTGTGTGAACAAATATTTTAAACTCTTGTGATCCGAGAACAAATCAAACTTCTCACCGTAGAGATAGTGTCTCCAAATCTTGAGTGCAAATACCACTGCCGCCAACTCCAAATCATGAATAGGGTAGTTCAACTCATCCGGCTTCAGCTGTCTAGATCCATAGGCGATAACTCTGCCATCTTGCATAAGCACACACCCTAGTCCTTGATATGACGCGTCACTAAAGATAGTGAACTTCTCATCCGGCTTGGGTATAGCTAGTACTGGCGCGGTAGTGAGTCTTTCTTTCAATTCTAGAAAGGCCCGCTCATGCTTCTCTGTCCGCTCGAACTTCAAATTCTTCTTCGTCAATCCGGTCAATGGTGCAGCTATTTTAGAAAACCCTTCAACAAATCTTCTGTAATAGCCTGCGAGTCCAAGAAAACTTCTAACCTCTGTAGGGTTGCTCGGCCTAACCCAGTTTGACACAGCATCTGTCTTGGACAAATCCACATAAATTCCTTGAGATGACACCTTGTGTCCCAAAAATTTAACTTCTTGCAACCAGAACTCACACTTACTGAACTTGGCATACAAGTGGTGGTCCTTGAGCATCTGCATCGCAATCCGTAGATGTTGCTCGTGCTCTTCTCCTGACTTAGAATAGATCAAAATATCATCAATGAAGACGATGATAAACTGATCTAAATAAGGCTTGAACACTCTATTCATCAGATCCATAAACACTTCCGGGGCATTCGTCATTCCGAACGGCATCACCAAAAATTCATAGTGACCATATTGGGGTTCTGAACGTAGTCTTAGGTATATCTTCCTTCCGTACCCTTAACTGGTGATATCCCGACCTTAGGTCTATCTTGGAAAATGTCATAGCTCCTTGTAGTTGATCAAACAAATCGTCGATCCGAGGCAAAGGATACTTGTTCTTGATAGTCACTCGATTCAATTCCCTGTAATCGATACACAGCCTGAGCGTCCCGTCCTTCTTCTTCATGAATAACACTGGTGCTCCCCAAGGTGATGTACTCGGGCGTACAAAACCTAGGTTCTCGAGCTCTTGAACTTGTTCCTTCAATTCTGATAGTTCGATAGGGGCCATTCTGTAGGGAACCTTGGTGATCGGTACGGTACCCGGTATAAGCTCAATACAGAACTCTATACTTCTCTCGGGCGGCAAACCAGAAATGTCTTGGAATACTTCTTCGAAGTCCTTGACTACAGGTATAGACGACACTGTCGCTTCTGTACTGATGACTTCGATGTTGGCTAAACATCTCGTGAGGAACATATCTCCCGAAGGGTTACATTGAAAATCAAAGGGCTGATTCTCATTATCGGGGAATGTAATTCTTTTCCTTGCACAATCCAACTTCACTTGATTCTGAGAGAGCCAATCCATCCCTAGGATTATGTCGAACTCCTTCATCGATAGGACAATCAACCTTGTCGGGATTTCACGGTCTCCTAGCAGTTCTATGCAAGATGGTGATAGCAGAATGAGAAACATGCATGAGGCAGAAATGTAAGGAAATTTAAGCATTGACAACAACATTCAAAAGAGTATATTTTATATATATAACTTCTTATCAAGTTGATACAAAAAGTATGTATGATCAGATCAATGCCTACCTTATATGTATGGGTTAGGACGCATGCAAGAGTTAATGTTACAAAAATGGGGTCATTGCCCTACACTCTAATGCATGAAATTACAGTTTACAAAAAGAGATAGAGCTAAAAGTCAAAATAGTTAATATGCACAAGGTCATATCTAGAACGTCAATCGTCTCCATAAGCAGCTATCAGGAGATCTAGCAAATCGACAGGGCGAAATCGCTGCACAAAGAACGGACCAACCCCGTCAAAACCGTGAGAGGTCGACGATGAAGCAGGCACAGGGGCATCTGCCTCAACTATCATCTCCTCAGGTAAGACTAGCTCGAGTGCTAGCTCAGCCTCTAGGTCAGCGGCTAAGTCGCCTAGACCTATGCCATCTTCTATAACCTCCCCACCTACTGGGATCAAATGAACAACCTCAGCATCGTCCTAAGCAATGGGAACCACTGGCGGAGGCATCTCTAGCTGAGCCAGATGGGCATGCACAATTTGGATCTCTAGGGGAAGGTAGAAAGCATCGCTATCGACCAACCTCAAAATCTCAACCAAAACCAAGCGCTGAGCCTCCGCAAAGTAATGAAGCTCTAGGCGGATACGAGTCAAGTCAACTAAGCCTACTACGTGAACTTGGTGCCATAAATTAGATACTACGGTCGCTGTGGCCAACTGCTCAACGGCCGCTTGATACAAGTCGAGGAAGGCTGGGACCACTGCTCCAGGTGTCACAAAGTGTCCCCCAAATCCGTCTGGTACATATAGTGGATGAGCTCGGTCCATACCTGATAAGAAGGTACTACTTAAGTCAAAACAAAGATAATCTTAGGTGTTTGGGTAACTGATCTATCCTCCCTGTCGTATCATCGAGTGTGTAATACTTAATGGAACGTGGAATCGGGTCTATACTAGTAAACCCTAACCTGGCTAAACTATCTTGAGATAAATAATAACCTGGCTCTGATACCACTAAATCCTGTCACGCCCCGACGTAGCATAAATAAGGAAAGCGTTTAATTTCCTTTATGGACCCGTAGGTCGCGACAGTTTGAAGGATCGATTACTTCCCAAACATCGAACAACAAAACATAATAATCAGAGCAGAGTAATCAAGGCTTATAAAATATTTTCTAACTTATTACATATTACAGCACGGGGTCTACTAAGTCACAAGCCGCCTTGAAACAAAACAATAACTTAATGTCTATTACAGTCATCCTTATTACAAACCAGTTCATAACTTAAAATATATAACTTAAAATATGCAATGACGATAACAGTTTCTCTTCCAGAACCAGCCGTTCTCAATTAGCATAGTCATAAGACTCAGCATAGTCGTAACCTAAAAAGCCTGAACACGAATGTCCAGGACGCATCAACGTCATCGGCTTCAAGAAGCTGGTGAGAATTAAAAACATAACTTTGAATGTAAAACATACCCATTTACAAGTTTTCTCTTTTTTTTTTTTACGTTTTGTAAAATTAACGGTTTCACTATAGAAAGAAATCAATTATAAAACAACGGGGAAAGTATTTAAAAGTCGTTCATTCATTTAAAACATGTAATCGTGTATGAGACAATGCACCACACTCATCTTACCGACTCTTTTCTCTCGACCAACACAACAACCCACTATCTCACTCCAGTATCTTTGAAACACTAAGGTAGCCACACTTTAGCAACGGGGTGCCAGGGAATGTCCAGTTTGCCTCACACTTTGAATACCTAAACCACGATGCAAATACCGGAGGAACCCTCACGCAGTATCCAGAATCGGGTATCAGGGAGTGTCCGTAGGCCACACTTTAGCACTACCATAGGTGCCAGGGAATGTCCAAGTTCGGCGTCACACACTTCAATGCTACCATGGGCGTCAGGGAGTGTCCAATTTTGCCACCGTCGCATTACAAAGATACCCTCACCGCAATCTCATCACGTCACACTTTGGTACACAAAAACCAGGGAGTGTCCACCACACAATCTCAATCTCAATCTCATGCTCTTTACCACACTGACCATCACTCTTTCCATACTAACTAACACCCACATGCATGTACAACTGACCCCACATGTATGTCATGAACCTTAAACATAAAGGAATTCGCTGAATTAAAGAAATAACGTACGTACGGGGATTGATAAGTCGTAATACATCGTTTTAATCGTTCCAACATAATCAATAGCATTCTGTTTTAATAAAATTCCCAAACAGAACCTTAACAGTGCTTTAAAATACTACCCAAACAGTTCCTGAACACAAAACTAGCAAGAACTAGAAACTGCCAGAAGTCGCGCGCGCGGGCCGTCGCGCGAGGGGTCGCTCGCGCGGGCCGCTCGCGCGATATGCTTAATTTTCATTTTCTTATTAAAACCTTCTGTCTGCCTGGGAACGCAGGGATCGCGCGCGCTGGCTGCTCGCGCGAGGAATCGCTCGCGCGGTCCGCTCGCGCGATCGTGGTGCGAGATGAAGCAGAGGCTTCATCTTCCTCGTCAGAACTGCTCTGTTTCAGATTTCAGGGGTCTTTTTGACCCATTTTCAGATCCAACAATTCATAGGACATGTAATATATGATTCTTTTTAGATTTTCACAAGGATTCAGAATCCATGATCAATTTAACATGATTCTAACTATAACTCTTAAATTTTATGAGAGATTAAAAGTTATCAAAACTTAATTTCTTATATGCTTTTTCATGTGAACAAATTAAGGTCTAATACTTTAACCATAGTCTATACATACTATAAGCTTTCATTATTATCTACAAGAACAGATTTTGGTTGAGTTCGAAAAGTTATGATTTTCAAGCTATGGAACTTCCAACATGAACTCAAAAATAATGATCACAAATTAACTACACAAAACAGTAAATCAATGGTGAATTACATTCTGAGTGAGTTTAAAATACTCACCTTGATATAGATAGAAGGAATTGGTTAAGAAAGAATAGTAATATAAGAAATTCCAAACCCAAGCTTTTGGCTATGGAGGATGAAGTTCTTATTCTCTCAAAGTTTTTGTCTATATGAAGTTCTCTCTAACTCTCTGTGTTTTGAACTTGTGCAGAATGAGAATGTGTGTGAGATAGTGTATAGCATATATATAGAAGCCAAAGTTTGTGAACTAGGGCTCCAAGTTGCTTTCTTGATACTCAACAAATGAGTAGATTATCAAATAAACTAAATACACAGCACATAAAATCTGATATACACTACGTATGTGTATAATTACAGATTGTATGAGCTCCATGCCAATGCCAAGGGTCAAGTATAGGTATGTAGGGGTTCATTTAGAGGTGTTTGGGAAAATTAAATTATGGCCTAAACACTACACACACCAGTCAAGCATAGCCAAACAAGGCACTAACCAATGATTAGTTTCCATAAATGGCAAGTAAAGTGTATGTCACATCTAGCTTTACATCACTTCCAAAATCTGTGGAAGTTTAGCACAGCACGGACAGTTTTAAACATAAACTGGTATTTTCGTGACACGGTGTTCATCACAAAAATACAGAAAATTCATTTTATCGAAAGTAACAATTTTCCGGTTATAAAAACACAGTTTGAGTTAAAAGAATCTATTTTAACCGTTTTTAAAAAATACCGATTTGAAATTCAACATAGGTATTTTTTAATTTTATAAAATCGTAGTTTTGACCCCCAAAAGAATTTCAAATCAAGCAAGTAATAATTCTACACATAAGATACTCTAAATAAGTCACCTATGTAAATGTGAAGTGGGGCCGCTTCTAAAAGAATTTGGGAAAGGTGAAATTCTTTCATAAACATTCACTGAACTAAGTGAGTGTTCAAGGCCAAAATGAACATAAGTATAAGAACTAAACTATGTTAAGGAAAGCTCATTTGTGAGGTTTGTTGGTTGTTTACATTAAATACAATCAGTTCAAGACTTCACATTCACTGGTCCGCTAGTAAATCTGATAGACTATCACAAGGGAAGGTTCAAAGCCAAAAGCTATCTATCTCTATGCAGAAGTGATCCGTTATGCTCTCTCATTTCGAGTCTCCGTGGTATCACATTGTTTTCGATTAATTTCATTCATGTGAGGGATTGCTGGATAAAATGGTTTTTTTGGCCATGTTTAAGGTTAAATAAAAGTTAGATCCATTTAGAGTTTGAGTGGGGTCCTTGTGGATTTGTGATCTCCTCCCTGAGGAGATGAAGGTTGGATATTTACATGTTGAATGAATGAGAAATTAAGGCTCAAAAGATATATAATGTACATCCAATGAATCTTCATATACATAATGTACATCCCATGAATCTTCAGACACATAATGTACATCCAATGAATCTTCAGATACATAATGAATCGAACATCCAATGAATCCTCTCTTCCATCAATCCTATATATTCTGAGCTTTCTCATCAGAAAGGAACAACCATAAACCATGAAATCCTTTCCTTCCTTCCAGTTTTTATTCCTGAGAGAGTTATAAGCATAGTTGGTTCGCTGGAACAGTTGTACATTGTGCTTTTATCTATTGCTACCGCTGTATCCTAGGAGACAAACGTCGGAGAAATCCTCAAGCACTTCTAGTGAGGCGGCGAATCTGTTTTAAGGAAACTGTGTAAATCACAGGCCTCGGTTTGTATTTCTATTTCCAGTTTCTGTTTTTCAATTTTATTTGTTGTAATTATGTTTCTAGTTTTAATTTCTTTTTCCTTTTGTTTCATCCAGTGTAACTTAAGGATGTGTTTGTTTGCTTCAAATATCCATACATTTTAATAGTCAATACCCCTACAAGTTGTGCCTGCATGGTAAGAACTCTTGGATCGCTCCTTACCAAGTGGTCTTATGTTCGAGTATTGCTCCCTTGACATTTCGGAGTGGCGGTAGTTAACTGATGGGCCTAACATTCAGAGACCAAAAAAAAAAAAGAAATTTGTTAATGATGGTTCTCAATTATTTTTGGTTAGAAAATTAGGGTCTTTTAATTGATTCAAAATTCAATTAGAAATGTTGGGAAAAATACTCAGTGCCCATTGTTTTTTTTTTTTTGCCTTTATTATTATTTTTTTTAATATTTTTTTTAACTCCATTGGTTATCTTTGCTTCTCTATCTCGCCTTTATTTCAGTTGTTCTTTACCTCATCAAATCTTTTTTTAATCAAAACTTGCTTAATCTTACGAGTTATTAATGCCATCTTCCCAAATTTTGCCTTCCAAATGTAAACATATGCGGCGGTGGAGCCACCTTCAATAGTAATGAAGCGGCCACTGCTACTTATGTTGAGAACCACTTTAGAGCTATAAATTTAGAAAGTGTAGCATTTTTCAAAAATGGGTTAATCAATACAAGAAAAAGGCCAAACGGCATCTACAGAAACAAATGGGCATGCCCAAGGATATACAAGAAGAACAAAAGAATAAAGGGCCAAGTCCCCTGGAAAAACAAAGAAGCGCCGAAGCATAGAAAAATACTCTTAATAAGGGATGGGAGGCTATCCAACTCAAAAGGCAAGGAGAGACACCCATACCAAAATCATAAAAAGCCAATAGCATAAAGAAACTGCACATGCAATAGGAGGGAGTCTATCAAACACAGAGTATAAAGAGAGAAATACATCCTACCCATTCAAACCCAAAACCAACCAAACATACAGAAGGCCACAAAATGTCAGAATATGAGTAACAATCACCTTCGGTGCCATCCTAACCACTTAATTTTATCTTCACTTCCCATTTTTCCTGTCTATAATTACTTATAAGCTTTTAGTAGCCAGGGTTCCTTCTTCAAACTCATCCTCAAAGATATCATCCTCCTCAAAGAAAGTGTAGCATTACTGCCAACCTTTTCCTCTTTTGTATCGCTGAAGAAGATAACAAATCTTCTTTGTGCTCTTGTCCCTCTAATCAGTTAATTAAAGTAGTTAATTTTCAGCATGCAATCATTCAATTGATCTCTTGGGACTAGATGGTATGTCACCCCCTTGTTTTTAAATAATGCTAGGTATGCCTAAAATGGATACCTAAACTATTTACCTGTTGACATGGATTTTTAAAATTATTCACCAATTATTAAACAAATCTCAAATTAATTTCATAATTGTCATGACACATCAGCAGGTGGATAATTTAGGTGCACAAAACCGATGTACTTAGCATTTTCCTTATTTTTAAGGGATAATTGAACTTACATCACCTGTGCTTATAGTCATTTTCACTATTATTATGTATTTCTATTCGTGATGCTTATTTCCCCTATACTTTCAACTAAAACGTTACTCTTAATATATTTGTAATAGAGGAGCATGAGTTTTCATAATTATTTTAACCCTGAGTTCACATAGTTATTTTAATCCTGAGTCCACGTCGGCCCAATCTATGGTGCGATAGGTTGCCCCTCTCGTGACCCAGTCACGGAATCGTATCCCATACTACTTAAGTGGAGCTAGCTTTGATATTATTTGTAAAGACCCACTAGGTAGAACTCACCTTTGAAAACTAGCTTGTAAGGGGAGAGTACCCAAGGGGTTAAGGGGTGGCCAACGGTCCAATGGCCCGCTAGGCCCGCCCAGCTCGGCCTGACCCTACTTTTTTGGGGCTTTGAGCAAAGAGGATGGCCCGCACAAGCGGGCTTGACTCTTATTTTTTAGGCCTGCTCAATTTTAGAGTCAGCCTTGGATATAGCAAATGAGGCCCGATTTGGCCTGGCCTGAAACGAGTATTAGTGATATATATTTTTTAGAAAATTAGTCTTAAATCCCTGACATAGGTGCGAATTTGGTTAAAGGACAAGAAGAAAACAATACTTTGAAGAAGTTCCTTACATTAATACTTGTTTAAGGCAAGGTCCTTGAACCTACTAATTGACTTATTTTCATGACCATTTTACCCTTATATTGCTAACTGATTGTTTCTAAGGCTATGTTTTAGGTTTTTCGAAATGGAGGTTAGGGCAATATGGGATTGCGACGGCGATAGATCACGATGACGGTGGGGTTGCGATGGCGACTGGTTTTGCAATGATTGGGGAAGATCTAGCAAGTGCCACCGCTGACGTCCATGGCCAGCGAGAAGCTGGCCGATGCCTCTCCTGCCTCCCCCCCATCTCAGGCGAAGATGATGACGATGAGAGACAAACTCTTGGAACATAAAGGCTTCACCAAAATTTTGATGTAAATTCTTTAGAGAATGAAAGTGAACTAACCTTGGTTGGTCATATACTCATATGACTATTCTTAGAACCTTTTTTCAATTAATATGTGTCTTTGTTTGTATTGTTCAAGGCTTCAAGCAAGTCCTCCTTTCATAACTGACTATTCTATTAATATAGAAACAAAATTCACAAAATTTTATCTTAGTCATTTCTTTTTTCAGTTTTATGAAGTTGGAAATAGCTTTGAGATTTGGCTTATGTTTTCGGAATTAAATCTTATTTGTACATAACTTTTCGTTGTAAAATTTTTATATTTCACAAAATTGTTTTTTGTTTTTTTTCAAGAAATTATACAACCAGTAGAAATGTTTATTAATATTATGTGTACTATAAATTTATGGGTTAATTAGTGTTAAGTCTCCCGTTAAAAAAAATCATTGGTTGAAGGACACAATGAAAACCTTTTCGTGAAAAGTTCCTCAATATAACTTTGGGCAAAACAATCCCCAACAAGTTTGAGAAATTTCACAAATTTTTATAAGTTTTGAGAAATTTCACTAGAAAAGTTTGTGAAATTTCTCAAACTAATCGGAATTTTTTTACACTGGTTTATATTGAGGGACTTTTCACTAAAAAAATCTCCTTGTTAGACCTAATGCTTAAAAAGCACTCAAAAATAGACTAACCCTTAGTCACCCCTAAATTGATTAACATTCAGAATTTTGTTTTCTGAAGTTCTAACACATGTGTGTGTCGCTTTGCCAGTGCAATGACACAATTCTCATTCACGATATCAAATTTAGCCACACTCATTTCATCTAAGTATTGTAGGATTAATTAGTGTTAAGTTCCCCGCTAGGAAAAATAATTGGTTAAAGCACTCCTCTTCTACCAAATAAAACTCTTATAGGCTGCAAATGGGTGTTTCGAATTAAACATAATTAAGATGGCTCCATAGCTAGATACAAAGCCATATTAGTTGCAAAATATTTTCATCAGGTTGAAGGACTAGACTACTTTGAAACTTTTAGTTCTGTGGTTAAGCAACCCACAATTCAAATGGTTATTGCTTTGGCTCTACATTTTGGATGGGATGTCAAAAGCAGCTCGATGTTTTGAATGCGTTTCTTCATGGTGTTCTTGAAGAGGAAGTTTATCTGATCCAACCCCCTGGTTTCATCCAACCCCCTGGTTTCATGGATCCCTCTCTTCCTTCTAGTGTGTACAAGCTGAACAAGGCTCTCTATGGTCTTAAACAAGCCCCTCGAGCCTGGTTTGCTACATTTTCCAAATTTTTGTTGAGCAATGGTTTCCTAAATAGCACTGCAAATACCTCCTTGTTTGTCAAGCACTTCAACACTGATATTATCATTGTGCTGGTTTATGTTGATGATATTCTTATTACAGGCAACACAGCTGCTGGTATGCCTAGAGTCATCACTACTATGCACTCAGTTTTTGCTATGAAAGAACTAGGCACTCTTCATTATTTTTTGGGTGTTGAGGTTAAATCTTCTTCTCAAGGACTATTTCTCATTCAATCTAAATATAGATTCTTCATATCTTCTTACTAAGGCTGCTATGCAAGAGTGTAAACCATGTGTTTTTCCATCTTCTTCCAAGCCTTTTGCTCAGGCAGATACTTCTCCTTTCTCTAATCCTAGTCTATATCACAACTTGGTTGGGTCTCTTCAATACTTGACCATGACTAGGCCCGACATTACTTATGCAGTGAACTGGGTTTGTCAATTCATGCATAACCCACTTATTCTTCACTTCACGGTTGTTAAGAGAATTTTGAAATATGTCAAAGGTACCAGATCTCATAGTTTATTATTCCAGCTAGGACTTCTTACTCTTTCTGAATATTCTAACTCAAATTGGGCTGGTGATTAGTTAGATCAACGATCTCCTCAGGACATTGTGTGTTTTTTTATCCTAATCTCATCTCTTGGTCAACTAAAAATCAGGTTCTCTTGGTCAGCTAAAAAGCAGGCTACTATTGCCCGCTCTAGCATTGAGGCTGAGTACAAAGCCTTAGCCAATGCTACTGCTGATATGTTGTGGTTACAACAATTGCTCAAAGACTTACACGTTCCTCTTCACACTTCTTCTATCATGCCAGAATCAAACATGTTGAAATTTTATTCACGAGAAGATAGCCTCAAAGCAAATTCAGGTTGCTCACATATTTTCTATGGATCAGGTTGCTGACATTTTTACTAAGGCTCTCTCAGTTTCTCGCTTTCAGTATTTAAAGAAAAGCTCACTCTCTACTGCTCTTTGACCTCAAGTAGATGTTTGCTTCCTACTAGTACCACCATCCCCTTGAAAGGGAGTATTAAACCATATGAGCAAAGGATTCCCAAACACAGCATTGCTGATGTGGCATGCAGTTTAGCAACGTGTTCAAATTCTGTTAAATAGAGCTTAGTTGATTACAACTGTCAATCTTTCTCTCTCTATATATATATACATAAAACTTGATCTGTATTGACTTTAAGATTCAATGAATTTTGAGAATAGCTCTCTGGTTTTTGCTTGCTAAGCCTAATCTCTAGTTCCATTTCTATTTTTCTTTACTCAGAAGTTATAAAAATAGCCATTACACAATTCAATACTATCTAAGACTTCAAATTTTATAGGAGCAATGAACCAACACCTTAAGCATATGATTGAAAATAATGACAATATATTGATTAAAGAAATTAACCATCAATTTAACCAGTTTCCAAGAGATAACTACAAAAGATAAGTTATGGAATACAATCGCACGCACACACATAAATATATATATATATATGTGTGTGTGTGTGTGTATGTGTGTGTACATATATCATGTCAATATCTATTTTTATAAAATATTAAATCTAACTTCAAACACTTAACTCAGAGATTGCTAGTTGTCCTAATAGCATCAATATCTTATGACCTATAACAAGTTAACAACCAAAAGATTGATATCAGCCTCTGGATTGATTCCTCCTCCATCGCCAATTGACTCTTCTTCTTTGAACTGTTCAATGCCAAGATTAGGTTAGTTGCTGCTATAATTTTATATTTTGGTTTAGTTGCTATTGTATTTTTTGGTGTGGTCAATGTTGTCTTGCTCATCTGGTGAACCAATCGCTATAGATGCAATTTGTAGAAATAAGTATTGTGATCGGTATGTGTTGTCGATGACAGAGATGGTGGCTAGTCCTCAGTTGAAAGAGATGAGGGGTGACATTCTTTAGAGAGAGAGTGTGTGGGAGAGAGAGAGAGAGAGGGGATGCTCTCTCTGTGTATACTGTGTTTGAGAGGCTTCTTTTCCCACGAATGTGCATTTTTGTCCAATTTTTTTGCACGGACCTTGCACTATAAACTTTTTCTTGTTGGACCTTATCTTATACAATAATGTTAGGGTGACAAACACTTTCTACAAAGACTTACAAACACACTCACTACAACAAAATGTGCTTTGGCGACAAACAGATTTAGTCGCCAAAAGTCCATTTTTCCTCGCTAAAGGCTTTAGCGACAAAAAAATTTCGTTGCCAATTTTGTCGCCTTTGCCTTGTCGCCAAAGGTCCCTGGCGACGAAATTTATCTTTTGTCGCCATAGACAAAAATGGCGATGAAAAAATTTCGTCGCTATTGGTCAAATTTTTCGTCGCTGTTGATGTGCATTTTGTCGCCAAAAGAGTCATTTTTGTAGTAGTAATTTTGCATTAGCGACGAAAATATTTCATCGCCAATTCATCATATGCAATGGCGACGAATTAATTTTGTCGCCAATTCATTTTCTGCATATGCAATGTCGATGAATTAATTTTGTCGCCAATTGATCATATGCAATAGCGACGAATTATTTTCGTCACCAATTCAATTTCAGCATATGCAATGGCGACAAAATAATTTCGTCGCCAATTCATCATATGCAATGGCGAAAAATTATATTTGTCGCAATTCATTTTCAGCATATGTAATGGCGACAAATTAATTTTGTCGCCAATTGATCTTATGCAATAGCGACGATTTATTTTTGTTGCCAATTCAATTTCAGCATATGCAATGGTGACGTATTATTTTTGTCGCCAATTCATTTTCAGCATATGTAATAGCGACGAAATAATTTTGTCGCCAAATGTATAAAATGATTTGCTTGTATTAGCGATGAAATAATTTCATCGCCAATTCATTTCGTCGCCAAACGTATATTCTAGTAAATAGAACTATTTGAATATACTATAATCCTGTTCGTTCCTGTTTATTACAATAATTCTCAAAACCAAAATAGACAATCATATTAAACATAAAAAGTCTTAATGTTTCTGAGTAACTTCATTAAGCAACAAAAAGTAATATCGTTAATTATTGACGTTCCCAACAAAAAAAACTAACGATTAACAAAAGTATTATCACATTTTCACTACATAACAAATTGTTAGACTACATAACAAAAGTAACGAGATGTGTCTGACTATATACCCATTCACCATATCCACATAATTCTTCACTACATAACAAATTGTCAGACTACATAACAAAACGTAATAAGATGTGGCCGACTATCTACCGATCCACCATATCCACACCCAATCTGCATGAAACCAATAGAAAGCATTAGTATCGTTTAAGTTAGTGAACGAACATAAAATATGTGAAATATAAAGTAATTATAAATTGAGTTTTTAGCCATCAAAGATGAAACATTAATTGAGTATTGTGATGATGTTGAAGTATTAATCCTAATAGATGAAGATACTAATTTAGATGATTGATAATGTACTTTGAAGTGCGAGTTAAGTTTCATGTCCTTCGGATCGACGGTTAACCGTTTCACCCCCCCAAACCCCCCAAACGTAGCTATTTCAAGCCAAAGTATCACGTTATGTGATGACCGAAAGTCCGTTTTGCTTTCCATGTTTTCCCACAACTTTCTTTTTTCGTGTTTGAGGTGCGAGTTAAGTTTCACGACTATAGGATCTACGATTTACCGTTTCACCCACCCAAACCATCAAAACTTAGCAATTTAAGGCTGAAGGATGTCAAAACTTTTTTTTTTTTTTTTTGCATTATTTGATAACTGGAAGGCCGTTTTGCATTCCATTTGTTCCCACAAGTTTCTTTTGTCGTGCTTGAGGTATGAGTTAAGTTTCATGTTTTTTGGATCGACGGCTTATTGTTTCACCCACCCAAACTCCAAAAGCATAGCTTTTACAAGCCTAAGTATGTCAAAACCTATTTTTTTCACGATATGTGATACCCGGAAGTCTGTTTTGCATTCTGTTTGTTCCCACAAGTTTATTTTGTCATGCTTGAGGTGCGAGATTAAGTTTCATGTCTTTTGGATCAACGGTTTATCGTTTCACCCCCCAAACGCCAAAAACATAGCTTTTTCAAGGCTTAGTATGTCAAAACTAATTTTTTCACGTTATGTGAAAATCGGAAGTCTGTTTTGCATACTGTTTATTCCCACAAGTTTTGTTTGTCATGTTTGAGGTGAGAGTTAAGTTTCATGTCTTTCGGATCGACGGTTTATCGTTTCACCCCTCAAACCCCCAAAACATAGCTTTTTAAAGCCTAAGTATGTCAAAATATATTTTTTTGGAGTCATGTGATAATCGGAAGTCTGTTTTTCTTACCATTTCTTCCCATAAGTTTCTTTTGTTGTGTTTGAGGTATGAGTTAAGTTTCATGTCCTTCGGATTGACAGTTTACCGTTTCACTCCCCAAACCACCAAAACTTAGCTTTTTCAAGCCTAAGTATGTTAAAACCTATTTTTTTTTCGCATTATGTGATAACCGGAAGTCTGTTTTGCATACCGTTTCTTCCCACAAGTTTCTTTTGTCGTGTTTGAGGTGCGAGTTATGTTTTATGTCCTTTGGATAGACGGTTTACCGTTTTACCCGCCCAAACCACCAAAACTTAGCTTTTTCAAGCCTAAGTATGTGAAAACCTATTTTTTCGCATTATGTGATAACCAGAAGTCTGTTTTGCATAACATTTCTTCCCACGAGTTTATTTTGTCGTGTTTGAGGTGCGAGTTAAGTTTCATGTCCTTTAGATAGACGGTTTACCGTTTCACCCCCCAAACCACAAAAACTTAGCTTTTTCAAGCCTAAGTATGTCAAAACCTATTCTTTTCCTGATATGTGATAATTGGAAGTCCGTTTTGTATTCTATTTGTTCCCATAAGTTTCCTTTTTTATGTTTGAAGTGCGAGTTAAGTTTCATGTCCTTCGGATAGACGGTTTACCGTTTCAACCGCCCAAACCACCAAAACTTTGCTTTTTCAAGCCTAGGTATGTGAAAACCTATTTTTTCGCGTTATGTGATAACTGGAAGTCTATTTTGCATACCGTTTCTTCCCAAAAGTTTGTTTTGTCATCTTTGAGGTGCGAGTTAAGTTTCATGTCCTTCGGATAGACGGTTTACCGTTTCACCCCCCAAACCACCAAAACTTAGCTTTTTCAAGCCTAAGTATGTCAAAACCTATTTTTTTCGCGATATGTGATAACCAGAAGTCCGTTTTGTATTATGTTTGTTCCCATAAGTTTATTTTGTTGTGCTTGAGGTGCGAGTTATATTTTATGTCTTTTGGATCAACAGTTTATCGTTTCACCCCCTTGTAATAAGAACAATCAAACTAAACCAAAGTTCCAAAATCTAGATTCTCTTCCAAACTTGTTTGGAAAGAAGAAAATCACACCCCCAAGGCCCAATAACCACCCCTCTATCTCTTTTCGTTCTTACGCAGAATTTATGGTCTTCAATTCAGCATGCTCCATTCATGAATCTAAAGTATCCTTTTTTGCAAAGTTGTTCTATTGATGCTGCCATTATGTAATTACTTTACTTAACTGCTTGCTGAATATGCCTTGTAATTTAGAATATAGTTTGACTATGTTGTTATCCTTTTAACATTTCAATTTATGATTTTTGCTCCAACATTTATGATAAAAATTTGTTTCATAGGTCAATGAGTCCGTCAACCAATCAATCCATGGTCACACCATAATGGCCTTTACCTCCTCAGAGCTTAAGAAATTTGTTAAGAATTTGTTATGTCTTTCCTGGTATTCTGCAGGCCGATTAGTTAGCATTTGCTGGTATTCAGTAAGTGTTGGAATTATAACCTTAAAAAATAGTTCAACAGTATTGGCATCTATTCATGGTGTTCCAAGGGCAGCTACTATTAGAACAAGAGTCCTATTTGCATTTTGACAAACCAATATGTTAACTATACCAAGCAATGTTATATTCACACATTAAGATAGCCAATAGTTGCACATAGACACATAAATGATATTGTTCTATTAAAAAAAGAAGAAAAAGACAATTAATCAATTAAGACAAACTTTGGGAGGGACAAATGGAAAAAGGGAAGGACAAATGAGATGAAATATAAGGAAAAATAGAAAGACTGATCAGGGAGATAATAAGAAGAAGAATAGGATGAAGAATAAAATAGAAAGACTGATTTTCGACTTCTCTTTTCACACAAAAAAGAATAACAAGTGTTGAGTTCTAAGCTTAAAGTAAGAGGATAGATCATAACATACCCTATCAAACTTCAGCCTGCTACGAATACGCCTATCCGATTTTCAATTTAGAATCAGTTGATTGCAATACATAGCTAATTCATGTAGTGAGGAAGTCATTGGACACTAAGCACATTAAAGTGGAAATGTACAATGCGGGATACAATGTAATGGAACGCATGCCATGAAAATTACAATTAAGAGCTTACGTTATAAAGAGAGTACTTGAAGACAAGATCTAGCTAAGCTTGAAGCATGAACACCAAATGTTGGAGCTCTACAAGTTCCAAAAAAAAATTTCAATTAGATCAAAGAACAATTAGGAAAATCCTAGATGTGAGCAACCAACTAATCTAAAATCTGTAAACACAGTACAAAATATTGATTTACATCACAGGTTGAACCCACAAGCATAGTTGTAAATACAAGGAGACTCTTTAGATATCATCCTCATAAGTATAATTTTGATGCCTATTAGTCAAGTGGCAGAGAGGCACACTTCTCTTTTCATATATAATTGATTCAAGGGAAACAAACACTTAAGGTATACATACATGTGTATGTAGTTTGTACTCATACATATATATATATAATGGTTGTGGGTATAACTTAAATTCACTAGACTAAATTAAATTAAAACATAATTGTAAATGAAAAGAACTCAGATCCCAATTAGAGAAAACACATGGCAAGTGTTCAAAATTTTACATAAGTGTTAATCTTTTTGGTTAATTATATTTTACCCCCCTATGGTTAGGCCCATTTTCACAAAGGGGGCTAAGTGTTAATATGTTTAGCCAATTTAAGAGTTTTCAACAGTTTTAAGGGAAATCTTAACAGTTTCACTTTAGTCCAAAACTACAAAGGGGTTAAGTGTCCACTTTTGAACCACAGGGGGATAAAGTGAAAATGGGCCTAACCGCAGGGGGATAAAATGTATTTAACCCTATTATTTTTTTAGTAAGTAATGAGCGATTTTACAACTCTTGACCAACTAACAATACAATGCAGATCTCCATAATCTTGTGCTTGAGAAGATAACGTAAATTCAAGCCAAAATGATGAATAATGGATGATGAGCATTATTCTAATCTAATATGCTAGAAGTAAAAATAATCTTTTTAAGTTGATCAAACTGATCCACAGTAAGAAATGTAAAATCCTATTTATTGGAATTTCCATTTTTAATTTATTGATAAATAGTGCAAGCACTATAGTAACAATGTACAAAGACAACACCCAAGATTTAAGCAACTATCCCCTCACAAGCATAAAGCCAAACACCTTGTGTACATAAATAAACCTATCCAAAAAATAACCAGACTTAGAGGTCCAACCCCCTGTTCAAGGAACACAAATTAAGCATATGACCCAAACTAAGCACCCAAAATTTCCAAGTGAATCGGCAAGCTCCAAACCAAAAATGGAGTCCTGACTTCCATTATTTCCATACCAATTACTGAAGAAAATGGAAGTCTCAGTCAGTTTAAACTCTAAATTAATTGGTAACTTTCAACTTAAAATGAATTAATCCTTTTGAGATACAAACCCTAAAAATCCAATTTCCATTAAAATACAAATTTAATAAACAAGGCATGTATGTGGGAAGAGAAGTGGCATGTATACATCAAATAATTTTGGTTCAGTTGATATAGAAAAGGGAACAAACTAAAATCATCAAAGTTTCAACCACCCACAAAACTAAAACAATCCAGACCATATATACATACATTTGACATTGGATTGACTAGAGAGATTGAGAGACAGAGAGACCTAGAGAGGCAGCGAGATAGCAGAGAGCAGCGGAGAGATACAAGAGGCGGCAAGTGGTGGTAGGCGTCGCCGATGTGAACTGGTAGTGGTGGGCGTCGCCGGCGTAGACTGTTGCTCAAGAGTGAGAGAGAAGAAAGAGATGGCGGAGGGTGGTGGGGAGGTGGAGTGGGTTGGGTTTGTGAGAGAGAGAGAGAGAGAGAAGCTTGGAGTTTGTTTTGGGGGGAAATGAAATCGCAGGTTTCTTTTTGGGAAAAGTATTAGGGTGGGAAATTTTGGGCAAATAAGGGGTTGTTTGGGTACATGTGTGGCTCATACAAACTGGGTCTTAATTTGGTAAGTGTAAGGGTGTCTTTGATAATCCAGTTAGAGTACTGCTATGCTTCCCAAATTTCTATCCCAAAAGTGTTTCTCACATGATGTGGCCATTGGGCCAAATTTCTATCCCAAAAGTGTTTCTCGGAGAAGAGTTTTCTTTAGATCTAACATTTTGACTCTTTCTTTCCTTTTTCAATTGGTTTTCATTGGTTAAAATGACAAGCAAAAACTCGTCCTCGACACTAGGGGTGGGCAATCGAATAGTTCGAGTTCGAACCAACAAGTTCGGGTCGGGTTGTTGGGGTTCGGGTTGACTTTTTCTTTTTTCCCTTTTTTTTTACCGAAATCCGAACTGAAACAAAGTTCAAAAATATAGTTTGGGTTTGAAACAAAAAATCGGGTTCCAGTTCGAAAGCTCGGATTGAAATTAAATCGAAATAAATTTTTTTTCCCCTTCTCTCTCTCTCCCTTTCTTTTTGGGGCAGCCTGATAAGTGAGAACTGATATGTAACACCTTGTAATTTCCTTTTTATTAATAAATGAATATTTTCATTTTATTTCTACTTATAATATTTTGTTTGGGGTCAAACTGTAATTTCCAAAATACTTTCTATGGTTTCAAAAGCGATATCTATATTTTTGTACAAATCGGGAATAAAATTCCTACACTAATATAATTTCTGTATTGTTATTTCAACTGTAATAATACCAGTTTATGTTTTAATGTGTGTCTATATCGCGTTTTGGGGTGAGGGAGCACGTGAGTTCAACCTCACCAGGTAATCTCCCTATTACTTGGAGGATACCCAATTATGTTTATATATATGCTTCAATGCTCTCACAGTCTCTCATTCTCTCCCTCACAAACTCACTGTAACTCTCAATTCTCTCCATTTCTCTCAACTCTTTCTTACATTCTCAAGATTATATACATACGCATAGATTGTATACATGTATATATACACACACAGTCACGTACATACTTGGAGACTTATATATATATCAAGAACGGACGAAATTTCTTAGATGACGGTTTATTTCAGCGGAGTTCTCGGTCTTTAATTTTCTGTCTCAATTACCTCTGTGAGTATTATAAACTCACTCTCAACGTATATATATATATATGTATATTTCAGTGTATATATATGTGTACATGTGTATATATATAGATACACCATGAAAGCTTTGAATTGGAGTTTTAAAAAACTCAACCAAAATCAATTCCATAAATTGATTTTGGAAGATCTTAGTCCCAATAAGCTGTGGTTCGAATCCTACGGAGTAATTCATCCGTATCGCGACGTACCGTTGATTTAAAGTTTGACACCCTCACTTTAATTGTGAATATCTAGAGATATAATCCGTAATTGTTTAAATTGATTGCGTATTCTTAATTTACGCGGAAAACTGAAGAGATCCATATATTATATGTATCGTTTGAATCAGAATTTGAAAATGGGCATAAATTCAGTTTAAAACCAGAAACAGGGGAAAAATGAAGAAGATGATAAAACTGCAAGAACTCGCGCGCGCGACCTGCTCGCGCGACCCGTTCTCCCCCTTCGCGCGACCTGGCATTTTGAGCAGTTTCTGTATTTTTATATAAGGGTCTGTTTGGAAAAGGTTTTGAAAGTTTTTAAAGAACTGTTTGACGAACATACTATTTTAAAGGCTCACTGTTCGAAATTAGACTTGTAAGAACGATTAAAGCCGAGATCTATGTTGAACGAATATTCAGCTTTGAGATTATTAATTGTTACTACAAACTGTGAACATTGACATACATATTAGGGTCGAGGTTGTGTCAACATGCATGTGTGTGAGAAAACGTGAAAAGAGTAAAGTGTGGCGGTCTGGTGTGCGACCTCAATATCGATCGGATATTATTCCGGGTATTGGAGGCGACAGTGTCGTGTACGGCTTAGATATCGATCGGATATTATTCTTGGTATCTAAGGCGCTCGTTTCGGATATTATTCCTGGTACCCAAAGCGATGGTATTGAGTACGGCTTAGATATCGATCGGATATTATTCCTGGTATCTAAGGCGCTCGTTTCGGATATCGATCGAATATTATTCCTGGTATCCGAAGCGATGGTATTGAGTACGGCTTAGATATTGATCGGATATTATTTCTGGTATCTAAGGCGCTCGTTTCGGATATCGATCGGATCTTATTCCTGGTATCCGAAATGATGGTATTGAGTGCGGCTTAGATATCGATTGGATATTATTCCTGGTATCTAAAGCGATGGTATGGTGTGCTGTTTTGGATATCGATCGGATATTATTCCTAGTATCTGAGGTAATGGTTTGGTTGAGTCGAGTCTTGTTGAGAGAAAAGAGTCAGAAAGATGAGATGTTACATTGTTCATGCACGGGCGCATATTTATTGCTTACTTTATTCTCCCGTGACTTATGTTGGAATTGGAACCTTGAATCTATTGCTTTTAAAGTTAATTTGCACCGTTGTTTATATGCTTATATACATTGCGATCACTTGTTTATTTTGCTCACCAGCTTTCATAAGCTGACGGCGTTGATGCGTCCTGGACTGTATGTCCAGATTTTCAGGGTCAGGAGCAGCCAGGGTATTTCGACTATGCTAGTTAGAGGCAGGGGACTCTCCAGGAGGCTGTTTTATATTTCCTATGTCTTTTAAATTCGGGTTGTAATAAACTAGTTTTAGACATTTGAATAAGGGCGTTTGTGCCTAAGACCTGGACTTATGTAATAGTTTAGTAAGTTTTAATTTCGGAGCTTATGTTTATTTGTATCCTTTCCTTTAGAAATGATGTTAAGTTATTTGTTGCAGGGACAATTGGTCATACTCACTTGTCACGACCTACGAGTCCATAAAGGAAATTAAATGCTTTCCTGTATTATGCTACGTCGGGGCGTGACAGGCTTTTTGGTATCAGAGCCAGGTTATGGCTCGACCAATTGTCCAAGACACATAGGATCTCCCGTTAAGATAGAATTAAGATAAGAGAGTTTGACTTCATTCTGTGTTTAGTCGCTTTCTATCGTTTAGAATTTTCCTTCTTCTCGAGAGATTGATCGAATTCTTGTTGATCAATGGTTAGGTACCGTCCTTTCGATTTTATGGCTGGAAGAAATCTCAAGAATCGTCCCACTATTGAAGCTGCACCCCCGGTAGTAATTTCAACCGGAATGTTTGAGGCTTTTGTAAGAAGATTGGAGAGGATTAGTGATCAGAATGCAAGGAACAATAATCCGAATGGGAATCATAACGGGAATGGGAGGCAAGCCCACCAGGCTAGAGACAAGCTTCTCAAGGAGTTTCGCGCTCTGCGACCTGAGTATTTTGCGGGGACTAATGAACCCTGGCAAGCGGAATAGTGGCTACGCCAGATGGAGCGTATCGTTGAGACCATAGAGTGCACTGATCTGGAGAAGAACCGTCTGGCTATCTTTCAGCTGTCTTATGCAGCAGTTGATTGGTGGATGCAGAAAAGGCGACCATAGGGGAAGAAGCTGCAAGGAGAATGCCGTGGGTGGTGTTCAAGGAAAGGTTTCTTGAGAAGTATTTCCCTGAAGAAGAGAAGGACAAGAGAGAGAAAGAGTTTATGGAATTGACTCAAGGGAATTTGACTGTCCGTGAATACACTACTCGATTTGAGCATCTGTCTCGCTTTGCTCCACATATGGTGGATACACCCCAGAGGAAAATCAAGAAGTATCATTGGGGTCTCAACTTGTCTCTCCGACATCTAACTATGGGGCATCTGGGCCAATCATTTGAAGCTCTGGTGAGATTGGCTACGGGGTTAGAGAATGATGGTTGTCAGAATTTGAAGCCATTTGGAAAAGGACCTGGGATGGAGGGAAGAAACCTCAACAGACACAAGTAGTACAGCAGTATCTGCCTCGAGCAACAGGAGGGAACAACTACAATAACTGCTTCAATTGTGGTAATCTCGGTCACCGAGCTAAAGATTGCAGAGTAACTAGGCGTGCTGATCGTCCAGGAATTATGTGCTATAATTGTGGCATGCCAGGTCATATAAGTCCGGAATGCAAGGCTCCAAGGAGAGGCAATTACGGTCAGCAAGGACAAGCCCGCCTGAATGCTGTTATCCCCGAGGCTGCTGGCTATAAAGAAACAGGGTATGAAGAAGGTGTTTATGAAGAGGGACTGCTCGAGTAACAGACAGTGGAAGGTACTCTAACCTTGTTTAACTCTCATGTTAAAGTTTTATTTGACACGGGTGCTACACATTCCTTTATATCTGTTAAGACTGTTCGAAAGTTGGGTATAGTACCGCAACGTTTAGATGAAGCTTTGAGTGTTGTCTCACCCTTAGGGACCACCGTCAAGTTATTACATATATGTAAGGACTGTCCTCTACGGTTAGGAGACCGTGAACTTTGGGCGAGATTGGTGGTTCTGTCGATGAAAGAATTTGATATAATCCTGGGAATGGATTGGCTCGAGGAGAATCATGCTAAGTTGGATTGTGCAAGGAAGATCATATTTGCGGACAATGGGAATCAACTCTTCGATTTCCAATGTAACCCTTCAGGTGATATGTTCCTCACCAGATGCCTAGCAAACATTGAGGTTGTCAGTGCAGAGGTGACAGTGTCATCAATCCCTGTGATCAAAGAGTTCGAGGAAGTATTCTGAGATATTTTTGGATTACCACCTGAGAGGGACATAGAATTCTATGTGGAACTGGTGCCAGGCACTCGACCTATAACCAAGGTTCCCTACAGGATGGCCCCTATAGAGTTACTAGAGCTGAAAGAACAAGTTCAAGAACTTGAGAAGTTGGGTTTTGTTCGTCCAAGTACTTCACCCTAGGGAGCACCAGTGTTATTCGTGAAGAAGAAGGATGGGACAATGCGGTTGTGTATTGACTATCGAGAACTGAATAAGGTTACTATCAAGAATAAGTATCCTTTACCTCAGATAGACGATCTGTTTGATCAGTTACAAGGAGCCACGACCTTTTCTAAGATTGATCTACGGTCAGGGTATCACCAGTTGAGGGTGCGGAAGGAAGACATACCTAAAACTGCTTTCAGGACGAGGTACAGACACTATGAGTTCTTGGTGATGCCGTTTGGGATGACGAATGCTCCGGCTGTGTTTATGGACTTGATGAACAGAGTATTCAAGCCCTATTTGGATCAATTCGTTATTGTCTTTATTGATGATATTTTGATTTATTCCAAGTCAGAGGAAGAGCATGAACAGCATCTACGGATTGCGATGCAGACTCTCAAGGATCACCGCCTGTATGCTAAATTCAGCAAGTGTGAATTCTGGCTTCAAGAAGTTTAGTTCCTCGGGCATGTGATCTCAAAACAAGGAATCGCAGTTGACTCCTAAAAGACCGATGCAGTGGCAAATTGGACTCGGCCGACCAATGCTACAAAAGTCAGAAGTTTTCTGGGACTCGCCGGTTACTATCGGAGATTTGTAGAGGGTTTCTCAAAGATAGCAGCCCCGTTAACTGGTTTGACTAAGAAAGATTTGAAGTTTGAATGGACTGATAAGCATGAACGAGCTTTTCTGGAATTGAAAGAGAGATTGACAATAGCGCCAGTGCTTGCGATACCAAAGGATGGTGAGAAGTTCACTATTTTCAGTAACGCCTCGTATCAAGGATTGGGTTGTGTCCTTATGCAAGACGGAAAGGTTATCGCATATGGTTCACGACAGTTGAAGCCGAATGAATTGAATTACCCAACTCATGATTTGGAAATGGCAGCCGTTGTGTTTGCACTCAAGATCTGGAGACACTACATCTATGGGGAGAAGCTTGATTTGTTCTCGGACCACAAGAGCCTTAAGTATTTGTTTACTCAGAAGGAGTTGAACATGAGGCAATGTCGGTGGATGGAGCTGATTATGGACTATGACTTTACATTAGAGTACCACCCTGGTAAGGCTAATGTAGTCGCTGACGCCCTAAGTCGGAAACCTCGAGGAATGATTTCTTCATTGATGATAAGGGAATGGAAAGCTTTAGAGACAATCGCAGAATTTGATATGCAGATTTCTGAGGGAAGTGACGGACAACACTTTGGATGCCTCATGGTACAACCAACACTTGTGAGTCGAATTATCGAGGCCCAAAAGAAAGACGAGAAGTTTCAAGTATGGTTCGCCAAGATGTCAGAAAAGGACCCTACATAATGGAAGGTTAGGACCGATGGAGGGTATAAATGTCGAGACAGATTATGTGTGCCAGATTTAGGAGATTTGAGAAAAGATATTCTTGAAGAAGCACAAAAATCGACACTGACAGTACACCCAGGAGGAACAAAGATGTATAAAGATTTGAAGAGAAATTTCTGGTGGGAAGGGATTAAACGAGAAGTAGCCGAGTTTGTGTCTAAATGTTTGACTTGTCAACAAGTGAAGGCCGAACATCAGAGACCCTCGGGATTGTTGCAGCCCTTACCTGTTCCAGGATGGAAGTGGGAACACATAAATATGGATTTTGTGGTTGGACTACCCCGGTCACAACAAAATCATGATGCAATTTGGGTAATTGTGGATCGTTTGACGAAGTCCGCACACTTCATCGCGTACAATATGACTTACCCAGTAGAAAGGATGAGTCGAATGTACCTACAGCAAGTGGTGCGATTGCACGGTGCGCCTGTGTCGATTGTATCAGACCGCGATGCACATTTTACCTCAGGATTTTGGGAAAGTCTGCAGAAGGCTATGGGAACTTCGCTCAAGATGAGTACTGCTTTTCATCCTCAGACCGATGGACAGACCGAGCGTGTTAATCAGATTATGGAAGATATGCTCAGAGCTTGTGCAATTGACTTTGAAGAGTCTTGGGAGACGCACTTGCCGTTGGTCAAATTTGCGTATAACAACAGTTATCACTCGAGTATTGGGATGGCACCATTCAAAGCCTTGTACGGACGGCCATGTCGATCTCCGTTGTGTTGGGCTGAAGTGGGAGACACAGAAATTTTGGGACCAGATTTGGTGAGAGAAACCAATGAGAAGATTTCACTCGTCAGGGAAAGAATGAAAACTGCACAGAGTAGACACAAGAGTTATGCGGATCGACGTCGAAAGGACTTGGAGTTCAGTATCGGTGATCACGTCCTCCTTAAAGTTTCACCTATTCGGGGAGTAGTACGTTTTGGTCAGAAAAGAGGGAAGTTGGCACCTCGTTTCATCAGACCGTTTGAGATACTGGAGCGTGTTGGGAAAGTGGCATATCGGCTCGCGTTGCCACCAAAGATGTCTGGTGTTCATAATGTATTCCATGTCAGTATGTTAAGGAAATACATACGGGATCCTTCACATGTAGTAAATTTTGATGATATTGAGACAAGTCAAAATGTTGTCTACAAGGATAGACCCGTGAGGATTCTTGACTAGAGTATCAAGAGGTTAAGGAGAAGGGACGTTCCTTTGGTAAAGGTTCAGTGGAGGCATCATGACGAGGGAGAACCGTAGTGGGAGTTAGAGTCGGACATGAGGACTAGATACCCCGAGTTGTTTCAATATTAGTTAGCTCAGATTTCGGGACAAAATCTCTATTAAGGTGGGTAGAGTGTAACACCGTGTAATTTCCTTTTTATTAATAAATGAATATTTTCATTTTATTTCTATTTATAATATTTTGTTTGGGGTCAAACTGTAATTTCCAAAATACTTTCTATGGTTTCAAAAGCAATATCTATATTTTTGTACAAACCGGGAATTTAATTCCTACACTAATATAATTTCTGTATTGTTATTTCAACCGTAATAATACCAGTTTATGTTTTAATGTGTGTCTATATCGCGTTTTGGGGTGAGGGAGCACGTGAGCTCAACCTCAGCAGGTAATCTCCCTATTACTTGGAGGCTACCCAATTATGTTTATATATATGCTTCAATGCTCTCACTGTAACTCTCAATTCTCTCAATTTCTCTCAACTCTTTCTTACATTCTCAAGATTATATACACACACATAGATTGTATACATATATATATACACACAGTCACGTACATACTTGGAGACTTATATATATATCAAGAACGGAGGAAATTTCTTATACGACGGTTTATTTCAGCGGAGTTCTCGGTCTTTAATTTTCTGTCTCAATCACCTCTGTGAGTATTATAAACTCACTCTCACGTATATATATGTATATTTCAGTGTATATATATGTGTACATGTGTATATATATAGATACACCATGAAAGCTTTGAATTGGAGTTTTACAAAACTCAACAAAAATCAATTCTGTAAATTGACTTTGGAAGATCTTAGTCCCAATAAGCTGTGGTTCGAATCCTACGGAGCAATTCATCCGTATCGCGACGTACTGTTGATTTAAAGTTTTGACACCCTCACTTTAATTGTGAATATCTAGAGATATAATCCGTAATTGTTTAAATTGATTGCGTATTATTAATTTACGCGGAAAACTGAAGAGATCCATATATTATATGTATCGTTTGAATCAGAATTTGAAAATGGGTATAAATTCAATTTAAAACCAGAAACAGGGGAAAAACGAGGAAGATGATAAAACTGCAAGAACTCGCGCGCGCAACCCGTTCTCCCCCTTCACGCGCGCGACCCGCTCGCGCGACCCGTTTTCCCCCTTCGCGCGCGCGACCCGCTCGAGCGACCTGGCATTTTGAGCAGTTTCTGTATTTTTATATAAGGGTCTGTTTGGAAAAGGTTTTGAAAGTTTTTAAAGAACCGTTTGACGAATATACTGTTTTAAAGGCTCACTGTTCGAAATTGGACTTGTAAGAAAGATTAAGGCCGAGATTTATGTTGAACGAATATGCAGCTTTGAGATTAATAATTGTTGCTACAAACTGTGAACATTGACATACATATTAGGGTCGAGGTTGTGTCAACATGCATGTGTGTGAGAAAACGTCAAAAGAGTAAAGCGTCGCGCTCTGGTGTGTGACCTCAATATCGATCGGATATTATTCCTGGTATTGGAGGCGACAGTGTCGTGTACGGCTTAGATATCGATCGGATATTATTCTTGGTATCTAAGGCGCTCGTTTCGGATATGGATCGGATATTATTCCTGGTATCCGAAGCGATAGTATTGAGTACGGCTTAGATATCGATCGGATATTATTCCTGGTATCTAAGGCGCTCGTTTCGGATATCGATCGGATATTATTCCTGGTATCCGAAGCGATGGTATTGAGTACGGCTTAGATATCGATCGGATATTATTTCTGGTATCTAAGGCGCTCGTTTCGGATATCGATCGGATATTATTCCTGTATCCGAAACGATGGTATTGAGTGCGGCTTAGATATCGATTGGATAGTATTCCTGGTATCTGAAGCGATGGTATGGTGTGCTATTTTGGATATCGATCCGATATTATTCCTGGTATCTGAGGTAATGGTTTGGTTGAGTCGAGTCTTGTTGAGAGAAAAGAGTCAGAAAGCTGAGATGTTACATTGTTCATGCACGGTCGCATATTTATTGCTTACTTTATTCCCCCGTGACTTATGTTGGAATTGGAACCTTGAATCTATTGCTTTTAAAGTTAATTTGCACCGTTGTTTATATGCTTATATACATTGCGAGCACTTGTTTATTTTGCTCACCAGCTTTCATAAACTGACGGCGTTGATGCGTCCTGGACTGTATGTCCAGATTTTCAGGGTCAGGAGCAGCCAGGGTATTTCGACTATGCTAGTTAGAGGCAGGGGACTTTCCAGGAGGCTGTTTTATATTTCCTATGTCTTTTAAATTCGGGTTGTAATAAACTAGTTTTAGACATTTGAATAAGGGCGTTTGTGCCTAAGACCTGGACTTATGTAATAGTTTAGTAAGTTTTAATTTCGGAGCTTATGTTTATTTGTATCCTTTCCTTTAGAAATGATGTTAAGTTATTTGTTGCAGGGACAATTTGTCATACTCACTTGTCACGACCTACGAGTCCATAAAGGAAATTAAATGCTTTCCTGTATTATGCTACGTCGAGGCGTGGCATGATATGCAAACACATATATACACATATTACATCAAACACTAAATAAAAACAAGTATCATCATATCGATAAGAACTCATATTCAAAATAATAAACAACCCACCTTCCAGATCCAAAGATCCTCTAAGTAATCAAAAGATATGTGTAGCTATACAAATACAATACAATGCACAGATGTCGTAGTGAACTAATCTGCTCAACAAGGAAGAGAAACGAAAATTCTTAACCAAATGTAAACAATAATGAAAAAGTCGAAAGAGAAATGCTCAGATCTACTACAATCTAAAACCAGATATAAAGATCTAAAACTGTAATAGCAATTTGACACCACCCACAATAGAAATCGCACCGAGACTGAGCCACGCCATCGCAATCGCCGTCGCCGTCACCGTCACTGTCGCCGTCGCCAAGAGGAGGAAGGAGTAAGGTTTGGGTAAGTTAATGCCCTTGAGCGTTCAGCCGTTCAGGACTTCAGAGGGGTCTGAGAGATGAGAGTTTGGTTTTTGATATGAACCATAATTCCTCAACATGTTTTTAAATATCTCCTAAAAGTTTGGATATTCAGTTTCGAATCGAACCTATTTCCCCTAACGAAAATCGAACCAAACTAATTAATGCAGTTCAATTTCGAACTGAAATAAGTTCGGTTCAATTTTTATCCGAATCGAAATGCATTAAAAATTTTGGGTTCGTGTCGATTTTTCGGGTTAACCCGAAGTATGCCCACCCCTACTCGACACACTCCAAAATAAATAAAAAATTGAAATATAGCTGAGTTTTAAATCCATTAATATCCGTTTTGAATTTTAAATGCATTAAAATAAAGTCAAATTACTAGCATAGATTAAATTGAAAAAAGAAATAGTACTCACTTTAGGCGACGAAATAATCTTTCGTCGTCATAGACATCACTTTGAAAATGGAATTCTTTATCACTCACTTTAGGCGACGAAATTATTTTTCGTCGCCATTGACCACTTTGTAAATGGAATTTTTTATCACTCACTTTAGGCGACGAAATAATACTTCGTCGCCATAGACATCACATTAGAACTCACTTTTGGCGACGAAATAATTTTTCATCGCCATAGGCATCACTTTTGGCGACAAAATATTATTTCTTCGCCATAGGCATCACTTTTGGCGACGAAATAATATTTCGTCGCCATAGACATCACATTAGAACTCACTTTAGGCGACGAATTAAAATTTCGTCGCCATAGGTATCACTTTTGGTGACGAAATAATGTTTCGTCGCCATAGACATCACACTAGAACTCACTTTTGGCAACGAACTAATATTTCGTCACCATAGACATCACTTTTGGCGACGAAATATTATTTCGTCGCCATAGACATCACACTAAAACTCACTTTTGGCGACGAATTAATATTTCATTGCCATATGTATCACTTTTGGCGATGAAATATCATATTGTCGCCATAGACAACACACTAGAACTTACTTTTGGTGATGAATTAAAATTTCGTCGCCATAGACATCACATTAGAACTCATTTTAGGCGACGAATTTATATTTCGTCGCCATAGGCATCACTTTTGGCGACGAAATAATATTTCGTCGCCATAGACATCACTTTTGGCGACAAAATAATATTTCGTCGCCAAAGACATCACTTTAGGCGACGAATTTATATTTCGTCTCCATAGGCATCACTTTTGGCGACGAAATAATATTTCGTTGCGATAGATATCACTTTAGGCGACGAAATATAATTTTGTCGCCAAAATTGACACTTTAGGCGACGAAACAGAATTTCGTCGCCAAATTTATGATTTTTTTCAGCCTCTTACGCGACGAAATTTAATTTTGTCGCTAAAACTATACTTTTGGCGACAAAATTTAAATTTCGTCACCATGTTTCGTCGCTAAAGCCCATTTTTGTTGTAGTGACTCTATCTCTCTCCTGGGTAGCACTGTGGACCGGACCCCACAGTGCTACCCAGGAGAGATAGAGTGTATTTGTAAGTGTTTATAAAAAGTGTTTGTCACTCAAATATTACTCTATCTTATATAAGTACTACAACATGGATTTATCACTAATTTGTCCTATTTTTTTATATTTTATATTAAATAATATATGTATATATTAATATAATTATACATAAGATATTCAATATAAATTTATTCTTACAAGAGTTTTTATTGCATTTTTTTTTTGTTAATAATGTGTGTTAACAAAATAATTATAGCAATGGGCCTGCCGGCCTGGACTTGGGATTTGAGATGTTGTTTAGGGCCAGGCCAGGCTTGGGCAAGAATAAGTGCACTTAGTATGGCCCGACCCATGGCCACCCCTAGTTATTACCCACCAACTAGGCCTATGCCTAGTCGATGTGGGATCTTCACAATAATTAGACAAAATGGTGAGAAAATAAGAGAGATTGCAAAAAATTATAAATGGTGGAGAGGTGGTTGGAGTTGCTCCACTTTGATGATGAGGGTTAGGGTTAGTGTAAGGGTAAATTTGGTATTTTAGTTCAAAATATGATGATCTAAGCATATTCCATCTAATTTGCTAAGGTTTCAATGAGGGTAAGTAATGGAGGGGTGGTATCTGAGATGATAATCTCATTATAAATAAGGTTAGTATAATATCTAAAATTAGAAGGGAAGTCTCTGTATTTATCAAATACCTGAGGGGAGGTGAGTGTAATTTACCCTAATACTTTTTGCCAATTTTTGAATTTTCATCAACTTTTAGAAAAATCTTAACAATTTCACTTTAGTCTGAAATTGCACGGGGTTAAATGTCAAATTTTGAAGCAGATGTGGTAAAGTCAAAATAGACCTAATTGCAAGATGGTTTAAACCTACATTTTATTCATAATAAAATTGCTTTAATAACTCAATTTTAATTTAAACTTTAAATGGTGGGTGGTGACGAGTGTTGGTAGTTGAATGTGTCAAGTAGTGATGCAGATGGTGCTAAAAATGATGATTTGATGAAGAAAGAGTGTGGAGGAAGAAAGAAAATGAAGAAAAATGGGGAAAAAAATAAGAGCACTACTACATTCACACACTTTTCTACACACGTTTTGACACACAGTTTTAAATGCATATACCATGTGTTGTGTGAGTGGTGCACGGAAAAGTGTGAAAAATTCAAACAACACAAGGTACATGCATTTAAAGCATAGTGTGTCAAAAAGTGTGTAGAAAAGTGTGTATACCTAGCAGTATTGAAAAAATAATGGGTAGAAAAAGGCATTCTAAATTAAAAAATTGTTCAAATTGCTCTAGTTCTCACTTTTCCATGCGATCAGATCCGATTACTTCTCTCTTCTTTTCTTTTCCTTTTTATTGTTTTTTTTTTCAGATCTGGTGATCTCTTCATGCAGATTCAGCGTTGTCACTATTAAATTTGGAGTTTCGATGGATTTATTTGCAGTTCTACAGAATTTTTTCTTGATATTGCTATTTCCTATTGATTTGAAAGAAGATATCCTTTTGTTTATTGTATTCCCTGATTGGATTAAGTTCAATCTAGTGAACATTTAGGGTACGTTTGGTACGCATGAATGAACTATGGAATGGAATGGTGATTACTGGATTGTTTCTATTCCTATGTTTGGTATGACCAAATATACATGAATGTCATTCCTTTTGGAATACTTATTCATACTTAAATAGGAATAGACATTCCTTATCAAAACCCATAGGATACTCATTCCATTCCTAAAGGGAATGGACTCTTTCCTAAGGAAAAAAAACGATCTCCTCTAAAGCAGTCATGTTCAATCTCTCTTTACCTCTCTCCAAAAATCTTTAACTCACTCATTCTCTCTCTCTCTCTCTCTCTCTCTCTCTCTCTCTCTCTCTCTCTCTCTCTCTCTCTCTCTCTCTGCGTAGAAGGTATGCATCTTCTCCCTGTTCCATTCTTCTTTTGTCCAGCACAACCAACACACACCCCATGATCAGATTTCAATATTAGGGTTTCTGCATCTAATACAATTCTTGATTTATTGGTTGATTTTGTGCAATTCAAGCTACATGGGTGTTTCGATCTAGTGAAAATTACTGTGTAATTGTGATTTATTTTATCGAGTTGGTGTAGCAGTGTGCATATGTATATATATATATATATGTATGCATATATACATGTGTGTGGATGTGATTTCAATTGAGTTTTTGGTGCAGTGTACTAAGCGGTCAAATGGTAGTGGTGGTTTCAATTGAGTTTTTGGTGCAATGTGATTAATTATTGTGTATGCATATATATGTGTGTGTGTGTGTGTGTATGTGTGTGTGTGTGTGGATATGATTTCATTTGATTTTTTGTCACAGTGTGCGAAGCGGTCAAATGGCAGTGGTGGTTTAGTTTGTTTGTACATTCTAGAAGACCACCCTAAAAAAAGTCTTTAAAAAGTTAGAATAAAAAAATCATAATATTCAACATTGTGTAGCAAACTTTTAATCTATTCGGAGTTGTGAGTTTATTTATTTATTATTTTTTTTTTTGAATAGTAGAGGTCATTCTAAGAAGTCTTGAGTGCTGTTTTGTTCACCCAAAATTGCTCACTCATTGCTCACCCAACTCTCTGATTGGCTAATACAGTGGAACCTATGACTTTTTATCATTAATTAATTCTTATTTAATTCTGAGTCCCACTGCATTTACAATAGGAGAGTTGGGTGAGGAATTTTGGGGTGAGCAAAAATGCTTTCATAAATCTTTTGTTTTCGTACATATATTGATACTTTTTTTTATGAGGGAAGAGGATGAGGTTCGAATCCCGAAACTATGCAAGGGAGGGGAATATATGTCAACATCTTTGTCACTTGAGCTATGCCAACCTATGCTCGTACATTGATACTTTATTTATATATCTAATTTAGATCATTAATTTAAACGTATACAGTTATGGCTCGCCTAAATTTGGCCACAAGGACATTGATGAGGAGGAGGAAAGTAAATGTCATAATGTTGCATTGGCTGAATACAGTGCATCTAGTAAATTGGTTTTTTCAATTACTTCTAAAGATTGTAGGAGAGCAAGTGAGAAAACATTCGTTCAAAGGAATATATGATAATAACTTTTACAAAACAAGAGACACTATGTACCGATTAGTATATGAGAGTGATGTGACATGCATTGAGGAACTTAGGATGAATAGGAAAGCATTCAATACATTATGTTGTAAGCTACAGAGCATTGGTCAATTGAAAGAAACAAAAAACATGCTAATAGATGAACAAGTAGCCATTTTTTTTTGCATATAATAGCCTATCATGCTAAAAATCGGGTTATAAAACTTAAATTTACAAGATCATTAGAGACTACTAGTAGGCACTTTAAAGATGTATTAAATGTTGTCATACGATTACAAGGCGAGTTACTTAAAAAGCCCAATCCAGTTCTTGCAAATTCTGTGGATGATAGATGGAAATGGTTTAAGGTATTTCATCTTCTTTTTAATTTTTTAGTTAAGATTTTCTCGAATCTTACTTAGATAAGATCTTAACGTATTCTTTTATTTAAACATTAGAATTGTCTAGGAGCTTTAGATGGAACCAATATCAAAGTCAATGTGCCAGTAGAAGATACAGCAATGTATCGAACACGAAAGAATGAAATTGCAACTAATGTCCCATGAGTATGCTCACAAGATATGCAGTTTATCTACGTATTACTGGGATGGGAAGGGTCGACTACTGATGGCAGAGTGCTTCGAGATGCAATTAGTAGACAGAATGGGTTGAGAGTCCCACATAGTAAGATACTAAAATACATGCTTTAAAATATTACATAATATTTACGATTGGAGCAAATTGGTTTTACTAAAAAGTGATGAACTATCTGTTAAAGGTTACTATTACCTTGTTGATGTTTGGTATACAAATGGCAAGGGATTTTTTGCCCCATTCAGAGGTCAAGGGTATCACTTAAATGATTGGAGGGAGGGACATCAACCAACTACCTATGAAGAATTTTTCAACATGAAGCATTCAGCAGCCCGGAATGTAATAGAGAGATGTTTTGGATTACTTAAGAAACGATGGGCAATTCTTAGGAGTCCTTCATTTTACCCAATCAACAAGCAAAATCAGATCATAATGGCATGTTGTCTTTTACACAATTTCATACGGAGAGAAATGCTCGTTGATCTAATAGAAGCACAAATGGAAGCAAATGAAGGAGGTAATGAGGCAAATGGTGACCCAATTACAACTGTTGAGACATCAGATGCATGGAGTGCATTTAGAGCAAATTTGGCAATTGAAATGTATAATGAGTGGAGAGCAAGTAGACAAGGCACATAAAATAGTGCGATATTTAATGCAGTTCAGAACATTGTTCCAATATTCTTCCATTTTTTAATGATTAAGTTTATGTGAATGTTATCATACGAATGATATCAAATATCATATATGTGGCGTATTTAAATATCAAAATTGCTTTATGTTGTTCTGTTTCAATTTCTTTGATATTTTTTTTATGGGTGTTTTGTTTTTCTATATTTGTGTATATGATAGGAATGGATCCATTAACAGTGGAAGGCCGAGGACCAGGCAAAAATAAAAGGAAGTGGACCAAATCTGAGGAGAATAAACTTATTGAGGCCATGTTTAATGCAGTTAGTAGTGGAAAACATAAGGCAGAAAATGGTTTTAAACCCGGGTTTTATAATGTTGTGGAGACCGAATTGAATGTTATGCTACCGGGAGCAGGATTTAGGGCAAAATCACATATAGAATCAAGAGTCAAAACGCTAAAAAAAGATTTCAAAGTCATTTATGACATGTTGTATGGGCCTAACACAAGTGGGTTTGGTTGGGACAATGACAAGAAATGTGTGGTAGCAAGTGATGATGTGTGGGAAGAATACATAAAGGTAACTACAAAATATTGGTTTTTTTTCCCCCCAGAAAAGTGTAACTACACAATTTCAGATACATTACATAGTCTACTTTACTTGGATAATAATATTTATGTTTGATTTTTTTACAGTCACAAGGGTGCAGCTATGTTCAAAGATAGATCACTACCCCATTTTGAGGAACTTCTCATAATATTTGGAAAGGATCGAGCAACTGGTAGGAATGCTCAAACACCGGCAGATGTTGTGGAAGAGCTTGATAAGGAAGATGTAGATAATGAGATTGAGAATGCAGGTGATGGGTTGAATGATACAGATGCATCATACTTTATTGGATCACCACAAAATCGTAGAAATTCAGTTGAAGAATCTTGTAGCCAAAAGAGGAAAAGAAATCGTCGAAGCAGTGACAACTTACTAGAATCAATAAAAGAGGCTGGAATTATAATGGGAACGGAGATGAGAGAGTCTACCAACAAATTGACTGAAGTACTTGGTTATGATGTAGCTGTTGCTGAAAAGAGGGTGAATATTAATGAAGAACTTTTGAAGATATCTGCTATTTCCATGTTTGAACGACACAAAGCAACTCTCAAAATTGCACGTGATCATGAAACAACAGATATTTTTTTTCACTATTGCCGATGATGAGAAGGAAGAATGGGTGAAAGCATTGCTTAGGGGTGATATTTGAGCTTTTGTCTATTTGTTAGTTTGAAAATAAAATTTGTTTTGAAGAACAAATTGAAAAACTAAGCTTGGTACTTGGTTTTTTACCAAATAAATATTCACTTGTTCTGTAGTTTACTTGTACACTTGTGTGTGATATTTGGTACTCGTAATAAAAGATATTATTTGGTGCAAAAAGTGTCCTACTTGAAACTTTTGACCCAAAAATGAAATATAATGAGTGGTTTAGCATAAATAAGTCTCTTAAAAAAATTGTTTAATTAATTAATAGAGGTATATTGGGATATTTGACTGCATCTAATTCGATTCCATTGAACTTTAATTCCATTCCATTAGGTTGACTACTTAAACCAAGCACTGGAATGTAATCGTGCATTCCATTCTTGAACATTTATCCAAACAGATGAATGGAATGCCCATTCTCATTCCATTCCAACTTCATTCCATTCCTGGACCCATTCCATTCCTGCCTTATTCCATTACTGCCTACCAAACGTGCCCTTATAGTAATAGATCTAACCTAAAAATCTTGTTAGGATTAAATTCATAAATTTTTTATTACGACATAATTGCTCATGATACAAATGGATAATGCTATGTGCACATAAAGATCTGGGTCATTTATTTTGGTGGGGTCCATCCATGTACACATGGGACCCACAACAATGAATGGCCTAGATCTTTATGTGCACATTATATGTGCACGAATCATTACTCTATACAAACATATAGATATATGTTCAATGTACGAAATATACATGTACACACATTAAATATGTACAGAATCAAAGCATAACAGATTTGGCAATAAAAATCCGCCAACAAATTTGACAATACTCGTTAAAGAATGCCATCCCAGGATTTTTTGAATTCAAACAAAAATCCAACACTAGTTTTTCGTCTCTCCCTCCTCTCCCCCTCAAATTCAAACACCCAAGATCGTTTGATTTTCCTATTTGTCTAGCCAAAAGCTATTGCACGTATTAGAGTTCTTGGCGAAGAAATTTCTCACTGGTCGTGGCTATTGAAGGTGAAATTTTGAACCAGATGAAGAATTAGGAATAAAAGCATTCTGTCACGACCCATCTCGCTACGTGCAAAAATAGGACACGTGGCAGCGGAAAACATAAATAAAATTCATTAAAAACAGAGTTACAAAAAGCTTTGCCCCATTGAAACACTTCCAAGAGAATCTATTTTGAAAACCAGCGATCCAGTCGACTGTGGCGAGGTCCCAGTCGACTGGAGGTTAAAAGTAGAAAGTAGGAAAAAAATTCAACAGCCCTGTCCAGGACTGTGTTGGGGACTCAGTCGACTAGGGCCTCAATTTCTCAGTCGACCAGCCCTTGTCCAGTCGACTGAACACTGTGCATGCACAATGTCATGTTTTCGTGCAGAAACCAGTCAACTGATGCCCCCCCTTCAGTCGACTGAAGCCTGTGAAAACTGAAAGAAATTTTTTGGAAATCATGGGTCTAGTCGAATGGGTCGGAGACTCATTCGACTGATTTTCCTCAGATCTGCCCAATTTGCAGCAATCTCAAACCATAGTTCTCCAAACCAAACACCAACATTAACATCACTAAAATCCAACTTTCAAAACATGGATTACATGAGTTCTTACGAGAGATTACAATACTATAAAACCATTCTAAGATTCTATCACCACATATTACGAATTCAAAGTTCTTATTACAAGTTTGGAAAGAAAACAAAAGTATAAACAAGGTGATGATTCCCCGGCGTTCCTCGGCCTCACTCCTCACACTTTTTCTTGCCTTTCTTCTTTTCACCTGTAATGGAGTAAAGCTCCACTGCTCAGCTATATGCTGAGTGTACAAATTCTAACATAAGCATATATGATAAAACATGCCTTGATGATGCCAAAGTTTGGTAAGAGGTAAATAAAGCAGATTAGAGAGAGAGGGAGAGAGAGAGAGAGAGAGAGAGACTGGTTTTTTGTATGTGGTGCGGCCCTGTTAATGAAGGCACCTATGTCCACGTATGTGTCTAAGCACTTTCACTATACTGTAAAATGTTGGGGACCTGTGGTGAACCAACAATAGTTTGGAGCTACCGTAGGTCGGCCGAGCGTGTTGGTGACTGCTATAGAGGTGTTGTAGAGACTAAAAAGTCAATCCCCTTCAAGGGGGGTGAGTTGTCTCTTTTATAGATGCAAGAGACCTACTCATACATGGATAAGGAAATATAATCCAATTGAGCTTAATTGGCATTAATTGTGGGGGTTTCCTAATTGGATTAGGAAATAATGTCCACTCTCCATAAGTCTTCTATCTTGAGTAAAAAACTGCCTGGAATATACTGGAGCATGTTGTGGACCCAGCTGGCTTGCACCTGTACAGACTATGCTAGTGTGGTCTTCCTGAACTATTGGTCTAGTCGTGATTGAACCGCTCGGGATGATGAGTCTCGGGTAGACTAGACCGCTCGGGCTGATGCTTGTCTAAGGACTTGTACATAATTTGACCGGGACAGGGACCGACTGCTGAGTTGAACCGCTCGGTTATAGGATAGAGCCAATTTTGGGTGTATCAACTGTCCCCCATTTCTAAGGTTGGCTTGATGCTATATTGGGGCAAGTTTGGAAATCTGTTTGATGCCACCTACCACTGTTTGAGTGCTCGAGGAAGCGGCCTTGGAGATTCTGAGTCTCGTGAGTCCTCGGGAACTGGAAGAGTTGAGACTTAGCCTAGCTCGGAGTCTTTAAGTGCTCGAGAATTGGTTAAGAGTTGAGACTCGGCCTAATTCGGAGTCTTTTGCTTAAGTTAAGCTTCCAGGATGGTTATCTTCTACCCGTAGACCTTTGTCAAGGTTGTGGGTAAAAGAATTTGACCATTTTATAAAAGCCGACCTAAAATGTGTTACTTTAGGGTCCTTTGTGTTAACTCCCCAAGATGGTTATCTTCCACCCAGCCAGCCTTCGTCAAGACCGTTGGGAGAAAAGTTTAACCATGTTGGTGGAGCCGACCTAAATCACGTTGCTTAAGGGTCTTTTTACTCCTCTATTGTCGGCCAACCTAAGAGATTTTAGTCACCTCTATCATCGGTTTGGACCTAAGTGGAGTTATTGCCTCTGAGTACTATAGGTGTCCGGGTTGTCTAAGAGTTTGACTTAGTTACTGCAAGGCATGTAAGTACCCGGTGTGATTGCCTGTTTAGTCCATCGTGCCTTTCTGCCCCCCAAGCTTTCTCTAAGACAAGGGTCTTGTGGAGGCTAGGACTTTAGTTAACCGACCTGGAACATGGACGGTTGCAAGGTCTTTTAAAGCTTGCCATCATCAGCCACCTAGGGAGATTTGCCCCCATCGCAGATTGGACCTAAGCGAAGCTGATGCCTTGGGCGTAACCCCGAGGTCTTTTGTCTCGGGTGCGATCCCGAGGTCTTTACTGCTTAGGTTCAGAGCCCGAGGTCTTTTGTGCCTGGATTCAGAGCCCGAGGTCTTTGATGTGCCTCAGGTATGGCCCGAGGTCTTTTCAAGAGCTCTCTGATAGTCTGCAGACCCTCATCTGATGATCAGGCAAGTATCAATGTAGTTGGATTGGTCAAGACTGTTAGAGACAGGAGGTCGAGTCGGGATCAACAGACTCCCGATTACTTTGAGTTGGATTCAAGGTCGGGAACACTAGATCCTGACTACTGTGAACTAGAGGTCGGGTCGAGGCTGCCGGACTCAGACCGCTATAAACTGGAGGTCGGGTCGGGACTGTCGGACCCTGTTTGCTATGAGCTGGAAGTCAAGTCGAGACTGCCAGACCCTGACTGTTGTGAACTGGAAGAACTGTCAGAACTCTTGGGCTGATCTCGCTTTCGCTTACTTCAGGAAGACTCGTTGCTTACGCGCCCGGGGTCTTTGGTCTTTAAAAATTCTTCAGTGCCAATGTATTCTCCAACCCTCTCAGTGAGTTCAACTAAGGTTTCCGATCGGTTTCTGTGAAATGACGCAGCGCACTTGGTGTGTTAAACTCCCAAGCAGAAGGCTATAATAGCGATAGTTTCACCAAGATCATAGATTCTGAGCTTCTCTTGATTAAACTAGTAGGTGAATTCCTTGAGGGTCTCATTATTCCTTTGTATGACTGTCAGTAGCTGCATGTCAAGCTTTGGCCGTTCATGAATACCCATGAACTGGTTGATGAACTGCTTGCTGAGTTGCTTGAAACTGCAGATCGATCGGGGCTCCAAGGAATAGAACCATTACACGGCCAAGCCTTTCAAAGTGCTGGGGAAGGCCAAGCAATGTAGTTCATCGGAGTTGGTGACTAGGGCCATCTAAGCCTTGTAGGTCCGAACGTGGTTGACCGGGCTTCCCGATTCGTTATAGGGATCTAGGCGAGGCTGCTTAAATTTGTGCGGGATGGTAAACCCCGTGATCTGGCTAGAGAATGGTGACTCTGTCTCGGTATTGGCGTGATTCTGAGTAGGGTTCTGGCCCAACCTTTTGGCCACTCCATCAATCTATTTTTGCAAGTCCTTGATACGTGCTACCACACCTTCCCGACTGGTATCTGGGCTGCAAGTCGGGTTAGTGGAGGAGGCTTCCTTCTTATGGCGGTGTGCTGTCCCCTGGGATCGGGCTAGGCTATGACTCCAGTTCATCGTGTGCCTGGGGACACCTCGGCTCTTGACCAAGTGACCCTGGACTGATTCCCAAGCCATATGCTCCTGCCTTTTTTCTCGGGTAGCACGTCTACTGTTGATGTCTTTGGCATCCTCAACACGGGACAGGTTGGCTTGGGCACGTTGTCTGGTCAAGATCGATTCCCGACCGTACGCAACATTCCCGGATCGTTTCCTGGCCACTGGAGGATTGCTTTGCTGGGCTAGCAGGGCTTCGATCTATTACTGGATTTGACGCTGGCCCTCCAAGAGTTGTGTGAGGGTTGCGGTGATCTGCTCAAGTGTCATGACTGCCGCAACCGGTGCCGGGGCTGGCGGAACATCCCGGTTGGCCTGTTGTGTAATCTTCTCACTCTTCTTCGGAGGCATGGCTATCAGCTAAGAGATTTGTTGATGAAGAACATGTCGTTCCCACAGACGGTGCCAAGCTGATGATGCCAAAATTTGGTAAGAGGTAGATAAAGCAGATTAGAGAGAGAAAGAGACTGGTTTTTTGTATGTGGTTCGGCCCTGTTAATGAAGGTACCTACGCCTACGTGTGTGTCTGAGCACGTTCAATATACTGTAAAAAGCCGGGGACCTGTGTTGAACCAACAATAGTTTGGAGCTATCGTAGGTTGGTCGGGCGTGTTGGTGACTGCTATAGAGGTGCAGTAGAGACTGAAAAGTCGATCCCCTTGAAGGGGGGTGAGTGGTCTCTTTTATAGATGCAAGAGACCTACTTATACATGGATAAGGAAATATAATCCAATTGAGCTTGATTGGAATTAATTGTTGGGGTTTCCTAATTAGATTAGGAAACAACGCTCACTCTCCATAAGTCTTCTATCTTAAGTAGGAAACTGCCTGAAATATTTTAGGGCATGTGTTGTGGGCCCAACTGGCCTGCGCCTATACAAACTGTGCTAGTGTGGTCTTCCCGACCTATTGGTCTGGTCATGATTGAACTGCTCTGGATGGTGAGTCTCGGGTAGACTAGACCACTCAGGTTGATGCTTGTCCAAAGAGTTATGCATAATTTGACCGGGATAGGGACCAACTGCTGAGTTGAACCGCTCGGTCATAGGATAGAGCCAATTTTGGGTGTATCATGCCTTAATCTCATAAATCACATCAAATAGTCTCTAGGGAGAAAAATACACATTCATCCGATAATGGCAAGTCCAAGTCTTAAACCACGATGCCAATGGAAAGTCCAAGTCTATCAACCATTGCATTCCCAAGTGCCATGGCAAGTCCAAGTCTATCATCCATGCACAGCAGCCGTCGCTACTAAATTCTCAAACATCGAGAAGCTTACTCCGGCATGAAATTGTATGAGTCCCTCCCTTTAGCCCACATAACCAACTCAACGTGCTCGCGTAAAAGTAGACATGCTTTTCACATTTAAGCGGGTGCATAATTAACGGGCCTAAGATTAACACATGAATTTTGTTCGGATCTCAATTTCACTGTCAAAACCAAAACATGTATATTCCTATATAACACAAGTTAGAACTTCATACCTCGTGCGATTTCTTCCTAACTTTGAAGGTCGCCTAGAGGCTAGAATAAATGTCAGATCTCAGTTTATACGCGATTCCTACAAGTTTTACCTATTTTTTCCAAATTTCTAGAAATTATATTTTTATAAAAAGTTAGCCAAATGAGGCCTAAGAGGTATCAAAACGTAGCTCTTACCTCGAGGAGTTCAAATCTCAAATATGGAGAAAAACTGAAGATCAGAAGTTCGTCGTTTGGCATCTTGAAGCTCGAAGCCAATAATCCCGTTTTCTCTCTCTGTCCCAAGATATTTTAGGAAGTTTTCAAAATAATAAAACCTCACCCATACTATTTATAGGCATGATTTCTGTGAATATGTTTACCTCCCCACGAGTTCTCCAAAACTTCTGATTACCCTCTGAAAAGTTGAACACGTCCATATTATGACTTTACGAGTGAAAACTAAAAATTACAAAATTTTTTGACTAAGTTCCGTTTGGGTCCAAAATAAGGATCCAAAAACTAATCTCCGTGGAATCTCTATACCACCTACTTTTTATGCAACGTATCACAAACGTTCTCACCACAGTATTCAACACGATCCAAAACGATATCAAGACTACCAGAAATTTACTCTACACAAGTAAAGTTACTATTCACAAAAATAACAAATATGTCAAATATTACATTTAATATACATAAATGCCATTTATCCATGTCAATGCCTCAATGATGATCAAATCTCTGTGTCCTCGATTGACACTCATCGTTGACCCATGTCAACCACATCCACAATTATTAATCAACATTAATAATTAACAATAAATTAGTTATATTTTAAAATAAAAAGATTTCCCGGGATGAGTGTGACACATTCTAGTTATTCTCTGAGATTTAGGATTAGCATATGAATATTCCCACTACAATATTTGATGTTTTGTTTTATGAGATATGAATGATCTTTCCTCAAAATAGGACTATTGACCACCAAGCGGGCTTTGCCTAAATGGTGTGACTTATTTCTCCCAATGGGACGATTGAGCGTTCGACTCCCTTTAGGAGAGTCTTTGCTTGCCCTCTTTGTTCTTCAGTCGGAATGAGTGACCTTTGTTGGCATTTGTTGTGGGTCATTATGGGGCTTTGAGGTTAGGTTGGATTGGATTAAGGGGGTGTGTGTCCAGTCATAATCAGATAAATATAAAAATAAATAAATCAATCAAAATAATAATAACACGCCTATTAACTATCCTCTCGTTCTCTCCCCGTCTCCTTGTCTTTCCATCAACTACTCAATATTTATTTTGGATAGCTCCATCAATATTTGGTGGACCCATTCTGTTTACAGGTTGGAATCCACCCATTGTGAGCACAAAATTTTATACCAAGAAAAGTCAACAGACATATTTGGTGGACCTAAGCTACTATATTCATTTGAGGATGAAGCTTTTTCTAATAACCAGCCTAGAATGTAATTGAGTGAAGAGCGCAAGATTTTATGTTATCATAGGTAATACATAGCCATGTTGGGCTTTTCTAAGCCTTGGCCAATTTTGACTTATTTACATGGGTTCTAGTCCCATGTGGAGAAAGCCCATTTATGGGCTTGGCCTTTATGTTAAGATATATATTGGTGATATAAGTCATTTGGAAGGACTGCTTTTGAAATACAAGAGGGTTGTTTGGAAAGAGAGATTGTCTACAAGAGAGGGTTTCTTTCAAGGGTTTGAAGAAGAAGACTTGAATTTCTTTGTTTCTACAAATCTACTACTCTCGACTCCATTTCTGGATTGGTGCTCTCATACCGGGTTCTTCTCCAATTTGTTGTTGGAAGGTATTTTTCTATCACTTTGGTGGAGTTCTTAGAATTGGATTTTTGTACTCTCTTTGAGGTAACATTGTATTTGTTCACCTTCCATTGTTGTATTTCTAGTTTACACTTGAGAAGACCTCTTGTGCCCATCTTTCTTACTTAGTGGATTGTTCTCCGGCGCCCGGTGGTTTTTCTCTTCTTAGGAAGGGTTTTCTACATAAATCGGCCTCTTGATTGTGTGTGTTTATTACTTGTCATTACTATTTGTGTTCTTGGTGTTGGATATACTTTATTACTTTCATAGCTTGCTTAGAGAGGGAAGTGGTTACTTCCCAACAAAGTGGTATCAAAGCTTTGGTTGGTGCACTCAAGGTATTTGATAATTTATCTAAGTGAGTTATGGAGGTGAATACTAGTATGATGCTTATCCTCAATGATTCTAATTGGTCTCTTTGGAAGGAAAAGATGTTAGATCTACTTTATTGTAGAGAATGGCATGCTCCCATTGAAGGTGAAGAAGCCAAGCCAAGTGAAATGAGTGAAGACAAGTGGAAACTTTTGAACCAACAAGTTGTTGGGTTTATTAGACAATGGGTTGGTGACAATATCTACCACCACATTGAGGATGAAACTTCCTCGCATACACTTTGGAAAAAAGTTTGAAGAGTTGTATGAAAGAAAGACAGCAGAAAACAAGGCATTCTTGATTAGAAAGCTTGTGAACTTGAAATTTAAGGAGGGGACGTCTATAACGGAGCACTTGAGTGAGATGCAAGCAATAGCAAATCAACTCTCTACCATGAAGATGGTGTTGAATGATGAGCTCCAAGCGTTGCTACTCCTTAGTTCACTACCAGAAAGTTGGGAAACCTTAGTAGTTTCATGTAGTAACTCGGCACCGGATGGGATAGTGAACATGAGTCAAGTTACAAGTAGCTTGTTGAATGAGGAAACTAGAAGAAAGGACTCTACATAATCATAAGTACTAGTCACAGAAAATAGGGAGAGAAGCAAAAGCCTTAACCATTTTTGATGTGACAAGTCAAAAGGGAGTGATAAGTCATGATGAGGTATAATATGTTACAATTGTGGAGAAAGGGGGCACATGAAAAGAGAGTGTAGGAATCCCAAGAGAGAAGAAGCAAGGAAAATGTAAAGAGAAACAAGATGATAAAGAGACCACGGCTATTGTTTCCGATGGAGATATTGTTGTTCTCTCCACTTGTGATGATTCTTGCTTGAGTGTTATTTCTCATGACATGGATTGGGTTGTTGACACCAGCGCTTCCTACCATGCTACTCCTCGATTGGATTTTTTCACATCTTATAAGGCGGGTGATTTTGGCTTTATAAGAATGGGAAATAACGACACATCAAATATTGTTGGAAATGGAGATATTTGTCTTGAGACTAATGTGGGTTGCAAATTAGTTCTCAAGGATGTCAGACATATTTCGGATCTTCATCTTAATCTAATTTTTGTCGGCAAATTAGATGAAGAAGGCTTTGATAATCACTTTAGCAATGGGTGTTGGAAACTTATCAAGGGCTCACTTGTGGTGGCAAGGGAAAAGAAGTGTTGTACACTTTACAAGACACAAGGGAAGATATGCAAGGCACAAATTAATGCAATGGAGAATGAGTCTACCATAAATTTGTGTCATAAGCATCTTGAGCACTTAAGCGAGAAAGGTATGCAACTCCTTGCAAAGAAAGAACTCATCTCCGATATTAAAGGTACGCCTTTAAGTCGTTGTGTTCATTGCTTTCTTGGTAAACAACATAGACTTTCATTTTCACACACTTTTAGAAGAAAACATGATTTGTTGGAATTAGTTCATTCCGATGTGTATGGCCCTATGAATGTAAAATCATCGGGTGGTGCTTCTTATTATGTCACTTTTATTGATGATGCTTCTAGAAAAGTGTGGGTTTATGCTATAAAACATAAAGATGATGTGCTAGGTATTTCAAGTACTTACATGCTAAAGTTGAAAGGGAAAGCGGCAAGCCTTTGAAATGTATTCGAACCGATATTGGTGGTGAATATATTGGAGAATTCCAAGAGTATTGTAAATCCTATGGCATTAAATATGAGCAAACCGAGCCGGGTACTCCACAACATAATGGTGTAGTGGAGAAGATGAACCAGACTATTTGTGATAGAATTCGGTGCATGTTGTCACATGCTAAATTGCCAAGATCCTATTAGAGTGAGGTCATGCGGACCACTTGCTACTTGATAAACTTATCCCCCTCGATTCCTTTGAAGGGAGATTATCCAGAAAGGGTATAGAGTGGTAAAGATGCTTCTTTTAAACACTTGAGAGTTTTTGGGTGCAAAGCATTTGTTCATGTCCCAAGAGAGAAAGATCCAAACTTGATGATAAATCAAGACCATGCATTTTCTTGGGCTATGGAGAAGAAGAGTTTTGTACAGATTGTGGGATCCGAAACAAAGATATTGGCTAGAAGTCAGGATGTAATCTTTTGTGAAGACCAAACAATTGAAGATTTTGTGAAGATTGATAATCTTCAAGATTACATTAAGGACCTTTTAATATATGTTCTAATGCTTCTCTAGTGATTCTTGAAAATGGGAAAGATGTGCAAGAAGATCAACATGAAGTGTGGTGAAAATCCTCACTTGGAAGAAGATGTTGAGCAAGATGAAGAACAATCCTAAGAACTACCTCAAGTGCCTCCACCGGAACCTCAAGTAAGAAGATCTTCAAGGGAGCCACAAAATACTTTCCAAATGAGTATATATTGCTTAGTGATGTGGGAGAATCGGAAAATTTTCAAGAAGCATGGGTTCATGCACAAAAGGAGAAGTGGCAAAGGGCTATGCAAGATGAGTTCGAATCTTTGCATAAAAAACAACACCTATGAGTTAGTGCAACTTCCAAAGAGCCGAAAAGTTTTGAAAAACAAATGGGTTTATCGCTTGAAGAATGATGGTGAAAAAGTATCAAGTACAAGGCAAGACTTGTTGTGAAAGGCTTTGAGCAAAAGCAAGGTGTTGACTTTGATGAGATATTTTTACCCGTTGTCAAGATGTCTTCTGTTCGCACTATTCTTGGTCTAGCGGCATGCTTAGATTTAGAAGTGGAGCAAGTAGATGTCAAAACCGCTTTTCTTCATGGTGACTTAAATGAAGAGATTTACATAGAGCAACCTCAAGGCTTTGAGGTTGAGGGTAAAGAACACATGGTTTGCAAACTCAAGAAAAGCTTATATGGCTTGAAGCAAGCAAGCTCCTCGGCAATGGTACAAAAAGTTTGACTCCTTTATGGTGGGCCATGGTTAGAAGAGAAAAAATGCAGATCATTGTGTTTTTATAAAAAACTTTGGTGATGGTGATTTCATCATTCTATTACTCTATGTAGATGACATGTTACTAGTTGGGAAAGACATTGGCAAGCTTGACAAGTTGAAGAAAGATCTGAGCAAGTCCTTTTGACATGAAGGATTTGGGTCCATCTAAGAAAATCTTGGGCATGGAAATCAAGCGGGATAGAAAAGCAAGGAAATTGTGGTTGTCACAAGAGAAGTATTTTGGACAGGTACTTGAAAAGTTCAAGGTGATGGATGTAAAACCGGTCGGCACTCCACTAGCGGGTCACTTTAAATTGGGCTTATAGCAATGTCCTTCCAATGAGAAGGAAAAAAGCGAGATGAAAGGTGTTCCTTATGCATCCACCGTTGGAAGCTTGATGTATGCTATGGTTTGTACAAGATTGGACATTACATATGTCGTTGGGGTAGTGAGAAGATTTCTTGCTAATCTTGGAAAGAGCATTGGGCCGCAGTAAAGTGGATTATGAGATACCTCAAGGGGACATCAAAGTTATGTTTGTGCTTTGTGGTTGAAAAGCCGATGTTGGAAGGTTACACAGATTTTGATATGGCCGGTGATGTTGATAAGAGAAGATCCATTTCGGGTTACTTGTTTACTTTTGGTGGGGGAGCCATTTCATGGCACTCTAAATTACAAAAGTGTGTTGCTCTTTCAACTACCGAAGTCGAGTACATAGCCGCAACGGAAGCATGTAAAAAAAATGTTGTGGTTTATGCGTTTATTGGAAGAATTGGGTGTGAAGCAAGACAAGTATGTTCTCCATTGTGATAGTCAAAGTCCTATTGATCTTTGCAAGAATGCCACTTACCATGCTAGGACAAAGCATATAGATGTTCGCTATCATTGGATTCGAGATGTCTTGGAAACTCACTTGGTGAAGATTGAGAAGATTCACACAAATCATAGTCGTTCGGACATGATGAGCAAGGTCCTTACAAAAAATAAGCAAGAACTTTGTAGGGACTTAGTTGGCATGGATGCCACGTAGACATTTGGGCGGAGAGATTCACTAAGTAGGGGGAGCCCTCCTCATGGGTCTAGAGGGGGAGATTGTTGGGCTTTTCTAAGCCTTGGCCTATTTTGACTTATTTATATGGGTTCTAGTCCCATGTGGAGAAAGCCCATTTATGGGCTTGGCCTATTGGTGATATAAGTCATTTGGAAGGAGTACTTTTGAAATACAAGAAGGGTGTTTAGAAAGAGAGAGTGTCTACAAGAGAGGGTTTCTTTCAAGGGTTTTAAGAAGAAGGCTTGAAGCTCTTAGTCTCTACAATTCTATTACTCTCCAAAGGTTTCCATTTCTGGATTGGTGTTTTCATACCGGGTTCCACTCTAATTTGTTGTTTGAAGGTGTTTTTATCACTTTGGTGTAGTTCTTAGAATTGGATTTTTGTACTCTCTTTGAGGTAACATTGTATTTGTTCACCTTTTATTGTTATATTTCTTCAAGTTTACACTTGAGAAGACCTCTTGTACCCATCTTTCATACTTAGTGGATTGATCTCCGGCACCTGGTAGTTTTTCCTTTCTTAGGAAGGGTTTTCCACGTAAATCGATCTCTTGTCATTACTTCCCAACAAGCCAAACCATATATATATATATAAGGTAACGTTCAACCTTTTTCAATGTTTCACCTGTTATCCAAAATATTTTGGGATGTATAAATCTGAAATCTGAAATCTGAAATACTTACTGATTGGAGATCCAAAATAAATATATAATAAATTTGAGAAAGAATCCGAGCCCAGTGAACTGTTTCCTTAAGACGAATTTGCTCCCTCTCGGTGCACAAGGTTGATGAACAATCGTCTCCCAAGATAGAACGGATTTATAGTTCTGAATAAGTTGCACTACAATATGCAGAACCCAGCGAACGCAAATATATGTATAATACTCGAACAGACTTAATTATAATATGCAGAGAGAGAATAACTTTGTATATATTTTTTCTATTTCTAAAATGAATGAACAAGATCCATATATATAGGTTGTAAGAAACTGTTCGTCAACAGTCACAACCTTTCGAAAGGAAACTGTTCGTCAACAGTCATATCCATTCGACTAAGGGTCTGTTTGGCATGACCAAAAATCCATTCAATTAACAAACCAATTTCTCATTCATATTTTTCCAACATCACCAAACCCTTCCATTTTTACATTTTTTTTTCTACTAAGCAATAGAGTTTTCACCAACTACCTAATTTATATCAATAAATGGTTATTGGCCTGTAATAAGTAAAATTCAAAGAAATGAAATTTTGTGATTGAAATGTCTGTGAATTATCCATCGATTGCCTGTTCAAATTTGTGAATTGCGCAAAAGTAAGATACTCCAATTCCGGGCTTTTGTAAAAGGTTTTTGGTGGAAAAAAATGTGAATGAAAGATCCCTCTGAATTGAATTTGGTCCATAATTAAATCCAAGAAATAGTGAGAATTCTTGATCTCTCACAATCTCTCTCTCAATTCTAAAATGCAGGATTTGATCAATTGATGTCCTTTGTTGATTTCTCCAAAATTGCATTGATTCATCCTAAAGATTTTATTTCAATTGGAATTTGATTATTTAGCATATGTACGAGGATCCCCACTAAGCATCCATGGCTAAATGGTTAATTAAGGTGCCCAACTCATAATAGGCAAATTTATTTATAGAAATATTTCAAAAGTTGACGTCGGGATAAAAAAGATGAGTTATTTAAATAAAAAATTATGGGCAATAATGTTAGTGCGACTGGTGTTATGGGTTATTTTGTCTTAAAAAAAAACATTTGAGGAGGTTAAAAAGGGTTGACTATAAGCAAAGAATCCTTATATGTTAAAAAAGATATATAAGTGGATGACTATTTGAGGGAAATTGAGTAAATATGATTTTCACTTTGGTGGAAGCGAAATTTGAAGGATTAAAGTGAGGGGTTTTTTTTTTTTTAGAAGGGGCAAATTTGGAATTTAGTGGGGACACAAATGTATAGAATCTAAAATCTGTAAGGTATAAGTGAAATTTTGAAAAGTTTATGTACCTCCACCCGTGATTATAGGTGACACAATGGTAAACCTTTTCACTTTTTAATTAAAAAAAAAAAAAAGTAAACGTACAACCTCTTTCAATGTTTCACCAATTACCTAATTTATATGAATAGATGGTTGTTGAGCTGTAATAAATTGACAAACAAAATCTCAGGACAAGACAGATATAAGATACACACATGTTATGATATTTTCCATGCCATGGGCATTAATCTAAACCTTTTAATGTTTAGAGAGGTTAGTTATAATGAGATTAAGTTAACGAAAAAAGAATGACTTAGTTATGAGATTAAATTAGAAAAGAATGACTTTCCTAGGCTGAAATTGTTGACCACTTACTCTGGGTTTTTATATGTTTTACCAAAGAGTTTCCAACTCTTATCATCATCCTACCATATACCATAGCTAAATATTTTTGCAGAAGAACATAAATTACAATGGCCGAGAAAGCTGTTGATCATGTGTCAACAACAACCTCTTCTTCCCAGCTCATCATGAGTACTGCAAGAACCCCCGTAGAGGAGGAGCAACAGCAACATATGGTGGGCTTGAAAGATCAGGCTCAGGCGATAAAAGACCGTCTTAGTGAACCTCAAACCCAGCTAGAGGTTGTCTCTATCGTGGGTATGGCTGGACTCGGTAAGACCACACTTGCCAGAAACGTGTATGACGATCGTTGGATTGTTAATCATTTCGAATTTCGTGGCTGGGCTACGGTTTCTCAGGATTATCGTAGAGAGAACGTATTGCTTGGGATTCTAAGTTCCGCCCAAGTCCAACTCACAAGTAGCATGATGAGCGATGAAATATTGAGTGACAAGCTCCACAAATGCCTCAACGGCAAGAGGTATCTAATTGTCTTGGATGACGTGTGGGACATCGAGGCTTGGAATGACATCAGCAGATGTTTTCTCGACGATAACAAACAGAGTCGAGTTATGCTTACGACCAGGTTCACAAAAGTAGCTCCTCCCGGAATTGATCCTCATCCTCTGCGTTCCCTCAATGCAGATGAAAGTTGGGATCTGTTGCAGAAGAAGGTATTTCAAGACGACGAGAGCTGCCCTTCCGACTTCATCAAATTTGGAATGCAGATTGCTACGAATTGCAAGGGACTTCCTCTCTCCATAGTTATAATCGGTGGTCTTCTAGCAAATCCAAAGAGAACACTAGACTTTTGGGAACAAGTTGCCCAAGGTACTATTAGTTCGCACATTCTTGGTGACCCAAAGCAATGCATGGACGCTAGTTTGGCACTGAGTTACTACCATTTGCCTGATCGTTTGAAACCATGTTTTCTATACTTTGGAGCATTTCCAGAAGATCTTGAAATTCCTGTGTCTAAGCTGATTTGGTTATGGATTGCTGAGGGATTTATAGAGAGAAAAGAAGAAAACCAAATGAAGAGCTTGGAGGATGTAGGGGAGGAGTACTTGGTAGATCTGATACAAAGAAATCTAATTGTAATCGCCGACAGAAGATCCAATGGTGGAATCAAATCATGCCATATCCACGATGTTCTACATGATTTTAGTCAGCGAAAAGCTAAGGAAGAAAATTTCCTGGAGCGTATTTCCAGGTATCATGAGCTAGTCTCTTCTTCTTCTTCTTCTTCTTCTTCTAGTCATGTAGTATTTAAGGGACCCGGCCGCTTGTGCATCTATATGCCGCTTCTTGATTACATATCATCAAATCCTTGTGCCATTGATGTCCATTCATTCTTTTGCTTCGCCTCAAATTGGGATGATGAGTTTCCCTTAAGGTGCCCACTACCATTCATTTACGATGTCTTAAAACTTGTAAGAGTCTTGGATTTATCACGCATACGCTTAGAACTCTTTCCAGATGAGATTGAACGACTAGTTTACCTGAGGTACCTAGCACTCCGGGTGGACAAAAATGAGATCCCAGCGTTCGTATGTACCCTTATGAACTTAGAGACCTTGATTGTCAAAGGACTAAAAGGAAGAATATCTTTACCAATTGATATTTGGAATATGACAAAGTTAAGGCATCTGGATGTTCGTGAGAGTAGTTACCTCCCTTGTAGAGACATGCAGTCAGATCACTCAAAGAAATATACACCCTATGCAGGAGTACGCTGGATTCCTAAAGAGTGGAATTTCCCTCAATGTGACATGTGCAAGTTGATAGCGCGAAAAAAACAACCTTTTAAATTAAAATTGGGGGACTTGCAAACTATTTCCACTCTGACTTCAGATCATCATAGCAGGGTCTTGTTGGAAAATACTCCCAATCTTAGTAAACTTAGATGTATAATTTATGAAGATTGGCCTTTAGATTTTTTAACCACACTTGAAACATTAAAGATGTTGTACTATGGTACTCCAAAGGCAACCCCTCTTCCCAAGTTACCTTTGAGTCTGAAAAAGTTAACTTTAGACAAGTTTCGGTTGCCTTGGAGTGAGTTCTCGAAGCTAGCGAGGTTACCGAAACTTGAGGTTCTCACATTAAGGAACAATGCCTTCGATGGCCCATCGTGGGACCCAATTGATGAGGAGCTGGAGTTTCTTCAACTCAAATTCTTGAAACTCGACACGCTAAATATTGCGAAGTGGAATGCCTCCGATGATCACTTTCCAATTCTGGAGCGATTAGTGTTGATTAGGTGTAGAGACCTTGAGGAGATCCCATCAAGTTTGGTGGATATTTCGACGCTACAGATGATTGAGGTAAGATGGTGTAGCAAAGCTGCAAAATCTGCCCGGCAAATCGAGGATGATCAACTAGAGGCCGGAAATGAGAAGCTGAAAATCCTTGTTCACCCTCCTTGTTTTGTAGCTCCTACCATCACTTTTGATTGTGCTTGAACATGAGTAAATAAATGTCTGATGGTGCAAGTTCATCAAATATTCTCTTCCATTTTCTTTATTTATTGGAAAACATTTCCATATTGGCGCTTAAGTATATTGATAAATTAATTCATGAGATAAGAACCATCACTTGGGTCCTAAATGGCATGGTTGTATTTTGACTTTTTCTTTTCTTTTCTTCTTCTTCTTCTTTTTTTTTTTTTTTTATTAATAAAATGTGAAAATTGACTGTTAATTTTGATATTTTTTTTTTTTGGGTTATAATTTGTTTGCCTACACAGTTTTTTGTCCCAGCAATGGGTAGCTTTAGGGTATATATCTTCGTTCAAGTCCCAGCCATGGGATTTTTTTATTTTTTTTTTCGGAAAATGGTTAATTGAATAAAAAGAAAAAAAGGGGTACAAGTACAAGGGGCACTCCCAAGGATAAAGCCTACTAGGAAGGAAAATATGCTGGTCATTCCCCAGGGTACAAAACATGCTATATATGAAGGAAAATAATTCCAACAAACTAGCTACCATTTGCCGAAAGGCAAAAAAGCACAAAAAATAGAAAACTATCCACGGCATCGGCCCTTGTGGTGGCTTCCTCTGAAATTTTTTTTAGATTCCTTCTTTCGTTGTCTAGCAGAGGTGGAGCTTTCGGGCATTAAGGAAATTTCCTCATAGACCATATCACGCATGATCCTCCACTCGGTCATCATCTTCCACTACGGGGGAGTTATTATAAGCCTCCCTATCATCTTCAAGCTCAACAAGGGTGTGGTTAGAGGAACTAGCCCAGAACACTCAACCCTTGTGGAGAGACGGACTACTACAGCCATCTTTGCCGAACTTTGATCCATGTCTGCATTAACATTGGAAAGAGATGAAAACATATTGCCTACTTTCTTGGGGTCACTCATGGGAACCTTACTTTTGGGGGTGTGAGAGGATTCTTCAACGATCAATTTCCCTTTGTCCTTTCTGGTTACAACTGTCCGCACACCAATTTCTTCTCTTTTCTTGTAGCTATTGTGATGGGGAAATTTTTGGGAACTCACAAGGTACCACGTGGTATGTCACTTGGTATCCATATATACCCAATAGATGCGTGTCACCCGAACAATGAAACTCACCACAAAAAATTTAAATAACCCACTAATCCTGTGTGGCGCTATCTCATTGGATGTGAGGTAACACGTAGGCGCTACCTTCAAGGTCTCATTGTGAAGACCCCTGCATCTATGAACTGGCCTCGCACTATGGTAATTGCAAATTGGCCTTGGAGTAGCAACTTTAGAACAATCATGTCCAAACTTAGAGCATTTGATACATTTGGAAGGGGTCCATTGGTACTCAACACTGATTTTAGTCAAAATTGACTCTCCACTATCATCTTTAGTTTCTATTTTAAACTCATTAATGAAAGAGTAATGATTGGTGAACATAAAATGTAAATGTAAAGTGTGCACATAAAGATCTTAGTCATTTATGTTGGTAGGTCCCATGTATGTAGGCATGAACTCCACTTAAATGAATGACCCAAATCTTTTTGTGCACATTTAAGTACACATAGCATCTCTCAGCGAAAAAAAAAAAAAAAAAGTACACATAGCTTTACCCTTAATGAAATCATCCTTAGCTCATACCTCAACACATACCTTGGCATATGAGATACGTCTGCGAGTAGCAGTCATTTTGTCCACCCGAATGGACTTTCCTGTAAAACTAGCATTAAATTAAAGCTTATACCCTTGGGGTTCCAGTACTTCAATGGAATCCCATAGAAGTTGACCCAAATGGGAATAGTCTTGAGCCGCCTCCTTATCTTACATTAGGTAGCCATGGGATTGTTGGGCATTGCATAGTGTTAACACTTTTGATTATCATATGTATATTACGAATATTTGTCATTCAAGCAAAAAAAAAAATAGAATTCAAAGGTGTAAAGTCTAATTTATTTCTATTAAAAAGTTCCAACAAGGTAAAATTTTACCTAATATTTATGTACAATCCAAGAAAATTTCACTTGATTGATATTCATGTACGGAAGACCTTTCTAAAAGCAGAAATCTTTTAATTATCATTAACTTATCTAAAGTATAATGACATAATGGACTTGTAATTAAATAGCCCACAAAAGAAATACCTCCAAATAATGATTTTAATATTTATTGTCATCCCTATCCATATATTAAATGGACCTATTCAAAAAAATAATAATTTAATAAAATGTGAAAAGTGACTGTTTTGATATAGTTTTTTGTGGGTTTACAATTGTTTGCCTGCACAGTTTTTGTCCCAGCAATGGGTAGCTTTTGGGTATCTTCGTTCAAGTCCAGCCATGGGATTGTTAGACATTGCATAGTGATTACCATATGTATACGAATATTTGTCATTCAAGCCAAAAAAAAAAAAAATTAGAATTCAATGGTACAAAGTCTAATTTCATTCTGTTAAAAAGTCCCAAAAAAGTAATATTTTACTTGATATTTATGTACAATATTCCAGGAAAATTTCACTTTTGATTGATAATCGACGTGCATGTACTGAGGACCTTTCTCTAATCAAAAATGTTTTAGTTATCTTTAACGCTAAAGTACAATGGCATAATAGACTTATAATTAAATAGCCCACAAAAGAAATACCTCCAACTAATGATTTCATTATTTATTTTTAAAAAATAGATATAAATTTATTTCTTTAATCACGTAGGGAAGATTTTATTTGCTACGAGGTGTGTGTAGTTAGTCTGTCTTGTGGGTTTAAGTAAAATATATTTTAGGCAAATTTGTTTTTTTATCAAAGACGAGGGCAAATCTCTTTACTTGTCCTCCACAACTTGGATTATATCTAAAAGTTACCTCTAAAAGTATAATACCAAGGACGGAAAATACTTTAGCATAGTTCCTTAATTAGAAACTGTGTGTCATGTTCCTCTCATAAGAGAAATAGTGAAAACAGGGACAAACTGTAATTTTGCCTCAGTTTTCATTATTAATTCCTCTTGTGAGAGGAACATGACATACAGTCCTATAGTAACTGTGCTGAAGACGATTCCACCAAGAACCTATTTGTAAGAGATCATGTTTATTGATTGTGGAATTTTTGTTTGTCTACGCTGTAGTTTTAAAAGTAGCAAAAAATCTGCAAAAAAATATAAAAACAAAATAAAATAAAATTGACTAATGGTAATTAGAATATTTACGTAGAGACTTACATTTATCTAAACCAATTACCAATAGACAGGTCTTACGAGTGATGGCATGTAGCTGGTTTAAATTAAGGAAAAGAAAACGGGTAATGCTAGAGACACGTCCAAAAGGGTCATAAAATGATGCTCATAAAAGGATGTGACATCTCATTTGGCACCATGTGGCATCCCTTTGTGAGGTGCGTCTTACTAGCTCATGAGTATCACATGAGATGTCACATCTTTTTGTGAGCATCTCTTTATAATCCTTTTGTGTCTCAAATATTGCCCAAAGAAAAATAGTGGAGCTTAGCGATAGGTCCATCCAATTGACACTCTCCAGTTAGGTTTCTGCTTTTTTTTTTTCCAACCCCCCAAGTGTCTCATTTTTGTTTAGACCATAATGGCCCTCAAATAAACTGGTCAGCACAATTTCCTACATAGTTTTTTTTTTCCACAAAACGCCATAACTTTCAAAATACAAATCAGTTTTCAATAGATTATATTTGCGTAATCTATATATGTATATATATAAAACCCTATAGAACAAGATACATATTGACTACTAAATCCTAAAAAAAATTTAAAAATTAAAATTTTGCAGCTCAAACATAAGTGTCGAAAAAAAAATTAATTATTTTTCGTAGAACCCGCACTTCTTTTGCGTAAATCTCAAAAAGTTGGCCCAATTAACTTACCAAAAAAAAAAAAATGGTGCAATAACATAAAGCTATGATCATTTCAACAAATGCTATTACACATGACATGTTATTGCCTTTACGGTACTGCACAAAAGTATACTAATGCCTTTATGCTAATATTACACATGAATGTTATAATCTTTTAAAGACAATGACATGGTAGTTTGTGAGAATGATATTATCTTTTAAAAACCGTAACATGTCACTATGCAGGTATGTTACTGCATTTATAATACTATCTTTTATATACAGTGACAAGTCATTAAAAGCTGTCTTGGGACGCGCCTAAGTGTCAAAGGATGAAGAGCATGTATACATAAAAACGGGGCAAACTTATCAATGAACTTAAGTTTAGTTCAAACATGGACTAAAGGCCAAATATATGCACAAGTTATGTCCTGGTCGAGTTTTTTTTTTTTTAATAAATAAACACGGGATCTATGCTTCGAAAATACTCCCTACAAGGACCTTTAAGTCATTCAAGCCTAATCTAACACTGCATCATATGGCCTGATTTGTAATGTTACAAAAATTATTTGTAACGGATATATCTGTTACAATAAAGTGTTGGAATTTGTAACGGATATTTGTAACGGATATATCCGTTACAAATATCTGTTACAATAAGGCGTTGCAATTTGTAACGGATATATCCGTTACTAATTAGCAATGGATATTTGTAACGGATATACCCATTACTAATAAAATTTTTGTAACGATTTTACCATTACAAATTAGTTTAGTACCGGATAAGTATCCAACTTTTTTGCTTTTTTGAAAAAAATACTAATGGTTTGTACAAATTAGTAACGGTTGTATCCGTTATAATTTCTAAAATGCATAAAAATAGCAACGGGTTTTGTAACGGATATACACGTTACATATTTTAATAAATTATTAAAAAAAATTTAATTTACATGCTCCCCAATTTTTATTTGCACCTAATTAACAAGTATAATAATTCATACCAAACACAAAAACAACAAGCTCAATCTATACCGAACACTATAAAATTATTCCATAGTAATCATAACAAGAAAATCATCCATACACATATATCCAACAAGATCTCAGTACACCAACCTAACCATGTATGAAGTTTAATAACACCAATCTCATAACACTAAACACTTGGAAAACAAAATTCTCATGTATCATTCCTCCCAATATCATATATGGTGCTGGAAGGAATTGACCAAGCAATCATATCTTCTTCAACCACCTTGGTGCCTAGGCCCTTGAGCTCTTGTAGAGCTCTTCTTTCACATCTTCATCATCATTCCTCTTATGAGCAATGCAAACTCTTATCCACCTTAGGACACTACAGATACCCCTGCTCCAAATGTACTTGTTAAGCTTCACATGCACTCTTACATCCTTTATCGTGACCAATGGGTTTTTGTACGAATTTTCTGATCTCCAGTATGGCATTAGGCGCCTTCTTCTTGAATGTGTTGTTATTAAAAATAATAGTTCAATTATGGATCACACTCTTGTTAACAGAAATAAACCACAGATGAGTCATGCAGATTTCATCAGTGATACAATTCGAAACAAATGCTTAAAATTCAAAGGCATTAGAAAAGAAAATTTTATGCTTCACGAGTGACAAAATTCGGTCGTGCTCAAGTATAGCTTCATCAACACAACTTGTTCAAAAATTGAAACCACTTTAAAACTAAAAAACAACTTAATACCGATGGTTACAAACTTACAACAACAAAAACTAGTAGGAAAGAAGTGATTTGAAATATTGCCACAAAACAACACAGATCTAGGGTTTAGGTTTTCAATTTCAAGATGAAGGAAGAAGAAGAAGAAGAAGAAGAAAGGAGAACAAGGGTTTAGGGTTTCAAGAATAAGAAGAAGGAAGAAGAAGTACCTGGTGGTAGCGGTCGACGATAGGCGGCGGCAGCGTTTGGCGGCAGGCAGCTGGAGCAGCGGGCTCTCTCTCTCTCTCTCTCTCTCTCTCTCTCTCTCTCTCTCTCTCTCTCTCTCTCTCTCTCTCTGAGAGATTGAGAGATAGCCCAATAGTTATTCTAAAAAAAATTCATTTATTAAGTTTTTTTTTTTCAAATTAAAAATCGTAACGGACATGCCCGTTACAAATATTTACATAACCGTTACAAAATATAAGCAACCAAAATCATGGTAATTAGTAACGATTTTTTTCGATTTGTAACGAACATAACCGTTACAGAGTAGTAACGGGTGTACCCGTTACAAATTGAAAAACCTGTCCGTTACAAATTTGTCCATATGTTGTAGTGTAACCTTAAGGAGCTCATCAGATTTGGAAAAAAAAAAAACAAATTTGGTGAAATCTAAAGGCTAAACATATCCCCCATTTAGTTAGCATTAATTAGAGAAGAAAATAGAATGAAGAGAAAGAAGGCAAAAGTCTTTTTATTCAAGTATCATTTTCCTTTTCTTTTTCATGATTGGAATGTACTAATGAGAAATTTAATTTTAAGTGATAAAGTATAGAGGGATAAGAATTGTATTATTGATGTAAGAGAGATGATTTACAATAAGCAACAAGAGTCCTATTTATAGCTAACTAACCTAGCATATACAGGGAATTTTTCTAATCTAAATTAGGAATGTAATCACATATAATATAATATAATATATATATATGATTTACATAATATATACTAACAGCCCCCCCCCCCCCACCCCCCCCCCCCCCCCCCCCCCCCTAAGGTGGTAAATGGATACCAGCTTGAGTTTGGAAACCAAATCTTGAAGACGTCCTAGAGGATAAGTTTTGGTGAAGATATTAGCAGTCTGATCAGTGGAAGAAATAGAGACAATCTGAATGGTGCCACTAGTTAGATGATGACGCACAAAATGACAATCAATCTCAATGTGTTTTGTGCGTTCATAGAAGACGTCATTGTGAGCAATTTGAATAGCGCTCTGATTGTCACAATGAATAGTAGTGGCAGTAGAGTGAACAACTCCTAAGTCCTCAAGAACCAACAGAGCCATATTAGTTCTTGAGAAGCGTCATCCAAGGCACAATACTCTGCTTCTGTACTAGAGCGAGCAACAATAATTTTCTTTTTACTTCACCAGGAGATAAGAGAATCGCCAAGAAAGAAGCAATATCCCGTAGTAGATCGTCAATCAATAGGATCGCCTGCCCAGCCCGCATCAGAGTAAGCACGAAGCTCAAGGAAAGAATGGGCAGAGAAGTGTAGGCCATGTAACATAGTTCTCTTGATATATCGGAGAATTCGAAGAACTGCGGCATAATGAGTTGATCGAGGAGCAGAGAGAAATTGACTGACAAGGTGAATTACATAGGCAATGTCAGGACAAGTAACTGTCAAATAGACCAGACTCCCCACTAGCTGACGTTATAAAGTAGGATCATCAAGAAGAGTGTCATCCATAGGAGTGAGCTTAAAGTTAAGCTCAAGAAAAGTATAACAGGTCTTGTTGTCTGTGATTACAGCACGAGTGAGAAAGTATGAGGAATACTTGGCTTGGGAAAGATAGTAGCCATCTGTGCTAGAAGTGATTTCAAGTCCCAAAAAGTAACTGAGTTTTCCAAGATCCTTCATCTCAACATGCTGACTGAGGTAGGCTTTGAGAGCCGAAATGTAACACTCGTACCCAGAAAAGGTTTGGTTATCATCTTTATATGCATTAATTTGTATAATCAGTGTATAAAACGGATTAAGGGGGAGGCTTGGACTCACCCGTGGAAAAGTGTTCAGAGAAGGACACTAGTTGGAAAAGTCCCTAGTGAGGTGGGACATGCATTGGAGTAGGACCCAGTGAAGAGCTTGAATAATAATATTTGTATTTATATGATTAAATGACTAATTGTTTAAATGTTTTCATATTATATGATAATATATGTGTTAGATTGGTATTAGTTTGGACACCCAAATAAGGGTATAACTAAAAAAAGATTCATAATTAGTAGGTACGATAGCAATTTTACAAAATATTTAGGACTACGTTGGGACCCATACGGAACTTAGACAAACACTCATTAGATAATTGGGTAGTTAATGGAATATTTGGGAGATTTCATAATGAGAACTTAAGAGTTTCGGGGTGTAAACGAAAAATGGGAAAAATCAGGTTAAGACACCTCATGCATATGCATGTATAGGTGTCAAGAGAGAGGGAGACTCTCATATTTACAGAAATTAAAACAAAAGAGAGAGAGAGAGAGAGAGAGAGAGAGAGAGAGAGAGAGAGAGAAGAAACCGTCACCAACGCCGTTTTTACGCCATTCAGTCGCCGTCGTTCGTCCAATTCGTGAACCGAAGCCGTTTTCGGACTTGTGGAGGTGTGACGATCGTTTATATACCTTTAATTTATATTTTTATCATCGTAATTTTGGTAGCTTACGCTAATCGGTGACATGCGATTGCCGAATTCTTGTAGGAATATTTCCAGAGTGAACTTTGGGCTAGAATTTGGTGAAATTTTGCACTTCTTGGTTTAATTTGGGTAGATCTTGCTAAGGTGAGTTTTCTACACTAAATAATGATTGTGTTTAGATATGTTCAAGGCTTTAATGATGTTAGAGATAACAATTTATGCTTAGGAGCCATGAGAATGTTTTATTATATTGAGTATTCATGCTTAGAATTTATGGAGATGCTTAAAATGTGAATTATATGTCAATCTTATGAAAATTATATGTGCCTACATGTTTATGTGCTTATATGGTTATGTGGTAATCAATGAGTACTGGGAAAATGATTCATTGTTGGGAGTACAAAGGAGGTGAAGAGGAAGAATCCGATAAATACGGAAGTCCAAGAAATAGAAGTGAGCACGGGACCAAGGGAGGGTCTTCGGGTCTGAATGAATCATTGAACCGGTGACTCGGCGACTACGAATATGAGATATGTTGTTATTTGTAGCATTGCACATGTTAAATATTCAATCATGTTTAGATTATTCACTAAGCGAAATGCTTAAGAAAACCATTTTCCTTTTTTGTTGTGGTATATAGCAACCACCGCAAGTACGGAACAATATCTAGAGAGGAAGTAACATGCTTGGGACACGGGGTGAGGCTTTGGACTTGCTAGTTGTGTTTATAAACTTGTTAGGCTTGGAAGTTGTGTTAATAGAACATTTGGAACTCATATTGTAATATATATGTGTAGTTGGTAGTATTGTAGTTAAATTTGGCGAACGTGATGTAATTTCTATGTTATTGGTTGGTTAGTGTGTATGTGTATTGAGTCGAACTATCCCAGCGATTCCGGATATGCATTTTGACCATTTGGGGTGAAATCCGTTTTGTAACCAAATGTTTTGAATTGGTTGTAATTATTTTCCGAAGAAGTTATGTAAATGGTGGTTCTTGGAGTTAACTTGGCTTTGATTACTTGTTTAACTCATTTGAAGTTGTATACATATGTTTTGAATGAGAGAGAGAGAACTTGTATAGATTATTGTTTTGTTTCTCAAAGTTTTTGCAAAGTTTGGAGGAGTGTTGGTTTGGCTTTGAGTCCATTCCTAGCTAGTTCATGTAAAAGAGTTTGGTTTGAAAGGAATTTGTTTTGATTCAATTGAGATTATGTTCATGTTTTAATTGTTTGGAGGAGCTTAATTTGTGTTTAGAATTTGTGTTTAGAAATGTTTCAATGTGTTTGTAAATGGTTTGGAATGGTTTTTTAAAGTTTCATGTGGTTTTGGTTTGAACTTGGGTAAGTTTTAAACTTGCAGGAGGGGATTTTCTACTAAAAATTGAATTCTGCTGAAACTGGATCGATTCGGGCCTTGGGCGGATCGATCCAGAGTAGCTGGGTTAGGCAGAGATGGTATTCTGCTAAAACTGGATCGATCCGATTTTGGGGCGGATTGATCCGCAGACCGCAGGTATGGTTTCAGCCAGACGGTTTTACGAAAACGGACATAACTCCTTATAGAAAATTTGAATTCGCGCACCGTTTTTTGCGTTGGATCCAAGACTTAAAGACCTATCTTTTGGTATAAAATTTTCTATACTTTATTAATGACCATTTTTCCCTTGAGGCTATTTTGTCACAATAGAGTTCTTCTATCTTGATTAAACATATGCTTTTTCTTAGTAACTCACATGTTTCTTTGCTAGTTCATATAATTAAGTGCTTGTAGAATTGTTACACGTGTCCTAATTCACACTAGGTAGGTTGGGGTGTGACAATTTTGGTATCAGAGCAATAGGCTAGAGTCTTTAGGGGCGAGAGACTTATACGACTGTAGTGTGCACACAACGACACATAGTTGCATAAACATTCATACATGTTTACTTAGCATGCTTTTTAATGTTGATTAGCATGCCATGTATTTCTTAAAAGTGACATGTGTGTGTGTAATATATGTGGGTGCCAAGCATTATGTTTGGAGGTGACACCTCAAACCGAATGGAACAAGTTAAAAGGGCAATAGAAGGATTGGTTTAAGTCGCTGAAACTCATGTGGTCGAAGAAAGGCCAGTACAACCGAATCCAAATCCGAGGGCGAAAGTTGTCACCATTTCTAAATTTCACAAGCAAAAGCCAACCATATTCCGTGGAGAAGCTGATCCAATGAAAGCAAACTTTGGATTTCTGATATGGAGAAAATCTTTAGGGTGTTACCATGTACGGAGGAGCAGAAAGTTCTATTTGCCGCCAATACGTTAAAAAATGAGGCGCAATATTGGTGGGGTACTAAGATGGGCCCAGGTCAACCAACTACTTGAGATCAATTCCTTTAGATATTAAACGAGCAATACTTTTCAAAGTCATTCGGTGATCAAAAAGCTCAAGAAGTTATGGAGTTGGTACAAGGGAGAAAAACAATCTGAGAGTGTTCGATACAATTCACAAGTTTGGCAAGGTTTACCGGAGAAATTGTAAAAACTGAGAAAGTGAAGGCAAGAAAGTTTGTAGCAGGACTTCGAGGTGATATTTGAGGGTGAGTGACCATATTCCGTCCAGAGACCTATGGTAAGGCATTGGATATTGCTTCTATTGCTGAGAGAGACCTTGGGTATACCTCAAACATGCCACCACCACCACCATATCAATCGGGCAAAAGAGTTGCTTCAAGTCAGTTCAGTGGTTAGGGGATTGCAAAAAGGTAGAGTTCGGGAGGATCATCGACTAATAGTGACGATGGTTCTAGTGGGAATAAACCAAGGTGGCAGACTTGTCAGAAATTTTATTAGGGTCGATGCAATCAACTTACAAACCCAATCATTTGCAATGTTTGCCGACAATCGGGACACATCGCCAGAAATTATCCAAATCAGAATGTAGATATGAGGGTCGATGCTTTACTTGTAAGGAATTGGGACATCAAGCTAAGGATTGTCCAACCAAGCATCAGGGAACTTCCGGTTCTGGTTCATACACTGCTAGTGCCATTACACTGAGGACTACTCAACCTCCGACGAGGGAGCAGCGAGAGGCAAGGTCATATAAGCTCAGGCCGGGAGAGACCACTTCTGTCGATACCGTTATTTCAAGTATGGTTTCCATTTGCTCACACCTAGCAAATGTACTTATAGATTCGGGATCCACACACTTGTTCGTATCGTATCATTTTGCTAAGCACCTAGATAAACCATTAGAGTTTCTGGATTATGATTTATCTATTTTCAATACCATTGGGGGTTTCAATGATTAGCGTAGGGGTGTTTAGGAAATGTGATATAAATATAGGTGGTAAAAGTTTAACAGTTGATTTTGTACTATTAATCGTTCATCACTTTGATGTTATATTGGGTATAGATTGGTTAGTGGCTAATTATGCAAATATCGATTGTAACAACAAAGGGGTAGTATTCCGTATTCCGAATCAAAATATGTTCTATTTTCAAGGCAATGGTGTTTTGTCACCGCCATATATAGTGTCGGCTATTGAGGCATGTCATCTGTTGAAGAAAGGTTGCCGAGGGTTCTTGTGTAGTATTCTGGATACTAGGGGTAATGATTTGAAACTTGAGAATATTCCAATAGTTAGAAAATTCTTTATGTGTTTCCAGAAGAATTGCCTAGTGTGTTGATCGAGCGGGAGATCGAGTTTGGTATCAATGTTATGCCAGGGACTCAACCAATCTTGCAGGCACCATATCAAATGGCACCAGTTGAGTTGAAAGAGTTAAAGATTCAATTACAAGAGTTGCTAGACAAGGGTTTTATTCGAACTAGTGTGTCTCCGTGGGGTGCACCAGTATTATTTGTGAAAATAAAAAATATATGGTACAATGTGGATGTGCATTCATTACCGGGAAATCAATAAAGTAACAATCAAGAACAAGTACCCATTGCCACGTATTGAGGATCTATTCGATTAGCTTCAAAGGGCTCAGGTATTCTCAAAAATCGACTTGAGATCGAGATATCTCCAATTGAAAGTCAAAGTGGAGGATGTAGAGAAGATGGCCTTTAGGACTCGATGCGGATACTATGAATATCTAGTGATGCCGTTTGGGGTTACTAATGCGCCTGCCGCCTTCATGGATTTAATGAATCGAGTGTTCAAATCGTATTTGGATGAGTTCGTTATTGTTTTCATTGATGATATTCTCATTTATTCCAAGAGCCCAGAGGAGCACGAGTAACACTTGAGATTAGTTTTGCAACGACTCTGAGAGAAACAGTTATTTGGGAAGCTAAAGAAAAGCAAATTTTGGTTGACAAGTGTTACATTATTAGGGCATGTGATCTCCAAGGAGGGCATTTCTGTGGACCCACAGAAGATTAAAGATGTTATGAATTGGTCAAGGCCGACTAATGTGTCAGAAATTCGAAGTTTCTTGGGGTTAGCCGGAAATTACAAAAGATTTGTCAAAGACATTTCTAGAATTGCGACTCCAATGACAAGGTTAATGAGAAAAGACGTACCATTTGAGTGGAATAAGGAGTATGAAGATTATTTTTTTAGCATTGAAGGAAAAGTTAACGACAACGATACTTACAATTCCAACAAGTATCGAAAATTTCAGAATTTATAGTGATGTTTCTCATCAATGCCTGGGATGTATGTTAACTCAAGGTGACAAGGTAATAGCCTATGCCTCAAGACAACTGAGACCACACAAGAAAAATTACCCAACACACAATCTAGAATTAGCATCGGTAATCTTCGCCTTGAAATTTTGGAGACATTATCTATACGGGGAAACTTATGAAATCTTCACCGATCATAAAAATCTGAAATATTTATTCACTCAGAGAGATCTTAATATGAGACAAAGAAGATAGTTGGAACTTATGAAATACTATGACTTGAAGATTCAGAACCATTCGGGAAGATGCTTTGAGCCGGAAGTCATCGAAAAACTTAGCTTATGTTTTGACAGGACAAGAAAAACTAGTGAAAGAATTTGAACAATTGCAACTTGAAGTGGTTCCCAGAATTGAAGTTGGGTTAATGGCTGCAATTATGGCACAGCCGAGTCTTATTGATGAGATAAAATCTAATCAACTTCTAGATCCAGAGTACAAGAAGATTGTAGATGAATAACCTGAGGGTAGAAGGCTGGAGTTTAGTTTTGAAGGTGGTGTTCTAAAATAAATTAACCGGTTATGTATACCTGGAGATCTAAGAAATAAAGTTATGGAGGAAGCTCACAACACCAGGTATTCAATACATCCAGGTAGTACCAAAATTTATAGAGATTTAAGGGATATGTATTGGTGGAATGGTATGAAGCGAGAAGTTGCCGAATTCGTCGCTAGGTGCATGACTTGTCAAAAAGTGAAAATGGAACATCAGTGACCCGGGGGAGAACTACACCCTTTAGAGATACCAGAGTGGAAGTGGGAGTATATCACAATGGATTTTGTATCGGGATTCCCAAGATCTAAAAAGTCAAATGATAGTATCTGGGTCATTGTTGACCGATTGACTAAATCAGTCCATTTCCTACCTATCAAGACCAAGGATCCATCAAAACTTTCAGAGATTTATATCAGAGAGATTATACGGTTTCGTGGAGCATCTAGTGCAAATTCTTGATAGAAAAGATCAAGTATTGAGAACCAAGGTGATTCCACTTGTGATGGTGCAATGGTGAAGCCATTCAGTTGAAGAAGCTACTTGGGAACAAGAGGATGAGATTCGAGCAAATTACCCGTACTAATTCGAAACTTAAGATAAGAGTAAGTTTGGGGACCAAATTTCTTTTAGGGGGGGGGGGAGGAATGTAACACCCATACCCGAAAAAGGTTTGGTTATTATCTTAATATGCATTAATTTGTACAAATAGTGTATAAAACGGATTAAGGGGAGGCTTGAACTTGCCCATGGAAAAGTGTTCAGAAAAGGACACCAGTTGGAAAGTCCCCAGTGAGGTGGGACAGGTTGGAGTGGGACCTAGTGAAGGGCCCGAATAATAATATTTGCATTTATATGATTAAATGACTAATTGTTTAAATGCTTTCATATTATATGATAATATATGTAATAGCAATTGGTATTAGTTTGGACACCCAAATAAGGATATAACTAAAAAAGATTCATAATTAGTAGGTACGATAACAATTTTACCAAATATTTGGGACCACGTTGGGACCCATACGGGACTTAGACAAACACTCATTAGATAATTGGGTAGTTAATGGAATTTTTTAGTGATTTCATAACGAGAACTTAAGAGTTCCGGGGGTGTAAACGAAAAATGGGAAAAATGAGGTTAAGACACCTCATGTATATGCATGTATAGGTGTCAAGAGAGAGAGGGAAACTCTCATATTTATAGAAATTAAAACAAGAGAGAGAGAGAGAGAGAGAGAGAGAGAGAGAAACCGTCACCGATGCCGTTTTTACGCCGTTCAGTCGTCGCCGTTCGTCCAATTCGCGAACCAAAGGCATTTTCGGACTCGTGGAGGTGAGACGATCGTTTCTATACCTTTAATTTACATTTTAATCATCGTAATTTTGGTAGCTCGCGTTAATCGGTGACATGCGATTGCTGAATTCTTGTAGGAATATCTCCGGAGTGAACTTTGGGCTAGAATTTGGTGAAATTTTGCACTTCTTAGTTTAATTTGGGTAGATCTTTGCTAAGGTGAGTTTTCTACACTAAAGAATGATTGTGTTTAGATATGCTCAAGGCTTCAATGATGTTAGAGATAACAATTTATGCTTAGGAGCCATGAAAATGTTTTATTATATTGAGTATTCATGCTTAGAAGTTATGGAGATGCTTAAAATGTGAATTGTATGTCAATCTTATGAAAATTATATGTGCCTACATGTTTATGTGCTTATACGGTTATGTGGTAATCAATGAGCACTGGGCAAATGATTCATTGTTGGGTGTACTAAGGGAGATGAAGAGGAAGAATCTAATAAATACGGAAGCCCAAGGAATGGAAGTGACCACAGGACCAAGGGAGAGTCTTCGGGTCTGAATGAATCATTGAACCGGTGACTCGGCGACTACGAATATGAGATATGTGGTTATTTGTAGCATTGCACATGTTGATCATTCAATCATGTTTAGATTATTCACTAAGCGAAATGCTTAAGAAAATCATTTTCCTTTTCTGTTGTGGTATATAACAACCACCGCAGGTACGGAGCAATATCTGGAGAGGAAGTAACATGCTTGGGACACGGGGTGAGGCTTAGGACTTGCTAGTTGTGTTTATAAACTTGTTAGGCTTGGAAATTGTATTAATAACTCATATTGTAATATATGTGTAATTAGTAGTATTGTAATTAAATTTGGCGAACGTGGTGTAATTGTTATGTTATTGGTCGGTTAGTGTGCATGTGTATTGAGTCAAACTATCCCAGCGATTCCAGATATGCATTTTGACCATTTGGGGTGAAATCTATTTTGTAACCAAATGTTTTGAATGGGTTGTAATAATTTTCCGGAGAAATTATGTAAATGGTGGTTCTTGGAGTTAACTTGGCTTTGATTACTTGCTTAACTCATTTGAAGTTGTATACATTTGTTTTGAATGAGAGAGAGAACTTGTATAGATTATTGTTATGTTTCTCAAAGTTTTTGCAAAGTTTGGAGAAGTGTTGGTTTGGCTTTGAGTCCATTCCTAGCAAGTTCATGTAAAAGAGTTTGGTTTGAAAGGAACTTGTTTTGATTTGATTGAGATTATGCCCATCTTTTAAATGTTTGAAGGAGCTTAAATTTGTGTTTGGAAATGTTTCAATGTGTTTGTAAATGGTTTGGAATGGTTTCTTAAAGTTTCATGTGGTTTGGTTTGAACTTGGGGAAGTTTTAAACTTGCAGCAGGGGGATTTTATGCTAAAAATTGAATTCTGTAGAAACCGGATCAATTCCGGGCCTTGGGCGGATCAATCCAGAGCAGCTGTGTTAGGCAGAGATGGCATTCCGCCAAAACCAGATTGATCCGATTTTGGGGCGAATCGATCAGCAGGTCTGGTTTCAGCTAGACGGCTTTTACAGAAACGGACATAACTCCTTCTAGAAAATTCGGATTCGGGCACCATTTTTTGCGTTGGATCTGGGACTCAAAGACCTATCTTTCGGTATAAAATTTGCTATATTTTATTAACGACCATTTTTCCCTTGAGGCTGTTTTGTCACAATAGAGTTCTGTTATCTTGATTCAACATATGTTTTTTCTTAGTAATTCACATGTTCTTTGCTAGTTCGAATAATTGAGCGCTTGTAGCATTATTACACGTGTCCTAAATTGAAATCCCTGTTAAACCATCTCCTGTGATAATCATATCATCCACATAAAGAAGAATAGTGTTAAAGAGGGCAGAGCTATAGGAGCTAGACGTGAACCCAAAATTTCCAACAATAGTGTTAAACTTGGCGAACCAAGCCCTAGGGGCTTGTTTAAGACCATAGAGATCCCGGTGAAGTTTGCATAACCAGGGGAAAGGCTCATGTAGACTTCTTCAGTGAGATCACCATTAAGAAATGCATTTTTCACATCCATTTGGAATAATTCCCAATGGCGAACTGCAACAACGGCAATGAGGTTGCAAACTAAAGTGAGGCAGGCAACCGGGGCAAAGATCTCTTCATAATCGATTCTATACTCTTGTGTGAATCCCTTAGCGACCAAGCGGGCTTTGTAGCGATCAATAGATCCGTCAGAGTGAGTTTTGACTTTGTAAACCCAATTGCAACCCATATGCTTCTTGCCACGTGGAAGGTCTACCAGATCCCATGTGTGATTTTGTTCCAAAGCTGTCAATTCATCATCCATTGCTTGCTGCCAAAGAGGATTAGTGCTAGCCTTATGATAGGACTGGGGCTCATGATGAAATAAAATAGTAGAAAGAACAACAAAATCACAAAGACGAACAAATTGAGTTTTTACCCGGTCACTACGGCGAGGAAGATCATCAGATGCTGGTGCAGATTCATCAGACGAGGGATGCAGCTCAGGAGAAAACAAGGTGGATGACTCTGGTAAGGCATCAAGTGAGGGGACAGACAGGAGAGGCTCAGGGCTAGGTGGAATATCAGGAGAGGTTGGAGGGGAAACAGTATCATGTGAGGCTTCCATATTAGTAAATCTGTCACAAAACATATCCACTGAAGGGTTAATAAAGAAGTGTGCGGTATTGAGGGATCTAGGTGAAACTGCGACATTGAGGAGAGATACTCAAAGTCGTTTGGAAAGGGGGTCCCAACATCTATAGCCTTTGTGTTCGATCACATATCCTAAAAAGAAACATAAGCGAGTACGAGGTTCGAGTTTGGTACACTTGTGTTACTGAAGCAGAACAAAACATGCACATTCAAAAGTTTTAAGAGTGTTGTAAGTAGGAGGATGACCATAAAGATGCTCATGAGGTGTCACAGCCCGGTCCCACAATAGCGGAACCGGAGCCCGTGGCACGCCACCGAGGCTAAACCAATTCATTAACGTTCCCAAAAATTAGGTTTGAAGAACACACGCAGCGGAAAACAAAACACATTTTAAAACCAGAGGTTCAGTCAACTGCTCAGTCGACGGGAGAAGGCAGGGAGTTTTCACAATGTTTAATAGCAATTCCAGTCGACTGAGGCTGGGGGTCCAGTCGACTGAGGCGGGGCCTAGTCGACTGCTTTTGCTATAATAAGAAGCAGTAGCTAACAGATACAGGGGTTCAGTCGACTGAACACACGACCAGTCGACTGCTCCCCTGGCAGCAGCCCAATCTGCAGAATTTCAAGTTTAAAAGCTTTCTAACTTTCACCAATGATCAACCACTTCATCCAAACTCAACCCAAAGTAATCATAGCTGTATTAAAACATTTCTAAAGCAGGATTACAACATGTTACTAACTATTACAATAGTTTAAAATCCATTCTAACATACCAAATTAAACATGGGTTAAAACAACCAAATTCTTATTACAACATTCCTATTATCCCAAAACTACAAGATTTACATTCAAGTTGCCTTCCAAGAGAACTCCCAACCCACGTACTCACTTCTGCGATTCCTCGCCAGCATTAACACCTGCAATGGTTATTTGAATAACCACACATATTTCGATTTGTTTAAGCTAAAGCTTAGTGAATAAATCAACATATGTACATGAATGATAAACATGTCCGCATTCACATCTCTACAATTCATACTAGTCACCGGAGACTCACGTGCCCGTCTATACTCCCAATCCGCGACTCCTCGCCAATAAGTCCACGCGAAAGGGTAAGACCCACGATTCTTCTCTTCAATCGTGCGACCTTAATGCCTATATCAGCTCCACAAAATGGCACGGTGACCACGTGCTCCTTCTGACCCAAATAAACAACTTAACATGCTCAAATACATATCACCATGCTCGCGGAAATCAAAACATATCACCGTGCTATTGAGCCTACTTATCAATATAAATGCCCAATATGAACTACACAATATATCTCTAAGAATTAATACATGCTATTCACACAAAACATGAATACATGTCAAGAAATCATTCCAAAACATAGTTGAATCACTCACCTCCGAATAACGCTCCTATAATTCAATCTGAAGAAAACCCGTGCACAAAGAACGTGCAGAAATCCATCTAGTACAATTCCTATGGATCAGAATTCCATTTATCAACTTTTATGAAAAATTCTAGAAAATAACTTTTCAGAAAACTTAGCCAAACAGGCCCTAATAGGTATCAAAACGAAGCTCTTACCTCGAGGAGCTCGAATATGAAATCTGGGAGAAAACAAACTGACGGAAGGTCGTCGTTTGGCGTCGCAAAGCTTGAAGCAACAAAATCTCCCTCTAGCCCCCCCTTTTGGCCTCCTTTCTTAAGCTTTAGGTTAAGCTTTGTGAAATATCTCAACCATCTCTATCTATATATAGGCAAAACTATTGGGAATTACGTTTACCTCCCCACGAGTTTTCCAAACTCCTAAATAGTCTCTGAAACTTTCTATACAACTTATTCATAGCTTTACGAGTGAAACCTCAAAATTATAAAGGTTTTCGACTAAGTTTCGTTTGGTCGCTAAAACGCGAATTTCTATATGACGTTTCCGAAGTTGCTAATTAGCCTACCAAATTAATAGCGTGTTCATTCGTCCTCACCAGGATACTAAATCTAACAACAGAAATAAATTCTAAAACAGAAAATAATACAGATATTGAAATACACAGGTAAACATTTATTTTCAGATAAACATTTAAAATGTTCTACAGTGACCGTCTCATACTCGGAGAGACTTCACAAACAATAAATCCTCAATCACAACAGTTTCAAAGGGTTCTCTAATACAGACACCCAAATCAACTCGTGAGTCAAAACTCACTCAACCATGTGTCATAAGACACGCCACATCACATTATCATGCATGACAATGTAATGCAAATGAAATAACACAAATGTGGGTGTTATATGAGGAGATTGATTTTTAGTGGTTAGAGAAGGAACACGATTCATAGTATAGACAGAAGTGAGAGCAGCTTCTTCCCAAAAGCGTTCAGGACAAGAGCAGATATAAGTAGTGCACAAACTGTGTTGCGGATGTGTCTGTGTTTTTGTTCGACACGCCCATTTTATTGGGAGGTACCAGGGCATGATCGATGAGGAATAGTTCTATGTTGGTGAAGGAAAGTAAGGACTTTCAAATCCTTATATTCAGCGGCATTATCAGCTCGGAATACTTTGATGTGGCGAGAAAACTGGGTTTTGACCATGTTAGCAAAATTAAAATACAAATGGGCTAACTCAGACCTACTATGTATCAGATAAATCCAAGTGTAACGAGAATAGTCATCCACAAAAATGACATAGTATCTAAATCCCCCCATAGTGGCAGTGGGAGAAGGACCCCAAATAGTAGAGTGTATCAAGTAAAAAGGTTCAGAGGAAATAGATTCATTTTTATTAAATGGCAGAGCCGATTGTTTTGCAATTTGATAAGATAGACAATCAAAATGTTCATTATTAACTGGCCCTAATCGATCACTAGACACTAAAGTTTGTAAACGACTAAGAGAGGCATGTCCCAATCGTGTGTGCCAAAGACTTAGAGGTAGGGTGGATGTGGTGGAAGCGGCTCTTTGCATAGAAGTAGAAAGGTGAGATGGAATGGGGAGTCTAGTGAGTTCAAATAGTCGTCAAGTCCTACGGCCTATCCCAAGAGTCTACTCTGTCTTTGTATCCTACACAGAATAAACAGAAGAAGAAAAGATAATAATAAGTCCAAGCTCACAAAGTTAACCAACAGAAATGAGATTTAAGGTAAGTTTGGGAATGAAATAAGTATCAGGGAGGGATATTTGAGATGTGGACATATCTCCAACATGGTGAACTGACATGTGAGCCCCATCGGCAGTATAAATAGTTGGTGTATGAAGAGCTGGGTGTATGGTGGAGAAGATGGTGGGATCAGACGTCATATGGTTACAACAAGTAGAATCGAAAAACTAAGAAGAATTGCCTAGAATGACAGACATAGCAGTGGAGGGTGTATTACCAGAATGGGCGAGAAGTTGTTTAAGAAGATCCTCAAGATGACTAACAGAAATTCCATTAGCAGAGGCAGTAGATGACGATTCTTCAGCTGTGGTAGCAGCAGATTTAGAAGAACTATGTCAGGTGGAACTATTGGAGGGTTGTCTGTCAGGATTCTTGAAGCAATCACTTTGATAAAGCCTAGGTCCTAACTTCTTACAATACCGACATGTGCATATAGGACAATCCAAAAGAAAATGACTAGGGCTTTTACAGTAGATGCAGAGTTTGAGGGAATTGGTTGATTGGTGACCTTTGAATTTGGAGGGAGCACTGGATTGTGGACCTTTGAAAGCGGAAAAAGTTCCCTTGTGGACAGCGAGAACTGCATATGTGTGAAGAGTCTTGCAAGTGGCAAGACGGGTTTCCTTAGAAATAAGCTCGGACACTGATTGTTCCAAAGTGGGTAGTGCACAGCGATGGAGGACAGATGCATGAACAGGCTCAAAATCATCATCGAGCGCCATCAAGAAAAGAATCAGATGTTGTCTGCCCCTGTAGTGATAGAATTTTTCGACATCAGAGGGATTCGTCCATGTGGGTTCCGAGGCATTGAGTTGACCCCAGATGTAGTGCATATCAGAGAGGAAAGCAATGATAGATTGACCTGGTTGTTGTGTCATCTGATGAAGTTTTCTAAGGAGCTGATATTATGTGCAAGATCAGCAGTGGTGTAGCAATTTTTCAAGAAATCCCAGACAGATTTGGAAGTAGAGACTTTACCGAATTCAAGGTGGATAGAACTAACAGAGGTATTTCGAAACCACGTGATGATCTGGTGGTTCTTACTGTCCCAATCTTCAAGACGTTCAGCGAATTTGGCACCATCTTTTCCAGTAGCTTGTTTTGGTGTAGCAATGTCACCAGTGACATAACGCCAGAGCTTGCGACCTTTGAGGAAGCTTGTCATAGCTTGGGCCTAGATGGTAAAGTTTGGCCCATCAAGGATAGTCCCAATAGGGTGGGAAGCCTCCATGCGGTCCATGATATAATTGGGTTCAATTGGCTCGGGTTGGGTCAAATTGGGTTGGGTCGAGGCAAGCGGGTTGGGCCAGGACGAATCTGGGTCGAGTTGAGTGGACTTGGGTGGGCTTGGGTTATGGATCAAAAGGTTGGGGTTGGTCGATAACTGTTGGTGAAAGAGTAGTGGCGGGTAGGAGACAAAATTGGAATATATATATATATATATATATCTGTATAGACATATAAATATACTAGGTGACAAGCACGTGCTTCACACGTGCTTATCCCCTCATATTAGCTATTGCTTTTACAAAGGAGAAAAGGGAAAAAGTCGTTGAGCCAAAAGATGATTATTTTGTAATTTTTCTTACAAAATTGCACGTGTCTATCCCCTCATATTAGCTTTTTTGGCTTCTACAACCATTTTTGTGAAGGGTAAAAAGGGAAAAAGTTGTCGTGCCAAAAAATGATCTTGTAAAATTGGCTTATATGTAAATATGATGTCAAAAACCGTTTGTGTTGACTTATTTTTGAAGTCACTTGTAATTATGATTGAAAAAGTTTATTAAACCTGAAATATTTGAGCCAAAATTGACCTATGTTATAGGCACGTGCTTCGCACGTATCTATCCCTTCATTTTAGCTTCTTTGGCCTTTATAACCAATTTTGTAAAGGGGAACCAAAAAAAAACCTAATTGGGTCAAACGATTCTGCAACTTTCCTTGCAAAAGTTGACCTATATGTAAATATGATGTAAGCAAACGTATTGTTGACTTTATTTTGAAGCTAATCGCTCATATTAGCTTCTTTGGCTTTTACAACCATTTTTATAAAGGTAAAAAGGTATTGTGCCAAAAGATGATCATTTTGTAATTTTTCTTACAAATATTGACATGCGTGTAAATATTGTGCCAAAAGATGATCATTCTGTAATTTTTCTTACAAAAATGACCTATGTGTAAATATTGTGCCAAAAGATGAGCATTTTGTAATTTTTGTTACAAACATTGACCTAAATGAAAATATAATGTCAACAGCCCATTTTGTTGACTATTTTTTGAAGCAAAGTGTAATTATTTGTGAAAAAGTTTATTGAACCTTAAATATTTAAGCCAAAGTTGATTGAATCCTCATTATTATATTAAATATAATTTCAAAAGTGACCTGAATGTAATTATTAGTCGACTTGAATGTAATTATTGAACAAATGACAGAATTAGCCTCACCCAAATTAATATATCCTTATATAATTGTACACACGAATGAATAATTATGATATACTAAAGAGATATTATAGTATTTGAGTAACTATACAATTACCGTAAAAGACAGAATAAACAGGGAAATATCGAAATTGGAGAAATTAATTTAAGAATTGGGCACAGAACCATAGAAGGATAGCCTCCTTTATGTGAGAAGATATATATATAGGTTGATTGATGGTTGGTTAATTAATGGCAATTGGTGGAGCACAAAAGGCAAAGATGTGGAAGATGGATTAAATGGTTTGGGTGTTGCGGCTGGTAGGTGTCTACTTCAAGTAAGGACAGGTTTTATGGATTGTTTGGCGAGAAGTGGAGATGGTGACTGATATGGGTTTGCAGATTCAGTAGTGGTCTGTTTCGGTGGTGAGGTCGGTGGTCAGATATGGGTTTTAGGGATTGTGGTCGGTAGGGTCTTGTTTGATAGGGTGGATTGAAGATGATGATGATGATGATTGGGTGGGTTAATGAGATTCCAGAGGAGGCGGTTGAGGTTGAACAGGTCACCAGGAGTAATTTAGCTCTGATACCATGATAAAGTGTACGTAGAGGGATAATAATTGTATTATTGATGTAAGCGAGATGATTTACAATAAGCAACAAGAGTCATAATTATTGCTAACTAACTTATAGCATATACAGAGAATATTCCTAATCTAAATTAGGAATATAATCACACAAAATATAATAATATATATATATATATATAATTTACATAATATATACTAACATTAAGTATGACTGATAACCTAAAACATGCCAAATTGGATGAACACCGATCACATGTTTGAACTCCAGATTAAAGTCAAAAAATAACACCAATAATTACTATTAATAAAAAAATTAAAAACTAAAAAAAGCACGCCCCAAATAGAGTTGAGGAATGAGCACTTCATATTAAAAACAAGAAAAGTACGAAATAAAACTGTTAAAAGTAAAGAAAAATTCTATGATACAATCTAGTAATTTTGGGTGTCAAGATAGTGTAGTTTTTCAAAGTTACTACACTATGGGATATAGTTATACATTTTAGGACATTAATTACACCCTCTTGTCACCAAATTAGGATGTAAAATACAACCAAAACCACTAGAATATATCATAAAAGTTCTCCTAAGTAAAAGAAAGGAAACAAGAAACAAATATATTCCAGGCAAGAAAGACGCATAGGTATATATATAAGGAATAATTATACATTAATTTCTACGGAATTGTAGTCAATAATCTTATAGGATAGACTTCTTTGGTCGTAAGTCCAACTCGTTTTTTATTTAGTGAAATGCCCCCAACATAACTGGTAGTTATGTGATATTTTTAAATTTTCCCATAACTAATTATATTAAATATTGTAACATAAGGACTTGATTTGATTATGTTTCACTACAATGACTTTTGACCAAAATTAAAAATGGGTGGCCTTTTAACTCACATATCCCAAATCACTAGTTGTTCCAAAAGCTTCAGCTATTGGATAAGAGGTCCAATAATGTATATCAACCTTCAACACACATCCACACATGCGACTCCACATAGTCTAGCCAGGATTGTCAATCGGGCTGCTGAGCGGGTCTACCCAACAAATTTATAAAGTCCCGAGCTCGAGCTTGGCTCAATTTCAAGCTTTGATTACGTGTTTTATGATTTTTTTTAAACCCCAAAAAGCATGACTAAGAACTGAGGGATATAACCAATTTGTTATTTCATGAACTTTAAAAATAAAAAATAAAAAATAAAAAAAAAAAAAAAAAAACTCAACAATTAGGGTCCAATTCAACAAAATTCAATAATCGTAAGTCACAAATTAAATTACAAATAATATAAATTTACACATATACATATATATATATATATACACTAAGTTATACAGGCTAAAATGCTAAGCTACCATGTTCATTTGAATAAAGTGAGGAGTTCAAAACTTCAAGATATTATGGGTGACACATTGGTAATCCTTCTCAATTATAATTAAAAAAGTTAACATACAATCTATTCTAATGGTTCACCAACCAACTTATTTATATTATATTAATTAATGGTGGTTGAACTCTAATAAATTAAGAGTGGATGTTAGCAAATCACAAAATCAGAACAGGACAGATACACACATGCATGGTATGACATTTTCCATCCCATGTGATTGTATAATTTAAATTCTATTCATAAACAATTTAAATAAAGTAGTAGATTTGATGTATTTTGTTGGACTTCAGTCCTAGTTTATTTTTTGGTTTATTTGTATTACCTGGGTACGCCCCTTGTAATATGTATGGTCCTTTTTCGATTTTACAACCCATTTATTTCCCCCAAAAAATAAAAATAAAAATAAGAGAGGGAAAGTACTAGATTATAAATTAAGAAACAAAATCTAAAGAACAATAGAAGTGCAATGAATTACACCATGAACTAAACTCCCTACCACTGCTTCCAAATGGATCAAATCTTCAAATGTCAAAACAAACAGCATCCCCATCAACAATAGAATATATCCATATTATATGGCCAACAATAGAATATACTGCTCCACTTGTCAACCCCCAACTTTCTAACAATTGCCTCATAGGCTATTTTTACATTGTCTAAACTGTACTTGAGTGGAGCTTTTTAAATTTAAGCCAAGTTTTAAGAGTTGGTATCCTGCTAAAGTTTGAGTTTGGCTCGTTCATTATTGAGCTGAGCCGAGCTACCAGTCCTTGTTGAGCGGCTCAACTCATATATACTCCTTGTAGCAAGTTTAAGTTATCAACCAAAATCCACGGACCAAGCTCAATGCTTGACAATTTACGTATATACGGAGTATATATATTACCTAAAAGAATTGCTTGGCACGTGACATTATAATATGTCAATAGTCTTTCAATTTTAAATACTTTGCATAATACATATATTATATTTTTATAATTATCATATGTTGAATATTCTTTCAATTTTAAATACGAGTAGTTTATATTATACATATATTATTTTTTTTGTTATAATTATCATATATATATATATATAAAATTAAACAAGTCCTTATCAAACTTATTCAATAAATTTTTCACGAGTAATGCAAGCCTTAATTGAATGTTCACGAGTTTTATCAAGCCGAGCTCATGTGTGCTCAAGCTTGGCTCATTTATTAAACGAGCTTTGTATATAAGTTCGAACTTGGCTCGTTTATGATACGAGTAGAGCTGAGCCGAGCTGTTATCGAGCCAAGTTGCAAACCCTTATTGAGAGGCTCAACTCGTGTACACCCCCACAGGGGTGGATTTAATAAGGATGAAAGGGGGGCTCGAGCCCCCTCTAATTTTTTTAAAATTCTACATTTGCACTAAAAAAAAGTTTTTACAGTTTAGCCCCTCTGAAAATTATAAAAGCCCCCTGACATTATAAAATTATCATACTATGCACCCTCTCTTATGTTTTTCTGTTAATCATAAAATATATATATATATATATAATATGTATAAACATGTCCAAATATACACACAAAATGCATACATATGTCTAAAATATGCATAAATAAATCAAAAATATGCATATTTAGGTCCAAAAAATTTTGAGGGGAACCCCATACATCAAGTCCCCCTGACTGATTTTCTAGATCCACCCTTGCACCCCCATCCTTGGCTAAACAAACTTTCGCTACCCCCATTTTCTCCAAAATTTCATTTTTGAGCCTCTAAAATTAGTTACAATTAAGGCCTTCGATATGATAAAAACATAAAAATTAAAAATAAAAATTAAGGCCATAGACTTGAAATTGTTTTCAATTGGGAAAAATTGAGGACTAATATAACTACTAAAGGACTTCAATGATTTCCTTATGGTAGTTCTTGGGCACATAAGAATCTTACAAAAATAACATACATAAATTTTAGGATTAAATACATTTTACACCCTTGTAGTTTGTCACATATGTCAGTTTGGTCCCTGTAATTTAGAAAGTGTCACTTTAGCCCCTGTAATTTCATAAGTGTGTCAAATAAGTCCAATAAGTCATTTAGTGTCGAATAATTTTGTCACCAAAAGTTAAAAAAAAAATTTGTCACAAAAAGTGTTTGAGAGACTAAAATGACACAGTTATGAAATTACAGAGATTAAAATGACACTTTCTAAACTACAGGGACCAAATTGACACAAAAGGCAAACTAGGAGGGTGTAAAATATAGTTAAGCCTAAACTTTATGTGTCTATCTTTTTCCAATGTGAACCTCACAAACACTGTGGACCCCACAGTGTCAATAGACCCCACCAGAAGAAATAGACACATTTTAATGTATGTATCTTATTTTTATAAGATTCTTATGTGGCCAAAAATTATTCTGATCCTTAACTGAATCTAATTTGCTTAAGTTATCTTGAACTAGAAGTCTAAAATCAAGGTAAAATCAAAGATCTTAAATAACACAATAAATTTTCGAGCCCAAAATGAAATTCTAAGAAAAATTCAGGTAGCAAAGGGTTTTTTTAACCTTTAGCTCCTGATACACACATCCGGAAAAACAAATTAAGATTCTATCTATACTATTATATAGTGTGAGAAGTAGGGGTACCACCAAAATATACTCTTCACACTATATTTACATAAAAAATAAATAAATAAATAAATAAATAAAAAACCATTATGTTTTATTCCCAAAAAATAAAACAAATAAGGACTAAACTGTCATAAACAAAATATGCAAACATTTCAAAAACTATCCCCACTACAATCCCACGTCTCTCTCTCTCTCTCTCTCTCTCTCTTTCTCTCTCTCTCTCTCTCTCTTCCCCATCCTCAAACTGAACTACCCAAAATTACCAACCCACCCTCACGTTTCTCATCCCTAACTCCAATGTTACAACTACTAAATCTATCACAAAAAATGACTGCTCAGATTTACAGGCTCTCTATTCCCACTTCTTTTTTCTTTTTCGCGTCATTTTAATCCATCTTCTCGAAATTTTCAAAACTCATTCAAAGCGGACAAGCATCACCAATCTACAGGTAATCTATCCTCCTCTCCCTTTTGGACCTCCTTAAAACTTTGTTCGTTTCATTATGCAATTCAATCATGCTTTCATATTTTCATATTCTGTTTGGATTTTGTTTTATGTTGTTTTTCATTTATTATTGTTTTAAAAAATACTGATCTATTTGCAGAAGTTGTGAATCAAGATTGGAGATATACAATTGTAAGCATGTAGTCTGATATTTTGAGTATCAATTTGGTTTAAGGATTGTGAATATTTTGGTAAAAAAATTGTACTATTTGGTGTGTTCTTATGTAATTGGATGAATTTAATGTTTTTTAATAGCCAAATTTATGAATACATATAATAAATTGCACAGGCAACGCGTGTGCATGATTGCTAGTGTACACAAAAGGCATTAGAAAAAGGCTCTTGTCATTATCAAATGACATGGAATAATTTGAATTTTTCCAAATGTCAATTTTATTAAGGGTAATGATAACGGTTAAAAGCTACTTTGTTATATAAAAAACTGCTTACAATATCATTACCCTTTTATTAAAGAAATAATTAAAAACCAATCACCAATTTATGGACAAATGAAAAATCAGTCAACTACTTTTTCAAACTAAAAAAGAAATCATTTTAAAACTAAAAATTTTAAAAACATTCAACTTTTGATTTTTTTTTCAATGAAAAATAAAAAAATGACATTTACCACCCCCAACCCCAATCATCTTCCTCACCTCAATTCAATTCTATGAACTATATAATAGATTTTTTAATTATAAAACATAAAAAAAAATCAAGTTTTTTCCAACTGAAAACTAGAATTCAAAAACCTAGTTCAAGTTCATAACAAGTTGTCATGCCATCTATTACCAAACCGGTATTACAACAAGCAACATAAATAAGCTCCATAACTCCCAGATAACATTAACCAATTGATGGACCAATTCAATAGAAGAAACACCAGAACAACAAAAATTTAAAGGCCCGTTTGGGAATTCTTGAATACAATTTCCATCATAGCATTTAACTAGAAGCTTAAAAAAAAAAAACATGAATTCAAAATGACAGATTTCACACTTTGCTACTACATAAATTATGACAACCAAACACGCTAAAACTATTTTATTTCAAAATAGAAGTAACTCCAAAAAGTTTTACATTTTTATTTCATCACCCTTTGATTCGAAGGTATTGCAAATCAACCCCAAAAACAGAAAGCAAGCAAGACAAACAACGAAGATTCAAAACTGGGAACAAAATCAGACCCTTTCAAGCACTAATCGATAACGCTCATAAGCCTTATGTTGCTGGTCTCTTGATGGCTCGTCCTGGTGAACAGATCAATGATCTTATGATTGATACCTACTTCAGTGAAGACTACTCAATAATCTTGGATTCCTTTGAAGATCAAGTATACAAATGGAACCTAACCATACATGTCCTCCGGTTATATCTTCCAAATTGTCCACACTAACAATCGATCCTTCTCCTCCAAAAGGAAATTTTAGTAAATAACCAAATATAATACTTGGACTAAGGGTCAAGTTGGTAATTTTTCTTACATCTCCCCCTCCGGGAGCCCAAGTATCATACATGCCCCCGAAATAAAGAGCCTTGAATACTAGTAGAAAAGCACCTATACCTAACAAGATTAAGTAAATGAAATTTCTCTCAGTGAGAAGGTATTTTAAGATTGAGAGACTTATTGAACCATGCTTTCCAACTACCATTCTTCCGAATCGGAGATTTTTCTCCGGCATCAATGGCTATCTCCGTTTGGGTTTGGGGCTTCTTGCAGAGCATGAAATTCCGAACGCCTATCGATCCAATTGTCTCCCATGGATTCAAAGCTACAATTAAATAGTTTATATAATTCAATTAGAATCATTATTAAAATTGAAAATTTTCAAGATTGAGATGCAGAATATATAATTTAAAGACGAATACAATCAAATAATCGAAATAATTCGACAAAGTTGAACTTGTAGATGATTAATGCAGAATTACTGATAATTTTAATACAGATTGAACCGAATAATCAAAACATAATAAAAAACAATCCAATAAAAAATCACCATTAATTAAAGTTAAAATTTGAAGATTAATAACAAAAAATTCGAAGATATTTGTTGAATTGAATTACCCTCTGTTCCGGCAATGGGACAGTGAAGCACGAACTTGTCGAGATCGGAGCCGAGCAGCGGCATGCGGCCCTCACGAGCGTAAGTTTTCAAGGCGGTGTCGATCACGGCGGCCACCATCTCCTCCTCGTTAACAACAAATCGGATCGGACCGGCGCTACCAATCACCGTAATGCTAATCAACAGACGGTTGCCCTTTCCGGCCTGGTTCTTCTTTTGCTTGTAAATCAACATCGTTAGCAAAATTCAAGATCAATCAAAACCCAAAAATCAAAAACCCGAGAGAGAGAGAGAGGAAAAAAAAAACGAATTAGCCCTCAAAAAATATTATAGAGAGAGAGAAGGGGGTCGACGCCGATGCAGCGGTAGTACCAGCCTTCCTTGCACGAACCGAAGGAGAACCCCCTTGAAGGGAAGGGGGAGATGATCATTAACCGATAGCTTGAGATTTCCACCATTCACAATGGATTCTAGAGAGAGAGAGAGAGAGAAGGGGAGAGAGGTTATGGTATCACGGAGAGTGGAGAGAGATGGGTGTTGGTTTTATAATTCAGGTGGTGATTATTTATCACGGAGAGTGGAGAGAGGTTAGGGTTTGCTGTGTTCTTGTTATTATCTTCTGTATCTATAGATAGATATATACATATATATCAATTGATTTCGGTGTTTCGGTTTGGTGTTTAGAGGAATCTGGTAATGTACACCGATTCCTCCTCTCTCTCTCTCTCTCTCACTTGAATTCTCTGGGCCCCAATATTGTTGCGTCAAAAGGATATAGAGTAAAATTTTACCTACGACTTCATACAATTTTGCATAAATTGCAAGTTATATTTTTGTAGTTTGAGGGTTGTGTAAATTTATACTATGTGGTTTTAATTTTAGCAATTTTATATCTTACAGTTTGAAAATTGTGCAAAATTCACTCAATTACAAAAAAAAAATAAGGGCACAATGGGAATACATTCTTTTTAGCCCAAAATGACCTCATGTGCAGAGGCAGACCCAGGAATATAGTTCAATGGAATCAGAAGCATATACGGAGCTCTGGGACAGTGAAATTGATAAATATAAATAACTAATTAAGTTTATGATACAAAATTTTCATGAAAGAATTAAAGGATATATTACTTTGTACCAAAAAAAAATATACAAAACAAAACAAAACAAAACAAAAAACACATAGAATTATACTATTTCTATCAAAAAAAAAATTAAAAAATAGGGTCGGGGCGCTACCCCTGAACCCCTGTATAAGCTTATGCTCCCACTGAACTATACTTCAGGGTCCGCCCCTGCACATGGGGTTATTTTTGGCCTGGAAATAATGTGATTATTCCCATTGTACCCTTGTTTTTTTTTTTTTTTTGTAATTGGGTACATTTTGCATAATTTTCAAACTGTATGGTGTAAATTGGCAAAATTGAAACCATAGGGTGTAATTTGCACAATCCTCAAACTACAGGGGTGTAATTTGTAATTTACTCTACAATTTTTCATTCACAATTAATAAAAGTGTATTTATCTCTCTCATGTATCACTAGGGTCCACTGACATGGATGACACAGAAAAGAGATAGACACACTTTTGTGGGTTATGGATAAAAAATTATGTAAAAGTTGTGGGTGAAATATTGCTCAAGAATATTTTGTTGAGAAGTTATGCTATACCTTCCAAATTTTTAGGGGAAAATACATTTTACTCCCCTGTGGTTACACCCATGTTCTCATAACCCCCATGTGGTTCATTTTGTAACACTTAACCCCCCTGTACTACGGACTAAAGTGAGATTATTAACTTTTCTAACAATAGTCCCACTTCAGTCATTAGTACAGGGGGGTTAAGTGTTACAAACATGAACCACAGGGGGTTATGAGAACATGGGTGTAACCATAGGGGGGTAAAATATATTTTTCCCTAAAGAGTATGTATAGGGGCTTGGGGGTATTAAGGTCATTTCCTTTTTTTCCGTTAGAAAAGTTAACGGTCTCACTTTAGTCCGTAGTACAGGGGGGTTAAGTGTTACAAAATGAACCACAGGGGGTTATGAGAAAATGGGTATAACCATATGGGGGTAAAAGGTATTTTTCCCAAATTTTTATTCTAAAATTGTTTCCTAAATGATTGACGAGGCAGTAGGGCTAATAAATAACTTTCAATTAAAATGCAACTAGTTTCACTATATTAGACTTTGCTCCACTGTCACTTCATTTAAAAAACAATTCTAGAATAAAAATTTAAAAAGTATAACATACATTTGATATATAAAATTTTATTTAGTTGGTAAGCCTATGAAATTGGAACCCAACGCAACCTACGACGGCCATAGAAAGAACTTTTGGGACACAACCTAATTAATGTGTCTATAACTCTCATGTGATATCACTAGACCTCACAGTGACACAGGAGAGAGATAGACACATTAATTGAATTGTGTCCCAAAAGTTGTGTATTTGGGTGTGTCCCAAGTATTACCCGTTTGATAAAGAGATAACTAAATAAGGAAAGAAAAATACAAACTATTTGAATCAACAAAGTATAAAGCAGTTTGCAAACTATTATCAGTTTGTAAACAGTTTGTAAACTATTTATTAAGCAGTTTGTAAACTATTTTTTTGATAGACACATTATTATCAAAAAAAATAATAAATTTAAAAAATTGGGTCGGTGCGCTGCCCCTGAATCCCTGTATAAGTTTATGCTTCCACTGAACTATACTCCAAGGTCCGCCCCTGCACATGCGGTTATTTTTGGGCTGGAAATAATGTGATTATTCCCATTGTACCCTTAATTTTTTTTTTTTTTTTTTTTTTTTTTTTTTTTTTTTTTTTTGTAATTGGGTAGATTTTGCATAATTTTCAAACTGTAAGGTGTAAATTGGCAAAATTGAAACCATAGGGTGTAATTTGCACAATCCTCAAACTACAGGAGTGTAATTTGTAATTTACCCTACAATTTTTCATTCACAATCAATAAAAGTGTATTTATATCTCTCATGTATCACTAGGGTCCACTGACATGGATGACACAGAAAAGAGATAGACACACTTTTGTGGGTTATGGATAAAAAATTATGTAAAAATTGTGGGTGAAATATTGCTCAAGGATATATTGTTGAGAAGTTATGCTATACCTTCCAAATTTTTATTCTAAGATTGTTTCCTAAATGATTGACGAGGCAGTAGGGCTAATAAATAACTTTCAATCAAAATGCAACTAGTTCCACTATATTAGACTTGACTCCACTGTCACTTCATTTAAAAAATAATTCTGGAATAAAAATTTAAAAAGCATAACCTAACTCATTTGATATATATAATTTTATTTAGTTGGTAAGCCTATGAAATTGAACCCAACGCAACCGCGACGGCCATAGAAAAGTTGTTTGGTACAAACAAAAAAAATATAAGATGGCATTCAAAGTTGTTCAAATTATTGTAGCATTAAGTTGATCAGTCATGTTATAAAACTTTAAAGGGAGGGTGATTTTTTTTTTTATACGGGGATGAGATTCGAATAATGAATTTATATACTGGAGAGACTTTTGAAACCATTGTATTTATTAAGGAGACTGATGGAAAGATGAATTCACATTCTCGGTAGTCATTGTGGCAGCACTCACATAGCCACTTGCATTGTAGGATCACAATTTTTTTTTTTTTTTACTTGGCCACGTGGGTGCTACTCACAAGGGCTGCCGACGATCCAAAATCTGGAAAGATACAGGAAAACATCTATTAATTTTTTTTTAAAGGTAAATTCCACTGACCACCCTTGAGGAATCTAACAAATGCAGAGACTACCCCTGTATTTTCAGAAATTACACTTACCTATCAGAGTTTGCCTAACAAATCTAACAGAGAATACAAAGACAAAATCACCCAATGAAGCCACATCGTCTTGGTAATTAACTACCAGCTTTCCTGTCAACTTACGTATACACATCTGTATATACAAATACAATTTATATACATACACAACACAGATTATTATAGCGTTAAGTTGCTGAGTCCAGAGACGGATCCAAGAATTTAGTCTAAGCGGGGGCAAAACTTTTTTTTTTTTTGCGTTTACTTATACATTTTTGATAAGAGTAACGATTGGGACACACCCAAACAGTCAACTTTTGGGACACAACCCAATTAATGTGTCTATCTCTCTCATGTGATATCACTAGACCCCACAGTGACACAGGAGAGAGATAGACACATTAATTGAATTGTGTCCCAAAAGTTGTGTATTTGGGTGTGTCCCAAGTATTACCCGTTTGATAAACAGATAACTATATAAGGAGAGAAAAATACAAACTATTTGAATCAACAAAGTATAAAGCAGTTTGTAAACTAAATTCAAAGTTTACATTTATAAATACACCAAACTTTTCAAAAATTATGTACACATCAGTTTTTTTCTTAAAAAAATCTAAGGGGGCGAGCTTAATAATTTAGAAAAAAATTTAGAGGGGACGAGAACGTGTATTTACGAATAATACTAGTATAATTAAATATTTTTTTTTTCAAATTAGGGGACGGTGCATACCCGTCGCCCCCCCTAGATCCATTCTTGGCTGAGTCATATTATAAAACTTTAAGAGAGGGTGATTGAGTAATGACTAGGACCTGAAAATCAGATCGTTAACATTTGGATTTTATTCAAGGAGATTATGCTTTGAAACCATTGTATTGATAAAGACTTCAAGAGATTTTTTTATTTTTTATTTTTGTTTTATACATTTAAAGAAAGCATATGATGATATAGTCCATGGACATTTAATAAAACCGGTGTCTGAAAAACAAGAACTAGCTAGTAGGAATATTAATTAATTTGATTAAGGACCTATAGTGAGAATGACTTTTGGAGAACATTGTTTTAATTGACACAAGTACAAGATGATTAAATTGAATTTGTAGCTTAGAAGGGAATCTATAGAGCCAAAAGGATTCAGAATAAGTACTATGTCAAAAGTAGAGTTGCAATTTTAGGAGACTATTAATACAAATCACTAGAAGTGAAGATTTATGGACAAGAGATGTCAGGACTCAGAAGTAAGAGAACTTCCCATATGGAGTGAAGCAGAAATGGATATACTAAGATAGAGGTGCGAGAAAATAATTAAGTAAAAATAGAATTAGAAATGACTATTCAAAAAATGGAGAAATAACATCTTTTCTATATGAGTAATTTTTTGGTGACAACTTTCATACAACTTTCTAAAAGATGTGTCTATCTTTCTCTTGTGTCACTGTGGGGTCCAGTGACATCACAGGAGAGAGACACATTTTTTTAGGAGGTTGTATGAAAGTTGTCACCAAAGAATTACTCTTTCTATATATATACTAGCATGTAACCCGCGCAATGCATGGATACTTTGTGAGCAATGTTGCTGCTACAAACATACCCGGAAGAAAAAAAAAATATATATATATATATATATATCAACAAATTGCAATAACATCATATTATATGGAGATATGAGAATTTGCACACCGTCATCATGTACTGAATTAAACTTTGTAGTAATATTTAGAAACGAACTTACAATTGAAGCAAAGTCCAACAAACTTCATGAACATTATCATCAAGAGATCCATTTGATCATTACACAAATCAAGCAATCGTAGAATAAATTTATGAGAAAGCTACCAAGTGTCCCATGTTCACCTTGCTCTGACAACAATGAGAAAGCTATCAATTGTTTAACAATATATGAACACCTTCAGATTGCCTTCGTCAGTCTGCCAAGCGCAGTGGTGTTGCTCCGCTTCCATCTCTTATGTCCACAAACCTTGAAAAACGCCTGCCATCCAAGCCAAATTAATCAGTATATAACCACAATATGATCAATATTTAACAGAGACACTCATAAATTTGTGCATGAGAGAGAGAGAGAGAGAGAGAGAGACACACACACACACCTCCAGGAAGCTGCAACTTTTAAGGACTGGGCAGTATATAGAAGAGAACCAAGACCACTCTTCATAGCCACCAAAAATAGAACTAATTGGCCGCATAGCCTAAAGTCTGAAATTTGGCTTGGCTTAGAAATATCGCTGAATTTGTTTATTGCAATTTATTGGGAACTAAACAGTATGTTAAAAATCGATCAAAAAGCCTCAACGGTGTTAGGGAAGGTGAGCACTCCTCCACACCAGCTGCAAGGAGGAAAAAAATAAGAAAATAAACCTAATGGGCTGTTTCAAACTATAAAATTATGTAATTTCTTATGAGTATAAGAAAATTGAGATGAGTAATTTAAATGGTCAGAATGTTATGAAGAGATGAATGCAAAGTTTTCAGTATATGCATTTGCAATTTAAAACCATCTTTAGCGTGAATGAATCGTTTATGTATGAATAATTAACTACCGGCAAACCATGTTGACAACACAATTTATGAAAGTGCTCACAGGCAATGCTTGAAGTGTGAAAAAAGCATGCCCGAGGAAAACTGCGTCCAAGACTTGATGGCTTGTATTAAAAACAGAAAACATAAAAATTCAAAAGCTTGTATAATCATACAATTTCAAATTCCTGATTTATCTTCCTGTTTGAATTCCAACCTGCTCAAAATCCAAATAGGAAAAATTCCACTGCAATCAATAAAGAATAAAGTAGTAATAAACAAAAAGCAATGTAATACATTGATTTCTAAATTCTAATTTGAATCGCAGTCATTACAAAGTCAAATTACAAAGAAATCATTAATTAATTCACATGTAAAATTAGAATCAACTCTTTAAGCCTCAGACAAAGTCAAAAAGAAAAGAAATTCAAGGTTGAATAATCATAATTGCCACTAATAAATAAAAATCTCCACTTAGATGAGCTCAATACAATTACTTAACTGCTTGAGGTGATTTTGGTCTTAATTTAATTCAACCAAACTGAAACATAGAATTCTTCTTTCGAATAAGTTTTCCTCATTTTCTCTCAGTGATGAAGTATTCATATAAGTATTCATAGAATGGAATATGAAATGATAGGTACAAAAATATCAGGTCAAAGCATGGTTCAAAGTCGCGGTATCGGATCCCGTTGTGATGACTCGGTGTCGCGGCGATGCGGCCTGGTATCGGGCGATACGCTCCGATACGCTAGATTGAAGCTTCAGAAAAATATCAAAAAATTATGGAAAATTCTAAAATAATAAGAATAGCATAATTGGCCTAATAGATTGTGGCATTTTACACAATGTACCATTCAAGAAGCACATCTCAATCAATTCAGACGCTGCCGATCTAATGTCTAATAATTGTACACACATAATTGGATCTAAATTGTTCAATACTACCAAATAATACATATATTATAATAACATGCTACATCAATGCCACATGGAGTGTCGTGGGGGTTGGAAATCATCATCGTTATTCCCTTGATTATTGAACTCAGTATGTGGATATGGAAAGTGAAGGCGCCCAAATAGAATAGAGGCATAATCTGAAGGTTCAGGTTGAGATGACTGGCTGGATGATTCATAATATGGGTTTTGTGGTTGAGAAGGATTGATAGGCTCTGTAGGATGATAGTATCCAGCTCCTCGATACTCAACACTACTACTCGAGGATCCATCATGATGGTGCCCCAAATCATAACCACTATAGCCTCCTCCACCGCCGGTGGCAGTGCTAGCTGATGTATCCTGATGCCTCCTACGAGCACGATCATAATACCCACCAGTACTGGTACTAGTAGATCTCTCAAGCTGTCGTATTGGTGGTAGGTGGCACATACTACCAGTGCTACTACTTGAATATCCAAGATCACCGTGAAAACCATAGCACGCATTTGATGATCAATACCTAAACTATCATTGTGTCCACTAGAAAAATCATCACCACTAGAAATTTCAGTGAGCCTAGCCAAATGTTGACGTTGTGCATCTATTCCCGGCCTGTATCCATGGTCTGTGTCTTGTGTGACATAATACTGATCATCTCCACGGAGCAAGCTAGAATGACCACCCCCACCACCACCACCACCACTGCTGCCACCATAATCACCATTGTCATCATCACCACCTCTTCTTTCAGTGTCACCATCATCATCATCATTATTACCATCGTCACTATTGGAGCTGGAACTAGGAAACATTGTTCGAGTGCTCTATGCAACACCCTTCCCTTTTTTTTGGACCAAAGATTGCTTCGGCCTTGAAGGAACAGGAGGACTATCTTCTTCTTCTTGTTCATCTCCTCCTCGTCGACCTTCATCAATATTTTGAATACCTTCATTGAACCACGTCAAGTCATCATCAAGATCTGTCACGACCCCAAAATTCGACTTCAAAATTTTAGGCTCGAGACCGGCCTCTAGGCCTCTTCATAATTAAATAGAGCTCTAGCGGAAGCAATCATAGCTTAATTCTATTTATATATTGAAGTCTACATAAATCTTGAAAATATTATTACATTTGAAGGCATAACTCTTCTGAATATTCTACATATCTAACAATCATTTACTCCTCATTTGCATCAAGAAGATAATATTTATCTTCTATCGAAATGTTCTGTTCTTCTAAGGGTTTTGTAATAGCCTATCATCGTCACTTCGTCACCTGAAAAGGGTTTTAAAAATATTTGGAGAGTGTGAGCTGAAGGCTCAGTGAATGAACAAAACCTCGGAAATAATTATTTAAAAGGTTTGCATTTTTAGAATTGATAAGATACTAACATTAAAATTTCATGCAATAAAATAAAAATATAATGACATGTTCTGTTTGCATGGAAAATAGCATCTTTACATAAATGTCAAATTACCGTCCACCCACTCACGCACACATTCATTCATTACGTACATTGCACAATGATAGTCGGGCTCATTTCATCGCATACATAGGCTATACTTTATAATTTGTTGTGGTGATAATTGACACTTTAAATAAATGAACAGTTTAAATGATGGCATTTAAAAAATACATGACATTGGAATAAATTGTCACATTTGAGAATAATAAGTTTTGAATGCTTAAACCCTTCAAGGAACCAAGAAAAATGTTCCGAAAATAACTTTAGTAATTTTGATACTTTACATATCATTAAAATCATAGTAGAATTTACTCATTATATATTGAGTTAATATAGAGTTTGAGAAAAGGTAATGAACACTCACGTATGGAGTTGAATTAAATACAGGATACGAACACTCACCTTGGTGACTTAGGATTTGACGATGAGATAGTCCTACATCAATACAGGTAAAGGAACTAAACATTTAATATCTAATTGTAAATAGTGTAAGACTGTAATTAAGGCTTCTCTAGGGTATTTCTGTAAATATGCTAAAACTACTTCACTATAATGTTCTTTACACTACACTGAGTTCATCATCACTAACTAGACTCAATTTGGAGTCTGTAGTAGTTCCTACTTCAAAACAGAGTGTCCTACAAACGTGGATTCTACAAATAAGCTGTATTTTAGATAATGTCGGATTGTCTCCAAACTTTTAAATATAATACTAGACGTTATTTTGAGACTATATGGATTGACGGCGTATTTTTCTGAGTTATAGATTATTTACTACGAATTCTGGAAGTTAAACTACTATTTTAAAATAGTTACTATTGAGCCGTAAAGCACATATATAATTTCCATAAGGGTGAGAATTGATCGTCAAACTATTCTTTATAAAATCATAATATTAATTGCGTATTACATTTCTTTCACTAATTTTATTACCCAAAGAATATAAAGGAATTACTAGTTATTCGTACTTAGTACCCCAATATTTCTAATTGTAATATCTGTTTGTTAAATTCTAATGATACAGAATAATACTGAAATATAAGGGATTTCATTTATTTAATTTATAATCTGACAAGGCCTAACTTATTTACTAACACTAATTTTAAAATAGTTGTAACCGAACCAAAATCCTATTTTCATACCCAAATACCATAATTTAAGTGTGAAACTATTTTTAATGGTCATAAAATGCCACAAGAACATTTTCGTATTTTTCCCGTAGTTTAAGAAATATAATAGCTATGATAAAATAATCAACTTCTATTTAAATCAATTGATAAGTAGTAAAATAATATTATTCTATAGTTTTATAATTATTAAAATTATAAAACAGTATATATTATCATAATATCATTATAGAATATTTAAATGATTTATAATGAGTTTACAAAATCCCAGAATGACTAAAAATACCCTTTTTAAAAGTTTAGGGGTCATTCTGTAAATACACCAAAATGTGGAGATTATATAAAACTTTCAGAAACTGAAAAATTAATATTTCAGATGGAAATAAACATAATTAGAAGTACTAAGCTTGAAACTGTGATCAAATCCGATATCGGTAGACCTCTATATAAAAAAAAAAATAAAAAAAAAAAGTTTTAGTTTTCGAAACTTCAAATTCGTCGTGATCGTTTTGATCTATCGTACGAAACTTGAAACATAGCCTCTTTGGGTCAATATCTTTCATTTGATATAAAGAAAACAAATTTTCGTTATAGTTTTTCTGCTCGCTATTTTTTGACCCTTAACAATATATATAGAATTCTTTATATATACTAACAGTTTATGCAAACAGAAATTAAAACAAGAGATTGTATAAAAACTTACCCAAATCAAAGCTTGAATCCAAAAGCTTTAGGAACATACATATATCTGACTATATATATATATATATATATGTGTGTGTGTGTGTACATAATAATATGTGTGTGTATTAAGTTGAGAGAGAGAGACAGTTGAGAGATTGAGAGTAGGGATGGCAACGGGGCGGGTATGGGACGGGGCCCCCATACCCCGCCCCCGCCCCCGCCCCGCTTCAGTAAACCTTCCCCCCGCCCCCGCCCCCGCCCCGCCCCGCATAGTGCTCTCCCCGCCCCCGCCCCCGCCCCGCCCCGCCCCGATTATGTTTTTTTTTTTGGTACACAAATTGAAAAAGCAATTTTTTTAATGCATTTTTTTCTCTAATAGTGCAGTTTTTTTTTAACTTACCCAATTAATTCCCTAATAGTGCAGTTTTTTTTTTTAAAATGATAATACACATAACTATTGAGGGGTAAAAATATAAATACAAGTATATTCGGGACGGGGATGGGTTTTTTGACCCTGACCCGACCCTGACCCGGGTTTTAAAAACCTCCCCCATACCCGCCCCTAACCCTATTAAGCCCCCCATACCCTACCTATTAGGGGCGGGACGGGGCGGGGAACCCGAAAAACCCACCCCATTGCCATCCCTAATTGAGAGTGTGTATATATAGTAATATATTGCTTGCTCACCACTCACACACACATTCACGGCACACACACACACACCCCCACACACACTAGTCAATACACACGCACACATACTGTGCACAAAAAACAAACTTTTGCTTTGGGCTCCAAGCAACACATGGGAAATTATCCCGTGTGTTGAGCTCACACGATGTTGCACACGCACAGGTAAATTTTATACTGCAATCTCTTCAAATTGGTATATTTCTCTGACCAAAATAAATTTTTAATATTTTAATATACACTTTAAATTTTCGGGTCATTACATTCAGGTGCTTCTGTCCCCTCAATCCAAGCATCTAAAATGTCGTCATCTCCGAAGATTCCATTTAGGTCAATTGGATTATAATAATCCTCATTATCTTTCATATACATAATATTCCTAACCCGCAACCGCAAATTATAGTGCACAAAGACTAGTTTATGTAACTTCTTCATTGCCAAGCGATTACAGAGTTTTGTGTGAATTATTGACCACGTGCTCCAATTTTGCTCACACCCTGAAGAAGAACAAGTCTGACTGAGGACTTTAATTACAATTCGCCTCAGATTTGGAGCTTCCTCACCATAGTGATACCACCATTCAGCTGCAATTAGGAAATTAAAAATAAAAACTCATGCTAAGATTTAGAAAAGTAAATTCTTCATTAAGTTATTGCTATAAATTAGAACAAGAACCTGGGAGAGATGTTGTTATAGCCTTCTTTGTTAGAGGTTGTCCAAACTCTCCTATTGCATCCACGTAATTTTTTATCTACAAATTAAAAATCCCGATTGGAATCATCATTTTTATATAATGAACATTTAATGTTCAATTTCATACCTCACTAATAGCCCTTGCTTGGTTTTCCACATTCGGCTCTAATCTCTTAATTATTTCCTTTTACGCCAAGTCGTACCTCCGGATGCTTAGAAAAATTATGGGAATATTAAAATGCAGGGTTTAGAAAATATGCTATTTGGATAGGACAAAGATAACACATTTATCAGCCTTTTGTAATATACAAATCTCGCAACTAATTCATTGTTTAACTTGAATATATAACTTACCTGCTGCATGAAGGTGCCTATGTAATTGACTCTCCCATCTATAATCAATGACATCCCAAAATTTCTGATAGTCTTTGACTGACGCCTTTATTGCTAATTTAGCTCTATCCATTGCCTCGTAGATGATAGACATTGTGGGCTTCTTGTCTTGGTCAACGATTTTGAGAACCCTAACAAGCGGTTCCATAATGGACTGTACTAATTTAGCATTCCTCCAAAATCTATCAGTCAAAATTAGATCTGTCACGCCCCGATGTAGCATAAATAAGGAAAGCATTTAATTTCCTTTATGGACCCGTAGGTCGCGACAGTTTGAAGGATCGATTCCGTCCCAAACGTCGAACAACAATAAATAATAATCAGAGTAGAGCAATCAAAGCTTACAAATATTATTCTAACTTAATAAGTATTATAGCACGGGTCATCTAAAGGCACAGACCGCCTTGAAACAAAACAATAGCTTAATGGCTATTACAGTCATCCTTAAAACAAAACAGTTTAAAACTTAAACATAAAACTTAAAGCATATAATTAATAAACAGTTTCTCTCATTCCAAAAGCAGCCATTCTCAATTAGCATAGTCGTACGATTCCTCCTGGTTATAACTTGAAAAGCCTGGACACGAATGTCCAGGACGCATCAACGTCGTCAGCTTCAAGAAGCTGGTGAGTATTAAAAACATAACTTTGAATGTAAAACATACTCATTTACCTTTTTCCATTTTTCAATATGTAAAATCAATCGTTAAACCGCAGAAAGAATTCATTTTATAAAACAACAAGAAATATATTAAAAGTCGTTCATTCGTAAAAACAGATACTCATGTATGGGACAATGCACCACGCTCATCTTGCCGACTCTTTTCTCTCGACAGCCACCACAACCCACTATCTTACTCCTGGTATCTTTGAAACACTAAGATAGCCACACTTTAGCAACGGGGCGCCAGGGAGTGTCCAGTTTGCCTCACACTTTGGTCCGGGGTACCAGGGAGTGTCCATTGCCTCACACTTTGAATACCTAAACCGCCATGCAAATACCGGAGCAACCTCACGCAGTATCCAGACTCGGGTATCAGGGAGTGTCCGTAGGCCACACTTTAGCACTACCATGGGTGCCAGGGAGTGTCCAAGTTCGGCGTCACACACTTTAACGCTTCCATGGGCGTCAGGGAGTGTCCAGATTTGCCACCGTCGCATTTCAAAGATACCCTCACCGCAACCTCAACCACAATCTCAACCACAACCACAACCACAACCACAAAACACAATCTCAATCTCAATCTCGTACTCTTTCCACACTGACCATTACTCTTTTCCACACTGACTGACACCCACATGCATGTACCACTGACCCCACATGAATGATATGCACTTGAACCTAAGCAAAATGCTGAATTAAAGGAACAACACGCGTACAGGGATTGATAAGTCATAATACAATGTTTTAATCATTCAAACATAACCCAAAGAGTTCTGATTAACTAAATTTCCCAAACAGAACTTTAACAGTACTTAAAAGTTGAACCAAACAGTCCCTTAACAGAAAACAGACAAAAACAGAAACTGCCAGAATTCGCGCGCGCGGGCCGCTCGCGCGATATGCCCAATTTTCATTTTGTATATAAACTTTTCTGTCTGCCTGAAACAGCCAAGGTCGCGCGCGCGGATCGCTCGCGCGAAAGGTCTATCGCGCGACCAGCCTAAATTTCATTTTATATATATAAACTCTTCTCTCTGCCTGGGAAAACGAGGATCGCGCGCGCGGGTTTTTACTGAGGCTTCTTCTTCCCCGCAGAAACTGCTCTGTTTCAGCTTAAGGGGTCCAAATTGACCCATTTTCGAAATTGAAAGTATATAGGGCATATAATATATGATTCTCTTCGGTTTTTCACAAGGATTAAGAATCCAAAGTCAATTTCACATTATTCAATCCATAACTCTTGAATTTTATGAAAGATTAAAAGATGGTAAAACTTAATTCTTAATATACTTTCTCATGTGAGTAAATTAGGCTCTAAGACTTTGGGTACAACCTATATGACATGTAATCTATCATATTTATCTACAAAAACAGATTTTGGTTGAGTTTGGAAAGTTAGGATTTTCAAGCTATGAGACTTCAACGTAAATTCATAAATGGTGATCATAAATCCAACTACACCAACTAACAAATACTGTAGGAATTACATTCTAGGTGAGTTTAGAATACTCACCGAGATATAGATTGAAGAAGTACTTTGAGAAAGATATAAGAATTTAGCAATCCAAATCAAGCTTTAGCTATGGAGGATGAAGCTTCTCTTTCTACAAAAAAAATTCTGAATTGGTGAACCCTCTGCACTCACTCTTTTCTCTCAGTGTTTCATTCTGCTGCAATTGTGTGTGTGAGTGTAGTGTATGTATAGAGAACCAAACTTGGCCACCAAGTTCATTGTCATTCACTCAACAAAATGATTTTCTTTCCTTAATTTCTAAAAGAACCACCAAATTACAATTGTGTGTGTGTGGGTTGATACACATATGTATACACAATCTCTACAGATTGTGAAGAGGCAACACTAGACTAGTAGGGGGCAATATGTGTGTGGTTGGGAATTTAGCTTATGGCCTAAGGAATACACACACACTACAAGCATTGCCAAACAAGGCCTAAGGCAATCATTAGTTGCCATAAATGGAAAGTGATGTATAGTCACTTCAATCTTATACGTCCAAATCAAAACTGTGCAGGTTAAACGCGACGCGGACTGTTTTGTTCATAAACTGGTATTTTCGGGGCACGGTGGTTACCACAAAAATACAGAAATTTCATTTTACTGTAGGAAACGGTTTTCTGGTTTTATAAAAATACAGTTAGAATTAAAAGAAAACATTCTCACCGTTTTGAAATACAGATTTGAAATTCAATACAGGTGTTGCTAAATTTCATATAATCGCAGTTTGACCCCAAAAGTAATTTTAATTGTGAAATAAAACAAGAAATCAGATTTAACAATACAGATTAATCATGGAAATTCAAATTGAATTTAAACATGTCAAATGCAATTACAAGAAATTAAATGAAAATGCAGGTTATTACAAGATCAGACACTGCGGCACAAGTACTTCTTCTACTTTCTCACGATTGAATTCACCCCATTCATTAGATGTGCACATCCTTTTCAATTCAGTCTGATAACATAGCAGGCTCTCTATAGCGATGAATTCAGTGGCAAATCTAGTGATCCCCGGCCTCAACAAGTCTCTACCTTTTGTATGGGTTCTCATAAGATTAACCACTTTCTGACTGTTATAAATAAAACTTGTTATTTTCTTTGCCTGGTCAAGAGTAACCTTCACATTCTTTATGTTACCAATATCTTCTAGCATGAGGTCAATACAATGAGCTGCACAAGGAGTCCAGTATAGATGCTTCCTCTTCTCCATCAACAATTTCCCAGCCGCTTTAAAATTTGGTTCATTATCTGTCACAACTTGCACGACATTCAACTCACCAACCTCTTCCACAATTTTATCCATAAGTGAAAAAATATATGAGGCGGTTTTGAATTTGTTTGTAGTATCGATGGATGTGTGGAACAACATAGTCCTATCAGTATATATCATAAAGTTAATGATAGGATTATTAGTTCTCGAGCTCCACCCATCACACATTATTGTGCAACCAAAGTCGGGCCATTTTATCTTCAATTGCTCAATGTATATCTCTAGCTCTTTCACTTCTTCTTCCAAGTATGTATTACCGATCTGGTAACCAGAAGGTCCCTTAATATCAGGTCCTGCATCAGCAATAGTATCTATCATTGTCTGGTAATATGGGCCACTGTCAGCAGCATTAAACGAGATTCCATTGTAAAGGAAAAAGTTAGAAACAGCTTTCCCTACTTTCTTCACACTTTCTGTACTGAACATATCCTTCACCCTTTTTTGAAATCCAGTCTTCGGCCTAAACATATAAGGATCAACACCTTTCCCGGGCATTGCCACATTTTCCTTCACACTGAAACTCCTTTGAAGTGGTGGAGGACGTTTAGATCCCGAAGCTGCATGCGAGCCTGTCTCAAATTGACAGACATTAGCCTCATGTCCTCTTCCAGAAACACAGTGCCTACGTCTATCCTCGTTCATAGAAGCCATTTGCCTACTTTCTTTCATTGTTGTTTTTAATTGTTGCCTTTCTAGCCGCGACATTCTTCGATGTCAATGCTATCGTAATCATCAACGTCCTCAACATTCTCCTCTTCTTCATATAAGTCGTCCTCTCTAAGACTTGCTATCAGTTGTTCTTTTTTCTTCTTCTCAATAGCCCTTGCGGTTCCAGTTTCAGAGAGATGTTTTCTTATGTATCTTGAAATTTCTTCTGAAACTTTAGGACATGAGTCAACTTGTCTCGATGCCCTAGCAACATGTTGCTTCAATCTCGTGACGCCGCCATGAATAATCTTGCCGCAATAGTTGCACATTGCGATCCTTTTATTTCCCCCAACGGGTGATCCATGATCCCCAACCAATGTCTTGCTTTGGAGGCATTCTAAAAAAAATGTATATATATTTTAAGAAATTTAGATATATAGATAGATATACAATTAGTTTAAGAAATTTATATATATATATATTTAGATACCCCTAAGATGTATATATTTAGATACCCCTAAGATAGATATTCAAAAAGTGTTGTTAATATATTGTAAATAACATAATATTTAGCAAAAACAAAAAAAAAAACAAATAAAAAAATTGTTGATACTGTGGTTTTTTTTTTTTTGTGTGTGAGTGTGTGCTCTATTCCTACTTAATACCCATAAGATGTATATATTATTTAGATAATATTTGTCTCACTTATTTATTTATTTTTTAGAATATTAAGATAAGTTAGATATTCAAAAAGTTTTGTTATTACATACAAAATTACTTAATATTTAGCAAAAAAATAAAAATAAAAAAAGTAAATGTTGATAATTATCCTTTTGTGTGTGTGCGCGCTCTAATCCTACTTAATACCCATAAGATGTTTGTATTAGTTAGATAATATTTGTCTTACTTATTTATTTATTTTTTTATAATATTAAGATAAGATAAGATAGTAATTATCCTACTTAATACCCTAATAAGATGTATAATGTGTATGTGTATATATATATATATATATATAAACACTCTCAAGTCTCAAGTCTGATCTACATCTACCAACACAAACCCAAAAGAAAAACCCACTCCACAGTCCACACACACTCGACACACATACACACACACAAACACTCAGATCACACACACGACTCATACACACAATCAGATCTGATACACACACAATCACACTCGACACACACAAACACTCAGATCACACACACGACTCACACACACAATCACACTCGACACACACTCACAATTGCAGATCGATACACACACATACAATCACACTCGATACACAATTACACACACACCCACAGATCATGACACAGACACACATACACACAGATCTACAACGAGACATACCTTCGGGCTCAGTGAAGTTCTTCGGAATTCAGATATGATATTTGAGAGAGAGATGAAGATGGATGAAGATCTCGAACTAGAGAGAGATTAAGATGTAGAAAAGCTTGGAGTTCTTATGCAGAGAAGCTTGTGGGATTTTTGACTGAGCAAAAGGTATGTGGTTTCCCTTTTTTTTTTTTAATTTCTTTCTCCTCAATCATTCACGTTTCGGACGATTTGTGCCGAGTTTCCATTATCTCGTCCGTATCGGCCGAGATATCTCGCGATACTTATTTTTTTTTATTCGACTTTGACTCGCCGCGTCATCTCATATCGGGCCCCTAAGAAACCGAGTTGACTCGGCCGAGTTAACTCGGTTTCGGCCGAGTTTTTGAACCATGGGTCAAAGTCAAACCGCCACATCAGAGGGGAAATGCCAAGTCATCCAGAATGGGCCCTTACTACTCGGCCATCCCGGGTGGTTTAGCCAAGACTGCCCGGTTTGGGCTCACAGCTCGGGTCTGTGGCACGGGCACTTTGCACAGAAAGCATAGCACGAGCGCGCCTTATGGCTTGCTCTGCAAGATTCCAAACAGTTTCCTATCTCAGTTAGAAGACTAAGGGAAAGTGCAAGTAGTTTCCTAATCCAATTAGGAAACCTACTTGATTTGTGTCAATCATATCCTAATTGGATTGTATTACCTAGTCTAATTAGTTTCTTTGTATGAGTAGGTCTCTTGCATCTATAAAAGAGACCACTCACCCCCCATAGAAAGGGATAAACTTTTCAGTCTAGACAGCACCTCTATAACAGTCATCATCTCGCCCGATCGACCTGCGGTAGCTCTAAACTATTGTTGGTTCACCACAGATCCCTGACTTTTTACAGTAGAGTGAACATGCTCAGACACACACGTGGACGTAGGTTCCTTCGTTAATAGGGTCGAACCACACACAAACCCGATCTCACGTTATCTCTCTCATTGTTTTTCTCTCCTTGATCTGCTTTAATTTATCTTACCCAAAAAATTGCATCATCATGAAATTTCAAAATTTTATGCATACCTAATTAAGCAAGGTCAGTCTCTCACAGCTCTTTATTGTAGATGTCAAAGACATGCTACATATACTGTCTCTTCCATCTTCATCGCCCTCTCATATCATGCACACATCTTGTGTATTATTAGCCATTCAATTCACTTCCAATACAAATCCAACAATAATAACAATTTCATTAGGTTAAACCCTCCCAACAAAAATGGAAAATAAAGTACATCAAAATCCAAATGTCAGAAGAGGTAAAAGATATTGTCAACACCATTACTGCAGCGTGGTAAATTGGAGAATTAAATACTATTACATGAAAAACATATCGTAGATATAGAAGAAAAAAATGTGACGAAATGGGTAAACAAACGAAATCTTGTGACCAAATATTCAATGTTCACCCTGAACCTAGGTCAAAGAGAAATACAACCCTACAATTTCAGATCATCCATAAAATGAATGATTCCACGCAGTTATTTTCCCAAAAATAATATACTCCTGAGGGCAGAGAGAGAGTAAAGGGACCTTTTTTCCCATAGCGGAGGCATGAATGTTGGTTGGGAATTGCTGAGGTTGAAGGCCTTTGAGATGCTTCTTTAGCAAGCTTTCTTAGCATTTGTTCTTCTGAATCTCAACCATGTTGTGCTCTCTCAGTCACCGCTTTCTCGGCATTGACGGCCATCTTGTATCAGTTCTGGCCAACCTCAGTCTTAGAGCCATGGTTATCAACCCATTGAAACCCTAGCATTGTATACAAAATATGCAAGCCAAAAATATATATATATATATACACACACATATAAATGGGACACAAATTGAAAACCCTAGCATTGTATACAAAAGAAGCAAGCAAATAAATATAGATCTACATATAATGGGCCACCATTAAAAAAATCGATACTTTTTTTTATAAGACGAAAAATTGATATTCCTTAAAACCCTCAAAATGAGACCTTCATCACACCTGGACTGGAGAGAGATGACAGAAAAGGGAGAGGAGAGAATAGAGAGTTGAGCTTTTTTTGGGATGAGTTGATTGAGTTTTTATGATGAAAGTTTAACATAAGAAACTGTAATGGTACTATCTAGTAATTAAGGTCTTTCCTATCTGTTACTAATGATTACCCAATCCATTAAAATGTTAGTTTAGGCAAGCTAGACCTATTTGAATTACGTGCAAAATAAAAAAAGTCCCCTCAAAATTTTTAGATTCACATGTGATGTCAGCATTTCCTTTCCAGCAAAAGAATCAGTATAATCTTTTTTCCTCCCCTAAGAGTCTTATGAATTGATGAACTTGTTAGAGCCTTCAAGGCTTCAACAACAAAACACAAAACATATAGTGTCAGAATGCGAGCAAAATCAAAATTTATTTAGTATTCACTTGAAATCCAATATCAAATTATTCAAAAAGGATTGCTTGACTATTTGGGCAAAATCAAAATTTATTTAATTCGATAAAAAGGATGTTTTCAAGTTTAATCCTCGAGTGAACCCAAAATCAGGAATCCTGGTCTGCGAAACCAGAGATCCCGGGTTCGATCCCCAGCAGAGTCGCCAGATTGTGGATATCGACATTTGGGCCCACTTTTAATTTTAAAACAATTTCTTAGTCAAATTTTAAATTCAAATACGAGTCGCCACTTAATTTTTAAAGGAAAAATTAAGAAACCATTTTTAAAAGCAACCGATCTTTTACGAAACCAAAGATAATCTGGGTCCGGGGATTATGGAATGAAAGGGGAAGGAGCCCGGCGGACTAAAACACCTCATTTCATCCTATCTCGTGATAGGCCTCTACTCATCATCCTATTTAATCGAATTAATAATCTAAGCATGCTCTCAACTAATACATAGATATAAGTATACATATCACAAGCATGTCAAAAGGGTGCAAAATTGCTAATGATAAAAAATCATTCATAAGCCACATAATTCAAATAGCAAGCAAAATGATGTACAAGTAGGGAACTAGAGAACTTACCCGGGATCCAGCTACGAAATGGGAAACGTGCAATGCATACAAAGAATAGGAATCCTAAAAAAAATGTCTCTAATCACATATACACATAAGGCAAGACCTAGGCTAAGGTGTCGCGCATGAAGTCAAAAATCAATTAAAATCAAGGAATGAAATAAACTAGAGAAGGAGTTGAGAAATTGTACCTCAAATGCGCTACAAAACAAGGATTAGTCCACATGCTTCAAACAAGATATGATATCAAATAATCAATCCTAAATCTCTAGCTTAGATCTATCAAGTAGAGGAAGAATTAATAAAACTATGAATTTCTTTTGATTAGTTGGAGCCATAGCATCCCTATAGATATACAAGTCTCAAATAAGAGCTAGCCAATGTGATGACGTCCATATAAGGGTGCTATAATCCCAACACGATCATAAGGAATCCATGGTTATGTTCAATTACGTTCAACTAAGTCCAACTTTATCCAAGAACTAGTTCTAATCATAAGCATCAATGTACATGAATGAATGAATGATTATGAACAAGAATGAGATATGAATTTATTCACTAATTTGGATCACTTAGCCTTTGGATTTAAGCTAAATTATCATCATTCAAAATATGATTTGGGTTCCAAGACATTAGGAGACCATTTGAGTTGAAATAAATAAGATTAGACAAAAACAGTAGCAGTTTTTATGAATTACAGAGAGCAGGTCAGACTTTCAAGGCTAGAAAACCCATAGTTCCAACGGTTGGATCTTAATGATTTTTGGATATGATATGCCTCTGTGAGTCTAGTTTCTAACCCAAAAAGAAAATCAAGGTTTGAACGGTTAGATCTCCGGGAATAGAGAAAATATTAGACATCACTCAGGAATCTGCAACTCTCTATCCAGAGATCTTGTACGATTTTCTAAAAATAGTAAACAAATGAAAAACACTTAGATCTTTTTAGGGTATCTTTATAACACATTTAAACACTTATAAAAAACTATTTCAGGTCATGAAAACTTTGTTAAGGTTCTGATCTATCAATTTTAAAACGGGTTTGCTGTTCTGAAATTTTGGACAGAGAGTTGTTTATTTTGAAATCATAAGACCAAATCGGCTTAGACATGGAGATCCATTGAAACAAAAATCACAGAGGTACTTTGATAAGTTATGAACAACCCCCAATTGGTCTCATTCCACTCCAATGGACCATGATTTAATAAAAAATCGTTGATCACAGTGGGTTCAAGGATTCACTGCACCATTGTTGAATTAATGTTCATACTTTAAAACCAACTTGATCCATGATCCTAGAAAGGACTAGAACTAAGTGTGATTGTGATTATTGGGACAAATTAATGAAGTAGGAAGAAATCCCTAGATTTAACCTTGATGGATTCCTACCATGGATCTCATAATTGGAGATCTAGCAAGAAAATCCCAAGGTCCTACTTATCTTAAATATAGACTATGAAAATCTACATCCAATTCCTCTCTCAAATATATGATTATTGAAGAATATAGAGTCATGACATTATTTCTCCTACCAAGTCAATGGTCCTTGGAGACTAAATGAAATTACAATCTACATAAACCTCTATGGAATATAGAATGAATCCCATAAGATTTTTAATGAGGAGAATTCAAGTCATGAACTAAGGCTTGAACTCAACCAACTATGTGTAGATATAACCATGATTCATCTTAATCTCCATATGGATCATAGGATCATAGGAAACTAAGAAATCAAACTCAAAGAGACTCAACAAGATATGTAAAATCTCATGAACCTTATGAGGAGCATAGAAATAAAGAATTAAAGTTTATTTAGAGAAATTGGGACACAAATTCTTCAAAATCAAATTCATCTTAAACCCAAGGCATCAATTGGATCCAAATTAATGAAATATTATGAGATTCAATCACAAGTTCTAAGTGGTGTGTGATGAAATGAGGTAAGAAGAGAGGTTTTGAAAATGTGTAAAGTTCCTAGAACTATGAACTTGTGATTGAATTAGCCTAACTCTACCAAGGATTGAGAGGTTACCTCTATGACCTCAAAGAATTCTTCTATTTCTTGTGAAGCTCTTCCAACAATCTTCAAATTCTTCTTTAATTCTTCAAAATTTTCAAGAAACTCTATCCTCTTCCTCTCAATTCTCTCTAATGTATCTATATAACTCTTCTCTTTCTCTCTCTTGATTCAAGTATATGTATCTCTCCCTCAAAATGAATATGAAGGTCTGTTTATATAGACCACCAATTTAAGGTTAGATGGGTAAATTCGGGTGAAAACCCATGTGCAAAGTTTTCTTCTAGAACATGTGAGAAAAGCAGTCTGTTACAGCTCGCGGCACTCGACGAATTGCCCACGGCACTCACTGAGTGTCGGGCGGCACTCATTGAGTGCCGGCGCGGCACTCAGTGACTGCCGCCGGCAATGCTGCGTGCCGCGGCTAACAGAATTTTTGCCTTCTTTTTAATTTTCAACATATATATTAACATAAGCTTAATTTATCTAGTAAAGTATATACTAATGTATTTATTTGTAATGCACTTTATTAAAATGTATCCATATACATGGTATACATCCTCATATATCATTTTATTATTTTTTTTCTCTTTTTCTCCTCTCTTTTTTTTTATATATATATTTATCATTACTATATATATATTTTTGAATGTACTCTCAGACTGACTTCCTCACACGTTCTTCAATGTTCACGTTTTCTTTCAAATACCCAATTTCTCCTTCCTTTATTTTTGATTTTGAAACTTTACTTGAATAATCTTTGAAGAATTTGAATTTCCTGGAAGATCTCCGAGTTTCATCGGTCATCGTCATCATTGGTCTTAAGAGGTAACCAATCCCTGGATTTGACGTTTGGTCAAAATCGGGATGTCTACAGTGATGGAAGATATGTTACGCACTTGCGTTATTGATTTTGAGAGTTGTTGGGAGATGCACTTGCCGTTAATCGAGTTCACCTATAACAACAGTTATCATTCGAGCATAGGAATGGCGCCGTTTAAAGCTTTGTACGGAAGACCTTGCCGATCACCGCTTTGTTGGACTGAAGTCGGAGATACTCAACTTCTTGGGCCAGAAATAGTACGAGAAACCAGTGAGAAGATTCAAGTTGTACGTGAGAAGATGAAGACAGCTCAGACCCAACACAAGAGTTATGCTGACAAACGACGCAAAGACTTAGAGAAGATGGAGATCACGTGCTACTCAAGGTTTCACCTGTTCGAGGATTGTCCGTTTTGGTCAGAAGAGAGGCAATCTATCACCACGTTTTATCGGACCGTTCGAGATTCTAGAATGTGTTGGAAAAGTTGCTTATCACCTTGCATTGTCGCTGAAGATGTCAAGAGTACACAACGTATTCTACATCAGTATGCTGAGGAAGTGCATTCATAACCCAGCGCATGAGATCAACTCCGAAGATATTGAAGTCAATGACAACGTTACGTTTAACGAAGGACCAGTGCAGATTTTAGATCGAGGGATCAAGAAGCTCAGAAACAAAGAGATTCCGTTAGTCAAGATTCAGTGGAAGCATCATGATGAAGGAGAAGCTTCGTGGGAACTAGTGTCAGAGATGTAAGAGAAGTTTTCATTTTTGTTTTAGACCGTGTATGTTTTTTATTTTGAGGACAAAATCCTTACTGAGTGGTGGATGATGTAATACCCTGTATTTTCAATAATTATTTATAATCAGAGATTCTATATTTTTCCTTTGGTCATTCATGAAATTTCATATTCGATCGATCGAATCCCTTTCGAGCGATCGAGCATTTCAAAAGTTCAAGCGATTGAACCTTGTTCGAGCGATCGAAACCCTACCGACTTGAATTTAATACATGGTCCCTACTTCAATCGATCAAACTTTTTTCAATCGGTCAAACCTGACTGAACTGATCTCGATCGATCGAACTACCTCCGATCGATCGAACTTGTAATCATTTGTATTCTAGGTTTCACGCAGAAACAGCCACCTGCACCCCATTTCTCCCTATATATACATTGTATTCGTGTGTGTTGTGTGTTTGAAAAATCAGAGAGTTGAGAGAGAGAGAGAGTGTACGTGCTTGTGTTTTGCTATATATATACACATATATCCATATATATATACACATCCACACCTATATATGTACACAGCTTGGCAGAGAGAGAAGCATAGAAGAAGAAGAGGAAGAGAAAGACAAGGAGAGACAGAGAGAGAAGTCAGAGAAGAGGAGAGAAGAGGAGAAAGAGAAGATGAGACCATTGGAGAAAGCTCGAAGCTTTCAAACGAGCTAAACGCGCCCTTACGATCTTTCGGTGAGTTCCAAACTCACTCGGTATCTTAGTTATGATGTTTTACGAGTTCTGGACGTTTTGAATAGGACCCAAACACCCCCTATCATATTCTACACATTCACTGCAGAACCTGTTAAAGACGAAGTTCGAGCGATCGAACTGCGTTCAATCGATCGAACATCCCTGAGTCTCAATCGATCGAACTGAGTTCAATCGATCGAGACCACCTTCACTTCGATCGATCGAGAATATTTCAATCGATCGAACGTCACTTTCTTTGAGCGATTAAAAGGACTTCAATCGATTGAACCCGAGCAGAACAAGGATGTTTCTTTCAGTTTATAATTCATCATACGTAGTTGTTTAATCATTGTTTCATGTTCCTATTATGTGATATTATGGATTTCGGAGGTAAGGGGATACGATAATGAGATTTCGATAATATGGTGAGTAACGTAGTCAGGTTCGGAATGTTAGTAATAGTACGGTGCGATAACAAGATAAGTTGGAGATAATAACACTAGGTAGCATTTGGATAACTGGGAGTTGAGTCAGTGTGATAATAGTACATTTTGAGGTTTGTGAGTCGAGCTGATGATTCGCTCAGGTTGAATCCGAATAAGTGAGTCAGAAGGATTTGACCAGGATCGTGAGAGCTATGGGTGCACAGTACTCGCAAGCGTTCTTAAAAGCGGTGAACAGTAAGAGTTCTTAAAAGCGGTTAACAAGAGTAGTTATGGCACGCCCATGGTTTATATTTACCAGAGCTATGTATGTACAGTACTTGCAAGCGTTCTTAAAAGCGGTATAGCGGTGAACAAGAGTATAGGTACGTCCATAGACCAGTCGTTATATGAGAACGATGTATGGGTGCTCGCAAGAGTTCTTAAAAAGCGATAAAGCGGTGAACAAGAGCACTGATATGTTGTGATGATATAATCAGTTCAAGATATTCAGTCGGGATGGTTACAGTCAGTCTTTAAGTTGGAAGTTGATAAGAATCGATTAATGATATGTCTGAATAAAAGAGGAAGAGATTTATTTAGTATCACTGTCATATGTTGTTCATAACTGTAAATACGTTATTTCTATGTGACTGTGTTAGTTAGTGCTCACTCAGTTTTCAACAAGCTGATGACCTTTATTGCCTGGACATTCCCCGTCCAGACTACCCTGTTCCTACTAGTACAGGTGATGGGGCTTATGACGACAGTTACTACCCCGAAGAGGGATATGCTACGGGTGGCCCCACTAATGACGGTTATACCGGAGAAGAGTACTACAAGGATGACTATCCTTATGCCAGCTGAGGATCTAAAGATGTTATAGCTAGTTTTATGTTTCCGTTGTTTCTGTTGTACTTTGTAGTTTAATGGGTACTTGGGCATATGTTGTCTCCAGACCTGTTGTGATCCTGTGGACCACACTCTGATGTTTGTAATAGATAGAACTGTATATTTATTTTAGTTGGTTACTGTTCCTGTTGTTTTAGTTTGGACTAGTACTGTGTGGTGTGGATATTAGTGACTTTCACTTGTCATTCCCTATGGACCCAAAAAGGAAATTTATTTTTTCCTATTTTTGCTGCTCCGGGGCGTGACAGTAGTATATATATCTAATGACAAACAAGAAAGAACTGGGAATTCAAGAAATTGAAAATTTCTCATTTGGGCAAAGAACACGGATGCACGAGGTAAGAAACAAAATTTCTGAATAAAGGACAAACTTAATTCTTCTAAATTAAGAGTGACTGCAAACTTAAAAAGAAACCCTCCACAGACTGAATAAAAGAACACACCAACATTTATTTTTTGACAAGTAAACTCACCAACATTCACCAAATATAAAGAGCTTAAAACAAGCAGATTGGAAGAACTGAGAAAAAGAAACTGAGAGACAGAGAGAGAGAGACACAGAGAGAGAGAGAGAGAGTGAGTGAGAGAGAGAAGTCTTAGTCCATAACCATAGAGGCATAGAGAGAGAGAGAGAGAGAGAGAGAGAGAGACAAAGAGAGAGAGATCTGAGATCTGTGCACCTCGTGGAGGCGTGGACCCGTGGCCGTGGTGAGAGAGAGAGAGAGAGAGATAGAGCATTTGCCGCTACCGTCGGACAAAGACACGCCGTCGGACCATCGTCGAGAGAAGGAAGGAGTCAGGTCTTCAAGCTGTTCAACCATTAGGGGTCTAAGAGAGTGAGAGATGAGAAATGAATGAGAGACAAGTTTGATTTTGAGCCCTAATTTGTCAAACATGTGTTTATATATTCTTTCAAACTTCGGTTATTCGGGTTCGACCCGAAATTATTTCCCCTTTCGAAAACCGAACTGGACTTATTGCTATAGTTCGGTTTCGAACTGTTAAAACTTCAGGTCGGTTATTATCTGAACTGAAATTTTAAAAACTTCGGGTTCAGGTCAGTTTTTTGGGTTGGCCGACAGTGTGCCCACCCCTAGTGGAGAGAGAAAATAGAAGAAGATAAAATTAATTTTGAGAGAGAGGGGGGGGGGGGGGGAGGGAAAGTTAAAAGTAGTTTCTTGCTTATAGGGAAGTTCAAAGTAATTTATTGGGTATCATTACGATAGTTTTGTGCCTACATGTGAGGTTTTTCTATAAAAGATATCGTATTGGTACTTTTGTAAATATGTTTTTTAGGTAAAATATTTGTGGTACCCCTACTTCTCCCTTACATAATAGTATAGATATATGGGCTAGTTAGTGATAAAGATATTTATGGTTCTTGTATAGGAATATATCCAAGAAAAAACCACTTTAGTGAAAAGTTCATGTACTTATATTTTGAAATTTCACAAAACTACGAATTTCACAAATGCTCCACAAACAAATTACACTAACATCAATGAGAGACTGTTACTTGGCAGAGTTGTCTACCACATAGGAGACTAAAAGGTAACAACTCTATCATTATGGCAGTCTCCCACTGCTATAACTTTTGTTCGATAAGTTTATTTTTAATAAAATTTGATGTTTTAGAATCAGAAAAATGAGATCTATCAACCGAGATCAACATTGACTATGAAATACTTGAAAAAAAAAAACTAGAAACTAAAAGCTCGCATGGTAACGTTATGATTTTTGGTTTTCAATTTTCGTTTTCATTTTTTGTATTAAATTAGAGGCAGACATCAATACAAAAAATGAAAACAAAAACTGAAAATAACAATACAAAAAATGAAAACAAAAACTGAAAATAAAAAACCACAACGTTACCATGCGAGCCCTAAGCAAATATAGAAAACTGTTTTTTTTCCCCATAAATATGACAAAAACATATTCCTTTCATAAAATTGGCACCATAGGTTTATAGATCTAGAAAAAAGCAGGGAATCAAAAAAAAAAAAAAATCACCCGAAAGCCTCACGAATTGAGAAAGTTATCGCCGTCAATATAAACAGATAATATTATCTGTCTGTAGACAGATAAAATCTCAAAATAAGGCTGCAAGCCTGCAACGTATATTTTTTTGTAAAATTTTCACACCTATTGTGTAGATTTCGAAGAAATGCATGAAAAAAAAAATTATCCTAATAGGCCAAAAAATAAGAAAATTATGGCTGTTTAATTTAATATTATCTGTTTTGACAGATAATATCATTCGTTTTGACAGATAAAAAAAAAAAATGAGGTTCTAAATTAATTTTTTAGGTACAATTTTCAACTCTATTGCGTAGATCTCGAATAAATACATGAAATTATTAAAAAAAAAACAATATTTCTCAAAAATGCTAAAAAAATGAGTGAGTTATGGTAGTTTAAAGTTGATAGATAATATTTGTCTTAGCCATTTTTCTGTTCCAACGAGGGATTTTCACCAAATTTAAAAAATAACGAGGTGCTTTCTAAAAAAGTCTAAATCGTGGTTTTTTTTTTTTTTTTTGGATAAATGATCGTATGCGTTTTTTACTAAGGCTAGTGCTAATGTCAAAGCACAATGTGCTAATGTCGAAGCACAAAGTGTCACTAAAAGCTTTAGTGACAGTCACTAAAGCTTTTAGTGACACTTTGTGCTTCGACATTAGCACATTGTGCTTTGACATTAGCATCACCCTTTGACTAATTCATTTAATTTTAAGCGATCTATTACCTAATATCAGTTGTTTTTTATTTAACAATGCTAGACACACTCCTTCAACCACACCGAAAATCACATCACATGCTTTAAATGTATGTATTTTATGCTTCCCAAAAAACTATGAATCCTGTGTGAAATTCCATATAATACAAGGTACATACATTTTAAAACCTGAATTTGATTTGGGTGTGGTTGAAAGAGTTTGTCGTTTTTTATTAAACTTTTTTTTGGTTACTCAGTGTTTCTCTCAGACAGGATATTTTGTGGATAAGCATAGTGGACTCCACCAGAAAACAAAAGTTTTGAGAGAGAGAGACTCACTCTGCATTGGCCATGTGGAAAGTGCTTGACTGTGTACTCTCTCTCTCTCTATATACATATAAAATTATATGTATAGTTTTATATATGTGCTAAAAATATACATACATATCACTGAAGTTTGAGAAAGTCTAAAATTTGCTTGCTTTCTTCGTCTGAAACTCTGAAAAGTGAAAATTGCCCTAATTTCCGATGGAAAATGTATTGGGTCTTCTTAGAATTCGAGTGCGCAGAGGCATCAATCTCGCCGTTCGTGATACGCGTAGCAGTGATCCTTACGTCAGCATCACCATGGGTGAACAGGTCTGTCCCACACTTTTCTCCGCTTTCCTAATCTCAATTTGTTCTATATGTGTATATATATATATACATATATATATATGTAGTTAAATTTGTGGGTTTTTTTTTTATCTGATGTTGATCATTGATGTGGTTTCACAGTTGTTGTTTTGTGTGATAATTTTTGTAATCAGTTGTGTTTGGAAAAAAAAAATTGATTGATTGGTTTCAATTACCGAATGTTTTTCTGGCTCTATAATTATTTGTTTATTTGTAATTTTTTTTTTTTTGGACGCGACTTCTGTACAGTCGATTGAGTCCTGCTCATACTGTTCTCTAATAAAATCACGCCATGTGTACATCACTATCCCACAACAACTTTCTTCTCCGTTTAACATCCGTTAGAACTTTCTACTCCGTCTAATAAATTCACGCCATGTGTACATCTCGTTCCCTCTTTCTCTTTCTAGCCTCTTATTTCTCTCTCTTCTCCGTTTGTTACTCCCTTTGGATTGAATGAGTATGCACTCTACAGTCTACATCCTTTTGATTTTGAAGCACAGTACTTATGCTTGATCATTTGGAAACAGATCAAACTTCTTTTAAATTTTTACTTTAATTTTCTTTTCTGCCTATCTTCTCTCATGACTGAGAATAGAAAGATGAAGTGTGTTAGGTGACTTGCTCTCTGATTGGATGAGTTCTTCGCAACAAATGGGTTTATATTTATAATTGTCTGTGCCCGGGGCATGGTGCGGAAAAAAATAAAAATAAAAACCGATGTTAGGGTAATTGAATAATTTGAAAGAAGAACACTTGATAACCTTTAAAAGTGGATCTAATAGAAGCCAGATCGATTTATTCTTTGTGAGAAAGTTAGACTGCCTAGCATGTAAAAACTGTAATGGTCATCCCAGGGGAGAGTTTAACATCTTAACATAAACTTACTATTTTAGATATCCATATAAAAGGACAACGCCGTACTAGAAAAGACCCTATAAACCCGCGAACTAGGTGGTGGAACCTTAAAGGTGAGAAACTAGCAATATTTCAAGATAGAATGTATACAGGAGAGCCTTGAAATTTGTAAGATGGAAGCAATATTATGTGGGATAGAATGGCAAGGTGCATCATGAGAATAAAGTTCTTGGAGGGTCGAAGGGAAGAGGGTTAGTATCTAAAGATACTTGGTGGTGGAATGAAGAGGTACAAGCTGCAGTAAAAATAAAAAAGGATTGCTTTAAGAAGTGGCAAAATGATAGAAGGACGCACAGTTTCTAAGGAGCTGTGCTGAAGACTAGTCCGTTTTTTTCGCATACCTGTTCGGAAACTTTTAAAATAAGATCTATTTCAGTCACATTCTTACTTTTATTTAGTTTTTATAAAAATTAAAATTATGTTGGTTTGATAAATAACCAGATTCATCAAAGATGTTAGATGAGGTGCGCACGTACTCTTGTGCAAGAAATGAACATTCATAAAATCCATTGGGCCTGTTTGAAAATGCTTAAAATAGGATGAAATCTAGACCAAGTGTCCACATTATTTGAGGAAAATTTCAAGAGTTATAAATGTGCAAATAAGGAGGTTAAAAGGACAGTTAGAGTTGCTAAAATGAAAACCTATGACGACTTCTACAGCAAGCTAGACTCTAGAGGGAGAAAAATGTTTTTATAAGCTTGTTAAGTCGAGAGAAAGGAAAACAAGAGACATTAATCAAGTGTATAAAAAGCGATGACTCGAGGGTATTAGTGAACGACGAAGAGATTAAGGAAATGTGGAAGAGCTATTTTGAGAAGTTGATGAATGAAAAATATATGGATAACACAATTGAAGAAGAAACTGGAAGTTGCGATGAAACTAGAGAATACGGATTCTATCGGAGAATAAGAAAGTCTGAGGTGGAATTTGCTTTGAAGAAGATGAAACCCAACAAGACCTTAGGACCAGATGGGATCCCCATTGAGGTTTGGAAATGCTTGGGAGATGTGCGGGCATCTTGGCTTAGAAAAGGTTTTAATAGAATTTTAATGACTAAGAAAATGCCCGACGAATGGAGGAAAAGTATTCTAGTGCCTATATGTATAAGAATAAAGGAGATGTACAACAATGCAACAACTATAGAGGTATTAAGTTGATGAGCCATACTATGAAGCTGTGGGAGAGAGTAATAGAGCATCGCTTAAGAGGCGCAACATCAGTGTCAGAAAATCAGCCTGGATTTATGTCTGGGAGATCAACTATAGAAGCAATTTATTTACTTAGGAGACTAATGGAAAAGTATAGAGAGAAGAAAAAAATGTACATATGGTTTTTATTGATTTAGAGAAAGCTTATGATAGGGTGCCTAGAGATTTAATTGGTGGGTGTTAGAGAAGAAGGAGTGACCAAGGGTTATATTGACGTGGTGAAGGATATGTATGATGAAGCGGTTACTACAATTAGATCACCGGCCGGAGAAACAAGTGAATTCCCAATTACAATAGGCCTGCACCAAGGGTCAGCCTTGAGCCCTTATTTATTTGCCCTAATTATGGATGAATTGACTAAACACATTCAAGATGAGGTCCCATGGTATATGTTGTTCGCATATGATATTGTCTTTGTTGAGACTAAAGGGGGACTCAACACTAAACTGGACGCTTGGAGAGAAGCACTGGAGACTAAGGGCTAAAGATAAGTAGGACGAAAACAGAATACACGGAATGCAGTTTTAGCACCAGTGGAAGTAGAGACAACGAAGCAGTGAAGATCGACGACCAGAAGATTCCAAAGAGGGAACACTTTCGCTATCTAGGTTCAATGATCAGTAGAGATGGAGAGATTGGTGATGATGTGACCCATAGAATTAAAGTAGGCTGGCTTAAGTGGAGGAGTATTTCCGGAGGATTATGTGACCGGAGAATACCAGCAAAATTGAAAGGAAAAGTTTATAGGTCAGCAATTAGGTCAGCAATGCTCTATGGAACAGAATGTTGGGAAACTAAGAAACAACACATTAGCAAAGTGAGCGTAGCTGAGATGAGGATGCTAAGGTGGATGTGTGGTAAGACTAGGAAAAATAGGATTAGAAATGAGTACATTAGAGAGACTGTAGGAGTGGCACAGATTGAGGATAAGTTAAGGGAGAATAGACTTAGATAGTTCGGTTATGTGCAACGAAGACCTGTAGATGCACCTGTGCGAAAGAGTGATAAGATTGTAGTGTCTGGAATGGTTAAAGGGAGGGGCAGATTTAGACTGACTTGGGAGTATGTAGTGCAACAAGATATGAATATATATAATTTAAGTGAACACATAGCTCTTGGTCGTGCAGAATGGAGAAAAAGGATTCATACAGCCGACCTCATGATTGGGACACAAGGCTTGGCTTGGTTGGGTTTATCTTTGCCATATGATAATTTGAATTTGGTGCTTGATTCATACAATTGGAATGGGAGTTTGATTTGGGTCTAACAATTTAAGTTCTGGAGTTTAAATGATTTTTAAGCGCTCAATTCAATGGTGATGGGAAAATCTCTGATCTGGTTGCTAGTAGTAGTCTTTTGTATCTAGATGAGTAGGAGCCTTGGAGGAAGATGAGGACTATTGATAACTATTTCAAAAGTTAGAGAATGCGCTTAAAATTTTATTTAGAAACACCATGCAAAAATTAGTTTTTTAAATTTCCAAGTGCAAACAAGAACCAATCAGGAAGTTTTGTTTTGATGTTTGAAAGATGGATTTCAAGTTGGATCACCATAAATAGAACTTTCATGCTTATCATATGAGTCAATTCTTATGTACAAGGATAGAATACACCAAGTTTCATTGGTTACTTATTTTTTTCTCCGGAATATGAAATCACGTGGAGTTGTCAAATGTGACTTTTAAATAATTCAATCCATGAAAAAACATACCTTGTCAGGATTTTATGTTTAAATGAACTAATTAAATGTTTATAAGATAAGGTTTTCGTCGCTTTTAGAGGACATTGTTTGATCTGTTGAACTCGAAACTCTACTTTACCACCTTTTAATTTGTACTTGTTCTTCTCCATCTTATAAATTAGGCAATGTTTACTATTTTACGCAGAGGATTATACAAGATTCTATAGCACTTCACCAAACTAGTTCCATTTGCCCTCGGTTCGTTGAAGAAACTAGCTTGCTCAGTTTTTAAAGTTCCATGAATAAAGTTAAGGGTGGAACCACCTTGGGTACACAGCCAAAATAAATAGCGTTGCTATTCATTTGCAGTAATAAGCGAATTAGTTGTCTATTCAAGTAAAAATTTCAGTATGGGAAAAAAAAATTGTGTACATTTCTATAGGTACATTTCGTACTATTCTGAGATGTGATTGGCCCATGTGTGCAACTTATGGACCAATCATGTCTTGGAACAGTACAAATTGTACCTAAGAAAATGCGCTGAAGTAGTGTCCTTCCAATGTATATGACTTTGGAGCATGTCCTTGCATAGCTATTTTGCTTGAAAACAACTAGCTTTTTCCAACCCCACCACTACTCAAAAAAGGGAAAACAAATAAAAAGGAGGAAAAGAAAAGGAGATTGGTACTTGGCAATTTATTGTTGTGATTGCTTCTTGAGTTTGGTGAAAAGAAGTGACACAAATTATATCATTCACATACTTAATCCGTTGTGTGCAAGTCCTCTTGTTGAGTTTGAATTTTTTGGGATTCTCTCAGTTGCTGAACTGAAGCCAAGTGGTGGTTGATGTTTTGTCTTAATGCAGAGATTAAAGACTCGTGTAGTAAAGAACAATTGCAATCCAGAGTGGAATGATGAATTGACTCTTTCTGTTAAGGAGCCAAATATTCCAATCACACTTGTAAGTGATTTTTTCCACCCATTATAATAGTCGTTGGCCCATACTCTCTTCAGTAATTGCGAAAAAGTCGAGTGAAAACCAGTTTTTTGTATGCCGCTATGTTACATGGACTTGGGAGAGGGTGTTGGTGTTGGAAATAAAGCTTGATATGAGATCATTTGAATTTAGTCAAACACAATATACATGCATTAGTTAAAGAGTCATTCATGTACCTGACTCTCCCCATTTGTGTGTGCAATATTATTCTTGACTCCACAAACTGATATTCGTAGAGTGTGTGCCTTCAAACTTCCACAGTGTTATCAGAGCCTCTAAAAATCCGACAGTTGGGTGCCTGTCGTGTCTCAGGACACCGGGTCATGACATTAAATCTACATTTTTCTTGTATTTCTAAGAGAATGTGGTACTTTCATGTTATAATTAACAAGCCTCTAACATGAGCATATCGTCCATTTTCAAAGAAATATGAAGCAAAGGGAGTATAATTGGGATGTTTCTTGGTAGGTGTCCAATCAAAAGTATCGAACACATATCCCATACCCCCTTGTCTGAGGGTCGAGTATCCACTCAACTTATTAAGAAGAGTCGTACCATATCCTGTGGTTGTGGAATGTAATTACAACACAATTATTTTCGCTTTATTTTCCCGATGGTTATAGGAATGTCAATTTAGTTCAATGTTGGACGTTGCATTAAAAAATTTATGTTTTGCAACTATAATTAGAGCACAAAGGCAACTTACGTAAATACGGGCTATTTTTGACCCATTCTATCTTTTTTATAGGGTATATTGTTGGCCTTCGTTCTTCTTTATCAATTGTTACCTATTTACATTGTCAGATACATTTTAAGTTGTTTATAAATTGGATTTCTTCTGGGATTCTGCTTTCTTAAGGTTTCTATTTGTTTGCAGATCTAGATAAAGAAAGCGAAAAAAGGAAAAGAAAAGCTATTTTTCTATTGTTTCTCAAATGTTTTTCTCCATGCTTAAAAACATTAGAAAGAAAAATTGCCGAAATATAGTAGAATCTTAGGAGAAGTCGAGGGAAAGTGACTCACAAAATCCACACCTTTTAATCTTAATGTCCTTTAGATTTTTTTCTCACTGTTTCCCTTACCCTCTGTTTGGTTCATGAATTTAGTGGGAGAAAGGAAAAGGAATCACTGAGAAAAAACACTTTTCTTTGTTTAGTGAATAAGGATAACATACTAACAACGATGAAAATATGTAAGGAGTAGAAAATATGGTAAAAATAAATTTCAAAGTTTGAGTTTCTATTAGAAAGAAAACATTTCAAATTTTCTCAGTGTTTGGTTGTTTTCTTTCTGTAATCCCTCTCCTCTACATTTTCCTCTTTTAAGCTCTAAATCTGCAAACAAACAAAGCATTATCAACCAAACAATGAGAAATGTTTTCTTCGTTGTTTTCTATTGGCCAAATTACACTTTATTCCTTCATACTTAGGGTGAGTTTTCAATTGGGAACATAATTTCACAAGTAGTGCATTCAGACCCAATTATTAACGGCATGAGAAATTGTTAGACAGAAGTTTCTATTAAAAGCTTGTTTGGGTACTATAGCTGTCATGGCAAAACTTTCTTCTCCCTCTTCCTTTTCTTTTCATTATCTACCCCTTTCTCTCTCTAGTCTATGATAAAAAACAATAAGGAAAGCTTTAGTGTGGTCTCAAAAGGCGACCTTCATTTTGGAAGCCGGTAGGGGTAGAAAAATAAATTAAGATTTATTCTGATGTCACAGAGTCGAATCTTGATCTCTGTGTTGGGATATATGTATGAAAACAATATACCTGATGAAGACCTCTTCTCTAGTGGTTCATGACAATTGCCAAACAATCACACGAACAAAACAATAGAAAAGCAAACAAAAGAATTGGGCAAAGATGACTCTATCCTTTATTGACAATAAACCCTTCAAGACAAACGCTCCCTCACCTCTCTCTCTATTGTTTTACCTCATTTTTTCTCTAGAGTCTCTCTCAAAATGAAAATACAATTGTGTGGGAATCTCTTCTCTCTCAAGATTGGATCTCACCTTCTCTAGAATGTGGTCCAAATTCCTATATATATAGAATCATAAATCCTAGTCCTATAATAATAGGAAACATCTTCTTCCACAAGAAGCCTAATAGGAATAGGAAACCCTCTCACTTGGTTACCTAAACCGAATAGGAAACAAGGAAATTTGCCGCTACTCCCCGATCCCCAGCGCGCGCGGATCCTCCAGCGAGCGACATTTCAGAATGTCCACAGATTTCCTCACCCCAGCTCGCGCAGCCCGCTCAAGCGGTCTCCTAGTTTTTTTGTTTTCTAACGAGGTTTTTGGTACAAAACCTAACACTCTGCAAGTCCAGAAAATGCTTGATTCCATGGTCCCTCTCCCAAGCTCACACGAAAATCCCTAACCTTCTCTGCCACTTCCTCCGCCGCCCTAAAGCACCTCATCATTGTCGCTGCCACCAAAAAAGCTGTGGCTGTCCTCAAGAGCAATCCAACATGCATCGCATGATTTCACAAAATGCTTGATACTTTGTTTTGAAATAACTCAAAACCCAATTGATGAAAACCCCTCAGCCAACTACAGTGATCACATGGGGAAGCAGTGAAACCAAAAACAAAAGTATTTAGCCAATAAATTTCTGTCTTCGAATAAATTGCATGATTGTTCACTTCGCGATTAATTCTGGCTTGATTGAACCCATAACTGTCCCCCTCTCTCTCTCTCTCTCTCTCTCTCTCTCTCTCTTTAGTTGAGAGAGAAGAAACAGAGACCCAACCGTGAGAGAGGAGAGGAGAGAGAGAGGGAGAGAGAGAGAGAGAGTAGAGAAAAGTAGACAGGCGATTTTACGAGAAGTTATTCAATGAGCCCGTCACGCCACGTCAGCATGCTGACGTGGCGTGACCAATTAATCTCAGCCACCCACGTGCCCCTTCCTTCTAGGGAGATCATGGCAAGTGGTTAGTGGAATTTCAAATTTTAAATTTGATAACCACTTGTCATGATCCCCATAGAAGGAGGAGGCAAGTGGGTGGTTGGCATTAAATGGTCACACCACGTCAGCAAGCTGACGTGGTGTGACGGGCTCACTGAATAATTTCTCCAATTTTACACGTCTGCACTTCCGTCTAACAATTTCTCACGCCGCTAATAATTGGGTCTGATTGCACCACTTATAAAACTACATGGATCCAATTGAAAAAAAAAAAAAAAATTGATTATGTACCCAATTGAAAACACGCCCTACGTACGAGGGAGAGTATTCTTATCCCCTACCAAACCCATCAAGTAAACAGAGTGGAAGGATTAAAAAAATTGTAAATACCGTACATGGCATATTGTTATCGTAGTTTCATTCCTTTCAGGCAGTTTATGACAAAGACACACTCACCGTGGACGACAAAATGGGAGAGGCAGAGATAGACATCAAACCCTATTTAGAGTGTTTAAAGATGGGCTTGCAAAACCTCCCAACAGGTACCAAAGTTGATAGAGTTCAGCCACACAGGACCAATTGCCTAGCTGACGAGAGCTGCATTGTGTGGAACAATGGCAAAATGACCCAAGACATGATCCTGAGATTGAGAAACGTAGAGTCTGGGGAAGTAGAAGTCCAAATCGAGTGGATCGAACTTCCGGGTTGTAAAGGTCTTCAGGGTTGAGGTATGTTATGCATCTGCTTATGTAGGTTTTGTATCTATAGGGTGGTTTTGAACTCTCTGTGTAATCGTATTTTATGTGTTTGTTATGAACACTTGTAGCTAACAATGGTTTGCTGGGTCATAAACAAAAGGCTGGACCTTTATAAGCTATACTTTACTACTGTATTGGGATAATCTATGTTACCTAGGAACTGGCTGTAATGTATTTTTTTTCCTTTCATAAGATCAATTTACTTTGGTGTGGATCCATATAATCATGCTGGTCTTTAAAAAGCAACCGAAAGCCGAGAAATAGGATAAAAGTGGTTGTAGTTGACATAATCCCCCATTGTTTACCTTTTGTTTTCCTTTTCATCTATACATATGCCGGTCTAGTGAGAGAGAAATAGTTTGAGCACGAGAGTAACTACGTTGAGCAAAAATGTTACTCTCTCCTGTCCCAGACATGTCCAAAATTGATACGCCAGCCAAAACAGGCTCTGTGCTTCAGGTTAATTTTCATATACGTTTTGTTAAATGATGTGGGAAACCTTCAAGGTTGGGCCAAAAGGTACCACGTCCTTTCTATTCCCCCACTACAGCCAAAAAATTTTCCCCAGCAGGGTGAACACAAACCTGCCCCCCCTTCCCCTCCTCCCCAATATTTGGTAATCCCCCCCCCCCCCCCCCCCCCCCCCCCCCCCAGGCAGAATGCACTATAGGAATAGTCAATCTCAAGATGTATGGATTTACTTCAAACTAAGCTACCCGCGATATTGGCTATACCCCCGCAAACTATTGGGTAACGCAGAACGCACAATAGGAGTCCTCAAACTCAAGACATATGGATTTACTTCAAACTAAGCTACCCAATCGGGTTAACCTGTGCTTGAATACATACAATAGGCTCAGAAATCTACCCTTGATATTATCTGTCAGTTGCACTAGTACCGTGAACATGTTTGTAAAGTTAGGGGGAGTCACTCTTGCGTAAATTAGTCACTCTCTTGTGAGTTAGTATATCTCTCTCGTGGTGCTCCTGTTGTGCGGACTCTATATATATATATATGTTGTTTAGTGTGCCAGGGTGGGGGGCAGCAAAAAGGTTAAAAATTGGGATGCAATTTTGTTGTGATATGGAAATTATTTTTCTTTTTTAAATTTTAATTACCCCTTATAGTAAAACTTCCAAAGACTAATTTCTCTTTACACTTAAAGAGTATTTTTGGTCATATATACATATATAGCTTGGAGTGACATTCTTATGAATATATCATTATTGGGTATATCTATCTACACTCACCTTATTTACTCTCTATACCCCTTTACTCTCTACACACTCCATTTATATTAAAATTAAAAGAAATTGCTCTTTTCACTCACCTATCATTCCAAAAATGACCCGGCCAAATATTTTATTACTCACTACACCCACTTCATATAATAGCCCTAAAATTCTTAGTTTCCTCTTCTCCTCCACCCACGCAGGCTGCAAACCGTCTTGACTTCCATCTCCTACCCAAATCTGTTCAAACTGCAAGAGAATTAGGGCTGAGAGATATATTTAATAGAATCTTTAGTGCTAAATCGTGACATTGCTTTTTACAATTCACCACCAAGACCTTATCTTTTTCTCTCTAAAGTTGCGAGTTAATGGCAATTTGGGTAGAGTTTCATTGTGCTCATTAACAAGTAAATAGAAGTGGGTACGCAGCATCTGGGTTTTCATACATGCAACCGTTCACCACAATATTGTTCTTGTGCATATATATATATATACATGTATGTAGTATGTGCGTGTAACCATTCACCACACTATTATTTCCTTGCATAGATATTGAATAGACTGAATAGTGTATATATGTATGCGCATTGGGTGTGTGTGTATATATATACGTATAGTCTTCTCTCCTGTATTTTTCTTAACATTTAAAAGGTGTGTGTAAGTAGTAATATTTTTGGAGTCCTCTTTATTTATTTGTCCTCTCTGGTCATTTTGTAGAAGGGTATACTTGTAATGAGAAAGTTTTATTAAAATGGGGTGTAGAGAGTAAAGTGGTTGGGTGTGGATAGAATCTCTCTATATCATTTCATTGTAACATGTTTTCCGAAAGTGATATCATCATTGGTAGCAGCGGTGCGGGGTGCGGATGTGGATGCGAGAGATTCGTCAATTTTTCAAAAAAGGGTGCTGGTGCGGCGAAAGTACTTGGATAAAATATTAAAATATACCTTTGGATAATAGTATATACAAGTTATTTTATAACGATTAATATATTAGTGTATACCATAGACAATTGTTATTATTATTTTCTATTATTTATCTTTTAAACCACCAAAGTTTTCAAAATTGTATGAAGAACTTGTGTTCAAAATAACGCTACAAAAAAGCTTCAACCACACTCCAAAAGAACTCAAAGAATCTACAGAACACTCAGTACCGGTGCGGCGGTCTTTTCGAAGAGTCCGTGTTTCATATTGGGGATGTTATGATATTAACAACCTGTTGGACCAAAAGGAAAATTGACCCAGCTTGCTTAGCTATTAGTAGCCTATTGAAAAATCTTGAGTTAGGAATTTGAATTATGGCTTTTGGACTTTCCTAGTTTCTTTAGGCTATGTTTGGTTTTAAATTCCCGTGGCTGTTGCACTTAATACACAATCATAGGAGAGTTAGTGTCAATTTTTGAATCATAGGGAGGTAAAGTGAAAGTAGGTCTAACTACAGGTGGGTGAAGTGTATTTAATCAGTTTGTTTGATGGAAAATTTAATGGTTTTATTTCAGTCATACAGGGGTTAAGTGTCATTTTTTAACTATAAAAGTTAAAGTGAAAATTAAAAGTAACCTAGTCACATGTTAAAATGTATTCAACTCTCATGTTTTACACAAGTTAAGCTCTAGACAACACTAGCAGTGTGTTTCACCACTCTTCTGCAAAAACTAACATTTATCAAGGAAATGTTATATGGAGGACTTTGTTTTCTTCCGCTCAAAACTTCAAATTGATTTATCTTCAAAAACTTGAGCTGTTAGAGAATGAGCCCGATAATATATATCAACTTTCAACAGAATTTCACTGGCCAGGCTATGCAACAAACTTTAGCAAGCAGACACAAAATTAGATTCATATCAATATGTGTGTGTATATATATATACATTGTGTAGCTAAGCTAGAGTCAAATGACCTTAGAGTGGTTTTAAAGAGAGTGATTAAGTTAATATTTTTTTGAATAGAAAAGTGTAACTAGAAAGACTAGGCACCTCTCTCTCTCTCTCCAAAAAAAAAAAAAAAAGAGGACAGATTTGTAAACATAAGCCAAAAGAATAGTTGAAAACAAATCAGATGCAACTATATCCTTCAAAAATATATTGAACTTACAGAAACGTGTTACATGCAATTCAAACTAAACTTACCAATTTAAATTAGAGTTGATTAGATTTTACCTTCTTGTGTTAGGCCCATTTTCACTTTACCCTTGTGGTTTAAATGTGGACATTTAACCGGACCCCTTATGGTTTGGACTAAAGTGAAATTACTAAGATTTCTTTCAAACGAGCCCCATATGGGGATCAAATGTTAAAATTAGCCTCACTTAGGAGAGTTTTAAGTGTCAAAATTAACCCCAAGGGGGTTAAGTGTTCACTTTTAAACAACAGCGAGTAAAATGTATTCAACCCTTTAAATTATACTAAGGGTAATTCTATTAGCACCCACTTAGTTTGCTCTCTACACCTATTATTATTTTATTATAATCTTACCCCTATGCAAAATGACACATAAGGAGTAAGGACTACTCTTTACACCCACGCACCTCAACAAACCCTAACTCAACCATCTCAATTTTCTTTTTTTTGTCTCACTATACCTAACAAAATCGAATCAAGACATTGTATGTAACACACACACACACATATATATATATATGGAAAATCTCAGGAGCGGGAGTTCATTTACGGACCAGCTTGTTAGTGATGAAATTTTGACTTATAGCGATGAAATTTCTGCCGCTAAAATGTACTGTACCTTTAGCGACGAGAAGTTCTAAGCTGAAAGTCAAAATTTCATCGCTAACAGACTGGTCCGCAACAGACACCCGCTCCTGAACCGGCCTGTATATATATACCGTTAGATTTGTGTAAGATTAGATCTGTGATAATATATTGCACATAGCAGATGTATAAATACACACACTATACACGGTGTATAGGAGAGAGGTGGGGGTGGACTTGGGGGTGCACTGTGTAATTAGATTGTAGAGAAAAAAAAAGAGTTTGATGAGAGAGAGAGAGGTGGGACCGTGGGGGTCAATTGGGTGCACTGCATTTTGTGTATTCTCTTTTGAATCATTTTCATTAAATCACTTAACAAGCTCTTCCTGACCGAACATGGAGTTAAAGCTACAGAGTTGTAATTTTAATCTCTTTTCCTACACTTTCTTACTAGCCAAACATGAGAAATAAATATGAGATATAGATAGAGAGAGTAGAAAGGAAGGCAGACTGGGTGTAGAGATGAAGCTAGGGCTATTGTTGGAATGAAGGGTGGGTGTAGAGAGCATTATTTTGTGTTTTGAGCTTAAGTGGTGGGTGTAGAGAATAAGAGGCCGTAAAGAGAAAAGCATGTGCGTGCGGATAGAATTTCCCACATTCTAATCATCATGCAAATTGAAAAGCAGCTTGATTAGACTTTGCCTAATTTGCAAAGCAACTTGATTAGACTGTTAGTCATTTCAGTCGTAAACACAATTTGTACAGAAAAAACAATACCTAAATAAAGATAAATTTTGCTATAGTAGAGTCTAAGTTACCAGGCCATAAATTTTGCATCTAATGTTAAAAAATATTTAAGCGCCTGTTTTTGAATGCACATATTTGGGCTAGGTTCAATGACACTCTTAGTTCTATCTGGTTATTATGGTTCTTAAGGAAATCACAAAGAACTTGTTTTCAAAGTATTTTAGGTTGAACACAGACTCCAATTTGAACACAAGGGCTTCTACTAAATATTTGAATTTATAGAACTACTTCACTTGTAAGCTATAGAACCAGTTCTTAGCCTTCCCACACAACTCCTACAAGTTTGAGCGATTTTGTCACACCCCAACCCGCCCCAGGCGGATTAGGACACGTGTAACAAAGCCCATACACCAAACTATACACTAATCATGAAGAAAAACATGTTTTAGACTTCATAAAAGAACTTTCTTGGCACAAATCAGCCCCAAGGGCAAAATGATCATTTATAAGATATAGCAAATTTTATACCAAAAGATAGGTCTTTGAGTCCCGGTTCCAACGCAAAAAAACGGCGCGCGAATCCGATCATTCTAGAAAGAGTTATGCTTGTTTCCGTAAAAATGGACAGTCAAAATTTATAGGGGCGGATCGATCCGCAAAAAGGGCGGATCGATCCATTTTATTGATTTTGAGGCAGAATATCCCCGAGAAGGGGTGGATCGATCTGCGGAAAGGCCGGATCGATCCGGATTCTGCAGAACAGCTCCCTACTGCTAAAAAACATCATTTTTCAAGTCCAAACTTGTTCCAAACATCCCAAAACTTTGTGGGAGCATCAAAAATCATTCTCAAAGCATTTCCAAATGTTTCTAACCATTAACACAACATCCCCAAGCATAGATAGACAATCAAACACACAAATTCTTCTCATGGATCATAATTCTACATCAAAATCCACATTTTAACCCAATGCTTGCATAATTTCTCAACCAAAGAAAACTAAGCTCAATTTACAACCAAAGTTACTTACTACTCCAAGTTTCTTTTCCAATATACATAATTTGTGACTTGCAAGTGCAATTTATACCAAAAGACCCTTACTACCCAACTTGAATTAACATATTACAAGAACTTTCAAAACACAAGTTGTTTACAACACTTGAAGTGTAAGGATTACAACCAAACCAAAACATCTATACATATGAACATGAAACACATCTTACAACCCCACGCCCAACTCGTCGTGCGGATCATTTCCTCTCCTCTTCCCGTGCCGTACCTGCGATGGTTATTCAATAACCACAACATAAAATATATTTTCGTTTAAGCTTTCGCCTAGTGAGGGAACTAATCATGCTATTGGAATGTTTAATATGAAAATGCAACAATCATTATAAACAACAACAAATTGATCTCCGGAAAGTCAAGTCATTCTACCCATCACCCCCGGGTCCTTCTCACCCCGGAATTTCTCACTCTTTTATTGCATATAGCATATCACACACACTCTTGTGATCCCGAAGGCATCACCGTTTCATCATCGTGGTCGTCACCACGCCCCGCTCATTGAGGGCTTACCGTCCCTTACATATGGGGCCTATAAATGGAGACCACTACTTGACTTTCCTTTGATCCACATAGGCATATAAACAACTAATCATATGAACATGGCAATCTTCCACATAATTAATATGTAAACTTCATTCTAATCACATACTTGGCATACCAATCATAAATTAAGCATTCCAAAGCATCAATTATCACATTAACATAAGTAAACACCCAATTTTGGGATTAGAGCACTCACCTCTTCGAATTATATGCAATTAAGCCTAGAATTCCCCCAATCTCTTGCTAATTTCACCTCAAATCCTAACCGGGGTGAATCCTACATAAGTTTGATACATCAAGCATCGTCTATCAAGAATAGTCGTCGGAAAAATGTTATCGAAACTAAAAATAAAAGACGTGCATGTGATCCTCTTACCTCCACGAGTCCAAAAATGGTCTCGGTTCGTGAATCCGACGTCGGACGGCGAAGAAACGGCAAGAAACATCTCGTGAATTTCCGTCGCCGACTCGAGAGCTCTTTGTTCTCTCCAATTCTGTGAATTCCCAGCTTATTGACACTTGTGAGACACATATGCAAGACATGCATATGTGTTGTCACATTTTCTCCTTATTTCTACTTACCTCCCCAAATTTTCTTTAAGCTTTATTATGAAACCCCCATGTTAATTACATTAACTACCCACCTTTTCTAAATGGATTTAATCTAAGTCCCGCGTGGGTCCCAACGTGGTCCCACATAATCTATGAGGTTACTATTAATCCTACCATTTATTAATTGTATTTAAATACACCCTCACATGGGTACCCAAATTGGTCCCCTTTCGTATCATAAGACATAATAATATCTTTACACTTTTAAACAAGTAATCATATAAACATATAATGACATAAAAATGTAAATTATTTAATTAGACCCTCATTGGGCCCCACTTCTATACCAGCCCCGCCTTTCACAGGACTTTCATCTATGCCCGCATTTGAGCACCTTTTCACATGTGAGTTCATAACCCCACCTTAAATCATCTCATGCATTAATTATCTTTAATTAACATATATTAATACCAAATTAATCTTCTCGTCCGGGTACGGGTGTTACAGATTTCATGTTTTAAAATATGTCACAATCAATTTCCCCAAGTGGGTGATATCAAATAATGTTCAAGATTTTGTAAAATCTTAGCTGGGATTTGTTTTTAATTTTTTTTAATCTATTGATACATACATTTATATATTTATACATATATAGAGCAAAGCTCTCTGACGAGCGTCCGTTTTTTATAAATCACGAACCAAACAGAAATTGTAGGACCCATTCACTTTAGCAGCAATAAAAAATTAAATTTGTTTTCTCTCTTTTACTTTTACCTCTCTGGCTCTCTCACCTCAAACCAAAAGAAAAAACCCATTAGCCTCACCGACCAAAACAAATTGTAGATCATATTTCTCTCTCTTAATTTAACCTCTCTCGGACTCTCATTGCAAAACGCAAATTGTGGATCATATTTCTCTCTTACTTTAACCTCTATCGGACTCTCACTGCAAAACGCAAATTGTGGATCATATTTCTCTCTCTTACTTTAACCTCTCTCAGACTGTCACTGCAGATCTTGGTCGGTGAGGCTAATGGGTTTTTTCTTTTGGTCTGCACTGAGAGAGCTGCCAGAGAGGTAAAAGTAAGAGGGTGAAAACTCATTTAATTTTTTATTCCTGCTAAAGTGAATGGGTCCCACATAATTTGTGTTTGGTCTGTGATTTATAAAGAATGGACGCCCGTCAGAGAGCTTTGCTCCACACATACACACACAAATATTTTGCTAGCTAGAGTAGAGTCTAACTTACCGGGCGATTTTATGATACGGCCGGTCCAATCATACGACCAAACTCGGGAATAACTTTGGTTATTTTGATAACAACATTTTGTTATCTAGTATACAAAAATTTATTATCCAAGTGAAACCATCAAATACAATTTGGGATAATTAATTAAAAATTCTTGTATAGGACTGAATTAGGAGATTTGTCCGGCCCCGTTTTTTTCAATTGATAAGGACATGAGTTTTTGAGATGTTTTTGCATTAAATCCATTTTTAAACTGAAAATTAAGATTATTGAAATATTTACTCTCATTTTCACACATATAACATGCTGGGAATGCCACCTCATCACGCATCCCAAAACAGGTTTATTTTTTCAAACTTTAAAATGCTATAACATTCAAACCACAACTCCATTTTACATAAAATTATATATCTGTAATAAAGAAGAAAAGATCTATCAAACAGGATCCATAGTGACTATGAAAAAAAAATATTCCATGTCAGTATCAGACCACTATAAGGTAATGTCACTGTCTTTTGCCACCGTGACATGATACTACCTTTGATTTTTTTTATTTTATTATTTTTTTTGTATGATATGTTACTGTGTTTAACTGGGCAATTACATTTGAAAATTGCTCATAATTTTGCGATTATTTGATCAATTTAAAGAAATGTTTCTGTCGATGACATGTTACTGTTTCTTTGTTCAATACCATGTTGCTAATGTTCAATGATATGTTACTGTTTTTTTGCATGGAGACAGTTTTTAAAAACAGTGACATCTGCTAAATTACCCTAATTTTGCAACTTTTTGCAACTGTGACATGTTACTATCGTTGTAAAAACGTTTAATTTTTTTATAATATAGTTTTTTTTTATTGTTACAAGAATTGATGACTGGATTCTGAATTATGCAAACGTATCACAATTATGTACACAACTACTCGTAAAACAATACGCAACTTCAAATGGACGTAATAGGAATTGAAGATACAGAGAAAAGCTGCGCAACTGATAGCAAAACAATATAAAAATATTTTGAGAAACTTGACCTATAGTCGCGTTGTCCATTCATGGTTTTATCTCAACCTAGTTTGCTGATTAATGCTTCAACTACTATCACCTTCAATTGTATCAGAAACTCCTACGTCAAACTGATTATTTTCTTGTATTAATTACTTAGAAAATATTGATAATATGTTATTGTATTAATTACTTAGAAAATATTGTAAAGACAGTATCATCGGATAAAATAGCCATAATTTTGTAATTATTTGTTCAATTTGAAGAAATATTACTATTGATAGTATCATGTCACTGTCTTTACCTGAGCAAAACCTTTAAGATAGTATCATCTGCTAAAATGATCATAACTTTGTGTTTCTTTGGCTATTTTGGACGATTTTTCTTGGGCTAATTTTTCGAGATCTACGCAATGGAAATGTCGGTTTTACAAAAAAAAAATAAAAAAAAATAAAAAATTCAATATCTGTTTTTGAGTTGCAAAATTTTGAATTTTTTTTTTGAAGAGTTTAATATGCAATATGTATCTTGTTTTGTAGATCACGAATATATAAAATTTATTGATAACTTATTTGTATTTTGAAGGTATGGCATTTTGAATATTGGAAAACGTTAAACAAAACATTTTTGGAAAGTTGCTGAAAATAAGGGGAGAGACATGTAATAGCATTTTAGGGTCATTTTGGTCCCAAAAAAATTCAAGGACTTTTGAAGTGAAAAACAAAACGTATGGACCTATTGCTTATTTTGGTCCATATTAGGGAACTATATATAACTGACTGCCCCATAAAAACAAGGGAAAATTGGCTAAAAGGTCATTAAGTTGTCCTTTATTGGGATCAAGGACAACTTAAAATACACATTGGGTATGAGTCCTCCCAATGTCCATAGACAAAAATACCCTCACCTTCAATCTCTAACCCTAAACAAACCCTAGCCACCATTACCACTACTCCACACCACCTCCGACCACCACCCCTGCCACCTCCGGCCACCACCATCGCCATCTCCGGCGACCACCACCCTCATCTCCGGTGACCACCTCCATTAATGCATCTTTTGACCACCACAACGCCACTCCTAACCACTAGTGACCACTCCCTACCACTCGATTGACCTCCAGCCACCACCCTCGCCATCTCCGGTGACCACCACCCTCTTAATCTCCGACGACCACTCAGTAAGTCAAATTTAACTTAGGATATATCCTAAGTAAAATTTGTCTTAGGATATATCCTAAATGATATTTGTCTTAGAAATTTCTCTATTCAAATGGGAGGGTGGTGATGGTGGTGGTGGTGGTGGAGACTGGTGGTGGTGGTGGATTAGGGACGATGGCGGTAGAGACTGGTAGTGGTGGTGGTGGAGGTGGAAGTGTCGGTGGTGGAGGTGGACTGAGATCAGTCATCGTAAGAGAAATTTCTCTTAGGATGACTGAGATCAGTTTGGCCATGATTTTTGTGTGGCCGGCGGTGGTCGTGGCAATGGAGGGGGAAGAGAGAGAGAGATGGTGGTGGTAGTGGCTATGGAGGGGGAGGAGAGAGAAAGTTAGAGAGAGAGAAGAGAGTTGGGGTAGTGGCGATGGCTCCGGCGACGAGTCCGGTGACGATGAGGACTGCTCCGGTAGTGGCTCCGGTGGTGGTGGCTATGGAGGGAGGAGGAGAGAAAGTTAGAGAGAGAAGAGAGATGGTGGTGGTGGTGGCTATGGAGGGTGAGGAGAGAGAAAGTTAGAGAGAAAAGAGAGTTGGTGATAGTGGCGACGGCGACGGCGATGGCTCCAGCTCCGGCGACGACGGTGATAGCTCCAGTGGTGGCTCCGGTGGTGGTGGTTGTGATGGTGGTGGCTATGGAGGGACGAGGAGAGAAGGTGGTGGTGGTGGCTATGGTGGGGGAGGAGAGAGATGATGGTGGAGGGAGGAGGAGAGAAGATGGTGGCTATGGTGGTGGTGGTTGTGATGGTGGTGGCTATGGAGACGGAGGAGAGAGAGATGTTGGTGGTGGTGGCTATGGAGAGGGAGGAGAGAGAGATGTTGGTGGTGGTGGCTATGGAGGAGAGATAAAGTTAGAGAGAAAAGAGAGATGGTGGTGGTGGTCTCTTAGGATTCCATGGGCAATTTTGCCATTTAGAGTGAAATATAAAATTTTATAGAACTAAGAGGGATAATTTAAATTTTAGAAGACTTTAGGAGGGAAAGTTTTTTTAGAGTGTGTCCTTGTATGGGTGTTTGATTATGACTTGTCCTTTAGTCCAACTTAGCCCAACCTTATGGGCCTTACACCAAGTCTCCCTAAAAACAAAACGTCATTCCGAAAAAGCAAAATTATGGAATTAGGTTTAGGTTCTCTAATGATTAGAGTAAGTAGAAAGATTCGGTACCAGAAACCCGAAGAATTGTTGAAAGACAGATCATAGATTTTGATAGGGCAAATACTACCAAAAAAAAAAAAAAAACAAAAAGCTTATATTGAAAGGGGAAAATTTGAAGGCTAGAAAACTATTGAACAAGATTATAATTTTGGTGGATATAAATCAAGAGTATGTGAAACCTTGCTTATTTCTCTAATGTTCATGGTTAATTGGGACAACCCTAAATGGCTAATTTGTAGAAGAGGTCGGTTGCACCTTCCTAAACTCTATATCGTAGTAGGAGTTCTTGCACTCATTTGTTGGAGGTATACTTAAAATTGTAAATACTAAGGCGGCTCTGATTATGCATTTTGTGTAAATTCCTATGTGACTTTTAGAAGTCGTATTAAATGTGGCCCACTAGCCTTCTATATTAGTTGGACTCCATTAACTATTTAGCCAATAGAAGATTGTCCCAATTAATATATATGTGTGTGTATATATATAAAAAAGATATATGTTATTAGTTGCTAAGAGAATCAATGATTGAATGATTTATCTTTCAATAGTTATTAAATAATAGACTTTTCATATTCAGTAATTATGAAAGTCATTACGTATTCCAAGACCGTCATTATGACAGTCATAAATAGGCCCTCTTCTCTCCTCTATAAAAGGTACACCCTACCCCTTGAAAGTTAACCTCAATCAATTGCAGAAATAAGGGTGTGCATAATTGAGAGACAGAGAGAAGAAGGAGAAGCCTAGAACAAAGTTTAATCTAAGGAGTTCCAATTCTGTTTCTACCAATATCAATGGCGAATAACGGTATGTGAAATTATATTTGATTTCTTAAGATGTATTATATTCAAGACCTTGGCATATAAAATTATTTCCGCATGATAGTTTTATCAATTAAAGTCTTAACAGTTGGTATCAGAGCTAAGTTTGAATATATACATCTTAGAATATAAGATTAAATTGTTGTGTCAAAATTACCGATGTTAATTCTTATTCCATGAATATTCGGATGTGATTGTGTATGCACAGTCACATGGGTATTTGTTAAATTATAAATCTGTTCATGCATAAGATGATTCAGTTGGTGATATAAAATAGCACCAATGAATTGCTTTACATTTACTTTAACCCAATTACAGAGATTCAATGAATTGTTTTGAAAATCATGTATTAATGAAACAACTCATGTGTCCTTAGTAAATCGAGATACTCTGATCTATTTACATGTGCTTGAATGTATATCTCTGTGTGTATCACACATATAGGTTATATTTCATATTAAACTGTTAAAGGATTTCAGTGGAGTAATCAGAAATATTATATAATGTTCATCAATTGGGTTCCATAAGTGGAATTATTTGAGTTGTGATATACTGATATGTATCATACTCCGTATATGTTTATAAAGTCAGAGTTTGAAACACACGGAATATGGATGAACATTACATTTTTCATCATTGAATTAGAGTTTAACTCTATATGTGGATTTGTTATGGAAAACGTGCATGTGAATGACTTAATTTGTGATGTTCCATATTGATTGACTTGAAATTATCATATCTTGAAAGTTGTGATATGTGTTATGGTTCAATCTTGTTTGGAGATTAATTTAATCATGTTAATGAAAGTGATTAAATTTTATGGTTACATTATATAGTTAAAATAAATTTGTTTGTTTGTTTGTTTTAACTATGAAATTAGAGTTATTGCTACTTTTTGTCATTGAAGAGATTTTAATCACATGAATGAAGATTTAAATTTAACATTTTTATTGTGAAAGTGATTAAGTAAATAAATGACAAATTTAGCAATTATATAATAACTCTAATAAAAGGTTAGAGAATATTGGTTAGTTTTATTTTCATAGGGTTTGTTTACTTGGTAGTCGCCAAAGTGACCTAGTTTAGTGAGCCTTATGAATATAAAACTACATTAAAGATTAGTCAATAAGGGTGACATAAAAGACAATAATATTCTCAATGGCAGGCATAGTTGGGAGATTGGGACTAGCTCAAAGGAGAGTCACTTTCAACTAACTATGAAGTGGATATGGTAATGTGATTTGTGTTACTAAGTAGTTTAGAATTGGATACTCAAAGGTAACATGACTAACTATTAGGTGACATAAATTACATTAGACCTATATAGGTGATAATATTTTGCACCTATAGAGTGGACACTAGATATGCCACGGTTTCGCCCAAAGGAGAAATTGTAGTGATGTCAATAGTTCATCTGTTTAGAATTTATAATTCTATATTAAAGATAGACTCAAGGCCTTAACATGAGCATTGTCCTATTTTAGTGACTTTTCCCATTTCGTTGCACTCTCATGCATCTAGCATTCCAACTCTTAATGGGTCAAACTTTTTGGAATGGTATGAACAAGTCCAATTCACAATAGGTGTGTTGGATCTTGACATGGCACTTTTGGTTGACAAACCTGAGGAAGTTACTGTTGACAGTACTGCAGTACAGGTTGACATTATGAAAGCCTGGGAGAGATCGAACATACTTAGTCTTATGTTTATGAGGATGACCATAGCTAATAACATTAAGACTTCTCTTCCTCAAACTAATAGCGCATTAGAACTCTTGACTGCTGTTAAAGAACATTTTAAATCAGCAGATAAGTCACTAGCAGGCATACTTATGGCAGAATTAAGTACTGTCAAATATGATGGTATTAGAGGAGTTTAGGAACATATCCTCTATAGGACTGACAAAGCAGCAAAATTAGGAGCACTAGGAATACAAGTAGATGAATCCTTCTTAGTACAATTTATTCTCAACTCACTCCCTTCTCAGTTCGGCCCATTCAAAATTCACTATAATACTCATAAAGACAAGTGGAATTTGAATGAGCTGACTAGTATGTGTATTCAAGAGGAAGTGAGACTAAGGTAAGAAGGACCCACTCTGTGCTGGTTGTGACTCATGAAGCTAAAAAGAAAGGAAAGTTTGTGAAATGAAAGAGGATTCCATCAAAGAAAGGAGATGGATCTGGAAAAATTAGCCAGGGCCATGGAAAGTTTATTGTCACATGTTATTTTTGTGGAAAGAAAGGACATGTGAAGAAGGACTGCAGCAAGCGTAAAGCTTGGTTCAAAAACAGAGGTATCAATCTTTCTTATGAATCAAATCTTGCTGAAGTTCCTTCTAATACTTGGTGGATTGACTCTGGGGCGTCAACTCACATAACAAATTCAATGCAGGGATTCCTTACAACCTGGAACCCGAAGAAAAGTGAACGATTTATCTATATGGGGAACCGTCTTAAAGCAGAAGTGGTAGTTGTTGGAACCTACCGCCTACTCTTAGAGACGGGTCATCAGATGGATCTTATGGACACTTTTTATGTACCTTCGATTTCTAGGAATCTAGTTTCCTTATCCAGATTAGATGTTGCTGGATATTCTGTTTTATTTGGTTGTGCGAAACTCAGCTTAATGTAACTCTATTATGGTTGGTTCTGATATTTTATATGATGGTTTATATAAAATTTCCTTGAATTATGAGTTTGCATAATCTTTAATAGCCCTGTATTCGAATGTTGGTTCAAAACGAGGTCTAATTAATGAAAACTCTTCAATCTTGTGGCATAAAAGACTGGGGCATATCTCCAAGGATAGAATTGAGAGATTGGTGAAGTCTGGGATTTTGAATAACCTAGACTTCAATGATTTTCAAGTGTGTGTGGAATGCATTAAGGGAAAGAAAACCAAACACACTAATAAAGGTGCCATAAGAAGTACTAAGCTTCTTGAGATAATTCATATAGATATTTGTGGACCACTCTACATTCCATGTTTTACGGGAGAAAAGTACTTTATCACCTTTATAGATGATTTTTCTCGCTATGGTTATGTATATCTGATACATGAAAAGTCTCAGGCCGTTGACATCCTTAAGGTGTTCATTACTGAGGTTGAGAGGCTGTTAGATAAAAGGTTAAAATAGTGAGATCTGATCGAGGTGGTGAGTTATATGGTAGATATGATGAGACGAGACAAAATCCTGGTCCATTTGCCAAATTTCTTGAAAGGCATGGTATTTGTGCTTAATACATAATGCCAGGTATGCCATAGTAGAATGGAGTTGCTGAAAGACGTAATCGTACACTTTTGGATATGGTTAGGAGTATGATGAGTTTTTCAATTGTACCTGATGCATTGTGGGGTGAAGCATTAAAGACTGCAATGTATATCTTAAATAGGGTTCCTAGTAAGGCTGTCCCAACAACTCCTTTCGAGTTGTGGACTGGTAGGAAGCCTAGTTTGAGACATTTACATGTTTAGGGTTGTCCAGCAGAAGCAAGGATTTTTAACCCACATGAGAAAAAGTTAGATTCAAGGACCATATCTGGATATTTCGTTGGTTATCCGGATAAGTCCAAAGGGTACAAATTTTATTATCCTAACCATAGTACGAGAATTGTGGAAACCGGTAATGCCAGATTCTTAGAGAATGGCGAAGTCAGTGGGAGTGATGAATCAAGAAAAGGTTAATCTTGAGGAACTAAGAGTGGATATCCCACCACCCTTTCCTCCTCGAGAAATTGTTGTTCCTCAAGCTATTCAACCAATTGAGGGAAATCAACAACATAATGGAAATGATTCACCACTTCATGAGGATGTTGCCATTGAAAATAATGTAGTACCACCACAACCGGTAGTTCTAAGGAAATCTCAGAGGGAAAGGAAACCTGCCATTTCAGATTATTATGTGGTGTATCTACAAGAATCTGATTTTGATATTGGGATTAATAAGGATCCGGTTTCATTTTCACAAGCCATGGAAAGTGATAATTCTAGTAAATGGATTGATGCTATGAATGAAGAGTTGAAATCGATGGACCAGAGTGGTGTCTACGATCTCGTTGAATTGCCTAATAATTGTAAGAAAGTCGGCTGTAAATGGGTCTTTAAGACCACGTGCGATGCTAAAGGCAATCTCGAGAGATATAAGGCCAGACTTGTGGCTAAAGGTTTCACTCAGAAAGAAAGCATTGATTATAGAGAGACCTTATCTCCGGTATCTAAGAAGGACTCACTTAGAATTATCATGGCACTTGTAGCTCATTATGATCTAGAGTTACATCAGATGGATGTGAAAACTGCTTTTTTGAATGGAAATTTGGATGAGGATATCTATATGGAACAACCTGAAGGGTTTATAAAGAAAGGAAAAGAACATTTGACTTGCAAATTAAAGAAATCCATTTACGGTCTAAAACAAGCTTCCAGGCATTGGTATATAAAGTTTAATGATACCATTACTACTTTTGGATTTAAGGAAAACACTGTTGATCAATGTATTTATCTAAAGATCAGTGGGAGCAAGTTTATCTTTTTAGTCCTGTATGTGGATGATATTTTGTTAGCCAGTAGTGATCTTGGTTTGTTGCACGAAACCAAGGAGTATCTTTCTGAGTGCGTTAAGATGGTTGATATCAGTGGGAACAAGTTTATCTTTTTAGTCCTATATGTGCATTCTATGTCATTTGCATAGAGATCTTTAGGGATCGATCTCGATGATTGTTGGGAGTGTCTCAGAAAGGTTATATCAATCGAGTCTTGGAAAGATTTAATATGCAGTTGTATAGATGCACCAATCATGAAAAGTGACAAGTTAAATGAAAGTCAGTGCCCTAGGAATGACTTAGAAAAGGAACAAATGAAGAAAGTTCCATATGCATCAGCTGTGGGGAGCTTAATGAATGCTCAGACTTGTACCAGACCGGATATTAGCTTTGCAGTTGGAATGTTAGGTAGATATCAAAGTAATCCAGGCATGGAACACTGGAAAGCAGCGAAGAAGGTTATGCGATATCTTCAAGGGACGAAGGATTAGATGCTCACATATAGGAGATCAGATCAGTTAGAAGTGATCGGGTACTCTGACTTGGATTTTGGTGGTTGCTTAGATAGCAGAAAGTCCACATCAGGCTTTGTGTTTCTGCTAGCTGGTGGAGCAATCTCGTGGAGAAGAGTGAACCAGTCCATTATTGCTTCATCCACGATGGAGGCCGAGTTTGTGGCATGTTTTGAGGCCACAAGTCATGCTTTATGGTTGCGAAATTTCATTTTAGGACATGGTGTTGTTGACTCTATTGCCAAGCCGTTGAAAATTTATTGTGACAATACCGCAGCAGTTTTCTTCTCTAAGAATGAAAAGTATTCTAGTGGTTCCAAGCACATGGAACTTAAGTACTTGGTTGTTAGAGAAAGAGTCCAGAAACAACAAGTGTCAATTAAAAATTTGAACTCTACTCTTATGATTGTTAATCCATTGACTAAGGGATTACCTCCAAAGACATATAAGGAACATGTTATAAGGATGGGTCTTTTGAGTAATCAATGATGTAAATGATGGATATTTCAGTTGTAGTGTAATTGACACTTATGCGCAATTAAAGTTTGTTTATGTTATTTACTATTTTCAATTATGTGTGTACAATTTATGTTTTATTGTTTGATAAACAGGAAATGTCTTAACAAGACACATTACATGGGCATTACAGAATAATAGACTAAGGTTAGTATAGGTTGATGATGCCAGAATTTGGTAAGAATAAAGTAGAGCAGTTTAAGGAGAGAGAGAGAGAGAGACTGGTTTTTTGTATGTGGTTCGGCCCTGTTAATGAAGGTACCTACGTCCACGTGTGTGTCTGAGCACGTTCACTAGCAGATCACCGGCGGGCCTGGTGAGCCAACAAAGAGGGGCGGCACTACCAGTAATACCGGCCGGGTATATGCATACAATGGTAAATTCTATAGAGGTTCTGTCTAGACTGAAAAGTCGGCCCCTTCAATGGGGGATGAGAGGTCTCTTTTATCGATGTAAGAGACCTACTCATACATAATTAAGGAAGTATAATCCAATTGATATAGATTAGCATTAATTGTGGGGTTTCCTAATTAGATTAGGAAATAGTTTGCACTTTCCATTAGTCTTCTAGCTTGAATAGGAAACTACCCGTAATGCTCGGGATCATGCCTATGGGCCCGGATGAGCTATTCCCACGGTGGGATGCGCCTGCGCGGTTTTCCCGACTTGTTGGCTGAGTCGTGGATAAACCGCTCGGGATGATGAGTTACAGGTAGACTAGACTGCTCGGGCTGATGCTTGTCCGAGGAGTTGTACATGATTTGACCGGGACATGGACTGGCTGCTGGTTTGAACCGCTCGGTCATAGGATAGAGCCAATTTTGGGTGTATCAGCTGCCCCCCATTTTCAAGGTTGGCCAGATGCTATATTCGGGCAAATTTGGAAATTAGTTTGATGTTATTTGCCACTATCTGAGTGCTTGGGGAAGCTGCCTCGGGGCTTCTGAGTCTGATGAATCCTTAGGAACTAGCTGAGAGTTGAGACCCAGCCTAGCTCGGGACCTTTAGGTGCTCGAGAACTGACCGGGAGTTGAGACCCAGCCTAATTCAGAGTCTTTGAATGCTCGGGAAATGACCGAGAGTTGAGACTCGGCCTACTTCGGAGTCTTTTTGCTTGAGTTAGCCTCCAGGATGGTTATCTTTTGCCCGTGAACCTTCGTAAAGGTTGTGGGTAGAAGAGATTACCATGTTGGAAAAGCCGACCTAAAGCGTATTGCTTTAGGGTCCTTTTATGTTAACTCCCCAGGATGGTTGTCTTCCGCCCAGTTAGCCTTTGTCAAGACTGTTAGGAGAAGAGCTTGACTATGTTGGTTGAGCCGACCTAAATCATGTCGCTTTAGGGTCTTTTTGCTCCTCTATCGTCGGCCAACCTAAGAGATTTTAGTCACCTCTATCGTCGGTTTGGACCTAAGTGGAGTTAATGCCTCTGAGTACTGTAGGTGCTCGGGTTGTCTAAGATTTTGACTTGGTTATTCGCGAGGCCTGTAAATACCCGGTATGATTACCTGTTTAGTTTACTACGCCATCTTGCCCCCCAAGCTTTCGCTAAGACGAGGGTCTTACAGAGGCTATGAACTGTAGGTAACCGACTTGGAACATGGTAGGGTCTTTTGAAGCTTGCCATCATCAGTCACCTAGGAGGTTTGCCCCCATCGTCGGTTGGACCTAAGCAAAGCAGGTGCCTCGGGCGTGACCCCGAGGTCTTTGGTGCCTGAGTTCAGAGCCCGAGGTCTTTTTAGTGCCTGAGTTCGGAGCTCGAGGTCTTTTTCATGCCTCGGGGTTAGGCCCGAGGTCTTTGGATGCCTTGGGGTTAGGCCCGAGGTCTTTGGATGAGCTCTCTGACAATCGGTGGAGCCTCATGTGGTGATCAAGCAAGTACCACTGTAGTCGGGCTCATCTAGACCGATGGAGATAGGAGGTCGGATCAGGATCGTCGGGCTCCTGACTTCTCTGTGCTGGAGGCAAAGTCGGAACTGCTTGATCCTGACCGATGTGAACTGGAGGTCGGGTCAGGGCTGCCGAACTTAGACCATTGTGAACTGGAGGTCGGGTCGGGGCTTCCGGACTCAGACCGCTGTGAACTGGAAGTCGGGTCGGGGCTGTCGAACTCAGACCGCTGTGAACTGGAAGAACTGTCAGAACGCCCGGGCTGATCTCGCTTTCGCTTACTTCTGGAAGACTTGTTGCTTTCTTGCCCGGTGTCTTTGGTCTTCAGAAACTCTTCAGTGTCAATGTATTTTCCAACCCTCTCAGAGAGCTCAACCAAAGTTTTCGGTCGATTTCTGTGGAACGACGCTGCGCACTTGGTGTATTGAACTCCCGAGCAGAAGGCTATGATAGCGGCGGTTTCATCAAGACCGTAGATTCTGAGGTTTTCTTGATTAAACCGGCCAGTGAACTCCTTGAGGGTCTCATTATTCCTTTGTATGACCGTCAGTAGATGTATGTCAGACTTTGGCCGTTCGTGCATACCGATGAACTGATTGATGAACTGCTTGCTGAGTTGCGTGAAACTGTGGACCGATCGGGGCTCCAACGAGTAAAACCATTGGGCGGCCGGGCCTTTCAAAGTGCTGGGGAAGGCTAGGCAGTGTAGTTCATCGGAGTTGGTGGCTAAGGCCATCTGAGCCTTGTAGGTCCGGACGTGGTCGATCGGGATTCCCGAGCCGTTGTAGGGATCTAGGCGAGGTTGCTTAAATTTGCGCGGGATGGCAAACCTCATGATATGGTTGGAGAATGGTGACTCTGTCTCAGTATTGGCTTGATTCTGAGTACGATTTTGACCAAGCTTTTTGGCCACTCCGTTAATTTGCTTTTGCAAGTCCTTGATTCGGGCTTCCATTCCCTCCCGACCGTTATCCGAGGGGTTGGTCGGGTCGGTAGAAGAGGCTTTTTCTTCATGGCGGGGTGCTGTCCTTTGGGGTCGGGCTCGACTATGACTCCGGGTAACCGTGTGCCCAGGGACGACTCGGCTCTTGACCGAGTGACCCTGGACTGATTCCCGGGCCATATGCTCCCGCCTTTCCTCTCGGGCAGCACTCCCACTGTTGATCTCTCTGGCATCCTCAACACGGGACGGGTTGGCTCGGGCGCATTGTCTGGTCAAGATCGGTTCCCGACCGTACGCAACGTTCCCGGGTCGTTTCCCGGCCCCTGGAGGACTGCTTTGCAGGGCTACCAGGGCTTCGATCTGTTGCTGGATTTGACGCTGGCCCTCGAGGAGTTGTGTGAGGGTCGCGGTGATCTGCTCAGATGTCATAACTGCCGCAGCCGGTGCTGGGGCCGGAGGAACATCCCGGTTGGACTGCTGATCAGCCTCCTTACCCTTCTTCGGTGGCATGACGATCAGTCAAGAGATTTGTTGATGAGAAGACTTGTCCTTCCCACAGACGGCGCCAAACTGATGATGCCAGAATTTGGTAAGAATAAAGTAAAGCAGTTTAAGGAGAGAGAGAGACTGGTTTTTTGTATGTGGTTCGGCCCTGTTAATGAAGGTACCTACGTCCACGTGTGTGTCTGAGCACGTTCACTAGCAGATCACCGGCGGGCTTGGTGAGCCAACAAAGAGAGGCGGCACTACCAGTAATACCGGCCGGGTATATGCGTACAATGGTGAATTCTATAAAGGTGCTGTCTAGACTGAAAAGTCGGCCCCTTCAATGGGGGTGAGAGGTCTCTTTTATAGATGTAAGAGACCTACTCATACATGATTAAGGAAATATAATCCAATTGATATAAATTGGCATTAATTGTGGGGTTTCCTAATTAGATTAGGAAATAGTTTGCACTTTCCATTAGTCTTCTAGCTTGAGTAGGAAACTGTCCGTAATGCTCGGGATCATGCATGTGGGCCCGGATGAGCTATTCCCGCGGTGGGATGCGCCTGCGCAGTTTTTCCGACCTGTTGGACGGGTCGTGGATAAACCGCTCGGGATGATGAGTTACAGGTAGACTAGACCGCTCGGGCTGATGCATGTCCGAGGAGTTGTACATGATTTGACCGGGACATGGACTGGCTGCTAGTTTGAACCGCTCGGTCATAGGATAGAGCCAATTTTGGGTGTATCATAGGTTATTAATGGCGTGGTGCATGGAAGGGAATACGAAACAAATGTTGTACAACCGCTATGACTTACATTGATAGTCTATGCTAATCTTAGTATGACAGTAACTAAAAGTTTGGGCGTATTGGCTAATTTTGAAAATTTGTGATCACGTATTAAAGTTTATATATGGAATCCATCTAAGTCAAATATCATAATCGGTCTAGTGGACCAAGTGGGAGAATGTAAATTCCTATATGACTTTTAGAAGTCCTATTAAATGTGGCCTACTAACCTTCTATGTTAGTTGGACTCCACTAACTATTTAGCCAATAGAAGATTGTCCCAATTAATATATATGTATATATATAGAAGATATACGTTATTAATTGTTGAGAGAACCAATGATTGGATGGTTCATATTTCAACAGTTATTAAATAAGAGACTTTTCATATTCAATAAGTATGAAAGTCGTTACGTATTCCAAGACCGTCATTATGGCAGTCATAAATAAACCATCTTCTCTCCTCTATAAAAGGTATACCCTACCCCTTGAAAGTTAACCTCAATCAATTATAGAAATAAGGGTGTGCATAATTGAGAGACAGAGAGAAGAAGGAGAAGCCTAGAATAAAGTTCAATCTAAGGGGTTCTAATTCTGTCTCTACCGATATCAATGGCGAATAACGGTAATGTGAAATTATATTTGATTTCTTAAGATGTATTATATTCAAGATCTTAGCATATAAAACTATTTCCGCATGATAGTTTTATCAATTAAAGTCTAACATTTTGCACCCATGACTACTAATTGTAATGTGTTCTCTCATGTTTCAATTATAGAAATCTAGCCCCTTCATTTTTAATCCACTTTCAATGTCATCCTTCTATTGGCTTCCATTTGAAAAAGTTACGGAAAGTTTCCATGTTGTGAAATGTCAACAGAAGCCGACATAAGGTTGGAACTGCAATTGCATGAAAGTTAAGGGTCGAGAATGTTACAATTGGAAATTGAAGGACCCAACTGCAAATTGATGTATAGTTGAAGGGTAGAAAATTCATTTTACCCTTCTTGTTGATTCTAAAGTTTTATGGCCATTAGTTTGTCCAGAATTAGTTTACCTCCAATTGCAAATACAATATATAGAAAGTTACAAAATTTATTGATTATGATTATGAAGTAATAGTTCGCTCTTACGCTTTATTTGCTTCTTGGATTTATTAAGGGAAAATAGAGAAAAACATAAAGAAAAATATTTTCATTTGTTTGATTACTAAGAAGAATGAAGAGGAAAATATAAAAGATAAGAGAATAAGTTGAAAAATAAATTAAACGTTTTGAATATTGTGATCCATTTTCCTTCTTCCTTTATAAAATTTTATAAAACAATTATATTTTACAAATTCTGTTATTTTAAACTTTCTTTAAGCATGAAAGAAAGGACAAGAGATCACATGTGAGAACTAGTTGTCTTTTATTTTCCCTCTCCAACTCCATGACCCAAACATAAGCTTATATTCAGGTTAAGATCCAACAAGTGTAACAAACAAGTCAGATGGAAAGATTGTTTTGACACTTTCAATTTCTACTGCTACTACAGAGAGAACATTCTCAGTTTCTTGGATTGCATGGTTACCAATATTGAATGCGACATTGCCAAGACTTTTGATTCTGAATATTCAATTATAATTTTATTTATTTATTTTTTTAACTCCTTTTCAAATCATCGGGCGTACGACGTTAATTTTAAAATGCTAGCTTAATCTTTTGGGTCATACTTGTCACATCTAAATCAAACATGGTTAGATATTGGCACATGAGAAAATACTTAAATATTTTTGCTCATTTTGAAATTGTGTATGCCAAAGTTGTCCAACAAAGAGAGTGACAGTAACTAAAAAAACTCCATTAGTATTTGACATAAAAACACATCCAAGCTTCAGATACATATATTAAACATGATCAAGCCCATGACTATTTCACATACAAATTATTCAAATTACAGATAAAAAAGCTTAACATACCCATCACTCAGGTTTCCAAGTTTTATTCATACAAGTAGTACATACTACATATATAGAACATCAAAGAGTTGACCACTTCATATTGCCTTGAGAAGATGAGCATCAATATCTTGGGTTGCTTTAGCAAAGAAGCCCAGATATATATCAGGATCTGGAATTCCTTCATTCAATTTCTCATATTCCAAAGTCCACTTTACCAACCCACCACCACCCTCCATCTTTGTTGCTTTCATTGTGTTTTTGAAGCTTTTGTACTGCTTCATTATATCTCCATCAAGGCCTTTGAAAGTGATGGACATGTTTTCTTCATCTATGGCTTCAACCGTCTCTTTAACGGCTAGTTTTTTTCCTTCTACAATTCCAAACAGGGAAAAAAGAAAAATAATTACTAGCTACATATACACAACTAATTAGTTGGGTTTTAGGTTTGAAAATGAAAAGCTTACTTTCCAGTGCGTTTAATTTATAATCAGGCCCGGCCCTGGGATAGGCCACGTACATAGGCCATTGCCTAGGACCTCTAATTCTACTCATATTTTAAGGGTTTTAAATTTTATGCTACTAGTATTAGACCAATCCAAAAGTATTTTCTGCCCAACTGAAAAAGCCCAAAGCCCAATGCAAACTAGAGGCCAAACTCTCCTAACCCTTTAACATACACGCGTATCCTGCGCCCAAATTTCATTCCCCCCCCCCCCCCCCCCCAAAAAAAAAAAAAACCTTAAAACCACAGCCCCTAAATTTTTGGAAAGTACAAAATTATGTGTAGTAATTGTAGATTTTATAAATAGGCTCTCTTAAATTTCACACAAGCCCCCTGGACTTCTGAAAATTCTAGATTTACATGTAATATTTTACAAGTTTTAGACACAGGTCCCCCCTGCACTCTTGAAAATTGTAAACTTACATGTAATATTTTACAAGTTTTAGGTATAGGCCCCATAAAATTACATAATTTACTCCAAATTAGGGTGTTAAACCAATTTTACCATTTTACAAATAATTATGTATAGATATACCCAAAAATATTTTGCCTCGAGGGCACTACCCCCCGAGTCTCTGTATAGTCTAGGCCCCCCCAGACCAAAATCATGGCTCTGTCCTTGTTCTATACGGTATACCAAAAGCATTCCCAGCCCAACTGAAACGATGTGCTTGCTTCATCTCCGACTCTCCGTCTCTGGTAATCTCTCTCTCTCTCTCTCTATCTATCTCTCTCTCTCTCTCTCTCTCTCTCTCTCTCTCTTCATTGTAAAGTAGATTGCTCTAAAACTAATTGTACGCAAGGTTTTTTTTGTATCGCATTTTAGTTAAATACATTGTGCTAATAAATAGAGGGCCCCATTTTGGAAGCTCGCCTAGGGCCCCCGAAAACTCAGGGCCGACCCTGTTCATAATGTGAACTACTTTACTGAAAAATTTAAGGAAAAAAAGGTGCAACTAAAAGAAAAAGAAATTGATGAAGACAGTCTATTTAAGCACTTCAAACATTATTTTCAAAACTGCAAATTTAATAGCTTAAAATTTAACTTTTAATATTAGGATAAATTCCACTTTCCACCCTGAAGTTTCGGAGTTTTGACACTTTAGACCCTAATTGTGGCAATTTGGTCTCTAAATTTTTGGATGAGCTGCAATTTAGACCCTATAAAACTTTTAGTGACAAATTTTTTTCTTATAGCGACGAATAATTTCGTCACTTTTCGGCTAATTGGAATAATATGCCACAAACGTGAAACTCATATGACCAACTTGCCACAACTAAAACTTCAAAATCTAAAGTGCCAAAGTAATAAACTTCAGTGGTGAGAAGTGCAAATTACCCATAAAAGTATTAAGGCTTAGTTTGGCCCCAACGTTTCTTTTTAAAAGGAGCTTATGAAATTTATTACTAAGCTGTTTGATAATTTTATACAAGTGACACACTACTCTTCAAAAAGACATCATGAAACCAAAAAGCAATATTGAGCTTTTAAAAGCTCCATTCTAGAGCTTTTAAAAGCTCTCCCCCAAAAAAACCCGAAGTTCAATTTTTACAAAGTTTATAAACTAGTTACCAGATAAATTAACATGAAATTGTGCCTTAAAAAAGGAGAAGCACCAAAATAGGGGCCAAACTAAGCCTAAGAATGGAGAAAAACACAAGAAAAACAATTTTCTTCCTTGTTTTTATTTCTCTTTTTCTTTCTCTACAAAAAAAATCCGCAAACCTTACAAAGCGTACGTAAGAATCAGTGTGATATGCAGTGAGTGTTTTCCAGGGTTCTCATAGAATATGTTTATGTGTAATTGGCTTACCAAGAGTATAAGACCAGTGCTTGACAGAGCCCACAGTCACCCAATCACCTTCATGCACTTCAATTGCATGAAAAGTTTGAGGGCAAATATTGGGAATCTTGTGTGCATCACCTCTGAATATCTTGTAAAATTCCTCAGCAGCTGACTTTATCTCTACCTCAACCTCTCGCTTACCACTTAGCAGAGCCATAGTATATATTTATATGTATGTATATATGTATACGTTGTAAACACAAAGCTAATAAGTGGCAAGGGTGCAAAAATGATACTTAACCCTTCAGAGTTATATAGAAGTGGTAGAGTGCTAAGCCTTTGGATTTTCTGCATTTCCAACTTTTCTTGGAAATAGGAGCACATGCATGTATCCATATAATTGGGTGGTATGTCAGTTCACCGAATAATTTATTGTTAAAATGAGAATTTTTACCCAAATCAATCAATGCACCAATCATATTTACAATCATATTTACATGATTCGTTACTGTTTCGACTTATTTTTCAAACTCATTATTTTTTGAAGTCGCTAGCTCAAGTAATGGCTTCATAAAAAAAAAAAAAAAATAAATAATAATAATAATAATAATAATAATAATAATAATAATAATCGAGAAGTCGCTAGTTTGCGGCTAGTAGCAACTTCTACAAAAAATTTTTTTTTAAAAAATAATAATAATATAAAAAAATTGATGAAGATGTTACTTGAAATGGTGATTTTCAAAAAGTAATAGATTTGTGAAATAAGTTGAAACATTGTGTTGGGTTGCGTAATATTTGGATGAACAATGATGGGAAGGATAAAAAAAACTCGTTAAAATGGATTAAAGCATGGTATGCACAAATTGGCATACCAAATGCAATATTATTTCAATTAAAATGGACTAATAGGTAATTCAATCCCCTTGAATCCTCCACAACAAATGTGGTCCCACGAGTGCCATGTGACATACTGACAAAGTACCCATGTAGTCAATGGAAGTTGATTATTTATGTAGTGACCCACATTATTAAGCCTATGTTATGTCATAACCAATTACTTTTTCTTAATTGACCAACTAGCAGCAAGAAAATTTTTGAAGTGTAACCGTCACACCATATTAGTATGCTGATGTGAGGTAACTTTTCGACCTAAACTATACTACACTATTGTACCACCTACACCACAGTAAGGCCTTGTTTGGCAAGTCGGATAAAACTGTCGGGTAGGACAAGATAAGGCAAGATTCGATAGTATAGTAATCATGTCGGATAAGCTATTATGCTGTCCTGTGTTTGGAACATGCTGGATAAAAATGTCAGATAAGCTGTTATATCCTAATTCTGTGTTTGGACGTGCCCGGATATAAGTTCCGGATAATAACTAAATTATTGTTTTTAACACAAAATGGGGTCTGAAGAAAGAAAAAAAAAAGTGAAAAAGAAAAAAGAGTAGATCTAAAAATGAAAAAAAAAAAAAGAGAGAAAAAAAAAGAGACAAATCTGAAAATAAAAAAGGGAAAAAAAAATGGATCTTAGCAAAAAAAAATGAGAGAGCTGGAAAAAAAAAGAAGGAAGAAAGATATGAGGAAAAGAAGAAGAAGAAGAAGAAGAAGAAGAAGAACGCAGATATGAAAATGAAAATGAAAAGAAAGAAAAAAATATCTGAAAAAAACCGAATCTGAAAAATAAATAAATAAATAAATAAGCAGATCGGAAAATAAAAAGAGAGAGGGAAAAAAAAAGCATATATGAAAATGAAAAAGAAAAAAAAAATCAAATCTTAAAAAAAAATAAAAATAAAAATATTTTGTCCCAAGAAGCTATCCCAAATTTTTAATCCCACCTAATACCACCTCCTCCCATGGGTTAGAGTTATGCCACTCTCCATGGAATAAAAACCTAGTTCAGGACTATTTTATCCTGTCCATGGCGCCACCAAACGCTGGATAGGATAAAAATGATCCTATCCTGCCTCTTATCCCGACCACCAAACAAAGCCTAAGAGTATTTAAGCTAATTAAGTTCTTCTAAATTGTAGCACAAAATAACCCCACCGTGGATGCTCTAAAAGAGCTAGTGATTAAGTTAATATTTAGAAGGGGGATTTACTGAAAATGACAATTATGGAGCACTTGTAAATTTTAAATACAATTTAAAAGTGCACTTAACAAAAAGGACAAAAAGTTGACAGCTGGTGCTCGCACGGTATAAGTGCGCGCACCATAATATCTCCCATGTGCACAATTCAATCAAATCCGTCACCCACGAGCCCCCACACGCGCGGCTTCCTTAGAGACTGCTCAGACCGTGCGAACAGTGTACCGGATGATTTCCAATTTCGAAAAATGTTTTTAAACTTTAAACATCCATAACTTTTGACCTACAACTCCATTTTTCACAAATTTTATACCGTTGGAATCGTGTCGACGAGAGCTACAAAACTAGTACCATTGTTGATATGTTTTGAGAATTTTTTTTTCATGTTTTTACATACATAAATAATAAGTGAAATTTCACTTGATATACATAAAATATTAAGTGAAATTTCACTGAATACATGCAAAATATTAAATGAAACATACATGAATAATAAGTGAAATTTCACTAAATACGTAAAAATTGAACATAAAATTTTCATGTTTTTACATACATGAATAATAAGTGAAATTTCACTTGATATACATAAAATATTATGTGAAATTTCACTGAATACATAAAAAATGTTAAAAATTCTCCCCAAAAAAGCCCTAAGTTCAATTTTTGCAAAACTCATAAACTAGTTACCAAATAAATTAACATGAAATTGTGCTTTAAAAAAGGAGAAGCACCAAAATGGGGGCCAAACTAAGACTTAATGAGGTAGCAATGACTTTATTGCTATTCGTCTTTTTTTAATTTTTTTTTCTCAAAACATATAAATTTGGCATACATAAATATTAAGTAAAAATTCACTGAACCCGTACATGCTTTCTTCCTGAAAAACTTGAAGTTAAACTTAACATTTGTGTACTCGTTCAGTGAGGTTTCACTTAATAAGTCAAGTGAAAATTTACTAACTATCCCAAAAGTCGCTAGAAGTAACTCTCTAGAGTTTAAGTCTAATTTGATACTTACTTTGTTAAAAAGTCCCTCAAATGTCAATTTAAGTAAAATTTCACTTAATATTCATGTACAAGTTCAGTGAAATTTCACTTAATATTTATGTATGTCAAGTGAAATTTCACTCTTTTTTTTTTCGTTTTCATATTAAACAACGCATATTTCGTTTAAAAAAAAAATTCAAATTTCACAAATCAATTATAAAACATTGTTTTTCAACCCAAACAAATGCAAAATTCTTCTGAAATTTCACTAAAACTCTCCTTAAGAACAAAGAGAACATTCGGTTTTTTTTTTCCTCACAATATATCAACTTAACATACCTAAATATTACGTGAAAATTCAATAACACATACACGAATATTATATAAAAATTCTATTAAATTTGTCTGGAACATGGCATGTAAAAATATTTTTTTTTTCTTTTGCTCAAAAGGTATCAACAATGGTACTAGTTTTGTAGCTCTCGTCGACACGGTTCCAAATGTATAAAATTTGTAATAAACAGAGTTGTAGATCAAAAGTAATAGAGGTTTAAAGTTTAAAAAAATATTTTCAAAATAAATATCATATGGTATAGCCACTCACACAGTGTGAGTGGCTAAAGAATGAGGCTCGCGAGGGTCGTTGGAGTCATGTGAGATCTTCTATGGTGCGTGCACTTATACCGTGTGAGCACTGATTTAAACTTATAAATTGGAGTTTTAAACTTTTGAGAGTTATTTGAGGAATTTTACAACAATCATCTATATTTAGAAAGGCTAATGCTATTGTCAGAACAGTAATGACTAATGCCAGAGCTAAAAGCGTTATAAAAAATTTTAGCGACATTTTTTTTTGTTTGGACTAAAACTTTTAACAATAAAAATTATTATGACATTAACAATTAGAGTAATATTTGGGACACAACTTTCATACAACTTTCATACAACCTCCTTAAAACTTGTGTCTATCTCTCTCTTGTGATGTCACTGGACCCCACAGTGACACAGGAGAGAGATAGACACAAGTTTTAAGGAGGTTGTATGAAAGTTGTATGAAAATTGTGTCCCAAGTATTACTCTAACAATTATTACTATAACAATAACGTTACCCTTCAAAATAAGTATAAGTTGAAAGATTTGGAAACATTTCTCTCTCTCAAAAGATGACAGATTTGGCAACATAAGCCAAAAGAATTGTTGAAAAGAAATCAGATGCACCTATATCACCTATATCCTTACAAAAATGTATTCAACTTTACGGAAACGTGTTACATGCAATTCAAACTAAATTTACCAATTTAAATTATAGAATATTAGTGGTAAATACCTCAAATTGAATAGTCTAACTCTATAATCTACCCCGTTTTTTATTTTCCCCAAAGATCCTTTATTGGTACAACTGAACCACATTAACTCCTTTGACCTAATTAATTGACTAATACATGGACTGAAATACCCCTACACTATCATGTAGAGTTAGAACTTAAAACACAGAGAAAGAGAGGAAGAAATGGGTCTGTGGTCAACATTTGCCACTACCACAGCCATCACCGACAACGGAGACCACCACCATCTCCGACCAATTGTGTGTGTCCGACGTCAGCGAATCGTCTTCTCCGACCTTCCTGCAACAAACTCCATCGCCATAACCAACGGTGCGTGTCCAACATCAGCGAAGTCATCTTCTCCGACCAACATCTCCCATGAATCCGAAACTCTTGCAACACACTTCAACGCTTTGTACTTTGTTTGAGGCTCAGTTTGAAGTCAAGCCATCTTCTAAGAACCTCCATTTTCTAAATCTGAGTTTGGGATCTATTCCATTGTGATTGGGTTGTTTACATGGTAAGGCTAACATGCACTCTTGATGTTTGCTTAAATGCTTTAGAGAGAGACGGATGAGGCACTTTTTTTTTTAAGTTATCATTTGATTGGGAAGGCTTGTTTGGAACAATATTGACTTTGGATATTTTGCAAAGCTCTTCAGAATTGGGCATATGATATGAAGCTCTAACTTTGTTTCATTTGTTGCTTTTCCAGGGATTTGTTTTGTTTTTCTACGATGAATTCTTCTTAATCAATGGTTATGTGAAAATTTCACATACCTTCAATCAAATTTCACATAACTAGTTATGTGATATTTGAACTTTTCATAAACTTTTTTTTTTAATGTGAATTTCACATAACTTGCTAATTCAAATTGATTTAGCCCTTGTTTTCTAAAGGGTGAGCTTTAAAAAAAAATTAAAATGCCTATAGTAGTAAAGTGGGTTTGTTTCAGGCATTACTTTTGCATGGTTTTTGTGTTTAGTTTGTTATGTGAAATTTCACATGACTATAGCAGTATGTTTGAATAGTTTTTTTGTTGACAAATGTCACGACCCATCCCACTATGCGTGGAAATAGGACACGTGGCACGCCATCAAGGCTTATCCAGTTCCATTAAAGTAATATAGCAGCGGAAACATTATTAAAATCCATTAAAATCAGAGTTATAAAAAGTTTTATTCAATTGAAACCAGTCCAAAAGAAAACAGTTTTGAAAACAGAGGTCCAGTCGACTGCCCAGTCGACAATAATAGGATCCAGTCGACTGTGCCTGGCAGAACCTCAAACCCTAAATCCTCAACAGAGGTCCAGTCGACTGATCAGGGGTCCCAGTCGACTGTGTTAGGCAGAATCAAAATTTAACATTTCTCATCAGAGGTTCAGTCGACTGCTCAGGGGACCCAGTCGACTGTACTGGTTACTATTTGGATCAGTAGCTGGAATCTACAGTGACTCAATCGACTGATCAAGGATCCAGTCGACTGCTTCTCTTACTATTCACTTTCAGTGTCTCAATCCCACGTGGTCCAGTCGACTGATCCTGGGTCCAGTCGACTGCTCCCCTGCTGGGCAGCCTGAAATGAAATATTAACAACTCAAGCTTCTCTACACCAACCACAATAACAACCATAACTGATTTTAACATTTAAAACATAACTATAGACGTTCAATTACCAGATTACAATACTACAACACTAATCCATGGTTCTATTACAACATATTACCAAATTACCAATCCTTACACCAGTTTAGGATTTAAAACACAAAAACATATACAAGTGTGGTTCCCCGGCATTCATCGGCCTCACTCATCGTGATTCTTCTTGTCTTTCTTCTTACCTGCAATGGAGTACATCTCCACTGCTCAGCTATATGCTGAGCGTACAAGTCTAACATGTGTAATATTTAACAAAACATGCTTTCATCTCATAAATCATATCAATAGTCTCTAGGGAGAAAAATACGCATTCATCCGGTAGCGGCAAGTCCAAGCCTTAAACTGCGATACCAATGGCAAGTCCAAGTCTATCAACCATTGTATCCACAAGTGCCATGGCAAGTCCAAGTCTATCAACCATGCACAGTAGCCGTCGCTACTCAAATTCTCAAACATCGAGAAGCTTACCCCGGCATGAATTTGTATAAGACTCCCCTTTGACCCACATAGACAACTCAACGTGCTCGCGTAAATTTAGACATGCTTTTCACAAATTTAGCGCGTGCATAATTAACGGGCCTAAAATTAACACATGGATTTTGCCCGGATCTCAATTTCGTCGTCGAAATCTAAAACATGTAATTCTCTATATTTTACAAGTTAGGACTTCATACCTCGTGCGATTTCCCCCAATTGAAGGATCGACTAGGAGGCTAAATAATCGTCGGATTTCGAATTTGAGAAACTTCCTACAAGTTTATACCTGTTTTTCCCAAAAGTCTAAAATTAAGATTTTTACAAAACTTGGCCAAACATGGCCTAAGTAGTAACAAAACGAAGATCTTACCTCCACGAGTTCAAATACGAAATCTGGAGAAAAACTAACGGACGGAAGGTCGTCGATCGGTGTCGCAAAGCCCGTGGCCACCAATCTCCCTTCTCTCTCCTCTCTCTAGATATTTTGAAATGTTTGGATGAGAATGAATCTCATCCACCACTATTTATAGGCAAACTTTTCAGAAATTGCGTTTACCTCCCCACGAGTTCCTCAAACTTCTAATTAGCTCTCGAAACTTTGCACACGTTCATTTTATGCCTTTACGAGTGAAAACTATAAGTTTCAAAAGTTTCCGACTAAGTTTCGTTTGGGTCCAAAAATAACGTCCGAAAACTATATTCTGTGGAATCTCTACACAACCTACCTTTTATTTAACGTGGCACTCACGTTCTCACCACAGTTATCAAAATGATATAACAATATCAAAGATTACCAGAATTTATACTACACAGGTATAATTACTATTCACAGGAATACCAGATAGAGTCAAATAACATTTAGATCATATAAATGCCATTTACTCATGCTCATGCAATATGAATTGCCATGTTCCCGTGTCCTCACTGACACCTTACCGTTGACTCACAATCAACCTCATTGCCATCCAATTATCAAATAACATTGATAACTCACAAAAGTCAATATGCATGATAAAACAATGATTTTCTGGAACGGGTGTGACAACAAATTATGTGTAATTTCATATAATTTTTCTCTTCATAAATTTCACATAGATATAACTAGTTATGTGAAGTTTCATGTGAGTTTTTCTTTTAACAAATTTCACATAGATGTGTGAAATTTAACATAACTTTTTTCAAATGCTTGAGTTTCTCTTTCGCTCTTTCTAGAATAAAATTTCACACTCAAAAGAGTTGTGTGAAATTTAACACTCAAAAAGTTATGTGAAATTTTCACCTAATTAATTCTAGAGAAATGCTGAGACTACAACCTCCCTCCCTCTCTCTAGAACAAAATTTCATACAGGAAAAGGTTATGTGAAAATTTCACACAGGAAAAAGTTATGTGAAATTTCACATTTCTTTTTGGAACAAAATTTCACACAGAAACAAGTTGTGTGAAATTTCACATAACTTTTTTCAGTGTGAAATTTCACATAACTTCTTGTTCTTTTTTTTTTTCTTTAGAATTTCATAACGACAATAGTACTTGTTTGATAGATCTCATCGAGTAGGTTCCGAAAATATTAATTTTACAAAAAAAAAAAAGGATTTCTAGACTAAAAGTTATGAATTTTTAAAGTTAAAGTGACGTTGTCACCGTTTGCTCAAATGAAGGAGCGTGCGTGAGTTTCACGAATTGGGCAATTCTGTCCAAAAAAGTTATATGGAGTTTTCATTAAATTGATTTGCTGACCGAATCAAACACCAAAAAAGTTCATAAGCATGGAGTTTCGACTAAATCTCCCAATAAATTATCAATAATGATATACACATTTTTCTATACACTTTTCTACATCATACAATTTTGGCCTTTGATTCCAGTGAATTCTATGTACTCTCACGTGAAATCTATGTAGAATTTATATGGGATCCACTGAAATCAATGGTCATAAATGTATAGAGTAGAAAAATATGTGTCATTACTCTTAAATTATAGAAAAATGCTCTCTAAATTATAATGTATACACCTACATCCTAATCAGGGGCGGAACTCAGAATTTGTCTTTTGGGGTGCCGAGTTACTATTTATGTTATCTAACAATGACACACGCGCAGGGTTCGGGGGCAGCACCCGAGACGATTTTTTTGGTTCTATTTATACATGAGTATACTTTATTTCTTTTTTTCTTTTTTTTTTTTCCTTATCAGTAAGACTACAAATTTACTATGTAAGATTATTTTGTGTGGTGGGTTGAATTTATCATAATGAGTGGTCTAATTGTATAGGGTAATGCTATTCTCCTCAAATCTTGTATCCCAAATGATTCTCAAACATATGTGGTTGAAGTTAAGAGTTGAAAGAAAGTAGTAAAATGGTTTAAGGTGACTAAAGGAGTATCATATTTTTTTGTTTGGGGGTGCCAGAAACAACAAAATATGAGGAGTAGCAGATTCTTTTTGTTTGGGGGTGCCAACAGATAACAAAATATGAGGCATAACACACATATATGTATGTTAATAAAATCAATTTACCACATGTGAGGGATGCCATGGCACCCCCCACTATACACTCAGTTCTACCCCACTATACACTTAGTTCCGCCCCTGATCCTAATCATCATGCAAATTGAAAAGCAACTTGATTAGACATTGCTAGTCATTTCTGCCATAAACACAATTTGTTCAGAAAAAATAATACACAGATAAAGATAAATTCTATTGCATTTAATGGAAAAAATATATATATATATATATATTTAAGGGTATGTTTGTGAATGCACATATTTGTTTAAAAAGTATTTTAAGTTGAACGCGGACTTCAATTCGAATACAAGTGCTTCTACCAAATGCTTGAATTTATAGAACTACTTCACATGTAAAGTGTAGAATCAGTTCTTAGCATTCCCAAATAGCTCCTAAAATATGTCACAATCGGTTTCCCCCAGTGGGTGATACCAAATAATTTTCAAGATTTTGTAAAATCTTAGCAGGGATTTGCTTTTATGCATGTTTTCAGATATTTATGCAGTGGGGATCTTAGACGGGTGCAAAGAATAGGTGTCATGTGGGTTAACTTGTCACGCCCCGGAGCAGCATAAATAGAGAAAATAAATTTCCTTTATGGGTCCATAGGGAATGACAAGTGAAAGTCACTACTAACCACACCACACAGTACTAGTCCAAACAGGAACAGTAAACAACTGAAATATAAACACGGTTCTATTTATTATAAACATCAGAGTATGGTCCACAGGATCACAACAGGTCTGGAGACAACATATGCCCAAGTACCCGTTAACTACAAAGTTTAACAGAAAAAGGAAAGTAGTAACATAAACTACTATTTATCTTCAGGTCTTCAGCCGGCGTACGGATAGTCATCAGCCGGACCGGCATTAGTGGGGCCATCTTCTGCGTAACTCCCTTCAGGGTAATAGTTATTGCCCTGAATTCCATTATCTGCATTGTAAAGGACAGAGTAGTCTGGACGGGGAATGTCCAAGCAATAAAGGCCGTCAGCTTGTTGAAAGCTGAGTGAGCACTAACTAACACAGTCTCATAGAAATAACATTATTACCATTTTGGACAGCATATGACAGTGATACTAAATATATCTCTTCCTCTTTTTATTCTGACTTATTACTAATAGATTCTCATCGTTTCCCCATTCTAAGACAAATTGCAAAATCTCCCAACTTACTATCTCGAACTGATTATATCAGCACAACATACCAGTGCTCTTGTTCACCGCTACACCGCTTTTAAGAACTCTTGCGAGCACCTATACATTGTTCTCATATAACGACTGGTCTATGGATGTACCCATACTCTTGTTCACCGCTTTTAAGAACTCAGTTCACCGCTTTTAAGAACTCTTGCGAGTATGATACATACACAGCTCTGGTAAATATAAACCATGGGCGTGCCACAATTACTCTTGTTCACCGCATTTAAGAACTCTTACTGTTCACCGCTTTTAAGAACTCTTGCGGGTACTGTGCACCCATAATTCTCACAATCCTGATCAAATCCTTGACATATACTTATCGGATTCAACCTGAGCGAATCATCAGCTCGACTCATACAACCTTGAACAGACTAATCATCTTACTGACTCACTTCTCAGTTATCCAGTACTACCCAGTATTATTATCTCCAATCTATCTCGTTATTGCGTCGTACTATTACTAACGTTCCGAACCCGACTACGTTACTCACAATGTTATCTCTAATCTCATTATCGTATCCCATTTCCTCCGTAATCCATAATTTCGCATAATAGGAACATGGAACAACAATTAAACAACTACGCATTATGCATTATAAACTGAAAGGAACACATTCATGTTCTGCTATGTTCGATCGATTGAGGTCCTCTCGATCGATTGAGGAAAGGTGATGTTCGATCGATTGAAGTCTTCTCGATCGATCGAGGTTCAGGTGGTCTCGATCGATTGAACTCAGTTTGATCGATTGGGACTCAGTGATGTTCGATCGATTGAACTCAGTTCGATCGGTCGAACTTCATCTTCCACAGATTCTGCCTGTGAACGTGCAGAATGTGCTAGGGGTATTTGGGTTATAATTAATACATCCAAAACTCGTAAAACATCATAACTAAGTTACCGAGTGAGTTTGGAACTCACCAAAATTCGTTAAGGGCGCGTTTGGCAACGTTGAAAGCTTCCAATCTTCCTCCAATGGTTTCATCTTTTCTCTGCTCCTCTTTTCGTCTCTGTTTCTCCTTCTCTCCTTCTGATTCTCCTTCTTTTCTTTCTCTTCTTCTTTTTCTTCTTCTTTTCTCTCTCACTTATAGAATATATATATGTGTAAGTATATATGAATATGTGTATATATATACACACAAACTCACAACCCTTTCTCAACTCTCTGATTTTCCAAACACTCAAACATACGAGCACAACCACATATATAGAGGGGAGGGAGTGTAGGTGGCTGTTTCTGCGGGAAACCTGGGATTCAAATCATTACAAGTTCGATCGATCGAGGTATGTTCGATTGCTCGAATTCAGGTCGGCCAGGTTTTGATCGATTGAGAAGGGTTTGATCGATTGAAGTGGGGACCACGTATTAAATTCAGGTCGGTAGGGTTTCGATCGCTCGAACATGGTTCGATCGCTTGAACTATGAAGATTCTCGATCGATCGAACGAGCTTCGATCGGCCGAAGATTGAATTTCATGAGTGGTCAAAGGAAGTAAATAGAATCTCTCTGCATTAAATATATATTGAAAATACAGGGTATTACATAACTTTTGGTTTAAAAATACTTTAGTACCATGTGTTCATACCTAAATTCAATTTGGGCTCTCTACTTCTGATTGCAACACTTTAGGCCCTATAGTTTCAGTATTATTTCAATTAAGGACAGCTTGTAACACCGTCAGAAAATAAAAAAACAGAAAAGCTCATTCTGAAGCCAAAACATGTGAGTCTTTTAAGTTTTAGCCTATCGCCCACGATCACAGTAGCACTTCCTTATGCCAATCGATTGAGTGGAGTTGTTAGATGTTGCCATCACTTGACTTTGCCCTATTTCTGTGTCTTGGTCTCTCTGTTAAATGGATGGAAACTTAAAATACTCACATGTTTTGGCGCCAAAATGAGCTTTTCCATCCTTTTTTCTTGACAGTGTTACAAGTTGTTCTTAATTGAAACAATGCTGAAACTATAGGGCCCAAAATATTACAATTGGAAATAGAGTGCCCAAAGTGAAATTTAAGTATAAGTACAGGGTACTAAAGTGTTTTTTTAAACCTTAACTTTTTTGTCAAAATAGTGAACCCCATCTATCCCGTGAACACCCCTTCCAGTTTTAATTTACAATTAAACAGTGAACCCCATCTCAACCAAACTCATTAGCTACCTCTTTCCTCCCTCTCAAATGAGAGATTCCTGTGGAATATTGGCCCAATTCATTCATTCCTTCATTCTCCCTCTCTCTCAAATCTATTGAATACACACCCAATTCATTTTCTGGGCTCACGCCCAATTTATTCAAAAAATCAACACCCAGCGTATTCAAAAAATCAACACCCAATTTATTCCAATATACATCTTGATAAAAAAATAAACAAATTTTAATTTCCAAAATACATCAATAAACCAACACCTAACTCATTCAAAAAACCAACACCCAATTCATTCCAATATACATCTTGATGAAAAAAAAAATTCCAAAATACATCAAAACCCAATTAAAATACATCAGTAATAGAATTGAAACACATTAATTAGATCATGTAGTGCATCCTACAATGAAAATATTAAAACAACGTTAGATATATTTCGTACCAATACTTTTTAGATTACCTGTGGACAAATCACTATCATCATCTAAACTTGCAACTAAAGTAGTGTCATCGATCATTTGGTGGGGTAGTTCTACATGAATACAATAGCAAAGTAACTTATATAATTCAAACACAAAAATAAAAAAATGGACAATAAATTAAACTTTCTTGCCAATTTGTAAGCATTGGACAATTTCTTTTATCGTGTGTCACACTAACTTTTCCATACCTGTGACATTTTCTAGCTTTAGAATTTCTTCCTCTCACTAATGCCTTCTATTTTCCTCCCTTGAGCCTTTTTCCACGTCCTTTCGCTCGCACTTGCTTCGGCTCATTGTAATTATATTCATAATTATAATTCATGTTCACCGACTTAGATACATTCGTCCCATCACCAATCATGTGGTGGTATATTTACTATGCCAAGTTGTTGAGTTAAAGACTTTTGAGCACTCGAAACCTTATGGTGTGATCGCAAAAGATGTCTTTTAGAAGTGGTTGCCTATGGGTGACAATAGCCCTCCTCAATTACACTAACCATATATGTTCCTTTTGTTGACTTCACCACAGCAAGTCTTGCATTGCATTCTTCTTTTATTGATCCCCGCTTTCTTTTTACACCCACATCCTCTATTAGTTCACCCTTTCCTTGTTTATAACAAACATACTCCTTACTTACTATCTCATCGCTGCTCACCCTTTTTTTTTTCGGACCACTTTCGAACACTAATAATTCCAACATGTCTTGCATATGTATTGTAAAAAATGTTCACATCATCTAATGTTTGAAATTCCTAACCTTGTTTAGGCATAACATCATCTACTACTTGAGGATAGTTAACAAAATCTGAATTAGAATCGTTGTTTGAATCCAAATATTGTTCCCTACATTCACCTCCTTCTTCGAATCCCAAATTGTGTCTGCTCTCTAATTCAATATTCATATTCTCCCCACAACTGCCTGTATTACACTCCATGTTAGCCATTTTTTTTATAAGCATGTCTTATACTCCACATTCACCCCCATTTTTTTTATACTCCATGTCATCCACTTTTTGTAAGATTCACAATCAAGCTGTTAAAAAAAACATAACAATAATAATAATAATTTTACAATCAACAATTGACAATCAAATAATCCATAAAAGTACCAAATCCTACAAATCGAAGTTTCACAAATCCTAGCCTAAATCAAATTCCAAATGGACAACAATTCCCTAAACATGTTCCCAAATTTTCCCGGCACAATAAAAAATAAAAAAAATAAAAAAATGTGCCTAAATCTCAATAAGCAAATATTGAAACATTTACGAAAAAAAAATCCTATGTTTACTGCTTACCTCCAATGAACTCTAACAGATCTCAAATTTAGAAAATCTTCAAGCCAAAAAATTCCTCCAACAAAATATCAATTAATCCAATAAAAAAGAAGTGCCAATCAAAAGTAAATTCAATACACAAGTGGTATATTCGCACCAAAAATTGTAGAAAAAAGCCTTAATTAATAGATTTTTTGCATGCCTAAATACGGCCTAGAATACATACCAGATTGCTAATCTTGAAGAACAACACAACTGGAGTTGTTTATAATTTGTTGAGTCAAAACACTTTGGAGATTTAGGCGGCCAAGGGTACTAGATCGAGGCTGAGATGGGGAGAGATGGTGTCATAGGCAGCAGTGGTGGATCTTCTTCTGTGGCTTCATGACTTGAGAGCTCAAATCACAATCTGGTGAGGTTGAAGAAAGGAAACATTGACGGAGATGACTTCAAGGACTCACATCATTATTTCTTGACTGGGATGGAGAGAGGGAAGGAGACGAGAGACATAGATTCAAGGGAAAGAGCGAGAGAGAAACTGTTTGTGATGAAATATTCAGCCAATACCAAGGTGCCACATGAAATTCGACGTGGTAGAATGGTTGATTAAATTGGATGCGTTACAGGAGCAGTTACAACAGTTTGCAGGTTCATTTTGTTCAAGATAGTTAACTGCCAAGGGACACATGTCAATCATTGTAGAATAATTGAAAGGGTAGGTGTCAAGCCAAGGATGTGCCATATAGAGGAACAATTATCAGTTTGAAAATAGGAGGGAATATTCAAACAAGACTGCTGAGAAGTCCCGACGTCTATAAATAGAAGGAGTTTGTGTTCGAAAAGGGATTTTTCGATCAACACCAACATATATCTCTCAATACATATACTGTATTTTTATCTAGACATTTAAATTTAGGAGTAGAATACCTTCAAAGTGATCTTCAAGGTTAGATTGTAGTCTGTTTTCATTTAAATAAAGTAGCTTATTGCTTTATTGTTCTGTTTACTGTTTATTTTGGAGTAGTTATTCTATAGTAAGTTTGAAGTGCTTCAATTAGTTACATCTTTACACATTTAAAGTCCTTGTTTAAGGCATCAATCATCACCACAATCTCCCTAGTGAGGCGCAGTTTGGATATCAATCACATCACACACATTGGCAACTTGCTTGTCTGGCACACTCGCACATTTATAATTTTCCATCCAAACATTTTTGGCACGCCCAGTGGGACACTAGTGTCAAAGGATGGCAAATAGAAACCTTCGAAATAATAGGTCTGTTGATAACGCCAATATTGGTACTAATATTGTTGAAACTGGTGGTTCTCCACACCAAGATCCTCAAAGCAGCAATACTGGGAATCATACGACCAATGAAAACCCAAAAATAGGAGTTGAGAATTTGAATCCAATTCCAAATAATGGGAATGTTGGTTCAGAAAATCAACATGACTTGGTGAATCAATTGACACCAATATTCGATCATTTGGGAAATATGATCCAAAATGTTAATGTTCTCAATAGTAAACCACAATTTACAAATGGAAATCCTTCTATGATTCGACAAAATGAAAGAGGATATACCCATGGCTTGTTTCAACCAAATCCCATGACTCATGCAAATGGGCCTCCTTTTAGGCCTAACTCACAGGAAAGTTTCTATATGTCTGTCCCTAATAATACTCCTCCAGTATTCGAAGGGATGCAAGGGAATCATATGGGTGGTCAAGATTATAATTATAGATCAGTGAATATTGAAGAGCCTAGATCTAGAGAAAACATAACAGGACAGAATAGGAGAATAAACAACAATCCTGTATTCGAACCAGACCCTACTGGAATAGGAGTGGGTCAAAGAAATGAAAATCCTAGGATAGTGGATAATAATCCTCAACCGCCTCCAATACCACCAATAAATCCTCCTTTGGGTCAACTAGGTCATCACCAACCACTGAATATGGTTGACAGAAATGACATGATTAATTTAATCCATGAGGTTTGTGGACCCATGGCTCAGGGGGTACAAACTCCAGTTTATAGGAAGCCTTATCCTGAATGGATTGATATAATTGAATTCCCTAGGGGATTTGAATTCCCCACCTTTGCTATGTTTGATGGAGATGGAAGTCAATCCATAGTTGAACATGTGGCAAAATTTATTAGTCAGTGTGCTGATGCAGGAAATAATGAATACCTTAGGCTTCGTTTGTTTCCTAGTTCATTAACAGATACTGCATTCACTTGGTTTATTAATCTAGCCCCTAATTCCATCCATAATTGGACACAGATGGAAGAATCCTTTCATACTCAGTTTTTCCAAACAGAACCAGACGTGTCTATGGCTGATTTGGCTAGACTATGTCAAAAACCTGATGAGAAGGCCACTCAATTCATAAATAGATTCAAAAGGGCTAGAACAAAGTGTAAAATCATTTTACCTAAGCCTGAATTTGTTAAGTTGGCTCCAAATGGTCTCGAATTTAGGCTTCGAAAGAAATTCGATGCTTTAGAATTTAGAGATCTTGTTGAGTTAACTGCTCGAGTCTCTAGATATGAAGCCTTGTTGGAAGAAGAGAATGAAAGGAACGCTTCTTCAATAAAAACATATTATAAAGATCCTAATTATGAGATAGATGCTGCAGAAATAATAGGAAAAGAACCTTTCACATGTAAGAGTCTTGTGAAGAAAAATATTTCTGCTGAAGTGTACAAATCTAAAGGATCATTTAAAAAATATTCATTCGATGTTTATAAATTGGATGAAATATTTGATCATCTGATAGAAGGACAAAATTATCAAATTATCTGATGGGACAAAATTACCTTCTAATGATGAATTAAAAGGTAAAAAATATTGCAAGTGGCATAATTCTTGGACTCATTCAACTAATAATTGTACTGTTTTTTGAGACAGGATTCAAGATCTGATCAAGAAAGGGAAATTAAAATTCCCTGAAAAATAGATGGGGGTTGATGAAGATCCATTTCCAGCAGTACAAGAGGTGTCAATCAATGTCCATGACATTTCCTTCGAAGCTCTGGTCAAGGAGAGGAAAAATACAAAGTCAGAGGACCAGATGAAAAGACTTGAAGAAATAACAAGGAAGAACCCTGAGTTATCAGTTTTCAACCAAGAATATGCAAGGAATTTATGCATTGGTTGTGGGAAAAAATATGCTGAAATCTATGATGAAAGAGTTAGGGCTAAAATAGGCCGAAAAAATAAACAGCCTTCGTTCGAACAAAGGAAGGTGAGTACTTCCTGTGAACTTCCATTTTAACCAATCATGAATGTTGGGAAAGGGCAGTTTAGAGGGCCAATTTATCAAGCTTCAACATACAATGGACCAATGACAGCAAAGTATGCTCCAAGGCCAATGGCTCCTTTCAAAGCCAATTTTTCAAAGAATTTTTATGCTGGTAACTATGTTCAGCCATCAAGGCACATGCAATATGTAAGGCTAGGTTTCTCTCATACACCAAAGAAACATTATGGGGTACAGAGAGAAAGACAAACTCAATTCATGACATCAAAATTGGTACCAGCACATGTGGTACAAGCTGAGATGGACATGGAAGCATTGAATAAATCACCAAAAGTTGGTGAGACATCACAATCATGTGAATATGCATTGATTTCAGGAGTGCCAAACTAGTTTGTCTTGCAAGATGATATAGTCAAAAGTATGATGGAACAACAAGTTTCTCAAAACAAGAATAGGATGATCAAACCTCCTCATGTTGAAAAGAATACATGGCATGTGCTTCAACATCCCAAGGAAAAAAACCAGAGTATAGCTCCTATAATAAATAGGACTCAACAAAGGAGACTTCAAAGGAAGTTTACTATATGGAAAGAATTTTCCAATATGCAGGCTCGAAGCCAAGAATTAGGGAATGAAATCAAAAGAGATTCCAGTGATGCTTCGAGGCCTAATCCCAGATTCGATCGAAATGTAAAAGTTGACAGTGATACTATGTCTGAGGAAAGTATCATTAAAGCCAAAGTATTAGAATTGGAAAAGGCAATGAGCATTGATGATGGGGATGAAGCAATGACAATGGTAGAATCTCAAGTCTTGAGAAATATTGAAATGAAACTCGAAATGAAACTACCAAGGGTGAGAATATGCTTATCCAGTTTGGTACATTTCCATAACAAATGGAAGTTAACACTGCCACATTCGTGTTACCAAAAATCTTCGAAGTAACAGAAGATCAACAAATAGATGAAGAAATGGAAATAGAAGCATCTACTCAGGATGTCTTCGAGGTAAATCTCCCTAAGTTCTTTTTTAGTGATTGTAATTTTGCCTATTCATTCGAAGAACCATCAACAGAAATGACTAGGCATCTTAAACCCTTATATATAAAGGCTTGTTTAAATGGGGTTCTTTTAAACAAAGTATTGGTTGATAATGGTGCTGCTGTCAACATTATTCCTTAGAATACTTTAAAAAAGATCAATAAACAAAATGCAAAGTTGATATAGACTCATATTATGATATCAGGCTTTACTGGTGATAAGAAAAACACCCACTACAACAAAAATGGCCTATAGAGACATTTATTTTGAGACAAAAAATAAAAGTGTCTTTAGAAGTTACTTGTAATGACACATAATTTTCCGTCTCTATAAAAGAAAATAATTGTCTTTAAAAGTGACTTGTAAGGACACATAATTTTTGGTCTCTACAAAAGAAAATAATTGTCTTTAGAAGATACTTATAAGGACATAATTTTTGGTCTATAAAAAAGAAAATAAGTGTCTTTAGAAATTCCTTGGAAGGACATATAATTATTCGTCACTAAAAAAAAAAACCATGACTTTAGAAGTTACTTGAAAAACACATAATTTATTGTTTCTATAAAAGAAAATAAGCTTATTCAAAAGTACAAAATAACGACATTTATTAATTTTTTCTTTATAAAGAGAGAATTATCTCAATAAAAAAAAATTAACATAACAAGAAAAACGGCATGTCCCCGCGTTTAAAAATATACCTTTAATTACCAGTATTTTTTTTTAAAAAATAAGTGTTGTTAATTACCAAGATTTTAAAGAGCGCTCGCAAATACCAGCACTTGGTAGTTAAATGCCGATACTTATCATCGTTTTCATACAAAATACCGATAATTAGCGGCGTTTGTAAAACAATGTCGTTAATTAATAGTATTTGAAATTTAAACGTTTTCCCTCTGTCCTACCTTAATAAAACGATGTCGGTAAATCTGTCTAATTTTTCTAATCTTTAATATTATTTAAGCATGAAGGACAACACAAGGGAAAATATAGAGTCCAATTTAGGGTAGTTTCCGCTTTGCGATTGCGATAGCTTTGAAATTGCTTTTGTCAGAATAGATTACAGTAGTTGTGGTGTTTGGGTAATGAATTGTAAAAGTGGTTACAGTGGAAGAATATATTATATAGGTGTTTGGTGACATAAAAATAAGGTGATTTTAAATGTTCAAAAAATAATTATACCCCTGGACTAGATTGAATACATAGTTATTTTAAATATTTCTCCATATTATTAGATTTAATAAAAATGAATTACTTAAGTGCTAAATTAAATAAATGTATTCGATAATAATAACTATAGTAATATATAATATAAAAACAAGTAAATATATTAGTAATATAAAATATATTACTAATGGTGTTTAATACTTTAAATATATGTTAATAGTACATGATTTATTATATACAAATAAATAATTTTTGTATCTGTAGTTCAAAGTTGGCTATTTGTTCAAGCGGATTCAAGATTGCTACATATTCAAGGAGGTCTTAAGTTCAAAACTTGGTAGACTGTCAAAAAAAAAATTGGTGCAATTCTAGTGACACTCATAGCGACACAAAAAAATATATATATATATATATGTGTGTGTGTGTGTTAGTAAAAATAGCTTCTAGTGACAGTTCTAATGACACTTTCGTTTTGTCATTACTCACGAATATATGTCACTTCAAAAGTAACATATAGTGATACTTTTAATGACAAATTTTTCCTGTCGTTACAAAGTAACCTTTACCGACAGTTTTACCAACACTTGGGTAAATGTCTCAACAAGGCTTAGCGACAGCACCTATTATGACACTTACGTAAGTGTTGGTAAAACAACTAGTGACACATTTTATGACCTATTGCAACACTTTTTTCTGTCTTAAAAGGCCAATTTTGTTGTAGTGACCAAAGGGGTGATACCTATTGAAACTATAGTAGGTTCGAATAAATCCAAAACTACTTTCTTTGTGGTGGATGCTAGTCCTAGTTATCATGCCTTACTAGGAAGAGATTGGATTCATGCTAATAGATGTGTCCCTTCTTCAATGCACCAAAAACTATTGCTTGTGAAGGAAAACTGTGAAGTCAAAATAGTAAAAGGCTGATGCTCAGCCTTTTCATACAAGTTTTAACTGTGTCGAAGCTCAATTGTATCAAGAGAATGTTAAACCAATTAACCTTAAAGAATCAGAAGACGAATCCCCAGAGAAAAATTGGGATGTTTTGGCTGATATGCCATTTGGTTCTTTGGAACCATTAGATGATGACAAGATGGTTTAATGACTCATACACCTATAGAAATAAGAGATCTGGAAGAGACCATTCGACTGGTCTTACAAAAACTGATGATGGCAAAGTTAGAGTCAAGGATTGAGAAAGATTCAACCATAAACTGGGCAGACTATGTCTTTGAGGAAGATTCACGAGAATTAAAGGATGTTGGCAGGGAATAATTATCTATTTTGCTAGAAAATTCGATACAAAAAGTGTCACAGGATCCTCTATTGGAAATCAATTTGGGATCAGATCAACAAAAGAGAGTTACTTATTTAAGTTCCAAACTTGGTAAGTGTGACCAGTATAAATTAATTGAGTTATTGAAAGAGTTTCGAGACTATTTTGCTTGGGATTATGATGAATTTCCAAGACGCGAAAGGAGCTTAGTAGAGTATAGATTGCCTATCAAAGTTGGTTACAAACCAGTAAAGCAGCAACTCGACAGATGACTTCAGAGGTCACTTTGAAGATTAAAGAAGAAATTGAAAGGTTGCTCAAGGCAGGGTTCATTAGAACTGCCAGGTATGTTGAATGGCTTTCGAATGTTGTTCCAGTTATGAAGAAAAATGGTAAATTAAGAGTCTGTATTGATTATAGAAATCTTAAGTTAGCCACGCCTATGAATATCCTATGCCAGTAGTTGATCTAATAATTGATAGATCTGCTGGAAATACCATAATGTCTATGATGGATGATCATTCAGGATATAATCAAATATTTAATGCTGAGGAAGACATTCATAAGACTGCATTTAGATGTCCATGCAATATGGGTACCTTCGAGTGGGTACAAATGCCCTTTGGTTTAAAAAATGCAGGGGCTACTTATCAAAGAGCTATGAATGCTATTTTTCATGATATGTTTGGAACATTCTTAGACTGTTATATAGATGATATAATTGTTAAATCTAAAACATTCGATGATCATCTCATACATATGAAGTTAACATTCGAAAGAATGAGATTTTTCAAACTTAAATTAAATCCATTGAAATGTGCCTTTGGGGTTAGTACTGGAAATTTTCTAGGATATTTGGTACATGAAAAGGGAATTCAAGTGGATAAGAATAAGGCTCAAGCAATCATTCAAAGTAAATCCCCCTCGACCGAAATAGAATTACAAAGATTCTTAGGACAGGTCAATTTCATTAGAAGATTCATTTCCAATACTGCTAGGAAAACTTTGATTTTTTCTCCTTTGTTGAAACTGAAGGATCATGAAGAATTGAAGTGGGAAGATAAACATCAGTCTGCCTTTCAAGCCTTGAAGGATTATTTGGTAAAGCCACCAGTATTAATGCCTCCAAGGAAAGATAGGCCTATGAAGTTGTATATCTCAGCAGCAGAAGCATCAATTGGGGTTTTATTAGCCCAAGATAATGATGATAAGAAAGAGCAAGCTGTGTATTAACTTAGTAGGTTTTTAAATCCTGTTGAATGCAAATATTCCTTTATGGAGAAACTATGTTTGTCTTTGTATTTTGCAGTTATGAAATTAAGATATTATCTTCTCCTTACTAAAGTTTATGTGATTGCTAAATTCGATCTAATCAAATGTATGTTGACTCGACCTATTTTGAGAAATTGAATTGGTAAATGGGTTTTGACATTATCAGAATTTTGTTTATTTTATGTACCACAAAAAGGAGTAAAAGGCCAAGCTTTAGCGGATTTTTTGGCTGATCATCCAAACTGCCTCGAAACAGAGGAAAATTATGAAATTGGACATATAACCATTAGTTCATGTAAATTATGGTTTGATGGTTCAAAAATTGAATTTACTGTAGACATCGGTTTTATTATTGAATCACCTGAGAAGATTAAAACCAAATATGGCTACAAACTTGATTCGAGTCAATGTACCAATAATCAAGATGAGTTTAAAGCCTTAATAATGGGTCTTGAGACCTTGTTAGATCTTAAAGCTACATTTGTAGATGTCTTGGGAGATTCTCAGTTGGTTATAAATCATATGAATGGAATATACAAATGTATGAGCAGTACATTGAAAGTATATTATGATACTACAATGGATTTACTATCCAGATTCGATAATGTGAATCTCCTGCATATTCCTAGAAGTTTTAATGAAGAAGCCAATGACGTGGCTCAGAAGGCATCTGGATTCAGAACAAATATTGACGATATTGAGATGAAACAAGTTACTTTTAGGAAATTATTACCATTATTGGTGGATAGATTACCTTCTGTTGAAATATCAAATGTAGAAGTTCATGTTGATTGGAGAAAGCCAATCATAGATTATCTCTTAGGATTTAATGAAAAGCCTGATCGAGGTGTAAGGTTGAAATCTATCAATTACATTATGTATAGTGGGAAATTGTTTAAAAGAGGAAATGATGGATTATTACTGGAATGCTTGAGCAATCTCGAAGGAATAGAAGCTATAGCTCAGATTCATGAGGGATTATGTGGAGCTCATTAATCTGGAGTTAAGTCTTCGAAGGCATAACATTTATTGGCCAACCATCTTAAAAGATTGTATTGAATTTGCCAAAAGGTGTCAAGAATGTCAGAAACATGGTCCTTTGAAGCATTTTCCCACTGTTGATCTTCAATATGTAATAAAACCTTGGCCTTTTAGAGGTTGGGCCATAGATGTGATAGGAAAAACTAATCCTCTTTCTTCGAAAGGCCATGGGTTCATTATTTTAGCCACAGATTATTGTACTAAATGGGTAGAAGCAGAACCAATGCAGACTGTGACTCAGACAATGGTTATCAAATTCTTAGAAAATATAATTTACAAATTTGGTATTCCTCAAACCATTGTATCTGATAATGCCTCTATATTCGAAGGGAATGTGGTTGCTTTTGCAAATAAATTAGGAATCGCAATGTCAAAATCAACCCCATATTATGCTCAATTGAATGGACAAGCTGAAGCCACCAACAAGGTCATAAAGGAAAATATGGCTAAAGTCATAAAAAATAATCCAAGGATATGGCATGAGATTTTGCCAGAAGTTTTATGGGCATATAGGACTTCGAAGCGAACAAGTACAGGGGTGTCTCATTATGCTCTAACTTTTGGTCATGAGGCAGTTCTGCCAATTGAAATAAAGGTTAATTCTCTTTGAGTTATGAAGCAAAATCATTTGTCTTTGGATGATTACCAAACATCCATGGCTATTGAATTGGAAGACATTGATGAAGAAAGAATCAAAGCTCTCAATAATATTCTGATACAAAAAAGAATAGTAGCAAAGGGGTATAATAAGAAAGTGCAGCCAAGAACCTTCGATGAAGGAGATTTGGTTTGGAAAATAATGTTGCCTATTGGATCTAAAGATCCAAAATATAGGAAATGGTCCCCTATGTGGGAAGGTCCATTCCAAATCCACAGGGTTTTTAAAGGTGGATTCTACCATTTGAAAAACTTGAATGGTTTTGTCCATGTTAGAAAAATCAATGGTAGATTTCTTAAACAATATTATCCCACTATTTGGGAAGCAAAAAATCTAGAATGAGAAATGCAACATTCAAAACAAAAGCATGTTTTTCACATTTAAGATTAAAAATACAAAAACCAGATATTGGTACATTGCAGAGTTCTATTGGTACAATCTTTCATACCAATTTACTTATAAATTGGGCCTTCAACCTAAAATTGTCCCAAGATCTAGTGTACAATTTTGACTGGCTAAGGATGAATTTTTTCCTTGAAATTGATTCTTGGTTCTTCAAAGGCTTCAATTCAATTTTTGTCTTTAAAGCCAACAGCTTTACTTCAATATTTTCTTGCTTCACCTTCAGCTTCGCCAATTCAGCTTCTGCAAGCTCGAGCTTCTTTTTAAGTTTGTCCACTTTGCTCAAATCTTTTCAATTACAGTGTTGTTTTCATCAAATTCTGTTAATGTTTGGTCCATTTCGAGAGTTTTTTCCGTTGTGTACTCCATGACAATTTCTAGTTTATTCCTCTCTTCGATGACCTTTTCTAATAGAAAGCAGTCAAAATCAAAGGTTGACATAACTGCAGAAATGGTTTCCTTGTCAGGGACAGATATGGCAGAGCTGTCCAGCATGAATTGGCCCAAAATTTTGATGGCCCTTTGTACTTCTTTGTCCTCGAAAACTTTGAAAGGAACTTGACTGAATAGTCTCAATGTGGCAAGTGCAACCACTGAGTCTATGGAGGGTATCTTTGGTTTACTTCAACCTGACATCTGTTGGAAAAAATTTTGGACATTGGTTGTAGTAGTATCTTCCATCTTCAAAACAAACTTCAAGCTATCTTTGAAATATGTTGTTTCTTCAGGAGTCAGATTAGGAGGAAGGGATATATGAAATTCCTCAGAGCTTGAAACACTAGGAATAGTGTGTGGGTCTGTTGAAGTAGACGTTGAAGCAGCTTTAGGGTCAGGACTTGTGCTGATCTTTGAAGGACCAGCCTCAGTTTTAGGAACAGATTTAGTCTGGTCAACAAAAGTTGAAAATTTTATTAAAATGTATCCATGAGGAAAGACCCAATACCAGAGAAGTTTGAATAACTTATTATTGGTTGGTACTCAAGTAATGGGGGTTGAGTGCTTGATGAGGGAGATTTTTGAACTTCTGGAATGTCAAAACTCTGAGATGATGGTTCTGGAGTAGTTTGTGACAATTTAGGTTCAGGTTCCACCTTCAAAAGAGGAATTGCTGGAATAGGAACTTCTTTGATGAGCTTTGAACCAGCAGATGGTTCAACTATTGTCTTGGTCTTCTTTTTTCTAGTCAAAGCTGGGATTGGACTGGTGTCTTCCTCTTCCTCAGATTCAATGTGTTTTGATGTAGGAGGGGAACTTTCTGCTGGAAGGATCAACTTTTGTTTCTTTGGCTTCAAAGATGGTGGAGCAGGAGTTGGAACTTTAGAGGTCTTGGAAGAGATTGGAATGCTTGGTTTAGCCTTCGAAGCTCTGGTTGTTGGTGAAGGGCTTTGTCCAATTGACTTCCCTGTGTTATAAGATTTAAACAACAATAAGTTAGAGTTCTTCTCATCATTTAAGAGGGGAAGAATTGAATTGGAAATTTATTTACCTGTTTGTTTCGAATCAATGTGCCTCAAAAGCTGGCATTTGTCCATCTCCACTGACATTAAGTTTTCCCACCAACTCGAAAAGGCAGGAGTACAAGTTGTATAAACTGGCAGAGAAGTAAACTCCAAATTACTGACCTTGTTTTGATAAACTGCCAAAGCAGCAGTTATCACTACTTCTGGTACCCTCAAGTTTTACTCGTAAGCCATAAGTATATTGGATTGGCTTCTGATTGGAAAAAGGGATTGATTGAGTGAGCCCAAACTGTCTCAAAAATTGGTTAAGAAGATAAACTTCACCAAGAGATTTGATGCTGAGGACATTCCCAAAAAAACGATCCCTACTAATCAGGAAACTTCCCCATGCAGCTTTTAGTTCAACTGCATTTGCTGTTCTGTCCAATATCTGACAAAGCCAGTGGGGGGAAAGAGGAGTTCTATCTTCAGAATTGTAAAGGACAGAAAATGGTTGAAATAGCTTGTTTGGCCTTATTGCAGGAATATCAAAAAGAAAGAGAGGGACTCTTTAAAGGTCTTTTCAACACTTGGCAGTAAGGCAAAAAAGACCCTATAAGACACAGTGTTGGATGAAGGTCCTAGGTTGTGAATTTCTGGGAAATAGGCATATAACCACAGTTGTAAAACCCAGAAAGGACCACCTTGAGTAGGAAGAAAAGGGTCAAAACACAGATCAGAGAAAGATCTTTAGAGAGATCCTAGAACAAATGGGGCTAGAGCTAGTCTTCGACCAGCAGCCAGAGCTTTGGCAATATTGGAGAATTTGAGGACAACCCTTTGAGAAGAAGTGCAGAATAGATGCTTCTAAAGCCAGTATAAAAGGAAGCAATAATATTCCTTATCTATCACTCCCCCTGATGATTTTCTATGAGTAGTCAAGAAATTAGTATATCCTAGTGACTTGGAATCAGTGTTTATAGGGGGACTATCAGATTTGACCATATAAGGATGAACAGCTTCTCCATGAGATAAAAACCCTAATAAGTGACAAATGTCCAAGACAGTTGGACCTATTGGACCAAATCGAAATTGAAAATGGTTAAAAATAGGGTTCCAAAAGCATAGAGCTCCAGCTAATAGGTTAGGACTTGTTTCGATAGGAAATTTGGAGAGGTTAACAGCATGGTAAATCCCCGTGGTGATCAAAGCTTCTCTTTTGTTTTCTAAAATTCTATCTACCTATTCTGGCCAATCCTTCGCAGGTTTAGGCCAGTGTCGAAACTTTAATTTGAACTTAGGAATAGGAATCTCTTGTAGATAAGCCAGGCATTGCTGCCCTAACCTAGGGTAATAGACATGAAGTTTAAGGCTAGGAGTGCTCATATAAGGACCTACAACAATATAGGATTCTTAGTTGGGGAAAGTTATGGGAACAAGGATCTCGTGGATTATGGAAGTCTCTTGCCCATTCGCATATCGTTCTTTTTCATCCCTAACAATTTTTTCAAAATCATCATAGATCTTTTGAAGCTGAGTATTGTCACTAGATCGATTTTGCCATTCTTGGAAACGAGGTGATTGGATTGTAATGAGAATGATAAACAAAGAGAACATAGTGCAAAGGAAATGGATAGAAGGCAAAACGAATTTGTAGAAGTCAGAAGGTTTGTTCTTCTTTTACTTAACCATTTATAGCCTTTGGTGACGTTTGGAAAGAGATGCATTTATTAAAAAATAGCTGTTAGACTCGTTTACTTATTTTGGCCGTTATTTTAAGTGAAAAGACGCACTGGCTCAAAATGGACTAATTTAGTTTAATTAAGAAACACATGAATTTCTCATAATTCATTACATTGAAAGAAAAAATACAGTTACAATTCATAGACATAATTGATAAAAGTGTGGAAATCCATAAGTCACTAGATTGTGAAACATAGCCCAGTAATAAGCAAAATACTCTATTTCTAATTCTATCTCGAGGCATAGGTTCCTGGTTTGTAAAGCCAATTTATCTTTGCTTTGAAGAGTGATGTAAGCCTCCTTGAGTTGCTCTTCATACTGGTTTAGCCGTGAATTGATCTTGAACAAGGCTTTGCGAAGACCTCAAAGTTACTTGGCTAATGGAGTTTTACCTCTAAGAGATATGCCAACAGCCTTGGCTTCTTCTTTGAGATATGCAATTCGACCTTCGAGGTCAGGTTTTAAGTAATGGGAAACATTACTTTCTTCATCAGAACTTCCACAACCATAGATGCATTTTTCCTTAAACTCTGAAACTTCATCAAGAAGTGCATTGGGCACTACCTTAAGATTCCCATAAAGATCCATTAAGTAGTTTAAATGATAGACACTTTCTTGGTAATGAGAATACCATCTTATGTGAGAAGCTAAGGTTCGAAGAGTGAAATCCATTTGGGTTCGAACAAGTGTTGAAATACTCCATTCATGGCATAAGATGTGGCAACTCCATTCAAAATTAATTCGAGCCCTTGAATATTGTAAAATGGAGAAGGAAAGATGTGAAAAGGCAACTAGAAGCCTTTGAGCTTGGATAATTAAGCATTAGGAAGGTGACAGAATGGGGGGAGTATGTTCAAAAATGGGACCATTCCTACACAATTGGTCTAATTTCAAAAAAGGATCACTAATATCCTCAGTAGGATCCACCACTTGAACTTTGGTATTTGGAAAACCTAGTACAGAATGTTCAAAAAGGAGTACTCTTTCTTTATAATCTTCCTCAAAAAGTTTGCATTTGGAGAAGAAAGCAGAGGAGTAGTGCTCGTTGGAAATATTTTCATGAGAGGCCCTTACGTATGTATGGATGGGAGGTCTGCCTTGAGGAATTAAGATATTACCTCTTTGAAGCCTTTTCCCAGGAGGGCTGGTTGAAGAGATTAACTAGGCATTCAATAGATTCTGTTCTCGAGAAAGGCGGTTTGAAAATGGATAGTATGGTTTTATGATCCTACTTCAAATGATCCCTTCAGCTTCAGGATATTCAAAGTTTGGGTGAATCACTGAAGGTGCTGTAGTTGGAGTTTCGAGTCTCATGCCTTTGTGGTATCCTACCCCTTCGCCATGGGAAATGGGTTGTCTCCAAGCAGGAGGAAAAGTCTGATTATGGTAGATTGATATCAAGGAGCTCGAAGTTGAACTTTGTCGTGATGAAAAGGCACTTGGTCGGTTTAGCATAGCATGTCACTTACCCCACTTCAAGTAGGTAAAGGGTTCAGGAGGGACCTCAGGGGAATCCCAATTAGTACGGTAAGGAGTTTCAGGACGTTTCATTGATAGCATCACTTCTTCAAGAAGGTCTAAAGGAAAGCAGTCATTGACATCGAACGAAGAATGAGAAGAAGACATGATTAACAAAGTGAATTTGATGTGACACGCAGAGTTAGAAATTCAAGGAACAGATTTAGCGGATTATAAATAAGTGAAGGTTTGGATCTTTTAACTACGACAAGAAGGTTGCATGAAAGATTTCAACTGCCTAACATGACATAACCACGATCACCATTATCTTTTTTGATCCAAAAGGAAAATGGCGCGGGGGGTAATGTTTGTGATGAAATATTTAGCCAATACCAAGGTGCCACATGAGATTCGATGTGGTAGAATGGTTGATTGAATTGGATGCAATACAAGAGCAGTTACAACAATTTATAGGTTTATTTTGTTCAAGACAGTTAACTGCCAAGGGACACGTGTCAATCATTGTAGAATAACTGAAAGGCAGGTGTCAAGCCAAGGATGTGCCATATAGAGGAACAATTATCAGTTTGAAAATAGGAGGGAACATTCAAACAAGACTGCTGAGAAATCTCAACATCTGTAAATAGAAGGAGTTTGTATTCGAAAAGGGATTTTTCGATCAACACCAACATATATCTCTTAATACATTTACTGTATTTTTATCTAGACACTTAAATTTAGGAGTAGAATACCTTCGAAGTGATCTTCAAGGTTAGATTATAGTCTGTTTTCATTTAAATAAAGTAGCTTGTTGCTTTATTGTTCTATTTACTGTTTATTTAGGAGTAGTTATTCTATAGTAAGTTTGAAGTGCTTCAATTAGTTACATCTTTACACATTTAAAGTCCTTGTTTAAGGCATCGAACATCACCACAATCTCCCTGGTGAGGCGCAGTTTGGATATCAATCACATCACACACATTGGCAACTTGCTTGCCTGGCACGCTCGCACATTTATCATTTTCCAACCAAACAGAAACATATTACTGATTGTCACTTTGGGGGTAAATGTTACTCTCTCTGTCCCATTTTATGTGTCAATCTTTCCTTTTTTGAATGTCCCAAAACAAATGTCCATTATGATAATTTTGTAGGTACTTTCCAAACTTATCCTTATTGATTTTAAATATGCCCAACAAAAAGTAAAAGGGGACAAAAAACAAGTCAGGGTAATTAATTTTGGAACAATTGTATTTATTTCAAGCAATGATTATGTTCCCCTAATGTTTTTGAATACTATTTAGATATCCCGATTAGGTGTACCTAGCATTACTCATATTTAAAATCAAAAATTCTAACGCGGCTGAGATTATGTTAACGAGTAAAATCAAGAAATGAATTATTTCTTGTTTAGGTAACGTGCGTTTTTCACCCATGAACTATAGACTAATTTATAATTTGGTCCCTCATGTTTCCTTATAGATCAAATCTAGTCCATTAATTTTTAATACACGTGCAATGTCATCATTCTACTGGCTTCCGTTTGAAAACGTTACTAGAAGTTTTCAGGTTATGCAATGTCGAAATTTCACGAGATGTTTCCTTTTTACTATATTTTCAACGGAAGCTGACATAAGCTTTGCATTACAATGGTCTTGAAAGTTACGTGTCAAAAATGTTACAATTGAAAATTGTAGGACCAAACTACAAATTGGTGTATAGTTCAAGGGTTGAAAATTTATTTTACCCTTCTTGTTGGTTCTAAAGTTTTATGGCCATTTGTCCTTAATTTAGTTTATCTTCAATTGCTAATACAATATATAGAAAGGTACACAATTTGTCGATTATGATTGTGAAGTAATAAATCGCTCTTATTCGTACGCTTTGTTTGGTTCTTGAATTTAGTAAGTGAAAAATAAGAAATCATGGAGGAAAACATTTTCATTTGTTTGGTTAATAAAAAAAACGATGAGAAAAAAAAAGAAGAAGAATAAGTTGAGAAATTAATTAAACATTTTGAATACTATGAGCCATTTTGCTTCCTTTATTCATAAATACAATTATATTTTACAAAATTTGTTATTTTTAATTTTTTTTAAGCATGAAGTGAAATATAAGAGAACAAATGTGGGATCCAGTTGTCCTTCTTGTTTTCTTTTTTATTTTCTTTTCCCTCTCAAAATTCATGAACTAATCAGAACCCTAATGTTCAGGTTAAGATCCAAGACGTGTTAAACAAACAAGCCATAAAGATTGTTTTTACTCTTCCAACTTCTACTGCTACTACAGAGAGAACATTCTCAATAATGAACACTGTTAAAATTGTCTTGTTTTTTGGATTGCATGGTTGTCTATATTGAATGCGACATTGACAAGACTTTTGATTTTGATTCAATTATAAATTTTTTAGGATAAGTCTACTATGAGTAGCTTCTCATATGAGAAGGTAGGTTTTAACCGTTGGATGAAACTCTAGCCATAAAATTCCCAATAATCTGGAGATGCATTTATTGCTAAATTCTCATCCAATTGTTAAAATCCGTCTTCTCATATGTGAAGCTTCTTACAATAGACTTATCCAATTTTTTAGAGTAATGATACACACAATTTCACACTTTTCTACATCTAACAATTCTAGCCCTTGATTTCAGTGGACTCCATGTGCTCCCGCATGGGACCAATGTGGAATCTAAATGGGGTCTACTGGAATCAAGAACCAGGATTGCTGGGTGTGAAAAAGTGTGTGGAATTGTGTGTGTGTGTGTGTGTGTGTATATCATTATTGAATTTTTTTTACTCTTTTTCAAATCATCGGGATTCGGGCATGATATTAATTTTAAATGTTTAATCTTTTGGGCTTGTTTGTACACATCTAAAGGTGTTTTTGATAACCCGATTGAGTGGTGAAAATAAAAAATTTAGCACGTATTTTTTTTCAGCATGTTTGATAATATACCACTTTATTGAAAAATCAGCAAAAAATATATTGAAAACTTTAAGTGAAAAAATCTTACTAAAAATAATCATTGAATGCGGTCTATTTCAGTACTTGAAATACTATTTTCAGTATTGCAAATTCAACCACTTAAAATTTTCAGTATTATCAAACAGACCTTAAGTCATACATAGTTAGATATTAGCACAGACAGACAGTGAAGGGTGTGGGGGGGGGGGGGGGGGGGGGGGGGGGGGGGAAGGCTGGGCCATAGTGTAACACCTACTCCCGCGATTAATTGTTAAAGATGATTTATCATGCATTAACATAATTGGTGTTTATTAACACATATTTGAGTGGATTTTAGCTCACCAGTTGATAATAGGTGTCCAGGTTGGAAACCCAATATTGGCCAAAGTGGCAGTCCCAAATTGGGACATGAGTTGAGGAAGCTCCATTGTGATGGGACAAGATTGTGGAATCACCCTTATATGCTTAAATGTTTATTAAGGCATATGTGAAATATTTATATGTTGTTTAGAATATATTGTTTATTATTAGAGACCATTTGTGTGGTCATTTGGGATACCTTTGTGAGAAGGAAATGAACACGTTATATAATTAGTAGGCTAATTAGTAACTTCATGAAATTATGTAGGACCACTTATGGGACCCACGCGAGACATAGACAAATACTCACTTAAGTTTCGAGGACTAAAAATTGGTTATAAAACTAGTCGGGGGTGTAAATAGAAATAACCAAAAATTGGGTGGGTTTCATAATAGAAATGCTAAGTCATATACATGAGCTGTAAATCAAAAGAAGAGATCATATCTCTTCTTCTTCAATTTGGGTCGGTTAGAGAGGAAAATAGATGAGGGTTTCGCTGGAGCTTCTCGACGACGATTGACGCTCCGTTCGACTTCCAGCTTTGATTCCGAGACCATATTTGGACTCGCACAGGTGAGTTCTACGTTTTGGTACTGATTTTATTGAGTTTAATCGTCATAATTTCGAGACCCAATTCGGAGTGGTAATCCGTAGTAGGTCAAATTCATGTAAGATTTGAACCCGGAGTAGATTTGGGCTTTAATTTCACAACTAGGAACGAATTGTGAAGAGGTGAGTGATTTCTATAACACCCGCACGCGTGTTATTGCATTTCATTACATTGTCATGCATTATAATGTGATGTGGCGTGTCTTATGACACATGTTTGAGTGAGTTTTGACTCACGAGTTGATTTGGGTATCTGTGTTAGAGAACCCTCTGAGATGGTGTGAATGAATGTTTTGATGTTGTGATGTCTCTCCGTGTATGAGACGGTCACTGTGGAATACCTTAAATGTTTATCTGGAAATATATGTTTACCTGTGTATTTCATTATCTGTATTTTTTTCTGGTTTAGAATTTATTTCGGTTGTTAGTTTTAGTATCCTGGTGAGGACGAACTAACACGCTATTAACTTGGTAGGCTAATTAGCAACTTCAGAAATGTCATGTAGAAATTTGCATTTTAGCAACCAAACGGAACTTAGTCGGAACTTTCATAATTTGGAGGTTTCACTCGTGAAGCTATGAATTAGCTATGTAGAAAGTTTTGGAGACTAATTAGGAGTTTTTAAAACTTGAGGGGAGGTAAATGCAATTTCCAAAAGTGTTGCCTATATATAGGAAGTGATGACTTTCATAATTTTTACAACTCTTAACTTAAAACTCAAAAAGAGGCCAAAAGGGGATTTTAGTTGCTTAGAGCTTCAAGGCATAAAGCGATGGACTTCTGCCCATTTATTTTCTTCAAGATTTCATATTCGAGCTCCCCGAGGTAAGAGCTTCGTTTTGATATATGTTAGGGCCTATTTGGATAAGTTTTTCGAAAAGTCTTTTTCTAGAATTTTTCATAAAAGTTGATAATTGGATTTCTGATTGATAGGAATTATACTAGAAGGTTTTCTGCACGTTCTTTGTGCACATGTTTTCTTTGGATCGTAGTTTAAGCGCGAAAATCGGAGGTGAGTGATTCAACTATGTTGTTGGAATGATTTCTTGACATGCATTCATGTTTTGTGTGAATATCATGTATTAATTCATAGAGATATATTGTGTAGTTCATTTTGGGCAATTATATGGATTAGTAGGCCCAATAGCATGGTGAATTGTTTTGTTACTGCGAGTATGGTGATATATGATTTGAGCATGTTGAGTTGCTTATTTGGGTCAAAGGAGTGCGTGTATCAAGCCATCGTGTTGGAGCCGTTATAGGCATAAGGTCGCACGATTGAAGAAAAGAATCGTGGATCTTACCCTTTTGCGTGGACTTATTGGCGATGAGTTGTGAATTGCGAGTATGGAACGTACACGCGGGATCTCCGGAGACTAGTATGAAATGTAGAGATGTGAATGCGAGCATGTTTATCATTCATATGCATATGTTGTTTTTGTTCACTGAACGTTAGCTTAAACAAATCAAAATATGTGTGGTTATTCAAATAACCATTGCAGGTGTTAATGCTGGCGAGGAATCGCAGAAGTGAGCACGTGTGTGGGGAGTTCACTTAGAAGGCAACTCATTGTTTAAATCTTGTAGTTTTGGATTAGGGATTTTGTAATAAGAATCTTATGACTCTTGGTTATGTTTAACTTATTATCGTAGAACGAATTCGTAATGTTATAATAGCTTGTAATCTCTTGTAATTCTGTTTTAACAATGTTTTAATCTAGTAGGGATCACTTTAGAATGAGTTTTGTGTGTGTGTTTAACCTTGGGTGATTTCAAAAGCTTTTAAACTTGGATTTCTGCAGAAAGAAACTGCTGCTGCAAAATAGTCGATTGGGCCCTGTTTCAATCGATTGGACCCCTGTGCCTTGTAAGCTACTGCTTTTTAATATGGTAAAACCAGCCGACTGGGCCCTGTTTCAGTCGACTAGACTCCTGGAGAAAAACATGGTTTTTGTTTCTGCTTGAGTTTTAGTCGACCAAAGGAATTCAGTCGATTGAAAAATGGAGGCCCGGACGGTCTGTTAAACTTTTGAAAACTCTCTGCTTCAGGTCTTCAGTCGACTGAGGTCCTGACCCAGTCGACTGGACCACTAGTTTAAATGTGTTTTGTTTTGTTTTGTTCCGCTGCATGTGTTCTTAAAACTAATTTTTGGGAACGTTAATGAATTGGTTTAGCCTTGGTGGCATGCCACGGGCTACGGTTTTGCTATTGTGGGACCGGGCTGTGACAGTTTCAATCTTATTTTTGGATGAGATTTGTGTTTATGTTCATTTGGGTGTAAATTACATGCCTATTTAGCTTAATTACCCATGTTTAGCTATAATTATGTGAAAAGCACTCTGTTATGTTTGTGTTAGCATGCTTAGTTGCCTATTTGGGTCAAAGGAAAGCTCGTATGAATCCGCCATGAGATTGTTCTGTGGTGACAGCCACTTGTTGCCGATAACAACATTAGACCACACGTGTGTGGCGTGGGTCATTGGCTTATGCCGTGGACTATTGGGGGAGTCGCAGACTTGCGGGTAGTGGCGGAGGAAATACTTGCTTATCCGGAGATCATTTTTATTTGTTAAGTTGAATATAAACATTGATATGTCACCTATGTGCTTGATTGATATCTCTCCCTAAGCATATAGTTTATATATTGTAGTGGTTATTGAATAACCATTGTAGGTGAGCACGGCGGCGAGAGTCTGGGAGATGAGCTTGGGGGTTCATGGAGTCAAGGACACTTGTGCATATAGTAGTTTAATGTACATAGCAGTTTTTGAGTAAAACTTATAGTTTGTAATAGCTAACTTGATGTTGTGCTAAACTTGGTGAGTTATGTTAGTTCTTGGCTTAATCGCTCCAAGACTTGTGTAAATGTTGTAACTAGAGCTTAGAATGTTGTTGGTACCTTTCATACTTTGCTAATGTAGTTTGGAGCATGTTTGAATGGAAATTTGGTTTCAGAAGCATGTTTTGGGTGATCTCGTGAGAATTGGGAGTATTAGGGAGAGATTTGGGAGTTTTGGGAGAGATAGCATTACACAACTTGTTTAATGTTTATATCATGTTGGAGTCTATTGGGAATGTTTAGAAATGGTTTAAAAGTGGTTTTGAAATATTTTTGAAAGTTCCCAAGTGGTTTGGTTTGATGTTGGTGATGTTTAGACTTGTATAGCAGAGTTTTGCAACAAAAATTCACTTCTGCAGAACCCGGATCGATCCGGGTTATAGAGGGGATCGATCCGGCCTTTTTCGGGGACATTCTGCAAGAAAAATCCCAAGATGGATCGATCTAGGCTTTAGGGCGGATCGATCCGCTCACAGTTTTTCAGCACGTCGACGTTTATGGAAACGAACATAACTCTCTCTAGAAAATTCAATTTCGCGCGCTATTTTTTATGTTTGAACCGGGACTCATAGGACTATCTTTTGGTATAAAATTTACCCATACTTTAAGTAGACCATTTTACCCTTGGGCTTGTTTTGTCTAATTCAATAGTTTATTTGTGCTTGTTTTTCCTACCTTTTCATTCCTAACTTGGTGTTTGAAGGCCTTGGTGGCGTGCCACGTGTCCTAGGTTCACATGTGTGGATTCGGGGCATGACACATAGCCCCCCTCAAGTTTTACAAATTACAAAAATAGCATGTATAATTCATAAAGATTTTATAATTAATTACGATTGCCCAATCGGACAGCTCGGGTTCAAACCGGAAAGTTCAGGACAGGTTGATGGGGTTTTTTTTGGTATAAGGGTTGATCGGGTTTAGGTTGGCTTTTTTTGTACCAAAATTTGAACTGTAACAAAGTTCGAAAATATAGTTCGGGTTCGAAATTAAAGTTCGGGTTGAAATTAAACTAAATTAAAATATATCTCTATCTATATAAAACTCCCTCCCCTTTTTGGGACACAACTACTGAACTACAAGATTTGTTCAGATTTGTTCAAACTTCAAACAAATCATACATATGTATTTTAGATTTGTTCAGATTTATTTAAACAAACAAATCATACATATTTTACATACATAAGTGTTAGCCTTGAATTTCTTTAAGGCATTATTTATATTTGTTTTGATGATGACAAATCTATTGATAATAGCATGTGATGATGCCAAAAATTAGGTAAGAGCTAGATTGGTAATTTTAAAGAGAGAAAGACACAAAAATTTTGTATGTGGTTCGATCCCGTTAACTAGGTGACCTACATCCACGGGTGGGTCGGAGCGCGTTTACTAACAAATCACCGGCGGTCTTTGGTGAGCCGACAAAGAGGGCGGCACTACTAGAAAACCGACTGGGCATATATGAGTGATGTATCAGTTGCTATCCTCATCGAATCAGAAAGAAAATCCCCCCCCTTTGATGGGGGTGAGTGGTCTCTTTTATAGATGCAAGAGGCCACTCGTACAAGGTAACTAGCTCATTCAAGAAACATAACTTGATTACAAGTGATTAGCATAAATCATGGAGGTTCCCTTAATGGTTTAGGAAACTGCTTGTTGTAGTCTTCTGACTGAGTTAGGGAACTGCCAGCAACCTTGTAGAACGAATCACGGGGCAAGATTGGGTCGCACCCACTGGGGGACGAGTCTGCCTCGTGATCCCGAGCTATGAGCCCAGACCGGACGGTATCGACTGAGGGATAACTGAATTCTAGGCACCTTTTTTGGATGACTCAGTGTCTCCGTGTTGACGTAACGATTTGACTTTGATCAGATATTTTCTGACCTATCAGCTGCCCCCATTTTCGAAGCTGACGTGATGCTACATCAGATGAGGTTTAAAAATCTGCGCTATTTGGTATACCTCCTGGGGAACTTCCTGGGGCATTCCTCGGGAGTGGGCTCGCCCCCTTAGCTACCCGGGGGTTAAATTGAGCGGTAATATTGGGAACCCGGGGTAGGTGGCCGCCATGTGCCAAGGAATGACTGGTCCGGTTAGGATCCAACAAGGCTGGTGCTGGCGTAACCGAACAATCGTGTGGTAACCGGACCGTCATGTCATGCATTTAATGCGCGTGCCTTTTTGAGGCGACACTTCATGTGCCCGAGGAGACAGCTTGCAGGTGGTTTAGGCGGGAAAACTTCCTAGCTGTTGGATCTCATCTGATCTGGTCCGTTCACGCTTCATGTATAAGGGACACTTGCTCATTTCCTTCATTCCTGCTGCCTTGAGATAGAGATTACCGAGTAGTTTGAGAGAAAAAGCTTCCTGGCCAAGTTTCCCGAGCTCTTTCCCTGCTTTAATTCTTGTAAGTCCTCACTTTCCCAATTTCAATTCGCTGTATTCGCTGTAGGTCAGGCGGTACAAAAGGACAGTTGAACCGAGCGAGTTGTCCTGGGGTAGTTTTGACCAAGTGCCACTTTTCCTTGAAAACCTTCTATACCTTGCCCTTTGGGCTTGTAACCTTACCTCCTCTGTACCTCCGACTCAGAGTCTCTGACCCATACTTAGGTTGCCACTTGCTTCCCCTGCCCACCGTAGGTGTACCAGAGATGTGTCACTCCGATTTTGATTCCTCTTCCCGGTCGGAGGACGAACAATCATGGTTTGGGACCCCGGACACAAGCCTTGATCCCCCCCTCTGCCACTCCGTCAGACAATCATAGCAAGGGTAGGATCCCGATCTGGCTGTCATACAATGAGTCGGGCCAGGAGGCCCAGTTGGCCTCCGTCTCACGGGATTAAGGTGATGATATCCCGAAGGGTCTTGACCCCGAGGTGGCATTTGCCTGCGAATCTACCACTTCTGTCTTGCGTGCCCGAGACCTCAGTCGAATTAGAGATAAACACGCCATCCGCGATGGTTGTTCCTTGATTGTGCAGGCTGGCGGGGCCCAGCTCCATCACTCGGGCTTCGTTACTTTATACAAGGACTCCCTTATGGCCGGGTTCTGTATTCCACTTCACCCGGTCGACTGGGACGTCCTGATCTACCTCAGGATTGCTCCAGGGCAGTTAGCCCCAAATGGGTGGAAGTTCCTAATGAGGTCCATCTCTCTCTGGTCCCAAGTCTTCGGGTACGAGCTCATCCTTCAAGAGTTCTTTTGGACCTACCGATCGTTCCCTGTGCATGGGAAGGTCGGGTTCTTCTTTCTGGGGGATCGACAAGGGAGAAAAATTATCGTCAACTACCCGAACAACAATAAGGGGTGGAGGAACAAGTTCTTCCAAGTATCCATCCCCAGGCTCTGCGAGCAGGCCCCAGGAATCCAGGTGAGGACTTCCTGGGAGGGGGAATTGAGGAGTAAGCCCATCCATCACTACTTTTTTTTTTGCTCTCCTTTACTTCTGACTACAATCTCATCGCTAACCGTTTCATGCTTTATTTTGCAGTGGGATTAGCTGACCCGCCAAGCATTCTCGAGGAGTGCTAAGCCAGGATTAGGTGCTTGGCAGACCTGACCACCAATATCTGGAACGTGCTGACCCGAATAGGAGATTTTAAGGCCACCTATGACCCGGATGAGCCTGTCGAAGCTCCTGTCTTCCCTCCAATCATCCCGGGTAAGCATTTGGGGCGAGCTACTTGTGGCCCTAGCCATTTTCCACTATTTCTCCCAGTTATTGACCGCGTAATCTTTCTCTTCACAGAAATGGGCCCCCGGAGAGACTTGGAGCAGTTAAGGGCCAGACACGCCGCCGTCGCTGTACGAATAGAGGATAGAGGGAAGAGGCCAACCGCCGAGGCCTCGGGCAGTGAACTTTCGCTTAGGCAGATAAGGCATAGGACGGCGGCGTAACAGGAACCCATGGGGACGTTGGCTCCCCACGTGGTGGTGGTGGAGGAGACCGCTCCGCGGGCAGACTTACCGTCCGGGACACTGCTAGGGGAGTTGGCGGAGATCAGGTGGATATGTGTGCAAACATGTCTCCCCAGGCTTTCCAGGGATGGCTGTACAGCCTCTCCCACTTCGTAAGTGCCTTTGCTACTTTGTGGCCACCAGGTTCGAGTCCTTCTTGCCCTCTTTGGCCGGGAGAGCCACTACTACTGAAGCTGCCCTATCGAAGGAGTGGGCAACCTTGGTGGCCAAAGAAATTGCCTTGGCCGTGTAGAAGGACAAGGTCAAGGGCTTGGCCTTGGGCCTTGGTGCTGCGCAGGCAGAGCTGGTGACCACCTTGGCTAATCTGGAGGCTGCCCGGGCCAACCTGGCGGCGGCAGAAGCTCAAGAAAAGGCCCTAGCCGGGGCAGCGGTGGCAGGGTCTACAGAGGAGGCCTTCGACGGCGGCTTCTTCCAGGACTATGAAGACCTAAAGAGGAGGCTAGACCGGGACCATCCTGAGTGGGACATCTCGTCCGACGAGGGATACACTCGGACTACTGGGACATGGGTTCCGCCGTTGCCGAGGGTTCTGCTGCTGGGATCGAACCTACTGCAGACTCTGCCCCGTGCGGGGATGCTGCTCTAGGAGGGGAGGCTGCTCCTGGAGGAGAGGCTGGTGAGACCGAGGATGTGGTTGTGGTGGACGACGCCTAACCTCCTTGCCTGTCTCATTTTTTTGGAGGCTACTACAACTACCCCCAAGCTTTGTACATATTTTTATTTTTATTAATGAAAAGGCCCTCTGAGGCCACCCTTTTGCATCAATTAGTTATCACTGTGTAACTTTTTGGACTTGCCTTGCCTATTTGCAATTGCCTGTGCCCGACCATTTGTAAATCTTGTGAAAACCCTGCCTTAGCACAAGTTTAAGACTGTGACTGGTAGAGAATACTTGTTCTTTTGGGAACCTATTTTGAAGGTCCCACCCGGTGCAGTGTAGGATTTGGGTCCTGTTACTATCCCGGACGGTTTCTCTGAGGTCTGTAAGTACTTAGGAATGTTTTAGGATTCCAAGCCCTGTTAGTGCTCGGTGTGATTCCCTATTTTAGTCCAGTAACCCCTCTGCCCCCCAAACTTTTGCTAAGGCAGGCGTTGGTATAGGGATTGACTGTAAGGAACCGACCTAGAACATGGGTGGTTATAGGGTCTTTTTGAGCTTGCCATCATTAGCTACCTAGTGGGATTTGCCCCCATCATCGGTTATAGACCTAAGCGAAGCCGGTGCCTCGGGTGTGAACCCAGGGTCTTTTACCTCGGGCGTGATCCCAAGGTCTTTGCCTCGGGTGTGATCCCGAGGTCTTTTTATTTGCTTGCACAAAATACTAGCAGGAGTCATTTCTTGCAGCCAAATCAAAAAAATCTTTATTCCTTTTTAAAAATCATAATAATTGCTAGAAGGGAGCTACAAATTTCCTAACCAATGTGAACCCGCTCTTATCCAAGCATCATTGAAAATACTTGCGGAGATGCTGTATGTTCCATGGGTGAGATAGATCATGTCCGTCCAGAGTCTGTAACTAGTAGGTGCCCGGACGGTTGACTCGGGTAACCCTGTATGGTCCTTCCCTATTTGGCCCTAATTTTTCGTGGCTCGAGACTTTGGTAGAATGATTCATCGTCTTAAGAACGAGGTCTCCTATCTGGAAACTACGGTGCTTGACTTTGCTATTAAAATATCGAGAGACTCGCTGCTTATAGGCAGCCACACCTTCAGATACGCCTGGTCCCTTTTCTCCTCTATCAGGTCAAGCTCCCCCCAAGAGCTTCCTTGTTGCCCTGCTCACTGAAATTGGCCACCCGAAATGTTGCCAGGCCGAGCACTATGGGTACCACTACCTCAAAGCCATAGGTGAGTGAGAATGGGGTCTCCCCTGTTGCTGCTCGGGGAGTAGTACAATATGCCCACATAAGTTTTGGTAGTTCGTCAGCCCAGAGTCCTTTGGCATTTTCAAGTCAGGTTTTAATTGACCACAGAATGGTTCAGTTTGTCACCTCAACTTGGCCATTGGGTCGAGGGTGATCGAAAAAAGAGTAGTGGTTTGATATACCGTAGCTCGAGCAGAATTGCCTGAACACCAGGGTGTCGAATTGTCTGCCGTTGTCACTGACCAAGATCTTGGTGGAGCCGAACCGGCTGAGGATGTTTTTCTCGATGAAGCTCTCCATCTTTTTCTCCGTGATCGTTGCCAAGGCATTGACCTCTACCCACTTGGTGAAATAATCCACGGTGATGACTATGAACTTGAATTATCCTTTTCCCATTGGGAGGGGGCCGACGATATCAATGCCCCACTGAGCGAACGACCAGGGGCTGAGGACTGGTGCCTGGAGCTCTCCCGGGCGGTTGATCATAGGTGAATATCTCTGACACTTATCATACCGCTTGACATATTATTGAGAATCCTGGGCCACCGTTAGCTAGTAATAGCCTTACAGCAGGGCCTTTTGGGAGAGTGCCCGACCTCCAACGTGGCTTCCACACACTTCTTCGTGGATTTCATGCAATATTGCCTGGACTTGTGTAGGGTGCATGCATCGGAGATACGAGAGAAGAATCCCCTTTTGTAGAGAATTCCATCAATGAGGTGGTACCAGGCCACCCGATATTTTACCCATCGGTCCTCTTCCTTTTCATCCGGTTAAGTGCCAGTGGTGAGAAAAGTCATGATTGGATCTATCCAACTATGCCCTAGAGCGACCGGTCCGACCTCCATGCCTCCTAGGTTGACCACGCTGGGCTCGGGTAAGTATTCTATCCTTATCCTGGGTAGGTCCGACTCGGAGGATGAGGCAAGGTGGGCTAACCGATCGGCCCTAGTATTTTCTTCTCTAAGGATCTGTGTGATAGATAACCCTTTAAGCTTCTTCGAGACAATCCGAATGAGGGCCAGGTATGCTATCATGTTGTCTTCCCAGGCTTCATACTCTTGATTAACTTGATTGATCACGAGCTGGGAGTCACTGTACCCTTAGACTTGTTGTGCGCCCATCGAAGTAGCCAACTGCAATCCAACCAGCAGGGCTTCGTACTCGACCTCGTTGTTAGAGGCTTAAAATTTGAACCTTAGCGCATACTCTAGCTGGATTCCGTCGGGGGTGGTCAGGATGATCCCTACTCTACTACCCTGTTTGTTGGAGGATCCGTCTACATAGAGCACCCAGGTCAGGGTGTCAGACTGTAGTCTAGGTGGTAGAACCGACGGGTCGAGCTCTTCGATCGGCTCTTCCGAATATGTGAGCTCAATGAAAAAATCTGCCACTGCTTGCCCCTTGATTGATGTCCGCTCTATTGACTACTTCAAATTCTTCTAACTCGAAAGCCCACTTGACAAGCCTTCCGGATGTCTCAGGCCTGCTTAATATTCGGCGGAGAGGCTGATCCGTGAGGACCATGATGACGTGGGCCTGGAAGTATGGGCGGAGTCTTTGGGAAGAAGTGATGAGAGAGAAGGTCAGTTTTTCGATGCGGGAGTACCGACTTTCTGTGCCTTGGAGCACCCGGCTGGTATAATAAATCGGGAATTGTATCTCGTGCTCCTCTCAAATGAGTGTCGAGCTTACTGTTGAGGGTGATACCACCAAGTACAGAAACAACTCCCCCTTAGCTACGGGTGTTGAGAGAAGAGGGGGTGATGTTAGGTATTTCTTGAGATCCTGAAATGCCTCCTCACACTCTTCCGACCATTGAAACACTTTACAGAGGATTTTAAAGAATGGAAGACACCGGTCGGTAGCTCGGGAGACGAATCGGTTTAGCGCCGCCACCCGTCTGGCCAAACTTTGAACTTCTTTGGTCGACCTGGGTGACCGTATATTAATAATAGCCTGAATTTTTTTGGGGTTCGCTTCAATCCCCCGCCTGCTGACTAAGTGCCCCAAAAATTTCCTGGACAAGACTCCAAACGTGCACTTGGCCAGGTTCAACCTCATCCGGTATTGTCTTGAGATGTTGAAGGCCCTGAACAAGTGCTCGAGGTGGTCAGACTTGTCTCAGCTTTTGACCAAAAGATCGTCGACATAAACCTCCACGGACCTCCTGATCAAGTCTTTGAACATGTGGTTGACCAGGTGTTGGTAAGTTACCCAGCATTTTTGAGGTCGAAGGGCATCATGTTGTAATAATATGTCCCCTGGTCTATGATCAAGGAAGTCTTTTCTTCGTCCAGAGGTGTATGCTGATCTGGTTGTACCCCGAGTAAGCATCCATGAACAAAAGAAGTGAGTGACTGGCCATGGAGCCCACAAGGAGGTCTATCCTAGGCAGCAGATAGCAATCCTTTGGGAAAGCACTGTTCAGGTCGGTGAAATCCAAACACATTCACCATTTCTTGTTGCTTTTCTTGACTAGTACCACATTTTCCAACCAATCGGGATAGTGGTATTCTTAGACGGACTTCTCTTTTAAGAGCTTTTCAATTTCTTCCAGTACTGTTGCTTGTCTTTTAGGGGCCATTTCCCTCCTCTTCTGTTTGACCAGTCGGGTGTCTGGGTCAACATTGAGACGGTGGGACATAACTCGGGGATCAATCCCAGGCATGTCTTTATGGCACCAGGCGAAGACATCATGGCTCAATCGCAAGAACTGGATCAACTTCTGCCTGAGGCCTAGCTCCAAGAGAGAGCCAATACTGACAGACCGGTCGGGGAGTTGGGTGTCCAGCACTACTTGTTCCAGCTCTTCTGTCGAGCCTACTCCATCCCTTATGTTCCTCGTGTCCATCTCCTAAACGTTCAATGTTTTTGTTATTGCTTCTCTGCGCAAGGAGTTGACATAATAGCTCCGGGCAATTTTTTGGTCTCCACGCAACCTCTTGGGCCCCTGGGGTGTCGGAAACTTGATTGCTAGGCTGTATGTCAATACGACCACCTTGGAGTTGTTGAGCGTCGGCCTTCCCAAGATAACATTATAGGCGGACGAGACTTCTACCACCACAAAGTTTGCCAGCATGGAGACTTGCTGGAGGTAGGTCCCCATGAGAACTGGGAGCTCGATTGTACCAAGCAGTTGGGTGCTAAATCCATTGAACCCTACCAAGGGGGTGGCTACGGGTCAGAGCTGATCCCTTGATATCCAAAACTGATCGAAAGCCGAGATGAACAAAATATCATAGGAGCTGCCCGTGTCCACTAACACCCTCTTGACCACATAATTTACTATGGAAAGTGTCACCACCAACGGATCGTCGTGGGGTTAGTGCAGGTCCTTCACATCGTCAGACAAGAACGTCAGCACATCGGTCAGTGGGGAACGAGCAGATTAGACATGCCAAACATTCTATCAGGATGCCCGAGCATGTCTCTTCCGAGCCGACTTTGAGTCCCCTCTGCCCAAAGTTCCTCTGAAAATCATATTGATTTACCCGAGGGGTTGTGGCTGCTCGGGAGCTCGGGTGTCAGGCTGAGGTCATCTATCAGCTGTGATAAACTCAGCGAGATGACCCTGTTCAATCCGCTTCTTAATGGCAATCTTGAGCTTGAAGTAGTCTTTTGTGTCGTGGCCATGGTCTTTATGATACCAACAAAACTTATCCCAGTTCTTCTTCCCGGGTTGGCTTTTTAGCATTGCCAGCTGTTGGAGCAGTCTCTGAGTCTCGGCGGCCACCATGACCTTGTGGATAGGTCGGAAAGAGGTGTGAAGGTAATCGGGGCCAGATCCTGACTCCCTCTTTGCTGATCCTACTTCAGCTTCTTTTCCGGGCCCTTCTTGTAGCCTTCGCATTTGCGTTCGGACCTCGGGGACTCATCTCCCGCAAAGCTAGCACGCTTGGACTTTAGGAATTTCTCCGTGTCGATGTACTTTTTAACCCTCTTAGAGAGCTCAACCAGGGTTGTTGGTCGGTCATTGTGGAACGATGTAGCAACTTTGGTGTTCTGAACTTCCGAGCAGAAGGCTGTGATAGCGACCGTTTCGTTCAGGTGGTGAATCTGGAGCCTTTGCTGGTTGGAACGATTGACGTAATCTTTTAGGGATTCTCCCTTGCACTGCTTGACGACCAGTAGTTGGGTGTCGGGCTGTGACCGGTCGAGCATTCCCACAAATTAGCTGATGAAGAACTTGTTGAGTGCCTTGAAACTGTCGACCGTTCAGGGTTTGAGAGCATAGAACCACTGTGCGGCCGGTCCTTTGAGGGTGCTGGGAAAGACCAGGCACAGTAGTTCGTCGGTGATGGTGACCAATGCCATCTGGGCCTTATAAGTCTGGACATAATCCACCAGGCTTCCTGAACCGTCATAGGAACCGAGATGCGGTGGTTTGAACTTTCGCGGGATGGGGAATCCTGTAAAAGGCGACTCGATTTCTGTATTGGTGTGATCATGGCGCGGCTTACGGCTCAACTTCTTAATTCGCTTCTACAGGTCCTCGATCTGGGCCTTGACGTCTTTTTGATCGGTCTTCTGCTCTGTATCTGAATGGTATGTTGGGTTGGACAATGAGGCCTCTTCCTGGAAGTGCATTACCCTCGGGGACAGGACCCGGGTTCGACTCTGGGTAATCGTGTGTCTGAGATCTTTATGGCTCTTGACCGGGGTCTTTGGCCGAATCCCGGGCCGTTTGCCTATGTGTCTCCCTCCTGGAGGCACGCCGGTTATTGATGATCTCTCTGGCATCTCCCGCCTGGCTTGGGATGGCCCGGGCACATCGCCGGGTCTGCTTAGAGTTGTGACTACGCTTATCAATCCTGGATTGCCTCAAAGCCAAGGGGACTGGCACCGTACGGGCCAGCCGCGGAGGCCACAAGGGCATACTATCGAGTGCATCGTTCCCGGGCCGATCCTTGATTCGGGGGAGTTTATCCTGCCAGAGTAGCAGTGCTTCGATCTGCTGCTGAGTTTGCTGCTGGCCCTCCAAGAGTTGTACAAGAGCTGCGGTGACCTGCTCAGAAGTCATAGAGGCGGCCGGTTGCCCGACCTGTGTGTCTGCCTGACCTATTGGGGCAGTCTTCTTACCTTTCTTTGGCGGCATGTTGATCAGTCAAAGATTTATTTATGAGAGAGTTTGTCTCGGTTCCCATAGACGGAGCCAAACTGATGATGCCAAAAATTGGGTAAGAGCTAGATGGATAATTTTAAAGAGAGAAAGACACGAAAAGTTTGTATGTGGTTCGATCCTGTTAACTAGGTGACCTATATCCATGGGTACGTCGGAGCACGTTTACTAACAAATCACCGGTAGCCTTTGGTGAGCTGACAAAGAGGGCGGCACTACCAGAAAATTGGCCGGGCGTATGTGAGTGATGTATCAGTTGCTATGATAAAAGAAAATCCCTCCCCCCCTTTGATGGGGGTGAGTGGTCTCTTTTATAGATACAAGAGGCCACTCGTACAAGGTAACTAGCTCATTCAAGAAACCTAACTTGATTACAAGTGATTAGCATAAATCATGGAGGTTCCCTTAATGGTTTAGGAAACTGCTTTTTTAGTCTTCTGACTGAGTTAGGGAACTGCCAGTATCCTTGTGGAACGAATCACGGGGTAGGCCTGGGTCGCACCTACTAGGGGACGAGTCTGCCTCATGATCCCGAGCTGTTGGCCCAGACCGGATGGTATCGACCGATGCGCCTGGGATAACTGAATTCCAGGCACCTTTTCCAGATGACTCGGTGTATCCGTGTTAACATAACGATTTGACTTTGACCGGATATTTTCTGACCTATCAGCATGTTTGTAATTGTTCTATTCCAAACTATTATCAAGTCAATTTCATTATGCTAATCTCTTGATTTATGCATTTAAATGTTCTAACTTTCTTTGAGATCATAAGATAGCATATGGTGAAGTCCAAGAGTGATGGGGCTCAACAAGGATCAAGCTTGAAGAGAATATTATTTCAGCCTTGGTTGAAGACTAGGATTTACCTGTAAGCATTTTGATCAATTACTCATAGGGGCTCAAGTAAATTTAATTCGATTTTAGGATCCTTACTCTTACACTTTAAAATACTCTCAAGGACCTAAACATACTTAGACCACTGAATTAAATTCATTTCACAAAAGATTTCAAGTGGCTAAGTCAAAAGCAAGAACCCTTTGTAGATGGGTCATCTTTAAAGCCAAACCTGATCTAATTCGTAAGGAACTAGATGTTGAATTTTATATGGTTGGAAATGTATTTGAATCTAGTTTTCGAATCTTCAAATGGATCGCAAAAATGAGTTTTGTAGAGGGAGTTATGGCCGTTTTAGCAAAGAGGTATCAGTCTGTGAAAAACCAGCAAAAACCAGTCGACTGAATAATTTCATGTCCAGTGGACCGGAGGTTATGTGCAGTCGACCAGAGGTACTGTTCTAGTCAACTGGATTGTAAAAGAGTGGACTGTTTTATGTTTTTGAAAGGTAGCTACTGCTACAAACTTTTCAGTCGATTGGGTCGATTTTTCAATCGACTGGATCGCGCTGAAACACATAACAGCTAGTTTTCTAAACTTTTCAAAAATTGTTTTTACAACCCCCAAACACCCCCAACGGTCGTATAAGTTTAAAGAGTAAATATTGGGACACAACCCAAAAGATGTGTCTATATCTCTCCTGTGGTGTCACTGGACCCTACAGTGACACAGGAGTGAGATAGACTCATCTCTTGGGTTGTGTCCCAAAAGTTGTGTCTTTGGGTGTGCCCCAAGTGTTACCCAAGTTTGAAATCTATATATAGGGGCTATTTTAAGGGTTAGTTAATCAAGGAAAATCATTCAAACATCTTGTTTAATCATTCATATTTGAGCCCTAGTGTGAGTGAAAAATAAATTTGTTCTTGATTTCAATTGTAATTCTTGAGAGAGAGCAAATTGTAGTGAGCTCTTACTTGTATTATCCACTCACTAAGGAGTTGTTGTGTAAGCTATAATTTTAGTCATCCACTCTAGAGAGAGAGTTCAATTTGTACCCAAATTACTTATTTGTAATGAGTGAGGGTTAGTAACTCTTGTGTGCAAAGAAGAGGTGTTCTTCTTTGGGAGAGTTGAAAACTCTTGTAATGGTTTGATCTAAACTCATAAGTAGGTTGGATTAAAGAAATCCTCAAGAGGTGTTCTTGAGGGGTGGACGTAGGCCGCGGTGTGCGGATTACCGAACCACTTGAAAACTCGGTTTGCAAGTTTCTCTTCCCTTCTCTCTTTGTATAATTGTTTGTGATTGTGTTTAATTTGCAATTAAGTTTTAAGAAGGATTATTTCCACTAAAACCTTATTCACCCCCTCTAAGTTTCCATATTTGGGCCAACAATTGGTATCAGAGCTTCGACTCTTCTATTTTCAAAAGTTTTTGAAAAATTTGAGTTAAGATCCAAATGGAAACCATCACTTCTCGCATCTCTTATAGTGAGGGTCAATCGGCACATAGACCACCTTGTTTTAATGGATTAAATTATGCTTATTGGAAAAATAGAATAAGAATCTATATGATTTCTCAATATTTTGATTTAATGGATCAATTTGTTCTTGATTTCAATTATAATTCTTGGGAAGCGCAAATTGTAGTGAGCTTTTACTTGTATTATTGACTCACTTAGGAGTTGTTGTGTGACCTATAATTTTAGTCATCCACTCTAGAGAGAGAGAGTTCAATTTGTACCCAAATTGCTTATTTGCAAAGAGTGATGGTTAGTAACCCTTGTGTGCAAAGAAGAGGTGTCCTTTTTTGGGAGAGTTGATGACTCTTGTAACGGTTTGATCTACACCCGTAAGTAGGTCAGATTAAAGGAATCCTCAAGATGTGTTCTTGAGGGGTGGACGTAGGCCACGGTGTGCAGATTGCCGAACCACTTGAAAACCTGGTTTGCAAGTTTCTCTTTCCATCTCTCCTTACATAATTGTTTGTGATTGTGTTTAATTTGCAATTATATTTTAAAAAGGTTTATTTCCGCTAAAACCTTATTCACCCCCCCCCCCCCCCCCCCTCTAAGGTTTCCATATTTAGGCCAACAATTGGTATCAGAGCTTTGGCTCTCCTATTTTCAAAAGTTTTTGAAAATTTTGAGTTAAGATCCAAATGGAAACCATCATTTCTCGCATCTCTTATAGCGAGGTCAGTCGGCACATAGACCACCTTGTTTTAATGGATTAAATTATGCTCGTTGTAAAAAAATTATGAGAATCTATATGATTTCTCAAGATTTTGATTTAATGGATCAATTTGTTCTTGATTTCAATTGTAATTCTTGAGAAAGAAAATTGTAGTGAGCTTTTACTTGTATTATTGACTCACTAAGGAGTTGTTTTGTGAGCTATAATTTTAGTCATCCCCGCTAGAGAGAGAGAGAGAGAGAGAGAGAGAGAGAGTTCAATTTGTACCCAAATTACTTATTTGTAAAGAATGAGGGTTAGTAACCCTTATATGAAAAGAAGAGGTGTCCTTCTTTGGGAGAGTTGAAGACTCTTATAATGGTTTGATCTACACCCCTAAGTAGGTCTGATTAGAGGAATCCTCAAGAGGTGTTCTTGAGGGGTGGACGTAGGCCGCAGTGTGCGGATTGCCGAACCACTTAAAAACTCGATTTGCAAGTTTCACTTCCCTTCTCTCTTTACATAATTGTTTGTGATTGTATTTAATTTGCAATTAGGTTTTAAAAAGGTTTATTTATGCTAAAACCTTATACACCCCCCTCTAATGTTTCCATATTTGGGCCAACAATTGGTATCAGAGCTTCGGCTCTTCTACTTTCAAAAGTTTTTGAAAAAATTGAGTTAAGATCCAAATGGAAACCATCACTTCTTGCATCTCTTATAGCGATGGTCAATCGGCACATAGACCACCTTGTTTCAATGGATTAAATTATACTTATTGGAAAAATAGATTGAGAATCTATATGATTTCTCAAGATTTTGATTTAATGGATCAATTTGTTCTTGATTTCAATTGTAATTCTTGAGAGAGCAAATCATAGTGATCTTTTACTTGTATTATCCACTCACTAAGGAGTTGTTGTGTGAGCTATAATTTTAGTCATCCACTCTAGAGGGAGAGTTCAATTTGTATCCAAATTACTTATTTGTAAAGAGTGAGGGTTAGTAACCCTTGTGTGCAAAGAAGAGGTATTCTTTTTTGGGAGAGTTGAAAACTCTTGTAATGGTTTTATCTACACCCATAAGTAGGTCAGATTAAAGGAATTCTCAAGAAGTGTTATTGAGGGGTGGACGTAGACCGCGGTGTGTGGATTGCCGAACCACTTGAAAACTCGATTTGCAAGTTTCTCTTCCCTTCTCTCTTTACATAATTGTTTGTGATTATGTTTAATTTGCAATTAAGTTTTAAAAAAGTTTATTTCTGCTAAAACCTTATTCTCCCCCCCTCTAAGGTTTCCATATTTGGGCCAACAATTGGTATTAGAGCTTCGACTCTTCTATTTTCAAAAATTTTTGAAAAATTTGAGTCAAGATCCAAATGGAAACCATCACTTCTCGCATCTCTTATAGTGAGGGTCAATCGGCACATAGACCACCTTGTTTTAATGGATTAAATTATGCTTATTGGAAAAATAAAATGAGAATCTATATGATTTCTCAAGATTTTGATTTATGGCAAATTGTGGTCAATAGAGCTGGGTTGATTTGGGCAAAAAAAGGTATTACGAGAAGCTTCGGTCTTCCCCAAATTGTGTAGATTAGGGATGATCACTGCCTAGAGCTGGGTTGTAGCACCCTGGAGGCGACGTGTTATTCCCCTACACCGGTGACTACCGTGAGAGGCGTAAATCGTCTTACAGAGAACGACCTAGTCCGCACTCAACCCACCTACATAACTTTTTTGTTGTATGATATTTCAACTGATGTCAAGGTAACATTATGCGATTTGCAATTCGGTAAAAAATTCTATTTTTTTTCAAAACATAGGGTCCTTGCCACTTAGTTTACAGGTGAAGAAAATAATGCACCATTCTGGTAGTGACACCCCGTCGCGCCACGAGTCCCGCAGGTGAGGGGGTGCTAAAAATAAAATAATAATAATATAATAATAATAAGGCGGAAGAACTAAGCATACTTGTAATGCTCCGAGTCCTAGACCCGAAGCTTACCTGAAAAACTTTCTCTTTAGAAAAACAAACGTTTAAACTTTAAAATCATTTAAACTCTGAAGCTTTGAAACATTTAAACTTTGAAGCCTCAAAACTTTTATACCATTTTACGACGCCCCGAGTGCTAGACTCTGAGGGTTATTGCGGAAGCATAGAATAGCCTTTCGAAAATCTTTGATGGAAAATCAAAATCCTTATAGTCTAATGGATTTGAGTAAAACAATAGTGGAAGCATTACACTAGTCTTTTGAAAAGCTTTGCTTGTCAATTTAAAAGATATTAACAGAAAATCTTTATCGGTTCATCAAATGAACAACAATACGGCGGAAAACATACAGCTATGATGAACATTTATCATACTTCTTCTCAAGCTTTAATAATACAACTTTTAAATAGAAACTCAAGTTTGGTTTCACATATCGAAAAGTAATGCAATGATCTACTTTCTTTTTCTCAAACTTTAGAAACGATCTTAAAATAAAAACCCAGGTTTTTATTAATGTTCTAAATCAATACAAAGTATCATGATCTCATAATTTCTTTCCCAAACAGGGTCTTCACGAGTAAACTTTACTCCGGGCCTTGCCTTGAATCAAGTCACCTGAAAAAGAGGGTTTATATAGTCCATAAGCCATAAGGCTCTAAGAGTCATATAACCATACAATAACATTTGTTATATAACATGCGTGAGTGCAATGAATGCCAATGTCATGTATGAAGATCATTTTCATGACTTTTCAAACACTCACCCTCGATCGTCAATATCATTACCCAGACCATGGGCTTCCGTTCACAGAGGCCCATCCTTCACGTGCGGGGCTTTGGGCCTTACAAATTACACGGAGGCCTAGCCTCTACGTTATGGAGGTTTCTTCCATCACATCCTGCAATTCGAGTTCCTAGTGGTACCCATCTCACATGCCTACCCAAAAATCTGGAATTTCTATCTTTTCAAAACAAAATCCCTCCTAGAGGGTTTTATGCACGGAAGCCTCTAAGGTCTTCCCTTTTCAAAAATTGAAAGCCTCTAAGGTCTTCATCCCAAAACCATTTTCGTGATTTTCGTGTTCATGCTCATGCTCATGAAATGCTATGACATATGTGAGCTCTAAGCATCAAGACATATTCAACATTTCATAAATCACATATCAAAACATATTGTCGATTTAAAGCAATGCAATATACATGCTGAAATCACCCAAGTAAACACGTAAGACGTAGGAACTCAAGTAACCACTTAAGGCATAACATGTCAAGTAAACACTTAAAGCATCACAGCTCATCAACTCATATAAACATGTAAGTACACTGTTAACATATTATACAACTTTATTGAGGGTTATACAGAACTACCATTTACCAAAGGCTGAATAAGTAATCAGAACAGAAACCAGAACTGCTCAATTTGTTACGACTATCGTCAACAATAATACAAGTGTATTAGTGAGGTACACCATCTCTAAGCACAAGTACAACTACTATTAAAGTAAAGTACAACTCTTAAAGCTTAGGGTACAAGGTCCCTTAGCTCAGTTCTGACTAAAGTACAAGAAAAGCATAGTTTTTATCAAACTGCCTCAGTCGTTCGCGCGGAACCTTGCTTGCGCCGGTCCTCACTCACGCGGGTCGCTTTGGCAAAATATGCTTAGTAAGGCCACATGGCATTTTAAAACAGTTTTTAGAAAAATAGCTTGGTCGCGCGCGTGGGCTTCTCGCGCGGGTCGCTCGAGCGAATTCATACAGAAAGCCGACGAGTTCATTTTAAACTAGTTTTCAGAAAAAATAAAAGGTCGCACGAGCAAGCTGCTCGCGTGAGATATGCCGGAGTCGTCTTCTTCCTTTTTATTCCCCTATTTTTAAATCAAAGACTGATTTTTTTACCCATTTTGAATACTTAACCAAAATAGGACTTTCAATATATGAATCTTTTCCTTTTTCCGCGTAGAATCCAAATACGAAATTAGTTTTTAAGAAATTAAACGTAGCTCTTGATTTTATCAAAAATCCGAAAGGTGACAAAACTTTAAATCGATCGTTCGTCACACAGTTGCAAATTAGCTTTTGAAATTCGAAATAGAGCCTCGTGGGATCGAGACCTTTCATTTGATATAAAGAAATCACGTTTCTGTTACAGTTTTTCTGCTCGCTATTTTCAGACCCTTAACGATATATATATGAATTCTATATATATATATATGTAAATCAATATTAACAGTTCAAAATAGATTGAAACCAAAACATGGAATTGATTTGAAGCTTACCCAAATTCGGATTACAATGAGGTATACAAAGAATTCCAAAGCTAATTTGATACCCAAGCTTTGAATTTTAATCTCTTTGTATATATGTGTGTACATATATATATTTATATATTCAGTCGAGAGAGAGGGAGAGAGAATTGAAATGAGAAAAGGCAAAGAGTTGGGAGTTAATAGTTATGAGGGGCAATGTTGTGTGTATATTTATAACTTGGTTTTGCTTGGCCACCAAGCACACACACACAATACACACTCACACAAACACTTCCCTACGCACAGTGCATTAATTTTATTTGGGCTTCAAGTTTCACATGAGAGTTCATCCTATGTGTTGAGCTCACACGACCACGCACTTTCACGGGTAATTTTTATATTGCAAAATTTCCAAAACTGGTATATTTCTTGACGAAAATAAATTTCTAAATTCTGGGTCATTACACTGGTTCCCACCATTATAACTCAATCCTAAATAATGCACCATTCTTGTCTCTAATTGGGGCCCATTAGGAGGTTGTATTTTTATTTCTCTGGACACACCATGGGTTACTGCTGTAATTGTCATTTTGGGAGTACAATGACACACATATGATTGTGTATGTGTATATATACACATATAAATGCACAAAATATAATCCCTTTGTTTCCAATCAAAATTGACATTGTTGCTATAGAGACTTATACTTGTAATTTTGTGTCGTTGTTGATGTGGGGAAAAGTAGCTATGTGTAAACATATTGTATTGTTATCAATATGATTGTGCATGTTGTTTAAGGATATTCCTGATACAAGGAATATGAAGAGAAAGTTATGTTCTCGTTACTATGAATTGGTTACCATTTTTGGCAATGACGACGCAACGGGAGACTGGGCAGTCATGGGGAATGACTTTCCCATAGTGAGTGAAGCCAATATCAACAATTCGGTAGATGCTGAATTAGAGGATGAAAATGAGATAGAGGAAGCACAGCCAAGTCATTCAAGTACACCCAAGCAAGCCGCTCAAGGGGGAGGCCCAAAAGCTCAACGTAGATGTGGGCATGCCATGGATGATGCTGCTTTAACCCTTGCCTGTATTGCCCAGTCCTCTAAAAAGATTTCCATTGCTTTTAAAAATCAATTCACTACTTTTGAAATCACGCAACTTAAAGTCATGTCAATGGACAAGCAATCCTAGAGAAAATGCGAGCAATGGGCATAGAGGAAGAGGGATACAATGGTGCTTATGAATTTGTTTGAGCAAGATGAAAATTTTGGACAATTCTTCCTTGGGATTAATGATGATGCTTTTATGCATGCTTTATGATGCTTGGGTCTATCATAAGCTTAGAAAAGATCCAGCAAATTAATTTTGGTGTTTATTACATTAAAGCAATCATGGTTGTGTTTTGGATGAGTTAATAACCTATTTGGAATAATATTGTGTGCATTTTAAATAGCATGTTTAAATAATATTGTGTGCTAATTTAGGTTAAGAATGCTGAGAGCACTGACCCAAAATCAACTGGTGGCTGTGTTTTGGACGATGGTGATGCAAGTCCTAGTGATCTACACTACTATGAGGCGTAACCATTGCAACTGACTTCTCCTTAGGGCTCCTCACAGGAATTGGAATGCTGATAGAGAGTTAGTACTAATTCAAATGTTCCACTCCAACAACAGGATTTGTCACGAGCAACTTAGGATAAAAATGGGTGCGTTCCATAGGTTGTGCAATCGCTTACGTGCGTTCAACGATTGGCAACGACCATCGCAATAGAGTTGGAGGTTTTACATTTTTTAGGTCTGGCCAAACTGTGAGCTATTATTTCCATAGAGTGTTAAATGCATGCCTTACGCTCTATAGATATGTTTTCACCAATGTTAACACTCAGAATTCCCCCAACGATAAGGACAACATCCAAGATTGGTTCCATTACCTTCAGGTTAGATGTTTATCACTAATAAGGTTATATTAATAACCTTCGATTTTAGTACTAAAACAAATTGTGCTTCTTAACAACAAAAAGGTTTGCATATCTTAGGCATTAACCCTTCCATGATATAGATACACAAGAGAAGATAGTCCTAGCATGTTGTGCCTTACACAACTTCTTGCGAATTGATGATACAGATGATCTCTATAGAAATGATGAAGTTAGCGACACCAATGAAGTTAACCTCCCACATGTCGATGTACCTGAGGCTGCACCCACTAATGGTAACATCACTATCACATCTCAAGCAACACGGACTAATCAGAGAAATGTAATGGCTAATGTTATGTGGGCTCAATTCAATAACAATAATTGTGCGGGGTCCGAATTTGGTTGAAGGTTTAACATTTACAACTAGTTTGTGTCCCTTTTAGTTTACATTTCAAGATAGTATGTTGTCCTTGTAGTTGAAGCACTTATATATATAGACTTATCTCTGCAATATTATTATATAAATTGTTCTTGTAGTTGAAGCACTTGTTCTTTTTTATATAGACTTGTTGGATATGATTATTCGCATCCCAGATGGTTAGCCCGTAGAATGTGGATCACATCATTTTAGTGGTTGACTAATATCTTTATTTTATTTTCATTTTTAATGTCTTTTTCTTATTTCCTTTCTTATCATTCCTTGTAACTTGTATATACAGATTCATAGTGGAGAAATAAAATTACACATTATATAAACAGAGTCATTACATTCAAAGTTTGATACCTCACCAATGTGTCCAAGAGAAACAAGTGATTTCAATTGCACTAAAGATCACCATCTAATCAAATAGGGTAATGCTACGTGCACATAAAATGTGCACATAAAGATCTGAGCCATTTATTTTGGTGGGGTCCATCCCTGCACACATAGGACCCACCAAAATGAATGGCCTAGATCTTTATGTGCACACTTTATGTGCACATTTTATGTGCACGAATCATTACTCAATCAAATATGATTCCCACCATGATAACTCAATCCTAAACAATGCACCATTCTTCTCTAATTGGGGCCCATTAAGAGGTTGTTTTCTTTTTTCTCTGGACACACCATGGGCTAGTGCTGTAATTATCATTTTTGGGAGTACAATGATACACATATGATTTTGTCTGTGTATACACATATCAATGCATAAAATATAATCCCCTTGTTTCTAATCAAAATTGACAAGGTTGCTAAAGAGACTTGTACTATTTTTTTTGCTCAGCAAAGAACTTTTATAGAAAGGACAAAAGTCCAAAGAAATTACACCATGACAATGAGCCAAGAAACAATGCAAACAAGAAAACCAAGGCCCAATCAAAGCCACAAGATCCACTCAAGCTGCATAAACTCTACCAATCTACCTAACATTAGAATCCCCCAAATTTTTCCAACACCCAATCAGATTACAACCTCAGAACAAAATTCCCATAAACAAGTTTTGTGTCGTTGTTGATGTGGGGAAAAGTAGTTATGTGTAAACATATTGTATAGTTATCAACATGATTGTGTTTGTTATTTTAGGATAAGCATGATGCAAGAAATATGAAAGGAAAGTTATGACCTCGTTACTATGATTTGGTTACCAATTCGGCAATGGCTATACAACGGGACACCAAGCAGTCACGGGGAATGACTTTACCATAGTAAGTGAAGTCAGCATCAACAATTCGGTGGATGCAGGCTTAGAGGATGAAAATGAGATGTAGGATGCACAACCAAGTCATTCAAGCACATCCAAGCGAGTCGATCAAGGGGGAGGCCCGAAAACTCGACGTAGACGTGGGCATGCCATGAATGTTGGATGCTGCTTTAGCCCTTGCCCATATTGCCCAATCCTCCAAAAAGATTGTCATTACTTTCCAAAAGCAAGCCACCACTTTTAAAAGGCAAGTAACTCAAAGTCATGTCAATGGACAAGCGATTTTAGAGAAACTTCAAGCAATGGGCACAGAGGAGGGGGATACAATGAAGCTTATGGATTTGTTTGAGTAAGATGAAAATCTGGGCGGTTTTTCCTTAGATTAATGATGATGCTTTTATGTGTGCTTGGGTCTATCGTAAGCTTGGAAAAGATCCGGCAAATTATTTTTGGTTTTTAGTACATTAAAATAATCATGGAGACTTTTACTTTGATGAGTACTTCTTTTTATCTTTTTTTTAATTGGACTTTTATGAGTACTTCTAATTTTACTTTGATGAGACTTTGATTTTTAGTATATTAAAATAATCGTTTGTGAAATTGACTATTGATATGAGTAGTTGTCTCAATTGATTGAGTTTGCATCATTTTTAAACTGTTTGTTTGTGATTCATAGGTTAATTGCTTGAAAAAAGGTAAGTTTTCAATAGAAAATGTCAATTTTCTATGAAAAATTATTGCAATCAAATAGCAAAAAAAGTTCTTTTCTATGGAAAATTGCCATTTTCACTGGAAAATAGTGACAATCAAACAGCAAAACAAGATTTTTCATGAAAAAAATTAGATTATCCAGCCAGAAAATAATTGCAATGAAGCAGCCCTAAATTTTATTTCTATGGAAAAAATTTTCAAGTAAAATTATTCAATGGAAAGAATTTCTTTTCAACCCATTTTCTACATTGCAATCAAACGTAGCCTTAGTGACTATGTATAATTTTAACTCAAATTTCCTATGATGTTTATCAAATTATAAGGGTTAATTACGGTGACCACCCTTGACATATAAGTATACTATAGCCCCTTTTGAGATATGAGAAATTACAAATACCTCCCCTAAAACAAAGTAACCCGTGCCAAACTCTATACAAATTTTCTTCTTCTATGCAGACAAGTTTTTAGCCCCGTGCAATGTACGGAGTAGTCGAAAATCAATATATATATATATATATAATGGCATCCAAGTTTAAAATCATTAGAAGTGAAAGAAAACAAAAAGTAGAATGATATAGCATATATTTCATTAAAATAAATATATAGTGTGTTAGAATGTCTAATATTCTCTAGAATATGCCTGTATATTCTCTAAATATCTGTATATTCTCTGAATATTTTGTCCATTAATAGGTTAGATTATTTCCCTATTAGTCTCTCATTGTATAGTATATATAAGGCTCTCTGTATCAGTTCATATTAACATCAATACAATACAATTCTCTCCCCTTTTCTAACATGGTATCAGAGCCGAGGTTGTTCTTGGTGACTTGTCCAAACAGTCCCAACCAGCATCACCACTGTTGCAGTCATCACCACCACACCAATCTGCAAATCTATTAGTCGCTCCGCTGCTACACCACACCAAATCTGCAATCACCACAATCCCACCCTCTTCCCGCCGCTGCTGTATGACCACGTCTCACCCCAATCATCATCCATTATCATAAGACTCACAATCCATCACTGACCACCACCCAATATCTTCATCTACTCGGCCCCACCATCCAAATCAAAGAACTACAAACCCTTGATGTCATTATCTACCCGACCCCACCATCCACCAACATCATCATCTCCACAGCTAAAAAAAAAAACCATAAGCCCTTGGATATCATCATCTACCCGGCCCCACCATCCACTAACATCATCATCTCTATAGCCAAAAAAAAAAAAAAAAAAAACCCCACTTACCCGATCCACCTGGCCTGACTCTTTTATGGAGCGACACGAAGCTTCCCAACCTATCTCCATCATTCTGGATGGTACTAACTACACTCTCTGGGCTCAAGCCATGTCCAGTTTTCTTAGGGGTCACAAACTTTGGCGTATTATCACAGGCGATATCATTGAGCCTACACAGGGCAAAGGCGAGGATAAAGCAAATTCATTGAGCGTCTTGAAGATTGGGATAGCAAAAATCACAAGATCATCACTTGGGTCCGTAACACTTATGCCACTTCTATCAGTCTTCAGTTTGGTAGATTCACCACTGCCAAATCTCTTTGGGACTTTCTGGCCAAGCGCTACACCACTGTTGATCTCGCTCACCAATACCAACTTTTAACTACTCTTCATCGCATGAAGCAACAACCCGGGGAATCCATCAACAATTTCCTCTCCCAGATTCACAACTCACCTCCTCTGAACCTGAATTTACCGACACCACCAGTGCTGAGAAGTTTGCTTCCTATCGAGATCGTCAGCACCTAGTTCTTTTCCTAATGGCCCTTACTGATGATTTCGAGCATGTCCGTGCATCTCTTCTCCATCGTAGTCCTCTGCCAACCTTAGATCAAGCGTTCACTGAACTTCTCTCTGAGGAAACTCGTCTTGGCCCCCGCAAGTCACCATCTACTGACAATGTTCTCGCTACTCCCAAAGGACCTCCTTCTGATATTGTTCTCGCTACTCCCAAGGGATCTCAACCCAAAAATCATTATAACTCATATACTCCTGGGTCTTTTGGGTCTTCCAAACAATGGTGCAACTACTGCAGGAAACCCGGACATACACTTTTAGACTATCGTGCTCGCAGTTGCAAATATTGTCAAAAATAGGGTCCTGGCCATCTACAGTATGACTACTTCCAAAATCCTGCAAGACACTCCCAGAATTTTATGAATCGAGGAGGTCCTTCCAAATCCGCTGCTACTACTACTGAACAATCAACATCTACTGCTTTTGCGGAAGGGATTTCTGCCTCTAACATTGAGGATATTGTCAAACAAGTCCTTGCTCATTCTGGTAATTCATCCTCTACTACTCTATCAGTCATTTCAGGTAATTCATTCTGGTCCTTTGACTCTGGTTGCTATAATCATATGACACCTGATCCCACTCTCTTCTCTACCAAACATTCTGCTATTCATACCCAACCATTCAAACAGCTGATGGCACTCCTATGTCTGTTAGTCATATAGGACAGGTTTCCACATCACACACTTCACTTCCAGATTCATATTACATTCCCAAGTTAACTCTAAATCTTATTTCTGTTGGTCAATTGTGTGATTTTGGTCTTACTGTTCTTTTCTCGCCTTCTGGTTGTTGTGTGCAGGATCCACAGATGGGACAGACACTTGGGATAGGCCGTAAGGTTGGACGACTCTTTGAGCTCCTCAACCTTTACATACCATCACACCTCTCCTCACTCACTCAAACAACTGCTCCGATCACCTCCAGTCCATTACTCGGTCTCTGGCACTCTCGTCTTGGGCATGCCTCTGTCAGACGTTTACAAACTTTAGTGTCAAGTGGTCAGTTAGGCTTTGTTAATAAGGAACATTTTGATTGTCTTCCCTGTCAAGTGTCAAAACAATCGGCATTGTCGTTTAATAGAAGTGATTCCTTTTCTTATGCTCCTTTTGATTTGATTCATTTTGATGTTTGGGGCCCTTCACCAACTGCCACTATGGGAGGTTCTAGATATTTTGTGATTTTTATTGATGAATACTCTTGTTATACTTGGATATTTCTCATGCGTAGTCGGTCTGAATTACCTCAGTTATATTTTGATTTTGCTACTATGATTAAAACTCAATTTTTATGCAATATCAAAGTGTTTCGTGCTGCTAATGCGGCTGAATACACTGATTCAGGAGTACTTAATTTCCTTCGACAACATGGTTCTCTTCCACATTGCTCTTGTCCTGGCACCTCCCAGCAAAATGGATGGGCCGAGTGCAAACATCGAGATAAACACCATTCGTACTCTTCTTACATCTACCTCATGCCCTGGGCGTTTTTGGGGAGAGGCTGCTCTTACAGCTGTTTATACAAAGAGTCATGTTCTTTCCCCAGTCATTGGGAATCAATCCCCATATGAACGTCTCTATGGTCAGCCCCCTAATTATAGCACACTCAAAGTTTTTGGTTATGCCTGTTTTGTTCTTCTTCAACCACATGAGCGCACAAAACTAGAGTCTAGATCCCGTCTATGCTGCTTCTTAGGATATGGTATTGAACACAAGGGATACAGATGTTGGGATCCTCATTCCAAGCGTCTTTGAGTATCCAGACATGTTGTCTTCTGGGAACACAAGATGTTCTCTTCTATCTCCAAGTTCTACCTATCACTTGACAGTACTCCCCTCTTCACTGATCCTTCAACAGACCTGTTCCTTGACTCTACTGATATAGACCTACCTCCTGAAACACCACCCCTATTAGTCTTTCCATATCCATCATCCTCTACCACCGATACCCTAACTGAGTCCTCTACCTTACCTTCTCCTGAGATGCCTGCTCCGACTGATGGATTCGCTCCTGCACCTGATCCATCTCTCCGACAAAGCAACTAGGTAAAAACTCCTTCAGTTCTTCTTCGTGATTATGTTGCCTTTTCTAACATTCTTTCTCATCATGAACCTCAGTCTTATTGTGAGGCTAGTACTAATCCTCTTTGGCAGAAAGCAATGGATGATGAATTATAGGCTCTAGAACACAATCACACATGGGATTTGGTGAGCTTGCCACAAGGCAAAAATGCTATGGGATGCAAGTGGGTTTATAAGATCAAAACTCACTCAGATGGATCCATTGATCGCTACAAAGCCCGTCTAGTAGCCAAGGGCTTTACCCAGGAGTATGGGATTGATTATAAGGAAACATTTGCCCCGGTAGCCCGACTCACTACTGTCCACAGCCTTATTACAATAGCTGCAGTTCGACGTTGGGACCTATTCCAAATGGATGTCAAAAATGCCTTTCTCAATGGTGAACTCACTAAAGAAGTTTACATGCGTCCCCCTCCTGGTTATCATCATCAGCCTCATCAAGTTTTCAAACTCCGCCGAGCTCTCTATGGTCTCAAGCAAGATGCACAGGCTTGGTTTGCAAAATTCAGCACTATTATTGAGGGTTTTGGGTTCACTGCCAACCCATATGATTCGACTCTTTTCATTCACCGAACTGACTGAGGCATTATTCTCCTTCTCCTCTACATGGATAACATGATCATTACTGGGAGTGATACCTCTGGAATTCTGGATCTCAAAACTTATCTCAGCCAACATGTTGAAATGAAGGATCTTGGCAAGCTTAACTACTTTCTGGGCCTTGAGATCACTTCCAATTCTAATGGCTACTCTCTTTCTGAGGTCAAGTATGCTTTTGACCTACTTATTCGGGCAGGACTTACCGACAACAAGACATGCAACACTCCTCTCGCGCCTAACTATAGGCTCACACCTATGGATGGTGTACCCTTGGATGATCCTACCTTATACCATCAGCTTGTTGGGAGTCTTGTTTATCTGATAGTTACCAGACCGGATATCTCCTATGCTGTCCATATTGTTAGCCAGTTTATGTCAGCTCCTCGTTCTCTTCACTATGCTGCAGTTCTCCGCATTCTTAGGTATGTCAAGAATACATTATATCATGGTCTTCACTTCTCTACTCACTTCTCCCTTGAGCTACGTGCCTACTCTGATGCAGACTGGGCAGGAGATCCTACTGATCGCCGTTCCATTACTGGTTATTGCTTTTTCTTGGGTAATTCTATCATTTCTTGGCTCAGCAAGAAGCAAACTATTGTTGCTCGATCTAGTACAGAAGCTGAATATCGTGCTCTTGCTGATGCTACTCAGGAACTTCTCTGGCTACGATTGTTACTTGAAGACATGGGGGTCATTCATTCCACTGCTACAACTATCAGTTGTGATAATCAAAGTGCTATTCAAATAGCCCACAATGATGTCTTTCATAAACGTACAAAACATATCGAGATCGACTGTCATTTTGTACGCCATCATCTCTCTTGTGGCACCATTCGGCTTATCTCAGTCTCCTCCACTGATCAGACTGCTGACATTTTTACCAAAACTCATCCGCCTGGACGTCTTGAGGATTTAATTTCCAAACTTAAATTGGTTTCCATTCAACCACCTTGAGTTTGAGGGGTACTGTTAGAATATGTCTAATATTCTCTAGAATATGTCTGTATATTCTCTAGATATATTCTGTATATTCTCTGAATATTTTGTCCATTAATAGGTTAGATTATTTCCCTATTAGTCTCTCATTGTATAGTATATATAAGGCTCTCTGTATCAGTTCATATTAACATCAATACAATACAATTCTCTCCCCTTTTCTAACATAGTGGTAGGACTTACTGCACACCATATTAGGAGAAATTTTTTAATGAAATATATGCTATCTACTTCTACTATTTTTTTTTCCTTTCACTTCTACTCATTTAAAACTGAATGCCATTATTATTTTAATTTTGTAAATTTTCAACTACCCGTGCATTGCACGGGGTTCATAACTTATTGTAAAAATAAAAACAAACAACTAAAATTGCAACTCTCAATTAACCAACAAAGATGTATTAGAAGTCTATATGCAATAAGTAGTAAAGAAAATCAGAACACTGAAGTACATGAATTTTCGAAAAAAAGAAAAGAGAGAAAGGTAAACATAAAGTTACATATATTTGTTAAAGAGCTCTATAATAGAAAACATCAGTGTGAGAAGAAGTTATAATGATACATAACGTGCGAAGAAACAAAATTTCCGTGAATGATATCAAATAAGGAAAATTAAAATAGCAAGCAAATATATATTTATTTGGTTTCAAATCCAACCAGTAGATAAGTTGTTCAAAAATTGAAAAAAACAATTTATTTTTTGGTTGTTAGACAAATTTCATCATCTTTGATCTATATTTTATTTAACAAACGTGTGAAAAAATTATTTAAAAACATGAAAATATTAGGATCTACCACGTGGCAAACCCGAAAGCTGCTTAACTGGTGTGATGCATTATTGTGGTTCTATAGTATTAAACAATAATTGTTTTTGCTATATAAAAATGAGTTTTGTTGGAATTTGGAAGAATAAAATGACTAATCTTATTGAAACATCGTCATACAATATAGACGTACACAAATATGAGGGATTGAAATCACTTAAGATTAATAGTGAAAAAATCACAAAATTATAGCAAATGTATGTAACTAAGATTTTTCAAAATAATAATAATAATAATGATAATAAAAATTTCTCAAAGCTTGGCACATGACAAAATAAAAAAGTTTTGGCTTTCAAACCTTGCCCCTTCCCGGCCCTTCTCCGAGCCTTGGCACTTAAGTCCTCACATGAGACCCCTAAACCAAATGATTTAAAAAAAAAAAAAAAGGGAGCTAGTCTGGGCTATACATCTAAAATTTTGGGATATATGCAATAGCTTAAATTTATCAGGGTTACAAATCTGAGCTGGGCATCTTTCGTAGTATTTATTACTTGTTAAGAAAAAAAAAACCTTACTCAAAAGTTGATGCTAAAAACTTCAGTATTAAATCAAATATACATTCAAAGGCATGCTTCAGACAATACAAAAAAATAATAATAATAAGAAAAAAAAAATAAAGGGTCTGAAGAGTTCAAAAGAGAATAAACCAAAATCACAGAATCACAACTCACTGTATACAAAACCAAATAGTTAAAGAGAATAAATAATATTAATTTAACAAATATATATATATATATAAATTCCGACATCCAAACCCTCGCCAAACTCTTATGTGTACTACGTAAGTTCACTGATAAACTATTGAGTAATTAAGCAACTGAGTGGTGGCAAAGTAAGTTTAAATTTTTGTTGGATTCAACAACTTTAGAAAATTTGATAAGTTTTATAGCCAAACACAGCCTAAACGTGTGCAATGTCATGAAAGTGGATTAAAAAGAAGAGTAAATATTAGTGAAATTTGTTGGTGCCCTAGCATTGTTATACCATACCATTTTCTAAAGTTTGGGGTTATGCTGAGATTGGGATCACACGTCTATGATTATCAAAGATTTTGCAAGTTTGCACATGGTGTACGTCTACTTGGTGTTACTGTTACGTATTTATTCACATGGCGATATGCCAAACCATGTGGTTTCCTTCCTGAGTAATATTGGATACGCTCTCAAATGCATAACTAAATATATAACTCTGTTTAAAAATGTTGAACCTTGTACTGAAAAGTTTGTACACAAAAAATGAGGTGAGTAGAGTGTGCAATCTTTTTAGCACAAAATCCAATATTTTTAAGCAGAATTATACATTTAATTATGTAATTAGGAGTGCATCTAGCATTACTCTTCCTAAAGAGTAACTCTCTGCTTGCGGCCTACCATGTGGCCATCTAATCTTGCAAGTTTCTGTTTCATATTGGTATCTGTTTGACCATTATTAATTTTAAATTTGTGTTCTAAATTGTGCACCCCGCCGCTTAAAATGATATTTTACTGTCCCATAATAATAGAATAGATTGTGATTCCATTGTCACTTTTGAGGCTCAGATTATGCATTTTGCACCTATGACTACTAAAAAGTTAGGGAAAGTTTCCATGTTGTGCATTGTCAAATTTTCACGATATGCTTTTTATTCTCTATATTTCCAACAGAAGCCGACATAAGGTTGGCACTGCAATTGCATGAAAGTTAAGGGTCGAGAATGTTACAATTGGAAATTGAAGGACCAAACTGCAAACTGACGTATAGTTTAAGGGTAGAAAATTCATTTTACCCTTCTTGTTGATTCTAAAGTTTTATGGCCATTACCTGAATTTAGTTTACCTCCAATTGCAAATACAATATATAGAAAGCTACAAAATTTATTGGTTAAGATTATGAAGTGTTGGAATTAGGGGATTTGATCCCGGATTTGTTTTTGTTATTTATGGTCTTGTTGACCACATTTATTTTATTTTATCTCTTTCTTTTTTCTTGTTATTTCCTTTCCTTTTTATTTCTCATTGTAATATTATATAAACTTGAGAACGTACAGTAATAAAACTAACCTTTTCCCAAATCTCTTTTTGGTATCAAAGCCACAAATACAATCCACCACCACCACCACCACACTTGCGCCGCAACCCACCACCACCACATCACTACGCCGCAGCCTCCCCATCACCACCACACCTCGCCGCAGCCTCACCTACCTCGGCGACCACACCCATCACCCTCAGCCACTGCACTGCAGCCCTAGGGCTTCTCCTCTTTGCGGCGCAGTCTCCCAAGCCTTTCGGCTTGGTGTTGCAGCCTTTCGGCTGCTCTTGTGCTCTGGTAAGGGCCTATTTGTGATGTGCTAAAGAGCCCGTATCGCGCTCTCCGTCTTCAGTCTGGGTGACCGAGTTTTCGATTGCCCCCGTCTTTTGCCGAGTTTCCGACCGTGACCGAGTTTCCGGTTGTTATTTTTTTCCTTTTCCTACCGAGTTTTCGGCCGTGCCTGTTGATACTACAAAATCAGTGTGATTATTCCAGCAGTCTCTGTCTTTTTTTTGGTCACTCTTCATAGCATCATGTCTGATATTGGTAAGACTGTTGACCCAATTAATCCTGCTATCCGTTCGGATCTCTCTGTGTCTCATCCGACTCCCGTTCACCGGGTCACAAGCGTTCTACTCAATGGAAAAAATTTCCACGCATGGTCTAATTCCCTTCGCCTCTATCTTGGAGGCAAACGGAAAATTGGGTGGTTACTTGGGAAGGAGGTTAAGCCTGCCGAATCGGACGCGAAGTTTAAGGAGTGGTTTACAGATAACTGAATTATTCTGGGCTGGATGTTTAATTCGATGGATGAACGGATCTATAATATGTTTATGTATCATGATACCGTTCATGGCCTTTAGACAGCTTTGAAGAAGATGTATGATCATGCGCATTCTGACTCGCATTTTTTTTAGCTCTATCAAGATATCTCTCATGCTTCCCAAGCTACTTTGGGACTGTCTGATTCTAACTTCTTTGGATACCTACAGACTCAGTGGGATGAGTTAGCTCAGTATGAACCCATCACCGATTTTCCTAATGATGGAGATGTTGAAGTTACGCGACTTGATCGCCGTCGTACCTACCAGTTCTTGATGGGCCTAAAGCCCGAGTACGAGGCCCTCCACACTCAGATTCTGAATACCATCCCTATGCCTTCTTTATTTGAGGCCTTTGCTACTGTTGATGGTGATGAGAGACGTCGTTGCCTACTATCTGCTCATGATCCAAGGCCCTCTCCTTCATCTGTCCCTGACCAAATGGCCTTTTCTGCTTCTTCTAGTGCTCGTCCTGGAGGTAATCGCCCTTACTGCCAGCATTGTCATACATCAGGTCATTCCATGATCATTGTTTCACTCTTCACCCAGAGTTGAAAGGGCAGTTTACTCAGATTTGACCTGCTGGTCGTGGTACTGGTCGCGGCTGGGGTGCTCCGTGTACAGGAGCGATTGTTGAGATGCTTCCTCCTCCACCCGATTATAGTCTGTTTCAGTCTCAAATTGCTCAACTTCAGTCACATGTAGGTTTGGGAGCTCCTCCTCCTCCATCATCCACTAGCCCCACAGCTGCCATTGTTGCAGGTACTCCTACTGCTCTTCATGGTAAGTCAGGCCATCCTACTTGGATTCTCGATTCTGGGGCAAATAATCATATGACTGGTGAGCTTTCGATTTTTACTTCTCCTGTTACCTCTATTAAACAATCTGTACGTATTGCAGATGGATCGTTCATTCCAATCTATAGTTAGGGTGATGTCGGAAGATGGTGATACCCGATTATCTTTCGACATCACCCTCTCCTTTGTGTACTATGTTCCCAATTTTGCTTTTAACTTGCTTTCGGTTAATCGTCTCGTCAAAGATCATAACTGCTCTATTGTGTTCATACCTCATTCTTGGTATTTGCAGGACCTGACTACGAAGAAGATTTTTGGCAGGGGGTTTGAACGGGACGGCCTCTACTACTTCACTGATCCTTCGGTGTCAAGGACTTTCTCCAGTCTTCAAGCTTCCGTGTTACCTGCTTTTAATAATTTTGTTTTGTCCGACTCAAATAAATATGTGTTTTCCCTTCAAACTTTAGATTTGTGGCATGATCGTCTAGGCCATGTCAACTTTCAGTATTTATGTTGGTTATTCCCTCAGTTAAATAAAGCTTGTAAGGATTTCCATTTTAAATGTGCGGTGTGTGAATTATCCAAACATACTCGTACTTCTTATATTCCTCGCATGCACCGGGCACCTAGTGCCTTTGATCTTATTCACTCCGATGTATGGGGTCCTTCCCCTATCACATCCATGTCACAGTACCAATATTATTTTACGTTTATAGATGATTATACACATTGTACTTGGGTTTATCTTATGAAGAAAAAATCTGAAGTTTTCTCTCATTTTAGAATTTTTTTTTTCAAATGATTAAGACTCAATTTAATACAGTTGTTCGTAATATTCGATCTGATAATGGTAGGAAATATATTACTGATGAGTTTCGGGCTGAACTAAATAAAGGGGGTATTCTTCAACAACTCACTTGTCCTTATACCCCTGAATAAAATGGGGTAGCCGAACGTAAAAATTGTCATCTTATGGCTATGGTTAGGTGTCTCCTACGTGGGATGGATGTCCCCAAGTATTTTTGGCATTTTGCTGTCCTTACTGCCACTTACCTAATAAATCGTACTCCTAGCCATATCCTACAAGGCCAGGCCCCTCTTCATGTCCTCAAGCCTGGTAGTAAACTCTTTCCTGTTATCCCCCGGGTTTTTGGGTGCACGTGTTTTGTCCAAAATCGCAGCCCTACACGCACTAAACTTGACGATAAAGCTATTCGGTGTGTCTTTCGAGGATATTCTTCCATGTCCAAAGGTTATCGTTGCTATGATCCTGTCACATGCCATTTGTATCACTCTTTAGATGTCACTTTTTTGGAAACGGTTCCATTTTTTACAGGTGCTTCTTCCTTTCTGGAAACTCCACTAGAGCAGGTAGTGGATGATATCTCAGTCCTTCCTCGCCTTATGCCTATTCTTGATATATCCAGTGACATACCCAGTGACTCTCTGCCTCCGGTAATTACTACTGACCCATTACAGGTGTACTCTCGTCGTCCTCGGCCTCCGGACCACATGCCATCATCTTCTCCGGAATCAGGTATCTCATCTCCTCCTTTTGTCTCTGATGTTGCTCCTTCTCATTATCCTATACGTATTCGTCGCCCTCCTTCACGTTATATTCTTTCAAGCAGTATTAACCATCCAATTTCTAAGTATGTCTCTTATCAGGGCCTGTCAAAACCATTTAGCTCTTTTGTTAGCGTAGTTGATTCTATCTCCATTCCTCGCTTTGTTCATGAAGCTCTCCAGGATCCAAAGTAGCTTGCTGCTATGAAAGCAGAAATGAGTGCTCTTCAGAATAATCAGACTTGGGAACTTGTCTCTCTCCCGAATGGTGAACGTACAGTTGGCTGTAAATGGGTCTTCAGTGTTAAGTATTTGGTCGACGGCACCATTGACCAATATAATGCCCGTCTTGTTGCTAAGGGCTTCACATAGGTTCCGGGTAAGGATTTCGGGGCCACTTTTGCTTCGGTTGCTAAACTGACCACAGTCTGGCTTCTTGTTTCTCTTGCTGCTTCCTATTCTTGGCCTCTTCATCATCTTGACATCAAGAACGCTTTTCGTAATGGTAATTTGTCTGAAGTTATCTATATGGACCCCCTCTTGGTTTTCGGGCTCAGGAGGAGTATTAGGGGAAAGTTAGTCGCCTCTGAAAATCTCTCTATGGATTGAAGCAGTCTCCTCGTGCATGGTTCAGTCGGTTTAGTGATGTGGTGCTCACTATGGGATTTATTCGCTGCCATTCCGACCATACTTGCTTTATTCGTCGTAATTCCAAAGGGCAATGTATCATTATTTCTGTTTATGTTGACGATATTATTATTGCAGGCGATGATGCATATGGTATTGTACAAGTAAAACGGTCTCTTGGAATATCGTTCGACATTAAGGATTTGGGTCCTCTGAGATACTTTCTTGGCATTGAGGTGGCCCGGTCCCGCCAAGGTGTTTCAATTCGTTATCCCAACGGAAACATGCCCTTGATCTCCTCTAAGATACGGGAATGCTTGGGTGTAGACCTGTTTCTTCTCCTATGGATCCAAATCATAAGTTGACTGCTAAATTGGGAGAGCTCTTACAAGATCCCTCTGTATATCAGCATCTTGTGGGTCGTCTCATCTATTTGACGAACACAAGACCGGATCTGACTTTTGCTGTTAGTGTCGTGAGTCAATTTATGCACTCACCACGTACTTCACATCTTGATGTTGTTTATCATATTCTCCGATATCTCAAGACTTGTCCTGGTCTTGGTCTTTTCTTTTAGACAGTAGCTCAATCAGGTCTCTCCTATTTTACTGATGCAGATAATGCAGGCTCAAAGGGCGATAGACGCTCCACTTCTGGTTTCTGTACTTTTCGAGGTCGTCATTCTATCTCCTGGAAAAGTAAAAAGCAAGCTGTGGTCTCACGGTCTTCTGCTGAGGCCGAGTACCGTGCGATGGCTCAGGGTTCATGTGAACTCATATGGCTCTGTTCCCTTCTTGGTGAGTTAGGCTTCCTAGTGGTGGACGCATCTACGTTATTTTGCGATAACAAGTTTGCAATTATGTTATCATCTGATTCAGTTTTTCATGAGAGAACTAAACATATAGAGGTCGACATCCATTTCATTCGGGAAAAGGTTCGGTCAGGAGTCATAACACCGAGCTTTGTTCCTTCATCAGATCAGACCGCTGATATGTTCACTAAGTTAGTTGGTCCAACACTTCTACAGTCGTCTCTTGGCAAGTTTGGTCTCGTCAACATCTTCGCCACAGCTTGAGGGGGAGTGTTGGAATTAGGGGATTTGATCCCGGATTTGATTTTGTTATTTATGGTCTTGTTGACCATATTTATTTAGTTTATCTCTTTCCTTTTTCCTGTTATTTTTTTCCTTTTTATTTCTCATTGTAACATTATATAAACTTGGGAACGTACGTAATAAAACTATCCTTTTCCCAAATCTCTTTTTGAAGTAATAGATCACTCTTACGATTTATTTCGTTCTTGGATTTATTGAAGGGAAATGGAGAAAAACATGTTCATTTGTTTGATTTCTAAGAAGAATGACGAGGAAAATATATAGGAAAAACAAGAGAATAAATTGAAAATTAAATTAAACATTTTGAATATTATGAGCCATTTTGCTTCTGTCATTCATGTTTTACAAATTCTGTTATTTTTAATCTTTTTTAAGCATGAAAGAAAACACAAGAGAACACACCTGGGAATTAGTCGTCTTTCTTGCTTCCCTTTTTCTTTTTATTTTTTTCCCTCTCCAACTCCAAGACCCAAACATATGCGTATAGAGTAATATTTGGGGCACAACCAAAGCCACAACCTTTTTTATAGAACCTTCATTTTGTGTCTATCTCTCTCTTGATAGGTCCCACAGTGCCAGTGACCCCATAGTGCCCACTAGGAGAGAGATAGACACAAAATGGAGGTTGTGCAAAAAAATGTTATGGCTTTGGTTGTGCCCCAAGTATTACCCATGCGTATATTCGGGTCAAACAAACAAGTCAGATCGAAAGATTGTTTTGACACTTCCAGTTTCTACTGCTACTACAGAATTCTCAATTATGAAAATTGTTAAAATTGTCTCGTTTCTTGGATTGCATGGATACCTATATTGAATGCAACATTGCCAAGACTTTTGATTTTGATTCAATTATTATATATATATATTTTTTTTAAACTCTTCTTCAAATCATTGGGCACGACATTAAATGCTTAATCTTTTGGGTCATATTTGTACACATCTAAGTCATATATTGAATGCGACATTACTGCTGAGACTTTTAATTCTGATCCAATTACAGAAAATTTTTACTCTTAGAAAAATCGTCGGCCATACATCAATTTTAAATGCTTAATCTTTTGTGTCATATTTGTCACATCTAAGTCAAACAGGTTAGATACTGGCACATGAAATACTATAGAATAATGTTAGATGGACGAAAAAAGTGCACAACGAAATGCATAACCTGCTTTAATTTGTTGGACCTCGTGTTGAAAAATCTGTACACTCTTTTTTTTGTCTTTTTGTGTGTACAGACTTTTCAACGCGAAGTCCAACAATTTTAAGCTAGTTATGCATTTCGTTGTGCACTTTTTTTTGTGCATCTAGCATTTCCGAATACTATAATAATCTTTTTGCTCAAAGAGAGTGACAAAGTTGTCCAACAAAGAAAGCGACAGTTACTTAAATAACTCCATTATTATTTTACATAAAAACATATCCAAGCTTTAGATACAATTATTAAACATGATCGAGCCCATGACTATTGTCACATACAAATTATTCAAATTAAAGATAAAACACTTAAACACATGCACATCACTCAAGTTTTATTCATACAAGGACTATATAGAACATCAAAGGGTTGACCACCTCATATTGCCTTGAGAAGATGTGCATCAATATCTTGGGTTGCTTTAGTAAAGAAGCCCAGATATATATCAGGATCTGGAATTCCTTCATTCAATTTCTCATATTCCAAAGTCCACTTTACCAACCCACCACCACCCTCCATCTTTGTTGCTTTCATTGTGTTTTTGAAGCTTTTGTACTGCTTCATTAGATCTCCATCAAGGCCTTTGAAAGTGATGGACTTGTTTTCTTCATCTATGGCTTCAACCGTCTCTTTAACGGCTAGTTTTTTTCCTTCTATAATTCCAAACAGGGAAAAAAGAAAACTAATTACTAGCTGCATATAATGAGAAGCTTACGTTCCAGTGCTTTTAATTCATAATGTGAACTACTTTACTGAAACATTTAAGGAAAAAAAAGGGGCAATTAAAAGAAAAAAAAATCGATGAAGACAGTCTATTTAGTACTTGAAACATTGTTTTCAAAACTGTAAATTTAATAGTTTAAAATTTAACTTTTAATATTAGGATAAATTGCACTTTCCACCCTGAAGTTTCGGAGTTTTGACACTTTAGACCCTAATTGTGACAATTTGGTCCCTAAATTTTTGGATGAGTTGCAATTTAGACCCTATAAAACTTTTAGTGGCAAAATCTTTTCTTATAGTGACGAATAATTTCGTCACTTATCGGCTAATTGGAATAATGTGCCACAAACGTGAAACTCATAGGACCAACTTGACACAACTAAAACTTCAAAATCTAAAGTGCCAAAGTTCTAAACTTCAGTGGTGAGAAGTGAAAATTACCCATAATAGTCTTAAGAAAGGAGAAAACCCCAAGAAAAACAATTTTCTTCCTTGTTTCATTTCTCTTTTCTTTCTCCACAAATCCGCAAACCATACAAAGTGTACGTAAGAATCAGTGTGCCAGTGGGTGTTTTCTAGGGTCTCATAGAATCACTGGCGGAGGCACATAGGAACGAGGGGGGGCCAAGGCCCCTCCTGAGATTTTGAGAATTAAAATTTTACCCTAAGTTTTTTTAGTATTTTACATATAGCCCCCCCCCCCCCCCCCCCCCCAACTATGGTTAGGCCCCCTCAATTTATGTTTAGGCCCTCCTCAACTTATGTTTAGGCCCTCAAAGGGGTCCAAGGCCCAATTTAGTGCTATCAACTACATGTATATTGATATACAGGTATATACAACTTAAAGGAAAGGCGCTTAAAATTTTAAAAATTACACTTTTAGTGTAATAATTTTATGCGTTTTAGGAATAGGCTCCCTTAAAATTCTGAAAGACACTATAGAATATTTACGTCACTAAATAGACTTATATTATAAGCATATCCCCAAAATATCACAATTATAGACAATTAGACTCTAAAAAAATCGTCAATTATGTATAAATAGACCAGAAAAAAATCGCCTCGGGGCGCTGCCCCCGAACCCCTGTATAGCTTAGGCCTCCTGGCCAAAATTCCTGACTCCGCACCTGCATAGAATATGTGTATTGGCTTACCAAGAGTATAAGACCAGTGCTTGACAGAGCCCACAGTCACCCAATCACCTTCATGCACTTCAATTGCATGAAAATTTTCAGGGCAAATATTGGGAATCTTGTGTGCATCACCTCTGAATATCTTGTAAAATTCCTCGGCAGCTGACTTTATCTCTACCTCAACCTCTCGCTTCCCACTTAGCAGAGCCATAGTATATACAGTAGCGATCTTAGACGGGTGTAGTTTAACGGATGCAGAGCGGACTTTTGTCTTTTCCTTATAACTGGACCCCACCCCACTCGCTGTGCAGTAATAAAAAGCGAACAAGTTGCAAGAACAAACACCCTAATATGTGAACACTTTTAATTTAACTTTCTAATAAAGTAGTGGGTCCCATGACCAAACCCAAATGTTCAGTCTCTCTATTATTACTATCATACCCAGCAAAAAACAAGATCTACAGACAAAGTTTGGGCGAAAAAATCTGGACCAAAAAAAATTGGGCGAAAATTGTTCTCTGCAAAAATTCACGATCTGTTGCCGGCGACCACTCCGAAGACTCTGACCTTGTCTCTCCATCTCCGGTGACTCCTCAAGGTATGTTTCCCTCTCTCTCTCTCTCTCTATTGATTTCATTGTGTTCTTGCAATTTTTCTATGTGAGTGTTTGTTTTGTGTATGGGTATGTGTATGTGAGTGTGATTGTGGAAAATAAAGGGGACACAACAAATGGGGTAGGACACTTGGGGGTTGAGTGTTTCAAACAAAATTTAGGTTTCAAGGAAATAATTAATTAGATTGGGGAAGGACATTTGGGGTTGAGAGTTTCACTGTATAGAAATTAATTGTTTGGTGAATGATATTCATTAAAAAAATTAATTAGTTGCTCTGTTTGGTTCTTGGATTTGGGGCAAAAATTTGTAGGATTTGGTACTTTTTATGGATTATTTGATTGTCAATTATTGATTATGAAATTGTTATTTTTAATTTATTTTTATTTTTGTTTTTTTTTATTTTTTTTATTTTGAACAGCCTACAAAAAGGGGCAGAATGTGGAGTATAATATAGGTTTAGAAAAAAAAAATGGATGACATAGAGTATAATACAGGGAGTTGTGGGGAGAATTTGAATATTGAATTAGAGAGCAGACACAATTTGGGGTTCGAAGTAGGGGGTGAATGTGAGGAACAATATTTGGATTCAAACAACGATTCTGATTCTGATTCTGATTTTGTTTATTATCCTCAAGTAGTGGATGATGTTACGCCTAAACAAGGTCAGGAATTTCAAACATTAGATGACGTGAACAATTTTTACAATGCATATGCGAGACATGCTGGATTTAGTATTCGAAAGTGGTCCGAAAAAAAGGGGGTGGGAAGCAATGAGATAGTAAGGAAGGAGTATGTTTGCTATAAACAAGGAAAGGGTAAACGAATAGTAGATGTGGGTGTAAAAAGAAAACGGGGATCAATAAAAGAAGGTTGCAATGCAAGACTTGCTGTGGTGAAGTCAGTAAATGGAACATATATGGTTAGTGTAATTGAGGAGGGCCATTGTCACCCATTGGCAACCCCCTCTAAAAGACATCTTTTGCGATCTCACCGTAAGGTTTCGAGTGCCCAAAAGTCTTTAACTCAACAACTTGGCATAGTAAATATACCACCACATCAACAATACAACCTTCTTGGATTGCAAGCGGGAGGCTTTGAGAATATTGGTTGTACACAAAGAGATTTGTATAACTATGAAAGAGATAGGCGCAATGAGATGAAAGGACATGATGGAGATATGTTGAACGAGTACTTAAAGTTAGAACAAGGAAGAAATCCGTCATTCACTTATGAAATTCACACAGATGATGACAAAAGGATTACTCGTTGTTTTTGGGCAGATGCAACTTCTAGAAGGGCTTATAAGTTTTATGGTGACGTGGTCATCTTTGATACAACGTACAACACTAATCGATATGGATTGATATTTGCACCACTGATGGGGGTTAATAATCATGGCCAGACAACGATATTTGCTTGCGCATTCCTCAGTGATGAGACCATACCTTCTTTTGTTTGGCTATTCAACCGATTTTTGGATACTATGCCGGGTGATGCCCCTAAGATGATTATCACTGATCAGGATCCAGCTATGACAAATGCAATTTCACTAACTCTTCCAAATACCTATCATAGGTATTGCAGTTGGCACATTTTGACAAAGTTTTCGGAGAAGATTGACTCAGTTAAATATAATGATTACTATAACGAGTTTTCCGATTGCATATGGAATTCAGAGTGTGAGGAAGACTTTGACTCCACGTGGTTGGAGCTTGTGGAGAAAAGTGGCTTAAATGACAACAAGTGGCTACAATCAATGTATGAAATTCGGTCAAGATGGGTCCCCGCATATGTAAATCACATTTTTTCCGCTGGAATGTCAAGTAGCCAACGAGCGGAGAGTGCTCATGCATTCTTTAAAAGATATGTTTCTAAAAGAAATTCATTACTTGATTTTATGATCCAATTTAATAGGGGGCTTGAACGTCAACGTCATGAAGAGTTGATGGAGGATCACAAAGATATAATTGAGAAGCCTAAATTGAAAATACCCCATGACTATTTGGAGCAAATGCTTGATATTTATACACATGAAATCTTCTATAAATTTCAGGATGAGTTTTGGGAGAGCTTCAATTTTAAATTTGAGCTCTTGGAGGAGGATGACAATCACCACGTGTATAATATCTTTAGAAGAAATGTTGTGAGGTACAAAGTGAGACAAATTCATTACGACAAAGACTTGGATTATGCTAGATGTACTTGCAAAAAATTTGAGAGTTGGGGGATTCCATGTAGGCATGTGCTAGCTTACTTGAACAAGTATCGTGATCTTGACAACTTGCCAAGCCAATACATTTTGAAGAGGTGGACAAAAATAGCAAAATCCGATGGTGTCATTGATGGAAGCGGCATGGAGATCAAAGATGACAAGTCATATCTACTCATGCGGAGTCAATTGATTAAATATTCTTTGGATGTGATTGATAAGGCCCTCACAAGTGAAGAAGCGACTAAGGTTTATACCGACGCTTTGAGTAATGCCAATGAAAAAATTGATCTAATAGTTGGTGGTGGTGCCGAGAGAACCAACCAAATTATTGGTGGTGGGACGAGTGTATCTAAGTCGGTGAACATGAGCTATAATTTCGAACATAGTTATAATGAGCCGAAGCAAGTGCGAGTGAAAGGATGTGGAAAAAGGCTTAAGGGAGGAAAAGAGAAGGCATTAGTGAAAGGAAAAAATCATAAAGCTAGAAAATGTCATGGGTGTGGCAAAGTTGGTGTGACACACGATAAAAGAAATTGCCCAATGCTTACGAATCGGTAAGAAAGTTTAATTTATTGTCCATTTTTTATATTTGTGTTTGAATTATATAAGTGACTTTGCAATTGTATTTATGTAGAACTACCCCACCGAATGAAGACGCTACTTTAGTTGCAAGTTTAGATGATGATAGTGATTCGTCCACAGGTAATTTAAAAAAGTATTATTTTCTTATTCACAAATTGAAACAATTTGGTGTGAAATTTATCTAACATTGTTTTAATATTTTTATTGCAGGATGGGCTACTTGATGGAATTAATGTGTTTCAATTCTGTTAGTGATGTATTTTGAATTGGATTTTGTTGTACTTTGGAATTTTTTTTTTTTTTTTTGTCAAGATATATATTGGAATGAGTTGGGTGTTTGTTTTTTCAATGAATTGGGTGTTGGTTTTTGGGTGTATGTAAAGTCTTATTTTTTGGTCGTGTGGAGTGTCTTTGGTTTTTGGGTTTGGTTGAAGATATTCCTCACATGTTCACCAGATTTTTTCTGCAATTATCATATGGATTAAAAGACGGATAGTATGAGCTATTTGTTGATTGGTTATGTTGAGTGCCAGTGCTAGCCATTTCTCTGCAATTTTCAAAAATCTAAGGCACAAAAATAAATCACATTCAGTTGTACCCTCAGCTTAATTACATATGTGTGAAGTTAGCAAACCCAGAATAAAATTCCTCACATGTTTTAGAGAGAGAAAGTGTGAACATTTGGGTTTGGTTGAAGATATTCCTCACATGTTCTCCAGATCATGTTCTCCAGATTTTTTCGCCCAAACTTTGTCTGTAGATTTTTTTTTGCTGAGTATGAGAGTAATAATAGAGAGAGTGAACATTTGGGTTTGGTCGTGGGACCCACTATTTTACTGGAAAGTTAAATTAAAAGTGTCCAGGGTGTTTGTTCTTGCAACTTGTTTGCTTTTTATTACTGCACAGCGAGTTGCTTTTTATTACTGCACAACGAGTGGGGTGGGGTCCAGTTATAAGGAAAAGACAAAAGTCCGCTCTGCATCCGTTAAACTACACCCGTCTAAGATCGCTACTGATAGTATATATATTTATATGTATGTATATATGTATACGCTGTAAACACAAAGCTAATAAGTGGCATGGGTGCAGAAATGATACTTAACCCTTCAGAGTTATATAGAAGTGGTAGAGTGCTAAGCCTTTGGATTTTCTGCATTTCCAACTTTTCTTGGAAACAGGAGCACATGCATGTATTCATAATAATTGGGTGGTATGTCAGGCTCACAGACTAATTGATTGTTAAAATGAGAATTTTTACCCTAACCAATCAATGCACCAATCATATTTACATGATCTTTACTGTTTCAATTTATTTATTAAATTCATCACTTTTTTGAAGTCGCTAGTTCAAGTAGCGGTTTAATAAAAAATAATAATAATAATAATTGAGAAGTCGCTAGTTTGCGGCTAGTAGCTACTTCTACAAAAAAAAAATTAAAAAATTAAAAAAATTATCTAAAAAAATTGATGAAGACGTTACTTGAAAAGGTGATTTCCAAAAAGTGATGAGTTTGTGAAATAAATTGAAACAATGTGATGGGTTGCGTAATATTTGGATGAACAGTGACAGGAAGGATAAGTTAAAATGGATTAAAGCATTGTATGCACAAATTGGCATCCCAAATGCAATATTATTTTAATTAAAATGGACTAATAGGTTCAATCCCCTTGAATCCTCCGCAACTAATGTGATCCCGCAAGTACTATGTGACATACTGACAAAGTACCCTGCAGTCAATGGAAGCAGATTAGTTACGTAGTGACCCACATCATTAAGCCTACATTGTGTCATCACCAATTACTTTTTCCTAATTGACCAACTAGCATCAAGAAAAATTTTGCAGTGTAACTGTCACACCATATTAGTATACTGATGTGGGGTAACTTTTCGACCTAAACTATACTACACTATTGTACCACCTACACCACAGTAAGAGTATTTAAGCTAATTAACTTCTTCTAAATTGTAGCACAAAATAACCCCACCGTGGATGCTCTAAAAGAGCTAGTGATTAAGTCAATATTTAGAAAGGCTAGTGCTATTGTCAGAGTAAGAATGGCTAATGTCAGAGCAAAAAGCATTGCTAAAAATTTTAGCAACAAATTTTTTTTTATTTGAACTAAAACTTTTAGCGATAAAAATTTCTATGACATTAGCCCTTATTACTCTGACAATAACGCTACCCTTCAAAAAAGTATAAGCAGAAAGATTTGGAAACATTTCTCTCTTGCAAAAGATGACAGATTTGGCAACACAAGCCAAAAGAATTGTTGAAAAGAAATCAGATGCACCTATATCCTTAAAAAAATGTATTCAACTTTTCGGAAACGTGTTACATGCAATTCAAAACTAAATTTACCAATTTAAATTATCAATAATGATATACACACTTTTGTATACACTTTTCTACATCATACAATTTTGACCTTTAATTTCAGTGAATTCCATGTGCTCTCGCTTGAAATTCATGTAAAATTTATATGAAATCTACTCAAATCAACGATCATAATCGTGTAGAGTAGAAAATATGTGTATCATTACTCTTAAATTATAATGTATTCACCTACATCCTAATCATCATGCAAATTGAAAAGCAACTTTTTTTTTTTTTTTTTTTTGAGGAAGAATTGAAAAGCAACTTGATTAGACCTTGCTAGTTATTTCTGCCATAAACACAATTTAATCAGAAAAAAAAATTCACAGATATAGATAAATTCTGCTGCATTTAATGGAAAAAAATATACATATTTATTTAAGGGCCTGTTTGTGAATGCACATATTTGTTTTAAAAAGTATTTTAAGTTGAACACGAACTCCAATTCGAACACAAGGGCTTCTACTAAATGCTTAAATTTATAGAACCACTTCACATGCAAAGTGTAGAACCAGTTCTTAGTCTTCCCAAATAGCTCCTAAAAGTTTGTGCAATTTCATGTTTTACAATATGTCACAATCGGTTTTCCCAAGTGGGTGATACCAAATAATTTTCAAAATTTTGTAAAATCTTAGCTTTTATGCATGTTTTCGGATATTTATGCAGTGGGGATCTAGACGGGTGTCTTGTGGGTTAACTTTTGGTTTAAAATAATTTAGTATCATGTACTTATACCCAAATTCACTTTGGGCCCTCTATTTCTGATTGTAACATCATGGGTCTTATAGTTTTAGTATTGTTTCAATTAAAGACAACTTGTAACACCGTCAGGAAAAAAGGACAAAAAACCTCATTCTGGAGCCAAAACATGTGAGTCTTTTAAGTTTTAGCCTATCGCCCACGATCACTGTAGCATTTCCTTATGCCAATCGATTGAGTGGAGTTGTTAGATGTTGACATCACTTGACTTTAACCTATTTCTGAATCTTGGTCTCTCTGTTTCTCTGTTGGTCGTATATGCATATTGTATGTTTATAAGTATATACACACATGTTATGTTAAATGGAGGGAAACTTAAAATACTCACATATTTTGGCGCCAAAATGAGCTTTTTCGTCTTTTTTTCTGGCAATGTTACAAGTTGTTCTTAATTGAAACAATACTGAAATTGTAGGGCCCAAAATATTACAATTGAAAATAGATGACCCAAAGTGAAATTTGAGTATAAGTACAGAATACTAAATTGTTTTTAAGTCTTAAACTTTTTTTTTTTGTCAAAATAGTGGACCCCATCTATCCCGCGAACACCCCTTCCCGTTTTAATTTACAATTAAAACAGTGGACCCCATCTCAACCAAACTCATCTGCTATTCTTTGTTAAGATTGTGCCTAAAATTCCATTAGTGGAATGATTTCCTAATTATGATTGGATTCCTTATTTGGTGGTTTCCTTATCAAATAAGGATTCCTTTGATGGTGGAAGTTCCTAGTTTATATAGGAATATGTGTAAGAGTATTCCTTGTTATATAAGACTTACCATAGGGGTAAATCCTACTACAACCAGGATTAGGACTATACAATCTCTATAAATATAGGGCTTACTCAAGGGATTGATAAGATTGGTTGGAAATCTTCTACATACACAAGAGAGGGCTACAAACTAGTGAGGGAGAGATTAGTTTCTAGCAATTGTGTGTGTCATATAACTTGGTTGGAGAGTTATACACGTGAGGTCTTGAGCGCTTGTAATCTTCATATTAATCGAGGTGATCGCCTTTGCACGTGGACGTAGGCATTGTTGGGCCGAACCACATTTAAATCTTGTTGTGTTGGTTTGCTTGATTTTCTTTCGTGGTTGTGTCATTCTTGTTCTGTTTATCTCCATAATTGTGGGTGTGATTTTCTTGTTGTGATTGTGGGCCCATTCCCAACATTCTTTCCTCCCTCTCAAATGAGAGATTCCTATGAAATATTGACCCAATTCATTCATTCATTCATTCCGTCTCTATCTCTCTCTATCCTATTGAATACACACCCGATTCATTTTCTAGGCTCACGCCCAATTCATTCAAAAAATCAACACCCAGCGCATTCTAACAACCAACACCCAGTTCATTCCAATATTCATATTGACCAAAAAAAAATTTAATTTCCAAAATACATCAAAAAATTCATTCAAAAAACCAACACCCAACTCATTCAAAAAAACAACACTCAATTCATTCCAATATACATCTTGACCAAAAAAAAATTAATTCCAAGAATACATCAAAACCCAATTAAAAATACACCAGTAATAGAATTGAAACACATTAATTTGATCATGTAGCCCATCCTGCAATGAAAGTATTAAAACAACGTTAGATATATTTCGCACCAAGTTGTTTTCAATTTGTTAATAAGAAAACAATACTTTTTAGATTACCTGTTGACAAATCACTATCATCATCTAAACTTACAAATAAAGTAGTGTCATCGATCATTCAATGGGGTAGTTCTACATGAATATAGTAGCAAAGTAACTTATATAATTCAAACACATAAATAAAAAAATGGATAATCAATTAAACTTTCTTGTCAATTCGTAAGCATTGGGCAATTTCTTTTATCATGTGTCACACAAACTTTGCCATACCCATGACATTTTCTAGCTTTAGAATTTGTTTCCTCTCACTAATGCATTCTATTTTCCTCCCTTAAGTCTTTTTCCACATCCTTTTGCTCACACTTGCTTCGGCTCATTGTAATTATATCCATAATTATAACTCATGTTCACCGACTTAGATACATTCGTCCCATCACCAATCATGCGGTGGCATATTTACTATGTCAAGTTGTTGAGTTAATGATTTTTGAGCACTCGAAACCTTACAGTGATATTACAAAAGATGTCTTTTAGAGGGGGAATTGCCTATGGGTGACAATGGCCATCCTCAATTACACTAACCAATATATGTTCCATTTGCTGACTTCACCACAGTAAGTCTTGCATTGCAATCTTCTTTTATTGATCCCCGCTTTCTTTTTACACCCACATCTGCTATTAGTTCACCATTTCCTTGTTTATAACAAACATACTCCTACCTTACTATCTCATCACTTCCCACCTTTTTTTTGGACCACTTTCGAACACTAAATCCAGCATGTCTTGCATATGTATTGTAAAAAATGTTCACATCATCTAATGTTTGAAATTTCTAACCTTGTTTAGGCGTAACATCATCTACTACTTGAGGATAGTAAACAAAATATGAATTAGAATCGTTGTTTGAATCCAAATATTTTTTCCCACATTCACCTCCTACTTCGAATCCCAAATTGTGTCTGCTCTCTAATTCAACATTCATATTCTCCCCCACAACTCCCTATATTATACTCTATGTTAGCCATTTTTTTTATAAGCATGTCTTACACTCCACATTCACCCCCAATAAGCTTCACAATTAGGCTGTTCAAAAAAAAAACAATAATAATAATAATAATAATTTCACAATCAACGATTGACAATCAAATAATCCATAAAACTACCAAATCCTACAAATCTAAGTTTCACAAATCCTAGCCTAAATCAAATTCCACATGGACAACAATGCCCTAAACATGTTTCCAAATCTGCCCGGCACAATAAAAATAAATAAATAAAACAATGTTCCTAAATCTCAATAAGCAAATACTGAAACATTTACGAAAAAAATCCTATGTTTACTGCTTACCTCAAGTGAACTCTAAACATATCTCAAATTTAGAAAATCTTCTAGCCAAAAAATTCCTCCAACAAAATTTCAACCATTCCAATAAAAAAGAAGTGCCAATCAAAAGCAAATTCAATACACATGTGGTATATTTGCACCAAAAATTGCAGAAAAAAGCCCTAATTAATAGATTTTTTGCATGCCTAAGTACAACCTAGAATTCATACCAGATTGCTAATCTCCAAGAACAACACAACTGGTGTTGTTTATAATTTGTTTAGTCAAAACACTTTGGAGATTCAGGCGGCCAAGGGTACTAGATCGAGGTTGAGATGGGTAGAGATGGTGTCATAGGCGGCGGTGGTGGATCTTCTTCTGTGGCTTCATGACTTGAGAGCTCAAATCACAATCTAGTGAGGTTGAAGAAAGGAAGCCTTGACGGAGATGACTTCAAGGAATCACATCATTATTTCTTGACTGGGATGGAGAGAGGGAAGGAGACGAGAGATAGAGATTCAAGGGAAAGACCGAGAGAGAAGGGAGAGAAACATATTATTGATTGTGACTTTGGGGGTAAATGTTACTCCCTCCGTCCCATTTTATGTGTCCATTTTTCCTTTTTTGGATGTTCCAAAACTAATGTCCATTATGATAATTTTGTATCTACTTTCCAAACTTATCCTTAATAATTTTAAATATGCCCAACAAAAAGTAAAAGGGGACAAAAAACAAGTCGGGGTAATTAATTTTGGAACAATTGTATTTATTTCAATCAATGATTATGTTCTCTTAATGTTTTTGAATATTGTTTAGGTATCTTGTTTAGGTGTACCTAGCATTACTCATATTAATCATAAATTCTAACGCGGCTGAGACTATGTTAAAGAGTAAAATCAAGAAATGAAATATTTCTTGTTTAGGTTACGTGCATTTTTCACCCATGAACTATAGACTAATTTATAATTTGGTCCCTCATATTTCACTTATAGATCAAATCTAGTCCATTAATTTTTATAGAAATTTGGTATTAAATACCAAATTAGGAGAACTATTTGGTTATAAGACACAAGGGAAAAATATTTGGGAATAAGTTCAAGATTAGTGGACATTAATAAACATAAATCCTTTGACTCATATAATATCATAGTTTGTGACCATTACACCCCTCACACATTTTCCCTTACTAGGTCTACATTAGAGAGAGAGAGAGCTAGAGAGAGAGTGGGATAGAGATAGAAAGAGAGAGATAGAGAGAGTGTGAGGGGGAGAGAGATAGTGGAAGAGTGAGGGGGAGAGAGATAGAGAGATAGTGGGAGAGAGATATAGATATACACAATACCACAAAATTGTATATATACAAAAATGCAATTATTTGTTTATAATACATCAAAAAACAAAATGTTGTTGTAGATCCTATGGACTATCTTTGTTTATAATGTGTCCCACACCACGGAACCTTCTTCGTTCTCTTAGGCCTACCCTCTTCCTGTGGAGGATTCTCTACTAGTGGAACCTCCTCATGCGGCTGGATGACCTGCGATACCCCTCTCCGAGCATGACGACCTCTACCGCTAGCATAAACTGTACGAACCAGAGGTTGTCGCTGAGACTCGGCAAGTGTCAAACCCTCATCCTGTGTCTCTGCCATCGGGGTATCATGTTCAGTTATCTCTCTCACCTCCACCTACATCTCCTCCGCCTCTACCTGCGTCAAACTCTCAACCATCGCCACCATCGCCTCGAACTCTAAAGCTAGATGTGGTGGCTGGATCAACGATGACAACGGTGCATCTGTATATGTGTACTGTGGGATAGAGAAGTCATGGACCGGAGATATACGAAACTCAGAGCGCCCTAGAGTGAAAGGCCTATAAACGTCGGCCGTATCATCATATGCATACACAGTAGAACCCTGATCATGTGGTGTATGTGGCTCAGACTCAAAGTGTGTAGATGGGTCTGTCTGCTCCTGAGACTGAGGCTGAGCCTGAGAATGATGATATGTCTGAGGATGAGGATGAGGACGCGTCTGAGGCTGAGGCTGTGACTATGGCTGTGGCTGTGGTTGTGGCTGTGGTTGAGGCTGAGGCTGAGGCTAAGGCTGAAGCTATAAGACGCGGGGCGCGAATACTGTGGAAGATGGAACAGCCCCGTCTAAACGTCGGTCCTCATGAACAACCTGTAATGAATGCTCACTAATAGTACGAATCTCCTCTAATGCCGCCATCACCTCTGGAGGGATGGAATGAGGGTCGCATGCTGCTAATCCAGCCAACACCGATCGTGCAATACACACGAGTCACACCATCCTCCTAAAAAAAATGGGAAGTTTAATTAAGTGAAGTTATTTTATGTGCAGGATGCATATGTTGTACGATAAGGAAAACATCTCACCAGAACGCCGCGAATCGTACCGACTGGCTAGAAGCCAACAGTCGGTGGATCTCTAACTGGTCTAATCAATCTACGTGTAATGCGGCTATACCATCTCATGTATGGGTCTAAGGCAAGCATCTAAGCTGCATCTGGAATACCTACCATAAAATGCTATAGCCAATGGTCCTAGAGCAGAACATACTTCCTATGAAAGTGACTCCAGTCGGTATTCGCATGACCACGTCGATTAATGCAATGTAATGTCGTCATAGTGTTACATGGCTCTGGGACTACCTTCATCATCCCGAATTGTCTCATCACTCATCCCCCCAGTATACTCGTTCGCATGCACATCTTCTTCATCTGAGTTTTTTGGAGTCAAGTTGGTGTCCATCCCTTTGTGTGCTCAATCATGACCATATCCGCAATCATCTGAATCGAACTACACATGAATTGGCCGTTCTGAAATAATGTCTTGCATTAAACTCATGTATTCATTCTGACTATTTTGCAATGGATTTGAGCAATCCACATGTTGTGTAGACGTGGAAGGCAATAACCCCTGTACAAACAGGTTTGAGCTTTCGCCTTCTTGTGCAACAGAGAGGTATACGGCCCAATCCAATCATCTAATGTTTGATGGGACTCGGGAAGCAAAATCGATCAGTTGGCGAATCTTCTCTGTCTCGACATATAGATCTATAGAGTTTATAGCTGCATTGGTAGATGCTATTTCTAGTATTACTTGCAGAATTTCGTCATCATTTACTTCAAACGGTATAAACTTTGAAACTTGATATCCAAGAACCGATGGAAACCTACAAGTAAATTTCAAACGAACACTTTTCTGATGAACCCCCATTTTCTTGCAGACGTTTCTAACAAGTTCAGTGTATTGAGCGTCCGTTCTCAAGCGAATCAAACTTCGACAGTTGCTATCGTAGTATAAACCATCAGCACCAATGCACATGTTCCCCCCCCCCCCCCTAATACAGCATTATAGTCACAACACTAGCCATTTTAATACCTTCACATTTGAAAATTCGAGTGTAAGTAATCAATAGTAATTAAATACAAGGACCAATGTACCTTCCCATTTCTAAAATCGAAAACACTTCCTCTGTAATTTGTACTCAAAGAATCGACTTTTGAAATCAATCTAAAGTCCTTAGAAGCAGGAACCTTCTAAAGTGATTCCACGTTTCTTGCTAAGAAGATTGTCGGAAAGTGTTAGAACCTCGCTCCCACCCTACTCACAGTCTCAAAATAGTTTATAAATTGATTCAAGTTCTTATTTTGCTCAAACATATTATCGAATGCATATTTCTATGTCAGAACATATGGTTTAAGACTTCAAAAAACAAAATCTAGGAATAATGAAATTGTGATTTGAACTGAAAGAACATTTGTGCACATAGAACTGGAAATTTTGAAGTGTTTTCAAAAATGTCAAAAACAAATACATTAGTCTAACTTCTGATTAACTCTGAAGATTTTAAATGTCCATCCCTCTGCTTCCATAATTTGAAGTTCGATAATCGATTTTCAAAGCAAATGTGCATATAGAACTAGCAATTTCAAAATGTTTCCAATAAGAACCGGTCATATAATTACCTTAAAATAGAATCTTTATTAAACTAGTAAGAACTGTTCTAAAATCACCTAAAAGTAATTTTTTGTGTCAAACGAACAAGATGTTGATTTTTTCAAAAATTCGATAAAAAAAAGGAGAATGCAAAAAAGCCCTAAAATTGCAAAATCCAAAACTACCTTCAAATGCATAATTTTTAGTATAACTAACATGATATTAATTTTCACAAAAGTAGATAAAAAAAAGGGAGAATGAAACCGAATTGATCATATTCTATACATTGTGTATGTGTGTGTGTATTATGTATATGTGTGTATGTACATTGTGTATGTATGTGTATGTACATTGTGTATGCATGTGTGTATTGTGTATCTGTGTGTGTATCGTGTATCTATATGTATGTACATTGTGTATGTGTGTGTATGAACATTATGTGTGTGTGTATATGAACATTGTGTATGTGCGTGTGTATGAACATTGTGTATCTGTGTGTGTACATATACATTATGTGTGTGTGTGTGTAACAGAGAGAGATAGAGAGTCACCTGAGAGATCGTAGAGAGAGAGAGAGGTCTGTGAGAGAGAGAGATCGCAGAGAGAGAGAGAGAGAGGTCTATGAGAGAGCGAGATCGCAGAGAGAGAGAGAGAGAGATAGAGGTCCATGAGAGAGGAGAGAAATCGCAGAGAGAGAGAGAGAGAGACAGAGAGATAGAGAGAGAGCAAAGATCTGATATACTTCAAAGGAAGAAGACACATAATAAAATGGGTATAACGAAATCGCTACTTGAAGTAACGATTTATACTTTAAAAGAAATCGCTCTTTGCAGTACCGATTTCTGAGCATACTGAAGTCGCTAGTTGAAATCGCGATTTCAAGTTGAATTGATTTGGTCTGAAATCGCAAGTTGAAGTCGCGACTTCTCGAAAAGTGATGGGTTTGGGAAAAAAGTTGAAACAATGACGGGTCAGGGATATATTACCCCCATCTTGTCAATGTGACATTGACAAGACTTTTGATTTTGATTTAATTATAAATTTTTTAGGGTAAGTCTATTGTGAGAAGTTTCTCATATGAGAATGCACGTTTTAACTGTTGGATGAGAATCTAGCCATAAGATTTCCAAGAATCTGGAGATGAATTTATTGGGAGATTCTCATCCAATAGTTAAAACCCGCATTCTCATATGTGAAGCTTCTTACAATAGATCTATCCAATTTTTTTAGAGTAATGATACACACAATTTCACACTTTTCTAGATCTAACAATTCTAGCCCTTGATTTCAGTGGACTCCATGTGCTCCTGCGTGGGACTCATGTGGAATCTAAATGGGGTCTACTGGAATCAAGAGCCAGGATTGTTGGGTGTGAAAAGGTGTGTGGAATTGTGTGTGTGTGTATCATTATTGAATTTTTTTACTCTTTTTCAAATCATCGGGATTCGGGCACGACATTAATTTTAAATGTTTAATCTTTTGGGCTTGTTTGTACACATGTTTGATACCCCGATTGAGTGGTGAAAATAAAAATTTAGCATATTTTTTTTCAGCATGTTTGATAATATACCACTTAATTGAAAAAGCAACAAAAAATCTATTGAAAACTGTAAGTGAAAAAATCTTACTAAAAATAATCATTGAATGCGGTCTATTTCAGTACTTGAAATACTGTTTTCAGTATTGCAAATTCAACCACTTCAAATTTTCAGTATTATCAAACAAACCTTAAGTCATACATAGTTAGATATTGGCACAGACAGTGACGGGAGTAGGAGGGGGAGGAAGGCGGGGTCATAGCCCCCCTCAAGTTTTTCAAATTACAAAAATAGTATGTAATTCATACAAATTTTATAATTAATTACAATTGCCCAATTATCGGACAGTTCAGGTTCGAACCAAAAAGTTCGAGTCGGGGTGATCGGGGGTTTTTTTTTTTTTTTTGGTATAAGGGTTGATCGGGTTCAAGTTGACTTTTTTTGTACCAAAATCCGAACTGTAACAAAGTTCGAAAATATCGTTCGGGTTTAAAATTAAAGTTCAGGGTGAAATTAAACTGAAATAAAATATATCATTTATATATATATATATGTATCTCCCTCCTTCCCTTTTCGGGACACAACTACTGAACTACAAGATTTGTTCAAATTTGTTCAAACTTCAAACAAATCATACATATGTATTTTAAACATACATATGTATTTTAAACAAACAAATCATACATATGTATTTTAGATTTGTTCAGATTTGTTTAAACAAACAAATCATACATATTTTACATACCTAAGAATTCAAATTTGTTCAAACAAACAAATCATACATATATTGCATACATAATAATTCAGATTTGTTCAAACTTCAAATAAATCATACATATGTATTTAAGATGCTCTCAATTAGTCAGTCGGGATTAGAAAGGGACTTAAGGGCCTTGCTGAGAGAGAGAGAGAGAGAGAGAGAGAGAGAGAGAGAGAGAGAGAGAGCGCACTAGCCACTCCTAGTCACCGTTGCCGAGAAGAAAGGAGTGAGGTCTGGGTCTGCGTGAAGTGAGCTGCTGAGGGTCTGCGTGCAGTGTGGGTGATGAGAGATCTGAGAGTTTGGATTAGGTAGTGAGGTCGCCTGGTCGTGGTCGCCGTCTGCGCTGCGTGGCTGAGAGAATGAGAGATTGAGATTTGAGAGTAAGTTGTTTAGCCCTAATTCTAAAACAACATTTATATATTAAATGAAACTTCGGATATTCGGTTTCAAACCAAACTATAAGAAATTTATGGGTCCAATAGGCATGGCTTTGGAAACCTAAGTTGTGTGCCTATATATATATGCATATTACACATGCTAGGGTTTCCTTGGATGAGATACACACATTCAGCAGCCTCTCTTTCTCTCCCTCTCTCTCTCCCTCTCACGGCTTTCTCTCTCTATAGCACATCACTAATGGGGATTGGGATTTAGCTCGTGATATGTACGAGGACCGCTCTAGTAGTGATCTTCACGACCTATGCGGAGCATAAGAGAGTACACGGAGGCTACATGGAGTAGCAGTTCGTGGGTGAAGACGCCGGGCTCGTAACAACACCGTTGGCGATCCGACGGGCTATTCCGCTAGGTAACGAACCTATACCTGACTTGTATGCTTATGTGCATATTTATTTACATTGGTATCAGAGCCATATAGGTTGTTGATTCACCCGTATATCACGTACCCAAACGGAATCTGCCATTAAAGCTCTAGCAAGCTCTTCATATAAAACCTTACTTTTTTATTTTCAAGTGGGCCTACATCGCAACTCCAATAGGGGTCCAATTTTTTGGCATGGTTGTGTTCCTAATGATCCCTAGAGTCCCCCCAATGAGTCCCATGGGCAGATTATCTCAAATGGAGAAGAAATCAGAAAACCTAAATTTCTGGGTTTTACAAAACCGAATTTTTTCTAAACTTTCAGCCTCTTTTATGGATTTAATACACATCCAATAATGCTGTTTTTTTTTTTTTTTTTTTTTTGTATAATCCTTATCTATGCTTTGTGGGCTTTCAAATGGTATATTATACACGTCATTTGGATAAAAAAACGAAGCCAAAATCGCGTCGCAAAGTTGGTGCCGCGCGCAGCCATGGCTGCTGCGCCTAGGGTTCTTCTGATGAAGAAGAAGACTCCCGCGAGCCAAGCCCAGGCGCGCCAGCGGCGCGTTTGGCGTGTGCGGCGGTGCTGGTGGTGGTGTGGGCCCCACTCCGGCGAGTGAGGGTCCCGCTTGGCTTGTAGTTTTTTTAATATCCTTTTTATTAAAATATTCTAGAATAAAAAATAATTATTTTTTAATTAAAACAGTTTCTGGTTATTAAAAATTGTGTTTTTAATTGTTAAAACCTGTTTTAATTACTTTAAAATTCTTGAAATTTGTGGAAATTTTATTTTTAATTTTTTCTATATTAAGGGCACTGAGTGGGACCAGAAGTAATTCTATGGAAAATTATTTCATTGTTTTTGGTATTTTAGAGCATGAAAGATATGTTTTAAATGTGTTTTTAATTGCTTAAAATATCCAAAAATGTATATTAATTTTTTAAATTGATAGATAGTGTCTAGTACACTATAAGGGACTCTAAGATAAATTTTGTGTAAATTATCGTGTATTTATGGTATTTTAGAGCATAAAATTTATGCATATGAGCATTTATTTAATTGCTTAAAATAGCCATAATACATTATTAATTTTTGTAATTAATAAGGGACATAAGGGACATTGTTTTAAGACCATGTAAAATTGAGACTCATAGATAATTTTTGGTGAATTATCTCAATCATATTAATATTTTAGAGCATATAATTGTGTATTTTTGTACACATAGTAAATTACTTAAAATAGTTTTATTAATTATTAGTTCAGGGAATTAACACAATGTGTTTAACACACTAGTGGGAGCTTGAGAAAACTATTTTAGTGTATTTTCTCGCTCTTTGTGACATATTTTAGAGCATACACATTGTGTTAAATGCGCAATATTAATTGCTTAAAATATAACTAATTAAAGTTGTTAATTCTTAAATTTAATGTCTAGTGTTTTTTATACACTAATTGGAGACTTGAGAAAATTTTATGAATTATCTCATTTTTGTTTGGATATAACCAATTAAAGTTGTTAATTCTTGAATTTAATGTCTAGTGTTTTTTATACACTAATTGGAGACTTGAGAAAATTTTATGAATTATCTCATTTTTGTTTTGGTATTTTCGAGCATAAAATTGATGCATATGAGCATTTATTTAATTGATTAAAATAGCCAAAATAGATTATTAATTTTTGAAATTAATATGGGGTGTTTGGAATACCATATTAGACCACTAAAAATCTTTAGAGAACAAATTCCTCAAAATTTTTGTATTTTTGAGAATTTGTTGCTGATAGTTAATTTTGTTTAACTAGATCAATTTATTTGGTTAAATTGATTCAAAATATTTTTGGGCCTTGATAAATTTTGGAAAATTCTTTATTTTGAAAAGTCAATTTTTCAGTTATTTAATTTTTCCCATGAAGTTTTTTAAATTAATTTGTTAATTTAAAAGCCCTTAATAAATTGGTTTTAAAATATGTTTTAAGACCGAAAATTGTGTTAAAATTAGTGAAAAATCCAAGATTTTTCATTGATTTTACTTTAGCTTATGGGAGCTATCCGGGCTGTGCAAAAAAATAATTATTGCACATTTTATTATTTTTAGAGGCTCGTTGCATTATTGGTCATGTTTATATTACTGCTGTTTGTGATTGGATGACCCGAGACCTCTAATCCTCCTATTTAAATGGTGTGATGGATTAGTCCATTCATTTTTAAATAGACCACATGAGTGCTTAGTGTATGTGATTAATGCATTAATTTGGATTAATGAATGGACAATTAATTGACAATTTATGGAGCTTGTGTCCTCACGATGTATGTTATAAGGTTGTTCTTGTATATGTTTATGAACAAAATATCCCTATTTTTTATGGGATATAAATGTAATGTGAGGACGAGGATTTTATTTCTTGTATTGGAAAAGCCTAATTGTAAAGGGGTGGTTTTCTTTGTTCATAAACCATACACTTGAATTACCTTAACATGAGCTCTAAGTTGTCAAATCGAACCAACGTGGGGGTCCATGCGCACTTTTGTTGTATGGCGCACTTTACATCTTGTGGATGATCTTAGATAGGTAATTGTACCATCTAATTGATGTTTGTTTAGAAAAATCAATTATAAATTGTACCATCTTGTGGATGATCTTACAAAATTAAGATTTGATTAATGAGCAATAGAGAATTTTTTGGTCTAAAATTGTAGAAAGGGGAAAACTCATTTGTAATTGGATTTTAAAACAAATCTTATGAAATGTGCAAATAATAATGTCAATCCCTTGCGCATGTTCTCAAATATTATTTTTCAAATTTTTTGGATTCACAAAAACAAATGTTTTCCAAACCACACTTTGTCGATCTTTATAAAAGTAACAAGTTTAAAAGTGACTAAGTTTTGTAATATGGCACTACAAAGTAACACACCGATAGAATGAGTAAGAGCTTATGGGCTTTAGGCTTATTCTATGGTCCAACCCATTAAACCGAATAATGGGCCTCCGGCCTAATATCATTATAACCTTAATAGCCTATAACACTTGGCTCGAGAAGGCTCATAGCACGCGTTTTGTGATAAGTAGCATCCACCATGATCTTGTTGGAAAGTACATGTACTACATAATAGCCAAAGTATTATGAGATCAACTCAAACTTGTTTTTGATGGCACATTCACTACTAGATTAAGCATCTAGTTATGAAGTTCGGGAAAGTAAAGGAAACGTTCCAAGTACACGATGACTGGACATCTAAGGTCGATGACACATATGATTCGTGATTTCAGAATACTCAGAACATCTTTACTGGCGAACTGCAGTTTCAGGATATGATTAGTTCTTTGCCTGATTCGCGGGTCTATAGAAAACAAATCATGATCCACAACGAAAATTTTAAATTTTTGGTTTTGACATTTTCTGACATGTTGAGCTGAATACGGTGTGCCAAAAATGTGAGGCGAACCGTATAGCTACACTCTTGACCACTACTTCCATAAGTGGAAGTAAGCGCAAGGCCAGTGGGCCTAAACGCAATGGTAAGGGTAAACCCGCCTAGAGGCAGGGTTGGGCCAGCAAGTTTGCGCCCAAGGCTAACAAAGTGGAAGAGCGCAATCGAGGGCGTTTTTCAGTTCAGTGGTAATAGGATGGACATTTCTGGGTGGTAGTGTTACTAGGACATGGTTATCTAGGGATAACTGCTTAAGAATTGTTTTCATAAATTCTGGTTTCCTTTGTCATTCATTTATTCTAAGACAAAGCATGCTAGACTTGAGCGCATAGGATGTGATAGGATGACTTGATTAGCTCGAGAAGCCCTTTTGGGCCCACTCACTAAGGTTGACCTATCTATGTGTGAGTCTTGCTTAGTTGGCAAAGCATGCCGAAAGCCCTTTAGAGAGGCTATTAAGGCTACTCAAGCATTAGAGCTAGTTCACTCAAATATCTGTGGACCTATGGTTGTATAGGCATGTCATGGCGCCTCTTATTTTCTCACTTTTATAGATGATTTCACGCGATGTGAGGATCGCGAGTATTTATCTAATCAGTTCTGGGAACTATGTGAGAAAAAAGGGGAAACACAGGCAACTTTCTGTCTGGAAACTCTGCAACGATATGGTGTTACAGAAAGAAGGAATAGGACATTCCTAGATATGGCTAGGACTATAATGGCACAAGTCAACCTCCCAAAGTTATTTTGGAGGGATGTACTCTTGATTGCTGCCTACATACTAGAGTGCCTCTTCATAGTCAGTTCCCTCAACCCCCTTGTGAGCTATGAAAAATCGAAAGGCTCATTTTGGAGCATTTGCGCCCGTGGAGCTTAGGAGTTTATGTTCACTATACCTCGTATAAGTGCGAGAAACTATGCTTGAGAGCTAGAAAGCATACCTTTTTAAGATATTCTAATAGCTCGACAGCCTATGTTACGTATAATGAACAAACAGGTATAGGAATGACAAATGGTGCCACATGATATTAAGAATGACTTCCCCAGATTTGTATTACTAAGAGATATCTTGACCTCTATGAGTTGGAGGATGTTGAAGACAACATACCATCTTTAAACGAGGGTTGGGAGATTGAGAATCCACATCCAATAATCGCTGTAAAATGGTACTAGTCTCCACCCGAGTGGGAGTACACCGCTAGATTCTAGTGGGAGTATACCAGATAGTGGGGAGTACACCGCTAGACACTAGTGGGAGTGTACCAGATAGTGGGAGTGCACCACTAGGCACTCAAGATTCTCAGGTAGTACACTGTATGGTGATGAGGAAAAAGTTCCCTATCGCTGTTTTGAAATTGAGGAAGACATTTTCATATGTGTGCAAATGTGTGCACAAGTGCATGAGGATGAGCCTGCTTCTTTTGTTGAAGCATTTTTCTTCGTCTGCTGGAGCTGAGTGGATAGTTGCTATGCCGGATGAGATGAGCTCTATGGACGTAAATAAAGTCTGGGAGTTAGTTGACATTCCGCCTATGCATAAGACTATTGGAGATAAGTATGTTTTCAAAATCTAACGTAAGACAGATGGTTCAATTAATAAGTATTAGGCACACCTTGTGGCGATAGTTTGTACCCAGAGAGGGTATAGACCATGGAAACATATTCTTCCAAAAGGTGAGATCTGACTTCATTCGCCTTATCCTAGTAATTGTCACATATTTAGTTTTTGAACCTTTTTAGTTGGATGTTTAAACTGTTCTTTTCTTAATGGAGAACATGACGACGAGATAAATATGGATCATCCCATTGGCGATCTATTTATTATCTCAAGTTAACAATCGTCTAAGCAGTGGTACAATGTGTGTACATTAAATGGTTCAAGGAAAGTGTTCTAATTCTTTATATGTTGATGACGTCCTTTTAGCTGGGAATGAGATGAGTTCCATTATCGCCACTTGAGAGTGGTTGTCCTCTCAGTTTGAGATTGAGGACATGGGTGATTCCAACTATGTGTTGGAATTTTAGATTGTGAGATATTGTTCTCAGAAGCTTCTCTGTTTGTCTCGAGGGACTTGCAAGATGTAGGTTCTTGAACGTTTTCACATGAAAAACTGAAAACCTATAGACATCCCATTTTTTGGGGACTCACCTTGACCTTAGATCAATGTCTTAAGAATAATGAGAAGATAAAACAAATATCCAGTTTGCCATATGCGTCCGTAATAGGGAATCTAAAGTATGCTAATGTGTGTACTCGGTCAGATGTTTGCTATGTGGTTGATTTAATTAGTCATTGATGTAGCAACCATGGTCCTGTCACTAGAGAATAGTGAAGAGTATCTTGCGATATGTTTGTAGGAGTACTGTGGACCTTGCCTTATGCTGTCCACGATAGAAACATAATATGTGGTGTGCTCTGCAACTGTTAGAGAAGCTGTTTTGGTTGAAGAGTTTTTGCAGTGGTTAGGCTCTTTATCTCATAGTGATGAGGTTGTGCTCATCGAAGGTGATAACATGTAAGCTTGAGCATATGCAAAAGATTTCAAAAACCATTCGAGCACGTGTCACATTTGAGATGTGGTTTGCGCAAAGGGAAGTTATCTTAAGGCACATCTCTATTAGGGGATTTGATGTGCTTAAACATTTTATTGTGGTATTGACATTATTATTTTTGTTTCATTATCAGTTAATAATAAACTAATTGGTTTTCATACATATATGTTTGTTATATGAATGGAATGAATGCACATTTCTTATATGTCACCGGGCTTGAATCGACCTGATTACACGGGTGATTCACCTTAGCGCCGAGATAGCGAACTAGGACATGCGTGTCCATGGCGCTTAGATGGCGAGCAAGATGAGACATATGTGTTCATGGCGCTTAGATAGCTAGCTAGGACATGTGTGTCCATAGCGCTTAGAAAGCGAGGTTGAACACTTATATCTACGCAGTCTAAGAACAGCGAGCTAGATATAAATCCTATTATTTCTATATGTCGCCTTAGATGGATCTGAGATGAGACCTTATACTTGGTCGAACATAGAGATATCCCACTACTCTATGTAGCCTGTTTATAGCCGAATGTGAGTTTTCAAACGGGTGCCAAGAGTGGCGACTGTGCTGGAAAACTCAGGTTAGACATTTTGTGTGACGTCTAGACTAAGATTCGTATGGCGCTACCTGTTTTTCAAACACAGAGTGACATGCCCATTTTTATAGAAGAGCGTCATAGCATACATTTCATGTTGTATGTGCTTTTGCGATCGATTGTGGAGTAGTGAATGGATTCCTATTCATTGCTGTGTGAGCCACGTAGCATATACAAGATATTGGTTATCCTACAAACTGTTTGCCTTTACGACTTGAGACTATGTCATGAAGAGGACGCTTGATGACAGCTACTTTAGCATGCTATCCTTGGACGATGAGATAATTCCGTTCTATGGGGCGTGTTTGGGCAAGCGGTCAAGTTAGTCGGATTGACATATGGGCTCAGGGGAGACCATTCAATAACACACCATGTTTTTGTGACTCATTAGCAGGCCTGTGACAATCGTAATTTGTTACTGATATGTTATGATTACATTACATTGAGGTGGTGCATCAATTCTTTTCACCGAGGGATTGAGAATGCTGTGTCCGGTGTGGTTGAATCGTCTAAGGCATACACGAGAAGCTTCCAAGTGATGTGTCTTGCTGGCTATGGTGATGATTTGGCATTACACTCCTGTCGCTGTACTTTTTTTTTGCAAGGTCGCACATTCTATTTCCCTGTATGAAGAGATGAGAAGTTCTGTTTTGAGATATTGGTTTTAGTACTAACCCTATATGGGTGAGTGGGAGATGTAAAAAATTTGTGGGTCTATTAGTTGCACCCACATATATTGGACCGGGTCCAATTGGCTTGGCTTTAGAAACCTAAGTTGTGTGCCTATATATATATGCATATTACACATACTAGGGTTTCCATGGATGAGATACACACATTCAGCAGCCTCTCTTTCTCTCCCTCTCTCTCTCTCTCACGGCTTTCTCTCTCTATAGCACATAACCAATGGGGCTTAGGATTTAGTGCGTGATATGTACGAGAACCGCTCTAGTAGTGATCTTCACGACCTATGCAGAGCATACGAGAGTACACGGAGGCTAAATGGAGCAGCAGTTCGGGGGTGAAGACGCCGGGCTCGTAACAACACAATTGGCAATCCGTCCGGTTATTTCGCTAGGTAACGAACCTATATCCAACTTGTATGCTTGCGTGCATATTTATTTACACGAACTAATTGCACATACCGAAAACTGAACCAAACTTACTAAATCAGTTCGATTTCAAACTGAACTAATTTCAGTTTGATTTTTATCTGAACCGAAGAATGCTAAAACTTTGGGTTCGGGTCGACTCGAAGTATGGCCCCCCCCTCCCAAAATAAAAAAAAAAAGTGACTGTTTGGGCAACATGATTGAGAGTCCTGTGGCGCGTTTGAATGGCCCATTGCAGTAGCTGGGCTATTTGTAGGGGTGGCAATTTTTGACACGATACGGCAACCCGACACGATCCGACACGAAAATAAACGGGTTTGGGTGACCCGTATAAGGGCACGGGTCATAAACGAGTAAACCCGTTTGACACGATTAATAAACGGGTTGAAGCGGGTGAACTCGTCTAACCCGTTTGACCTGATTAAGTATTTAAGTGCAGTTGGAGCATTTTTTTTTTTAGTTTTAAAAATAATTTTTAATAATCTGAAAGTCTAAAATAAAAGTAATATAAAAAAAATTTTAAAAAAATATTTTTTTAAAAAATTATTATTATTTTTTTTTTAGAGAAAAAAAAATATTTAAAATATATATAGATATATATAAACTAAAATTGTTTTTTTTTTTGCTCAAAAAATAAAGAGTAGTTACCAACTTACCAAACAAGTAAATTTATATATAATAATTAATAACTAATGTAATAAAAAAATTATAATTAATAACTAATAAGGGACGAAGGAAGCTGGAGTCTGGAAGCATTCATGCATCAAGCATTGCATGAAAAATAAAAATAAAAAATAAAAAAGAAAGAAAAAAAATGGAGGAAGCCCGCTAGGATTGCTGGATTGGGAGGGAGACAAATTAGTCAATTAGATAAATACAACTGTTAATCTTGATTCTTGATGGATGGCAAGTGAAGAAATTTTTTTATACTGTTAGTAAAAACAATATTTCTTCTTATTCAGTTTGTGTGGATGTGCTTGGGTGTTAAGTTTATAATAGTTAGATATTGCTATATTTGTAGTATTTTGGTATTTAAGATGTACGTGTTAATAATTGATACATTTGATGGAAGACTTGTTTGTGTTCTTAGTAGGACTGTAAGCTTATTTCAAATAGTCGAACCGAGCTAAGCGATCGGGTTTATTAGATTACTTACAAATAAAAAATTGATCTGATCACCAAAATTGACAAAATAGATCGAACCGACCACTTCGGTTGGTTTTCAAAACATGAAAAAAAATCGAAAATAAAAAAATAAAAATTTGATTCGATTCGATCCGATCCAATCCGAACAAAACTGAACCGAACCGATGACATTCTACACAGGTTAGATGGGTTAAACGGGTGACCCGAATATGACCCGGCACGATTATAACCCGACACGATTATGACACGTTAAGAATGACACGATTATAACCCAACACGACAATGACCCGACACGATTGTGACCCGACACGACCCGATTGCCACCCCTAACTATTTGGGAAAGTCTGATTGCAAAAGCAATCGTGGTTTGAACGCATTCTTTTACGATTCTACCAAAGCTGGCTTGACCCACAGCTTTTGGCCTATCACTCTCAAAAGTCTCAATTTGCGATCTAAACCAAATAGATATCGGCCGTGAAATCATTCACTTCTGCTTTTACCCTTATTTTTTTGGTGAAACCACAAGCATACCAACACAAAGGAGTTGCAGCATACGGACACAATGGACAAAGGAGTTGCCAGGTTCATAAATGAACCTTTTGAGCAAATTACTTTATATATGTTATGAATAATGCCACTTTTAATAGTGGATGTCCATAGTGTTTAATTATGGTGGATGTCTATACAAGCATTAGTGAATGTCAATTCCATTTGATGTCATAGATGATGTCTTTGACAATTTATTTCCCTATAAATTGAACTCATCGGAAGAAGAAAGTGTGGATGAAAAAAGACTTGAAAAGAAGAAGAAAAGGAGAGAAGAAAAGCAAGAGAAATATTAGGGGGAGAGAGTGACAAATATCATTAGTGTTTTTGATATATTGAGAAGTTAGTGCTTTGCTTGTAAAGGTTCAATCAATAATCAAAGGTGATCCCCCTCCGCAGTGGACGTAGGCAAATTGCCGAACCACCTGAAAATATTGGTGTCATTAATTGCTTATTTGCATGCATGTTTATTATTAGTTTTATAACACGTTATCAGCACGAGCCTATACCAACTGGGCTCCTCATATCAAATGGTATAGATATTAATATAGATAATATATATCTGTTTAGTTTTCTTTATATATATATATATATATATGTGTGTGTGCACCCTTGAAGAGGTTATAATTTAAACTCCTCTTGATCAAAGGAATTTATTACAAACTTCCTGAAGAAGTAATTAGACAGTCCTCTTGAAGAGGCAATATTTTAAATGCTCCCGAAGAGTTAAAAAAAAAAAAAAAAAAATTGAACCTCTTGAAGAGGTAATAGATAAAACTTCTGCAGAAGTACTTATTATACTCCTGAAGAGATACAGATATATCTATTTTTACTTGTAGATGCATATACTCTTGAAGAGTTAGTCTCTTAAAGAGATTATGGAGAATCAAACTAATTATCCTCCCGAAGAGGAAATTCTTATATTGTAGTATTGCATTATTTACTTGACATTAACATGTTTATTTACATGCATATGCATTTACTAGATTCTAAATATTATTATTTTTATATATAAAGTGTTCTACAATATGTCAAATCTTGCCAAACTTGATATTGTGGCTTTGGACATTTCTGGGAACAATTATCTGTTGTGGGCTCACCAGGCTGAAATCCGACTAAAGTCAAAGAAACTTTGGAAAATTGTTGTAGAAGAAAATAATGGATTAGTACAAGATCAAGATAAGTTAGAGGAAGATCAATCCACGGCAATGATTTTCCTTCTCCACCATATCCATGAAGGTTTACAAAATGAGTATCTTACGGTCAAGGATCCTTTTATCCTTTGGACTAATTTAAAAGAAAGATTTGAACACATAAGATTGATCATTTTGCCAAAAGCTAAATATGATTGGATCCACCTGCGATTCCAGGACTACAAATCAGTTAGAGACTATAACTCTGCTTTATTTCAAATTAGTTCTCAACTGATGTTGTGTGGGGAAACTATCATTGATCTTCAAATGATAGAAAAAACATTGTCAACATTTCATGCCTCAAGTGTGCTCCTGCAGCAGCAATATCGAGCACAAGGATTCACAAAGTACTCCGCATTAATTTCATGTCTTCTTGTTGCGGAACAAAATAATGAATTGTTGATGAAAAATCATAATATGCGCCCCACTGGCTCGACACCATTGCCCGAAGCAAATGGAACCGTATTCCCTGAAGTGAATACAACTCCACACAATAAACATAGGCATGGACGTGGGGGAAATCATGGATATGGTCGTGGTCGTGGAAATAATCATAGTCGTAATCATGGTAGTGGTCAGAATCGTGGCCGTAACCAAGGAAAGAATAACCATTGGCATCGTGAGGGTTATCATCCATACAAGAACAACACACCTTACCACCCGAAGTGGAACAAAAATGCTAAAGGCAAAGGTGTACAAAGAGCTGTCAAGAAAGACGAAGATGGTTGCTACAGATGTGGCATGCAAGGGCATTGGTCACGTAAATGTCATATACCAAAACACTTAGTAGATCTCTATCAAGCATCACTAAAAGGATTGTACGATGAAAGAAGGAGATATATGTCTGGTTGATAGTGCAACTACACACACCATTCTTCAAGACCAGAGATATTTCTGGAACTTGAAATTAGCAGAAGCTAATGTGAGCACAATATCTGGTACTACCAGTCTCATTGAAGGCTCTGGAAAAGCAAGCATTATTTTATCAAAAGGAACAACGATTCATTTAGAAAATGCTCTATACTCTAGCAAATCCCGAAGAAATTTGCTCAGTTTCAAAGATATCCGCCGAAATGGATTCCACGTTGAAACCATTAACGAGGGTAATATTGAGTACCTTTGCATCACTAAAGTCGTTTCAAACAAAAAAACATATTTTGGAAAAACTTCATGCACACTCCTCTGGATTGTATCAGACAACGATAAGTGCTATTGAATCACATGTTGTGGTGAACCAAAAGTTTTCTGACCCAAAAGTGTTTGGACTTTGGCATGATCGTCTTGGTCATCCTGGAGCTATTATGATGCGTAGGATCATTGAAACCTCAAATGGACATCCTTTAAGAAATCAGAAAATCCTTTTACCTCGTGATAATCCTTGTACTGCTTGTTCACAAGGAAAATTGATTGTGAGACCATCTCCAACAAAAGTGAAAATTGAATCCCCAGTATTTTTGGAACGTATCCAAGGGGATATTTGTGGACCTATTCATCCACCGTCTGGACCATTTTTCTACTTTATGGTCTTACTAGATGCTTCAACTAGATGGTCGCATGTTTGTTTACTCTCATCTCGTAATGCTGCATTTGCCAGACTTCTTGCTCAGATAATTCGATTACGAGCACAATTTTCTGATTTTCCTATCAAAACTATACGTCTTGATAATGCTGGGGAATTCACATCCAAGGCATTTGATGACTATTGCATGTCAATAGGAATTCATGTTGAACATCCCGTTGCTCACGTGCATACACAGAATGGTTTAGCTGAGTCGTTTATCAAACGTCTCAAGTTGGTTGCTAGACCCTTACTTTTGAGAACAAAGCTGCATACATCTGCTTGGGGTCATGCCATATTACATGCTGCATCATTAATTCGGATTAGACCAACTTCTTATCATGAATACTCCCCTTTACAACTTGTATTTGGACAACCACCTAATGTTTCCCATCTACGAGTTTTTGGTTGTGCTGTGCAAGTTCCTATTGCACCCCCACAACGCACAAAAATGGGTCCTCAGAGACGCCTTGGAGTTTACGTTGGTTTTGATTCACCATCTATAATAAGATATCTTGAACCCCTAACTGGTGATCTTTTTACTGCACGGTTTGCAGACTGTCATTTTGATGAGACCGTATTCCCACCATTAGGGGGAGAAAAGCTGAAACCTGAAGCTCAGCATGAAATTTCTTGGAATACATTGGCAATGTCTCATCTTGATCCTCGCACCAATCAATGTGAACTTGAAGTTCAAAGGATCATTCATTTGCAAAAGGTTGCAAATCAATTGCCTGATGCATTCACTGATGCAAAGAAAGTGATAAAATCACATATACCGGCTGTAAACACTCCAGCAAGAATTGAAGTCCCAAGAGGACAATCTGGTAGTGCAGCGGTAGATGAGTCTACGGCACGATTGAAACGTGGTAGACCTAGTGGTGCAAAGGATAAGGTTCCTCGGAAGAGGAAAATAAAAGGACATATTAACAAAGTGGAAACTCATACAGAGATCTCAAAAGGCGCTATAGAAATACTTGATAAATCCAACGTTGGTCAACAGGGTTCCCCTGGAGAGGAACAAGTAGCCCATGAAGAGGCACAAGTATTTGAGAATAAAGAGATCTCGATAAACTATATGTCCACTGGAAATATGTGGGATCGTAATGGCACGGTCATTGATCACATATTTGCCTTTACGGTAGCACTAGACATCACCCAAAGTGATGAGGATCCTGAACCACAAAATGTGGAAGAATGTCGACATAGAATTGATTGGCCAAAGTGGGAAGAGGCCATACAAACTGAGTTAAACTCATTAGAAAAACGGGAAGTGTTTGGGCCTGTAGTCCCTACACCTGAAGATGTAAGTCCCGTTGGGTACAAATGGGTATTTGTACGGAAACGTAATGAACAAAATGAGATTGTGCGATACAAGGCTCGACTTGTAGCACAAGGTTTCTCACAGAGACCTGGCATCGATTACGATGAAACATATTCCCCGGTAATGGATGCAATTACGTTTCGATTTTTGATAAGCCTATCAATGTCTGAAGGACTTGATATGCGCTTAATGGATGTGGTTACAGCATATTTATATGGATCACTAGATAGTGACATACATATGAAGATCCCTAAAGGATTCAACATGCCCGAAGCATGTAAGTCAAAACCACGAGATATGTACTCTATTAAATTGCAAAGATCTCTATATGGATTAAAGCAATCCGGACGCATGTGGTACAATCGCTTGAGCGAATATCTATTGAAAGAAGGATATATAAATAATGCCATATGTCCATGCGTTTTCATTAAGAGATCAGATTCCGATTTTGCAATCATTGCAGTATATGTTGATGATCTTAATCTTGTTGGCACTCCCAAAGAGCTCACAAAAACTGCTGATTATTTGAAAAGGGAATTTGAGATGAAAGATCTTGGAAAGACAAAATTTTGTCTTGGATTACAACTCAAGCATTTCCCCGAAGGAATTCTCTTACATCAATCCTCATATACAGAGAAAATTTTGAAACGTTTCTATATGGATAATGCTCATCCATTGAGTACTCCTATGGTAGTCTGGTCACTTGATGTAAAGAAGGATCCCTATCGTCCTCGTGATGATAATGAAGAGTTACTTGGTCCTGAAGTACCATATCTGAGCGCTATTGGTGCTCTTATGTATTTGGCAAATTGTACCCGACCAGATATCGCTTTTTCTGTCAATCTGCTTGCAAGATTTAGCTCAGCACCAACTCGAAGACATTGGAATGGTATCAAGCACATTTTTCGCTATCTTCGTGGTACAATTGATTTGGGATTATTTTATTCAAAAGGATCCAAATCACCATTAGTTGGATATGCCGATGCTGGTTATCTCTCTGATCCACACAAGGCTCGATCTCAAACAGGCTATGTATTTACTTGTGGCAATACTGCCATCTCATGGCGATCTGTGAAGCAAACATTGACAGCCACTTCTTCAAATCATTCTGAAATCATTGCACTGCATGAGGCCAGTCGTGAATGCATTTGGTTGAGATCAATGATCCAACATATTCAGGAATCTTATGCCTTATCTTCAATCAAAGATAAACCGACAACGTTATATGAAGATAATGCTGCATGCATTGCACAAATCAGAGGGGGATTCATCAAAGGAGACAGAACCAAGCACATCTCACCAAAATTCTTCTATACACATGAACTCCAAAAGAAAGGTGAAATCAATGTTCAACAAATACGTTCTATTGATAATCTCGCAGATTTATTCACAAAAGCACTACCAACTGCAACATTCAAGAAACTAGTACACAATATTGGAATGCGCAAACTTAAAGAAGTTTCATGTAGCAATTACTCATGTGACAATGAGGGGGAGAAAGCGACTACTTCATATTATCAGTGAATGGACATCCAAGGGGGAGTGTTATGAATAATGCCACTTTTAATAGTGGATGTCCATAGTGTTTAATTATGGTGGATGTCTATACAAGCATTAGTGAATGTCAATTCCATTTGATGTCATAGATGATGTCTTTGACAATTTATTTCCCTATAAATTGAACTCATCGGAAGAAGAAAGTGTGGATGAAAAAAGACTTGAAAAGAAGAAGAAAAGGAGAGAAGAAAAGCAAGAGAAATATTAGGGGGAGAGAGTGACAAATATCATTAGTGTTTTTGATATATTGAGAAGTTAGTGCTTTGCTTGTAAAGGTTCAATCAATAATCAAAGGTGATCCCCCTCCGCAGTGGACGTAGGCAAATTACCGAACCACCTGAAAATATTGGTGTCATTAATTGCTTATTTGCATGCATGTTTATTATTAGTTTTATAACAATATACCCCTTATCATGGGTTTATGTTACTACTTTATTATAATTAGGACGATATATATATATATATATTATACTTACTTGGATTTAGATTTGATATACACACCCCAATTCCAATTCAATCTCAAAGCTCCATACTAGCCTACATCAAAATTCAATAAGGACCACTCATTTCAATTGAAGAATAACTGGGAGGACAAGCAATTAGAATCCCCTATGGGTATTCGTACCCTCTCCCTTCTGGCTAGAAAGAGAGAGGCTATGCCAATTGGGCTATAGCCCGCTCAACATAATTAAGACAAATTGATTTCATTTAAAATTATGATTTTACTCTAATTTAAATATAGTACACCCTAGCCAAGGGCCCAACGGTATCACCTCCTCTCTCCTTTCTCCCAAATGGGTGGGAGGGATGGGTTCGAATCTCCCTAAAGAGGAGTGCGGAGGGGTTCATCCCCTCATTTCTATGCAGAACGTCCCGTGTGCTTTTATCGGACTTATCTCTTGGACTCTTGCTACTTAGATTGTGTGTGTGTGCGTGTGTGTGGTGTGTGTCATCCATGTAAGCAAAAAAATAAAACTAAATAAATAAATATATATATATATATATATATAATACACCCTAAATATAATTAGAATTCTTAGTAACAAAGACTGTTATTAATATTATTATAATAATTATTTTCTTAATGCAATATATATAGATTAGTTATATAACTAATTGTTACGTAATAGTGGCGGATGGAGGGGGTACTGGCCACCCCTAGCTTTTGTAAAACTACACTTTTATACATGTATTTTAAAAAAAATTTAAATTTTATTAAGCTTTGCCCCCAAAAATAAGTAAACTTATTATATAGTCCCCAAAAAAAATTAGTTGGGCTAAAAAAAATGATTTTATATATAATATGTTGGCCCAATTACCCTCCATTCTCCAAAAAAAAAAAAACTTATTATATGTAATATATTAGCCTAATTACAAATAGATCCAAAAAATTTTGCTCAGGGGTGCTGCCCTTGAACCCCCGTGTGACTCTAAGCTCGTATACTCATCCCCGGCTAGCTGAGAATCCTGGATCCACCACTGGTTACGTATTAACAGTTAGTGTATTGTATATCAACATAATCAATTAAATTTTAGATACAGTTTAGTGTTAAATAATAACAATACAATACAAGGGCACAATTGTCTTTTGAATACTGAAAATCACTTTTTTATTTAGTTAATCAAAACACTTACATAATCTATTTTGCTACCATAACCACTTTTACAATACACTACCCAAACATCACAATTATCCTAATCTATTATAACAAAAGAAATCGCAATCGCAATCGAAATCGCAATCGCAGAACATAAGCTATCCCAAACAGGCCCTATATGTAATATTTTGGCTTAATTATAATCTAGAACATTGTAAATATAAGGTACGACCACATTTTTTTTTCACTTACTAGTTTAGGCCGACCCAAATTGTTACACTATCATTTCAACTTTTGTAAATTACAATTTGTATTAAGTCCTTATTATAAAAAATAGCGATAGTCTGCACGCAAAGGCACTACAAAATACACCAACAAAAAATTGTCTCGGGGACACAGCTCCCAAAACCCCAATCATTCTTAACCTCTTGTGCATGACCCCTCTAGCAACAAATCTTGGCTCCGCACTACAGTCTACAGACGCATACTAAAATCTTTTTCTCATTTTGAAAATTGTGCATGCCTAAGTTCTCCAACAAAGAGAGTGACAATTACTTAAACAATAATGCTTGGGGTACCAAAGGACACAAAGAACTTCCACAAAATGAGTGGAAAGTCTATGTGGCACACTGAGACCCGCCAGCAATTAATGAAAAAAATAGTTAATTGCTGGCGGGTCCTAGCGTGCCACATAGACTTTTTACTCATTTTATGAAAATTCTTTGTGTCCTTTGATACCCAAGCATTATTCTTACTTAAATAACGCCATTCGTTTTTAACATAAAACACATCAAGCTTTAGATACAAATATTAGACATGACCAAGCCCATGCATGACTATTTCACATACAAATTATTCAACATAAAACACCCATCACTCAAGTTTCCAATGCAAGTTTTATTCATACAAGTACCATATAGAGCATCAAAGTGACCACTTCATATTAATGCCTTGAGAATATGAGCATCAATATCTTGGGTAACTTTAACAAAGAAGCCCAGATATATATATATCAAGATCTGGAATTCCTTCGTTCAATTTCTCATAGTCCAAAGTCCACTTTATCAAGCCACCACCACGTACCCTCCTTCTTTGTTGTTTTCATTGTGCTTTTGAAGATCTTGTACTGCTTCATTATAACTCCATTAAGGCCTTTGAAAAAAGGGCGGCTCTGAGATAACAAAAAATTTCTGAGGTCTTAAACGAATTTTTAAAGAGGCCTAAAAAATGAGGCATCTAGACTAAGTTTCATAGAAATTATGAAGAAATTAGAAGAAAATAGGTCTAAAAATGATAAGTTTCATAGAAATTAGGAAAGAATTAGAAGAAAATAGGCATAAAAATGATAAGTTTCATAGAAATTAGAAAGAAATTAAAAGAAAATAGGTCTACAAATGATAAGTTTTATATAAATTAGGAAGAAATTAGAAGAAAATAGGCTTAAAAATAATAAGTTTCATAGAAATTAGAAAAAAATAGGTATAAAAAAAGGAGGAGGCCTATAAGTATAGAAAAATAAAAAAAAGAATAAAAATTTTGAGGCCTAAAGCAACGGTTGGTCCGCTTATGCCAAGGGCCGGCCCTGTTTAAAAGTGATGGACTTGTTTTCTTCATCTATTGCTTCAACCGTCTCTTTAATAGTCAGTTTTTACCTTCTACAATTCCAAAAAAAAAAAAAAAAAATTCTAGCTGCATTTACACAACTTAGGTGGGTTTCAAGTTTTGAAAATGAAAAGCTCACGCAGTTGTTTTTATTTCGAGTGTGTTTCATAATGAACTACTTTACTGAAAAATTAAGAAAAAAGCTGCAACTGTAAGAAGAAAAAATTGATCTGTCTACGTGCTTGAAATATTATTTTCAAAACTGCAAATTCGATAACTTAAAATTTTCAATTTTTAAAAAGAGTAAATTGTACTTTTACCCTGAAGTTTGGGAGTTTTGACACTATACGATTAGGGGTGAACAAAAAAATTGGTGGACTGAATGAACCAACCAATTCAGCCAATTTTTTAATAATTACTCACAACTAAAAATCGAACCGAACCAATTGAAACCAACCAAAAACCGACCACTTCAGTCTGTTCTTAAAACATGAAAAAACCAAAAAAAAAAAAAAATAAAAGAAAAAACTGACCGATGTACACCCCTATATACTATAGACCCTAATGTTTCAATTCCGGCCATTTGGTCCCGAAAATTTTAGATGAGTTACAATTAAGTCCCTAAAAAACTTTTAGTGACAATATGTTTTCTTAGAGTGATGAATAATTTCATCACTAAACGGCTAATTTTTTGTAACGACCCACCTCCCCATCTAGCAACAATATTGTCCGTTTTAAATACAAAGAATTTCCTAGGGGGTCACCCATCCTTGGTACTACTTTGGCAGCAGCACGCTTAACTGTGGAATTCTTTCGTGTTTAGCTCCCTCACGGTTTTAAAAAGGTATTAGAGCTTACGCAGCCTACCCCTTTCCAATATTGTCCTCTTTGGGTGCCTACCGGGTTTTGAACACTGGCGCCTGCCCCATGGTTTTGTTCCTTTACCACTCGGGCAAGGAGACCTTGTTATATAGAGGGGCGATTAATCCTTATAAACTAGTCCATGAACTTCACTCCAGGCGATGTGGGACAAGCCCCACACCCAACCTCACCTCATCCATCTTGGCCAATTTGCCTCAGGAGTATTGGCTCTTGGTCGTCACATTTGACTAATTCGCCACAAAATTGAAACTTCAAGGACCAACTTTCTATTGATGGAACTTTAGGTCCAAAGTACCAAACTCCCAAACATCGGCGCTGCGAGAAGTGCAATTTACCCTTAATATCATTAAGCATATGGAGAAATTTAACACAAGGAAAACTATTTTTCTTTCCCTTCCTTTTTCCACGAATCTGCAAATCAAACAAAGCTTAAGAGTCAGTGAGTGCTTTTCAGACTCTCATATAGGTATGGAGAGCATTTTGGCTCACCCAGGCCTCCATTGGGTGACAAATGTCTCATTATAGTAATTATGTTTATAATATAAGGGCAAAATGGGAATATAATGGGACACATGTCACTCAGTGAAAGCCTGAGTGAGCAATGAGTAAATAAAAATGCTCTTATGGGTATGTATATGTGTTGGCTTACCAAGAGTGTAAGACCAGAGCTTCATATTCTCCCAATCACCTTCATGCACTTCAATTGCATGAAAATTTTGAGGGCAAATATTGGGAATCTTGTGTGCATATCACCTCTGAATAGCTTGTAATATTCCTCAGCAGCTGACTTAATCTCTACCTTAACATCTCGCTTACCACTTAGCACATCCATAGCATATATTTATAGAGTAATGCTACAGATATAATACATTACATAATACAAAGCACAACAGGCTTTTGAATGCCTGTACTATTAAGTGGTGCATAGAAAAGTGTGAAAAATTCAAATAGCACAGGGTACAAGGCATTTAAAACCCTGTTGTGCTTTGTGCAGAAATGATGCTTAACCCTTCAGAGTTATATAGAAGTGTTGGAGTGCTAAACCTTGCGATTTTCAGCGTTTCCTACTTTCTAATTTAGCTTTATTTAACTAACAATAATGCTAGGGGCACTAATAAATCTCACTAACACTCACACCTATACTCTATCTCTCTCTTAGTGGCACGGTGGGATCCACTGCGGGCCCCATAATGCCATTGGGAGAGAGAGTGTGTGGGTGTGAGTGTTAGTAAAATTTGTTAGTGCCCCAAATATTACTCTTAACTATATGGCTAAATTACGTTTTAGTACCTTGAGGTTTGGGCAAAGTTTTACTTTGGATCCTCTAGTTTCAATTGCAATATTTTGGTCCCTGTAGTTTTGAATTGGTTTCAATGTAACCGTAAATGCAACTTGACGGCACACTCATGTAGACTTGCAAACTTCAGGGGCCAAAGTGAAACTTGTCCCAAACTCCAAAACCCAAAGTGAAATATACGGTACCAAAATGTCTCTATAATAAGTGGACTCATGCAAAGCTCATGAGTTTTTCGTCAAGTCGTGCATTGACGGAGTTAGAGATATGACCTACATTGCACCATTTCAAACCTACAGGGACCAAAGTGTTGCAATTGAAATTAAAGGGCCCAAAGTGAAACTTCGCCCAAACTATAGGGTACCAAAATATAATTTAACCTATATATATTTGTTACACATTTGTCACTTCCATTACAAATTTATATATGTGTGTGTATATATATACAGTCAGGCTCTAAAGCACACTGGGTATGCGCACTGAATTTTAAGCCTAAAAAAATCGTGGGTCAGCGGGGTGGCGGGTTAGCGGGGTGACCAGCTATTTTTTTAGGCTTAAAATCTCAGTGCGCATACTCAGTATTCTTTAAAGCCTGACTGATATATATATATAGGGAATTGTTATGTACACCCGTGTATTTGCTATGTATATCCAAATTCTTTTATTCTAATAATTTTTCTTCTAAAATTTTTCACTTTTGTAAAGTTAAACGGTGCACATAGCAAAATTAGCGGTGTACATAGCAATTCCCTATATATATATATATATATGTAAACTTAATTTGATAAACACATGTACATGTTTAAAATATTTCATCTTAATTTCCTACTTGCAACAAAAATCCTTACATAGATAAGTCTATACTAAAAGTTGACAAAAAGTTAATACAAGATGTCAAAATATCAATTTGAAACTCTTTTATCCTAAAATTAATTCACCCCATCAAGACAGCTGACCGACCAACACTACATATACCCTCACGCAAAGACAGCCGAAACACATACCACAGAGATAATTGCACTATGAAGGGTTTGAAAATGGAAACTTGTTGAAAAGAAATTAAAGCAAATTAATTTAGGGAGTTAATTGATTTGTGCACCTCAATTACCCAAAGTCACACTAATTTGTGAATTGATTTGTAATGATGTAGTTGTTATTCCACACTGTGTACTTTCGTGAAAGGACTTTTCATGATCTAACAGTTAATGTATAGTATAGTGTAGTGTATTTTTGATATTCTTAATGTTGTAATATGTGAGGTAGATTAGAGTAACGTACCATTGTGCCAATGAGCAGTTTGATTAGCTGGGAATGGTGGCTAATATTTGACGATGAAGTAATGGATTTGCTTGTCTTAAGAGAGAGAAACTAGAGATGAGAAAATAATTATGAGTAGGGGTGATAATCGTGTAGTGTCGGATCGTAATTATGTCGGGTCATAATTGTGTTGTGTCGTAATCGAATAATTTTTAAATGTGTCAAAAACCTAAACCCAAACTCGTTTTTTTCGAGTCGTATAAAAAATTACTCAGTAGTTGTAACACCCGTATTTTCTATTACTAATAATGTAATTTTCGGATATTCGTTATTAATATTTTCTATATATATATATAAACGATATTTCAAAAATGTTTGACATAGCATGGGTGTTCATGTATAGCATAGCATAAATCTTTTTAAATAAAACAAAACTTTGTCCATTCAGCAAACCCGAGTGCTCGAGCTAAAAAGATGTGAAAAGACTATTTTGTCCCTGGGGTCCTAAAATTCTATAAATACTCAGCATTTCTGTTCAAACACTTCGTCCAAAATAGAGTCATACAAACAATGAGCTAGAGAGAGAGAGATTTTGAGAAAATCCTTCACACACACACACACACACACACACACATTCTCTCTTGCATTTCATGATCAAAGCTTGTGATCACCATCCTTGCTGCATATTTGGTATTTTCTCAAAATCCATGAAGTTCCTGAGCTGAATCCTTGAAGTGTGTTCAAGTATATGGTCTTTCTCAACATTTTCATCATTCATTTCATCTTGATCATCTTTGTGAGTATTACAACTCACTTACAATGTGTATATTTACATTTTTAATCTGTAAATCTTGTTGCATGTGTTTAAATTAGCATAGTCTAACTCTAGAACATTATGATTATCATCTATTTTTCAAATTTACTTAAATTTCATCATCAATTGATTGTTGATCACCTTGTGAATGTTATGATTTATGTATAAGGTGTATGTGAGCAAGTATTATCGTTTTAGAAGTTACATGTGAGTTTAACGTTGAGATTTCATTAATCTATTATGAAAATCGTAGTTATATCTCTAAATAAAATAGTCTGCTAAAAATTTGCTAAACCCGAGCACTAAAGCAAGCGCGAGCGCTCGAGCCTGGAGTGCGCGAGGACTCGAGAGAGCTTGAGCCTGACAGTATTTTGATTTCTTTGTTTGTTTATATGTTGAAGATATTATGGCCTATGCTACGTGTTGTACTCTTAGCCTGGTTAACTGAACATGGGATTGTATATGATATGTATTAATTAGCTTGTCAATTCTGTAGATGTACTATATGCTTGTTTAGTAGTACCATGTTTAAGAGAATGATCAATTCATTCTTTATATATATAACCTGTAATTCTACATTTCCGTTGGATTATTGTTATGATCAGTTTGATGACGATTAGTAGTAACGAGTCGGGTCGAATCGCTAAATGGTATAATAATGGTTACTACGCGAATAATGTACTTTAATGAATAAGTGTGTTTACGAACATGTGAAACATGGTTGTGTTGAATGGTTGTGTTGGATATCCTCGTCAGTTGTCCTGCGTGTGGTTGCATATTGTCATATGACCTTAGAGGTCTTGTTGTCACTTGTGTCGTGTAGATATTGGGAGTCCGGATCGTGTTTGTCATTGTTAGAATTATGTCTAAGTTCATTAAGAATTGTACCTTTCTGTGCACTATGTCTAGTTACATTGTACTTTATAGTTGTACTATACTATTGTACTTCTAGTTACCATAATTAGTTCTCTTCATAGTCTATATAAAGGCTAACTCTTGTAATGCTTGATATAACCTTAATACAATTCTTCTCTATTCTCTAACATGGTATCAGAGCTATTGGCCCTTGGTGATCTTCTATTGCCTCTAGTCGTTTCATAATCGCCATCACTATCGCGATCCAAACGACTGTACAAGATCGCCACCGCCATCATCGATCCACCTTCTTACCGATCACTATATCCAATCTCCCCTTACCAAACCAAACAGATCATACACGGCTGCCATCATACTTCCAAGCATCATCTACAAAACATCATCATAGTTAGTCAACTACAAGGCCCCACTACCGATAACAAGGTCCCACCACCGACATCACACAACCCTTTCTTCAGTCTCACCAATCAAGGTCAAACCCTCATCTGCGGAACCAACCCCACTGACCCCACACCATCCCTCTCCCTCTTCCTCATCCGGCCCAACATCCTTATATTAGTATATTATCCACCCAATCTACAACTGAATCACCATATCACACCACTCATCCATATCACACCACTCATCCTTATCACAACCGCTGTTAAACCTCATTCTTATCATAGCCAATCTGCACCCTTCCACTGCCATCACACCACTCTATCTCTCACCCACTTTATAAACCCTGACCAATATTCTGACCCAACCCAACCCACTCCAAATCTACTCGACCCAAATTGAATCTACTCGACCCTACACAACACGATCCAAACCGAATCCACCCAACTCGGGCTCAAACCGAATCCACCCGACCCGGCTCAACCGAATCCATCCGACCCGGTCCAAACCAATTCAACTACTCTCATACTTACTTTACACATCATGGAGCTTCTTGCAAATACTGTCACAAACCAGGACATGTTCTATTGCACTGTCCTATCAGAGTGTGTACTTTCTGTCACAAGCGTACGTCAGGCCACTATCTCGATGACTACACTGAGAATCCTACCAGATATTCATAGGATTATCTATCTCGAGATTGTTCATCACCATCTATTGCTGCTTCGGCCAAGGGGTCACCATCTTCATTTATCTATGTTTCCCCCCGTGAGGATATCATCAAACGAGTCCTTGTTCATTCTAATAACAAGTCTCCCACTGCTTTATCTGTTGCCCCAGGTTCATCTTCTTGGTTATTTGATTCTGGTTGTTGTAACCACATGACCTCTGATCCAAGCATCTTCTCTACCAAACATTCTGCTCTCAATGCACCATCCATCCACACAAGTGATGGTTCATGTATGAATGTCAGTCATATAGGACAAGTCTCTACCACTCACACATCTCTCCCTGACACTTATCTCATTCCTAAACTCATTTTAAATTTCATATCTATTGGACAATTGTGTGAACTTGGATTTACCGTCACTTTCTTTAGTTCTGGATGTCTAGTACAGGATCCACAAACGGGACAAACTCTTGGTACAGGTCGTAAAATTGGACGATTATTTGAACTTAATAGTCTTCACATTCCATCTCGCTTCATCTCACCTACACCTACTTGCAGCCTCGGTATCGTCCTCCTCACCTTTTCACCTTTGGCATTCTCGTTTAGGTCATGTCTCACTAGGTCGGTTAAAATCCTTAGTGTCAAGCGGTCAGTTAGGTTCAGTTAAAGTCGAGAATGTTGATTGTTTACCTTGTCAACTTGCCAAACAACCAGCTTTACCTTTTAATAATAGTGACTCTGTTTCCTCTGCACCTTTTGATCTAATTCACTCTGATGTTTGGGATCCTTCACCAACTGTCACAATGGGAGGATCCAGATATTATGAAAAAATTTGTCGATGATTTTTCACGATACACTTGGCTATATGTAATGAAAATTCAATCTGAGTTACCCCAAATTTACTTTGATTTTGCCAACATGATCAAAACTCATTTTTCTTATGATATCAAAGTATTTCAAGCTGATAATGCCCAAGAATACAAAGAAAAATGTGTTCTAAATTTTCTTCGCCAGCATGGCACTCTTCCCCATCGTTCTTGTCCAGGAACCTCTCAACAAAATGGAAGAGCCGAGCGCAAACATAGACATATCCTTAATATTATTCGAGCTCTTCTCACCTCAGCTTCATATCCTGAACAGTTTTGGGGAGAAACCGTCCTTACTGCCATTTATACTATGAACCGTGTCCCTTCTTCCAATACTAAAAATCAGTCACCCTATGAGCGTCTATATAACCACCCTCCTGACTATAGTACCCTTAAAGTCTTTGGTTTAGCTTGCTTTGTCTTACTTCAGCAACATGAGCGCACAAAACTAGAATCTCGTGCTCACTTATGTTGTTCCTTGGGGTATGGTATTGAAAACAAAGGCTACCGGTGTTGGGACCCTTACTCCAAACGTCTTCATGTGTCCCATCATGTTGTCTTTTGGGAACACAAAATGTTCTCTTCCATGTCCCAATTTCATCTGTCTCCTTCCAATACTCCTTTCTTATTCACCGACCCCTCAGTAGATTTATTTTCTGACACATTTGATACAGGTTCTCACTCTAAAATACCATCATCACCTGCTCCTCTTACCACATCTACATTTACAAACTCCTCATTTGAGTTGTCTACCACAGTCTGTCCTGAATCGTATGCTCCTTCTAATGGATCCACATCAGACCCTAACCCTCTTCTTAGACGTAGCGACCGAGTAAAAACTCTTCCAAATCATCTTCGTGATTACCACTATTTTTCTACAATTCTCTCTCATTATGAGCCACAGTCTTATGTTGAGGCCATCTCTAACCCTATTTGGCATAAAGCAATGGATGATGAACTGCAGGCTCTAGACAAAAATCACACTTGGAATTTGGTGGACTTACCAAATGGCAAGAAGGCTATGGGATGCAAATGGGTTTACAAAATCAAAACTCACTCTGATGGGTCCATTGATCGCTACAAGGTCCGTCTAGTAGCCAAAGGATTTACATAGGAGTATGGAATCGATTATGAGGAGACCTTTTCCCTAGTTGCTCGTCTCACTTCAGTCCGCAGCTTAATTGTCGTTGCTGCAATTCGCCATTGGGAATTATTTAAGATGGATGTAAAAAATGCCTTTCTCAATGGTGAACTCACAGAAGAGGTCTACATGAGCCCTCCTCCTGGTTATTATCACTATCCTCACCAGGTCTGTAAACTCCGCCGGGCTCTCTATGGTCTCAAGCAAGCTCCCCGGGCTTGGTTTGCCAAGTTCAGCACCATTGTTGAAAATTTTGGATTCACTTCAAGTCCACATGATTCCGCCCTCTTCATCCGCAAGTCAGACCGGGGCACTATCCTTCTCCTCCTCTATGTGGATGATATGATTATCACAGGGGATGATTTATCTGGCATTTTGGATCTCAAGACTTATCTTAGCAAACCTGTAGAGATGAAGGATCTCGGGAGACGTAATTACTTTCTAGGGCTTGAGATCACTTCCAGTACGGAGGGATATTATCTTTCTCAGGCCAAATATGCCTCTGACCTTCTCACTAAGGCGGGAATCACAGATAGCAAGATCAATGCTACTCCTCTTGAGCCCAACTCTAGACTCACTCCTATGGATGATACTCCTCTAGATGACCTCACCATGTATCGCCAACTGGTTGGGAGTCTCGTTTACCTTACAGTTACTCTACTCGATATCTCCTATGATGTCCATATTGTCAATCAGTTCATTTCTTCTCCCCATTCTCTATATTATGCAGCACTTCTACGCATTCTCAAATACATCAAGGGAACTTTATATCATGGTCTCCACTTCCCCGCTCACTCCAATCTTGAGCTCCGTGCCTACTCTGATGCAGACTGGGCATGAGACCCTACTGATTGACGCGCTACTATTGGTTATTGCTTCTTCGTAGGTGATTCTCTCATTTCCTGGCACCGTAAGAAGCAAACTGTCATCACTCGATCTAGTACAGAGGCTGAGTATCGTGCCCTTGCTGATGCCACTCAAGAGCTTCTCTAGCTTCGCTAGTTACTTGCAAACATGGGGGTCACTCATTCTACTGCCACAACCATCAGTTGTGACAATCAAAGTGCCATTCAAATCGCCCACAATGATGTCTTTCATGAACGTACAAAACATATTGAGATCGACTGTCATTTTGTACGTCATCATCTCTCTTGTGGCACCATTCGACTTATGCCAGTCTCTTCCACCAATCAAACTGCTGACATTTTCACCAAAGCTCATCCGCTTGGACGTCTTGAGGATTCAGTTTCCAAACTAATGTTGGTTTCGATTCAACCACCTTGAGTTTGAGGGGGGCTGTTAGAATTATGTCTAAGTTCATTAAGAATTGTACCTTTCTGTGCACTATATCTAGTTACATTGTACTTTATAGTTGTACTACACTGCTATACTTCTAGTTCCCATAATTAGTTCTCTTCATAGCCTATATAAAGGCTAACTCTTGTAATGTTTGATATAACCTTAATACAATTCTTCTCTATTCTCTAACAGTCGTATTGTCGAGTTAGGGCCAATTGTGGGCTAAGCGAGTAATCAGAGGGCCATGTGTGGCCGTAATGCAGATTAAAGGGCCATGTGTGGCCATATTTCCCATTTGAGGGTCATGTGTGACCGTGTGGAAGAATACAATTAAGTTAGAGCCGAATTGAGCTAGGACGATTGAGTTAGGGCCGAATTGAACTAGGAGTTATGTTGTGGCCAAAATGGGCTTGTTTATGAATTGTGGCTGAATTGGGCTTGTGTTGTGCGCCGTGTGTGACGGAAGCTAGTATCGTCGGTTCAATGTTGTTGTGGTTATAGGATGAAGGCAGTACTGCTAGTGTTGTGGTCGTGTGTGTCAGAAGCTAGTACTGTCAAGTTGTGAGTTGTTGGAACGGTGGATTCGTGAGCGTTGGATTGTATTGTGTTGCATTGATGCAGTTGGGTTTTGGGAGAGAACTTGCGTAACGTCGCGATAACTTTTCAGTGATAACATAAATGGTGTATATATTCATATTTTGCATGCTTTGTAGTATTTCACTCATCTTTCAGCTGATGGGCATGTGGCCCTAGACATCCGTGTTCAGCTGCTATAGTTCCAGGTGTTGGAGATGCTGTTCCGCTGGGTGAGTACCATGAAGATAAGAACGTGGACGAGGAAGGCTGGAGCTATGCCAGTTGAAGAAGAAGTTCGTGTTGTTGAAGCCATCCTGTTCCGTTGGGAACTTTTATCATCTATCTTTATTTTATTGTTGTTGTTGTTGTCGGCTATTTGGCCTTACACTTCTGTTTCTTTTAATTTTGGGATGACTGTAATAAATAAGTATATATTATGGATAATTGTAAGACTCTGAAGTTGCTTCCGCTAAACTTAGAATATTTTCGCTGCTATTATTACTCTGATATTTTATATTCCTGTTGTTTTGGATAATCATGCGATCTGCAACTTGTTACGAGCCTACGGGTTCGATAAGGAAGCTTACTTCCCTTAATTATCGCAACGCCGGGGCGTGACAGTAGTATCGAGTTATAATCGTGTCGGGTCATAATTGTGCCATGGCATAATCGGGTCTTCTTTTAAATGTGTCAAAAACATAAGCCTAAACCCGTTTATTTCGAAAATTGCCACTCCTAGTTTTGACTTATGAGATGAGGGAGGGTTTCCTGGTGGTGTAGAGAAAAAAGAGTTGAGAAAGAAAATAAAGTTGCCACCAGTTTAAATAACTGTTTACTATGTTTTTTTGCGTGCGTGCCAGGAATTTTGTATGAAAGCCCAACCATGCAAAAAAAGTTTTCCTATAAAGCTTGCAATTGATGCATGGAAAGGTAATTCTGACTTCTAATGGACGATTGTGCGGGTAAGTAGGAAAGTACCTTTACTCTAGGTCCCTCCCTAAACAATATTGAAGTACCCCAAATTTTAGAAGTGATGATAAGCAATAAAGAAAAATTAAATAAAATAGACTTTTATTTAATTGATGGAAAAAGAAATTAGTACCAAGAAAATAATTGAATCTAAGAAGCCTAAAAAGAAAATAAAAATGATGCTTTTCATTAATGATGCTTTGAAGAGAGCATGTTGAATGCTTTTCGAGTTGTGGTAGAGATGCAAGGTGCATTGAATGTTTGCCCCGCCTGTATATTTATATCGGCCTGTGGCCGATACAGATAAGGCAAGTAAATCTTCAAATATTATTTTGTAAAACACTATATATTATCTTTATATGTGATAAAAACTTCTATATCTTCAAAATCTTGAGTGTACTCCATATTATAGCCCCATACATTTTGTTTTTTTATGCAAGTGAGAGATATATTTCACATATCTTAAAATATTATCCTTCCTATTATGATAATATTAATCAGTGATATTACAAAATATTATACTGATAGTATCAAAAATAGAGATATAAGGATTGATAACTTTCCATAGTGACCAATCAAAGTAGCTGAATTGCTGTAAGATGAAATCAGGGAGAGGCCGAACTAAGTGAGTGCCAGCCAACCAAAGAGTTGGCAGAATTATCATACTAGTGGTGGCCCGAAACCAATTAAATTTAGCCATAATGACGAATGGCCTACCCCATAAATGTCATCCAAGGCTTAGGCCAATGGGGCTAAACAGCTTAGGCCGAACTTTTGGTAAGGCCAAAGTGATGGTGGGCCGAATCAGCAAATGGCCATTTTAAGGTTAGACCCAATGAATTAATGTTCGTCAGTCCGAACAAATGTGAACAGTTAGATGATTCAAAACTTATTCGGTTAACCAATTTTGAACTCATTATTTGACCATTAATCTTAATCGGTCTCATTGGTCTGAATAATAATCATATTCGATATGTACCATCACATAAAATCGGTCCATGCAAGTTAGTACAAAAAATGCATATTTTAGGTGCAAATAATAACAAAATATTACATAAAGAGAAATGGTATAGAAGAGGAAGCAACTTTTGGTGAAACAAGAAAAGAAGACGCAACGCAATCCTTAATTTAAACATTGGAGGGTATAGTGATCATTTTCTGTTTCGTCTGTTAATTGGGTCCTTTTGAAAGTTTAAGGGGTAATAGTGTTACAATTAAAAATGAAAGGGGTCAATCCAAACTCCAACCTAAGTTGAGGGGGTGAAAGTATAATTTACCTAAAATACGATTTGTAGTGACTACGGAGGTATGAGCATTTAATATTTATGCCACTTTCAATTTATGTCTGTGGACTGGGCTAAAGGAGTATTTATCGCTGGTGGGCTGGGCTAAAGGAGTATCTATGGTTTATGGGTTATGCTAGCAGAAAGTAAAAGAAAATTTACAAACTTTTGTACTGGGCTATAGAAAAGGGCTACGTACGTTATTTCTACTTTTATATTATTTAACAATGAAAGAGGTACGATTTATTTACAAAATCTTTCTCCTAGTGGCACTGTGTGATTCGGTTAAATTTAAAGAATCTCATTACCACTTAGAAGAGAAATAAAAATAGTTATAAAAAATTGTAAAAATGAATTATACCCCGATCATTACTGTCAAATTATACATGTGAAAAGTTGTCCATAAGGACCACGCTTTAAACATTCTTATACAACCACCAACAATGCTTTGTTTACTCAAGGTCGTGTTGATTGAATACAAAATATAAATCATTCCATATATAGCAAGTCTGTGGAAACAAACAAATCTCATAAACACAATCCACAAACACCATAATGTGTCTATCTTGTTATTCAAAATATATGGGGATGTATAATATGTATAAATCTGAAATCCAAAACACTTAAATAAATACTGTAAATAAAAACAGAACCTGGTTTAGATGCACTACGAATATTAGACCGAGTTTAGTGTTTGACACTATGTCCTTAAGACAATTTATGCCCCGCATTGGTGCTCACGGATTTGCGTCATTTGTCTCCCAGGATACAACGATCTCCCCCTTACTATATATAGAAGCACTTCAAATAATAAGGTTCCAGCGAACCATACTTGTGTTTGTACTCTCTCAGACACTTGACATACTCTGTATGTAATAGATGAACTAATATTAATTACTACTTCTAAATGAATGAATAAGACCCATATATATAGATTGTAGGAGACTGTTCGTCAACAGTCACAATCTTTCAAAAGAAGACTGTTCGTCAACAATCACATCCATTCGACTAAACGTCTGTTTGGCAAACTAAATAATCCATTCAACTAAAAGCTGATTTATCATTCAAATCTTCCAACAATCCCCCCACATGAATGACAAATTGACTATACAACATGCAAATACAAATGTAGACATACTAGAGAGAGTACATTGGAAAGACACTGCATCGGGATAGGTAGCTTTTGGCCTTGAACCTTCCTTAGTGAAGAACTATTGGATTTACTCGGCTAAGCAGTGAACATGATGTCTTGAACTGTTCAGGCTTTGGTGTAAACCTAGACAATAGACCTCACACAATAGCTCTCCGAACAATTTCAGTTCTCTCAATTGTGTTTAATTTTGCCCTGAACAACTCCTGGTATTCATGAGTGCGATTAGAGAATCTAAGCATTTATAATTCTCATAGAAATGGCCACATTTCACACTCATATAGGTGATTTCCTATTGAGAGTATCCTGCTATACTCCACTTAGTTTTCACGATATAGGAATCATTAAAAGCAAAGTTTATCCTACGACTTGCTACAGGCATCACTTTCTATTTGTCATAGGAATGGGTAGAGAAATATCTCTCCAGTGATACGGTTTAAGTCACGCACAATTCGGTTGTCCCATTGAACCTAGATCTTAGGATCTCCAGTCAGCTAGGTTAGGTTATCATTATGATGACTTTTAAGATATAGGCTTTAGTCTCATTTCCCTCGATAAGCAGTTTATTTAATCTCTCATTAAACCTTTAGTTAGTGGATCCACTTTATTATCTTTTGACTCTATACAGTCTATGGAGATAATTCCATTCGAGATCAACTACTTTACGATATTGTATCTTCGACGAATGTATTGAGACTTACCGTATTACTTTGTGCATTTCCAATTGTCTATTGGCTACCACAATGTATACAAATTATAGGCACATGTTTTGTCCAACTTGAAATATCCTCTAAGAAATAGCGAAGCCACTCTACTTCCTCACTTCCTCTTTTACTTTATTTAAAGCAATAAGTTCAGATTCCACTTTGAATCTGGCCATACTGCTATGTTTAGAGGATTCCAAGATGCGACTGCAATAGATATGATATATTGTACAGTGCAATTCATAAATCAAGCTGTACCTCACGTGTCCAAGTACTTCTAGCAATCTACACTTTGATTGCTTGTATATCTACCTAGCTTGTTGACCGAGTATACTATATCCACTCGTGTGCAATTCACGACATGTTTTAGACTACCAATATAACATGAATATCAAATAGATATATTCTACTACTGAAATTTTTTGTTATAAACTTAGGCTTGTAGGTTAGTTGATATTTATTGATGTTCTCATTGGACTATGATCATACTTGTCCATCAGACTAACTTGTATCGCCTCTACAATACCTAATCTCCATGTCACACTTATACTTCAACTCATTTGACATCACAAAATTGTCAAACTTCTCAAGCCATTATTTTGGCGCTGGTTATAACCCATGAAGAGAAAGCCTAAACACTTTCCTCTTTTCCCTTGGAACAATAAATCTTCTGGTTGTTTAGATCTAGGTAGTCATATTTAATCATCTTGAATTATATTCTACACTACCCCCATATGATTTAATATTGAGCACAATAAATTTCACAAAACAAATAAAAGTATACTAAGGTTCTATACTTGCAAAATATTAACGAAGGAAAAATATCTATTCATATGTTTTCCAACGTATACATTTACCCCTACATTTGTAAGTATAACTGATCAAATGGTAATACGAGCATTTTATCACTACCCCACATTTGCAAAATTTCTAAGATCCCATGGTTAGTTTATTTATGAATCAGTCCTCAAATTCATGTGCCTTCATATTTTTTAATCATGTCCACACAACACTAAAATATTTAAAGAAAGAAAATGCACACATATAGAAAAGTTTCTCCTAGATCATGATACGCACATACTAGAAAATTCGAAAGTATGCAAAAACATTTGGTAGTGCACAAGGGGCTCAAGATTTTAAATCGAACCTTGAATAAGATTTAAAATTTGTATAGAAACATCATTCTTGAAATTAAATGAAATTAAATGGGTTAAACTGTAATTAAATGAGGTTCTAAACAAGAATTACAAGATTCGTTGCCTACTTAGGGAGGAACTGTCATCTTCCTTTACAGAAGTCGCGTTTTTTTTTTCTTTCTAAAAGACAATAAACAAATTCTAACACTTCAAACATATTAACCAAATCGGCCTCATTCATTGTTTGGAAAGTATTTCCAAATGGCTTTTATTATTATTATTATTATTTTTTTTTGGGAGGGGGGTGTTTAAAACCACAACCAATTTTCCCACAAAACATAATTAGTACTTATTACAATTCTTGAAATAAGAGAGAATTAAAATTGAATTAGAAAAGTTAAAGAATAACAGAAAGAGAGTAATGTATATATATATACTCAGATCTTAACTGACCTAACTAACTTAACTTATTTCTATTATTTACATAAAAGCCCCAAATATAAAATCTGATATCTTAACAGTCCCCCTCAAGTTGGACTGTGTATGTCTAATACACCCAACTTGCTCATGAGAGTATGAAATTGTGTAGTATGTATGGGCTTTGTTAGTATATCAGCTAATTGATGTCATGTGCCAATATGTAGAACTTTGATGACTCCTTCTTGAACTTTATCTCTTACAATATGGCAGTCAATCTCTATATGTTTGGTTCTTTCATGAAAAACTGGATTTTGAGCTATATGATTTGCTGCTTGATTGTCACAAAATAATAAAGTTGCCTTCTTGTGTTGTGTCTGTAAATCTCCTAGTAAACCTATCAACCATATAATCTCACAAGTTGCTCCTACCATGCTTCTATACTCTGCTTCTGCAGAAGACCTAGAGTCTGTTTGTTGCTTTTTGGACTTCCATGATATTAATGAATCTCCCAAGAATATAGAGAAGCCTGTGGTTGATCTTCTAGTGTCTTGACAGGCTGCCCAATCTGCATCTGCAAAGGCTTTCAGCTGTAAATCAGATTTTGATGAGAGAAAAATCCCTTGACCTGGTGAAGCTTTAAGATACTGCAGGATCTTATTTGCTGCTTGCATGTGTGGTAGTTGTGAAAGGAATTGGCTTAATTTGTGTACTGCAAAGGAGATATCAGGTCTAGTTAGAGTTAAGTACAGTAATTTTCCTATCAAAGTTCTGTAAGAACTGGGATTTGGAATAAGTTTTCCTTCTGTCAAAGTCAGTTTAGTACTTGGTTCCATAGGAATCTTAGAAGGTTTTGACCCTATAAAACCAGTGGATTCAAGAAGTTGTAGTGTATAATGTCTCTGAGAGACAAAAATGCCTTTATTGTTTCTAGCAATTTCCAATCCAAGAAAATATTTCAGATTTCCCAAATCTTTGAGTTTGAATTGTTTATTAAGCAATTCCTTCAACTCATTTGCTGCTTGTAGATTATTGCTAGCAACAATGATATCATCTACATATACTAGCAGTGCTATAAAAATAGAACCTTTAACTTTGGTGAAAAGAGTAGTCATATTTACTTTGTACAAAACCATGAGCTATTAAGGTAGAGGAAAATTTAGCATACCATTGTCTGCTTGCTTGTCTGAGACCATAAAGACTTTTGTTTAGTTTACAAACCTGTGACTCCCCCTTGCTATGGAAACCAGGTGGCAAAGTCATGTAAACTTCTTCTGACAAATCTCCATGGAGAAATGCATTGTTAACATCCAATTGCAATAAGTGCCAGTTATTGACAGCTGCAAGGGCTAAGACAACTTTGACTGTTGTTAGCTTAGCAACAGGTGAAAAAGTTTCAGTAAAATCAACCCTCTCTTGTTGTGTGTAACCTTTTGCTACTAACCTAGCTTTATATCTTTCTATTGAACCATCTGATTTTAGTTTAACTTTGTAAACCCATTTACAACCTATTGGTTGTTTTCCTATAGGTAAATTGGTGATGGACCATGTGTTATTATCCTCTAAAGCTTTTATTTCAGCTGCCATAGCTTCCTTCCAGTGTGGAAATTTGATAGCTTGGGAATAGAATTCAGGTTCATATTGAGAGGATATGGATGTGACAAAAGCTTTATAATTAGAAGACAATTTATCATATGATAATACTGAAGATAGACAGTATGGAGTGCCTGATTTGTGAGGGAAAGACTCTAAATGTTGAGTTGTCATATGACAGTGATAATTTTGAAGATATGTGGGAGTTTTATGAGTTCTAGAAGATTTTCTGATTGGGATAGGTTCTTCTGGTCTTTCCTGACTAAAGTTTTGAGACTCAATATAATGATGTTCATAAATATATAGATTGTGAAATCTGTGTTGTATTAATATCAGAATTTGAAATATGTGGTTCACAAGCAGTGTTTAAATCTTTTTGAACACTAGGAAGAGAAATATTAGAAAAAGGATCTTCATTTAATTTTGACTGATGAAGAGGAAAGATGTTTTCATGAAAGATTACATCTCTAGAAATGAAAATAGTTTTTGTTTCAAGATCAAACAATTTATAACCTTTGACACCAAAGGGATATCCAATAAAAAGACATTTTCTGGCTCTCTTATCAAATTTATTTCTTTGAGATGCCAAAGTAGATGCATATGCTAAACATCCAAAAACCTTTAGGTGAGCATAAGAAGGTTGAGTATTAAATAATAATTCAAAAGGTGTCTTATTTTATAATACAGGTGATGGTAATCTATTTATTAGATATGTTGCAGTAAGGACACATTCTCCCCAAAGATTTAAAGGAACATTAGACTGAAATCTGATAGCCCTGGCTACATTAAGCAAGTGTTGATGTTTCCTTTCTACTATAGAATTCTGTTGTAGAGTGTCTACACAACTCAATTGATGAATTATACCTCTATCTTTATAGAAGTCAAATAAATTGAATTCAGGACCATTATCAGATTTGATAACTTTGAGAGAAGTATTAAATTGATTGTAAATCAAATTATAAAATGCAGGAACAAGAGTGAGTACTTCAGATTTGCTTTTCATTAGATAAATCCAAGTGGCCCTACTATAGTCATCAACAATGCTTAAAAAATATCTGTGTTTATGCAATGTTTGGTCATGAAAGGGTCCCCATATATCACAGTGAATTAAATCAAAGATAGAATTACTTTTGTGAGTACTAGATATAAAAGGTAATCTCTTTTGCTTTGCAAGAGGACAAATATGACAAGGATCTGAATTTTTTATTGCATAGGAGTTACATTCTTTAATGAATTGCAGCTTAGTATTAGAAGGATGTCCTAGCCTATAATGCCACAAATTGTCTTTAACAAAGTTTGAATCATACAAGGATGAATTAATAGAAGACAAAACATTAGAATTCAGATTATTAGAATGTGGGTTACTGTCCAAAAGGTAGAGATCTCCAGCTTTCCTACCCAGTCCACTCGTTGTCCATTGGGTGTGGTCCTGGAGGAAGCAATGGTCATGTGTAAATATGCAGGTACAATTTTGTGTGTGCAAAAGTTTACCAACAGAAATTAAATTGAACTTAAATTCAGGAACACACAGAACATCTTGTAAAATTAAGGAACTATTAATTCTAACATTTCCTATATGTGTGATAGGTATACTAACACCATTGGGAAGTTGAACAGAAGAATTAATCATGACAGAAACCTTTTCAATGCAGATAATGTGTTGCACATATGATTAGTGGCTCCTGAATCTATAATCCATGAATTGACATTCATAGTGGTATGAAATGCATAAATTGAGGGAGAATGCATAACAGCATATAAAACTGCTGGAAAAGAATATTTACCTGACAAAACAGATGTTTGAGAATCTGAATGAGATTGATTCTGAGAATCCATGTGACTATGCAGATATGTCAAGAGTTGTTGACACATTGCAGGAGTTATCTGATTCATAGAAGGATCTACAGAAGTGGAATTGCCCTGACTTTCAAAAGCCTGAACTTGATGAGCCATAGTACCATTTGTAGTGTGACCTTTGGCTTTAAACTTGTATCCTGGAGGATAACCATGTAGCTTGAAGCATTTTTCAGCAATGTGGCCTAGCATTCCACAATGAGTGCAGAGTGGTCTGTCTTTCTTGATCACTTTATTGTAAGGACCTGTATGAACCATATTTTTACTTTCTCCATATCTTGTATTTGTATTATCTCCATGCCTTGTGAACATAGCCATGGACTCCATTGAATTTTCAGACTTGGGATCAAAAACAGTGATCTCTCTTTGTCTTTCTTGTTGTGTTACCTTTGCAAAAACTCCATTCATGGATGGAAGATGATCCATTAAAAGGATATGATCTTTGACAGAAGTGAAGGAATCCCCTAAACCCATCAAGAAGTACATGATATGTTCATGTTCTTGAGTTTCAAACAGACTTTTAACAATATTGCAAACACAATTCTTCAAAACTCCACAATTACAAACTGGAATAGGAACATAACTAGAGAGTTCATCCCATAAACCCTTCATCTTTGCAAAATACACTGTCATAGACATCTGTTCTTGCTTCAAACTGGAAATTGCTTTCTTCAATTGGAAGATCCGAGGGCCATTTTTCTGGGAATATCGTTCTTTAATGTCAACCCAAACCTCTATAGAATTGTTTCCATATTTAATACTAGAGGCAATCTCTTTAGAAACAGAATTAATGATCCAAGATAGAATCATATTATCACACCTTATCCATTTTTCATGTGAAACATCATTATAGTCTGGTTCTTGAATAGAACCATCTACAAAACCTAGCTTGTTCTTTGCCGTTAAAGCAACCATCATGGACCGATACCAGGTGTTGAAATTCTCTGCTCCAATTAGAGATTGTGATACCAAGATATTACCTGGGTTATCACCACTCGTGAGAAAATAAGGAGATGAAGAATCATCCTGATGATGAAATCCAGAATTCCCAGTGGTTGCAGAAGTTGTATCAACTGGTTTTGTAATCACCATTGTTGTAGTTTAATAGAATTCAATTGAAAAATATTGCAGAGGACTTGATTTGATCTCTTTCTTGAAGGATTGAGATGAAATAACCAAGAAAATCTCTGGAGGAAATGAAATATAGAAAAATAGAAAAAAAAAAAAAAAAAAAAAACTTCACTTCTTGAGGAAGAAGATGAAGATTGAGATCAATCGCTGAAAAAGATGAAGGTTGAGCTCAATCGCGGACGAAAGTCTTGCTCTGATACCATATTACAATTCTTGAAATAAGAGAGAATTAAAATTGAATTAGAAAAGTTAAAGAATAACAGAAAGAGAGTAATGTATATATATACTTAGATCTTAACTAACCTAACTAACTTAACTTATTTCTATTATTTACATAAAAGCCCCAAATATAAAATCTAATATCTTAACAGTACTCAAATCAAGAAATCGGAATAAACACAAATATTCATTGCACTATATACCCAACAGTGTGACCTCGTTTCAAAATATATACACTATTTGTCGAAGGATTCACTACTGTACAATAAGTATCTCACTTGTATACACTATTTGAAATATTGAATCACAAATGATACTATTGTGTAAGAATGAGTCACAAATCATATTCTCTGGTTAAGAAACACAAATCCATAACTGGCTATGAAACAATTTACAAACCGGTTTATTAGATACAGTCAAAAGCAGCTTTTCAAATTAAATGCTACCTTTTCAAATTAATTAAGGAAATACAAACAGGTAACCTTTCAAATGATATTCAATTGTAAAACAAAAAGTAGAAATTTACGAACAGGTAGTTTGTTCTCAGATAGATTTCCGAAAAAGAGATGATGGGTAAACAGAGAATATAATAATGAACAAATTTTAGATTCCAACAGTAAGTGAAGTACAGAAGATGTAAACTGTGTACTTATATTATACATATTGGTAGGGGTGTTAGCGGTCGGTTTCGGTCGGTTTTTTTTCGGTTTTTTGTGGTTTTCAAAACCGACCAATAGGTTCGATTTTGGTCGGTTTTTCGGTTTCGGTCAGTTATTCGGTCGGTTTTAGCTTATACATTCATTGTATAAACCGACCAATCGGTTTTTTGGACAATCGGTTTCGGTCGGTTTTCGATTTTTCAGTTTTTGTTATCACCCCTACATATTGGTATCTAACATAATCTAATAACAGGTTATACCAAAACCCAATTTTTATTGTTGTTCACATCATGAACATAATGTCTCTAACATAATCAGAAATTCAATATCTAAGACGCCAACCAGTTCCGCAAAGTTGATACCGTTTTACATACCGGTTGTAATTGAATAAACAGATTGAGTTTTCAGATTATTAAAACTGCTGAATTATACAAATTAAAAGCAATAAATTGTCTTAAGATTGTTATCCAAGATATATTGGGATGTATAATATGTATAAATCTGAAATCTAAAACACTTAAATAAATATTGTAAATAAAAACAGAACCTGGTTTAGATGCACTACGAATATTAGATCGAGTCTAGTGTTTGACACTATGTCTTTAAGACAATTTATGCCCCGCATTGGTGCTCACGGATTTGCGGCATTTGTCTCCCAGGATACAACGATCTCCCTCTTACTATAGAAGCACTTCAAATAATAAGGTTCTAGCGAACCATACTTGTGTTTGTAATCTCTCAGACACTTGACATACTCTATATGTAATATATGAACTAATATTAATTACTACTTCTAGATGAATGAATAAGACCCATGTATATAGATTGTAGGAGACTCTTCGTCAACAGTCACAACCTTTCAAAAGAAGACTGTTCGTCAACAATCACATCCATTCGACTAAAGGTCCGTTTGGCATAACCAAATAATCCATTCAACTAAAAGCTAATTTATCATTCAAATTTTCCAACATATCTCTCTTTTAGTGGGGTCCACTGACACTGTGGGATCCACTGAGGAGAGAGATAGACACATTATGATATTTGTGGATTGTGTTTGTGAGATTTGCTCATGTCCAAAGACTTACTCTTCCATATATTATCATGCTAAACACCAAAGTTGGAGAGAGAAAAAGTGTCGGGAGTATGAGAAGATTGTGCATAATGCTAATTTTTGCTAATTTATAGTTTAAATCATCAATTGAAAAAAAAAAAAAAAAAGGAACTTCGGCCATAGCCCCTCAAATAAAACACTTCCAAGCTAAAATCTATGCTAATTTTGTGAAAATCATTAGGTCATTTTTATGCTTAAACAACTTCAAATTGCTATATCTTTTGTTCTACAAGTTTAACTTTTCATTTTAAATTTTTTTTTGATGTTTTGGGATCAGCAAAATGAGATCTATTGAACAAGATCAATATTGAACATAAAATATTGGGGGGTGGTGAAGAACTAACAATTCAACAAATATGAAAAATTACGTTTTTCCGCATAAATATAATAAAAGCATATTCCTTTCGTAAAAGAATGAAGTTTTGCTCACCCCAAAATTGCTCAACCTCAGCCACACTGCATTAGCCAATGAGAGAGGAGCTAGGTGAGCAAAGGGTGAGCAATTTTGGGGTGAACAAAAAAATATTCTAAGTAAACTTGGCACCTTATATGCATAGATCTTGAAAAAATACAGAAATAAAAAAAATCACCCAAAAAGCCCAAGAAATGAGAAAGTTATGGTAAGTTAACATGTAATATTATCTGTCTACAACCAGATAATATGATCTTTTAGACAGATTAAATCTCAAAACATGCTGTAACTTATCTTCTTTTTTTTTTTGATATAAAATTTTCAAGTCCAATGCATAGATATTAAAGAAATACATGAAATACCAACCAAAAAAAAAAACACCATCCCAAAAGGCCAAAAAATAAGAAAATTACGATCATTTTTGTGAATATTATTATTTACGAACAGATAATATTATTTGTTTTTATTTGTCAAAAGGACTTTTCGCTGAAAAAAAAGTAGCCAGGTGCTTGTTAAAAAATGGCTAAATCGTGTGAATTTTTGGCTAATTCACTTATTTTTTAAGGGTCTATGACCTAATATAAAAAAAAAAAAAAAAATTCAAAAAATGCCGAGTTGCCAAAATGTGAGATAGTCTTTTGCTTTGTCTTTTATACATTAGTAGAGATTTGTTTACGCAACAAATAAATTATTAAATCAACAAATTTACATTAACAAGAATGGTAAATTACACTTTTCACCCTCCAACTTTGGGGTGAATTGCAATTTTTCTTACAGTTTTAGTTTTCTAAATTTCGGCCCCTAAGTTCAATAAGTGTTTAAATTTGTTTGAATAAGATAAGAAATAGTTCGTCACAAAACGTGGTCTTTAGCAACGAAATATTTGTTATTTTACCAAATTTTGACAGTTACTGAACTTACGTGACTAAATTGAGGAAGCTAAAGATGCGGAGAGTAACCCCAAAGTTGGAGGGTGAAAACTGAAAAGTGTAACTTATCATCAAAATAATTTGGGATATTTAGTAATAAGGGAAATATGATAAATTATTTTAAAGTTCAGGATAATTAAAATCTTAGACCAATGATAAGTCATTTTAATACATCGTAGACCAAAATACCCTTACAACCAAACCCTAGCAACCATTACTACTACCTTCGGCCACCAATCTCTGGCCACCACCTCGGTGGCCACTCCCTATCTTGGTTGATCTCCGACGACCACCACCCATGCCTCACCTTTCCTGTGTCGACCTCCTCTGTCTTGGCTACCCCTCACCTGACCTTCGACGACCACTAACCCCTCGACCTCGCCGGAGATCCGCAGACTTCCCCCACTTAATAATATTATTTAAAATTTTACTTTTAATTGAAATTTCACTAAAGATAAAATGAAGTAAATTGAAATTCTACTAAATCTTTCCACTTAAGTTTGCAATTTCATTGGCTTAACAAATAAGTGAAACTTTACTTAAAAACTTATAATTTTCACTTCAAAAAATATTAAGTGAAATTTCACTTAATATCTGTAAAATCTACAACTATCATACTTGGTGGTAGACTGCTTGCACGGTGGTCGCCGAAGTTCATTCTGGCGGCAACGACAACATTCAGATCTAGAGCTCCAATGAGTTGTGGATTTAGATCTAGATCGACGTCAGCGAAGGTAGTTGGCAAATGATATGACGATGGATAGTGGTGGTCGATCGTGGTGGTTGTGGCAGCTTGCGATGATGGAGGTGGTGGCCATGGCTGTAATACCCTATATTTTTGTAATGTATTATGTGAATAAGACACTGTATGCTTCTTTTAATACTTGTTTGAGCTTGGCCTTACCTTGGTATAATTTGGATACCAATCGATTGACAAGTTTTCCAATCGATTGCCTTATTTTGGATACCAATCGATTGAACTTTATACCAATCGATTGATTGTATCAATCGATTGACACTTATGCCAATCGATTGAAGGCAGCTGGGCAGATTCTTTTGCTCTGGCTGGGGAAAGGCCACGTGAACACTCTCTCCCTATATATATGAGCCCTTTTCCTGCGTTTTTCTTTTTAGAAAAATCAGAGAGAGTGAGAGGGAGTGTTTGTGTGTGTTATGTATATATAAACACTCATATATATATATACACACACATATACTCATACACTCACACACACACAGAGATGGATTGAGAGAAGAGAAGAAGACCAGAGAAGAAGAAGAAGAAGAAGAAGAAAGAAGAAGACAGAGGAGAGACACAGCAGAGGAAAGAGAGGGAGACCACCATTGGAGCTTCCAAAGCTTCATTACACACAACCAAACACGCCCTTAACGCCTAAAGTGAGTTTTAAACTCACTAAGAATGCCGACTTTCCTAAAACGATTGGAACTAGGGTATCCTCGCCGAAGGCAAAGAAGAGTAAGCCAAGCGAGGTTGGATGCGCATGACTTGCTTCCTCCTGTTCTCCTTGCTGCGTCGAAACTAAGGCATTGGACTAATTCTTTTCGCCACGTGAAAGCTTTAGTACAGAAATTCTTTCTTTCGCTCTTGTCCAGTAACCATTCTGAGGGGAGGTAGGAGTTAAGGGAAAGTTTGCATTACAATCATAGAGGAAAGAAAGAACATCGGTACGAGAAGGCTGTCATTGACTTAAGCAACTCGGGTAGCTCCGATAGTACTTTGGTCGCTGGGTCCCCAACCAATGCCGAAAGGGCGTGAACACACTGAAAGCAACATCAAGGAAAAAGAGCTCTTCTCTTACCCCAATTTGCCCAAAAGAAAGATGTGAAACTGAAACCTTTATGAGCTTACAGTCATGGAAGGGAGGAGGTAACAATGCAGCTAAAGGAGGGGGTGGGGGAAGCCCGCTATTCCCGAACCCGAAAGGGAAAGGGAATAGGATAGGGCTTCTTCCTTTCTTGTAGCTATGAGTTATGAGCTAAATTGAGTTAAACAAATAAAGACTTAAGTCACTTGAAGTTGAAAAACAAGGGTCGACAATCACCCCAAAACGAATTCTAAGCTCACTTTCAGAACATAGAATCTTAACTTTGGACACCTTGTCGATAGATTCCCTATAATAAGAATTAAAGAGGCCTTCTCTAGCTTCCGTGAGGCGTGCGCATACTCGTGTATGTGTCCGTATGCGCACACACGCGCGAGACCCGGCCGCAAAAAGCCGGTTGCGGACGGGGGGGAAGTGAGCGAAGCGAAACGTTCCCTCCCGGTTTCCGAAGGAACTCTATAAGCTCTCACGAACCGAAGGGAAGAGAGAGAGGATAGAGTTACCCTAGTTGTTAGGGACAAGCTATTAAACGAAGTCTGAAAGACGAGTTAATAGCGCAGTCTAGAGTTAGAGCGTAGCGAGAACTCTAGAGCCGGAGGATTAAACGAAGTCTGAAAGACGAGTTAATTCGGAGGATGAGGCCGAGAGGCCGAGCTCCCCTCCTAGGGAAACTCTATCCTCTCTCACGACCAAAGGGAGGGAGAGATTATAGAGAGGGAGGGATAAGTGAGCGAAGCGAACGGTCTTTTGCTATTTGATCTTTGATTGATATCATATTTGTTTTCTTAATCCCCTGTTTTATCACAAAAATCTCCTTAAAAAACATCCAAACTCAAAAACGTGAACACACTGAAAGCAACATCAAGGAAAAAGAGCTCTTCTCTTACCCCAATTTGCCCAAAAGAAAGATGTGAAACTGAAACCTTTATGAGCTTACAGTCATGGAAGGGAGGAGGTAACAATGCAGCTAAAGGAGGGGGTGGGGGAAGCCCGCTATTTCCGAACCCGAAAGGGAAAGGGAATAGGATAGGGCTTCTTCCTTTCTTGTAGCTATGAGTTATGAGCTAAATTGAGTTAAACAAATAAAGACTTAAGTCACTTGAAGTTGAAAAACAAGGGTCGACAATCACCCCAAAACGAATTCTAAGCTCACTTTCAGAACATAGAATCTTAACTTTGGACACCTTGTCGATAGATTCCCTATAATAAGAATTAAAGAGGCCTTCTCTAGCTTCCGTGAGGCGTGCGCATACTCGTGTATGTGTCCGTATGCGCACACACGCGCGAGACCCGGCCGCAAAAAGCCATGGTTATACTGCACGCCTCACGGAAGCTAGAGAAGGCCTCTTTAATTCTTATTATAGGGAATCTATCGACAAGGTGTCCAAAGTTAAGATTCTATGTTCTGAAAGTGAGCTTAGAATTCGTTTTGGGGTGATTGTCGACCCTTGTTTTTCAACTTCAAGTGACTTAAGTCTTTATTTGTTTAACTCAATTTAGCTCATAACTCATAGCTACAAGAAAGGAAGAAGCCCTATCCTATTCCCTATCCCTTTCGGGTTCGGGAATAGCGGGCTTCCCCCACCCCCTCCTTTAGCTGCATTGTTACCTCCTCCCTTCCATGACTGTAAGCTCATAAAGGTTTCAGTTTCACATCTTTCTTTTGGGCAAATTGGGGTAAGAGAAGAGCTCTTTTTCCTTGATGTTGCTTTCAGTGTGTTCACGTTTTTGAGTTTGGATGTTTTTTAAGGAGATTTTTGTGATAAAACAGGGGATTAAGAAAACAAATATGATATCAATCAAAGATCAAATAGCAAAAGACCGTTCGCTTCGTTCACTTATCCCTCCCTCTCTATAATCTCTCCCTCCCTTTGGTCGTGAGAGAGGATAGAGTTCCCCTAGGAGGGGAGCTCGGCCTCATCCTCCGGATTAACTCGTCTTTCAGACTTCGTTTAATCCTCCGGCTCTAGAGTTCTCGCTACGCTCTAACTCTAGACTGCGCTATTAACTCGTCTTTCAGACTTCGTTTAAAAAAAAGTCAATTTGAGATTCAAACCCAAGAATCATCGTTCATGAATTCGCAGTCAGCAGCCAATAGTTAATGGTTCCATTTTTGGATGAATTTGTACTTTTGTGACTGAAAATCCACATTTGATTTTTCAATAGAAAAGAGAAGGGAAGTTTTTAGGCATTGTATGTTTTGAGATACTATACAATCAATCAAAGGGGCGGATCCAATCCAATCAAAAAAAGTAAGGATTTCCTTTAGGAGGGGATTAAGGAAAACACAGGATTCAAAATGCAAGTACAATAAAAAAAAAGAAGTTCAGTAATTCAACCCAAAGGGGGAGAATTTTCATCTATTTTGTATCGTTTTGGCGGCATGGCCGAGTGGTAAGGCGGGGGACTGCAAATCCTTTTTCCCCAGTTCAAATCCGGGTGTCGCCTGATCAACAAAAGACTCGAAATCCCTTATTCGGTTCTGCTGATATAACTCGCGGAATTATTCCCCAGCAGAAGCAGACTTTTGCTACTTGTTTGATTATATAAGTATCTTATCTGGAAGTTTTCTAAAAGATTGTAAATCTTTGCATCTAGGATTCAAGAAAAGATTCTAGTGGCCGAAGGGCTATCAAGACTTCTCGATTCACTTCTACGACTAATGGGATGTCTACTGACTAGGTCTTGGATTAGATTGCATAGCCGAATAGGGAATCTAATTAAATTAGTAGTTGTGGAAAGGGCGGAAGATACTTTATTTATATAATATACGGGCTTACGAGAATCTCTGAGTGCTCAGACATTCAATCAATATTAGATTGGAGAGATAATTGGCTTTTAAAAGTGCAAAACGAAAGAATTTCTTTTCGGCAACCCCTAGTCAAGAATATAATAGACTGTCTCCCAATTGTTTCACAGAAGCAATCGGGAGACGGTACGGGTTAGATTAAATGGGAAATAGAGGTATGTAATAGATAATGACCTATCTTTTTATACCTTTTACTTTTTACTTATGAAGGTCAACAAAAAAAAGAATAGGACTTATTTTTCCTAGTTCCAGCGGGAGCGAGAACTGGTCCTGAAGACCGGGTGCACTACATGACTTCCTAATACTAAAAAGACCCCCCTGCGCCTTAAATCCTTGACCAAGTGATCGGCTAACCGTGCCATAGAAGATAGAAGGTCGAGACCCTATCGATTGATTTACCTCGTATAATAAGAACGAAATGCGCATACAAGCGTTGGTCGTAAGCATTGAAGGGGAAGGAAAGAGCTTTACAAGCGGCATTGTCATTCTCGGGGTAGCCTTACATTGATGTTAGGACTTGTTTTAATAAAGAAGAGATGCAGAAACCATGTATTCCCGTTATTTGTTGCTGGACAGTCTTCTCTGTGAAGAAGACGAAGTATCAATCGATTGGTACTCTTACCAATCGATTGACATCTTTCAGGTCCCAATCGATTGACATTTTGTGCAATCGATTGGCATGGATTGTGATCCAATCGATTGAACTTTTTATCAATCGATTGCCACTACTTCTATGCCAATCGATTGAATCTTTTTCCAATCGATTGATGTAACCTTTATACCAATCGATTGGAAGCTTCAGAATATTGTTTTTCTTATAATAACTGTTTAGTTGTTTATTTACTGTTCAGTATTTCCCAGCATGCTTTATTATTGTAATACAGACATGATAACGAGTTAATGCAGCGTAGGGTCGTAGTAATAACAAGACTAACGGATAATGTTTATAATGTTAGATAACGGAATAGTCGTGAATCCTTTGGAGTTAACGTTCATTTCATTCAGAGTAGTTGGGCCACATTGGGATTGTCATGTATCGGTGATAGAGTTGAACTTAAGTAGGTTTGCTAAGATTCGGGAAATTTGCGTGGGCGGGCTTTGGTGGATCACATGTTCTTAAAAGCGGTAGACAGACGAAGGTGTCTATGACTTGCGGTGAACCGGACCATTTGCCCTAAGATAGCCAGATGATCTAATCATATGTTCTTAAAAGCGGTAGACAGACGAAGGTGTCTATGACATGCGGTGGACCGTGATCACTGGTAGACGTCGCTAAGTCGTGGCATAGAATGATGTAATGTTGTTTAAAGCGTTATATCCCTGACATGCGGTGGACTGTGCATATGTTCTTAAAAGCGGGGGATGGACTAACGTGGTATCCATGACATGCGGTGAACTGTGCATATGTTCTTAAAAGCGGTGGATGAACAATGGTGTGTTATAGAGTTGAACTACTGTCGAGTCTGTTCCCCTATCATGTCGCGTTGCCGATCTTAAAATGAATAGGACGTCAGTAATCGGATCATTGGTTTGATTAAAGGAGTTACCTTCACTGAACTCTAATTTGGTTACGGTTTATAACTTGTGATAATATCAATAGTCGATACCCTGTTAGTATTTAACTCACTCGGCTTTCATTAAGCTGACGGCGTTTATGCCGCTGGACATTTCTACGTTCCAGCGCACCCTGGTTATGACTATACAGGTGAAGGGCCTACAGGAGAGGACTACTATGCCGGTGACGGAGTCCTTGTGGAGGATTTCCCCGACGGAGGTCAGACCGAAGAAGACTACTACGCCGAGGACTACCTCTACGCCAACTGAAGACTAGACTAGAATTGTAGCTAATTGTCTTTACCGTTTTAGAACCCTTTTTGTAGTCAGGCATATGTTGCCTTGACATTTGTACTTCCGCTGTCTTATATTTGATTCAAGACTCTGATGTGTAATAGTTAGTAACTTCTGTTGACTTTATGTTACATTGTGATTAGAACCTAGACTTCATTCTTGTTACACTATTACTTCTTGTTGCTTAGTACTGCGTGGTGTGGACAATCATGTGACTTCACCCGTCGCTGCCTTTGGACCCAAAAATGAAATTTATTTTTCTCTATTTTTGCCGTTCCGGGGCGTGACAGGATTTTTGGTATTAGAGCCTAGGTTTTGAACCTTTTTCGCTCACAGATTGTCCCACACCATCTGGTCCTAGAACCTTGAGATTCTATAGATGAGTATTAAGATTAGTTCTGACTTAAGATAGTCCCTTTTCAGGTAGCATGGCACCGCCGCTGTTCGTTCCAGACGAGTTTGGAGGACACTATGTGTATGAGAGGAGTATTGCGCCAGCAGATCCACAGTACTACGCCTGGAAGGTTAGGCAGAGAGCTATTGCAGAGACAGAGCGGGACATGCGGATTGAGCAGCAGAGATTTGGGACCCAGGACCCAGAAGTGATACGTCGGGAGATGATCTACCGCAAGGAGACCTTCAAACGCATCGAGGAGGATTCTTTACTGATGTTACGAGACCGTTCTTCGTACCAGGTTTTACTTACAGAGGTTAGCGCAGCGCCTCCACCATCCCCGACAGAGCCGCCACCCCAGACACCTCCACCCCCACCAGAGGAGGACATGACTGATGCACCCCCAGCAGATGAGGATCCGGAGGATGATGATAAGAGCGATGGCGACGATGAGCCAGAGGATGATGATGAGGAGATGGAGGATGAAGAGGACAAGGACACCGATGATGAGGAGCCAGAGTATGATCCGGAGGAGGAGGACCCCGAGGACCCAGCCGGTATGGATGTGCCAGTTGGCGTGGATATTGTAGTTACAGAGGGTTATCCGATAGGGGAGGAGGAGGTAGCCGCCGATGATGACACAGATGATGATGCAGTAGTACCAGTCTTACTAGGAGGAGTTATAGCACAGCTGGCAGTTGAGTGGGCTGCAGAGATGGCTGCACATCCCCATGGATTTGAGATTGGAGCACCAGAGTTGGCACAGGCTATGGTACAGGCTGAGGCACTTGCAGCCGCATTTGATGCAGCCCAGGCTGACATGGCCGCTGATGCAGGAGATTTAGGAGCTGTTGTGGAGCATGATGGACCCGAGCTGATTGAGGATGTTGTGATAGAGGATGAGGACATGATGGATGACGATAATATGGATGAGGATGATGTTTTATCTGAGGTTGCCCCAGAGGACGAGGCTTCCATCTATGGATTCGATGTGGACAACTTTTGAGTCCAGTACCTTTAGGACTTAGACTTTTACGTTTGACTTTAGGACATGTTGTCCACTTACTTTTAACACTTATATAGACAGCTATGGACCATAGCCTTTTTGTATAGGTAGCCACCCGTAGTGGTCTTGTGTATATCTTTCCTTTTGTTTAGATCTTGTATAGGACCATGTACTACGCGGTACACAGAGGATCTGTTGTGTACTCCACTGTACATCTTTTGGGTATATATATATGGCAGATCGTTTCTCTTGGTTATTTCTGTTATCGTCTCATTATTATGTTATGGTTGTGATTTTTGATTCATGTTATGCTGTCTGTTATTTAATTATGGTCATTTCCCCATGAAGATTGTCCGCTAATCGTTAGGTCCTTCATAGGTACACCTCACACGGATCACTATGGTGGGACCCACAAGGAACCAATCACGACTGGGAGCACCCATTCCCGAGGGTATGGACCCAACTGGAGTCTTCGAAGCTTTCATGCAACGGATGGAGTACATCGGCGATACCTACAATCATGCCACCAATAACAACGGCAACAACCACGTTGTCCCTCCAAGACAGGCAGGCGATAAGCTGTTGGAACGATTTCGTGGCCTGCGACCCGAGAAGTTCGACGGCATGGCAGAGCCCTGGAAAGCAGAGCAATGGATACGAGAGTTGGAGCTAATTTTTGAAGCCCTGAGTGCAGTGAGCTTGACAAGAGACGTCTAGCCGCATTTCAACTGACTTACTCCGTTGCGGACTGGTGGGAGGCCGAGAGAGCCACAATTGGGATCGACGCTGCAAGGAGAATGCCTTGGGAAGCATTCAAGACTCGATTTCTCGAGAAGTATTTCCCTGAGGACGAAAGAGACCAACAAGAGAGGAATTTCCTAAGTCTAACCCAAGGAAACTAGACAGTCAGGGAGTATACTACACAATTCGAGCGACTTTCTCGTTTCGCTCCGCATATGATAGACACCTCCGCTAAGAAGGTCAAGCGATTCCACCAAGGACTCAACCCACACCTCCGGCACATGATGATAGGCCATCTGGGCCAGTCATTTGAAGGGATTGTCCGTCTTGCTTCAAGTTTGGAAAAGGATGCTTACCCTGTGCAAGGACCACAAGCGAATCGACCTCCACCCAGGACCTTCCAACCAAGGAACTTTTCCGCACAATCATCGAGGAACAATCAAGCACTACAACAAAAATGAGTTTTTGCAACGAACCTTGGCAAGGAAAGATAACTTTTCTTGCTAAAAGTATAGTATTAGCAAGGAAATTGTATTTTGTTGCCAAAGGGTTGAAAAACATACACATTTAGCAATGAAAGTCATATTTCCTTGCTAAAAGTGAAGTCTTTTGCAACGAAATAGCATTTCCTTGCCTTTAATGAATTCTTTGGCAACGAAATATCAAATTCCTTGCTAAAAGGATAGTTTTGGCCAGGAAAATTCATTTCCTTGCTAAAAATATGTTTTTGTAAGAAAAAAGTTTCCTTGCTAAACCTAGCCTTAGGCAACCAAAATTAAAAACCCTTGCATAAACAAAAGTCCATCCACATAATACCCTCTCCCAAAATAAAAAATTGTTAAAAAATTTTTCCCCAAATTTCCCTATTAAACATTTCCCACCATTTTTTTTGACGGGGTTTTCAATCAATCTTCTTAGAGTTGAGAGAGAGAGAGAGAGGAAAGGAGAAGAGAATAGACGGGGGAAATGAGAGGAAGAGAGACAGGGGACAACTCCACCGCCGTCCACCCAACTCCACTGCCAGTGATGTCCACCACCACTCCGCGGCCGTCCACCTCCAACTCCCGCTACCGCTTCTCTAGCGATACCTTGGATCTCAGATTCTGAGGTTTGTCAACATCTTGTTTTCTTTTTTTGTGAGATTTCAGAAGTTGGGGTATTTTACAATCACAATTTTTTTTAAAAAAATAGAACTAGCACCTGATATTAATAAGACCTACATAAATTTGGAATTTCATTGAAATTATAGAAACATATTTTAGCAAATAATGGGTAATCAAAGACTTGCCCAGTTAAAAGTCAGACTAAAAATTGGGGAATATAGACATCGTTGGATTTGGGGCAGTGTCCTAAAAAAAAAATTTTGGGGGCAGTGATACATAACCTATGGATTTGCAAATATAGGCTTGGGGGCCCACCGAACTATCAAAGATGAGCAAAGATTTGGGTTAGTGATACATCACCTATGGATTTGCATATACATGAGATGATTTCCATTGACCGTAAGGTGTTTGTCTAAATGTCTGATAGAGTATTTGATTTTTTTGTGGGGGTTTTTCGTGGCCCAGATGGTTTGATAACTTTTGGGTGTGTATGTAATGTTAGTGCTTGCATTATGTTTTCACTTTTCAATAAAACTATTGTTACAAAACAAAGGGATATATTTTGATTAATTTGATTAAATGACTATGATTCTAGTGATTTTCTTGTGGGCTCTTGCTACTCTTCACACTGCAAAAATGCACTTACATAATCCATATTACTGTGATTTATTTTGGCATCTCCCTTTTCACCATCATCATTTTCCTATGCTTGGGTTACTGTAACTTTTCATTTTAAGCATGTTTACTATAACTTTTCAGTGCCTGCTAAGCCAGTCAAACTCTAACTAGATATGAGGAGGTTGATCAAAGAACATGTCCGAGTGAGTAGCAATATTTTTCCATTTTTACCTGTCATCTTACATTTCTCACATGTTTTCTAATTCTTTTTTCTTTATTTTTTTTCCGCTTTTTATCACATGAAAACTTTTCTTTTCAATACCGAGTTTGGTATGATATAGGCTATAATATAGAAATGTTGGGCTTAATGGGATAGTGGAGATTGCGGACGAGATTATCTTCCACCGAAATGGTAGGATTAGGATTTGTAAAGTGAGTAAAGAGTCTGCTAATAGTCAAAATCTTTTGAATTTTTTCACTCACACTCACACTTGGCAGCTTAAGCTTTAATCTCCCCTATATGTATTGTTCTAGTTGTTCTCTGTTATTCTGTGAAATACTTTTTTTCTTCATGATCTTACTAGTTTTGTAAGATAACTTATGTTATACTCATTTATAAACAGGACAAGTCTTGCCGTGTTCGATACATGGTTGAAAATCAATTATATGGGCTTTGTGAAGCCGTGGGACCTAACCCTACTAGGTACTTATTATGCAAGATTGCCAGTTGGATTGTTTGTTGGAGCAGTTGTTACTGTTTGGATTAGTCATTGGGTATACAAATGGGGAACCCAAAATGCAATGGAGTGCTTCCACCAGGTTCCATGGGAATCCCCCTGATTGGGGAAACCTTTGGGTTATTTGCTCCAAGTTACTCCATGGACCTTCCACCCTTCATCAAAAATAGACTTAACAGGTAAATGCATCAGTGCCCTCTACTAAATTCCTATTAACTTCTCCCTCTCACAACTACAAAATGACCCCCATAGATTTTGGAAAATTGTGCTATTATATATAGTATATATTGCTTAATTTTAATAAAGCCCACACATTTTCTTCGTAGTCTTCAGTATTGCCCGCAACATATTAGCCAATTTTAATCTTGCCTGCACTTTTTCTTCTTAATTAATAGTTTTAGCCTCCCCTCTAATAAAAACTCCTGACACTCCGCCATTGGTCTTAAGGCATTAACAATAGCGATATTGTTTTTTGACTTACTACTTTAGCCCAAAAAAAAACCCATTTTTAATGTTCAACTCTAATAGTGTTCTTCATTTTGGTTAACCATTTTGCTTTAGGGTAATATTCAGTCATAATGGGAATGGCTGCTGTATTAGGAAAGGTAAGAATATTCTATGATGTTTTATGCAGTGACTTGCCGTTGGACGTTACAATCAGAGTAGTATATATACTTCCCATTTTTTAGGTTGTGATTGTTTTATGATGGTATTCCTCTTCATATTGTGACAATGAATTTATTTGATGTTCCCTACATTTTATTTGGCATGTAAACATGTAAATATGTAGCATATGCCCAAATAAATGATGATGAATCTCTATCTAGTAACTCATTGAATTTCTGTCAAAACTATTGACTTTTAGGGCACAACCCTAATAGAGAACACTATTTTTTTAGAGGTTGGGAATGAAATATCACCGAAGGTCACATGCACAACACTAGCTAGCTAGGCATGAAGCTAGGCATTCTCAACCTGTATTATAGAAGTTTTTGATTTCTATTGTTGTTTAAGCATGGAGTAGGAAATAGATAAAATGCTAGGAAATTTGTTTCCACCTTGTTTTCCTTTCTTTTTCTTTTCCGTTTTCCTTCACCAAGGCCTTTGAGTAGAGGGTGGACATTGGCCTGCTCGGCTTGCACAAACATAGGGCTTGGCTAAGAATATAGGCCGTGCCGGGCTATGTTTTAAAGCCTAGTCATTTTGTACAATTTGAGTGATTTGGGGTTCAAAACCCATATCAAACATGCGATCAGCTTTGTCGAACACTCGCTGAGACTATATTACTCGTTATGTGTTAGTTGAATTGTCTGAATGGTTTTCTCTTCTTGTCTAAGATGTCACCCTTGGATTTCCCCTCAAAATATAAAATCTCCCAAATCCTCTTTCTTTCCCTTCAAAGCCTTTCAAATTCACTCCTTTCATATCCACATGGGGAACTTGTACATCTGTGTCTACGGGACCTTGTATGCTACAACCTGTATTTGTAGGTTCTAATTTGGGTGAAAAATGCCTCAGATATTATGAGGAATTCCATTGATTCAACTTTTCTAATTATTTTTCTTTCCTAACACAAAAGCTCAAACAAGTTTTTGGTATTATTGTATTCATACGTGAGTGGATGTTTCAAGAAAAGACAAGTTTAAGCATTTATTGTATTCATACATGCGTGGATGTTTCAAGAAAAAGCAAGTTTAAGCATTTATTGTATTCATACATGCATGGATGTTTCAAGAAATTGCTTCCTAAGTGAAAGTGAAATATTTGAACATTGAAGTGTGAATAGCAGCTAAAACTCTTTGAACCTTTAAAATTTGTGACGTTATACTTCCTTAACGTGTTAATTGTTTTCGACTCATTTTTGGTTTTGTCTTGCTTATCAAAAAACAAAAAAGAAAAGAAAAGAAAAGAAAAAGAAAAAGAAAAAGAAAAAGAAAAAGAAAAATTCAGTTTCAGTTTGAGCGAACTTCTCATCATTAGAGTGCCTTTTGTATAAGCTATAAATGTACGATGTGGCTTAATCTTAGTGTACAAACATATTAATTGTGCTCCTTTTTATTTGATTTGGTGGACCATCTCAGGTATATCTAGAGCACATGAGCTACTTCTGAGGAGGGGCTTTATGAGGGATTGGATAGGCTGTCCAACAACATTGCTAGCAAGGTTAAAAATGAGCAACATTGTTGGATTGGTATATACTTCCCCTTTGCGTGTTTGGTATCTTGCGGTTATATATTCTACTTAAAAATAACAATTTAATTGGAACTGTACTATCTGAATAGTTCCAGGCTTTTATAATTTGATGTTTGATTTTTAAATCAGGGAATGAATATAGCAAGTTGATTCGTTGAGAATGACGTTTAATGTCAACATTAGGTCAGACTTTAATCTCTGAAACTATGGGGGTGAAGTTCATTTGATCCTTAGAAGTTCCGTATGCCACTTAAGCAATACTTGTCTTGAATGAACACCCCAATATGTGTTTCTAGCCTCATCGAGAAGTTAAAATCTGATGAGAAGTTAAAATCGGATCGTCTTTTAACATGTCTGGTATGAGTCAAGCGAGATAACCGACTATCTGGATGCCACCAAACCCACACTCCCACCTCAGGTACAACCAAAGGAATAAATGGAACAAATTACGGACTCCCGGGGTGGATTCCGTAGCCTAAAATGTCAAAATACACCCCAAAACACCCAAAATCAAGGTTTTAAGGGTCGAATCGGATAACCAAAAATTTGGCTGCCACAAAACCCACAGTCCCACCTCTGGTACAACTAAATAGACTTATAGGAAGAAATAGAATGAATAACAGACTTTCGGGGTGGATTCTGTAGCTTAAAACGTAAAAAAAATCCTCAAAACACCCAAAATCGAGGTTATGAGGGTCGACTCAGATAACCTACTATCCAGATGCCACCAAACCCAAACTCCTACCTCGGGTACAACTAAATAGACTTGTAGGAAGAAACGCAACAAATAACGGACTCCTAGGGGTTGATTAGCATAAAACATTGAGGTTTTAGAGGGTAAAATAGACTACCGTGTATTTTTTTCTCTTTTTTTAAAAAAACTTATAAGATATTGATGTTATTCTTATATTGTTGATGCAGATGAATAGCAGAAGTTGTGGATTGCTAGCTCGAGTTTGTGCAGCAATTCAATCTTTAGGTTATGTAGTGAAACTTTTTTATTATCATGTCGGATGGTTTTTTCTTTGTTGATACTATGTCTTTTTTTTTTTCTTTCCCTCGGATACTATGTTGGATGGTTGCTTATGTGGATTGTTGGATTTCTTTATTTAATATTATGGTATGTTGGACATCTTTTTGATTATTCTATTATTCGTACGTTGGATAAGTTTGTGGAATATTACAGGATTTATAATAAATATTGAATTGAGCAGGTATTGATGGGGTTACTTTTTAGTGAGGAAACTAATTCATTGCCTTAGAGGAACAAAATTAGCAAGGAAATATTTTTTTCGTCACTAAATATCACTTTTAGCAACGAAATTATTTTCTTGCCTTAGATGAATACAATTGCCAATGAACTATATTTTGTTGCTAAAAATCTCTTTTACCAAGGAAATTAATTTGTTGCCTTAAGTTAATACTATTGGCAAAGAAATATTTTCCTTGCTAAAAGTCTTGCCTTAGAGTTACATATTTAGCAACGAAATCTTTTCCTTGCTAAATGTCAATATTGAACACAAAAATTTGAACTTTTAGCAAGGAATCAAGCCTTTTAGCAACGAAAATATTGAGCATTAGCAAGGAAAATAATTCCTCGCTAAAAGTTAAGAATTGGCAAGGAAAATAATTTTCCTTGCAAGAGGCTTTAGAGACGAACCTTTAGCAAGGAATCTAGCAACGAAAGACTTTCCTTGCTAAAGGCTTTAGCCACGAAATTGTTACCTTTAGCAAGGAATTTTTTCCTTGCAAAAACCATTTTTTGTTGTAGTGAAGGATGGAAACCCCAGACCAACAACTACCAGGGAACCAAGCGCACATGGGATGGGACAAGGAAGCCCCAAGCTAATTTTCCTCGACAACAGAATCTACAGCGAGGACCACCTCAGGCATAGCCCGCAGCCCAACGACAAAACACTGATGGATGTTTCAACTGTGGAGTGCCCGGACATATTGCAAGGTATTACACAGCCCCCAAGACCAACCGTCGTAATGACCTCGTCTGCAGCAACTGTAACAAGCCTGGTCACATAAGCAGGGATTGTCGAGCACCACGTGGAGGCTACTATGGGGCGCCTGCTCAAGGATAGCAAGGACAGGTTAGGGTGAATGCCATCATTCCTGACAATGCAGGGTATAATGCTGAGGAACAGCAGAACTTGGAAGGTACACTCATTTTATTTCACTGTCAAGTTAGAGCTTTGTTTGATACCGGTGCCGCCCGTTCTTTCATAGCTATTAAGATGGTACGTGATTTGGGATTGCTACCCCTAGCACTTGAGCCGACCCTTAATGCCGTTTTGCCCTTGGGAGTATCCGTTAGGTTAGGTAAGGTGTGCAAGGATTGTCCCTTGACACTAGAGGATAGAAATCTCCCAGCAGACTTGATAGTCTTGTCAATGTCTGAGTTCGACGTAATCCTAGGAATGGATTGGCTTACTAAGTATGGCGCTAACCTGGATTGTGTTAGTCAGACCATTGTCTTTTCAATGCCTGGTTGCCCGCAGATCAGATTTCAGTGCCAACCGTTGAGCGACATGTTTATCACGAGCTGTCTAGCCACGATTAAGACTTCAAGCACGGAGCTTACTATCAAGCAGATCCCCGTTATTCAAGACTTTGAAGATGTGTTCTGAAGTATCTCAGGACTTCCACCGAAGAGGGAGATAGACTTCTACATTGAGTTAGCACCCGAAACGTTGCCGATTTCCAAGACCCAGTATCGGATGGCGCCAACAGAAATGTTGGAATTGAAGAAGCAAGTTCAGGAACTTGAAGACTTAGGTTTTGTTTGCCCCAGTACATCGCCTTGGGGAGCACCAGTTCTATTTGTGAAGAAGAAAGACGGAGAGCTACGACTCTGTATCGACTACAGGGAGCTGAATAAAGTCACGATCAAGAATAGATACCCACTTCCCCGGATAGACGACCTGTTCGATCAACTGCAAGGATCAAGGATATTCTCAAAAATTGATTTACGTTCAGGGTACCATCAATTGCTAGTTCGACCGAAGGACATACCGAAAACTGCCTTCAGGATGAGATATGGACACTACGAGTTTCTAGTGATGTCTTTTGGATTGACTAATGCCCCGGCAGTATTCATGGACCTAATGAATAGATTATTCAGACCCTATCTGGATCAATTCATTATAGTATTCATTGATGACATTCTCATTTATTCAAGGACGGAAGAGGAACATAAGAAGCATCTGCAAATTGCTCTACAGACTCTCAGAGACAATAGTCTGTATGCAAAATTCAGTAAATGTGAATTCTGGCTTCAGGAAGTTAAATTCCTGGGACATGTGATATCACAGGATGGGATTTTCGTAGACTCATCTAAGATCGATGCAGTCTTGAGCTGGAACAGATCAACCAACGCGACCGAAGTTAGGAGTTTTCTTGGATTGACTGGGTATTACCGAAAATTTGTGGAAGGATTCTCTAGAATCGCAGGACCGTTGACAAGCCTGACTAGGAAGGAGACGAAGTACGAATGGACCGATAAATATGAGGATGCATTTTGGGAATTGAAGGAGAGACTAACCTCAGCACCCGTGCTTGCAATACCTAAGAGTGGTGAACAATTCATAATCTATAGTGATGCATCACACCAAGGACTTGGTTGTGTGCTAATGCAAGAGGGGAATGTCATCGTATACGGATCGAGACAATTGAAGCCGCATGAGAAGAACTATCCGACGCACGACTTGGAACTAGCTTCAATCGTGTTCGCCCTGAAGATTTGGAGACACTATTTGTATGGAGAAAAGTTTGACTTGTTCTCAGATCACAAGAGTTTAAGGTACCTGTTCTCTCAGAAGGAGTTGAACATGCGACAACGGAGATGGATGGAGCTACTCAAGGACTACGACTTCTCTTTGCAATACCACCCGGGTAAAATAAATGTTGTAGCCGACGCTCTAAGCCGGAGGCCACGCCTTTTGGTTGCTTCGATTTTGATTAGAGAATGGCGAGCATTGGAGACGTTAGTCAAATTCGACCTTCAACTAGTGGAATCAGGAGAAGGACAACACTTTGGATGTCTTGTCGTGCAATCGACTCTCATCAGCCGTATCTTGGAATCTCAACAGTCGAACGAGGATTTCAAGTTATGGTTTGCCAAGATGTCGGCAAAGGAACCAGAGATATGGAGTATTAGTACGGACGGAGCACTGAGATGCAAAGGTAGACTCTGTGTGCCAAATGACGATGGTCTCAGGAAGAACATTTTGGACGAAGCACACAAGTCAAGGATGACTATCCACCCAGGAGGAAACAAGATGTATAAGGATTTGAAGAGAAACTTCTGGTGGGAAGGAATGAAGCGAGAAGTGGCCGAGTATGTATCGCAATGTCTTGTTTGCAAACAAGTAAAGGCAGAGCATCAGAAACCACCTGGACTCCTACAACCACTACCGATTCCCCAATGGAAATGGGAGCACATCACCATGGATTTTGTGATTGGATTACCAAAGTCTCAGCAAAACCACGACGCTATTTGGGTAATAGTGGATCGACTCACCAAGTCAGCACATTTTATCGCCTACAGCATGACGTACCGTGTTGAAAGATTGAGCCGGATGTATCTAGAGTAAGTAGTACGACTGCACGGTGTACCTGTCTCAATAGTTTCAGATCGAGATTCACGCTTCACTGCAGAATTCTAGAAAAGCCTTCAGACAGCAATGAGAACTTCATTGAATTTGAGTTCAGCCTTTCACCCACAGACAGACGGTCAGACCGAACGAGTCAATCAAGTGATGGAGGATATGTTGCGAGCCTGTGTCATTGAATTCGAGAATTCATGGGAGACGCATCTACCTTTGATCGAGTTTGCCTACAACAACAGCTACCACACGAGCATAGGGATGGCGCCGTTTGAAGCCTTGTATGGAAGACCTTGTCGATCGCCGCTATGTTGGGCTGAAGTCGGAGATACTCAACTACTTGGGCCTGAGATGATTCGAGAAACCAGCGAGAAGATCCAGATTGTACGAGAAAAGATGAAGACAGCGCAATCCAGACACAAGAGCTATGCCGACAAATGACGGAAGGATCTAGAGTTTGCAGTTGGAGATCATGTGCTACTCAAAGTCTCGCCAGTTCGAGGTATTATCAGATTCGGACAGAAAAGAGGCAAGTTGTCGCCGCTATTCATTGGACCGTTTGAGATCGTAGAACGTGTTGGGAAGGTTGCTTATCGACTGGCGTTGCCGCTAAAGATGTCAGGAGTGCACAACGTTTTCCACATCAGCATGTTGAGGAAATGTGCCCACAACCCAACGCACGAGATCAGTTTTGAAGATATTGAGGTGAACGAGAACGTGACATACAACGAAGGACCAGTGCGTATTCTAGACCGAGGAGTGAAGAAGCTTAGAAACAAGGAGATCCCGCTAGTGAAGGTTCAGTGGAAGCACCACGACGAAGGAGAAGCTTCATGGGAGCTGGAGTCAGAAATGTGAGAGAAGTTTCCATTTTTGTTTTAACCCTGCTTATTTTGGATTTCGAGGACGAAATCTTTAATGAGTGGTGGATGATGTAATACCCTGTATTTTTGTAATGTATTATGTGAATAAGACCCTGTATGCTTCTTTTAATACTTGTTTGAGCTTGGCCTTACCTTGGTATAATTTGGATACAAATCGATTGACAAGTTTTCCAATCGATTGCCTTATTTTGGATACCAATCGATTGAACTTTATACCAATCGATTGATTGTATCAATCGATTGACACTTATGCCAATCGATTGAAGGCAGCTGGGCAGATTCTTTTGCTCTGGCTGGGGAAAGGCCACGTGAACACTCTCTCCCTATATATATGAGCCCTTTTCCTGCGTTTTTCTTTTTAGAAAAATCAGAGAGAGTGAGAGGGAGTGTTTGTGTGTGTTATGTATATATAAACACTCATATATATATACACACATATATTCATACACTCACACACACACAGAGATGGATTGAGAGAAGAGAAGAAGACCAGAGAAGAAGAAGAAGAAGAAGAAGAAGAAGAAGAAGAAAAAGAAGAAAGAAGAAGACAGAGGAGAGACACAGCAGAGGAAAGAGAGGGAGACCACCATTGGAGCTTCCAAAGCTTCATTACACACAACCAAACACGCCCTTAACGCCTAAAGTGAGTTTTAAACTCACTTGGTAGCCTTACATTGATGTTAGGACTTGTTTTTGTGACGCCCCGCAAAAATAAGCGTATTTCCATTGAAAAATTAAATAAATCACACTTGATTCTTTAAAATAAAAATACAAAATTTCTTTAAAACTCCCAGCAGGTCCATATTCTCCACGGATCTCCTATATCATCCTTAAACTTATCTCCCTTCTAGGCTTCGGTTACCGGCACTGCCTGCATCTAAAAAAAAACCATACCGGGAAGTATACAATATGACATGAATAATAAAGGCTCAAAAGGATAATGACAATCAAATACATAGAATGACATCAAATCAATTGACCAGTCTCACAACCCAACTGCTCACATTACCCAAACGCTCATACCAATAGCATCATACCAGGTTCCTCTTGATCACATAGCAAGAGACACCTCACCTCACCTCACCCGTCTCCAGTACGTCGGTCCCTGAGGCCTGTTGGACTGTTGGTAGGTGCTCCTTGCTCATGACCCTTTAGTCCCATAGCACTTAGCAATAAACACATACTCATTGATTCCAAATGAAAACACAACATAACTGCAAAAAGAGTACAAGTAGAGATAACAAAGAAATACTCCGGAGAATTTAGAAAGCATATTGTACACAACCCGATACCTATAAATGATGTTGAGCAACTCCCAAACACTTCTCTTCTTCTTCTTCTTCTTACTTGAGGTGTATGTATATCTATAATTGTGTATATATATATATATAAATCTCTCTCTGTGTGACTCTCTCAAACTCTCTATGCTAGAAGTGTAGAATGTGTGTGTTTGAGAGAGTATGTGAGTGTATAAATAGCCAAGCTTCCACTTGGAGACAATTGCATAACAATCCACTTACTAACCACTAACTTCTAATTAATGGGTAGTTTATAAGGAATATGCAAGATGATGTAAACATACACTAATGCACCTATAACTCCACTAATATTAGTGTATAAATAACCAAGCATAATGGCCTAACAACCCACTAACTTCTAATTAATTGGTAGTTTATAAGGAATATGCAAGATGATGTAAACATACACTAATGCACCTATAACTCCACTAATATTAGTGTATAAATAACCAAGCATAATGGCCTAACAACCCACTAACTTCTAATTAATTGGTAGTTTATAAGGAATATGCAAGATGATGTAAACATACACTAATGCACATATAACTCCACTAATATTATAAATAACCAAACATAATGGCCTAACAATGTAATTATTAAAAGAGAAAATATTAGATTTAATTTCTGATATACTAAAACTGCTACTGTAATCCTCGTTTTCTGCCCAAACGGTGCAGAATCTGAGAAAATTGCATTAGACGAAAAGTGTGCAGAATCGAGTTTTGCTTGGGACAACGCGGGCAGAATCTTAAATTTCATTCGTTTTCCTAACAAAAATCTGAAAACAAAATTCTGCTACTGTTAAAATTAAAAGAGAAAATATTAGATTTAATTTTAAATATGACTCGAAAAATCTTAACTTCCAACACGAATACCAAATCATTTAATCTCACGCAACTTTTCCCAAAAAAAATATATTTTTAGTTCATGACTTATAAAATTGAAAAAATGACCAAAATACCCCTGTGACCAATTTTCGCTAAAATCGCACACGAAGTCTAAATCGTCAATTTAAACATGAAAACACGGGTTACTACAATCTACCCTCCTTAATAGAGATTTCGTCCCGAAATCTAGAGATAAAAGCATTTGGTAAATAACTTCATAAATTTCTTAAAATAATGTTTAAAACAAATATAGCATATTTTGTTTTATAAAATAACAAAAAATTTTTTTTTTTTTTTTTTCAACCTTCTCTGACTCCTCCCAGGCGATGTAGACTATCTAACCTTGACTTAGTCCTACATTTCCGGCTGGGGACAGGCTCTGATACCATTTGTGACGCCCCGCAAAAATAAGCGTATTTCCATTGAAAAATTAAATAAATCACACTTGATTCTTTAAAATAAAAATACAAAATTTCTTTAAAACTCCCAGCAGGTCCATATTCTCCACGGATCTCCTATATCATCCTTAAACTTATCTCCCTTCTAGGCTTCGGTTACCGGCACTGCCTGCATCTAAAAAAAAACCATACCGGGAAGTATACAATATGACATGAATAATAAAGGCTCAAAAGGATAATGACAATCAAATACATAGAATGACATCAAATCAATTTACCAGTCTCACAACCCAACTGCTCACATTACCCAAACGCTCATACCAATAGCATCATACCAGGTTCCTCTTGATCACATAGCAAGAGACACCTCACCTCACCTCACCCGTCTCCAGTACGTCGGTCCCTGAGGCCTGTTGGACTGTTGGTAGGTGCTCCTTGCTCATGACCCTTTAGTCCCATAGCACTTAGCAATAAACACATACTCATTGATTCCAAATGAAAACACAACATAACTGCAAAAAGAGTACAAGTAGAGATAACAAAGAAATACTCCGGAGAATTTAGAAAGCATATTGTACACAACCCGATACCTATAAATGATGTTGAGCAACTCCCAAACACTTCTCTTCTTCTTCTTCTTCTTACTTGAGGTGTATGTATATCTATAATTGTGTATATATATATATATAAATCTCTCTCTGTGTGACTCTCTCAAACTCTCTATGCTAGAAGTGTAGAATGTGTGTGTTTGAGAGAGTATGTGAGTGTATAAATAGCCAAGCTTCCACTTGGAGACAATTGCATAACAATCCACTTACTAACCACTAACTTCTAATTAATGGGTAGTTTATAAGGAATATGCAAGATGATGTAAACATACACTAATGCACCTATAACTCCACTAATATTAGTGTATAAATAACCAAGCATAATGGCCTAACAACCCACTAACTTCTAATTAATTGGTAGTTTATAAGGAATATGCAAGATGATGTAAACATACACTAATGCACCTATAACTCCACTAATATTAGTGTATAAATAACCAAGCATAATGGCCTAACAACCCACTAACTTCTAATTAATTGGTAGTTTATAAGGAATATGCAAGATGATGTAAACATACACTAATGCACATATAACTCCACTAATATTATAAATAACCAAACATAATGGCCTAACAATGTAATTATTAAAAGAGAAAATATTAGATTTAATTTCTGATATACTAAAACTGCTACTGTAATCCTCGTTTTCTGCCCAAACGGTGCAGAATCTGAGAAAATTGCATTAGACGAAAAGTGTGCAGAATCGAGTTTTGCTTGGGACAACGCGGGCAGAATCTTAAATTTCATTCGTTTTCCTAACAAAAATCTGAAAACAAAATTCTGCTACTGTTAAAATTAAAAGAGAAAATATTAGATTTAATTTTAAATATGACTCGAAAAATCTTAACTTCCAACACGAATACCAAATCATTTAATCTCACGCAACTTTTCCCAAAAAAAATATATTTTTAGTTCATGACTTATAAAATTGAAAAAATGACCAAAATACCCCTGTGACCAATTTTCGCTAAAATCGCACACGAAGTCTAAATCGTCAATTTAAACATGAAAACACGGGTTACTACAATCTACCCTCCTTAATAGAGATTTCGTCCCGAAATCTAGAGATAAAAGCATTTGGTAAATAACTTCATAAATTTCTTAAAATAATGTTTAAAACAAATATAGCATATTTTGTTTTATAAAATAACAAAAAATTTTTTTTTTTTTTTTTTCAACCTTCTCTGACTCCTCCCAGGCGATGTAGACTATCTAACCTTGACTTAGTCCTACATTTCCGGCTGGGGACAGGCTCTGATACCATTTGTGACGCCCCGCAAAAATAAGCGTATTTCCATTGAAAAATTAAATAAATCACACTTGATTCTTTAAAATAAAAATACAAAATTTCTTTAAAACTCCCAGCAGGTCCATATTCTCCACGGATCTCCTATATCATCCTTAAACTTATCTCCCTTCTAGGCTTCGGTTACCGGCACTGCCTGCATCTAAAAAAAAACCATACCGGGAAGTATACAATATGACATGAATAATAAAGGCTCAAAAGGATAATGACAATCAAATACATAGAATGACATCAAATCAATTTACCAGTCTCACAACCCAACTGCTCACATTACCCAAACGCTCATACCAATAGCATCATACCAGGTTCCTCTTGATCACATAGCAAGAGACACCTCACCTCACCTCACCCGTCTCCAGTACGTCGGTCCCTGAGGCCTGTTGGACTGTTGGTAGGTGCTCCTTGCTCATGACCCTTTAGTCCCATAGCACTTAGCAATAAACACATACTCATTGATTCCAAATGAAAACACAACATAACTGCAAAAAGAGTACAAGTAGAGATAACAAAGAAATACTCCGGAGAATTTAGAAAGCATATTGTACACAACCCGATACCTATAAATGATGTTGAGCAACTCCCAAACACTTCTCTTCTTCTTCTTCTTCTTACTCGAGGTGTATGTATATCTATAATTGTGTATATATATATATAAATCTCTCTCTGTGTGACTCTCTCAAACTCTCTATGCTAGAAGTGTAGAATGTGTGTGTTTGAGAGAGTATGTGAGTGTATAAATAGCCAAGCTTCCACTTGGAGACAATTGCATAACAATCCACTTACTAACCACTAACTTCTAATTAATGGGTAGTTTATAAGGAATATGCAAGATGATGTAAACATACACTAATGCACCTATAACTCCACTAATATTAGTGTATAAATAACCAAGCATAATGGCCTAACAACCCACTAACTTCTAATTAATTGGTAGTTTATAAGGAATATGCAAGATGATGTAAACATACACTAATGCACCTATAACTCCACTAATATTAGTGTATAAATAACCAAGCATAATGGCCTAACAACCCACTAACTTCTAATTAATTGGTAGTTTATAAGGAATATGCAAGATGATGTAAACATACACTAATGCACATATAACTCCACTAATATTATAAATAACCAAACATAATGGCCTAACAATGTAATTATTAAAAGAGAAAATATTAGATTTAATTTCTGATATACTAAAACTGCTACTGTAATCCTCGTTTTCTGCCCAAACGGTGCAGAATCTGAGAAAATTGCATTAGACGAAAAGTGTGCAGAATCGAGTTTTGCTTGGGACACCACGGGCAGAATCTTAAATTTCATTCGTTTTCCTAACAAAAATCTGAAAACAAAATTCTGCTACTGTTAAAATTAAAAGAGAAAATATTAGATTTAATTTTAAATATGACTCGAAAAATCTTAACTTCCAACACGAATACCAAATCATTTAATCTCACGCAACTTTTCCCAAAAAAAATATATTTTTAGTTCATGACTTATAAAATTGAAAAAATGACCAAAATACCCCTGTGACCAATTTTCGCTAAAATCGCACACGAAGTCTAAATCGTCAATTTAAACATGAAAACACGGGTTACTACAGTTTTAATAAAGAAGAGATGCAGAAACCATGTATTCCCGTTATTTGTTGCTGGACAGTCTTCTCTGTGAAGAAGATGAAGTATCGATCGATTGGTACTCTTACCAATCGATTGACATCTTTCAAGTCCCAATCGATTGACATTTTGTGCAATCGATTGGCATGGATTGTGATCCAATCGATTGAACTTTTTATCAATCGATTGCCACTACTTCTATGCCAATCGATTGAATCTTTTTCCAATCGATTGATGTAACCTTTATACCAATCGATTGAACCTTTATACCAATCGATTGGAAGCTTCAGAATACTGTTTTTCTTATAATAACTGTTTAGTTGTTTATTTACTATTCAGTATTTCCCAGCATGCTTTATTATTGTAATACAGACATGATAACGAGTTAATGCAGCGTAGGGTCGTAGTAATAACAAGACTAACGGATAATGTTTACAATGTTAGATAACGGAATAGTCGTGAATCCTTTGGAGTTAACGTTCATTTCATTCAGAGTAGTCGGGCCACATTGGGATTGTCATGTATCGGTGATAGAGTTGAACTTAAGTAGGTTTGCTAAGATTCGGGAAATTTGCGTGGGCGGGCTTTGGTCGATCATATGTTCTTAAAAGCGGTAGACAGACGAAGGTGTCTATGACTTGCGGTGAACCGGACCATTTGCCCTAAGATAGCCAGATGATCTAATCATATGTTCTTAAAAGCGGTAGACAGACGAAGGTGTCTATGACATGCGGTGGACCGTGATCACTGGTAGACGTCGCTAAGTCGTGGCATAGAATGATGTACTGTTGTTTAAAGCGTTATATCCCTGATATACGGTGGACTGTGCATATGTTCTTAAAAGCGGTGGATGAATAATGGTGTGTTATAGAGTTGAACTACTGTCGAGTCTGTTCCCCTATCATGTCGCATTGCCGATCTTAAAATGAATAGGACGTCAGTAATCGGATCATTGGTTTGATTAAAGGAGTTACCTTCACTGAACTCTAATTTGGTTACGGTTTATAACTTGTGATAATATCAATAGTCGATACCCTGTTAGTATTTAACTCACTCGGCTTTCATTAAGCTGACGGTGTTTATGCCGCTGGACATTTCTACGTTCCAGCGCACCCTGGTTATGACTATACAGGTGAAGGGCCTGCAGGAGAGGACTACTATGCCGGTGACGGAGTCCCTGTGGAGGATTTCCCCGACGGAGGTCAGACCGAAGAAGACTACTACGCCGAGGACTACCTCTACGCCAACTGAAGACTAGACTAGAATTGTAGCTAATTGTCTTTACCGTTTTAGAACCCTTTTTGTAGTCAGGCATATGTTGCCTTGACATTTGTACTTCCGCTGTCTTATATTTGATTCAAGACTCTGATGTGTAATAGTTAGTAACTTCTGTTGACTTTATGTTACATTGTGATTAGAACCTAGACTTCATTCTTGTTACACTATTACTTCTTGTTGCTTAATACTGCGTGGTGTGGACAATCATGTGACTTCACCCGTCGCTGCCTTTGGACCCAAAAAGGAAATTTATTTTTCTCTATTTTTGTCGTTCCGGGGCGTGACAATGGCAGAGAGAGGTTGTAGTGGCGATTGTAGAGGTCTACGATGGTGGTGGTGGTGGTGGTCATGGCTCGGTGGTACCTATGGAGATCACAGGGAGTTAGAAAGACAAAGTAGAAAGAGGGAGATCGAGGTAGTGGTGGTGGTGGTGGCAGCCAATCGGTGGTGGCTATGGAGATCGCAAGGAGTTCAAGAGAGAGAGAGAGAGAGAGAGAGAGAGAGAGGGGGAGGGGGGGATGAGGGTCTAGCGTTTTGGGTATTTTGGAAAAGAAAAATGAGAGTTTAAAATGTCTAAGGATGTAGCACACTTCAGATTCTTCATTTTGGTTGAACTCTAAAAAACATATCAAAACAAAGCCCTTACAACACACACTCGTGTTGAAATGTTCGAATCCTTGTGACACAAGGACTTAGAAGTGATTAATTTGTAAAGAAAAAGAGATGGGAAAGAGAGAGTTCGAGATCGAAGATTCAACCAAATTTGGATCTTTGAATTCAAAGTGCGTAAAATTAAAAGTAATGTCCAACGAATTGAAAGTGGATTAATAGTAGAGGAAATGGAACTAGTAGTATACGAATTAAAGAAGAACTAAACTAGAACTAAACTAAACTAGGAATTAAAAAAAAACAAGGACTGCTAATTAAACTAAAATAAACTAAAAGTAATTGAACTAGTCTAAACTTAAACTATTTAAACTAGAGACCTTAGTGGCCGAAAATGAAGAAGAAGAAGGGAACAAAGTAGGTAAATGTATTGATGCATTTGTTTAGTCAAGGACTGTTTACAAAGGAGTACATTAAAGCTTAACCACCTTAATCACTACCAATTTGAATTGATTTTTTTCATGTGGCATAATTTAACTTAATATAATAATACACGAAGATGTTATTTTATGGTATAAATATATTCAGGGACCTTGTAACAAATTATGAATCAAATTAAACTTTAAACTCTTGGGAGTTACTATCAGGGATTTTCTACTAATTTTTCCAAATAATTCCGGCTGCATCTGATATAAATAAAAGAATAAAAAATTAGGGGGTTGTTAGAGTTTAGTCCATTTTAGAATATTTTTTAAGTATTATGTCCATCAAGGAAAACATTTTAGTGAAAGTCCCCCGCCTATAATACTGAACAAAAAATCCCGACGAGTTATGAAATTTTATTAAACTTTCATGAATAGTGGAAATTTAGTGACATTTCACAACTCTCTGGGATTTTTATTTAGAATGATTTTACTCTAACAAAAGACATGCGCTGAGAAGAGTTTTACTAAAAATATTTCAATTGTGTCATTTAACGAATAAGCTTTCATAACAAGGGAATTAACACCAAATTTCTAAAAAGTTACTAATAGTCTAAAAAGTTAATTGTGCCCTTCAATCACGCTCCTATTTTTATCGGTTTTTATAAAAACCGACATCATTTGATTAAGAACTCGTGTTAGGAGTGATTGCTATTAAATGTTTGACAACATGTCACAATCGGTTTCCTGTAGTGGGTGATATCTACTAATTTTCAAGATCTTATGATCTCATCGATTCACTTTTAAGTTTTTTAATCTGTCGAGATATATATATATATATATATATGTATATATTAAGGTTCACCAGTGAATTTAAAAGGGTAGTGATCAATTAGGTATATGTTCTCCAATGATAGTAGAATGTAAAAAGAGTTGGTACCAAAAACCAAAATAATTGTTAGAAAAATAGATAGAAGATGTTGTTAAGGCAAGTACTACAAGAAAGCTTATAGTGAAAGGAGAAAACCTCATGGCTAAAAATGAAATTGATTGTAATTTAGGAAGATCGAGGGGAAAAAAAAAGGACATCATGTAAAAAAAGTGCTTGACAAACAGGCTGGAAAAAAAAAGTGATTGTTTCTATAAAATGACAAAAAAGGACATCATGTAAATATTTTTCAACTCTTTTGTTTTCAGACATTCTGTCTTTTAATAACTTAAAGTAAAACTATGTGATGGTTTGAAAAACATGTTACTTTTTTCAGCTTAATTTTTCAGCTAGTTTGTTTAAGTGTTGAATTCTTAAACTAACTCAAACACTTCTATTTTACAAAACAATCACTTTTTTTCCCCTCAAAATCCGTAATTCATCACTTAATTTTCATTTTTCAGCTAGCCCAAACGGACTCTATGTAGTAGCTGGAGTTTCGTGCACTGATTTATTGGAGGCATACTTAAAATCAAAAATCCTTAATGCTGTTGAGATTATGTTCAATCGAGAAATGAGATGTTGAAATGAAAAGTTTTTTTTTTGTTTTGTCCCTCATATTTCACCTATAGAAATTTACAAAGTTTATTGATTATGCTTAAAAGTACTATTCGTTCTTACCCTTAGGCTTCGTTTGGTTCTAGGATTTATCGAGTGAAAAGAAAAAGAAAACATAGATGATCTTTTAAGAGAATAAGTTTTAAAAAAAATTAAACATTTTGGATATTGTAGGATATTTTTATTCCTCTAATTATTTATTCCAATCATACTTCATATATAATTTTTATATATAATGGTTTTTAAGCATGAAAGAAAATACAAGAGAAAACAAGCAATCAAAGTCTTATTGTACATGTTTAGCCTAGTTGGAAAAAGGCATTCCATGTCACGCTCATTATCAGGGTTCGAACCCTTCCCGGGGCCCTGACACTTAGGTACATGGGACCACTAAACCAAATGATAAAATAAATAAATAAATAATTTCCATGAAGTGTCAAATTCCCTTATAATGGACAATATTTACTTTGATAAAACATGTATAGATGAGAATTTGATTCAAATATATATGCAGTTTCCATTCAATAGTAACCAATCCCATCAGTTTTTCTAACTGCAGTTACATGTGAAATTATCTAGTTTCTCCACAATGAACCAATTTGAGGCTTTTACAATTATAGAGTTAATTTATCCACAATAATCCCTTCAAATTTTATTATCATGTTTTATGAGAAACTCGTTCTTTTTGTTATTGATACTACATCTGACGGGTTAAAATTCTCCTAGGATATCCTGGAAAAATAAAAATAAAAAATCTAGGATATGTTTATTTAGGGGTGCATGGCTCTTCATCATGGAAAAATATTTGAGTAAAGATTGGGACACACCCAAATACATAAGTTTTGGGACACAACTCAAAAGATGTGTCTATATCTCTCCTGTGATGTCACTGGATCCAGTGATACCACATGAGAGATATAGACACATTTTTTTGGATTGTATCTCAAAAGTTGTGTCGTTGGGTGTGTCCCAAGTATTATCCAAAATATTTATGTACATGTAATTTTCAAAATTTAAAAATATCTACATATTGACCGCTACCCTCTGTAGCTAGGGTCATTTTCATTTTTAGGGCCCCGTGTAGTTTAATTAGTGGCACTAGTCCAAAATATTTCTTGATTAAAGTGGCAACCTTATGTGTGAATCGATGTACCATGTCTTTGAATTGTGCTAAGCATTGTAGAAACAAATGGACAAAAAGATTGTTTTTTGACTCTTCCAATTTCTACTACTACTACAAAGAGCAATCTCAAATACTAGAAAATGTTAAAAATTATACGAGATTTAGTTTCTGGGATCCCATGATTGTGTGTATTGATTGAGACATTGCCAATTTAGTTTCTTGGATTGCATGGTTGTCTATATTGAATGAGAAATTTCCAAGACTTTCGATTCAGATTCATGATAGAAAATTTTAAATCGTCTTCGTCTATCCAACATTGATTTTAAATGCTATGTGTGACAGATTCCTAGAAATCGCTAAATTTATGGTTTCCACACTAATCCAACAGTTTCCATGAATCCATCACACATGTGACTGACTCATGAAGTATAAGTCAAACTTATTAGAGATCGGCACAAATAGTTAATCTTTTTGCTCATTTTGAAATTTATAGATGTACATGCCAAAGTTGTCCAACAAAGGGAGTCACAATTATTTCAACAAACTCATTAGTAATATTTATTTATTAAAATATAAAACATCCAAGCTTGAGATACAAATATTAAACATGACCAAGTTCGTGCCTATTGTCACATACAAATTATTTAACATAAAGATAAAACACTTAAACACTTATCACTCAAGTTTTATTCATACAAGGAGTCAAGGACTATATAGAACATCAAAGGGTTGACCACTTCATATTGCCTTGAGAAGATGAGCATCAATATCTTGGGTTACTTTGACTGATAAGTCCATATACATAACTGGATCTGGAATTTCTTCATTCAATTTCTCATGTTCCAAAGTCCACTTTATCAAGTCACCACCACCCTCCTTCTTTGTTGCTCGCAGAGTGTGTTTAAAGCTCTTGTGTTGGAATATTTTAATAAAAAAAATAAGATTTTGTACATACTTTAATATAATTATCTTACCTATGTGATTAGAGCATCCACACTGGGTATAGTAAACTTAAGGCTGATGTTTGTTAAGTTTAGTGTACCGATCAAATACACTCGCAATGGTTTTGTGTTCAAACGGCAAGGAAAAGGCCGTGTGAGATATCACACGGCAAACATTGTGCCGTGTGAGAGTAGGCGGCACAATGTTTGCCGCGTGATATCTCACGGCTTCCATTGTGCCGTTTGTCCCCCAACGGCTCTCTACCAACGGCTAGTACACCCAACGGATCTCTACCAACGGCAATCCTGGTATATTTCTATATATATAGATGATATGAGATTGTAAAAAATATTCTACATTAAATCTATGTGTGTTCAAGTTTTTACATTCAAGCATTCAAGCATTTAATCTAGATGTGTTCAACGGATGTGTCTTTATTTTTTGTATTAAATTCAAGCATTCAATTTATCTGTCTTTATTATTATTTATTAGTACAAACATTCAAGATCTATACTCTTATTTGTTTTGAAACTAATTATATTATTTTGAAAATATAAATAAAAAAAGGAAAAATAATCCTTTATTTATTTTTATTTGCTAAAATAATAAAGTCTCTATTTGACATATTTGTATATATTCAAAGTGTGCATGATGCATCGTTTTTTTGGAAAAAAGCCTACCAAACATCATTCAATAAACACTGCACAACGTGAACCACAAGAACAACAGTCGATTGAAGACGTCGCACGTGTTGTCGACGACAACCCGCACGCTTCCGATGGAAAAACTACGATCAACAAACAAGGTGATAAGTTCAAAATGCGGGGCAATTTGAAGAGTGTGCATTCGTTCTACATCCGTCTTTCAGACTTCCCACAAATCAAAGCTGTTATTGACCTTGCTAGATGGTCTCGCCTACTCGCGTTGGATATGCCAAATTCTGATCAACGTTTAGTGGAATCAGTTGTCGAGCGGTGGTGGGACACGACTCACACGTTTCATTTGCCATTAGTTGAGCTAGGCATAACTCCGTACGATTTCACTTTTATGACAGGTACGTACATCCCATGAATTTCTATATTATTTGTGATGATTTTGAAAAAGCATTTAATTACATTGGCCGGTATAATAAAAAATTATTATGTTTGCAGGCATTACTATTGGCGAGGGTGTTCCATTGCCTCCATATGACGATGCACCATACGCGGATGCGTCATCCACTATTGACCGTTATTTTCCTGCTGCATCGTTTGATAAGTACAATTCACGTGCGCTAAATTTGTCCGATGTTAGAGACTATATTGAAGCTGCTATTGCATATCTTAAGGCTGATGGAATGCTTGATCCTATTGTCATTGGTAGAGCATTCCTAATCTACACTATGGGTGCTGTGTTTTTCCCAAATGGGAATTCTACGATTCCTGTTGGATGGATAGCCTATGTAGATGATGTGAGCAAGGTTGCCGAATATGATTGGGGGTCTACCATATTGGCCCGTATATACTATGCGCTTGACATATGTTGTAGACGTGATATAAAAAGTGTGGACTGCTTTTGGCAATTGATTGAGGTATAATGTTATCATTCAATTGCCCCTTTCAATTTATAATTGTCAAATTGTGTTTAGACTGACATTAAAGTTTTCAATAATTGCAGTATTTCTTCTACGAGTACACCCACACATCTACGCCTGTTCTACGCCAAGCTGTGACCGATTATTGGCCGAGGTTAAGAAGATGGTCTCGTTCTGAGCGAGCAAAAAAGTGCAGGGGGAGTATAAGATTTAATTTTGGATCGCACCAACAACAACTTGAAATGAGATCTGCAGAGGCAATATGCTGGACACCGTACACTAATTCACAGTGGAGTGTACTGGAATCCGTGCAGAATGCATACAGAATGTCTATGCAAAGAAGATTATTGTGGGACCCGCTACTAGGAGGCACTTGGTATTTAGGAGATCGATGTTACAGACAGTTGACGGGCACTATTGTGATTCCACAAAACACCCCATTTCCAATGAGCCGAATATGTCAGGAAGATTATGACGCATTTCACGCAGAAGGTTGGTCTTTGGCGTCTAATTTCTTAACTGTCGCGACTCAGTCTGAGTTTGATGAATATTTCAGCAAAGTTTCACGAGGTGCAGTAGTCCCTCCACTCACTCGCTATGTGAACACAGATGGAATAGGTTTTGCAGCAGTTTGCCCCCCCCATATTTGATTGCCACAACCACCTACACCAGATTACAACCCGGGTGCTTATTATACACAGACTAGTACTGCTTCATCATCTCAATCCTCACAGTCCATACATCATTTTAATTGGACAGCAGACGTCGCAGCACCTGATGGTGCAATTATTACAGTTGATGCTTCCCAACCTCCATCCTTGTCATGCCCAGCAGCTAGTACACAAAGCCAAGAGCAGTGGAGGGAGTTGTATATTGATGCTAGAGATTATGCTCGTTCATTGTGCGATACACTAATGCGTGAGACCCGAATGCATGAGGAAATTCTTGCGGAGAAAGACGCCGAAATTCAAAGACTCCAAAATAATACATTTACTTCTACTAATGACTATTATCGTCCTTCTTTTTCCACTCCTAATCTTGGAGATTCTTCACAACATCATCAATCTCAGAACATGACAGAGGAGGAATTTAACACTTTATGGTCTTATCGTGGGTAGTTATTAAATGTGGTTTTAGTTTATGAGATGTAACAATTTCCATTTCGTAATAAAGTTGTACATGAATATCTTTGATAACCTTCACATACAACATAATACATAAGACTAATTGAATAATTCACTAATCATCTACGAAATCTGAATCATCGGTGATCGTCATGAGCTGTGTCTTAACAATACTACTCTTTCCATTATTTCCTTGTTTCCCAGACTTTGCCCTATGCAATGAAGGAAGATAATCTTTTAGTGGATCAAATGATGGATCATTCAATATCGCTGCAAACAACTCTGATGGGACGTTCCTCCAAAACTCAGATGAAGTTGTTACATCCACTGATTTGCCATGTTGCTGCGAACATAATTTATTATTACTTATCCACCGACGAAGTTGAAACTCCCAAACTCCTCTTGAATGATATATATGTGGAGAGAAACGCACTATTCCAACGTCATAAGTGGCAATGATTTCGCTCCATTTTTCTTCAATCATAGTTTCTAGAGAATTCATGTCTGTTCTAATATATGGTTTGGTCTCCTTTGTATATAAAATACCCATGTATTTATATTAAAATATGAATACTTAATAAAGGACATTTCAACGGCTATTTTAGAGTCCAACGTCTATATGAAATTTCAACGGCTATATTATTCCCCAACGGCTATTTTATTTTTCAACGGCTATATGATTCCCAACGGCTATTTTATTCCCCCACGTCTATATGATTCCCTTTGCTATATAAATTGACAACTCCAATCACTTATAAATTCAGTTCACCAAACCAACCTCATTATATAAATTCATATTTTTCAATAAACTGAATATGGATAGATCTATGGAGGAGATAATTTTAGCCAACTATCAGGCTACGTTCTGCAATGATGAAGATGAAGAAGCCATCATTTTTATGGAAATACAAAAATGGCTTGCTCTTTCCAACATTGTTCGTGATAGTGCCGACATTAAAACTAGAAGAGTGGTATTCCGAAGAAGAGCAGAAGGCCATATGCGCTTATGGAATGATTACTTTGCGGAGGTGCCGACATACACAGATTACATTTTCCGCCGTCGATTTCGTATGCGTCGTCTTCTATTCAATAGAATTCTTGATGCTGTCACGCAATACGATGATTATTTCATTCAAAAGGCTGATGCAGCACATGCAGTTGGACTCAGCTCACACCAGAAGGTTGCTGCTGCATTACGATGCTTGGCGTACGGTGCTTCCGCAGATATATGGGGTGAGTACCTATGTATGGGTGAGACAACTATATTGCAAACAGTTAAAAAATTCTCTGTTGCAGTTGTTTCTGTTTTTGGACCTGAATATGAAAGATCTCCCACAGCTGCTGATATAGCTCGCATGGTTGAGGAGAATAGTAGACGTGGTTTTCCAGGGATGATTGGGAGCATTGATTGCATGCATTGGAAATGGAAGAATTGTCCAACCGCATGGCATGGGCAATATACTGGTCACAAAAATGCACCCACAGTAATACTAGAAGCGGTGGCATCGTATGACACTTGGATATGGCGATCTTTTTTTGGAATGCCGGGGTCATGTAATGACATAAATGTGCTACATCGATCTTCTGTGTTCCAAGAGCTACTACGTGGTCGGACTCCTCCGATCCACTATACTATTAACGGCAACGAATACGACATGGGGTACTATCTTGCAGACAGTATTTACCCACCTTACGCAACTATTGTTAAGAGTTTCAAACACCCAACAACACAGAAAGAAAAAGTGTTTAGTCAGGCTCAAGAAAGTGCACGAAAAGACGTGGAGCGTGCATTTGGTATTCTTCAGGCTCGGTTTGCTTTTATTCGAAATCCCGCAAAATTATGGAACAAAAATGCTTTGGCAGTGATTATGAAAGCGTGCATAATAATGCACAACATGATAATAGAAGATGAACGTCGTGATTGTAACTGGCGTGCTGAATATGACAACAGTCAACCAATTCCTGAAATTCATAGGGATGTAGAGGAAGCTTTCTATGCATACTTGGCTGAAGATGCAAAAATGCGTGACGCACAGAAACATCAACAACTACGTGATGATCTAATTGAACACAATTGGGGCATCTACGCGCAACAACAAACATGATTCAGAGCGATTTCTTAACGTTTACCTAGCTTGCATTCAGCATATTTATATTACAAGGATGTAGTGTCTAATAATTCTAAATAGATTGCAAATTAGAATAATAACATAATTTAATTAGCATTAGATGAAGACCCAGAAATCTGTGATTGGCGTAGCCGGCGCTGCATTATCTCCTCAAACCGCATTTTGTAGTACTATTGTTGGTGGTATGACATATTGGTTGTATCTGCAGTCATTATTAAGTCTTCCTCTTTTCGCAACTTGCTTTCCATCTCTCTCTCTCTAAGCTCTACCTCGTCTTTCCTTAATTTTATTAACTCCTCCATTTGTGATTCGAAACGAATTCTTGCTTGTCGGGTGTCTTCAACATTTTGAATATATGATGACGAAAACTTTTCAACGCTTTCAACCACGGCGACATTTGCAGCAACATTGCTAGTTCTACTTTTTTTCTTCTGACGTAATTTGGCGGCTTTCCGGCCCTCTGGCCTATCTGATGGTGATTCGATGTCAATGGGTGAATCATCATTAAGGTTCATACTAGCGATGGGAGTGGTTGGAGTACCAGGCGATGAAGTTTCATTGCCTTCTGAACTAAAACGGTATGTGTTTACCCTCGTCGTACTGGTATCATATTTGGGTAAAACCTTCAATATTTGGTAACATTTGTCGAACGTAAATGGCTTGCTCTGTGAAGTCTGGTAATCTTCACGTGCACGATTAATCTGAAAAATCAACAGTAATCATATATTAATAATGTAATTTTTAGCAACAAGTCGCAAACCACTGAAAATTAATAATGTATACAAGTTACCCAATCAAGTTCATTTGAGCCGCTTCCATGACTTGATGAATAAGCGTGTGCTATCTTAGATGCGTAAACCATGACTGCTCCTGAAATTGTTGAAAACCGTGTTTGGAGACTACCGCCAGCACGCTTAATCACAACTTCTGGATTTGCATTGTAATCCTCTTCAATAGTGCTCCAGAATGTTGTACCCGGTTGATTGTTGCCAACTATTGGATTTGTGCTTACCTTAACGTACGATTGACATAACAACTCATCTTCGTGCGGTTTCATGTTTGGGGTTCTAGTTCTTCCTGACATTGTTAAAACAAAGTAAATTTGACAGCAATTTGCTTTGCTATTTAAAACTGGAAGAAAACTTATTTTGTTGAGGGATGTAATTTGCTCATATTTATAAACTGTCTTCAGTTCAGTGCTACATATTGTTTCTTAAATTCGACCGTTTTTTTTGTGCCGTTGGAAATTTTCAATTTCCCGTTTACTTTCAATGCCGTTGGGGACAAACGGCACAAAACAAGCCGCGAGGCATATGGGGGAGTTTACACGGCACACTTTGTGCCGTTTAATATCACAAGCTTTCACACGGCACAATATGTGCCGCCCAGCTTCACACGGCACAATATGTGCCGCCCAACTTTTCACACGGCACATTGTCTGCCGCCCAACTTTCACACGGCACATTGTGTGCCGCCCAACTTTCACACGGCACAATGTGTGCCGTTTGGCTCCTACAATAGCCGAACTTAGCGCTACATTAAACTTAAGTTTCCTTAAGTTTCATTAATGTACGCTATTGTAGGATCAACCCGTTGCAAGCGTTCCCCGTCCACACTAGGGTTAAGTTTGTTGTATACCTCACCCACTGTGGATGCTCTTATATTATAAACTATCTTTATAACGAGAGTGACAACCTTTTTATATCATACTTAAAGAGATGTTTTATTAGCCCACATATTACACATGTGATTATTGGGGCTAGTTAATTGGGCTTAAACTTCAATTAGTATGAGTCTTCCAACAGTCATATGTTAGGAAATTATATTTCCTAATAAGAGTGGGTAACATATTAATATCAATTATATTATAAGGGCTATTAATTAAATGGGCTTATATTATGTGGTCTAATTGTAGTAAGCCATGGACTTCTACTGGGTATGGGTTTAATGAGTGGATATCAAATACTGATCCTGTTAGGAATAATGGGAGCCTAACATATCAGTATATAAAGACATATAGGTTATGGTCCCCAATATGTCAAATCATTATACTACTTCCTCCTCCATCCCATCAAGAGAAGGAACCCATTACAGATCTAAGGAGATTTGACTGAGTAAGACATAACCGGTCATCATCGTTCTTATAAGGTTTACTAATTGCTTCCATGGATACATGTATGTATTCTAATATATTGTACCCTTAATAATCTAATATGATATGATTCTAGGGCCGTGGTTTTACTATTCTAGGGTTCTACAATTTTATAGATTAAAGATCCCAATAAGTGGTATCAAAGCAATTATCATGTTGATTATTAGTATTGTTGATATGATGTTCATGTTAATTACATACAGTTTCGGCCGAATTGATTCATGAACATCAATACTTTAAATACATCATTCGGTTGATTCATGATCATATCATTAAATCGAATCATGATGTCATGATGTAATTTATAAATATATGGAATGATGGCACTTATTTATTATTATTATTTTTTTTTATTGGGCTGATTCATGGAATTTAATATTATAGTATTATAATTCAATAACACTACACAATCCACCATGGACACAACTTGATGTGAATATGAGAATCAATCTGGTCCAACATCATGGTGGCGTGTTCATCACGGCGGCATCATGTGGGCGTTAATCGGTTGTACTGAATTGTTGCAACAGTGCTTCTTGGCCCATGAAAGTACGATGGTCTCTCTTGAAGAATGGCCTGACTGATGCAAAAGATTTGGGCTTGAGTTGTGAATGGTGGTCTATAGACCAGGCCCAATTTGGGTTGGGCTCTGGCCTTCATTCCCTTTGTTGTGGAGGACCAAATCATTGGCCATGTTCACAAGGGAATATTGGATAATTCATAATATGAATTAAAATTTTATGGTACCTTAAGACTATGTCTTCGTTCTATTTAAAAAAAAAAAAGATTTATTTGGAGTCTATTTTAGACACCAATATGTATGTCTGATATTTCTAATAAATAAATTAAAATAATATGTTGCCAAAGTAACCTCTGTTGTGTAAATTTATTTATTTTGAAATATTAAGATGGTATATCTGTTATTCATGCGATTAACAATCGGCCTAAAGGAAGATTCTTAATTGGCTGAATGATAGGTGTACATGTGGTGGTAAATATGTGACAATTATCAAGTTATTTATCCATGTGGGCAGTAAGTCAGCCCAAAGGAAGGCTACTGTCTGACAGGACTTATTGTCAATATTTGATCACTACACGGGGAGTACCACTTGCAGTTGATATTTCTGTCCAAAGACTAAATATCAATGTTGTTCTAGGTATCCTGTGATGGGCCCACCATTAAGTAAATTATTTAATGTGTCATGCATGCATATATATATATAAAGTATTCATAATATGTTTATGTCATGACATGTTATTAATTATGAGCATATTATTTTATTTTATTTTGTTCTCTATTCAGTTTCTGCTACAGCTACAAATGTTTCTGCTCAAATTAGTGATATCCCAATGCTGAATGGGGGAAACTTTAAGGTCTGGAAAGAGAACGTGGAAATCGTTCTTGGATGTATGGATTTGGACCTTGCGCTAAGGACTGAACGACCCACTGCGACTACGGAAAACCCGAATGAGGGTAAAATTGAGAAGTGGGATCGCTCGAATCGCATGAGTCTAATGATTATGAAGCGTTCCATTCCGGAAGCGTTTCGGGGCTCGATCACTGAGAGCACAAATGCTAAGAAGTTCCTCTCTGAATTACAACAATATTTTGCTCAAAATGAAAAGTCGGAAACGAGTACCGTTTTGGCTACTCTGATTTCCATGAGGTATAAAGGAAAGGGAACATAAGGGAGTACATTATGGAAATGTCTCATCTCAGTGGGAAACTCAAGGCACTAAAGTTAGAGTTGTCTGAGGACATGCTCGTGCACTTGGTTCTCATATCTCTTCCTGCACAATTCAGTCAATTTAAAGTGAGTTACAATACCCAAAAGAACAAATGGACTCTTAATGAGCTCATATCTCACTATGTGCAAGAAGAGGAAAGAATTCAGCGAGACAAGACTGAAAGTGCTCATTTAGCATCAACCTCTCAGAATAATAAAAGGAAGAGAGCTAAGGATGCTGCAGATGTGACACCTCAGCAGAAGGAACTAAAGAAGCAAAATGAGGAATTCCTTTGCTATTTCTGCAAGAAGAGAGGCCACATGAAGAGAGACTGTCCCAAATACGCTGCTTGGCGTGCAAAGAAGGGTAAGCTTCTCGTTTTGGTTTGTTCTGAAGTTAATTTAGCTTCTGTACCTAAAGATACTTGGTGGGTAGATTTTGGTGCTACTACTCACATAAGTATGTCTATGCAGGGTTGCCTGTGGAGCCGGTCGCCAACTGATGCTGAAAGATTCATCCTTGTGGGCGATGGCAAGAAAGTTCTAGTGGAAGCTTTAGGAAATTTTAGATTATTATTAAATACTGGTGTTTATTTGGATTTGATTATGACTTTTGTTGCACCGTCTTTTAGATGGAATTTAGTTTCTATTTCTAATTTGGACAAATCTGGTTGTGCTTGTTCTTTTGGAAATAATAAAGTTAGTCTATTTCAAGATTCAAAACTTATTGGTACCGGTTCTTTGATTGATAATCTTTATATGCTAAACATTGTTACTTCCTATAATGAAATTTTGCATACTTATTCACGAGGTACAAAGTGAAAATTAAGTAAGAATTCCGTCACCTTATGGTACAAGCGATTAGGCCATATCTCTAAACAGAGAATTGAGAAACTTGTGCGTGAAGGAATTCTTGGCCCCTTAGATTTGGCAGACTTTCAAGTCTGCATTGAGTGCATTAAGGGGAAATAGACAAACATAAGGAAATTAGGTGCCAACAGGTGTACAGACGTCTTAGAACTCCTTCACACTGATATATGTGGTCCATTCCCTACAGCCTCTTGGAATGGACAACAATATTTCATTACATTCATAGACGACTATTAAAGATTTGGGTACCTATATTTGATACATGAGAAGTTACAGTCCCTGGATGTTTTCAAGTCATTTAAAGCCGAAGTTGAACTTCAGCTTGGCAAGAAAATTAAGGCTGTCAAATCTGACCGTGGTGGTAAGTACTATGGTAGATATGACGGATCAGGTGAACATCCAGGACCCTCTGCTAAACTCCTAGAGGAATGCGGTATCGTCCCTCAATACACAATGCCAGGCAAACCTAGCATGAATGGTGTAGCTGAGAGACGAAACAGAACGCTTAAGGACATGTTAAGAAGTATGATTAGTCATTCTTCTTTACCAGAATCACTCTGGGGAGAAGCTCTAAAGACTGCAGCATACATACTCAACAGGGTTCCAAGTAAAGTAGTAACCAAAACCCCTTATGAATTATGGACTGGAAAGAAGCCTAGCATTAGGCATTTACATATTTGGGGTTGTCCAGCTGAGGCACGGCCTTATAGGCCACATGAAAAGAAATTGGACTCTAGAACAGTCAGTTGCTACTTTGTTGGATACGCGGAACGCTCTCGGGGCCTTTAAGTTTTATGATCCCACTGCTAGGACATTTTTTTTATGGGAAATGCAAGATTTCTTGAGAAAGTTGAGTTTGTGGGGGGAGATAAGGTTAGAGACTGTCACGCCCCGGATCCATACATATGAATCTAGGTCACGTGGCACGCCATCAAGGCTTACCAAAATGATTAAAGTTTCCAAAAATGACCTTAATAAAAGTTTTGCTCCAAAATAACCAACTTCCAAATAGTTTTTCAAAGGTTATATTAAACACGTGCCCAAACACGCCTTTACGAGTTTCGTTTTCAAAAGTAACAGTTTCATAGGTCAAAGGGTCCCCAAAGGTACCTCCATGCCTAATTAGAAGTTGTTCCGAACATTGAAAGTAGGAGTTTGAAATTTCTGGCAGGGGGCATTTCGACCAGTCGAATTGCCCCGTTCGACCGGTCGAATGGGGTCTGTGCAGAATCCAAACCTCCAAAAGACCGTATTCACAATTGCCGGCGTTTTTTCGCAAACGCCGTTAATTACCGGCGCTTCCTACTAACGCCGTTAATTTCCGGCGCTTCCGCGACAAACGCCATTAATAAATCAATACCTCTTTCACCCAAAGAAACCAACCCAATCCATTTTAAATCAAACCAAACAAAACCATTTCCACCAAACCTTTTCAAAACCAAACAATTCAAAACTTTGCTAAACATTCAAAGAACTACCAAAACATACCCACCATTTATACAACAACCACAAACGCTACCCGGATTACAAGTACCAAAAGTACAAGCTTCACACGTCTCGGCAAACTAGGTCCTAAAGTGAACCAAGCGCCGTACTTGCATATATAACAAGTCTTAATACAAGTTGCACGGTTAAACAACCGGCATAAGTTAAACATATATATTACAAAAGTGCTACAAGTTCTATAAACATTAGGAGCTTCCGGTCCTTCCTCGCCTCACTACCCGCGATTCTCCCCTCCAGTCCTTGCACCTGAATGGTTATTTATATAACCACAGATATATGGATTTGTTTAAGCTAACGCTTAGTGAATAATATGAATCAAGCATACGGATGACAAATATGTTCCAATCCATCAAAATACATAACTATTGGTCTCTAGGGAATAAGTGCACATTCACCGATCCAAAGTCTTAAGACTCAACCACGACCCATGCCCCTTCGACATGTCGCGTTAATGCCTTTCTTGGCAAGTGACCGTCGTCACTACTAATCCTCCCCCTTCGAGAGGACATCTCACGGTGAATTAGCACAAATCCCCCTTTAACCCACATAGGCACATAAACATGCTCATTTAACACATATCATCATGCTTTTCATTTCAACACACTTTGGGCCTACTTTATACATGAGTTTTGCCCAATATGAACTACACATGGTATCTATATACATTCCTAGCATATCAAATGCATTAAACCATAGAATCATCCAAAACTCAAGATTTATATCACTCACCTCCGATTTACGCTCTTAAACGCCGATCCAAGGAAAACTCAAGCACAAAGAACGTGCAGTAATTCTTCTAATACAATTCCTATTAATCAAAAGTCCAATTATCAACTTTGTATGAAAATTCTAGAAAATGAGTTTTCGGAAAACTTAACCAAACAAGGCCTAATAGGTATCAAAACGACGGTCTTACCTCGTAGAGTTCAAATACGGAATTTGATGAGAAACAAACGGGTAGAACTCCGTCGATTCGAGTCTTGAAGCTCTAAGCCAAGAAATCCTCCATTTGGCCTCTTTCTTGAACTTAGGTAAAATGTTTATAAAATTATGAAAGTCATCTCTAACTATATATAGGCAACACTTTCGGAAATTGTGTTTACCTCCCCACGAGTTTTCAAAACTTCTAATCAGTCTCTTAAACTTTCTACACAACTAATGCATAGCTCTACAGGTGAAACCTCAAAATTAAAAAGGTTTCCGACTAAGTTCCGTTTGGTTGCTAAAACGCAAGTTTCTACAAATTTTACGAAATTGCTAATTAGCTTACCAAATTACATAACGTGCTCAATTCCGCCCTCACCAGGCATCTAATGACTCCGATGAGTCGCTATCAACAATATAATAGTCAATTATATTCACATATGCCTAAATAAATATTTAAGCACATAATCATGAGTTATTACTCACTTTTCCAACCGTAGGGAATTCTCACACGTCCAACTTCTGGACTGCCTTCAAGGCCAAATACCGGGTTCTCAAGAGACACCCTCCAACAGTGAGTCATCACTCACTTCACACGTGTTCATTAACACAACAGTAAGCATACTATGCATGTTAAAATAATATAATTAAATGCAGCGGGAGCGGGTATGGCATCCTCTCCCCCTTAAAAGAAGTTTGTCCCCAAACTTTCAATACCTCATGCTTCAAACAGAAATGGATACTTGGCCAGTATCTCATCTTCTCTTTCCCACGTAGCTTCTTCAACTGAGTGATTTCGCCACAAGACCATTACCAATGGAACTGTCTTGTTTCGTAATACCTTATCTTTTCTATCTAGGATTCTCACCGGACGTTCAACATACGTTAAGTCTTCTCTGACTTCCAATGGCTCTGGAGTAATCACATGACTTGAATCAGATATAACTCTTCTCAACATCGACACATGAAATACATCGTGTACATTAGCCAACTCCCGTGGTAACTCTAGCCGATAAGCTACTGGTCCCACTTTTCCAATAATCTCAAATGGTCCAACGTATCTAGGATTCAACTTCCCTCACTTTCCAAACCTCGTAATCCCCTTGGAAGGTGAAACCTTCAAGAATACACGGTCACCTACTTCGAATTCTAGTGGCCTTCGTCCCGTATCCGCATAGCTTTTGTAACGACTCTGAGCTATTTTCAACCGTTGTTGTATCACCTTTACTTTATCTGCTGCCAACTGAACCATCTCAGGTCCTTCTAGCCTTCGTTCCCCTACCTCAGTCCAACAAATCGGTAATCGACACTTACGCCCATATAGTGCCTCATATGGTGCCATCCCAATACTAGACTGAAAACTGTTATTGTAGGCAAATTCAATCAATGGTATATACTTTTCCCAGTCACCCTTAAAATCTAAAACACATAGTCGAAGCATGTCCTCTAATATTTGAATCACACACTCGGACTGCCCATCCGTCTGTGGGTGAAAAGATGTACTAAAGTTTAACTTTGTACCCATAGCTGCTTGTAGTCCTTTCCAGAATCTAGATAAGAAACTACTATCCCTGTCTGAAACTATAGACACTGGCGCTCCGTGTAGTCTCACAATTTCTTTAACATACAACTCTGTGAGTTTCATCGGTTCCTTTGTCTTAATCGGCAAGAAATGTGCAGACTTAGTCAATCTATCTACAATTACCCAAACACTATCGTTCGATCTTGTAGACCTTGGAAAACCCGATACAAAATCCATGGTAATCTTTTCCCATTTCCATTCTGGTACATCCAAAGGTTGCAATAACCCTGCAGGCCTTTGATGTTCCGCTTTGACTTGCTGACAAACCAAACATTTGGCCACGTACTCAGCTACCTCTCTTTTCATTCCAGACCACCAGTATACCTCTCGCAAATCTCGATACATCTTGGTACTACCTGGATGAACTGTATATTTGGTGTTATGAGATTCTTCAAGTATTATCTCCTTAATCCCATCCACATTAGGTACACATACCCGATTTCTGAATTTCAGAATATTGTCCACTAACGTAAACTCTGGCTGTTTATCTAGCGGTATTTCATCGCAAATCTTCTTTAAAACTGGGTCTTGAAGTTGTTTCATCTTTATCTCATCTATCAATGTCGATTGTGCGACAATAGCTGCTAGCAAACCTCCCTCAGTTGTTGAAATCACCTCAAGTTCTAACTTTTCCATTTCACCAACAAGTTGTTTCTGTGAAGTCAAATCGTAGGCCAAATTATTAGTGGACTTCCTACTTAACGCGTCAGCAACTACATTTGCTTTCCCAGGATGATAGTGAATCGACAGGTCGTAGTCTTTCATCAATTCTAACCATCGCCTCTGCCTCATATTCAATTCTTTCTGAGTAAACAGGTACTTCAAGCTCTTGTGATCTGTGTAGATATCACACTTTTCCCCGTAAAGATAGTGCCGCCAGATCTTCAATGCAAAGATCACCGCTGCTAACTCAAGATCATGAGTCGGATAATTCACTTCATGTACCTTTAACTGACGTGAGCCATAAGCAATCACCTTGCCGTTCTGCATCAGAACACATCCCAGTCATCTATGTGAAGCATCACTATAGATTACAAACCCTTCTGTACCAGACGGAATCATCAAGATCGGTGCTGACATAAGTCGAGTCTTCAGTTCTTTAAAACTCTTGTCACATTCCGAGTCCCAATTAAATACTGCGTTCTTTCTCATTAGTTGAGTCATTGGCATCGCTATCCTGGAGAAATTTTCCACAAACCTTCTATAATAACCTGCCAATCCCAAGAAACTTCGAATTTCTGACACATTTGTTGGTTTTGACCAATTAGCTATAGCCTCAATCTTCTGCGGGTCCACTAAAACTCCATCTTGCGAAATTGCATGCCCCAAGAAAGCTATCTTAGTCAACCAAAACTCACACTTCTTCAATTTTCCATATAATTTTCTCTCTCGCAGTCGTTGTAAGACCAATCGTAAATGCCTTTCATGTTCTTCAACATTTTTGGAATACACCAAGATATCATCTATGAACACAATCACAAACTCATCCAGATATTCCTTGAATACCCTGTTCATCAAATCCATAAACGCCGCTGGTGCATTTGTTACTCCAAATGGCATGACCAAAAACTCATAATGGTCGTATCGAGTCCGAAACGCTGTCTTCTCAACATCCTCCACCTTGACTTTCAATTGGTGATAACCCGATCTCAAGTCAATCTTTGAAAATACATGGGCCCCTTATAGTTGATCAAACAAGTCATCAATGTATGGTAGTGGATATTTGTTCTTGATCGTCAACTTGTTCAACTCTCTATAATCTATGCACATTCGCATTGTCCCGTCTTTCTTCTTAACAAACAATACCGGTGCTCCCCATGGTGAGACACTTGGTTGAATAAACCCTTTATCAAGTAGCTCCTGTAATTGGATTTTAAGTTCCTTCAATTCTACTGGTGTCATTCGGTATGGTGCCTTCGATATCGGTTGTGCTTCAGGTATCATATCGATGGTAAATTCAATCTCTCTTTCAACTAGAGTATCAGGTAACTCCTCAGGAAATACATCAGGAAATTCTCTCACTATTGAAATATTTTCAATCCCTGATCCGGTGACTCTTGTATCAAGAATACTACATAAGAATCCTTGACAACCCTTCCTCACTAGTCGACAAGCTCGTGCAGCCGATACAATATACGGTGGTGACGTGATCCCCACCCCATGGAAATAAAACTCTTCCTGATCTGGCATTTGAAATACAACTCTTTTCCTTACACAATCAATTGAAGCACAATTCGCTGATAGCCAATCCATTCCCAAAATTACATCAAAGTGATGAATGGTTAATGGTACCAAATCAACAACTAAGGTCTTTTCATTTACGTTGATGTCACATGCTTTATATACCAATGAACTTATTATAGGATTTCCTAATGGAATTGAAACGGACAAATCAAATCCCAATGGTTCTGACATCACATCCAAGCATTTAGCAAATTCATGTGACACAAATGAGTGTGTGGATCCTGAATCCATAAGTACACGTGCAGAGCGTGAGCAAATAAGTAGTGTACCTGACACCACAGAGTCTGCGTTGGCCGTCTCTCCTGGCAAAAGGTTAAATGCCCGCGCTTCCCTTTGTTCCTTCTTTCCTTTATCTGGTTGTTGCACTGTTCTTGTTCCATTAGAAGCCACAGAGCCGGCCCCACGTTGTCGCTTGTTCGGGCAATCCCTCTCCCGATGACCCGGCATACAACATTCATAACATTTACCCCTCATATCCACATTCACACTTTGGGTTCTTGTCTGCGTACAATTCTTGGCAACATGTCCTGGTTGATTACAAATATGACAAATCGTATTTGCCATATAACAAACACCCCAATGTCTACGGCCTCAAATAGTACACACCGGTTTATCTCCTCCAGAGAATGAACTTCCCCCTTGATTTCCTGAACCAACACCAGGTGCCCTTGAATAGGATTTCTTAAAGTTACCCTGGTTCCTCCCTTGATTCTCATTTTTTCCTCTTCCCTTGTTGGCTAAGCTTATAGTTCCCAATATCTCTTTCCGCGATAAGAGCAACATCGAGAACTTCAGCAAATGTTGGGAGACGAAATGTATCCACGCGACTATGGATATTTTCCCTCAGACCTTCTTCGAACTGTCTGGCTCTGTCTACCTCTTCCAACACTATACCCGGTGTAAATCGAGCCAACCCATTAAATACAGTCGCGTACTCGTTTACCGTCATATCTCCTTGTTTTAAGTTCATGAACTCTCGCTTCTTTTGGGTCTTTACTGAATCCGAAAAGTATCGCTTGTCAAATTCTTCTATGAAACCTGCCCAAGTAGTCGGTGCTCTACTAGCGAGGATACCAACCCACCAATTTTGAGCTCCCTCTTTTAAAGTATCAGTGGCATTGTCTATTTTCTCTCTATCGGTGCATGCCAGGTTACGAAATATACGTTCCATATCCATTTTCCAAAAGTCTGTCACATCAGGATCCGATCCCCTAGTGAATATTGTCGGATTCTTCTTTGCAAACTTTTCGGCAATTGATTGCCCAGCCCTTGGTGCCAAATTTGGATTTTCTGGCTCTATTCCCCTTGGTGGCACTCTATTATCCACTACTCTAATAAATTCTTGCATTCGTTGCATTGTCATTATTTATATCCATACTTTCCACCACTTATTCCTGATAACCATCACATAATGCTATCATGCATGTCATGACATATATCTCAAAGTATGCATGTAAGGTACGATGCATACAACCATTATTCATATGCAAATATAATGTAATAATCCAAATTCCGCACACATTAATCAATGTTCAAACTCATGACGTCGTCTCTCGTCTCTAAGGCTCTAAACCTAAACCGATAGCTCAAGGTCTATAACCTTTTGCTTTGATACCACTACATGTCACGCCCCGGATCCATACATATGAATCTAGGTCACGTGGCACGCCATCAAGGCTTACCAAAATGATTAAAGTTTCCAAAAATGACCTTAAAAAAAGTTTTGCTCCAAAATAACCAACTTCCAAATAGTTTTTCAAAGGTTATATTAAACACGTGCCCAAACACGCCTTTACGAGTTTCGTTTTCAAAAGTAACAGTTTCATAGGTCAAAGGGTCCCCAAAGGTACCTCCATGCCTAATTAGAAGTTGTTCCGAACATTGGAAGTAGGAGTTTGAAATTTCTGGCAGGGGGCATTTCGACCAGTCGAATTGCCCCGTTCGACCGGTCGAATGGGGTCTGTGCAGAATCCAAACCTCCAAAAGACCGTATTCACAATTGCCGGCGTTTTTTCGCAAACGCCGTTAATTACCAGCGCTTCCTACTAACGCCGTTAATTCCCGGCGCTTCCGCGACAAACGCCATTAATAAATCAATACCTCTTTCACCCAAAGAAACCAACCCAATCCATTTTAAATCAAACCAAACAAAACCATTTCCACAAAACCTTTTCAAAACCAAACAATTCAAAACTTTGCTAAACATTCAAAGAACTACCAAAACATACCCACCATTTATACAACAACCACAAACGCTACCCGGATTACAAGTACCAAAAGTACAAGCTTCACACGTCTCGGCAAACTAGGTCCTAAAGTGAACCAAGCGCCGTACTTGCATATATAACAAGTCTTAATACAAGTTGCACGGTTAAACAACCGGCATAAGTTAAACATATATATTACAAAAGTGCTACAAGTTCTATAAACATTAGGAGCTTCCGGTCCTTCCTCGCCTCACTACCCGCGATTCTCCCCTCCAGTCCTTGCACCTGAATGGTTATTTATATAACCACAGATATATGGATTTGTTTAAGCTAACGCTTAGTGAATAATATGAATCAAGCATACGGATGACAAATATGTTCCAATCCATCAAAATACATAACTATTGGTCTCTAGGGAATAAGTGCACATTCACCGATCCAAAGTCTTAAGACTCAACCACGACCCATGCCCCTTCGACATGTCGCGTTAATGCCTTTCTTGGCAAGTGACCGTCGTCACTACTAATCCTCCCCCTTCGAGAGGACGTCTCACGGTGAATTAGCACAAATCCCCCTTTAACCCACATAGGCACATAAACATGCTCATTTAACACATATCATCATGCTTTTCATTTCAACATACTTTGGGCCTACTTTATACATGAGTTTTGCCCAATATGAACTACACATGGTATCTATATACATTCCTAGCATATCAAATGCATTAAACCATAGAATCATCCAAAACTCAAGATTTATATCACTCACCTCCGATTTACGCTCTTAAACGCCGATCCAAGGAAAACTCAAGCACAAAGAACGTGCAGTAATTCTTCTAATATAATTCCTATTAATCAAAAGTCCAATTATCAACTTTGTATGAAAATTCTAGAAAATGAGTTTTCGGAAAACTTAACCAAACAAGGCCTAATAGGTATCAAAACGACGACCTTACCTCGTAGAGTTCAAATACAGAATTTGATGAGAAACAAACGGGTAGAACTCCGTCGATTCAAGTCTTGAAGCTCTAAGCCAAGAAATCCTCCATTTGGCCTCTTTCTTGAACTTAGGTAAAATGTTAATAAAATTATGAAAGTCATCTCTAACTATATATATGCAACACTTTCAAAAATTGTGTTTACCTCCCTACGAGTTTTCAAAACTTCTAATCAGTCTCTTAAACTTTCTACACAACTAATGAATAGCTCTACAGGTGAAACCTCAAAATTAAAAAGGTTTCCGACTAAGTTCCGTTTGGTTGCTAAAATGCAAGTTTCTACAAATTTTACGAAATTGCTAATTAGCTTACCAAATTACATAACGTGCTCAATTCCGCCCTCACCAGGCATCTAATGACTCCGATGAGTCGCTATCAACAATATAATAGTCAATTATATTCACATATGCCTAAATAAACATTTAAGCACATAATCATGAGTTATTACTCACTTTTCCAACCATAGGGAATTCTCACACGTCCAACTTTTGGACTGCCTTCAAGGCCAAATACCGGGTTCTCAAGAGACACCCTCCAACAGTGAGTCATCACTCACTTCATACGTGTTCATTAACACAACAGTAAGCATACTATGCATGTTAAAATAATATAATTAAATGCCGCGGGAGCGGGTATGACAGAGACATTGTTTTTGAAGAGGAATTTATTCCTAGTCATATTGCTATTGATAATGTTCAGATTTCTATTCCTGACATTGTTCAAGATGCAAATTCAGATATTCAAGACAATGTACAAGAGCTCCCTGTGCAAAATGAAGAAATTATACCTGAAGTGCAAACTCAACAACCTCAAGAGGAGATGTCATTAAGAAGATCCACTAGGGAAAGGAGAAATGCAATTTCGGATGATTATATTGTATTCTTCCAAGATCATGAGTTTGACATAGGGATAGTGGAAGATGATCCAATCAACTTTCACCAAGTCAAACAAAGTTCCATCAGTGGTCTCAAGCAGGCTTCCCATCAATGGTATCACAAGTTCCATCAAGTAATCACCTCGTATGGTTTTGAGGCGAATGTGGTTGATGATTGTGTATATCACAAGTTCAGTGGGAGTATTGGGCAGATATTTGGGTAACCCACAAATGGATCATTGGAAAGCAGTCAAACGGGTTATGCGGTATTTACAGAGAACAAAGGACTACATGCTCACGTATCGGAGATCAGATCCTTTTGAGATCATCGGGTATTCTGATTCTGATTTTGTTGGATGCCAAGACAGTAAGCGATCCATGTCAGGCTATGTTTATATGCTGGTTGGAGGAGCTATATCTTGGAAGAGTGCTAAGTAGACACTCATAGCCTCTTCAACCATGGTTGCGGAGTTCATAGCCTGTTATGAGGCATCCAATCATGGGATATGGTTACGAAACTTTATCACTGGACTGCGTTTGGTAGATGGCATTTAAAGGCCATTAAAGATATATTGTGACAATAAAAGTTTCTGGTTGTTAAGAAAAGAGTTCAGAGTTGTCAAATTTTAATAGAATATATAGGAATAAACTCCATGATTGCGGATCCGCTGACCAAGGGATTACCTCCCAAGGTCTTTCACGAGCACACTGCTCATATGGGTGTTAGGTTGTCTAACGATACTTTGGTTTAGTGGGAGTTAACTTTGGATGTTCTATTTTTGACATTTATGGTTTTATTTTCTGCAGAATAAAGTTGATGGTTTAAAGTTTATCTCTGAATCTAACTATTTTCTATATATGGTTTTGCATTGTTTTGGATTGATCTCAATAAAGACTAAATTAGGACCAGTTGGAAATAGGCATGTTTGAGATCACATTGCATGTAATTTCCATGCTACTCATCCATACTTGATCTATGTCATTGAATGTGTTGGTATGGTGACCATTGAAGGCCTAGTTACGATTTTGTGTGACGAAAGCCGCCTTGATCCCATATTAATATAGGAAATGGACCAGATTGAAACTAAAGTGAAGTCCAAAGATAAATAGCACAGGTGCGCGTCTAAGGAACATGTAATATAATTATTTCAGGAATCATATGTAGCCCAAGTGGGAGATTGTTAGGAAATTATTTTTCCTAATAAGAGTGGGTAACATATTAATATCAATTATGTTATAAGGGCTATTAATTAAATGGGCTTATATTATGTGGTCTAATTGTAGTAAGCCATGGACTTCTACTGGGTATGGGTTTAATGAGTGGATACCAAATACTGATCCTGTTAGGAATAATGGGAGCCTAACATATCAGTATATAAAGACATATAGGTTATGGTCCCCAATATGTCAAATCATTATACTACTTCCTCCTCCATCCCATCAAGAGAAAGAACCCATTACAGATCTAAGGAGATTTGACTGAGTAAGACATAACCGGTCATCATCGTTCTTGTAAGGTTTACTAATTGCTTCCATGGATACAGGTATGTATTCTAATATATTGTACCCTTAATAATCTAATATGATATGATTCTAGGGCCGTGGTTTTACTATTCTAGGGTTCTACAATTTTATAGATTAAAGATCCCAACATCATATTCTTGAGCCTACAAATACAAGGCATGTGACCTATTCACTATTAACACAATATGACTATTAGTCCATGAGATGGAATAGTGCTAGTATAATATACTACTTATTTTATTATGTGTGTATATATTATTTTTTATATTTGGACAAAGAAAGGTGTTGGGAGAAATTTCGGTCTTCCCCAAATTGTGTAGATTAGGGATGATCACAGCCTAGAGCAGGGTTGTAGTATCCTAGAGGCGACGTGATATTCTCCTACACCGGTGACTATCGTGAGAGGCACGAATCGTCTTAAAGAGCCCAATTATGTGACTTTTTTGTGGTACAATAATCCAAGTGATGTCGAGGTTACATTATGTGATTCGCGATTCGGTAAGAAAATATATTTTTCTATCGTTATTTAATTAATATTTTATTCAATAATTTTTTGTGTTTTGGAGGTAAATCCCCAACAATTTTAAAACGATTCATCTCTCTTATTTTATCAACTGTCACCAATTGAATTTGATGTGTTTGTTGAAATGCGTGAAGTCACTTGGAGATCTCACAAATTAGCGAGTATACAGTAAAAAGTTTAATTTCCTTCTCGCGTTAACTCTCTCCATACTAGAGGTATGTTTTTTGCATTTTTGCTTTCGGGAGAGATACATGATACATATGGAGGAAATAGTGGGGGCTTAGTACATAAAAAAGTTTTTGTTCTCTTGAAAAATAACTTGTTGATTTTATTTGAATATGGACAAGTATGCTTGAGAGAATTTTTATTACTCACCTAGTCCTTAAAGTATTTCCTAAGAATACTTGTTTAGCAATTTTAATTCATATATTTTGCTTTGCCACCATAGGCCTAGCCGTCTATACCTATGCACTTGTCTCTCTCTCTCTCTCTCTCTCTCTCTCTCTCTCTCTCTCTCTCTCTCTCTGTCACTCTCTCTCTCTCTCTCTATATATATATATATATATATATGGGCGTCTCTAGTTTATGTTTATTCATGAAAAAGCTAGACTTGTGGAACATGTTAATTTTATTGGGTGTTGCTCCAGGTGAAATCCTCTCATTATATGTTTTGATTGATGTGAATTTTTAAGTACATAGAATAGTGGGTACTAAATATTTACTCGTTAGTATAAACAATTTTTCATTGAAAAAAATTGTTTTAGAGGCCCAATGCTTGTGCATTTCTTTTCTTATGAAAAAATGGAACATGTTAATTTTATTGGGTGTTGCTCCAGGTGAAATCCTCTCATTTTATGTTTTGATTGATTTGAATTTTTAAGTACATAGAATAGTGGGTACTTAATATTTACTTGTTAGTATAAACAATCTTTCATTGAAAAAAATTGTTTTAGATGCCCAATGCTTGTGCATTTCTTTTCTTATGAGAAAAATTGAGATAAATGAGTTTTTCCAAATGAAGGATTTTAGGCAACAAACTGTATATTTGTTTTTACAAAACTTATGTTCATTTGGTGTGATACATAGATCTCAAATTTGTACTTTATAAAAAATCCTAGTATTTTATGAAGGAGAGATTGATGGTGCTTCATTAAAAAAAATCTTGAGAATCAAGATTGTGAGATTTTTGGAAAATATATTTTAAAAGCTTTTTAGAAATTTTGAGATTGTAATTTTGGAGACTAATGTAAGAGTATATGAGAAGCTTCCAGGCAACTAAAATTTCTTAAAAGGTATGTGAATTGTTTGAGAAGTAAGAGTTTATGAATTTTGCAAAAAGTTTGATTCTCTTGATTAGATGAGCATTAACCTCGGTTATTACAATGCTAAACTATTGGAGAAATTATTATTTTGGTGTGCAGTGGATATGAGAATCTCAATGATTTCAATATTTGAGATTGTGAAAGGATTTGAAATGGAAGATATATATAGTGGTAGAAAATGTCTTTCTTATTTTGAAAAAAAAAAAAAATAAAGTTCTAGTGTTTAGAAAATATTCTTGAAAGATTTGTGATTTGATATGTGCATTCATATCACTAAACTTTAAACTTTGAGCCTAAATTTATGTGTAATGGTTGAAGAAGTTTTGAACATTTATTGAGCCTTGATTATTAAAGCGACTTCTTCCCAAATGTTTTTGGTAATGAATCATATAAATTTATTTAATTGGCCCAAAATTGTGAGTTACTTCAATATTTTATGGTGGTGATGTGGAAAGAAAAAATTGTTGCCTCAAAAGAGAGGAGTCTATTTACTTTTGGTTTCAAAACTATAAGTTATCATGGTGAGTGATCATGTGGTGATATACAAATTGATGCCTTGATAATTTATTCTGAGGAATAAAACGATTTTTATTTGGAGGTCTAAAAAAATTCCAAGTGCACTCACCTTGAGGGTAAAGTGGCATGAGTTGAACTTTTGGTGTTCACAATTAAAAAAAATGGAGCCGATTTTGTTTAATGGTGGAGTCTTGAGAAAGAAAGCAATTATTATTAAACCCACCATTTGGCGTGTGAAACATGTTGGTGATCAAAAGTAGCCAACGGTGAAAATGAATTATCTATTTGGTATAGCACTTCCATTGAGGCATGATGTTGAAATCTACACCTTTGTTACGTTTTATACACACGTGTGAAATAAATTGAGTACAAAGCTCTAGCTAGAGGCAATTGTTTGACGTACAGCGAGGGGGATGAGACTTAAGCCCAAATTGTAATAAATCACCTATTAGGATACCCTACCTAGGGACTGGCGATCCCAAGAACTAGGTTTAAAGGGCAAAGTGAATCATAAAGTGGTTTGAATGTGAATATGCACTTTTAAAGTCTCAATGAAAAATTGTACATCCCTATAGTCTAAGTGCATGTGATCTTGTAACGTTAATGGGAGGTTGAGATTTATCTCTTAATAAGTTCTATAGCCCTTATGGGTGGGATGTCTTAGTTACAGGAGCATCTTTGATAGACTCACCTATATGAGTGTGAAATGGGCCCACTTCTTATGAGATCGGGCTAATTTCTAGAGCACTCATGAAAACTGGGATAAAACACAAGGCCGTATAACGTACTGGCTTATGAAGCTTAGAGAACGCCTGGAATGTCATGTGTGTGATGTACTTCTACGTATCCTCAAGTAATCATTGTTTAAAGGCTAAGCCACTCTGACTCTAATATGGGAACAATGAAACACTAAGTGAAGGTTTAAAGACTGAACCACTTTCATGATGCATGATATTCTATCTTTGCCCTAATATATTGTTTTTCTTATTTTTATTAAAATAAGTGGGGGATTGTTGGAATATTTTAATAATAAAAAAAGATTTTATACATACTTTAATATAATAATCTTACCCATGTGATTATATTATAAACAATCTTTGTAATGAGAGTTATAACCTTTTATATCATACTTAAAGAGATATTTTATTAGCCCACATATTACACATGTGATTATTGGACACATGTGATTATTGGGGCTAGTTAATTGGGATTAAACCTCAATTAGTATGAGTTTTCCAATGGTCATAGTCTTGAGCCTATAAATATAAGGCATGTGGCGTATTCACTATTAACACAATATGACTATAAGTTCATGAGATGGAATAGTAGTAGTATAATATATTACTTATTTTATTATGAGTGTATATAATGTATTTTATATTTGGGCACAAAAAGGTGTTGGGAGAACCTTCGGTCTTCCCCAAATTGTGTAGATTGGGATGATCACAGCCTAGAGCTAGGTTGTAGTATCATGGAGGTGACGTGTTATTCTCTTACACCGGTGACTATCGTGAGAGGCGCGAATCATCTTAAAGAGAGCGACCTAATCCGCACTCAACCCAACTATATAATTTTTTTGTGGTATGATATTCCAAGCGATGTTGAGGTAACATTATGCGATTCGCGATTTGGTAAGAAAATCTATTTTTTTTCCATAACATAGGGTACTTGCCACTTAGTTTACAGGTGAAGAAAATAATGCACCATTATGGTTCCCACCATGATAACTCAATCCTAAATAATGCACCATTCTTGTCTCTAATTGGGGCCCATTAGGAGGTCGTACTTTTTTTCTTTGGACACACCATAGGTTTGTGCTGTAATTTTCATTTTGGGAGTACAATGACACACATATGATTGTGTACATATATAAATGGACAAAATATAATCCCTTTGTTTCTAATCAAAATTGACACTGTTGCTATAGAGACTGATACTTGTAATTTTATGTCGTTGTTGATGTGGGGAAAAGTAGCTATGTGTAAACATATTGTATTGTTATCAATATGATTGTGTATGTTGTTTAAGGATCGATAGGCCTGATACAAGAAATATGAAGGGAAAGTTATATCCTCGTTACTATGACTTGGTTACCATTTTTGGCAATGACTATGCAACGGGAGGCCGGGCAGTCATGGGGAATGACTTTCCCATAGTTAGTGAAGCCAATATCAACAATTTGGTGGATGCTGACTTAGAGGATGAAAATGAGATGCAGGAATCACAACCAAGTCATTCAAGTACACCCAAGCGAGCCGCTCAAGGGGGCCCAAAAGCTCAATGTAGATGTGGGTATGTCATGGATGATGCTGCTTTAGCCCTTGCTTGTATTTCCCAGTCCTCCAAAAAGACTTCCATTGCTTTTGAAAATCAATTCACCACTTTCGAAAAGCAAGCAACTAAAAGTCATGTCAATGGACAAGCAATCCTAGAGAAAATTCGAGCAATGGGCATTGAAGAAGAGGGATACAATGGTGCTTATGAATTTGTTTGAGCAAGATGAAAAATTTGGACAGTTCCTCCTTGGGGTTAATGATGATGCTTTTATGCATGCTTGGGTCTATCAGAAGCTTAGAAAAGATCCAGCAAATTAATTTTGGTGTTTATTACATTAAAACAATCATGGTTGTATTTTGGACGAGTAAATAACCTGTTTGGAATAATGCTGTGTGAATTTTAAATAGCATGTTTGGATAATATTGTGTGCTAATTTAGGTTAAGAATGCTGAGAGCACCGACCCTAAATCAACTAGGGTGGCTGTGTTTTGGATGAGGGTGATGTAAGTCATAGTGATCTACACAACTATGAGGCGTTACCATTGTAACCGACTTCTCCTTAGGGCTCCTCACAGGAATCGGAATGCTGACAGAGAGTTAGGACTAATTCGAATGTTCCACTCCAATGACATGATTTGTCATGAGCAACTTAGGATGAGAATGTGTGCGCTCCACAGGTTGTGCAATCGCTTACATGCTTACGGGTTAGCTGGTAGCCGATCTTAGAATGTTGAAGAACAAGTGGCTATTTATTTTAACCACGGTTGGCCACGACCATCGCAATAGAGTTGGAGGTTTTACATTTTTAGGTCTGGCCAACCAGTGAACTATTATTTCCATAGAGTGAAATGCATGCCTTACGCTCTATAGATATGTTTTCACCAATGTTAACACTCAGAATTCCCCCAACGATAAGGACAACATCCAAGATTGGTTCCATTACCTTCAGGCTAGATGTTTATTACTAATAAGGTTATATTAACAACCTTATATGTTTAGTACTAAAACAAATTGTGCTTCTTAACAACAAAGAGGTTTGCATATCTTAGGCATCAACCCTTCCATGATATAGATACACAAGCGAAGATAGTCCTAGCATGTTGTGCCTTACTGTAGACACCCCATTTTGTCGGCTATCAGATTTAGGAGACCCATAGCTTGGTGGTTCACAATGATCGTAAAAGACTCAAAAGGACTCCTGGAAGCCCGTTCTATCTCTCAGAATGCTCAGAATGACCAAAATGCCCCTGAAAGCCCAAAAGCTCCCAGATTCGGACCAAAAGTTCTGGAAACATGCTATGTCGTAAGAAAAGTAAGAAAATGAGTTTTTAAGAAAAATCAGATGAAATCATCAGCTCCCAGAGACCCCCGGAAGTCCTGGAAGTTCCTAGAAAGTCCCCGTTGATCGATTTGACCCAGGTTTGACCAAAGTTTGACCAAGTTTGACCGAAATCGTCCGAATTCACCGGAATCATTCTAGATCATGAGAAAAGTATTAAAATAAGTTTTAAAAGAAAATCGAGCGAAAACGTCAGCTCCTGGGAACTCCCAGAAGTTTCCAAAACTTCCCGGGAATCCCAGGTTTGACCAGTTTGACCAGAATTTGACTTTAAAACTGGGGCACTGTAACAATTTTTAAATATTTTTCATGGATACTAGAGGTCAATAGCTTTCCAACGATATATTGCACATAATTTTCAGATTTAAAACGAGTTTGTTATGAATTTCCGGAGACGAAAAAGGCGATCAAATCGGCTTTTATCGCAAATACCGCAAAACTTTTCAAATTGAACTGTCCCCAAACTATTTTTTATGTAAATTAGACTCCATTAACTTTCCAACGGTATATCACAACCTCAATTTGGAGTTCGTATGCATTTTCTGTGAATTTCGGACAAAATAGGGCCTTTTCACGAATACCGGAACCTTTGGGGGCCTAAACAGCATTATCTGGACGAAGGAGAAGCACTGCCGCCGCGGCACTGGCCCACTGCCGCCGCAACACTGGCCCAGTGCCGCCGCGGCACTCCCCTCCAGAACAGTGCATTTTTGTAATTTTTCTTGGGAGTTCATTTTGATTAATTAAAAACCAAAACGACATAGTTTTATGTTTTCAGATGTTTGGGACCAATGGGAACACTTCTAAAACCCCAAAACCATCCCAAGTTGGCCTATTTAAACCCCTCATTACTCTTCATTTGAGGGGGGGCCAAGTGCAAAAGCTTGAAAATTTGTAGAGAAGAAGAGAGATAGAGATAGGTTTAGAAGAGAGAAAGGGAGCTTCTCCCATTGATTTTCCATAAGAAAGTGAGTTTAATCTTGTTTTCTTCCACTATCCTTCTATATACTTCACATTCAAAGTCCACTCCAACCCTCATTCTTGAGCATTCATGAGATAGGAAGCTACTTCCATGTCCAAATGTCAAAATCTATGAGTAAAACACCAAGCTACAAGTCCAAAATCACATTGATTATCATCTATTGATTGCTATTTACTTGCTTGTTTATATATGTGTTCATCTCTTCTTCCCTCATTTCTTTTTGATTTTCTTTATTTACATACTAGTTCATCATCATCTAGATGATGACATGAAGTTTGAGGTGAGTGAATCCTTATGGATAGTAGCTCTTAACCTCAAAAACATGTTTGATAGATGATGATCATAACTTCAATACCTCCAAGGTATCCTTGAAGTTATGTTCAAATAAAAAATGAATCTTTCCAACAATCTTGGAAGTTCTTGATGATGAGTTTGATGTTGACTTTTTTAAGTGACTATAATCTTCATTGAGTATTAAAATATGCTTTCAAAACTTCTATTTCAAAACCCCTTTCTTGAAATCCTCACTTTGATTTCAAGGGACAAACCTTGTTTTCCCCAAAATCTTCAAAACAGTGAGTTAAAACAGTGAGTGATCTGAGTTCAAAGATTTCTCTAGAACTCAATACTCAATCTATAGATTCAAGACCACTTGGAAAGTCTTCCTAACTCATTAGAGAACACCCATGATTTTTAGTTTGACTTGAAAATACTTGAAAATGGTCCATTTGGACCCAAACATTCATTCCAGACATTCTGCCTCTGCTGTCACAGCAGCTTGGCTGACTTCCAACTTCTTTTTTTTAGAAATCTTTTCCAAACGAGGTGGTCCCAACTTATTTTTCCCCTTAACTTTAATGTCTTAGGGAACCTTCTGTATAAAATGGGCCTCTAAATCATTTGTTTTCATTTTCTAAGAGTTTCTAACATTTCAGTCGACAGTACGGACTCTGTTTCTGAGTGACCTCTATTGTTTATATGATTTCTCTCAATATGTGATAGTTATAACGGATTGGCTTTTTGGGTTGTGTTCTAGGCACAATACGGAAGATCTCCATAAAATATCATGCATTGAAATCATTCCTAACCCCTCTTTTCCATTTTCACAAGATCATGTTACTGTTCTGTCCACTATTCACAGCAAGCTCATTTTAACTTTCATTCTTTAATTTGATGCTTATATACATTCCAAATTAGTTCATATCTTAGGAAGTAGTTCATACTACATTGGTACATATCTCATGTTGATTTCATTCATCCATTCATACACATTCTAGGCTTCTAAGTCATTCTAGGAATCCATTAACACAAGGCACACTACAACCTTAGCACATTCTAGATACATACATTGCATCCATGCAAAGATTTGGAGCTTTTGTGGCTCCTAATCTAAGAAGATTATAAGGAATGATCATGATCACCCGTTCATGTTTCCCTCGATCTAGTCTTCCTTTCTCATCCATCCCGGGGATTGAGAAATCTTCTTTTCTCAAAGATTAACATGCATCATTCTAGCTTGCTAAGCATACTTTGATTTTTTGATTTATTTGTTTCAAGAACAATTCATGCCCCCTTTAGATTAGGAAACTTGATTAATTGATATATGATTAGACGATTTTTGATTGATTGATTTGTGTGATCTTTCACTTTTGCATTGTATGATATTTGGCTAAAATCTTATGAATGATATCTTATCTTTTGATCTTCCATTTCAAGATTCTTATGTAATGTAATATACTATCATAATAGTAATTGACGAACCACACATAGTATAAGATTATTATTTGGATGTTAATTGAGGCCCGTCGAGAGACGGGGCGAGTTGAGGGTATTTTAGTCGTGACAAAGGCTCCTTCCTCTCTCGTACCAAAACCCCGAGCCAAGTTCTTTGGTTATGAAAGGCCGGTGCCCTTTATCCGTTTGGGTGAGTCAAAATTAGGTTTCTTGGTTCCTTAAAGACCAAGTGGCGACTCTGTATCTGTTTTTGAAAGACCTTCTTTTCTTCGAAATCAACCTCTTGTTTTCTTTCAAATCAATTTCAAAACAAAGGAAAATTAATTTCGAAATCCCGAAAACAAACAGGAAAAACCGGGAGTGGACGACGGATTCCGCGTGTCCACAATCTGGCGACTCCACTGGGGATTTTTTATTTTAAAACAAAATAATACAGAGGTTTGACTCATAAGAAGCATCCTTAAAATCATCTTTTTACTGTGTTTGGTTCACCGCATTGCACTTCTGCATTTCCCCTTTGACTGTGTTTGAAACGCGGTGCTGACATTGTTCAGGTCTTGCTGTGCCAGGGCACAAGTCACCGTTGATACTGTACCTTCCAAGGTATATAAAAAAGAGTAAAAACCTTTGTACTGTCTCCCTGACGGTATATTGGAACTCTCGTCAACGGACCCTCTTTGACTAAACCCAGCATTTGCATATAGATTCTTGTAGAACCTTTCATAGGACTGTTCATTTATCTTTTCAGATAGGACAATATGATATAACTGTTGTATGCCCTGGTGGGATTACTTGCGCGGTGTAGACGCTTATGTGGCATAGAACAGAACCTCTTTCTTATGATTCCCAAGGCAATCACTCACATGTGATCACATTGAGTTGACCTGCCTAGGCACCATGATAAGGATGTCTGCTCCATGCTCACAAAGATATACACCGCAAACCTTGTTTGTTGGTCCTAAGACATAGGAGTATGAAAACTCGCTAGACAGTATGATCACCATCATCACCTGTTCCCGTCATATATCCCTATTTCTTCCAGAAACTCTGCCCAACTCATCAAGATATCCTTGTTTTATCGTAGAAACTCTGTCCGAATCACCCAGATTTCCTAGAAATCCCTATTTTCTCCCAAATTACCCAGAAATCTCAGTTTCTTCCAGAAACTCCGATATACTTATGTCCACCCCCCCCCCCCCCAGATATTCCTGTTTCCCCCAGAATACCCAGAAACCTCAATTTTTCTTAGAAACTCCGATATACTTGTTTCTCCCAGAAACTCTGTCCGACTTACCCAGTTATACCTGTTCTCCCAGAAGCTCTGTCCAAATCTCTCAGATTACCCAGAAATATCAATTTCTCTCAGAAACTCCGGTATACTTGTTTCTCCCAGAAACCCTGTCCAACTTACCCAAAATTTTCATGTTTTCCCATAAGCTCTATCCAAATCTCCAAGATTTCCCAAAAATTCCAGCAACTCCATCCAAACTTCCCAAAAATGCCTAGATGTACCAATTTCTGCCAGAAATTCTGATTTCCCAATTTATCCTAAAAGCTCAGTCCAAATCAACCAGAAATCCCTATTTCTCCTAAAAACTCAAATGACTTCTAGAAATTTCTCCGAATCTTCCAAATCCTTATTTCTCCCAGAAACTCTGTCCAAAATTCCCGAAGTATCCCGGAAATCCCTGTTATCCCTTGGTGATCACACTGGAAAGTAAGGTTAGCACACTCTGTATGGCTAGGACCTTATTTGTTTAGCTGCTATCTGTCAGAAATAGGAGCATCATATAGATTAGGGCTTACATCCGCATGCTTGCCTCGTATGCATGCACCATTCCTATCAGTCTACACGCACTATCTTAGTCAGTCTGTACACAAGTCAGTCCACGTTTGTTAACTTCACTGTCATTGTCTCTCCAGTCATCACTATCAGAATCTAATACACTCTTCTTGAATCTAAAAGTCATTATAGATTCCCAAAGTCAGCCACTGAGATCCCCATCCTGGGTCAGAAGTTTGAACAGTCGTTTGGTCAAGATCTGCCCGCTAAGTTACTTCAGCATGAATCGAGAAGAGTTAGAAAATAAGGTTACCGAGTTGGGAGCAACCGTAAGCCAACAGTCTGACAGCCTAGCCCAAGTTCTGAAGTTCATGGAAGAATTGAAGCAGCAGCGGCCGCAACCTCCGCTTGGGTTTCCACCACCGGGGTTTGAACCGCCCCTATATGAGAATAACGGGGAGGAAGACTGGCTTCAAGGGGTCCCACCGTTTGCATATGAGAAGAAGCTCCAAGAGAAAATGGATAAGGTTGACAAGCTGGAAAGCGTACTGAGGAAAAGCAAAGGGATTGATGATTACATGCTGGACTTGGAAGGCCTTTTCGAACCTGTTAAGCTGAAGCTACCGGAAAACTTCAAAATGCCAGAGATTGATCGCTTCGATGGGACCGGAAACCCAAAAAGTCACATCAAGTTGTGCATAAATATCTTCCAACCTATGGGATGCACTCATGAGCACATGGTTATTCTGTTCCCTCAAACCCTCAAGAATGCCGCACTATCCTGGTTCCTAACCCTTGAAGCCTCCAAGACCGGAGTCTGGGAAGACGTTGCTAGAACTTTTATTGATCACTACTCTTACAACCAAGAGTTTGATATCACCATCCGGGATCTAGAGACTACCAGGCAGAACTTCAATGAGTCCTTCACTGCGTTCTTGAGCAGATGGAGGAATAAAGTGGCTCAAATGATCCATAGACCTGTTGAGAAAGAGCAAGTACGTATGCTGGTCAAGAACATGCAACCAGTATATCATGACAAGCTATTCTACCAATCCATCTCCACATTCGAAGAGCTATTTGAAATAGGCACCAGAATAGAGGATGCCATCAGAGAAGGGAAGTTCAAAAAGGATGAACCCCAACACCAGTCCAAGAGACCTAACTACTCCCTGGACTCCCCGGATATCAATGCACATAGCAACCAATCAATGGCCTGCGCCCTTCGTCCATACCAGTCCATTATGCCAAATCGCCCAAAAGGCCCTCGCGAATTCTCCAAACTTGATGTTCCCCTTTCCACAGCCTTGGACCACCTACTCAGAAAGGGCCACCTACAGCTCCTCCCTCACAAGCCGCTACCGGATCCCATACCCTCCCACTACAACATGAGCCTACGATGTGCTTACCACCAAAATCTAGGCCATGCCACCGATCAATGCATCCGCCTCCGCCATGACATTCAGAACCTCATAGAGGATGTATCCCATCCTAATCCTATCCACTATCTTGGCTTGGATCAACCGCTTGGGTGATCCCTTTGATGATGCCAATGAGTGTTGAAGCTTTGCAGTAAAGTGATGGTGTTTGGAACTTCTGCTAAAAAAAAATAGAATAAGAAAAATAAATGGGTCACAAAGACACTCCATTTGAGACCAAGTCGAGTCTGTTCTATATTTTGAGTCTATTTCAAGTTTGATCTTGTGGTCGAGTCTGTCTATCATCGAGTTGTCGTGAGTTTGTATCAAGTGATGTAATCATTCTCTTGTGATGGAATGAAGTCTCATTTTGCCTAATCTGATGCGTGTAATCATAAGTGCATGAATCGCTGAACTAAAAATGTCACTTTTCAAATTACCATGGATATTACTCTGCTAATAAATTTTTGCACCAAACAAAAAAGAACCCTGAAAAGGTCAAAGTCGATTTCACGCTGGCACCGATGAAGAGTCGAGAATTGAATAGTCTCACTTTAAGAATTCAAAGATGTTTTTGCTCAAATCTCGAAAAGACATACTTGAAACTGATTTGGGGCTTGCCCAACACCCTTTCAAAGCCTTGGGCCCAACCCAATTGTTAGCCATGCGAATCTGTGTGGACTTGGTCCTTGATGGTAGCCAAACACTTCATTGAGTTTCATCTCCACTTTCAAAAAGAGAAAAAAAAAAGAAAAAAAAAAAAAAGAAAAGCTCGCTAGGTTGAAAACCCGAAAGGTCACCTAGGCAAAAGTTAGAGCTGAAAAAGGTGTTGATTTCCAAGATCTGACCTTAGCCAGTCAAAATGATGGAGAAAAATGAAAGGAAGAAAATTTTGGTGATACAATGAATTGTACACTTCAAGGTACATCATAAGAACGTGCCTAGATCACATTTCCAAAGGCACGGAACAACCACAAATAAATTCCGAGAGCTGACATGCACATTCTGGAATTCTGAGATTGCGATTGAAAGATCTCACAAGAATCGACTACATTAAAAAGCAAAATTGACTGGCTAGGCGAAAGTGAAAAGGATCAATCCTCAAAACAAAACAAAAAGAAAAAGAAAAAGAAAAGAAAGGGAGATTGAAACTGAATCCTTTTATTCAAAGCTACCACAAGTGGCTCAAGTTTGAACTTCTTTGACGATTGGTTTGAAAAACCCTCATACCTCAAACCCCTTATTTCAAGCCTTGCCTTGAACTACGCTCGACCTGATTCCCACTCGGGGATACGTAGGCAACCGCATTGGTTCGGTCGACACCATCATAATCAACCCCTGATGTTGTCAATATCAAGATATAAAAGTATACTTTACTTTTCTAAAGATTTGTAGTAGTGAAAGTAAAGGTCGAACCCACAGAGATTGAAATACTAAAACACTTTAATTTTAAAACCTAAATTTAATTAATTAAGAAAACGGAATTGGATTTGAATTTTAATTAAACTAATAACAATAAAAATAAATCTAAATTACGAAAGCGATTTAAAATTATTTTTATGAATATGTTTAAGGAACCTAGGATTGCAAATCCACCACTAGCTTCATAATAAGGGTATTTATGAATTACTCTAGCTTATTACGTTGGATGAATATGGGGAATTGTGGCTACAAGCCCAATTCCTCCGTCAAGAAAATAATCATGGTTCAAGCACCAACATATTCCATCTTCGGTTAGCACGAATTATCCCACACTAAACTAGGGTTGTGACATAATTCGTCTAATCTAGGCATGGATTATTCGGATACTTGATAGCACAAATCAATAAAGCACCATCACATGTAAATAATCTAAACAAGCACAGCAAGAATAGATTATTGAGCACATCGCAGTCAAAATAGATCTAAGACAAGAATAAACTTTGAAAGCAATGATTTAATCAATAGAAGTACGATTTATTTATAAAAATCCTCGGAACATGTGACTGTCATCCATACATAATAAAACTAAAATAAAAACATAAATAAAATCCTATTACTTGGCTAGGGTTTCATTGAAACCCTAGATCTAGATTTAGTTGGCCATAGAATTGATGAATAGCAAGAGGTTGATGGAGGAGGCCATGGGAATCCTTGGTCTTCTTCTTCTTCTCCTTGCTTTCCTCCCTTCAATGGCTGAAATTATTGTATAATATGGCTGTATATTGATGTGTATAATAGTGTGTAATGATTTGTATATATAAATTTGATTTAGAATAGGATTTATATAGAGTTTGGAAGGATTTAGGAAGCTTTCCTAAGTCAAATCGCGCTAAAACTGCTGTTTTTACGTTTCTGGACGTATTTAACCAATTCGGATCGCACAGGGCACTTCAGGGCCTCGAAATACGCAACTTTGACTTTTTCAAAGGGTCACTCGCGCGGGTCGCGCGAGCGGGTCGCTCCAGTGACCTGGGCAATTTCCAGAATTTTCTCAGATTTTTCGCTGCTCTGCACCACTTTCGTAGAACTGCGATAACTTTTGACTCAGACCTCGTATTGACTCACCGTTTGCGGCCACGCGTCCGTAACTCGAAGATCTACATTTTATATCTCTGGAGAAATTTCTCAAATCTGAAGTATTACTTGTAAAAAATACAATTTTCCGAGGCTGCTACTGCATTCATCCTTCTCCGGAATCATCTTTTAAGCCCAGAATGACTTCTAAAGCCACTAATCATTGGATTTTTGTGCATTTTCATATTAAAGCTCCAAAACCTATAAAATATAGAATACTTATTACAAATCACTTAATAACTACATGAAATGGGCTAACAAAGCGTATTTTTAGGACTATAAACGGCAACTATTTGTCGCCGATCATACCCCCAAACCTACTATTTGCTAGTCCTCGAGCAAAAAGAACAGAAAAATAAAACTACTACTATTACAAATACTACTCCATTTTCGCATGGATCACGATTGCATTTAGCATATGCAACAAGCCTTTTAAACCCCTAGGTGTCCCTAGTAGGACGAGTAAAGTCTCGTGAGGGTTCTCATCAACAAGTCACCCACAACCATCTTTATTAACTTGTAAATTTAAAAAGTTTTATTCAAACTAAAAAAAACAAAGCAATCAATACTCCTTATCATAGAACGATGATTCAAACTAGAATAATGAACAAGAAGAAAACGGAATCAAACGTTCACCTACGTCCTGAAAAACAATCCCAAGTACGTGAATCGTATAAATCAATAGAATTTCTCATAAAATTGCATGTGTGTGATATGGTAGTCAAATGAACATGCGCATGTCATGAACTTGGAATATAACTCGGATAAACATCCAACTATGCTTCGACTACGAATCTCACAATGTCAATTACACTCTAAAATGAAACACTCAGAAACATGTGTAATTTCTCTAGTATACGTGAGCAAAGGAGTTATGTTTTCAAGACGAATAACGCTCACATACGACACGAAAAAGACGTATAACACGAAAGAACAATAGTCTCATGGATAAGATGCCAACAATCAAGAAAAAATAATCATTACCATGTTTTAATCCCCCTCCCATCGTTTACATATCAAAACCATGTTTTCTAGGATCAATTAGGACTTTTCAAAGGTTGTAACGTGGCTCAGGTAATGAAAGAGGATAGAAAGGGTTAATTGGGTAGGTTTACGAATGGCATTGTAAGGCATGTTCGATCTCTTTCATTCTTCTTCTATAAACTTTTCATCTTTTCTTTCATTTTTTTTTTCAACCTTCTCTTCTTTATTTTGTTTCTTTTCCTTTTTCTTTTCTCGCTTCTCAAATGACTATGCATTGAATACCAAGCAACTACCCCAATAACATCTTATTTTATTCTTCTTCATCAACACATCGCCTTAATACTACTAAAAGTTGATCACTCTTCTAGTGGTATACTCCAAGTCGATCAAGTTGAAGCTTTTAAAGAGGATAATGGTGAACAAAGAAAAAGAGGCATTTTAACGGCTCAAGGGGCGAACTAAGGAAATTTTTTTCATTTATCGGTCGGTGGCAAATAAAGAGGGCCTACCATCATTTCCTATGGTCATATGGTTCTTCAACGTTTACGATAGAAGATTATTTAGTATGGTAACAAAGATTTTACTTGACTATCAACCAAAGCAAGAATAATGAGACTAAACAACAAGTAGATGCGCTAGTTCAATGAAATTCGACAAACACAATGTATTTATAACCCTCTAAAAAGAAAAGATAGGCTCAAAATCTCACAGGGTCTAGTCTCCACCATGTGTTATCTAGAAATCCGAATCATATTATAGTTCACATCAAACATGTATTCAAGCGACAACGTGCAGTGCATAGGTTAGTGTGCAAATCTATGATATAAAACTACGATTCAAACAATACATAACTTAAAACGTCATATCATAACTTCAGCAAATGTTTAATCACATCTCCTCTTGTTTACCATTCTATAACAATCAAAGTTCTCTAACAAAAAGTATCAAATTGAGATTGCAAAAACGTCGGTAATCATCGTTTATTTAAACACACTTATTTCAAAATTTTCAAAATTAGTGCATAATATATGCATGTGTGTGCATACCCCCAAACCTAAACCTTTCATTGTCCCCAATGAAACAATAAATTGAAAGAAAGGGAAGTACGTAAGAAAGGAACGATAATACCTCAATCTTGACAAGCCTAGAACAGGTGAACACAAAGGAATATGGCAATAAAATTCAATGTTACCTGTTACTTCTTAACAAAAGAAAATTAAACAGACAAAATAATAAAAACAGCTAAAAGAATTATAACTAAGCTAAACGAAACTAAATAAACTATAAGAAGAAACAAAACTATGAAGACAACACGAAAATAAACTATAAAAGGAAATAAAACATAACCAGAATTATGAAAACAATTAAAGACTCGATCTAAAAGTACCTAAGAAACAAAAACAGAAAAGTAAAAACTATGTGACAGGTGTGGGAGGAAGATATAAGAAAATAAAAGAAGAAAATACAGAAATGGGGGGTCGCGCGAGCGGTCCGCGCGAGCGACCGTCGCGCGCGCGAATCCCCAGCGAGGTTTTTCTTTTCTTTTTTTTTTTTTTTTTCTTTTAAAAACAAATCTCGCGCGAGCGAGACTTCCTCGCGCCCGCGAGATCAGGTGCGAGCAGAACCTGAGACATCAAACAAAAAGAAAACAAGAAATTTCACTAAGGCACATTCTCGCGCCAGCGTACCGCGCGAGCGAGGCCTCGCGCGAGCGGGTCGCTCGCGCGAGATTGGTTTTTTCCATTTTGTGGCTAAAATTATGTATATAATATTAAAATAAATTAATTCTGACCCCCAAACCTGTCCAGAAAACTCTAAGACTGACCAAAACGACTCAAAAACATTCAAAAATCAAAGAAACAGACGAAAATCATGCTTGGGTTGCCTCCCAAGAAGCGCTAACTTTTATGTCTTCAGCTAGACCATTCTAGCTCAAGAATCATGGAGGCCATAACTCGGACTGTGAACCCTGTAAGATGTCAGGAAGAGCCCGATGGTAAGTTGAAAGCATGTCGCTTCGAATTAATTCAATCGACGGTTCATCCTGATTATATTCAAGTCGATTTTTCACCTTTCGAGTAAATTCATCGTTAGAGTCTGTTGTATTCAAACTCATCCGCTCATCACTCACCGTATTATTTCCCTCATTGCTATTTATTATTTTATTAGGTTCAACAGTTCTTCTAACCGCATTACCCTCAACACTTAAGTATTCATCGTCCTTTGGAGGTTGATCAGCCACATTAAAAACATTTAATTTTAATTTCAAGTTCCCGAACGACACTTTCATTACCCCTGTTCGACAATTGACACGTGCGTTGGCCGTGGCTAAGAATGGACGACCAAGAATAACAGGAGTGTATTTTCTAGCATCTAGCACCGGTTCGGTGTCAAGGACCATAAAATCAACGGGATAGAAACATTGATCAACTTTTACTAGGACGTCTTCGACGATTCCTCTAGGTATTTTGACAGAACGATCCGCTAATTGAATAGTAGCGGCCGTGGGCTTAAGTTCACCTAGACCTAGTTGTTTATAGACATGATAGGGTAAGAGATTAACACTAGCACCTAAGTCAAGGAGAGCCCGATGAATGATAGTGTCACCTATGACACATGAAATCGTAGGCGTACCGGGATCCTTATACTTCGGAGGAGCGTGTTGGAAAATTGAACTTACTTTTTCCGTGAGGAAGACCTTTTTCGGAGTGTGACTGCGTATTTTTCGCTTTTGCGTACATAGGTCTTTTAAACATTTAGCATAAGCAGGAATTTGTTTTATAGCATCGAGGAATGGAATATTAATTTTAACTTGTTTAAACACCTCGAGTATATCCTCAGTTTTTGATTTTTTCTTTGTAAGATTAGACGGTTCCTCAACATTAGGTGGAAAAGGTAACTTTGGAACATAAATCGTTGGGACCGGTTCTTTATCTTTCCTAACTCTATCCACATCTTCACCTTTTTCTTTATTCAAATTTAAATTTTTATTTTTCTCACCCCCATCCGGAATTACAACAACTTCCTCATCTCGAGTAGTCGTCCTAGTCGAAACAGCGTTCACGCTCTCACTCGTACTATCCACTGCGTATTGCCCCTTAGGTTGCTGAGTAGGTTGACTCGTCGACTTACTCTCAGTTAAACGGTTTAATGTAGTAACTACTTGTCCCATTTGGGACTCTAGCTTTGCGATAGACTGAGTGTGAGAGTGCACTAACTGAATTACCGACCCAAAATTTTCAAGTGAGGCCAGCACCTTCTCCTCAAATGCATTATTGCGTGGAGGTGGAGGAGGTGGTTGGTATTGACCTTGTTGGTATTGGGGTCGGTACGTATTAGGAAAATTAGTCGACCTAGGATTATAATTATTTTGTGGGAATTGTTGCATAGAATTAACGTGTTGTTCAACAAATTCCGGATATTGAGATGCAGAAGGACATGCAAAGATATCATGTGACGGTTCGGAACATAATGCACATACTTCTGAAGAAGGTGGATTTGGCCTATTCCCCATCCTCATAAGTTGGTCAAGTTTTCTATTCAATTCTTGTATTTGCATTGACTGACTTGACTCAACTGTCACCTCTCGCTTAGGTTGAAGGTATCCCTCAGAACGGACAGACACCGCTTGGTGCATCGAATTCTCGCTCAAAGTTTCGAAAATTTTCCAGGCCTCGTCGGCGCTTTTGTGTAGGAAAGTTCCAGCACAAACGGCGTCGACGGTATTCCTAATAGAGGGTATAAGCCCCTCGTAGAAGACTTGAACCAATTGCCACTTGGAAACCTGATGGTGTGGACATGAGCGTAACAATTCTTTAAATTTTTCCCAAGTGTCATAAAGAGTCTCCCCATCTTGCATCACAAAATTAGCTATATCTTTTCTTATCTTATTTGTACGCATAATAGGGAAAAACTTTTGTAAAAAGGCGGTGTGTAAGGCTTCCCATGTTTTTATTGTGTTTGGCTCAAGTGATTGAAGCCAATACTTCGCTTTGTCTCTTAAGGAGAATGGGAAGAGCCGCAATTTTAATTCATCATTATTTAGGTTTTGTATTTTCAAAGTAGAGCATATATCCTGAAAACCTCCTAAGCGTTGGTAAGGGTCTTCATTTAGACGGCCATGGAATGATGGAAGTAGCGAGATGGTAGACGACTTTATCTCAAAGTGAGATGCTGTCGCCTCCGGTAATTCGATACCAGCTTGTGGCGTGTACGTCGTAGGAATAAAATAGTTTATAAGTGGAGGAGGTGGCGGTATATTAAGATTATTCATATTAGCTCCGTTGTTATTTTGGTTGTTTTCGTTATTATTTCCAATGTCTGCCATTTTAATCGGTTCAATTTGAAAAGTTCGAGTTTTCCTTAACCGTTCACGAGTACTCTGAATTTCGGCCTCAAACAACGACGACGGAATCGGAGTTGATTCGTCGTCTTGCAACCTAGCTCTAGAAGCTTGGGTTGTGGACTTACTAGTTCTTAAGGTACGTTCAAGTTCAAGATCGAAAGATTTTAAATCTGGTTTATTTGAACGTGTACCCAACATAAACTAAAATAAAGAAAAAGAAACTAAAAACAAAGACTGACTAAACAAAAGAAAAACAAATAGCAATCACGCAACTAAGATAACAAGCACTCAACTACTGTGATGCATGAATATTATCCTGTAATGCAATGACCGCGTCAAGCCCAGCGCCCCGGGTTTCCTAGCTAATGCAGTGCAATTAACCCTAAACTAATGCAAATAGTGTGTCACAGCGCCCTGACTTACAGTGGTTTAAAGCGAGTTTCACAAGAAGCAATTTACTTAATTTTTATTTATTTTATTTGCGTAAGCTCCTTTGATGTAATTAGCTGCTCTGTCACGCCCCGACGTAGCATAATTCAGGAAAGCATTTAATTTCCTTTATGGACTCGTAGGTCGTGACAAGTGAGTATGACCAATTGTCCCTGCAACAAATAACTTAACAAACATTTCTAGAGCAAAGGATACTAATAAACATAAGCTCCGAAATTTAAAACTTACTAAACTATTACATAGGTCAATGTCTTAGGCACAAAACGCCCTTATTCAAAAGCTATTCTCCAGTCTATTACAACTTCAGAAAATGAAAGACATAGGAAATAATAAGCAGCCTCCTGGAAAGTTCCCTGCCTCTAACTAGCGTAGTCGAAGTACCCTGGCTGCTCCTGCCCCTGAAAATCTGGACATACAGTCCAGGACGCATCAACGCCGTCAGCTTATGAAAGCTGGTGAGTAAAATAAACAAGTGCTCGCAATGTATATATAAGTAAATAAACAACGGTACCATTTAACTTTAACAGTAATATATTCAAGGTTCCAATTCCAACATAATCACGGGGGAATATAGTAATAAATAAATACGAAATTGTACATGAATTGTGAAACATCTTATTTTGCCAATTCTTTCCTTTAGAACAATCCAATTAAATCAACACATCATTTCAGCTACCAGAAGTAATAAGTATTCAGTCATCCAATTCATACGCTACACTATCGCCTCCAATACCAGGAATACTATCCGATCGGTATTGAAGTCACACACCACACTACTGCCTCAGATACCAGGAATACTATCCGATCGATATCTAGACCAAACACAACCAACCATCGCTCCGGATATCAGGAATACTATCCGATCAATATCCGAAACGCGCGCCTTAGATACCAGGAATACTATCCGATCGATATCTAAGTCGTACACAACACTATCACCATCGCTTCGGATATCAGGAATACTATCCGATCAATATCCGAAACGCGCGCCTTAGATACCAGGAATACTATCCGATCGATATCTAAGTCGTACACAACACTATCACCTCCAATACCAGGAATACTATCCGATCGATATTGAGGTCACACACCAAACTGCCACCCTTTACTCTTTTCGCGCTTTCTCACACACATGCATGTCGACACAACCTCAACCCTAATATGTATGTCAATGTTCATAGTTTTGCAGTATCGGTTAATAATCTCAAAGCTGAATATACGTTCAACATGATCTCGATCTTAATCGTTCTTACAAGTCCAAAGTCTAACAGTGAGCCTTTAAAACAGTGTATTTGTCAAACAGTTCTTTAAAATTTCCCAAAACATTTTCCAAACAGTCCCTTAACAAAAATCACACAAACTGCCAAAACTGCCACCTCGCGCGAGCGGGTCGCGCGAGCGAGGGGGAAGGAAAATCGCGCGAGCGGATCGCGCGCGCGGAGGGGCTGGACAGGTCGCTCGCGCGGATCGCGCGCGCGAGGGGGGGGAAAAAGTCCGCGCGAGCGGGCCGCGCGAGCGAACCTCGCGCGAGCGGGTCGCGCGCGCGAGTTCTTGCAGAATGCCATCTTCTTCGTCTTCTCCCCTGTTTTCAGTTTCTGGACTGAAATTACCCAGTTTCAGAATCTGTTCGTACCAAGACAAGTGATATATGGTTCTCCTCGGTTTTCCGCGTAGATTAAGAATACGCGATCAATTTTAACTAATACGGATTATATCACTAGTTATTCGCGATTAAAGTTAGAGTGACAAAACTTAAAATCAACGGTTCGTCGCGATACGGGTAAATTACTGTGTAGGATTCGAACCACAGCTTATCGGGATCAATATCTTCCATTCCCAATTTACAGAATCGATTTTGGTTACAATTTCTAAAACTTCGATTTTCAAGCTCTCATGGTGTATTGATATATATACACATATACACACCTATATATACTGAAATTTACATATATATATACATTGAGAGTGAGTTTAATTTACTCACCAAGGTGATTACACAGATAAATTTGAGACCGATAATAACCGTCGTCGATTCCGTCGTTTAGAAATTACTCCTCCGTTCTTGATTTTGGTAGCCCAATATATATGTATATATATATATGTGTGTCTATGTATATGATATACAATCTGTGTAAGTGTGTGTTCTTTGAAAGATTGAGAGAATTGAGAGAGAAATTGAGATACTGAGAGAGAGTTGTGAGGGAGAGAAGGCAACGTATATACATATATACTGTGCTCAAAATTGGGCACCAAGCAATTCCCAGGAATTGCACGGTGTGGTTGAGCTCACGTGCTCCCATACCCAAGACGCGGCATAGACGCAGATTAAAACATAAACTGGTATTTTACAGTTGAAATAAAAATACAGAAAATTATATTAACGTAGGGATAAATTCCCAGTTGTACAAAAAGTATAGATACTATTTTTAAAACCATAGAAAAATATTTTGGAAATTACAGTTTGACCCCAGATGATATTATTATAAACAGAAATAAAATCAAATGCTCATGGAAATGAAATGCAGTATTTATTTATTAATGATAATAAAATACAGGGCGTTACACCCTACCCACCTTAACAGAGATTTCGCCCCGAAATCTGAGCTAGCTAATCCTGAAACAACTCGGGGTATCTAATCCTCATGTCTGACTCTAACTCCCACGACGCCTCTCCTTCGTCATGATGCCTCCACTGAACTTTAACCAAAGGAACGTCTCTTCTCCTCAGCCTCTTGATACTCTGGTCGAGAATTCTCACAGGTCTATCCTTGTAGACAACATCCTGACTCGTCTCAATATCATCAAAATTAACCACATGTGAAGGATCCCGTATGTATTTCCTTAACATACTGACATGGAACACATTATGAACACCAGACATCTTTGGTGGCAATGCGAGTCGATAAGCCACTTTCCCAACACGCTCCAAAACCTCGAACGATCCGATGAAACGAGGTGCCAGCTTCCCTCTCTTCTGACCAAAACGTACTATTCCACGAACAGGTGAAACCTTAAGGAGCACGTGATCACCGATACTGAACTCCAAGTCCTTTCGTCGCCGATCCGCATAACTCTTATGCCTGCTCTGTGCAGTTTTCATCCTTTCCTTGACCAGTGAAATCTTCTCATTGGTCTCTCTCACCAGATCTGGTCCCAAAAGTTCTGTGTCTCCTACTTCAGCCCAACACAACGGAGATCGACAAGGTCGTCCGTACAAAGCTTCGAACGGCGCCATCCCAATACTCGAGTGATAACTGTTGTTATAAGCAAATTCGACCAACGGTAAGTGCGTCTCCCAAGACTCTTCAAAGTCAATTGCACAAGCTCTGAGCATATCTTCCATAATCTGATTAACACGCTCGGTCTGTCCATCGGTCTGAGGATGGAAAGCAGTACTCATCTTGAGCGAAGTTCCCATAGCCTTTTGCAAACTTTCCCAAAATCCCGAGGTAAAACGTGCATCGCGGTCTGATACAATCGACACAGGCGCACCGTGCAGTCGCACCACTTGCTGTAGGTACATTCGACTCATCCTTTCTACTGGGTAAGTCATATTGTACGCGATAAAGTGTGCAGACTTCGTCAAACGATCCACAATTACCCAAATCGCGTCATGATTCTGTTGTGACCGGGGCAATCCAACCACGAAATCCATAGTTATGTGCTCCCACTTCCATCCTGGAACAGGTAAGGGTTGCAACAATCCCGAGGGTCTCTGATGTTCGGCCTTCACTTGTTGACAAGTCAAACATTTAGACACAAACTCGGCTACTTCTCGCTTCATCCCTTCCCACCAGAAGTTTCTCTTCAAATCCTTATACATCTTTGTTCCTCCTGGGTGTACTGTCAGTCTCGATTTATGTGCTTCTTCGAGAATATCTTTTCTCAAACCTTCTGAATCTGGCACACACAATCTGTCTCGACATCTGTACCCTCCATCGGCCCCAACCTTCCATTCTGTCGGGTCCTTTTCTGACATCTTGGCGAACCATACTTGAAACTTCTCATCTCCCTTCTGGGCTTCGATGATTCGACTCACAAGTGTTGGTTGTACTACGAGGCATCCAAAGTGCTGCCCGGCACTTCCCTCTGAAATCTGCATATCAAATTCTGCGATTGTCTCTAAAGCTTTCCATTCCCTCAACATCAATGAAGCAATCATTTCTCGAGGCTTCCGGCTTAGGGCGTCAGCGACTACATTAGCCTTACCGGGGTGGTACTCTAATGTAAAGTCGTAATCCTTGATCAGTTCCATCCACCGACGTTGCCTCATGTTCAACTCCTTCTGAGTAAACAAATACTTAAGGCTTTTGTGGTCTGAGAACAAATCAAATTTCTCCCCATAGAGGTAGTGTCTCCAGATCTTAAGCGCGAACACTACTGCTGCCAGCTCTAAATCATGAGTTGGGTAGTTCAATTCATTCGGCTTCAACTGTCGTGAACCATAGGCGATAACCTTTCCGTCTTGCATAAGGACACATCCCAATCCTTGATACGAGGCGTCACTAAAAATAGTGAACTTCTCACCATCCCTTGGTATCGCAAGCACTGGCGCTGTTGTCAATCTCTCTTTCAATTCCAGAAAAGCGCGTTCATGCTTATCAGTCCATTCAAACTTCAAATCTTTCTTAGTCAAACCAGTTAACGGGGCTGCTATCTTTGAGAAACCTTCTACAAATCTCCGATAGTAACCAGCTAGTCCCAGAAAACTTCTGACTTCTGTAGCATTGGTCGGCCGAGTCCAATTCGCCACTGCATCGGTCTTTGATGAGTCAACTGCGATTCCTTGTTGAGAGATCACATGCCCGAGAAACTTAACTTCCTGAAGCCAGAATTCACACTTGCTGAATTTAGCATACAGGCGGTGATCCTTGAGAGTCTGCAACGCGATCCTCAGGTGTTGTTCATGCTCTTCCTCTGACTTGGAATAGATCAAAATATCATCAATAAAGACAATAACGAATTGATCTAAGTATGGCTTGAATACTCTGTTCATCAAGTCCATAAACACAGCCGGAGCATTCGTCATTCCAAACGGCATCACTAAGAACTCATAGTGTCTGTATCTCGTCCTGAAAGCGGTCTTAGGTATGTCTTCCTTCCGCACCCTCAACTGGTGATACCCTGACCGTAGATCAATCTTAGAAAAGGTCGTGGCTCCTTGCAACTGATCAAACAGATCGTCTATCCGAGGTAAAGGATACTTATTCTTGATAGTAACCTTATTCAGTTCTCGGTAGTCAATACACAGCCGCATTGACCCATCCTTCTTCTTCACAAACAACACTGGTGCTCCCCAGGGTGAAGTACTTGGACGAACAAAACCCAACTTCTCAAGTTCTTGAACTTGTTCCTTCAGCTCCAACAGCTCTGTAGGGGCCATCCTGTAGGGAACCTTGGTTATAGGTCGAGTACCTGGCACCAATTCCACACAGAATTCTATGTCCCTTTCCGGCGGTAATCCTGAAATATCTCGGAATACTTCCTCGAACTCTTTGATTACTGGTATTGATGATACTCTCACCTCTGCACTGACAACCTCAATGTTTGCTAGGCATCTAGTGAGGAACATATCACCCGAAGGGTTACATTGGAAATCGAAGAGTTGATTCCCCTTGTCTGCAAATGTGATCTTCTTCCTTGCACAATCCAACTTCGCATGATTCTTCTCGAGCCAATCCATTCCCAGGATTATATCAAACTCCTTCATCGACAGAACCACCAAACTTGCCAAACGTTCACGGTCTCCCAACCGTAGAGGACAATCCTTACACACATGTAATAACTTGACGGTGGTCCCTAAGGGTGAGACAGCACTCAAAGCTTCCTCTAAACGATGCGGTACGATACCCAACTTCTGAACAATCTTAACAGATATAAAAGAATGTGTAGCACCCGTGTCGAATAAAACTTTAACATGAGAGTTAAACAAAGTTAGAGTACCTTCCACTGTCTGTTGCTCGGGCACTCTCTCCTCATAAGCACCTCCTTCATACCCTGTTTCCTCATAGCCAGCAGCCTCGGGAATGACAGCATTCAGACGGGCCTGTCCTTGCTGACCATAGCTACCTTTCCTGGGAGCCTTGCAGTCCGGACTTATGTGACCGGGCATGCCACAGTTATAGCACACGACTCCCGGACGATCCGCACGCCTAGGTGCTCTGCAGTCTTTAGCTCGGTGACCAGGAACTCCACAATTGAAGCAGTTATTGTTTTTGGCCCCTTCTATTGCTAGAGGCTGATATTGCTGAACTGCCTGTGTCTGTTGAGGTTTCTTCTCTCCATCCCAGGTCCTTTTCTGTCCTTGAGGGTACCCAGGTTTCTGTCCTGAATATCCCTTCTGCGGAGGTCGATTTCCAAATGACTTCAGATTCTGACAACCATCATTCTCTAACCCCGTGGCCAATCTCACCAGAGCTTCAAATGACTGGCCCAGATGCCCCATAGTCAGATGTCGGAGAGACAAGTTGAGACCCCGGTGATACTTCTTGATTTTCTTCTGGGGTGTGTCCACCATATGTGAAGCAAAACGAGACAGACGCTCAAATCGAGTAGTGTACTCTCGGACAGTCAGATTCCCTTGAGTTAGTTCCATAAACTCTTTCTCTCTCTTGTCCTTCTCTTCTTCAGGGAAATATTTCTCGAGAAACCTTTCCTTGAACACCACCCACGGCATTCTCCTTGCAGCTTCTTCCCCTATGGTCGCCTTTTCTGCATCCCACCAATCAGCCGCTGCATAAGACAGCTGAAAGATAGCCAGACGCTTCTTCTCCAGATCAGTGCACTCTATGGTCTCAAAGATACGCTCCATCTGACGTAGCCACTGTTCCGCTTGCCAGGGTTCATCAGTCCCCGCAAAATACTCAGGTCGCAGAGCGCGAAACTCTTTGAGAAGCTTGTCTCCAGTCTGGTGGGCTTGCCTCCCATTCTGATTATTGTTCCTTGCGTTCTGATCACTAACCCTCTCCAACCTCCTTACAAAAGCTTCGAACATTCCGGTTGGATCTATTACCGGGGGTGCATCTTCAATAGCGGGACGATTCCTGAGATTTCTTCCAGCCATCTGATCGAGAGAACGGTACCTATCCATCAATCAACAGAATTCGGTCAACCTCTCGAGAAGAAAGAAAATTCTAAACGACAGAAAGCGACTAGACACGGAATAAAGTCGAACTATCTTATCTCAATTCTATCTTAACAGCAGATCCTAGGTGTTCTGGACAATCGGTCGAGCCATAACCTGGCTCTGATACCAAAAAGCCTGTCACGCCCTGACGTAGCATAATTCAGGAAAGCATTTAATTTCCTTTATGGACTCGTAGGTCGTGACAAGTGAGTATGACCAATTGTCCCTGCAACAAATAACTTAACAAACATTTCTAGAGCAAAGGATACTAATAAACATAAGCTCCGAAATTTAAAACTTACTAAACTATTACATAGGTCAATGTCTTAGGCACAAAACGCCCTTATTCAAAAGCTATTCTCCAGTCTATTACAACTTCAGAAAATGAAAGACATAGGAAATAATAAGCAGCCTCCTGGAAAGTTCCCTGCCTCTAACTAGCGTAGTCGAAGTACCCTGGCTGCTCCTGCCCCTGAAAATCTGGACATACAGTCCAGGACGCATCAACGCCGTCAGCTTATGAAAGCTGGTGAGTAAAATAAACAAGTGCTCGCAATGTATATATAAGTAAATAAACAACGGTACCATTTAACTTTAACAGTAATATATTCAAGGTTCCAATTCCAACATAATCACGGGGGAATATAGTAATAAATAAATACGAAATTGTACATGAATTGTGAAACATCTTATTTTGCCAATTCTTTCCTTTAGAACAATCCAATTAAATCAACACATCATTTCAGCTACCAGAAGTAATAAGTATTCAGTCATCCAATTCATACGCTACACTATCGCCTCCAATACCAGGAATACTATCCGATCGGTATTGAAGTCACACGCCACACTACTGCCTCAGATACCAGGAATACTATCCGATCGATATCTAGACCAAACACAACCAACCATCGCTCTGGATATCAGGAATACTATCCGATCAATATCTGAAACGCGCGCCTTAGATACCAGGAATACTATCCGATCGATATCTAAGTCGTACACAACACTATCACCATCGCTTCGGATATCAGGAATACTATCCGATCAATATCCGAAACGCGCGCCTTAGATACCAGGAATACTATCCGATCGATATCTAAGTCGTACACAACACTATCACCTCCAATACCAGGAATACTATCCGATCGATATTGAGGTCACACACCAAACTGCCACCCTTTACTCTTTTCGCGCTTTCTCACACACATGCATGTCGACACAACCTCAACCCTAATATGTATGTCAATGTTCATAGTTTTGCAGTATCGGTTAATAATCTCAAAGCTGAATATACGTTCAACATGATCTCGATCTTAATCGTTCTTACAAGTCCAAAGTCTAACAGTGAGCCTTTAAAACAGTGTATTTGTCAAACAGTTCTTTAAAATTTCCCAAAACATTTTCCAAACAGTCCCTTAACAAAAATCACACAAACTGCCAAAATTGCCACCTCGCGCGAGCGGGTCGCGCGAGCGAGGGGGAGGGAAAATCGCGCGCGCGGAGGGGCTGGACAGGTCGCTCGCGCGGATCGCGCGCGCGAGGGGGGGGGAAAAAGTCCGCGCGAGCGGGCCGCGCGAGCGAACCTCGCGCGAGCGGGTCGCGCGCGCGAGTTCTTGCAGAATGCCATCTTCTTCGTCTTCTCCCCTGTTTTCAGTTTCTGGACTGAAATTACCCAGTTTCAGAATCTGTTCGTACCAAGACAAGTGATATATGGTTCTCCTCGGTTTTCCGCGTAGATTAAGAATACGCGATCAATTTTAACTAATACGGATTATATCACTAGTTATTCGCGATTAAAGTTAGAGTGACAAAACTTAAAATCAACGGTTCGTCGCGATACGGGTAAATTACTGTGTAGGATTCGAACCACAGCTTATCGGGATCAATATCTTCCATTCCCAATTTACAGAATCGATTTTGGTTACAATTTCTAAAACTTCGATTTTCAAGCTCTCATGGTGTATTGATATATATACACATATACACACCTATATATACTGAAATTTACATATATATACATTGAGAGTGAGTTTAATTTACTCACCAAGGTGATTACACAGATAAATTTGAGACCGATAATAACCGTCGTCGATTCCGTCGTTTAGAAATTACTCCTCCGTTCTTGATTTTGGTAGCCCAATATATATGTATATATATATATGTGTGTCTATGTATATGATATACAATCTGTGTAAGTGTGTGTTCTTTGAAAGATTGAGAGAATTGAGAGAGAAATTGAGATACTGAGAGAGAGTTGTGAGGGAGAGAAGGCAACGTATATACATATATACTGTGCTCAAAATTGGGCACCAAGCAATTCCCAGGAATTGCACGGTGTGGTTGAGCTCACGTGCTCCCATACCCAAGACGCGGCATAGACGCAGATTAAAACATAAACTGGTATTTTACAGTTGAAATAAAAATACAGAAAATTATATTAACGTAGGGATAAATTCCCAGTTGTACAAAAAGTATAGATACTATTTTTAAAACCATAGAAAAATATTTTGGAAATTACAGTTTGACCCCAGATGATATTATTATAAACAGAAATAAAATCAAATGCTCATGGAAATGAAATGCAGTATTTATTTATTAATGATAATAAAATACAGGGCGTTACATGCTCCACTCGGAAACGTTGACTACAAAATAAAAGAAAAAGTTAGTAACTAAAAACAAAACGGAAAATAAGAAAAATAAAAACTAACCTAATATTTACAAATTAACTAAACTAAGATTATAAAACTAAAGGTAGTAATGCAATCCCCGGCAACGGCGCCAAAAATTGATGTTGTCAATATCAAGATATAAAAGTATACTTTACTTTTCTAAAGATTTGTAGTAGTGAAAGTAAAGGTCGAACCCACAGAGATTGAAATACTAAAACACTTTAATTTTAAAACCTAAATTTAATTAATTAAGAAAACGGAATTGGATTTGAATTTTAATTAAACTAATAACAATGAAAATAAATCTAAATTACGAAAGCGATTTAAAATTGTTTTTATGAATATGTTTAAGGAACCTAGGATTGCAAATCCACCACTAGCTTCATAATAAGGGTATTTATGAATTACTCTAGCTTATTACGTTGGATGAATATGGGGAATTGTGGCTACAAGCCCAATTCCTCCGTCAAGAAAATAATCATGGTTCAAGCACCAACATATTCCATCTTCGGTTAGCACGAATTATCCCATACTAAACTAGGGTTGTGACATAATTCGTCTAATCTAGGCATGGATTATTCGGATACTTGATAGCACAAATCAATAAAGCACCATCACATGTAAATAATCTAAACAAGCACAGCAAGAATAGATTATTGAGCACATCACAGTCAAAATAGATCTAAGACAAGAATAAACTTTGAAAGCAATGATTTAATCAATAGAAGTACGATTTATTTATAAAAATCCTTTGAACATGTGACTGTCATCCATACATAATAAAACTAAAATAAAAACATAAATAAAATCCTATTACTTGGCTAGGGTTTCATTGAAACCCTAGATTTAGATTTAGTTGGCCATAGAATTGATGAATAGCAAGAGGTTGATGGAGGAGGCCATGGGAATCCTTGGTCTTCTTCTTCTTCTCCTTGCTTTCCTCCCTTCAATGACTGAAATTATTGTATAATATGGCTGTATATTGATGTGTATAATAGTGTGTAATGATTTGTATATATAAATTTGATTTAGAATAGGATTTATATAGAGTTTGGAAGGATTTAGGAAGCTTTCCTAAGTCAAATCGCGCTAAAACTGCTGTTTTTACGTTTCTGGACGTATTTAACCAATTCGGATCGCACAGGGCACTTCAGGGCCTCGAAATACGCAACTTTGACTTTTTCAAAGGGTCGCTCGCGCGGGTCGCGCGCGCGGGTCGCTCCAGCGACCTGGGCAATTTTCAGAATTTTCTCAGATTTTTTGCTGCTCTGCACCACTTTCGTAGAATTGCGATAACGTTTGACTCGGACCTCGTATTGACTCACCGTTTGCGGCCACGCGTCCTTAACTCGAAGATCTACATTTTATATCTCTGGAGAAATTTCTCAAATCTGAAGTATTACTTGTCAAAAATACAATTTTCCGAGGCTGCTACTGCATTCATCCTTCTCCGGAATCATCTTTTAAGCCCAGAATGACTTCTAAAGCCACTAATCATTGAATTTTTGTGCATTTTCATATTAAAGCTCCAAAACCTATAAAATATAGAATACTTATTACAAATCACTTAATAACTACATGAAATGGGCTAACAAAGCGTATTTTTAGGACTATAAACGGCAACTATTTGTCGCCGATCAACCCCCTTTTCTTTCAAGACTTTGGCTCAAACTACGTTGGACCTGATCCCCACTAGGGGGTACGTAGGCAGACTTTCAAAAAGAAAAGAAGGATGGCTCGCTAGGTCGAAAATCCAAAAGGATGCCTAGGCAAAAATTAGAGTTAAATCCAGGGTAAGCAATAACAAAAGAGAGAAAAGAGCTCGCTAGGTCACCTCACTGGTGTCTAGGCAAAAGTTATGAGCATTTGAGAGATTAAAGTCACGGTCCATGCCTCAAGCCAGAAAATCACCTTCCACACTAGGGGCAAACTTCGGCTACCCGCCTCGTTTGCCTGACTTTTACTATCTACCCTTCATACAAGGGGCAAACTTCGGTCACCTACCTCATTTGCCCAAAACCTCCAATAAACCATCATCCAAACTAGGGGCAAACTTCGGTCACCCACCTCGTTTGCTTATGAATCCCACTTTGTACGCCTCAAACTAGGGGCAAACTCCGTTTGCCTAACACAATCCCTTCACACCAAGGGCGAGTTTTCAAGTTACCAAGTTGTTTTGAAAATTTTGAAATAGAGCATCTTTTACTCTAAAAGCTAAGGCACTAATTCAAAGCACTTCCTGGGAGAAGCAGAAAATTGACTAGATCACTAGGGAGGAATTTTCAAAAATCAGATTATGACAGAGACACATTGAATTATGCTAATTTGGGCACTTCGTGTCGTTACTTCTGTCAAGTCAATCCTTGTTTGGTTGAGTCAGTAATAATCTAATCAAAACTGCATCAGAGTTCAAAGTTCATATAGACCAATCCAATTTTCCTTGTCATCGTTGTTGCTGTCAAGTCCATTTGTCCTAATGGTCTCAAATGTGTGGGTTTAAAGTGATTACCAATTATAAAACCTGTGGATACAAGCAGATATTCCAAACACCATTACTGCACTTGTCAAGTCTACAAAATGATATGAGTCCCAAGAACCTCCAGCATTGGTGACACCCCTCCAATCACATTCACTTGCCTTTACAAAATCAATTCACAAGATCCACTGGCTATCTTCTACCGGCTCCTCAGTAACCAACCTGAAATCATGTCATAAATGTTCTTCATCCGCTGCTGAATTACTCTATTCGCAGTGCAACCATTCTTTCCCCATTCGAATCTTCTCATCCCCAACAAAGTCGTTCCCAATAGAGCTAGTTCATCTCCAAAAAAGTGTCCTGAACGAATATGGTGTATCTCAGTCAAGACCACAGAAGAAACCACTTTCATCCCTAGCAGAGTCACTTCACCCCCCAGCAGATTCAATTTAATCCCCAGCAGGCATATCAATTCGTCAGTTCTTCTCATCAAGGTTAGTCCAACCATCAGTTCAATCTATGACAGTCACAGTAGTTCACTGTCGACACGTCATCTCAATTCGTACATCATCAGTTCAATCCATGACAGTCATAGTAGTTCACTGTCGACTCGTCATCTCGATTCGTACATCGTCAGTTCAATCCATGACAATCACAGTAGTTCACTGTTGGCTCGTCATCTCGATTTGTACATCGTCAGTTCAATCCTGAAAGTCACAGTAGTTCACTGTCGACTCGTCATCTCGATTAGTACATTGCCAGTTCAATCCATGACAGTCACAGTAGTTCACTACCGACTTGTCATCTTGATTCGTACAGTCACAGTAGTTCACTGTCGACTCGTCATCTCGATTCGTACATCGGTATTTCAATCCTGACAGTCACAGTAGTTCACTGTTGGCTCGTCATCTCGATTCGTACATCGTCAGTTCAATCCATGACAGTCACATAAGTTCACTGACTACTCATCATCTCGATTCGTGCATCGTCAGTTCATTAATCATCTTTAGTTTACCATCACTCTCATTCAAAATATGCCGTGTTCATTCAAAATCTTAGGGATTCCATGTTCATCGCTTGACATCTCGGGATTTCATGTCCATCACTTGACTTCTGTGTTCGTCTCTTAATTTTCAGGGCTTCCGTGTTCGTCTGTTAACTGTCAAACGACATCTCCGATTATAGTCCTCCGGGACCCCACATCCAATTACGTTCGCTTACGAAGCACACTTCCCAAAATTCATAAGTTTGCCCCTAGACCCGGAGCCTTCTAAACCTTCTTGTCCTTATCCAAAGTCATCCACCACATAACAGTCGCAAGCACTAGCACAACACAAGTTCACTCGGAGTGGCACACCCCATAGCACCTGCTCATACTAGGATCATAACACTAGACATGATAGGACTCGTGACACAACTCATATCACATCCATGCATTGCATATCGTTCTCATAGCATAGCATCTGCATGTCTTGTTGTGCATATGTGATTTGTTTTTTTATGACCTGAACTACGCCCTAGTCTGATTCCCCTTGGGATACGTAGGCATCTCATGCAGGGCGCGACCAGCACTGACCTCAACATCATTTTTCAGCATCATTGCATCTTTTGCAACGTATTTTATCCTAAATCTATAGCCTCCAAAAGACCTGTCTCTTCAAAGCTTTGGCACTCGCTTGCGACATGCGTTGCCTCGCAAGTTCATGCCAAAGAGGGGCAAACTGTAGACACCCATTTTTTCGGCTATCAGATTTAGGAGACCCATAGCTTGGTGGTTCACAATGATCGTAAAAGACTCAAAAGGACTCTTGGAAGCCCGTTCTATCTCTCAGAATGCTCAGAATGACCAAAATGCACCTGAAAGCCCAAAAGCTCCCAGATTCGGACCAAAAGTTCTGGAAACATGCTACGTCGTAAGAAAAGTAAAAAAAATGAGTTTTTAAGCTAAATCAGATGAAATCGTCAGCTCCCAGAGACCCCCGGAAGTCCCGGAAGTTCCCGGAAAGTCCCCATTGAGCGGTTTGACCAGGTTTGACCAAAGTTTGACCAAGTTTGACCAAAATCGTCTGAATTCACCGGAATCATTCTAGATCATGAGAAAAGTATTAAAATGAGTTTTAAAAGAAAATCGAGCGAAAACGTCAGCTCCTGGGAACTCCCAGAAGTTTCCAGAACTTCCCGGGAATCCCAAGTTTGACCAGTTTGACCAGAATTTGACTTTAAAATCGGGGCACCGTAACAATTTTCAAATATTTTTCATGGATACTAGAGGTCAATAGCTTTCCAACGATATATCGCACATAATTTTCGGATTTAAAACGAGTTTGTTATGAATTTTCGGAGACAAAAAAGGCGATCGAATCGGCTTTTATCGCAAATACCGCAAAACTTTTCAAAGTGACCTGTCCCCGAACTATTTTTTATGTAAAGTAGACTCCATTACCTTTCCAATAGTATATCACAACCTCAATTTGGAGTTCGTATGCATTTTCTGTGAATTTCGGACAAAATAGGGCCTTTTCGCGAATACCGGAACCTCTGGGGGCCTAAACAGCATTATCTGGACGAAGGAGGAGCACTGACCCACTGCCGATGCGGCACTTGTCCAGTGCCGCCGCGGCACTCCCCTCCAGAATAGTGCATTTTTGTAATTTTTCTTGGTGGTTCATTTTGATCAATTAAAAACCAAAACGATATAGTTTTGTGTTTTCAGATGTTTGGGACCAATGGGAACACTTCTAAAACCCCAAAACCACCCCAAGTTGGCCTATTTAAACCCCTCATTACTCTTCATTTGAGGGGGGGCCAAGTGCAAAAGCTTGAAAATTTGTAGAAAAGAAGAGAGATAGAGATAGGTTTAGAAGAGAGAAAGGGAGCTTCTCCCATTGATTTTCCATAAGAAAGTGAGTTTAATCTTGTTTTCTTCTACTATCCTTCTATATACTTCACATTGAAAGTCCACTCCAACCCTCATTCTTGAGCATTCATGAGATAGGAAGCTACAAGTCCAAATGTCAAAATCTATGAGTAAAACACCAAGCTACAAGTCCAAAATCACATTGATTATCATCTATTGATTGCTATTTACTTGCTTGTTTATATATGTGTTCATCTCTTCTTCCCTCATTTCTTTTTGATTTTCTTTATTTACATACTAGTTCATCATCATCTAGATGATGACATGAAGTTTGAGGTGAGTGAATCCTTATGGATAGTAGCTCTTAACCTCAAAAACATGTTTGATAGATGATGATCATAACTTCAATACCTCCAAGGTATCCTTGAAGTTATGTTCAAATAAAAAATGAATCTTTCAACCAATCTTGGAAGTTCTTGATGATGAGTTTGATTTCAAGGGACAAACCTTGTTTTTCCCAAAATCTTCAAAACAGTGAGTTAAAATAGTGAGTGATCTGAGTTCAAAGATTTCTCTAGAACTCAATACTCAATCTATGGATGCAAGGCCAGTTGGAAAGTATTCGTAACTCATTAGAGAACACCCATGATTTTTGGTTTGACTTGAAAATACTTGAAAATGGTCCATTTGGACCCAAACATTCCTTCCAGACATTCTGCCTCTACTGTCACAGCAGCTTGGCTGACTTCCAACTTCTTTTTTTTCAGAAAACTTTTCCAAAAGAGGTGGTCCCAACTTATTTTTCCCCTTAACTTTAATGTCTTAGGGAACCTTCTGTATAAAATGGGCCTCTAAATCATTTGTTTTCATTTTCTAAGATTTTCTAACATTTCAGTCGACAGTACGGACTCTGTTTCTGAGTGACCTCTATTGTTTATATGATTTCTCTCAATATGTGATAGTTATTAAGGATTGGCTTTTTGGGTTGTGTTCTAGACACAATACGGAAGATCTCCATAAAAAAATCATGCATTGAAAACATTCCTAACCCCTCTTCTCCATTTTCACAAGATCATGTTACTGTTCTGTCCACTATTCACAGCAAGCTCATTTTAACTTTCATTCTTTAATTTGATGCTTATATACATTCCAAATTAGTTCATATCTTAGGAAGTAGTTCATACTACATTGGTACATACCTCATGTTGATTTCATTCATCCATTCATACACATTCTAGGCTTCTAAGTCATTCTAGGAATCCATGAACACAAGGCACACTACAACCTTAGCACATTCTAGATACATACATTGCATCCATGCAAAGATTTGGAGCTTTTGTGGCTCCTAATCTAAGAAGATTATAAGGAATGATCATGATCACCCGTTCATGTTTCCCTCGATCTAGTCTTCCTTTTTCATCCGTCCCGAGGATTGAGAAATCTTCTTTTCTCAAAGATTAACATGCATCATTCTAGCTTGTTAAGCATACTTTGATTTTTTGATTTATTTGTTTCAAGAACAATTCATGCCCCCTTTAGATTAGGAAACTTGATTAATTGATATATGATTAGACGATTTTTCCTAGGTTTATTTGTGTGATCTTTCACTTTTGCATTGTATGATATTTGGCTAAGATCTTATGAATGATATCTTATCTTTTGATCTTCCATTTCAAGATTCTTATGTAATGTAATATACTATCATAATAGTAATTGCCGAACCACACATAGTATAAGATGATTATTTGGATGCTAATTGAGGCCCGTCGAGAGACGGGGCGAGTTGAGGGTGTTTTAGTCTTGACAAAGGCTCCTTCCTCGCTCATACCAAAACCCCGAGCCAAGTTCTTTGGTTATGAAGGGCCGGTGCCCTTTATATGTTTGGGTGAGTCAAAATTAGGTTTCTTGGTTCCTTAAAGACCAAGTGGCGACTCTGTATCTATTTTTGAAAAATCTTATTTTCTTCGAAATCAACCTCTTGTTTTCTTTCAAATCAATTTCAAAACAAAGGAAAATCAATTCCGAAACCCCGGAAACAAACAGGAAAAACCGGGAGTGGACGACGGATTCTGTGTGTCCACACTTACACAACTTCTTGTGAATTGATGATACGGATGATCTCTATAGCGATGATGATGTTAGCGACACTAATGACGTTAACCTCCTACATGTTGATGTACCTGAGGCTGCACCCACTAATGCTAACATCACTATCACATCTCAAGCAACACAGACTAATCAGAGAAATGTAATGGCTAATGTTATGTGGGCTCAATTGGATAACACTAATTATGTGGGGTCCAAATTCGGTTGAAGACTTAACATTTACAACTAGTTTGTGTCCCTTTTAGTTTACATTTCAAGCTAGTCTGTTGTTCTTGTAGTTGAAGCACTTTATATATATATATATAGAGAGAGAGAGAGAGAGTTATCTCTGTAATATTATTTTATAAATTGTTCATTTTTTTAATGTCTTTTTCTTATTTCATTTTTTTTTATCATTCCTTGTAACTTGTATATAAACATATTCATAGTGGAGCCATTCCATTCAAAGTTTGATACCTCACCAATGTGTCCAAGAGAAGCAAGTGATTTAAGTTGCACCAAAGATCACCATCTAATCAAATATGGCTCCCACCATGATAACTCAATCCTAAATAATGCATCATTCTTTTCAAATTGGGGCCATTAGGAGGTTGTATTTTTTTTTCTCTGGACACACCATGGGCTAGTGCTGTAATTATCATTTTGGGAGTACAATGACACACATATAATTTTGTCTGTGTGTACACATATATCAATGCATAAAATATAATCCCCTTGTTTCCAATCAAAATTGACACTGTTGCTAAAGAGACTTATACTTGTAGTTTTGTGTCATTGTTGATGTGGGGAAAAGTAGTTATGTGTAAACATATTGTATAGTTATCAACATGATTATGTATATTATTTTAGGATAAGAATGAAGCAAGAAATATGAAGGGAAAGTTATATCCTTGTTACAATGATTTGGTTACCAATTTCGGCAATGACTACACAACAAGAGACCGAGCAGTCACGAGGAATGACTTTACCACAGTAAGTGAAGCCAATATCAACAATTCGGTGAATGTAGGCTCACAGGATGAAAAAGAGATAGAGGATGCACAACCAAGTCATTCAAGCACATCCAAGCAAGTCGATCAAGGGGAAGGCTCGAAAACTCAACGTAGACATGGGCATGCCATGAATGTTGGATGCTGCTTTAGCCCTTGCCTATATTGCCTAGTCATCCAAAAAGATTGCCACTACTTTCCAAAAGTGCGCAAGCCACCACTTTTAAAAACCAAGTAACTCAAAGTCATGTCAATGGACAAGCGATCCTAGAGAAACTTCAAGCAATGGAAGATACAATGGAGTTTATGGATTTGTTTGAGTAAGATGAAAAATCTGGACGGTTCTTCCTTAGATTAATGATGATGCTTTTATGTGTGCTTGGGTCTATCGTAAGCTTAGAAAAGATCCGGCAAATTAATTTTGATTTTTGGTACATTAAAACAATAATAGAGACTTTTTACTTTGATGAGTACTTCTTTTTTCTTTTCTTTTTTTTATGGGACTTTGATGAGTACTTCTAATTGTACTTTGATGAGACTTTGATTTTTAGTATATTAAAACAATCGTTAGTGAAATTGACTATTGATATGAGTAGTTGTCTCAATTGCTTGAATTAGCATCATTTTCAAACTGTTTGTTTGTGATTCGTAGGTTAATTACTTGAAAAAGGTAAGTTTTCAATGGAAAATGTCAATTTTTTATGAAAAATTATTGCAATCAAATAGCAAAAAAGTTATTTTCTATGGAAAATGAACATTTTTTTTCACTGGAAAATAGTGACAATCAAACAACAAAACTAGATTTTCTATGAAAAATGTTAGATTATCCAGCAAAAAATAATTGCAATCAAGCAGCCCTAAATTTTATTTCCATGGAAAAAAAATTTCAAGTAAAATAATTCCATGGAAATAATTTCTTTTCAACCCATTTTCTACATTGCAATCAAACATAGCCTTAGTGATTATGTATAATTTTAACTCAAATTTCCTATGATATTTATCAAATTATAAGGGTTAATTACGGTGACCACCCTTGACATATCCGTATACTATAGCCCCTTTTGAGATATGAGAAATCATAAAGACCTCCCCTAAAACAAAGTAACCCGTGCCAAACTTTACACAATTTTTCTTCTTCTATGCAGACAAGTTTTTAGCCCCGTGCAATGCACGGAGTAGTTGAAAACCCAAAAAGAAAATATAATGGCATCCAAGTTTAAAATAATTAGAAGTGAAAGAAAACAAAAAGTAGAATGATACAGCATATATTTCATTAAAATAAATATATAGTGGTAGGACTCACTGCACACCATATTAGGAAATATATGTTATCTACTTCTACTAATGAAATATATGTTATTTACTTCTACTAATTTTTTCTTTCACTTCTACTCATTTAAAATTGAATGCCGTTATTATTTTAATTTTGTTAATTTTCAACTATCCGTGCATTGCACGGGGCTCATAACTTGTTGTAAAAATAAAAAACAAACAAATAAAAATTACAACTCCCAATTAACCAACAAAGATGTATTAGAAGTTTATATGCAGTAAGTAGTAAAGAGAATCAAAACACTGAAAGTACATGAATTTTTGAATAAAAGAAAAGATAGAAAGGTAAACATAAAGTTGCATACATTTGGTAAAGAGCTCTATAATAGAAAACATCATTGTGAGACGAAGTTATAATGATACATAATGAGTGAAGAAGCAAAATTTCTGTGAATGATATCAAATAAGGAAAAATAAAATAGCTAGCAAATATGTATTTGTTTGGTTCAAATCTAGCCAGTAGATAAGTTGTTCCAAAATTGAAAAAAACAATTTATATTTTGGTTGTTAGACAAATTTCATCATATCTGATTTATATTTTATGTAACAAACATGTGAAAAATTATTTAAAAACATGAAAATGTTAGGATCTACTACATGGCAAACCTGAAGCTGCTTAACCGGTGTGATGCACGGAGAGAATGTTATTGTGGTTCTATAGTATTAAACACTAATTGTTTTTGTTATATAAAAAGTGAGTTTTATTGGAATTTGGAAGAATAGAATGGCTAATCTTATTGAAACATCGTCATATAATATAGACATGTATATATGCATACACAAATATGAGGGATATAATAATAATAATAATAATAATAATAATATTAATAATAATAATAATAATAATAAGAATAAGAAAGAAAATTCTCAAAGCTTGCCACGTGGCAAACCAAAAAGTTTTTGCTTTCAAACCTTGCCCCTTCCCGGTCCTTCTCCGAGCCCTAGAGCTTAAGTCCTCACATGAGACCACTAAACCAAATGATAATAAAAAAAAAAAAATAAAAAAATAAATAAATAAATAAGAGGAGCTAGTCTTGGGCTGTACATCTAAAATATTGGGATATATGCAATAGCTTAAATTTATCAGGGTTACAAATCGGAGTCGGGCATCCTTCGTAGTATTTATTACTTGTTAAGAAAAAAAAAAACCTTACTCAAAAGTTGATGCTAAAAACTTCAGTATCAAATCAAATATATATTCAAACGCATGTTTCAGAAAATACAAAAAACAAAAATAAGAAAAATAAAAATTAAGTGTCTGAAGAGTTCGAAAGAGAATAAACGACACAGAATCACAACTCACTGTATGCAAAACCAAATAGTTAAAGAGAATAAATAATATTAATTTAACAAAAATATATATAGATAAATTTCGACATCCAAACCCTCGCCAAACTCTTATGTGTACCACGTAAGTTCATTCATAAACACGTACAAAAACTATGTTGAAACCAAATCGGGTGAACAAAACTAAAAGCAAAACATAATATTAATGCTCAAAAAATGTTGAAACAAATGGAATGCACCATAAACTATGAGCAATTAAGCAACTGAGTGGTGGCAAAGTAAGTTTAAATTTTAGTTGGATTCTACAACTTTAGAAAATGGTATAAGTTTTATAGCCAAACACTAGTAAGTTTAAATTTTAGTTGGATTCAACAACTTTTAGAAAATGGTATAAGTTTTATAGCCAAACACAGCCTAAACGTGTGCAATGTCATGAAATTGCATTAAAAAGAAATGGTATAAGTTTTATACCATTTTCTAAAGTTGGGGTAGTATTGAGACTGGGACCACACGTCAATGATTATCAAAGATTTTGCAAGTTTGCACATGGTTTGTCTCAGCTTGTGCCAGTGCACTGAAAACACTTAGGCTTAGTTTGGTCCCATACGATGCTTCTCCTTTTTTAAAACACAATTTCATGTTAATTTATTAGGTAATTAGTTTATGAGCTTTGCAAAAATTAAACTTGGGGCTTTTTGGGGGGAGCTTTTAAAAACTCTAGAATGGAGCTTTTAAAAGCTCAAGGTTACTTTTTGGTTTTATGTTGTCTTTTGAAGAGTAGTGCGTCACTTGTATAAAATTATCAGACAACTTAGTAATAACTTTTATAAGCTCCTTTTAAAAAGTCACATGGGGCCAAACTAAGCCTTAATGGGTCATGCTACTTAGTGTTACTGTTACGTATCAAATCACATGGCGACATGCCAAACCATGTGGTTTCCTAAGTTCTCTGCTTGAGACTTTCGAGGCCTATCAAGGCTTAGTTTGGCTCTCACGTGACTTTTTAAAAGCAATTTATGAAATTTCTTATTCAGTTGTTCGATAATTTTGCTATTTATTTTACATTTGTGTTCTAAATTATGCACCCTGCCACTTAAAATGATATTTTACTGTCCTATAATAATAGAATAGAATGTGATTCCATTGTCACTTTTGAGGCTCAGATTATACATTTTGCACCCATGACTACTAATTTGTAATGTGTTCCCTGTAGACACCCCATTTTGTCGGCTATCAGATTTAGGAGACCCATAGCTTGGTGGTTCACAATGATCGAAAAAGACTTAAAATGACTCTTGGAAGTTAGTTCTGTCTCTCAGAATGCTCAGAATTACCAAAATGCCCCTGAAAGCCCGAAAACTCCCAGATTTGGTCCCAAAGTTCTGGAAACATGCTACGTCGTAAGAAAAACGATAAAATGAGTTTTTAAGTGAAATCGAATAAAATCGTCAGCTCCCAGAGACCCCCGGAAGTCCCGGAAGTTCCCGGAAAGTCCTCGTTGACCGGTTTGACCAAGGTTTGACCAAGTTTGATCGAAATCATCTGAATTCACCGAAATCATTAGAAAAGTATTAAAATAAGTTTTAAAAGAGAATGGAGCAAAAACGTCAACTCCTGGGAGCTCCCAAAGGTTCCCAGAACTTCCCGGGAATCCCAGGTTTGACTAGTTTGACCAAGATTTGACTTTAGAATCGGGGCGCCGAAACAATTTTCAAATATTTTTCATGGATACTAGAGGTCAATAGCTTTCCAACGGTATATCGCACATAATTTCTGGATTTAAAACGAATTTATTATGAATTTCCAAAGGCGAAAAAGGCGATCAAATCGGCTTTTATCGCGAATACCGCAAAACTTTTCAAAGTGACCTATCTCTAAACTATTTTTTATGTAAAGTAGACTCCATTACCTTTCCAACGGTATATCACAACCTCAATTTGGAGTTCGTATGCATTTTTTGTGAATTTTGGACGAAATAGGGCCTTTTCGCGAATACCGGAACCTCTGGGGGCCTAAACGTAATTTTCTGGGCTTCTGAGGAGCACTGCCGCCGCGGCACTCAACCCTCGCAGGGTCCATTTTTGTAATTTTTTTGGGGGTCCAATTTGATTAATTGAAAACCAAAACGACGTAGTTTTATGTTCACAAATGTTTGGGACCAATGAGAACACTTCTAAAATCCCAAAACCACCCCAAATTGGCCTATATAAACCCCCCATTGCTCTTCATTTTTGGGGGCCAAGTGCAAAAGCTTGAAAAGTTATAGAGAAGAAGAGAGATAGAGATAGGTTTAGAAGAGAGAAAAGGAGCTTCCTCCTACTATTTTGCTATAGAAAGTGAGTTCTAATCTTGTGTTCGTCCATTACCTCTCTTATACTTCACATCCCAAACACCCCCAATCACCATTCTTGAGCATTCTTGAGTTAGGAAGCTACTTCCATGTCCAAATGTCAAAATCTATGAGTGAAACACCAAGCTACAAGTCCAAAATCACATTGATTATCATCTATTGATTGTTATTTACTTACTTGTTCATATTATGTTCATCTCTTCTTGCCTCATTTCTTTTTGATTTTCTTTATTTACTTACTAGTTCATCATCATCTAGATGATGACATGAAGTTTGAGGTGAGTGAATCCTTATGGATAGTAGCTCTTAACCTCAAAAACATGTTTGATAGATGATGATCATAACTTCAATACCTCCAAGGTATCCTTGAAGTTATGTTCAAATGAAAATAAATCTCTCCAACAATCTTGGAGGTTCTTGATGATGAGTTTGATGTTGGAATTTTAAGTGGCTATGATCTTTATTGAGTATTGAAAATACATTTTCAAAACCTCTATTTCAAAACCCCCTTCAATCCCTCTCATTTTGATCTCAAGAAAGAAAACCTTGTTTTCCCAAAAAATCTTCAAAACAGTGAGTCAAAACAGTGAGTGATCTGAGTTCAAAGATTTCTCTAGAACTCAATACTCAATGTATGGATGCAAGGCCACTTGGAAAGTCTTCCTAACTCATTATAGAACACCCATGATTTTTGGTTTGACTTGAAAGTACTTGAAAATGGTCCATTTGGACCCAAACATTCTCTCCAGATATTCTGCCTCTGTTGTCACAGCAGCTTGGTTGAATTCTAACTTCTTTTTCAGAAAACGTTTCCAAAAGGGGTGGTCCTAACTTATTTTTTCCTTAAACTTCAATGTCTTAGGGAACTTTCTGTATAAAATGGGCCTCCAGATCATTTGTTTTCATGTTCTAAGAATTTTCAACATTTCAGTCGACAGTACGGACGCTGTTTCTGAGTGACCTCTGTTGTTCATATGATTTCTCTCAATCTGTGATAGTTATTAAAGATTGGCTTTTTGGGTTGTGTTCTAGACACAATAAGGAACATCGCCATAAAACATCATGCATTGAAAACATTCCTAACCCCTCTTTTCAATTTTCCAAAGATCTAGTTACTGTTCTGTCCACTATTCACAGCAAGCACATTTTAACTTTCATTCTTTGATTTGATGCTTATGTGCCTTCCAAATTAGTTCATATCTTAGGGAGTAGTTCATACTACATTTGTACATATCCCATGATGATTTCATTCATTCATTCATACACATTATAGACTTATAAGTCATTCTACAAAGCACACCACAACCTTGGCACATTCTAGATACATACATTGCATCCATGCAAGATTTGGGGCCTTCATGGCTCCTAATCTAAGAAGATTATAAGGAATGAACTTGATCACACGTTCATGCTTCCTCCAATCTAATCATCCTTTCTCATCCATCCCAGGGATTGAGAGGTCTTCTTTTCTCAAAGATTAACATGCATCATACTAGCTTGCTAAGCATATTTTGATTTTTTTTTGTTTATTTGTTTCAATAACAATTCATGTCCCCCTTTAGATTAGGAAGTCTTGATTATTTGATACATGATTAGACGATTTTTCCTAGGTTTATTTGTGTGGTCTTTCACTTTGCATTGTGTGATATTTGGCATAGATCTTATGAATGATATCTTATCTTTAGATCTTCCAATTTCAAGTTTTCTTATGTAATGTAATATATTATCATAGTATTAATTGCCGAACCATACATAGTATAAGATGATTATTTGGATGCTAATTGAGGCCCGTCGAGAGACGGGGCGAGTTGAGGGTGTTTTAGTCGTGACAAAGGCTCCTTCCTCTCTCGTACCAAAACCCCGAGCCAAGTTCTTTGGTTTATGAAGGGCCGGTGCCCTTTATCCGTTTGGGTGAGTCAAAATTAGGTTTCTTGGTTCCTTAAAGACCAAGTGGCGACTCTGTATCTGTTTTCAACAGACCTTTTCTTTTCCTTTTCAAAACAATCTCAAACAAGACAAAGCAGTGGAATCCCGGTATCCACAATCTGGCTGGTTCACCGCATTGCACTTCTGCATTTCCCCCTTTCGACTGTGTCTGAAACGCGGCGCTGACATTGTTCAGGTCTTGCTGTGCCAGGGCACAAGTCACCGTTGATACTGTACCTTCTAAGGTATATAAAAAAGAGTAAACACTTCCGTACTGTCTCTCTGACGGTATATTGGAACTCTCGTCAACGGACCCTCTTTGACTAAACCCAGCCTTTGTATATAGATTCATGTAGAACCTTTCATAGGACTGTTCATTTATCTTTTCAGATAGGACAATGTGATATAACTGTTGTATGCCCTGACGGGATTACCTGCGCGGTGTAGACGCTTATGTGGCATAGAACAGAACCTCTTTCTTATGATTCCCAAGGTAATCACTCACATGTGATCACATTGAGTTGACTTGCCTAGGCACCATGATAAGGATGTCTGCTCCATGCTCACAAAGATATACACAGCAAACCTTGTTTGTTGGTCCTGAGACATAGGAGTATGAAAACTTGCTAGACAGTAGGATCACCATCATCACCTATTCTCGTCGTATATCCCTATTCCTTCCAAAAACTCTACCCAACTCATCACGATACCCCTGTTTCTCCTAGAAATTCTGTCCGAATCACCCAGATTTCCTAGAAATCCCTATTTCTCCCCAGATTACCCAGAAATCTCAATTTCTTCCAGAAACTCCGATATGCTTATGTCCCCCAAGATATTCTTGCTTCCCCTAGAATACCCAGAAACCTCAATTTTTCTTAGAAACTTCGATATACTTGTTTCTCCCAGAAACTCTGTCCGACTTACCTAGTTATACCTGTTCTCCCAGAAGCTCTGTCCAAATCTATCAGATTACCCAGAAATCTCAATTTCTCCCAGAAACTCCGATATACTTGTTTGTCCCAGAAACTTTGTCCAACTTACCCAAATTTTCATGTTTTCCCATAAGCTCTGCCCAAATCTCCCAGATTCTCCAAAAATCCCAGCAACTCTGCCCAAATCACCCAGAAATGCCCAAATATACTTGTTTCCCCTGGAAACTCTATCCATATTTCTCAGAAATACCCAAAATACCAGTTTCTCCTAGAAGCTCAGTCCAAATCAACCAGAAATCCCTATTTCTCCTAAAAACTCAAATGACTTCTAGAAATTTCTCCGAATCTTCCAAATCCCTGTTTCTCCCAGAAACTCTGTCCAAAATCCCCGAAGTATCCCGGAAATCCTTGTTATCCCTTGGTGATCATACTGGAAAGTAAAGTTGGCACACTCTATATGGTTAGGACCTTATTTGCTTAACTGCTATCTGTTAGAAGTAGGAGCATCATGTAGATTAAGACTTACATCCACATGCTTGTCTCATTTGCATACACCGTTCCCATTAATCTACGCGCACTGTCTCGACCATTCTCGCACAAGTCAGTCCACGTTTGTTAAACATCACTGTCTTTGTCTGTCTAAAGCCATAATTGTCAAAATCTGATCTAGTCCTCTCAAAATCTGTCAGGTCAATATAGATTTCCGGAGTCAGCAGCTAGGATCCTTGTCTTAGGTCAGAAGTTCGAACAGTCATTTGTTCAAGATCTGCCCACCAAGTTACTTCAGCATGAATCAAGAAGAATTAGAAAATAAGGTCACTGTGTTGGGAACAACCATAAGCCAGCAATCTGATCGCCTGGCCCAAGTTTTGAGTTTCATGGAAGAATTGAAGCAGCAGCGGCCGCAACCTCCGTCCGGGTTTCCACCACCAGGGTTTAAACCACCCCCACCTGAGAATAATGGGGAGGAAGACTGGTTTCAAGGGGTCCCACCATTTGCGTATGAGAAGAAGCTTCAAGAGAAAATGGATAAGGTTGACAAGTTGGAAAGCGTACTGAGGAAAAGAAAGGGGGTCGATGATTACATGTTAGACCTGGAAGGCCTCTTTGAGCCCATCAAGCTGAAACTGCCAGAGAATTTCAAGATGCCTGCCATCGACCGTTTTGACGGAACAGGGAATCCAAAAAGTCACATCAAGTTATGCATGGGCATCTTCCAATCGATGGGCTGCACTCATGAGCACATTGCGATGCTGTTCCCGCAAACCCTTAAGAATGTCGCACTATCCTGGTTCCTAACCCTTGAAGCCTCCAAGACCCGAGTCTGGGAAGACGTTGCTAGAACTTTTATTGATCACTACTCTTACAACCAAGAGTTTGATATCACCATCCGGGATCTAGAGACTACCAGGCAGAACTTCAATGAGTCCTTCACTGCGTTCTTGAGCAGATGGAGGAATAAAGTGGCTCAAATGATCCACAGACCTGTTGAGAAAGAGCAAGTACGTATGCTGGTTAAGAATATGCAACTAGTATATCATGACAAACTATTCTACCAATCCATCTCCACATTCGAAGAGCTATTTGAAATAGGCACCAGAATAGAGGATGCCATCAGAGAAGGAAAGTTCAAAAAGGATGAACCTCAACACCAGTCCAAGAGACCTAACTACTCCCTGGACTCCCCGGATATCAATGCACTTAGCAACCAATCAATGGCGTGCGCCCTTCGTCCATGCCAGTCCATTCCGCCAAATCGCCCAAAAGGCCCTCGCGAATTCTCCAAACTTGATGTTCATCTTTCTACAGCCTTGGACCACCTACTCAAAAAGGGCCACCTGCAGCTCCTCCCTCATAAGCCGCTACCAGATCCTATACCCTCCCACTACAACATGAGCCTACGATGTGCTTATCACCAAAATCTAGGCCATACCACCGATCAGTGCATCCGCCTCCGCCATGACATTCAGAACATTATAGAAGATGTCCCGTATCCTAATCCCATCCACTATCTTGGCTTGGACCAACCGATCGAATGATCCCTTCCGTCGTGCTAATGAATGTTGAAGCTACGCAGTCAAGTGATGGTGTTTGGAACTTCTACTAAAAAAAATAGAATAAGAAGAATAATTGGGTCGCTAAGACACTCCATTTGAGACCGGGTCGAGTCAAGTTGAGTCTGTTCTATGTTCCGAGTCCATTTCAATTCTAGTCTGGTGATCGAGTCTGTCTGTCATCGAGTTGTTAATAAGTCTGTAAACCTTCTCTATTGATGGAATGAAATCTCATTTTGCTTAATCTGATGTGCCTAGTCATAAATGCATGAATCACTAAACTAAAGTGTCACTTTTCAAATTACCATGGATATTACTCTGCTAATAATTTTTCTACGACAAAACAAAAAAAGAATCCTGAAAGGTTAAAGTCGATTTCACGCTGACACTGATGAAGAGCTGAGAATTGAATAGTCTTACTTTAAGAATTTAAAGATGCTCTTGCCTCAATCTTGAAAAGACATACTTGAAACTGACTTGGAGCTTTCCCAACACCCCTTTTCTACCATTTCGAAGCCTTAAGCCCAATCCAATTGGGAGCCACGCAATCTGTCCGATTGAAAGCAATGCAAACTTAGCCCTTGATGGTGGCCAAACATTTCAGTGAGTTTCATCTCCACTTTTCAAAAAAAAAAAACAAAAAAAAAACAAAAAAAAAAAGAAAGAAAAAGAAAAGAAAAGAAAAGAAAAGGAAAAGCTCGCTAGGTTGAAAACCCGAAAGGGCACCTAGGCAAAAGTTAGAGCTGAAAAAGATGTGGATTTCCAAAATCTGACCCTAGCCAGTCGAAATGTTGGAGAAAATTTTGATGAAATAATTAAGAAAATCATACGCTTCAAGATACATCTTAAGAACGTGCCAAGATCACATTTCAAGAGGCACGGAATGACCACAAATAAATTCCGAGAGCTGACATGCACATTCTGGAATTCTGAGATTGCAATCGAAAGATCTCACAAGAATCGACTACATTAAAAAGCAAAATTGACTGGCTAGGCGAAAGTGAAAAGGATCAATCCTCAAAACAAAACAAAAAGAAAAAGAAAAAGAAAAGAAAGGGAGATTGAAACTGAATCCTTTTATTCAAAGCTACCACAAGTGGCTCAAGATTGAACTTCTTTGATGATTGGTTTGAAAAACCCTCATACCTCAAACCCCTTATTTCAAGCCTTGCCTTGAACTATGCTCGACCTGATTCCCACTTAGGGATACATAGGCAACCGCATCGGTTCAGTCGACACCATCATAATCAACCCCCCTTCTTTCAAGACTTTGGCCCGAACTACGTTGGACCTGATCCCCGCTAGGGGTTATGTAGGCAGACTTTCAAAAAGAAAAGAAGGATGGCTCGCTAGGCCGAAAATCCAAAAGGACGCCTAGGCAAAATTAGAGTTAAATCCAAGGTGAGCAATAACAAAAGAGAGAAAAGAGCTTGCTAGGTCACCTCACTGGTGCCTAGGCAAAAGTTATGAGCATTTGAGAGATTAAAGTCACGGTCCATGCCTCAAGCCAGAAAATCACCTTCCACACTAGGGACAAACTTCGGCTACCCGCCTCGTTTGCCTGACTTTTACTATCTACCCTTCATACAAGGGGCAAACTTCGGTCACCTACCTCGTTTGCCCAAAACCTCCAATAAACCATCATCCAAACTAGGGGCAAACTTCGGTCACCCACCTCGTTTGCTTATGAATCCCACTTTGTACAGCTCAAACTAGGGGCAAACTCCGTTTGCCTAACACAATCCCTTCACACCAAGGGCGAGTTTTCAAGTTACCAAGTTGTTTTGAAAATTTTGAAATAGAGCATCTTTTACTCTAAAAGCTAAGGCACTAATTCAAAGCACTTTCTGGGAGAAGCAAAAAATTGACTAGATCACTAGGGAGGAATTTTCAAAAATCAGATTTATCAGCAAAGTGCTACCATGTTAAGATGAGGGGTGAACATCAAAAGAGAAATGGTACATCGTTTATGACAAAAGCACATCAAGTTTTGACAAAACGAGCTTGTGTCAAATGTGTCATCCTCGTGCGTCAATGTCTGTCAAGTTTTTGAGTCTGTTGTAGTCTCAAATGTGTAAGTCAACAGTGACTAATAAAATTTTCAAATCAAGTTATAAAGAGCATGCCAATACAAGTAGGAGTACCAAACACCATTACTGCACCGGTTAAGGCGTCAGCATGAGAAGCATCCAAACTTAGGGAAAATGCGAATTTCATCCCTTTCCAAACCATCGAAAGTTGACCGTCATCTCCTTGCAACATAAGTCCATGAGTGGCTGTTGATTACCTTCCCTCGTCCATGCAACATAAGTCCATGAGTGGTTGTTGATTTTCCTTCATCTCCAAGCAACACAAGTCCATGAGTGGCTATTGATGGATCCCGGTTCCAGGCCAGCAAAATTTGATCAACTATGAGAGATTCGAATTTGAATCCTAGTTCCCGGTCAAGAGAAGTAGTTGAAGAGAGATCCCAGAAAGAGTCGCTTCATCCCCAACAGATTTAGTTTAATCCCCCAGCAGGCATATCAATTTGTACATCGTCATTTCAATCCATGATAGTCACAGTAGTTCACTATCAACTCGTCATATCGATTCGTACATCGTCAGTTCATCCATGATAGTCACAGTAGTTCACTGTTGACTCATCATCTCGATTAGTACATCGTCAGTTCATCCATGATAGTCACAGTAGTTCACTGTTGACTCATCATCTCTATTAGTACATCGTCAGTTCAATCACGACAGTCACAGTAGTTCACTGTCGACTCGTCTTCTCGATTAGTACATCGTCAGTTCAATCACAACAGTCACAGTAGTTCACTGTCGACTCGTCTTCTCGATTAGTACATCGTCAGTTCAATCTACGACAGTCACAGTAGTTCACTGTCGACTCGTCATCTCGATTAGTACATCGTCAGTTCAATCACAATAGTCACAGTAGTTCACTGTCGA